>AP025362.1:15038915-16459946 GCA_030295005.1 Cephonodes hylas
ATGATGACGTATGTTTTGGCCTATATTTCAAGTGCAAAATAAGAGTAAACCTTTCTTATACACAATGTTGTTCTGTTCTTTTGTATAACCTGCGCTTGTTTCCTTGACACACCTAGTCTTAATGGACATTGTCTCATGTAACTAAGTGGCAACACACATACGGTTTAAACATTAAGAAAGCTTTAAGTACCACTAAAAGCGGAGGCGCATTACTGAGTAATAAAAAAGAGGTTAAATACCACAGAGTAATGTAATGTTTTTTTACGTGCTAGCCAGTCATTTCTTTTTTAAATTTGGGTTTTAAAAGGCGAAGGAACGTCCATACGACTGTCGACTACATGTGTTTTTTGTTTAAATATTTTTTGCCTGCAATAGCAAGAAAATCGAGATTCAAATTTTAAAGTTTTACTAATTTATTTATTTTATTGGCTGTATCTCTCTAACTTGAATTTAATTAATATAAATTTGACACTATCAACATCACTAGGCACATTACTTGGCACGGGCCTGCTCTACAACTGAGAGGGTTTAGGCCACAGTCCACCACGCTGGCCTAAAACGACTAATTTATTAAATAAAAAAAAAGAATCAACCAATTTCCGTCTTTATAATGACCACTGTATTTTATACATGTACTTTTCCTACACAACCTTGAAGGCACATACCATTGACAGGTTTTCTCAACCATTTCTACGAAGCAATTACAGGCGGCTTCTCAAAACTTAATGTAATCCTTGCGAGCCACTCCTTCATGCCGATTGCGTTGTAATACTATCAAAGCTTTGATTTATGACGATGTAAACTCGTTTTGAGGCAAGCCATTTGGATATTTCATACGCCTCGAATATAAAACTGAAATTATTATAAAATGTTTAATGGACAATTAAAGGTAATTTACTAACTGACCCGGCAAAAGGGGTTTTGCCATATATTATTCTTAGGAAATCATCATTATTATCAAGAAAACAATACACAAATCCTATTATCTCGACAACCCTTAATGTACTTAAAACAATAGACGGTATAGCATAGTTTTAGCCATTGCAATGACAAATACATTGGCTCAAACATTGGACCCGACATCAGCATCAAGATGTGGCCTGACTGGCTCCACTAATAAGCATTGGTAGTGGTTGGCCGTGGCATGTTGGGTTTACTCTAGCGTGAACATTTAGGATGGTATACCGTGTTAAAGTAACGTAACTTGAAAATGTTAGGGTAGGGCAGAAAGGGACAAGTTTATCCGTTACAGGACTATTGGTACTCTGGATAGGAATGAAAGGAGAGATTAGAGGTTTTAGATTTTCACAAATTTCTTCTAATTTAGGTTAGGTATGCCGTCTTTAATCAGACAGTAGATCCTGTCTGTCAATAAATTTACAATTTGCTTGAACTTTTCTTTTTATTTGCCAATTCAATACCCGACTGTTGGAAATATTTAGGTATTAATTTCAGGTTCAGCTCATATTGGTTAACAAAGTTAAAACTTTATATGTACGCATTTGCTTTATTTTGTTTATCCATAAATTTGCAACTTGTTTTATTTAAATTTAAACATTTTAGATATATCTTTTTCTCTCACCATAATTCACTTACCACTCTCCATACCTCGGACACATACCTTGCTATCTCCACAGCCAAGGTTCGTGATGTACTGTCGTCTGTGCAGGCACGTCCATCTGCGAGCCAATGGGGCGTCGGCCAGCCCGTTATATCGCAATGAGATTCTTCATAACGGGACCTCGGGCTATCGACAGCCGCTGGAAGACCTCCAGGAAAAAACCTTAACTAGAGCCAATCTCAATTATTGTTGTACTGTTATGCGTTATAATGTAAATTGTGATACTAGTATTGCAAAAAAAGTTGAAAGTATTGATGCAAAAAGTAAACAGAAAAGTTTTAGAGGAGGCTCGTGCCTACTAGTGGGACGGATGTGACCAAGATGATGATGATTAATGCGATAGTATTTTTATGTTTCACTCTTACGCCTTAATCGCGGTATCTGTTAGGATTGTTTTTTTGCCCTTAAGCAAGGACTTGGCTATTTTTATATAATATATCCACACAACTTGATGAAGGATCTAAGCAAGAAGTTATGATATTATCGATTTACGAATGTTAGGAGTTTCTCGCCCCTTGAGGCTATGTTTGGACGGCACCATCATTACTCTCAAGGACGATGTTGTCTCTTTTCGTGCTAGTAAAAAAAGAAAAGGCTTCAGTAATAAAATAATATTGGCCAACCGTTTCGAGGTACTTATCTCTTCGCCGCCGGCCTAATGAGCTTTTATAAACGTTACCAACACTTTTTTCGAAACCGAAGCACTTTACATACCACATTCTGCATTGCAGGTCATATTGTGATCAGCAGTCGCATTTGTAGTGGCGAAATAGTCGTATATTTTACAAGCTTTTATTTAACTTCACTTTTGTATGTATGTATGTATGTTTGTATGTTTACAAATCTTGCAATGAAGATTTGAACCACTTCCAATAGACCGATTGTGCTGAAACTTGGTATACCTATGTAACTTGGATGACAATACAATAATATGGTACCACGGAGCTGGTCTGATGATGAGGTTGGAAGATGACCATAGAAACATCGGTTCTTGTGGACCGATTGAGCTGAAATTTGGTATGTCTTTGTAACTGCGACAACAATACACAAATATGATATCATGGTGCTGATCTGACGAAGAGTTGGAAGATGCCCATAGGAACTTCGATTCCTATGGTCGAATTGAGCTGAAATTTTGTATCTCTTCGTAACTTCGGTAACAATACAAAAATATGGTATCATGGAGCTGATCTGATGAGGAGTTGGAGGATGCCCATAAGAACTCCGATTCCTATGGTCCAATTGAGCTGAGATTTTGTATCTTTTCATAATTTCGGTAACAATACAAAAATGGTATCATAGAGCTAATCTATTGAGGAGTTGGAAGAAGCCCACAGGAACTCCGATTCCTTTGGACCGATTGAGCTGAAATTTGGTATACCTATGTAATTTCGGTGACAATATAATAATAAGGTATCATAGAGCTGATCTGACGAAGAGTAGGAAGATGCCCATAGGAACTCCGATTCTTGTGGTCCAATTGAACTGAAATTTGGTCTGTCTTCGTAACTTCGGTAACAATACAAAAATATGGTATCATGAAGCTGATCTGATGAGGAGTTGGAAGAAGCCCATATGAACTCCGATTCCTGTGGACCAATTAAGCTAAAATTTGGTATGCCTTTGTATTTTCAGTGACAACATAATAACAAGGTATCGTTGATCTGGTGTCATGAGAAGTTGGAAGGTGCCCATAGGAACACTAGTTTCCATGGACCGATTGAATTGAATTTCGGTATGACTACGAAATGGATAGAGTTAGAAATATTTCCAACTAAAAAGTTAAAAATAAATTAACGGTGAAAAACATATTTTAAAATCAAGCTTTTATTATGCACGAAAAATTAAAAAAATAAACTAAGAAAACATTCATAAAATTCGTAGTTTTTTAAACTTTACAAGTAACAATTTACAAAAGTGTTCGGTTTATCAGTAGAAGTATGATACATAAACATATATTATCTATAACTAGTATATTAATATTCTTAAGTGATTTAAAAGCTTGTCGCGCAATTTCGTTAATGCAAAGACCTAGGCCGCGACGAGCTTTTATTTATTAACATGGTGGCTTTAAAGGTCAAAATGCATTTTGATAGTGCATGAAATGATAGTGACCATGAATGTAAAACTTAGATAGGCCTTTTTCAACTGTAATGGCTAAAGTTCTCTTGAGGGTATCCTTAAATATTTTGGAATTCTAGACTTAAGCAAGATGTCTATTGATATACGAAAAGGTTAAGGTTTAAGAATGAAATACCCCAGTGCAATAATCTTCTTCATTGTAATTTAAAGGGATGGGATTATATAACCGGGTTTTTATTTATAATACAGTACTATTTAATAATAATACAGTATTTATTAATAATAGGAACTTATACATTACAGGGAACCAAACTCAAAAGATGAATTAATCGTAGAGAAATAAATCATGGCGGTTTTTTAATCTTCAGGAATGCCACATAAGCTGTTCCTCATAACTGACACAGCTGTTACAGAGGCCTCGAGTATCTTATCGATTGTTTTTTTATTAGCGCGATGTCGTAATGGTCCATATCAGGCGCGAATAACTCAATTTTGAATGATAACAATGGTTGTATCTAATCTATCAGATATTAAGATATTGCGTAATGTGTTATCTTTACGTTCTAATTACGAATTAACATCAAGGACGTGCGCAATTATTTGTTGTTTATTTATTTAAAACATTTCTAATGGGCGAAACATTTTATAAAAGGTAAAGTTCTCTACTTGCGAAAGTCATCTAAAAATGATAAATAAGAAGTGAATTCTTGAATTAAATCTTATCACCTAGATAGGGTCAGAAATGTTACAAGATGCATTAAAAACCCAAAGAGATAAAGCATGGATCTCGTAGCCCTCAGTAACTTTTACTTATTCTAAAGGATAAAGGTGAGCTCTTGTTTATAAGTAACACTATAAAGTAATTCAGGAATAAATGAAATCGGCAATCGAACCCAGAACCTCTAGATCAGAACACGAGGCAGTCATGTCTTGCGTTAAAGATTGCTATAAGATGAATTACTTTGTGGCAGACAGTATACCTATGTACAATAACTTCATATAATGGACCTTGCCAAAAGGCACATAGTCTGTAATTATTTGTCGCGCTAAATCACCTTCGAATATAAATGAAAAAAAAATCTTCTAGCCTATTAATTAAAGTATTCAATAGAATTGCGCTTGTCCAATATTTGTCGGCAATTAGTAATGCCAATATTAAGGTTAGTGAATGAAGGTTGTACAATTTTGTTCCATACTTGTTTTATTCACCCATTTAGAATGGTAAAATAATTTGTATTAAACTTAGTCCCGAGTCGAGATTAAAATTTAGTCTTGTGTCGTGGTTGTTAGAAACAAAGAGACTTGTCCACACAAATAACTATTACTCAAAAGTCAAAAGTTGAACTCAGCGTCTCTCACTTCACTAGTGCTTACACTAATTTCTCATGAAGGAAAAGAAATGTTCCGCATCCCCCAATAAATGATTCCCGCTCTCTTCCACTAGATAGCGTTATAATTTAATTTGCATAAGGATTCAAGGCCAAAGTATATAAAGTAAAAGCTTTAATTAAATATTAAGCAGCGCGTCCTTTACTCAGTTCCATTGCGCAAACTCCTTTACATGTGCGACCAGCGACTGCCGGTTGCGACATTTCTGCTCTGAGCCATGTCAATTGTGCCTTGTCATTGTTCTTCAGGGCCTTATCTGATTTAAAAATGAACAATGCGTAGCTGATGTCGAAAATATGACGTCACACCTGCATCTCGAGCTAAAGACAAGTCTGCATTCAGTTATGAGTGTCTCGTTGCTGCTAGTTTTAATGCTTGAAACGGAGAGATATTGGGGTGTTTTGTTAGGGTATTACTACCATCCCATGGATAATGTTATACATATTTACTGTCTCTTACTTAAATGTAATCAAACGTTATTAGAGCAATGGTTTTAAAAGTAGTTTTTACTAGGTTTCGATCTTGGGGTAGGTACTGTTTTACACGTTATTATCTCTTGATTACTATCGCATCTTTGGATTAAACCTTTAAGAGCATTTGGTTTGGAAATCAGTTTAGATAATAGCTTAGTATAGGCGCCCTATACTGGTGGTTACAAGTTCGAATCCACTTCACGTATCTAGGTCACAACACTCCCCCTGACACCTGATTCATGGCATAACAATCTGATATTGTTGATGGCAACTGGTTTCAATTGCCTATCTGTTCATCGCTAATGGTCGGTGGAGGGGCTTGCGTAACCAACAATGTAATATGAGGTTTGACGGCCACTCCACTACAAAGGTGATTTATTACGTGTTCATATGGAGATTGGTATCCATTGGCCAGTTTGTTACTTTATGGGGATGAAAGAAACGAGGGGAGAGTGGTTGAGGGTTGATGGCATTTTTATAGCATGTACATTGTACATTAATAAGACTATAGGCTATTTGTGCTTACGGAGTTGCGGTCACTAGTTAGCGCAGTACAAGATCAACGGACATAAAAAGGATTTACATTTATTTCTTTTTTATCATTAGGGATACAGACACATAGCGATTTGGCCGATTCTTAGAATTATAGTGATGTAATATTTTTTCAGGATTATTCTAATTATCTGATAATACATTACAACCCCTTATCGATCTATTTAATTGCTAGTCATCTGTAATAATTGCCGTGTCATCAAAACAGTATGTATAATTTGACGATGGAGATAGTTCGCTCCGATAAATGTTTCGTGAATTCAGACTTATTTTCTCTAAATAATTCTTTAATGAATTAAAGTAGCGTGATGTAGATAGACTTAAATTCTTTTGTCTGTAAAAGGCCTTAGAGTTCTCCAGAACATAAAAAACCTCATAAACACATTCAATCAAATATTATTCTTATTTATAACTTACTTAGGGTAACATTCGCATGAAACGCACGGACTCTTCATTTTATTTTTAACTCAAGTGATGTCACCTCCTCGGTATCTTAATTTTATACATTCACGTCATTCGTCAGTGAAAAGGTTTCAAAAGTCGATGGTTTTTCGAAATTCTACCGCGCACGCGTCACGTTTCAACGATAAGGGAAAAATAATGAAAGTAGTGTGCATTCTATCATAGAAAAAAACATGGTGTTACTTAATAGCATAGATTATGATGCCTAGTATAGAGTTAAATATTTGTTAACAATACGAACAGTAGATCATAAATGAAAATATGTATATAGGTTATTAGCAGACCGTGATCAATAATTTAGAGGGACAAAAGTTACGAAGATTAGAAATAAAATGACGCTAAAAAACAACCCCAAAGTATTCAAAGTCATACACTATTATTGCCTGCTTTAGTTTTCGATCACGGTCTGTTACCTCCCTGTGGGTACAAGAAAAGAGAATCATCATTAATATCAGCCCATATGCTGAGTCTTTAGGCCTTTGAACACCACGCCGGCCTAGTGCGGGTTGGCATACGAAAAACATATTGTATCAATGAGCTGCTCGAATTCGGGAAATTAAGTCCTTGTAACAATATTGTAAGCTATCTCTTGATTGGAAAAGATCAACACTAGAGTTTCTTGCCCGTTCTTCTCTAGTGATGACTGCCTTCCGAACAGGGTGGTAAAATTTGAAATGACTGAATCTAAGTGATGTATTTGACATTTTATGGATTCAATAAATATTATTTCATTTCATTTCATACATACTACAAATAATAGACCAGGCCTTCTTATGTGTGTGCGTGGGATTTGGGACATATATGTCTAGATTGCATCCTGATAATGGAGACTGATCTCCATTAAAATACGTAACTGAGACACGCGTATTGTATTAAATAGAAAGTTCAATAAAAATAGTAAAATCACTTAACAACAAGTGAAAGGGGTCTTAGATCTCACATGCTTTGATTGGTGTAAAAACACTTCTTTACGGTTGTATTTGATGAGGAATTTTCATCTTTATCCCATCCCATTAAAGTTCAGAATACTAAGATCAAAAGCTGGATAAGCTTTGCATCGGATTATGAAGCGATATAAAATTTATAAGAGCTATTGGCTTTATTAAGTGGTCTTTACATAATAAGAAAATTAATTGTAGCTTTAAATCTGTAAACAGACTTCTTCCTTATAGCTGTGCTCGAAAGCTTTAACCAGTAACTTTGTAAGGATGTCTTCAAGAGATTTCTATTTAAATTTAGCTGATTGATCAGCTAATAGAACCTAGCACTTTTTTTATTTAAAACATATTTTATACTCCTGCGGTCACGGCACAAAAAATATTTTTTAATTTTATGAGACAGAATATTTTTTCTGGAGTTAAAATCCTGAGGATAATCTTACATTTTCAGATTTTATTAGTTTGAAAGTCATCCAATAAGGCTAGCTCGTACATGACATAATGTTGAATGTCTTACTAACTGTCAAAAAAAATGTCTAAGTAAATCGATATGAAATGGTCCTAAAAATTCTTATTGCGGTCCGCCTTACAAAGTTCAATGACACGTAATTTCTATGTTTTTTGCCAATAAACCACATATAATAAACGTAAAATATAAAATCAATTTCAAATTACGTTTACCGTAACTATAGCCAATACCGTTCTCCTAAAAAAAGCTTGAACAAGCCAAAAACCTAGGTCTAGTGTCATTGAAAAATATAAATAGCAATCTTTTATCAAACCTTTTTGGAGCTGCTTTCATTTTTTCCACGACAATGTAATAATATTCCATTCAACCAGCATTTCATTACTTTGACATAATAAAAAAGAGTTCCCCTAGTTTCTTTTTCAAAATTTGAATAGGTCAGTCGTTCGTACAGCAAAATACCTTGCTTAGATCCTTTGGGCGTAAAGAAACATCAACGTTTTTCAGTACTTTATATTCTAACTAGACAATACATGTTATTAGCACTAAAACGTATGTATTTATCAATTTTTTAGTCACGTTGTAGGATAGTTTGCAAGTATTTTCCCTCTTTTTTCCTAGATTGATCAAAATGAGTTCCATTGGATCGCATACGTCAGCTTTCAAAACGCTTGCAAAGGAGTCAGCGTATTTTAGACTTGTTACAATCTTTTATGATAGACGCCAATTATGTCATAGCCGAAAATGTGATATGGCCGTGGAAATTATTTGTGTGGGATTTAAGTGCGTCTAGTTAAACCATATTCGTTGACGGTTTTATGACAAATAGTAATTTCATTTAAATATAGATCTATTATTTTAATGAGATGTGATGCTTATTTAGAGAAATAATTTATTCTGTTTTTTTTTGGTACGGCGAATAGTAGCTCATACGCATTTGAGTTGGGATAATTTGGATCTCCCAACTAGTGGTATTATTTAAAAAATATTTCAAAATTAAGAATCTCAGGATCTATGATTGTATGTTTTTTTTATCATTTGCGTCGCTTAAATGTAGAAATGAAAATGATAATAGTTATTTTCGCACCCATAACTTTTAACTTATACTTTCTTCCTTAACTGCTTCGACACTTTTGGGCCATAACAATAACTTCTTCTTCTTCTTCATCAACCCATATACGCCCACTGCTGAGCACAGGTCTCCTCTACCATTGAGAGGGTTTAGGCCATAGTCCACCACGCTGGCCTAGTGCGGGTTGGCGGACTACACACCTAAGAAATTCCTAAGAACTGTCATAACAATAACACTCACAGCATATAAGCGTGTGATTTAAGCGTTAGCTATGACGTAATAATACTAAAACTGAACTTAAAGTATTCAACTTACATCGCCTAACACGACCGGCCCACATTCCCCCGCAACTAAATCAGTTGGCTAGATTATAAATAATGGTATTATTAAATTTATTAACCACTCGACGTTCGATATTAATCGCCAACCAAATCTGGGGCAAGATCAATATGTTTTATGACAGTGAAATAATTTAGTGCCATTAGAGAACGCTACAAGGTTACTTTTGGTCGCGGTAACCATTTTGATGAATAATTATTTAATTGCCTGCTTTGTTTTTCCCACGGCTCAGACATCCGAGTCGGGCATAATATTTTCGAGTTCTACGACAATTTTCAACCGAGTCTTCAAATATGTTGGGTGAATGCTAAAAGGCTTGCGACTTACTTTTGATAGCCCGGTGGTGCAGTTGACTAGATACTAGCTTTTCAAACGAGAGGCAGCGGGTTCGATTCCCGTACACAGGTAAATGCTTGATTCGGGTCTGGATGTTTGCGTGATCGAATAGATTCTCGCTGTTTCTGATACCCACGGCACAGGACTTGTATGCTTGAACTATGTATTTCACTTTTAGGTGTATTTATTCACTTATTTCCTTAATTTTATTTATTTTTTACTCAATAGACCAAACAAGTTGTAAAAACACTCCTTTTACCTTTAAAAGAGCTGGTGCATCGGTGGTTCAGAAATGCACAATTATGTATCCTCTGTGTAAGAGTATATCGGCCTGCGTGGAAGTAATCATGTTGAGCGTTGTTAATGTTTAATTTTATTGCTTTAGTTTTACACTTTGATAGCTAATAATTAAATGTAACCTTTTAGCTTTTATGCCTCAATCGTCATTAAAGTCGATTTTCCGGTTGTAAATACTTTATACGCTATTAATTTTCAAATTAAAATCCTTATAAAACTACAAGGGTTTGATAATTCAATAACTTGTGATAAGAATGACATAACTTTAGATATATTAATATAGATTTAAGCAAGCGATGAAGTTATTAACTTTCTCATTTTTATTAATATTTAAATTAGGTTTGTCTAAATGTTTGATTAACACAGATTTCTCTAGTTTATGATCGAGTGATATAGTTGATTCATATTTCTAAGAAATACGTTACCTAAAACGAGTTTTTAGAAATATACAATCGCGGTTAGATTTGTAGTTTCTAAACTTATACATAAATATCCAAATGTATATCTACTTGGTTCGGAATTTCCTTGTAGTTGATAAAGATTTTTTTCTCATGATAAGGACTGCACCTGACATTAAGTAAAGCGTGGGCCAAATAGAGTAAAGACTTGTTAGAAACTGTCTTTGTTACCTAACTTACGTTTTGTCTAATATTGAATAACCTATGTCGAAAATCAAAGCGGTACAAAACTTCTTAGTTAGAAACACTTAAAGTTAAGGCTGAAGAATTTAGACGTGTTTAGCACACATTACGTCAGGTTTAAAAGAATCGCTCAAATATCCCAAGTATTAATGCTGTTTGTTTTTACGCGGATCAAATATTTACAAGTTACGTTTGCCGACGATGTGGTCAGCGTGTGATGCGGCCATTGTTATCAATATATGCAGTGGTTTTTTCCACTAACTTGTCGGATACTGATTTGATTCAGTTTGAAACAATTCGAATTGCTTGTTAAGGCGTTTTTGCTGGTTTTCTCATTTCTATTCTTCTATTTCGTAGCGTCAAAATGAATTAAATAAATTTTATCGTACAAGTTAATGATGACTAGTTATCAATCCATCAAAATAAAGAATATGTTGTTATGTTGAAAATGAGGAGAAGATGAATACATTGATTTACAATACAGTTTACAGTTACCTATCAAATTTCATAAACATTGAAGACAAAATTGATCTTAATGCTAATTAATTACCTTTTGAGGCTAGCATATTCGCAGTCAATATTTGTATGGACTACTAATATTAAACGGTAAAATCTTCACAATATGTACACATCAAATCCTAGAGAACCAATGACTGTATTTATTTAATTATTTACACCACAATAAAAGTAAAACGAAACAAAAGAAAAAGATACACTGTAAAGGCAAAATATAGTGGCGGTCTTATCGCTGTAAATAATAATAATAAAAAAACTAAATATTTCGTTGTCTACCAAACCAAGGTCTGGCTTAACTAATGACCAAAATCCTATGTGTAATTAAGATTAACGTCGCTTAACTGTCAGTCGTCTATTGACAAATGGCACTTCCTAGTAAACACATCCAAGGCACAAAGAGTATTAGGAATGAGCCAGTGGTTCTTAATAAGGTAGTGATCTTGCTGATTAGAATAAATAACTCCCGTTATTAGCATATTATGTGGAGATGCATACATGATGAAGCTATGGCATCCATAGCTATGATATGAATAAAGGAATGATGGAGATGGCTTAGTCAATGTTAGTAGTTTGGTCGCCTATTATGATTTATTCATGTGTATCTTTAATCACTTTATAGATGATTTGAATGTAGCTTGGATGAGACAGCTCAGAAGGGGTGTTACCCCTGCCTCTATTGTAAGTCGCACTAAAGGTATGCTACTGTGTTTTGTAGTGATTAAAAATGTAACATTAAAAACGGTATAAAATTACTACCATATGCATTACACAAAGGAGTAATGAAAACATATATGATAGAAATTAAGAAGGTCTAATGAAACAATTATGAATTGTTTCTTCCGTATATCCATCAATAATATCATGTTAGTTCATTAATAATAAGTAAAAATCATAGATAGGATCTAACAATTTCATATACTCATGTACATATCCTTTGAACTGTAAAAATCTTGGATCATAAGTACACTTATCGCAATACTCCATGGAAAGCATACAAGAAGCTTATTAAGACAAAAGGGTTTTGTATGACAAAACCTTCAAACCAATGGGCAACCTTGCGCAGGAGAACCTTCAGCCACGTACGCACCAGCAGATAACTGGTGACATCACTTTAATTGTTATTAAGGCCACCTTGATGTATGCGAGTAAGGTTCAAGGAACTAATGTATCTTTTTACCCATTAATGAGCTCACAAGGATAGGTTTGGATTAAAAAAGTGCGTAGAAGGACTAAATTATACGTGTCTTGTGATGGGATCGAGATTATAAAATTTTGAAAATAGAAAAGACTAATAAGTTTAAATACTTATGGTGTGTTATACCTAACTTGCTTTTTCTCTTTTGGGTAGATAGTCAAAGTAAAATACGTATATTAATGGTTTTGGTTCACATTCCGAACCTACACAATGTTCCGCCTTTTCAACCGTTTGCTAACTTTCAAGCTTCATTTGCAATCTTTGTATAAATTTTGGTCTTATTTCTACAAATACAACAGTAGATTATTTTCTTACTCTTAAGTTATACAGTGCTTGATAATAATTTCTTCATAAATCTTATTACAGAACAATACGCCACACTTAAGCTCAATTTTTTACATCACACCATTACCGAAAGTCCATTAGTCACGTCCTGAGCGGGCGCCCTAAATCTGCCACATTAATATCATTGTCCAAATTCATGTCCAACTAATGATAGAGACGCCTCCACAAGCCACTCTTGCGTAGGATGTATTTTTAGCAAAACCAACTTCATTTTCAATTCTGAAACTCTCATCTACACTGTCTTCTATCGGATCTTTGTCTTCATCAACTGCATTATTAACGTTGTCGTTGCCTTTGTCATTATGGTTTTGATTAACCGTAAGTACATCTAGCCTAGTTTTTTGTAACAATTAAATGATCTCAATTGATAGAGGTGTGCTAATTTGTGTAATTAATTCAATTGTGGGCTGGACCGGTCTGATCTTACTTGGCTAAATTTATTAAGAATATTTTGTTCCTATTTCTTTATATGGATTTTAAAGTAGGTTAGTAGAGAGCATTTAACATTATTGTATTTGCCATATTGTATATTTTGATATTATCGTGTAAGATTTATTGTTTAGCGAATGAGCTCATTTCGAATATGTAGGTATATAATCTGTGAAAGTTTTTTAGAGAATTGCTAAACATTATGCGGTTTTGAGAAATTGTTTAAAATGAGGCGTTATCTAACAGTTATTGGGCAGTTGATGTATTATCGTATCAATCAGAAGGTTGTTAATTTTACCTATTTGTGTTTTTAATGATATCTCTATATTAATTAAATGATAACAATGACATGAGATTGAGATGGCTTAATTTTAGAGATGGCTCCATATTACGTCTTTTTATTTATACCCTTGAATAAAAGTAAACAACCCGCAAATTGTCATGACCCTCAGTCGCGGGACAGTTTTGTTGTCAGCATATATTCATTAAAATTATTTGATTTATTATCGATTACTTGATGCTTTGTATTCGTTTGGAGTCGCGCTGATTGTCTGATAAAACACTGCCTTTGTTTATTCATCATTTGTATCTGGTTATCACTGAGTACAATAGCTTTATTGAAATAATATACATATTTGAATTTTGTGCTCCGATTCTGTTTCTCAGCGTTTGTTTGTAGTACGCAGTTACAAAACAAAATCAAACTTATTAACTTTATAATTAGTTTTGCTCTGTCTTTTGTAGATTTTGATAGCCTCATCTGAGTACCTCTGTAGTTTCTTGTGTGTCTCATTACGAACCTATGGCTTAGTGTTACTTTCATTTTTTACTCTATCAGAACCTATGCTATTCGTGGGTAACATTCAATTTTACAAGCAAATGACGAGAAATAATAATGTTAAGCCACACGACTTCTCATTTGGGATCAACGTCACTCTTCTGACGTACCTTGAATGTCAATAGCAATATTCTCAGAACTCAAACAAATTAGTTAGGCAATTGTTTGTTATTCATTAGCCAATCATCGCTATTGGCTAATAATATGAGGAACGAGGGCCGATGTCCCCTGAGGCTTGAGTAATGATAATGACCGTTCATTTGCCGTATCCTGCGCAAGGCTGTGGTTACAGTTCCCTGCGGATACATCGTCCTCCTAATCTACTCCTCGGATAATTGCGTTTGGATATTTTAATGACGTGTTGACATCCTTTGTATTTATTGGCACGTGACGTTATTCAGGTTAGACGTAGGTAATTGCTCTATTTTGACGGCAAAATATTTACCATCAGGTGTGCTGATTATAGAAAGATATGCCACATCAGCACAACCTTGATATCAGGTATGATATGTGTCTTCAATTTAGGGTAAAAAAATCTTGTTACTTTTTTATCTTCAAAGCTGAGAATTAATATCTTTGTTGAACGCGAATACGCCATCTAATCTTTTCATGATTGATATCCCTGTAAATTGTGTATTAAATAGAGATTTGCATTAATAAAATGAATTTATTAATTGTCGTCCTAAAAACCCGGGAGAAATCGAACATTGTATATTTAATGCTAGATTACTGACACTTAGTATTGCTGATTTTTTGTGTAGACAAATCGTCTTACAAAATGAAGATAGTTATTACTCGAACAGAAGTAAATATTTAAACTAGCAAAGATTTAATCACTCCATATATATTATGTTGGCACAATAAAATAAAAGCAAGAATCTAGTACTAAGTAGGTACTCGTAGGTTAAAATGTTGTAGATATTCACACCCACATACCATTCAGAACAGCCAATTTTATCAATGCTAAGTCAGACAACGGTAAACGCATTGTTGGCATTCTTATCTTATTGACGTTAAACTAGTAATTAATTTTGAATAAATAAATTTAGAGTTAACGTTAAAGTGACAAAATTCCGTCACGTAGACAGTTTAAATTTGATAATATTTGTTTTGATTAGGTTTTATCAAGCTTTTAAAGATTACATTTTATGTGTAGTACTGCAGTAAAATGTAGGGCATCCTTCGATAATAATGCCGGGTGATGCTAAACAGATTTACATAGACTGATCCCGTAACTTGGAACGCTTCTAGTGGTACCTGTGTCCCATACTAGATGGGCTGACGATGATGGTAGTACAAATGTCATATCTACAGAACAATGCAGGGTGTATTCAGACCGTGATCGGAAACTGAGGCAGGTAATAGCTATGGTGATTGCAAACCTCCTGGCGTTAAAGAAAATACCGGCCCAAAATAAAAGAAAAGATGTTTTCCATACAATCCCGATGGTCGTATGGAAAACGTCATTTTTTTTATTTTTTCTGTTTTTTTTTTAACGCCAATGGATTTGTGATCACCGTAGCTACTACTTGTCTTAGTTTCCGATCACGGTCTGAATACATATATTAACACTACAGTCATGCCTTTCAGCCGTATTGCACCGGTTTATAAACAAAGTCGAATTAAACAGTACCCAGTTGGATGACAATGTCAGGTCCACGAGGTGAGATGACACACAATCGGGCACTTTCTCGTGGGAGTCTCGCTCGTCGCCATTGTTCAGTCCGTAATCACAACATTGTATTACTTTCATCGGTTTTCAATGGCAAATATTATCATATTTTGTTATTGTTTGATTAGTGAGCTTTCATTCACGATTGTTGCGGTTCGCGGTGTTTTTGCTTTCTGCTTCGCGGTTTGTCGCTTTATAGTTCATGTAATCGGCCCATACGTTCCTCTGTTGGGCACGAGCCTTCTCTACAAAAGGGGATATCCCTTAGTATTTCACGGTGGCTTAGTGCGGGTTAGTGGACTAAAAACCTATTTTTTTTAGGTTTGAGGGTTTCCTCACGAATTATTCTTTCACCGTTAAATTCTTCGATAATTTATTATGAATATAACTTGGAAAAGTCAACACCTTAACTTTGAGAGCACCATTAACTTTTATTGAGTTAATATTTGGCGAAATTAATAATACAGTTTTGAGCCTTGTATCACTATTCACAACCGACAGTTGGCCAGCGCTATTAGCTAAGTCCTAAATTATCTTAGTTGCAGAGGGACGTGTATGGCCTGATTATAATGATTGTTGGATTCTACCAATAGGACGTATGCTTGAGGAAATTGTACAAAGAATACTCGTTGTGATTGGTCAAATTATTGGGTCAACCCGCATATAAAGATAAGGAATGATTGTGATATTAATTTCGGCTTATTTACACTCATATGTTCAGGGCCAGCAGATATTATAGATTACGATAACCAAGATACAATCCATTTACCACCTCATCTGTCTCTTTCACATGCAATATTTCTTTAATGATTTCTTCTTTCATTTAATCACCAATGCTTTTTTTAACTTAAATCTTTTTTTTTAATATCTTTTGTCCCCTTTTTCGAATCTTTCATTACTGCAATTGTAATTATTGAAAATGGTATGTGTTTAATGAAGATTTCAAACTCAGCTTTTTTGGGGCAATACATTTTCATATTACCTCAATTTTTACTACTTTTTCCATAAATACAATGCAATGCACATTTCTAATAATTAAAATACACATACAATATATTGTCCCATATCGAATTATATTACTTGTATAATGAAGTGAACTGGGATAGAACTGAGATGATAATTGATACAATAGCTAAATGCGTGCATAAGAAAACCGCAACGCATCTGTTGGATACGGCAGATGAGTTTCATTAAAGACCAGGAGTTCCCTAGGGATTAGGGCAGCCAAGCGTGGAACCACCATTACGAATCCTTGGTAGCGAGGAGAGATGTTACAATGGCTTGTTATATGATCCTTATAGAAGAACTGGTAGTTCAAAAAACTAGTACTAAAACTGCAAAGAACCACTATTAGGTATTATGCACTCCATTCTTTGTATGTTTCATACAAAAAAATATATAGTTTGTATCTCTACTATGGCTAGGATATGAAAGTCTTAATCACTCATATGGATCTGAGTAAATCCATACTAATCCATACTATAATATTAAAAATGCGAAAGTAACTTTGTCTGTCTGTCTGTAACTCTTTCACGTAAAAACTACTGAATGAATTTTAATGAAACTTTACAATAATATAGCTTATACATCAGGATAGAATTCCCATTCCCGTGGGAATGGGTATTTCGTGATTTTCCAAAGCGATTTGAATGAAATTTGGTAGAGAGGTAGAGCTCACAGTACTAACATGGGATAGTTTTCAGCCCGGTAAATGGAGTATTCCCGTGAGAATGGGTATTTCTGGATCTACCAAACCGATTTGAATGATTTTTGGTATAGAGATAGGTAAGGCTCACAGAATTAACATGGGATAATTTTATCCTGGAAAATGTAATCCCGTGGGATAAACATGTTTAAACGCAAATATCTCTCAGCATTTTACCCTAGAGTATACGCGGACGGAGTCGCGGGCAAAAGCTAGTTAAAAATACACACAAAAGAAACACATCCCTTAATAGAGGCCCCTTAAATAGGTAAGGTAACCATGATTTCCTTCGGCGTCTGATAAATAATGCATACATTGAAAAAAAAATCGTACTCCGACTCATCAATGCGCGAGTAAAAGTAACACTAAACACTTCAAGTGGAACAATGTAGATTCTCACCCGTAATTAGCATTTTTATACATTCTGTCTACCCCGCGGAAGTGAGGGAGCTGGATTTCCCACGTGGCTGGGAATCTAAAGAGTTCATCAACCCAGGGTCAAAATTACTAGTAATTATCTACTCGTCTGTCCTATTTTATTATACTCCAATGCTGGGTAAGTTATTACACGGCCTCTACAGACAAGCTCTGCTTATTGTGGTAAGTAGATAAATTTTATAGCCATTGGTATTAAAACGAAAAAATGTCAAATTGTTTTTGTTAATAAATAAATAAAAAAAATTGTTATATTCCACAGCCCCCGTGGCGCAGTTGGCTAGACACCAGTTTGCGAAACGAGAGGCCGCGGGTTCGATCCCCGCACCGAGACAAATGTTTGTGTGAACCACAAATATTTGTTTCGGGTCTGGGTGTTTGTGAGACAGAAAAAGTATCTCGTAGTGTCTGATACCCACGACACAGGTCTTGTAACCTAGTGTGGGGTCAGAGCTATGTATGTGACTGTTGGGTGTATTTATTTATTTATTTATTTATTTATTTATTTATTCCTGGTTTGAAGAAGAGAGAGCAGCGTTTTATATGGTTTGAACAGTGCCGACCAAGCTGTATTTAGTGAATACCTAAAGGTTCCTGAATGTCGTCATTCCATACTTTCACGCCAACTGGGTAAGATGCCTTACGTAGATCCCGACATACCTTAAAGGAGCTTAAAGGCTAAAGGGCTTTCCTCTCGTAACAAAAAAAGATGCCTTACTTACGATATATTCATTCGTTCATTCGTCATCATTAATCAAGTTTATTTTAATTCATATAAAAATGTTTGCTGTAATAAGGACATTAAAACAGGTACTGAACTTGACCAAGCAAAGTGATATGACAATTACAACATGACTTCATAAGAATTCCGCGTATACAACACAGTAGATTAATCCTACACTCGATTGTAAATCTGAATAATAGACAATTATCTAATCATCTAATAACTTTACAATAAGGAAACTATTTCGATAAGTTAATAACTGTTTAGTGTTACTGTGATTTGATAATGACACTGATACTTGGAAAAGTATAAAGTTCGTATGGAAGGCAGTCTTGTTTAGGACTGATTTAGGCAGTAATAATAAAATTCAATTATTGGATACTATTTGCGGCCTAACCTACAAGCTCATCTATCACACAGCAAAGACGAGTGTTAGAAATGTTCTTATTATTTTTAAAAGTAGGTCATTCTGTTCTGACAATAATAAAGGTTTTATAAGTTGGTTAAAAATAGGTTTGCTTTAGTAACGATCAATGCTTACATTTTTCAATATAAGAACATAAAAAAAATACTCTAACACAACAGACAACACTGTCAGACAACTTGTGAATCGAATTTCAAGACGCATGTGAATATTGACTCTCTACTTGCAATTTAATTCAGAATTTCCGATATAAAAACATATTGACCGATTATACAAATATGAGCGACATATGTTGGTATGTGAGCCTGCGCATGCGCTCTTTGCCACGGCGACATTACACGCTGCAGTGACACAGCCGGGCAGGAGAACGGAAATATGCGCAGAGAATTGATTTATCAGCATTTTGTACGGCATAAAGGACTAGGTATTTTATATAACTTCTAGAGCACGCGACTGAGGCCTTTTTTTAAGGAAAAAGGAGGCAAACGAGCAAATACCTGATGGTAAATGGTCAGCACCGCCCATGAACACCTACAATACGAAAGGAATCATCGGTGTAAAATGATCGGCCTACGCTTAACAAAATCATTTAGGTTACGAATTGTACTTTCACAATAAAAACAAATAGCGTCAAGTCAGAATTAGTCGCTAAGAATCATCTATAATATTTTTTTCTGCATAGAAATTAGTCAGGAATAAGCATACTAAGAGGCGTTGCAATTCAAACGACCTTAAATTGATAAATGACAATCGCCTTCAGTCTCCAATACTATATATTATGTGATACTATTTATTACGCCATTAAAATATACAGGCTGTACTATACTATCACGTTCACTTAAATTTGTGTTTAAAATTCTGAATGCTTTCTTTCTAGGCGCCGCTTCGTGGTGGCGCCATTTAAACTTTTTTACAGACTTGGAAATATATTCGTTCCGCGTGCGTGTGGGATTTATTTAACGATATTATTATAAAAAGGAAATTAAAAGCTTTGTCTTGTCCCTATTGTTTTATTGATATGACGCGTGAAAATTTAACCTACAACTAATCAAATTAGAATTTATAAATCGAAGTAGAGGTCAAGAAGATAAAAATTTCAGGGTAGGTCTCAATAGTGTTTAAATAAGGTAGCTATTACAATCGTTTTTTACAAATATAAAAATTATTAACTATATTAAATTTTATTCTAGCGTCTCCTGCTTTTGCTTGTCTATTTTTACCTTTAGGTACAATTTTTTTAGACGATTTTTCTCCATTGCTCTAACGATCTAATTTTAAATAAGTGAAATATTTTCCTACATATCTTCACCTAGAACTAAGGCTCGACCGAGATCTCGGTCTCGGTCTCGGTCTCGGTCTCGGTCTCGGCATTCTCGGCTACAAATGCTACCGAGAAATTTGTCTCGGTTCTCGGCTGTTTCTAGCCGAGATTCTCGGTCATAACCGAGACTGTAACTTTTTTCGAATCGGCATTAAAATTTTACCGCGCGTGGCCATGCGTAAATATAGTACAAGCTCGGTAATCAAAGAAATGCTAATATTTTTGAGTATTGGTTTTTGTCACCTTATAAGTTCCTTAGTGCTTAAACCTGCAACAAATATTTTTTTAACTGCGCCGCCTACTAGTTAAGCAAGCGAACAACTGTTTAGGAGAGCTGGTCAATTTTATGTCGAGGGACATGTAGTAGTAGTAGCGTATTAAAAAAATGAACAGTATTAAAAAAATCACGCTTTGTCTATTCTCGGTCTCGGTTCTCGGTCTCGGTCGAGCCCTACCTAGAACCTAATATTTATTGCAATTTTACCAAGTAGAAACTTCACATTACAGTTCCGGCGCAGTCGGCACCACGTACACTGTCCTGCAAAATAATGTAACACTAAATACGGAACAATGAACGAGGATGTGCCGTTACAATTGCGGCCAAATATATTCGCCCACGCCAACGGGGATAGTGTGTTAAGTGCATGAGTACTCGCATAGAATTGAGAATCGAAGATCGGCCCACTTGGTTCTGCTCGACGAGGACCACTTTAGCTGGCAATAAGGCCAATGGGTTGGACTAGGCAATCGGAGCTGTTAAGTAGTTTAATGGTTTTAAACTTTACCGACGCGTTGGTTGGAATAATTTCCTTTTAAGCGTGTTTGTGGTAGTCATCCGGATATGTACTGCCTCATGCGCAAAAACTTATTCATTGAATTGTAAAAGTTAGTGATTTTCTGGAATCAGACAAAATCGCTTTCGTTTTGTCAACTGTTGTTTAAATTAAACTACTCTGCAAATACACAGAGAGTTGTCATTTTGCTATTACAGAAGAACCAAAAATGGCTGATAAAGAATTTCTCTGAAAATACATGAAAAAATAACTAACAATCACATCTGTTAAAAATATGTTTGTTTTGTAAACAATCGCGCTCGTCTAAGCACACTTTAACCTCCTACCACAAATCTTTTCACCCCTGAATTCGACATTTAATTATATTTGCAGTTCATTACATCACAAGTCAGTGAATTTTCGCATTGATCGCGAACAAAAACGTCTTTGTAACGTGTTACAATGGAATCTGCTTCCTAGAGCATCGCCACCGGCGTATGGTAATAAATCTCGCAAGAATTCAGTACCGCAAGTCGTCGCTTCCTGAATATGTAATAAGCACGCATACATTACTGTAATTAGTTGTTACTCTTGTTCCCTTCAAGGACGGCGTATTTCTAATGGTCTCCATGTATGGTAAAAACTGAATGTGTTTTGTAATTGCGTTCGAATGCGTCGGAATGTTCGCAGTTGAGCGTAAATGCTGCGTTTATACTGGCAATTAATTATTAAGAATTCTTATGGAAGGGCATGGGCCTTCGTCCTGACTCCTGAACCTATAAATAACTCGTGTTACATGATTTTTATGGCTTAAAATAAAATAAAAAAATTAAATATAACAATGTTTTATCATGTAAACGTAATAATTTTGAGTTCCGATTGTAAACATATTTATTTTGCCACAAGACAGAAATAACTGCGTAAATCATATTATTTTCAAATCTCAACTTATTTAAAACAAAAACAAGTCCAAATATAGACGGAGAAGAAACAAAAAAACATCGATATATCTCAAGATAAATTGATCACGAGTACGAGATACTCATAAGGAGATAATATCCAATCACTCGTTCCTCGGAGCTGTAACAATACGCGACTGCGTGTTATGCAGAGTGATACATTTTTCCATAATATTATTTTAATGGGACCTCAACATGAAGATTTACTATATTGTGTTTTCACTCAGTGAGTATTTTTAACTCTATTTTGAAATTTGTGTGCAAATTTTTACACAAGGAAACTAAAAGTAATACGGTGAGTTTAAGTATCCATGAAGTGTATAAACTTAATTTAAATTACTAAGAAGTACATTTTTGTATTTATATATCAGAGTTTGCGTCAAGGAAAGTGTGAATTGTAATTTACCTTTGCCTATCCCTCCGGAGAATAAAAGCCTGAGATTATGTACATATGTATGAAAAAAAACATAATTTTACCACATTTTGTTTCTTAACTTATTTTCACAGTCATTGTTTCTTGCTCCTAAGTCTTCCACGCAATTCCTACTATATATGTTATCGATACATTCATTGGAGGAGACCATCTTTATTTATTTATTATGAACAAACAATTTGTGTACTTTTCTAATTTTACGTATTGCCTAGTTAAGATAAGTCAATTCGTAAACAATTGAGACCAAAACATTCAGGAAATTGAGATATCGTGATCAAACAATAGCTGCGTTAATTCAGGGAAGTGTTTCATTTATTAACTCTTTTGTGCAGTGCGTAGTAACTGTTGAATTTATTGCAATTTAATTTTGTGTGTGTTTCTTGTTTGCCTTACCAACGTGAGGCATTATTTAACATTACTTAATAAAATTATATCATCGGCTATGTAATTAAAATTAAATTGACAAACCGCACAAGACCACCGTGGTGGACTAAGGTCTAAACCCTTTCAGTTGTAGAGTTAAAGGCACTAGTTAAAAAAAATAGCATAAAAAATGACGATTCAAAAGTGCTTATAAAAATCTATTTGAATAAAGGAGATTTTACTTTGACTTTAGAGTAGACCCGCCTCCAGAATTTGGACATTTAGGGATTGGTGACGATGATGAATTTGCGTCATTAAAAGGTGTAAGATACTTTTCCTTTCACTTTCCGCCCCCTTAATGAATGAGGGCTGCTAAATACTGGTAGGGTTGGCGCTGATTTCATTACGTTAATCACTGAACGGCGATAGATAAAACATTTTTACGGTAAGCGAAATGTGTCGTTCAGATGAAAATTATAGTTTTGAATTATGTTTAACTTTTTATAAGGATTATGAAGGTGTTTCGATATTTGATAACCATCAAAACTTGTGCAATATATAGGTTAAGTAAAATATGCACAATAACCATGAGACATCACTTTACGCAACTAGAAGTGAGGAGTTATTCATCTCAGTATAATATGGTGTAAAGTTTTCTTAACATCGTCTTATCGTGTGACAATGTCTCGATAGCTACCGTGATAAGTGTACTCAAATCGTTATTCGACGTGTTTTCCCGCACAGAAACAGAAAAAATTGTCATATTCTACGCATTATTTTAGTCTAAGATAAATATTTTTATACTTGGTTGCAAAAAAATATTTTTTACACTAAGTAATCTTTTTACAGCAAAAAATGTTTTTGATGTTGAATAAGCTGTTAAAATGACATTAAGTTAGCTATGGTAACAGTTCTGAGCCCACAGAAAATTCGTACACATTTATTTTTAGGTTTCATGAGTAATTGAATAATAAAATAAATTTACAAATCGTTACCGAAGACTGCTCGTATTTGCCGCCAATAATACAAGATGGCGCCAAATACGAGCGTTCAGTGATTAGATTGGTCGATATTTTTATAAATAATCTTAAATTTAACCTTATTTTTTATCTTTCAAATCTAGGTGGAGATAGTACAAAAAAAACCTCAATGGAGGTTACTGTTTCGGACTTGACCTCTATTATTATCGAATATGATAAAAATGGTATAATTTAAAAATTATTTGTTTATAGGTTTTTGCGCCGATTGTCTGCGGTTACATGTTTTTTTGCACGTACAAATGTTATCATTATTATTTACTCATCTTAAGAGTACCTGTATACTAAGCTGATAGATGATTTAAGAACAGTACGGTTCAAATATAGCATCGGTTAGTAAATTATGGCTACGATCATCGATATTCAAGACAATATAGCCAACCTCATAATATCTGTAATGACTTTTTTTTACATTAATGCAAGTAATGTTGATATCAAAATATGTCACTATTCATTATATATCCTTCCGTTTAGATTAAATTATAGTGTATTGTAAAACCTTTGGACTTTTATTATGTAATTTAAAAAGCAAAAAATAGGTGTCGAAGTGTCTATTGTTACTCAATCGAAGTCATAAATAATAGTTTTTTTTAAATAAAACTTATTCTTTAGATCTTTCAATATAAACCCGCATATAGCTTACATTTATGTTAATCTCTTGACTATTTGTTTACGCACAGACTTTACCCTCATTAAATAATTGATTTAGAAGCTTTATCTCTTATCTATGTGTGTATTGTTTTCGTGGACTGATTTTTGTATTTCGTAGTTAGTATGTTTTGCGCAGCGGTGGCTGAAGTATTGTGACTAGATAACGATTATCGATATTTTTTTAATTTTACTACTTTTTTAGTTTT
Source organism: Cephonodes hylas (assembly GCA_030295005.1). Lineage (NCBI taxonomy): Eukaryota > Metazoa > Arthropoda > Insecta > Lepidoptera > Sphingidae > Cephonodes > Cephonodes hylas. The sequence continues at coordinate 15,063,610 of AP025362.1, forward strand.
TAAGAGGACAGTACCAATAAGGATTTATTTGGATTTTTTCGGCATAATTAAAGTTTGTTGTGAAAATGGTTGTCATTATAAGGTTTTATACGGCGGATTTAATTTTTGGATCTGAAACTGGTGAGTAAATTGGACCTTATTACAGCTTTATTATGAAATAGTTAAAATATTTTTCTTTTTTCTAGAGACAACATGCGATGTATCTTACTTGTTAAGCGATAAATATTTAGATAATATTTTAAATTTTGCTTCGCTTTTTATTTTTGTTTTGATAATTTTCGTACATAAATTCGTTATGTTGGCCATTTTTCCTTGAATAGAGAAAGAAAAACAACGCTTTCTGAACTCCTAAGCTGTCTTTGTAAAAATATCCCAAAACATTTAGTTTCTGTGAAAGCATTTTGCATATTAAAATTGTTTAAAAAAAACTGTCACTCACGAACATTTTGACTCATAGAGTTTGAATCACTGCACTTTTGTTTGAATCACAATGTCTATTTAAAATAATTGTATTCATTTTAAAATAATAAGTAGGCAAACGTGCATTAGTGCACCCACGTCTCGTCAACATTATTCTCATTAATATTTAAAATTTCTTTTGTAAAATATTATACGGAGTTTAAAACAAAATCAGCTTTTGGGCATCTATGGAAGTACCGCAAGTCCATAATTCGATCGCTCCTTACATAACATATATTTAGTGCGCTACAAAAATAATGTTTCCGTGTGACGATGGTTACAAAAATACCTCGTCTAGACTACATCGGTACATTGACACAAATACTCCGCTATCCGCCTGTTCGTTTCTGCTTACAAAAGCTTTTGGTGACTGTTCACTTTCTGAGTGGTTTGACTCACTGTTCATGTTACTCGTTGACCAAGCAATCGTTTCTGGATATGATAATTGATAGGTTCCTAAAGTAGAGGTTTACAGTAGATTTTTTATGCTTATTGAGATAAAAGATATTTATAAACATTAGGATTTTTAACATACAGTTTTGTATCTGTAAAAACGTAATAATATAGCAGCTTCATTCGTCAGCCCATAAACGTCCCACTGTTGGGCACAGGCCTCCTTTGCAGCATATAATACATTATACAAATGTCGAACAATATAAAATTATACTTATACTTATCAAGTAATATGAAAATTTTTGGAATGTTTTTAAGTCTATTGTGCACATCGTGTTTTCCAGCTTTATTCGAAATGATCCTATTAATTCCGTGGACACACAAATATTTATTAAACGCCTTGTTAATGCGGAATGCAGTCGGCTTGTTATTTTAAGGGCGCTATTACACTTTTATGCAAAAATCGACGCTTTTCACGTGCCTTTTTATTGAATTAAAATATTTCAAATGTTAACAAATTATATATACAATCAAAGAGCATATATTCATATATACATGTAATTAAAAAAAAGTATATGTCATCATATAAAATGTATACACAAAGACGATTTTACCAACACAATGATCGCTCAAAATTGAGAAAAATAGGGTCTAAGTAGGTACCCTATACATTAAAATTAATCAATGTTTCGACTTTAAATATACATAATATTGCGACCTATATACTCCTCAATACAAATAGTAAACATTTTGGACATAGAAATATATAGTTTTTTAATTATAGGCTAAAACGTCAACGCATGTAAATTCCCCCATACATTTTTCGCCCACCGAGTGCCATTCCGCGGTGAGCCGCGGTCTTGGAAGCATGTCTATGTCGCTGTCTCGTCGCTTACCCCCCTCTCGTTGACAACGAAATAACTACCTATCGATGTGTGTGTGAGCGTAGCAATAGAACAGGCATGAGCCAATAGCCGTTCCGATAGATAACATTGTTGTTTACAATCAATGAATGAGTATTCTTTCGGACGTATTGTAGTATTGGAATTTGAATTGGGTTATGTGTCCTTATATGACATTGAATTTTAGTGTAAATAATTTCGTAAGTTCAGTAAATGATAATGGTTTTTATACGTCATATTTAAAAAATAATTCAATAATTTGCTGTTGCCAATTATGAATACATTGGCCCTCTTGTGAAGATCTTAGATATTATTATTAGGTTATTTATTTGACAGACCCATGGCGCAGTTAAATAAAAGGCCACGGGTTCGATTCCCGCTCCGGGATGTCGTAGTCTCTGGTACTTTCAATACAAAACTTAGTACGGAGTCTAACTGAAAAAGTGACTGTTGGGTGAATTTATTTGTTTAAAATTATTAGTTTTATTACATAAAGATAAAATATAAGTAATTAGTTTTAATTATTTTATAGAATGTTTTATTTAGTTTCACTCATTTTAGTTGCCTACTGAGCTGCAATTTTAAATCGCATGACGCCGCTATATCATGCTGACATGATGCTGATCTGATGATGGAGCTGAAAGATGTTCATAAGAACTCGTCAATTAAACAATCCTACCAAATCGAGTATGGGCTCGTTTGATTCGTCTTGTCGAATACTTTGCTGTTAGATGGTATCGAGGGTCTGATGTTGGAGCTGAAAGATGTTCATAAGAACTCGGCAATTAAACAATCCTACCTAATCGAGTATGGGCTCGTTTGATTCGTCTTGTCGAATACTTTGCTGTTAAATGGTATCGAGGGTCTGATGTTGGAGCTGAAAGATGTTCATAAGAACTCGGTAATTAAACAATCCTACCTAATCGAGTATGGGCTCGTTTGATTCGTCTTGTCGAATACTTTGCTGTTAGATGGTATCGAGGGTCTGATGTTGGAGCTGAAAGATGTTCATAAGAACTCGGTAATTAAACAATCCTACCTAATCGAGTATGGGCTCGTTTGATTCGTCTTGTCGAATAATTTGCTGTTAGATGGTATCGAGGGTCTGATGACGGAGCTGAAAGATGTTCATAAGAACTCGGCAATTAAACAATCCTACCTAATCGAGTATGGGCTCGTTTCATTCGTCTTGACGGGTATTTTGTACTAGATAGTAAACAGGGTCAGTCACTAAATTGAGATAAGAACATTATGTTTTCATGCGATTGCCAATTCATACTATCTATACTAATATTATAAAGCTGAAGAGTTTGGTTGAACGCTAGGATCTCAGGAACTACTGGTCCGATTTGAAAAATTCTTTCAGTGTTAGTTAGCATATTTATCGAAGAAGGTTATAGTCTATATATCATCACGCTACGACCAATAGGAGCGGAGCAGCAATAAAGAATGTTTCAAAATCGGGGATATTTTTTTCCTTTTGAAAGATTCCTCCGCGTGCGCTGCGGAAACGGTTAAAGTTGCACTGAAATAATGTATGATAAAATTGTTCTCCTTTAAAAGTTCTAAAAAAAAGTCCGCGACAGCATATATCTATCTTTTAGGATTACTTCACTATAACCACTTTTATGCTAACCAAATTTTTTCTAAAATAAAGTATTGTTTGTGAAGGTATTTTATTTATATTTAACTAGCTTTTGCCCGCAACTCCGTCTGCGTGGAGTATAGGGTTGGGTTCAGAAAGAGAATAAGCTGTAGTATTTTACTCCGCAGAGTCCCATTTACTTAAATATACGAAAATCATACAAATCGGTCAAATTGTTTAAACGTGAAACCGTAACACGCCGGTCGGCGCCTTGTGCATCATTATTGCGCACTTGATCATTATTTTAAAACTGCGATATCTTCTAAGATACTAATTGAAATCAAATGGTGTAAAGGGCAAATTTCTTTCAAATTAAATACTTATAATGAATAACGCATTTATTTGGATAAGGATTAACATTCTCTTTATAAAAACACCTTCATAATCAATGCTTTATTTTAGGACAAATTTGGTTAGCATAAAGGAGGTTATAGTGAAGTAATCCTAAAAGATAGATATATGCTGTCGCGGACTTTTTTTTAGAACTTTTAAAGGAGAACAATTTTCTTATACATCATTTCAGTGTAACTTTAACCGTTTCCGCAGCGCACGCGGCGGAAGCTTTCAAAAGGAAAAACATATTCCCGATTTTGAAACATTCTTTATTGCTGCTCCGCTCCTATTGGTCGTAGCGTGATGATATATAGCCTATAACCTTCCTCGATAAATGTGCTAACTAACACTGAAAGAATTTTTCAAATCGGATCAGTAGTTCCTGAGATCCTAGCGTTCAAACAAACAAACAAACAAACAAACTCTTCAGCTTTATAATATTAGTATAGATGAACATTATGTTAATCCTTATCGAAATAAATGCGTTATCCATTATAAGTATTTAATTTAGACGAAATTAGCCCTTTACATCATTTGATTTCAATGAGTATCTTAGAAGATATCGCAGTTTCAAAATAATCATCAAGCGCGCAACAATTATGTACAAGGCGCCGACCGTCGCGTTACGGTTTCACGTATAAAAAACTAGCTTTTGCCCGCAACTCCGTCCGCGTGGACTACAGGGTTGGGTTCAGAAAGAAAATATGTTGTAGTCTATTTTAATTCTTAGAGTCCTATTTATGCCCATACCAAAAATCACACAAATCAGCAAGATAATTTAAACGTGAAACCGTAACGCGCCGGTCGGCGCCTTGAACATATTTTTGCGCGCTTGATGATTATTTTGAAACTGCGATATCTTCTAAGATACTCATTGAAATCAAATGATGTTAAGGCCAAATTTCTTTTAAATTAAATACTTATACTAAATAACGCATTTATTTGGATAAGGATTAATATAATCTTTATAAAAATACCTTCACAAACAATGCTTTATTTTATAACAAATTTACTTAGCATAAAAGAGGTTATAGTGAACCAATCCTAAAAGCTAGACATATGCTGTCGCGGACTTTTATTTAGAACTTTTAAAGAGAAACATTTCTCTCATACATTATTTTAGCGAAACTTTAACCGTTTCCGCAGCGCACGCAGCGGAAGCTCACAAAAAGAAAAAAATGTCCCCGATTTTGAAACATTCTTTATTGCTGCTCCGCTCCTATTCGTCGTAGCGTGATGTTACATAGCCTATAGCCTTCCTCGATCTAATCTTGAAAGAATTTTTCAAATCGGACCAGTAGTTCCTGAGATCCTAGCGTTCAAACAAACAAACAAACAAACTCTTTAGCTTTATAATATTAGTATAGATTTTACCGATTTGTATGATTTTTGCTATGGGCATAAATAGGAGTCCGAGGGGTTTATAGATGGGATTTTGCCCGGAAAAACCCCAAATATGGAAAAAATAAGGAAAATACCCGAAAAATATACACGAATGGGAAAATTTTCGGGTATTTTCATATTTAGCATAATATGTAGCAACTAGGTATTATGTAGATACATGTATATTGCAGGCCTAAAGTTTCGGACTCTAGGCAAATTCCGCTGTGGCATTTATTAAAGTTTTTAACTGAATCCGTTTTGTACCACTTACAGCACATTTTATACATTTACGAACTTATCTGAACCAGCTTTTCGCCAAAATGTTTTCAATCCCATGTCTATAAGGAGCCAGTGTAAAGTACTCAAACTACTAAGAATTTGCCAATAAAAAAACTCGATAATAATTTGCCCGACCTGGGAATCTAACCCAAGACCTCTAGATCGCGTAGCCAATATATGTACCGCGAGACCACGAGGCAGTCAATAAATTATAATCTATACTTCTATACTATGTATACTAATATTATAATCAGGTAACGTTTGTGAATTTGTATGTTTGTGACGTTGTAGAAATCAATCTCCGGATGTTATAGGCTATAATATGTTAGTCCAAAAAATGATAAGTCTTTTTCCTTGTAGCCGGATTTCTGAAGTAAGTCGGTGAAAAAATGGGCGAACGAAAGCGTTTTTTGCAAACGCTGCCTTACCCATGGGAAATATATAGTTGAGTCCTAAAGAGAAGTTGGAGAGCTTGATAATACCTACAAAAAAGACAGCGATAGCATATGTCTGACTTTTAGGGTTGGTTCATTATAACCTCTTTTATGCTAACGAAATTTGTTCTAACATAAAGCATTGTTTGTGAAGATGTTTTTATAAGGATTATATTAATCCTTATCCAAAAAATGCGTTATTAAGTATAAGTATTTAATTTTAAAGAAATTTGCTCTTTACATCATTTGATTTTAAATTTCATTGAGTATCTTAGAAGATATCGCAGTTTTAAAATAATGACCAATAATTATGTACAAGGCGCCGACCGGCGCGTAACGGTTCCACGTAATTTGACTGATTTGTATGATTTTTGGTATGGACATAAATAAGACCCTGAGGAGTAAAATAGACTATAACTTATTTTCTTTCTGAACTCAACCCTGTAGTCTACGTGGACGAAGTCGCGGGCAACAGCTAGTTATAAATAAATACATCCAGGAATCACATTCATTTGTGTTAGTCTATGAAAATGACAATTCATTGAAGGATGTGAACGAAACGCGTAAGCGCCATGAAATACACGGCGCTTTCGACCTTTTAGTCGCGAGAAAACTACACTTGTATTCATTTGGTTAGACAGCTAATTGATTATTATTTGAGTGCTGCTGCGGTTTTAGTTTTATCTCGTCATAAAATGGAGCATGATTTTTGCTTAGGGTGTCTTCTCTATACGTAGTAATATTATCTCAATGACCCCGTATCAGTCGTAAGTATCACATACTACGAGAAACTATTGGTGCGGAATCGAACCCGCGGCCTTTAGTTTCGCCACTGATGTCTAGCTAAATGTCAATGTATAAATAGATATATTGATATGTTTTAACTTTATACTTTATATTTTAAACACATACACGTCTTAATTTGTACACATTTTCAATAATATAAATATACGTAAATACCAATAAATGAACAGTATTGCGTTTTGGCGCGCACGGTAAGACTAGGGCGAGACAGTGACGCGTACGAGTCGCAGGCGGCGGCGCGGTGAATGTGATGTGAGTGTGTGCGTGAGGCCGCGGCGGCGTGTGGTGCGCGGGCGGCGGGCGAGCGCTGGCTCGCCGCGGATCGACGAAATCGAGCGCGTCAAAAATGTTGGAGCGCCCTTAAGACAAACTTTGTTTTATGGCTTCCGAATAGGATTGAAGAATTTCTTTGGGTTTTATGTCACACATAATACGTCTTTAACGGTTGACTCTTAAATTATTGCCTTTATTTATACTTTACGAAAACAAAGCTTATATTGATTGTATAATTGGCGTTATTTATAACAGTTGGAAACCGTAGAGATTTAATTGTTAAGTCCGCATAGAGTTTTTCACTTAGCATCATAGCAATTATAATTTTTAATTGATATTGGTTACATAATAATATTTATGACAATAATTTTTATACATATAACATCAAGGAAGTTACAAAATAAACATAATCTATGTAACGCTGAGGAAATATACGACATTCATCAATATTTTTTCTCATATCTGAATATAGAACTCTCTTTTGATAATATCCTTGTATAAGTAACGGAAATGCCATAACACTTTCCAACGATGAATTTCGATTGGATCTATAAATACGTGGAACAACATCCTCGCGGCGGCGCGTCCCGACGCCAGTACGTGGCGACGCCGCGCCGACGTCACGGGCACTCCGCGGCGCTTTCAATTTTTCGACGTCGACAATAGTGCCAACTGCCGGGATTGTTACGTCGTTATCGGCCAGTGTTCGATTTGACAGCTGTCAGAATTTAAATTAAAAAAATAGCCATAATAAATAAACAAAGGAACGTGGCTTTCAGTCTGAAAGCTTAATTTAATTAAAATTAATTCGTGGTAATTAAGTTTAAATTAATTCAACTTAAATAATATGGATTTTTCTAGAAAACAAATATAGAATTCTGAAGTTCATCTTTTGATACACAAAAGTGGAGTCGTAAGAGCCCTTGTTACATAAGCCACCCTGATTCACTCTATTAGTAATTTTTTCAATTATCTATTTCCGGTACCGGTTTCATTGTACTGCATTACCCCAATATCGTATTGGCGTCGAATTGTCTGCGGATGAGTAAACTGTTATCAGGAACACGCTATTTTTCTATCGATAACACGAGATCCAGTGACGTACGCCAGACGAAAGCACGTACACCCACGAGCATCGTCATCGCGACTTATCATAGTTTTGGCAACTCTCCTGTGTGCATTGTACGTTTATTTCAGTTGTATACAAAAATATTGAGAGTTCATTCATCAGGTTGTTAGTTGAGTCAGGTCGCTTGGCGAGTAGGTAAATGTGTGTTATGGGTGCGCTGTGTCGTTTCCATGCGAAGTATGTTGTTGGTGAGTCTTTTTTAATTTATTATTTTCTATGATTTGCCTCTTTGTGTCTTCTTTAATCCCTACTAAAAAGCCTTATTGAATTTATCTAAGACCTATATGTTGTTTGACATCGTGGCTCCCAAATTTGCTTCCAAAAGAATAATGTTCTTTTTATGAAATGTTAAGTTGCTGTTCTAAGCAGCAATAGCAAAGATTCTAGCAAAGATAATCACGTTATTCAGCCACGATGACAGTAAGTTTTACCGCCAATTTTCATATACAAACTTTATGCTGTTATTTAATATCGTATTTTAATGTCGATGTTGGCGAAAGTGTTAATATTGTAGCACGTTTGTTAACCCTCTTGTCAGGGAGATGCAAACCACAACATCGGTATAAATTAATCGAAAACATCTGCGAAGTGACGGCTTGTGTTGGGGTATTTTCGACCGAGGCGTATAGGCTTGGAATAAGTGATTTTGAACTTAGATTATTTTAGGGTTTAACTTTCGTGAATAGGTTCACAAGATTTAATTGAAAAAATTTAGTGACCGATATTAACAGCTAATTCAGTAATAACGATTTGAGCTTATTTGAGGCTTAATGCGTTTTAAATATTTTTACCTAATTTCATTAAGTTATTATCCCATTACATAAAATGAGTAAGCAGTCAAGAATATCTATTCAAATAAGTAAAGTAAAAACTATATAATAGATGCAATTACAGAATTGTACTTTTTGTACAAGATCTTTTTGCGAGTGTTGCCGACCAGTTGCGTTTTTTATCCGCTCAATTACAAATGATACTCGCATTTACCTAAAGTTGCGAGTGTAATAAACTAGTAGCCGGGCAGAGCTGCATTCGGCCATAATTAAAAAAAATAACCTCTTTTTTTTTAAGTCTCCATCCAATGCATATTTCGGCCAAAATTATTTAAAAATACATAAGTAAAAAATGTTTAAGTATTTTAAAATGGCCACTTAACGAACAAAAATACCTGTTAACTTATTTATAGCATTATTGCAAGTAATTCAAGAATTCTAAAGAATTTAACCCATTAGGTACCAATGTTCCCATTTGGGACATCTCACTTTTTGTCGATTCATTCATAACTACCTGCAATGTTTTAATAATTATTCATGTCATTAGTTTCTACACTGTGTGGTGCTAAATATCAAGCCAATTATTCACTTGAAATTATTGTCATTTATGTGTTGTTCATCAAAGAACGTAGTTTTTACGAGTTTCGAAATTTTCAATTGTTTCCAATTTGATTATTCTGTAATTCGATGTAAGTATTTTATAATTATTGTAAAATAATATCAAATAGTATCTAAATAATAGCTTGTAACTAGTAATTTGATTCAATGGATGGCAGTACTTATTGAATTTCTTTATTTAAATATGTTCCCAAATGGGAACATTGGACTGATGGACTAAAAATTTATTTTGTTATTTTTTTTTTATATTTTTTTTATGTGCTCCTTATTATATATACTCTTTGAAAAATATGTCAAACAATACAGAAAAAAGTTGGTACCTAATGGGTTAAGTTAGTTTCTCCAGTAATGGACATATTTTTCTTAGCATGCCTCATCACTAGTTCAATGTGAGTGATTTATATACATTTATGTTCCCTAGGCATTGCAGTGAACGTTTCGCAAAATAAATGATTTCATGTGTCAGACACTAAATTTTCATGTGATTCTGTGTTCACAATGTTTCTAGACAAATAAAGCTTTGAGTTAGGACGTATAAATCGCTTTGTTTACTGCAGCTTGACACCTTTAGAAATTATTGTTTTGTATCTTTCGAATAGAACTTGGAATAATACTTTCTAATTCATTATTACATGTTAGCGACTGACATGTTAGTTTACTTCACTTGACTCTTTTGCGTGATTGTACTGAAGCTACTCTTTTTAAGTGAAGGTTAAGTCGACATTAATAGCGACATTTAAATTTAAAAGGTTTTATGTTAAATACATGCAGATATCACGATGATTAATTATGACTACCTTTTATCATAAGTGGTATTGGTTAACCTTAAATCTGCGCTAAATTTATGAAGCTGAAGAGTTAGTTCGTTTGTTTGTTTAAACAGTGTATCTCACTAACTACTATTACTCGGCACGAACTAGTTTAAATCTATTAATCACTACAGCTCATTAATCTCAAATTTTTAAATAAAGCGTAACCAGCAATAAGTACAGGATACATATATTAAACAATAAAACAGCATCAAAATTTATATGCAACAGGAGCAGATAATTTTAGTTAAAAAAATAACCAAACAAAGAGCGGTCAGTTAACGCAGACGCTAACCAATGAGTCAGAGGAAACTAAATTTAGTGCCGGCGCGAAATGTAAGCATCCTGCGTGCAACAGGAGCTTGGTAGCGTCGCATTGTCATCTTGTAGGCCGGGGAAGCTTCGTGAACTCTCGAATTGTGGTAATTGACATTCGAAATAAGATTGAAGATGCGATCAGAAGATCTGTTTTGTGAAGGCTTAAGTTTGCGAAAATATCGCCAAGTTCGTCATATACATAGTTGTGACTCAGTAATATACAAGACTTGAGTCGTGGATGTCACAAACTAGGAGAGACTTTTCGACCTCGCAAATTTCTAGACCCGAAACAAATAATTTATGTTTGGCATAATTCATATCGATTTATCCACCCATTTTTGGGTTCCGAATTCATTCTGTCTCATTGAAACACTTTTTTAGCTTAATTGGTTTACTAAATTACATAAATCTCAGCGCATTTTTTATCAAGTTTATCATTTACCGTAGTATTTTCTGATTCAATTCTAAGTCAAGAAATGTGAGTTTTTGGTTAGGAAAAACTTGGTTAAGGACACCCGTATGTCATTGGAACAAGTTGATGATAGTGTAAGCTATTCTTTAAGGAAGTTGTCAGTTCCGCTGTCTATTTTGCCTTGGGAACCACATGATGGCGGAAAGGAGATCTAAAACAAAAATATTGAGGGTCGTTTAAACGACAAATCATGAAATTATAATATGTCTCATGAGGACAATGAAGTTGTCAAATACTTTTACTATTATAGATTCAACGTGTTGTAAGCGTTATAGACTTTTGGGTTAATCGACAACATTCATATTTGATTGAATGATATTAATGTGATGCAAAATTGTTATCAAGAAATTGTGTCATTATATTTTAATTCACCTTATCGGTCTTCAACGCTATTGAATGTCAATATATTAAGAATCTATGTACATAAAAAAATAATAGAAACGAATGTATGATAGGAGATAATATATCTTTATTATTCTTAATTATAACTTAAAAATGCAACAAAATGAAAAAAATGTGATCAAAGTTCGACATAGTCATTATATTAGTTCAAAGTCCTATCCTTTTAAAGTTAAGCGTTGCATCGCCTGAGTTCTTTGACCTTCATTCTTCAAATCAATCTGAGTGTAGATAAAAAATCCTAGCGTTATGAAGTCATGCCGTGGATGCTATAAAAACATTACGGAAGATGTATGTTTAGATAAAAAATTGTAATGTGCTCGCAAATTTGTGTCGAGGGGCGAAATGTTCTGCGTTGGTAATGCAACTTCAATATTTGTTAATACTTGCGGAAATATTTTATGGTCGGGTTATCCTTATCCTCGCATCGCGTGATATAAGATTAAACAAAAGAATAGTTACAAATAGCTTAAGTGTTTTATATTGTTTTAGAATAGCACGGCATAGTTGTGTAAATGATTATTGTAAAATATTTCGTACCTAAATTTAGTATGCTACATTTACGTTTAGGTACCAGTGCGTAAACTTCTGCCGATCCAGATAAAAACTAAACGTGTCTCCCGCTTCTTTCTGTCCACTGACTAGGACAATCCCAATGAACGGCACCGTTAGTTATGTGTTTACCAAGAACTTTTATTTAACAGTGGTCGTCTTTGAGTGTTGACACATGCTCTCTTGTCAATCATCTAATATTATCTTTCTTTGTCCACACAGAAGGCGAGTTAGAAACAGAATGGCTACAAGCTGCAGGCCTAGGGTCTCTAGCAGCGCCCTTCCAAGCCGGGTTGGAGGTCACCGAGGCCCAGCTGGGTGAGGCGGTCCGCCCCCTCCCGAGGGAACAGGCGGCTGCCGTGCGCAGGAGGGTGCGAAGACTCAACAGAACCGTGAGGAGGAAACGAGCGGCCTCCCGCGCTAGAAAGCCTGATATCAGAGACGTGTTTAGGGATTTGGAGGTGAGTGGAAGTGTACTTAAGTCTTAAGATGGTATGTTTTCAGAGTACAGGGGGTTTGAAGACCGTGGTCAATTAAGACAGGCAATAGCAACGGTCATTACAAACACCGAGATATGAAAAAAAAAAAACGTTGTCCTAAGTTAATGGTTAAGAGGGTTTATACATATTTCGGCAAAAACAGTACTTTTCGAAGCCCTTAAAGTGGATGAAAGACCCATCGTACAAATACCTTAATTACCAATTATTATAGAGAATATTGTCATCTAAAAAGTTAGTTAAGAACATTTTAAGATTTTTGCGTAAATTTTAATAAATAACAAGATAACTGAGCTAAGGTTGTCATAAATTCACTTTTAGAGTCATTTTCGAGGCTCAAAATTCGAATAAATTCATAATATATTTAATCAAAATAAAATTTTGTTGAATTGTATGTATCCCCAAGCAAATAGTTAGTTAAAAACATTTTAAGATTTAGATTGCATATTCAAGTAAAAAAAAAATTAAGGCATTCAAAATATTGGGAAATTACTGTTACTATAGCATTTTTTTTTACCCCTGTATGATACTCAATTCAACAAAATAACAACTTTCCTTAATAAAAGAACGTGTACTTGAAAACGTAGAATTTTTGTTTTGAAGAAATTTTATTTCTTTATTTTTTTATGAATATTTTAAAATGTGCTATAAAACGCCGGGCCCAGGCCAGTGCAAATCACACCGCCGCGAGGCCTTCTAGTCTAGTCAACATGTTCAAAAACGTGTTAAATAGAAATAAAGCTCCTAAAAATATGAGTGATGGCTCATTCGATTCGGAATGACGTCTAGAAAAATGTTTTTGAAGGGTATATTAGCACATAAAAAATTGCAATTGTTATTAACAAAATAAAAAAAATAAAAAAGGTATTTAGTTTTTCGTTAATAACTTTAAAAATAATTATATTTAAGGAATTTTGAAAAAAGATCCTGAAAGAGGAGAAAATTTCCAATAAAAAAGAATTAACTCGCGGAACTCTATCTATATTATTTATATTATTTTTTTTATACTGAAAATAGAGCTCCGCGAGGGCGTTACGGCATAAGCGCCGCCTAAAAAGCCGGTATATCACCTAAAACAATTTATTTTTAATATTAAATGACAATTTAAAAATTTGAAAAAATTTTGGTGTAATGTAGACACTTGAACGAAAAAAACCTCGGTGACAAAAATTTTTTTTGTCGATTTTTCAAAAAGTTACATCATTGTTAATTAACTCATTTTTTTCCAATCTCTGTTTTTATAAATTACGGCATAACATTTTTAATAATTGATCTAAAAATCTTTTCGCTTCGTGGAGCTCTTCATGTTTATGTACCTTATAAAGTTATGCAAAAAAAATTAATTTAAGTTAATTATTTTGTTAATTATAATTTTTTTAAATGAACTAAAAATGAAATTTCTAAAAAATGTTATTAAAAAAATTTTTTTTTGGTAATGTATTATTATTGCTGTTTTTGCATCTAATATAGGTATTAATTATCATCGGAAAAATTTTTTTTACGTCATTTGTTAAGAAATTATTTATAAACAAATAGACTATTTTAGGACTTTTAAAAAAAATCTTTTTACCATATTATAGCATAGGTGCAATTATGATTTAAAAAAAAAAAAATTTTCTTAAATATTTTTTTTATATTTTATAAACGTTTTTTTTATATTTCAACTGTTTAAATAATTAGTTCAGAAATTATATTATTCTTAAAAATAATCACTGACCCTTTTCAATAGAATAACAGAGAAATATTTTTTTTTTATAAATAAATTAATTGCTTATTAATTTAAAAATTTGTTATAAACAAATAATATTAACCGTTATATTTTTTTCGAAAACTTCAAAAAATTACAAAAACAAACATATAAAAAAAAGTTTAGAAAAAATTTTTTGTAATAAAATAAAAAAAAATACAAAAAAAAAAAATTCTTAACTTTTTTATATATGATTGTTTTTGTAATTTTTTGAAGTTTTCGAAAAAAATATAACGGTTAATATTATTTGTTTATAACAAATTTTTAAATTAATAAGCAATTAATTTATTTATAAAAAAAAAATATTTCTCTGTTATTCTATTGAAAAGGGTCAGTGATTATATTTAAGAATAATATAATTTCTGAACTAATTATTTAAACAATTGAAATATAAAAAAAACGATTATAAAATATAAAAAAAAATATTTAAGAAAAAAATTTTTTTTTTAAATCATTATTCCACCTATGCTATAATATGGTAAAAAGATTTTTTTTTTAAGTCCCAAAATAGTCTATTTGTTTATAAATAATTTCTTAACAAATGACGTAAAAAAAAAATTTCCGATGATAATTAATACTTATATTAGATGCAAAAACAGCAATAATAATACATTACCAAAAAAATTTTTTTTTAATAACATTTTTTAGAAATTTCATTTTTAGTTCATTTAAAAAAATTATAATTAACAAAATAATTAACTTAAATTAATTTTTTTTGCATAACTTTATAAGGTACATAAACATGAAGAGCTCCACGAAGCGAAAAGATTTTTAGATCAATTATTAAAAATGTTATGCCGTAATTTATAAAAACAGAGATTGGAAAAAAATGAGTTAATTAACAATGATGTAACTTTTTGAAAAATCGACAAAAAAAATTTTTGTCACCGAGGTTTTTTTCGTTCAAGTGTCTACATTACACCAAAATTTTTTCAAATTTTTAAATTGTCATTTAATATTAAAAATAAATTGTTTTAGGTGATATACCGGCTTTTTAGGCGGCGCCTATGCCGTAACGCCCTCGCGGAGCTCTATTTTCAGTATAAAAAAAATAATATGAATAATATAGATAGAGTTCCGGGAGTTAATTCTTTTTTATTGGAAATTTTCTCCTCTTTCAGGATCTTTTTTCAAAATTCCTTAAATATAATTATTTTTAAAGTTATTAACGAAAAACTAAATACCTTTTTTTATTTTTTTTATTTTGTTAATAACAATTGCAATTTTTTATGTGCTAATATACCCTTCAAAAACATTTTTCTAGACGTCATTCCGAATCGAATGAGCCATCGCTCATATTTTTAGGAGCTTTATTTCTATTTAACACGTTTTTGAACATGTTGACTAGACTATTCCAAGGAGAGGACGTATCGCTCTGCGCTACGCCATCGAAATTTGCGTCGAAAATATTTTTGCTATTACCTCGGCTTTCCGAACATGTGATTAATTAAACTTTAAAAGGAATTAATCTAAGTGATGTATTTGACACTATACATATTCGATAATTATGATTTCATTTCATTTTATTTGATATTTTGAGTAATAAGTAACAACCGGCGCGCGCGCTCGTCGCTGCATCGACACTCGGCGCATTTACCTAAACTCGGCGAGCCGCGCGGTGTTTATACGCTCTTAAGTTACGGTTTCCTAAATTTTTTCGGTCTTAGTTTTGATCACGGTCTATATACATCCTGTATAGTAGATGTTTTTTCATAGATAAGATTTAGAAGTTATGAATTAGATTTGAAGATATTTGGGCATGGGGCTATGATTTGGAAAGCAAACTTCAAACTTGTGTATTTTTTCTGAACCAGTACGGTAGAGTCACCCTACTGACTTATATGTATGTGCGGGGTATTTGTATCTACTATTGATTATGATTATTATTATGATAAACGTTTATTCCGAACATAGGTAGGTACTTCATTCGTAGCTCTTAACATAAGAACAAAATTATTCATGTAACTATACCATATTTTTTGCTGACAGCAGTTCATAACTTCAAAACAAATCAAGTCGTTTTTTTCACTCGATTAAAAAACTGTATCGCGGTAGTTAATTGTTTTTTTTTGTTTCGTATTTCGTATGACTAATGGTATTCATGTCAGGCATAGGGTAAGGTAAAAAAGAATTATGATTCACTGTCTGTTTGAAAAAACAAAAGAGTTACGAGTATATGGTCGAAGACAAAGCCTTTATCTGGATGAGTTTTAGCCTTGACTCGGTAATGATGGAACATGGCTACCAAGACTTTATTTTCATTATTTTTTAAAGTCTTTTCTTTAAGTATTGTAATATAATATCAAGAAAACATTTGGTTACGTAAGTTGCATGGCTTAGATTAGAAACTAAGATTCGAAAAAAAAATATAAGGAAAAAATGTTTTTAAAAAATCAACAGTGAATAAAAAATACTATTTGAAATAAACATATGCGCTTTTGAAACAAATGCTATAATAGAGTGCCTAAGTATTTCATACATACTTCTAAAAACATTTAGAACTCATAGCCAACATTCACCTTTAAACTCATTTAATTTTTAATTACGTAGGTATATAACTAACCAACAGCAGTGATGGCCTCGAGGTTTGGGTGCGCGGTCGAGAATCTCGGCGGTCGCGGGTTCGAACCCCAGGCACACACGTCTGACTTTTCGAAGTTATGTGTGTATTCAAATTGAATTATCACTTGCTTTAACGGTGAAGGAAAACATCGTGATGAAACCTGCACACCTAAGAGTTCTTAGGAATTTCCTAGGTGTGTAGTCCGCCAACCCGCACTAGGCCAGCGTGGTAGACTATGGCCTAAACCCTCTCAATGGTAGAGCAGACCCGTGCTCAGCAGTGGGCGTATATGGGTTGATGAAGAAGAAGAAGAAGATAACTAACCACGTTATAATTTTAACGGTTTTTCACTTACGGCGCGACAAAAGCTATTAAATATAAAATATATTAGCTACAAACCATAAGGAAACTCAGTTATCTGAAGATGAGTTTTAAGAATCGATTGTTAGTCATTGGACAAGATTTTGTTGACTCACAAAAGAAGTTTGAGGTTTGACTGAAGATTATTTAAAGATGTTTTCCTGTTTGATTCGTTTAAGATATTGATGTATAATAAAAATAACTCAAGAAAAAAATCGACGACCATAACATAATGTTTACGCTTACGAATATAACAATATCGTTTACGAATATTAAGGTTTTAGGCAGCGGCGTGGCTGTGCCCCTGGCATTGCCAAGTCCATGGGCGAAGGTGACCGCTTACCATCAGGCGGGCCGTCAGCTCGTCTGCCTGCTAGGGCAATTAAAAAAAAAAAAAAGGTTTTGTTGGCTTAGACCTGTGTCATAAAAGACAGAAGTCAGACAGAGATTTTTCTATAAGCACTTTTTCGCTAGTAGCATAGAAATGAGAGTCAAAAGAGCAGCTACTTTCTACCTTGAACTTACGAAAGGAAACATGGGTGCATACGTAAAGTTCAGGGATATAAGTGTTAGTACTTAGACGTTGTTATCATCACAAATTTACAATATAATTTGCGTTGGCTTTACCCAGCGTCGCGCCGTGGGAATCGAATCGCAAACTCTCGTTTCCTACCCTTATATAGAAAAGCGGTTGCTATAACTTTCATCGAAGCGTTTATATTAATGACAATATGTCGGTCTCAGTGCTCTGATTTTCTCTGTTTTAGAAAACGTGTTTTTCTTTCCACACCCGAGCTTTCACGGGCTCACTACACTTGCGAAGTAATTGATTGATATTATAAGAAAGCTATTGTTGGTGACGCCGTCTATAGAATATAGATTTTTACTGCCTCTTGGTTTCGCGGCTTAAGTATGTGATATAGGGGACCCAGGTTCGTGCCCAGTCGGGCCGTGTTATTTGGTACTTCTGTTAACAAATTTTCAGTAGCAACACGGAGTCAAAATGTGGCCGAAAAAAGGCAATAAGCTCCCTTCTCCTATTACTTGGTACTCATGGTGGATTTATCCGAATACTCCAGTCATATTTAAAATAATAAGGGAAAAGTACAGTGTACAATCATATTTATTATTATTTAGGCTAAATAGTAAAATTATTCATAAACTCATTGCATCGTTCCACCACATTATAGAAAAAAATTGAATCTTATTAACATACTTAAAAATAAATAAGTGAGGAACAAAGAGTTTGTAACTATTTAGAACACGAATAAAGTTTATTTTTTTTATATTCACTTTCAAATTAGAACATTCATAAGTGCTTCATTAAATTGACTATTTTCTGACAAACAATTTTAAAAGAAGAATTAATACACCAACACCGCCTACTCCCCACTTCGAATGCGCGCAAAATTCTCGAACAATCACGTCATTCTCAGAATCGTTAACTAACGCTAACAATTAAATGGAATTTATTTGGAACCCATTAAAATATCGACAGAACTGTTTTGTTATTAATATTTAACTGCGAGCGAAGGTATTAGGGCCACAGATAACCAAGTTAGAGTTAGATAAATACGCAATTAGGCTCCGCGGGTATCGAAAGCCACTTTAGATAGAGAACTGCGGTCGAACTAATGATTTGAATGTACGACTGAATGGAAGCGAGCGGGACTTTTGTCAGTGTTCCATTTATCCTGGATTGGATTGCCGTTAATGTGGTTATTGGCTGGATTGGAATGTCTTGAGATATTAAAGCTGATTTGCTTAATCACTTCTGCGTGAATTGATTTTAGTCTTCGGTTTTTGCCTTTATCCTTGAAAACTAATCTTAACTATTTATATTAACTTAAATCGTATAGAATGAGAATAATTTTGTTAATCGAATAATAAGGCTAAAAACTATTTAAATAAATAAATACACCTAACAATCACATACGTAGTTCTGATCGCACAATAAAATGCGAATCTTGTGTATTGGGTAATAGACACTACGAGAGATTTTTTCGGTCTCACAAACACCCGAATCTGGAACCGTAACATATTTAAGGATCGCACAAAAATTTTCTCGGCACGATTAATCCCGCGGCCTCTCGTTTTATAATTTCTGTGTCAAATTTGGAAATTGAATTTTGGAAATGCTATAATGATTTTCCTCAATTGAATCACCGAATTAATCTAATTGTGAACCAATTACTGCCTTTCATTAAATAGTTCAGTACATTATCACCACACTGTCACTAATTGTTCCCTAATAGTTTTCGGGCAATCATCGGGTGCGAACGTCCTTTCCGTTCAGAAATTAAAAAAGAACATCAATGATTATACAATATACGCAGAATGTGGAACATTATAGGCTATTTTAGTGATAATTAAGTGATTTTAAAATATTCGTGAAGTAATGATTTGTACAGCGGACGTTAAAGTTAACACTAATTGCACGCCGTCCGGTAAATTTCAAAACGCCGAGTGCGCGTTTCGTTGTCGGCTGGTGCAGTTGTTTACTGACGATGATCTGTGACACCGTGAGGTTGAAGGTGTGTGAGAAAGTGGCCGGCTGCAAGGGATTGGCCCTCGTCAGGAATTACTTAGACACATTGGTAAGTGGGATACCATCAGTGGCGAACACCATTGCCACTAGGCTATTCAAATTTTTCCGCACTTTCAGACTATCTTTTTTTTTTTTTTAATTAATATACATACAATAAACTAAGGCGGGTAATAGCTACGGTGATCATAAATCCAGAGGCGTTAAAAAAAAATTAAGTTTCCCATACAACGATCGGCATTAAATGTATGTGGTTTATATGGAAAGCGTAATTTTTATGTAAATTTTATGTAAGATAGGAAAAAAATGGGGCAAATATACCGCCTCTATAATTAGCCGCACTAGGGTCCAGCCTACTTAGTCTGCTTGTAAATCCGTCACTGGATACCATAGATTCGTTTAGAATGTTTGAAGAATAATAATTAATTAGTAAAATTTCAATTATACTTCTCCTTGATTTATCATAATGATTGATTTTTTGTAATCGCTTCCTAGTTTTTTGTTGTTGGCTATTTAATCTGATGATCTTAAGAAGATATTTTATCTGCGTTCATAGCTAATATCTAAGAAGTTACGTTGTATACTTTTATACAATCTTTATATTGATAACTAGTTTTTTTCGTTGTTTTTAAATTGTTGCTTATGGTATATGTTTTATACTGTATTTGTAAATCTTATTCTACAAGTTTATGATTTAAAGTCGATTTTGGTTGGGCTAATAAGAAGAGGAAAGGACGCTTAATCACTTGTTCTTTTAAAAAGGTATTAGGTAGATGGTGACTTATCGGTATTATCTCTGCTACTAATGTTGGTTTGTGAATGGTGCGACGCTTTTTTTAAAACTAGTTTAACTATTTATGACTGAAGTAAAATCCTGATGTGAATCCCCTATAATATAAACCTTTAGATAATGTTGTTGAAATGATAAGTGACATAAGACCGGCGTATTTATGTATTGATTGTTTCTTAGAGTTTGACACTACCTGGACCGTATAATAAGGTGTCATGAAATCACTTCATCGTACCCGGAAATTATTCGAATCGATCAGTAAAAAGTCTTCTTAAAAGATCAGTCATATGCTCATAATAATTTTGAGATATCTTTATAAGTACGACATATATTGAGGCTGGGAAAGCTCTGGAGTATAGTTTCGCTAATATCCTCCTAGTAATTTTACGTAAATAATGTGGCTCAGGGTTGAAAAATAGTCAGTGTTGGTAATATTTTAGTCCATATAAAATAGTTTAATTACTGCGTTGGTTATCTGTATGTAGGCCATATCCCGCTTATAGTAACAGGAATTTTAATTTATTTCATGCGTTTGAATAATTATGGCTCAATGTTATCACTGGTAACTTTGATCCTTCTTTACGTATGTATTGTTTAATTTTGGTATTAATGACTATTATTTAGTAAAAAAATTACAAAATGGTTCTGGATTGTTAATATTGAGAAGTAGCACTAAATAGTTCAATGCAGTGTTTTTCAGTTAGAGAGCCATAATACGTAAACGCCTTATCGATTTAATGATGAAATAAAAGCTTGATTTTCTATAGTTGTTCAACTTAGTAATCTGGGTTATAGTATGGTTATTTTATGCAATTCGATAAGATTTTATTAATATATAGCTTCAGTTTTATCGCAACCAGTTATTCTTAGCGATCCGCAGGGAAAAATACATTAGTAAAATTAAGCAATATTTGATTTAAAGTACCTTATTATGTCATAAATTGGCTTAAATGGAAAACAATCTGTCAATCATTGAAGAGATTACAACTCGTGACCGTTGATAAACGTGAACATAGCAACTTTTATCCCAGCGTAAATTCCATTCCAAATTCAAAATGATAATACTCGCATGTTTTCGACAACTACCCACACGATAAGAATGGAGTCTCGATTGTTTGTTTACGTTATTTAATTTTCCGCGAGTTACTTTTATCGTAAATTGAATTTTCAAGTTTTGTGTTTTAGAGATAGCACACTCTTTCAATGTCCGCCTGGCTACTAATTGTTATCAATAGTAATTGATTCAGTATTTCCTGTTAAAGATCGTTGTCATTGATTACTTTATCTACAACCGTCAATACAATTCTTGTAATAGAAATTTTTGTACAGATTAAAGTAGTCTAGATTGAGAATGACTTCTGTAGTTCTTTGACTTTGTTGTTTGGTTGGTTTAGTTTATTCATTATTCTAGGTCTGCTATTTAAACCTAAAGTTATAGATGTTTTCAGAAGCAATGTTATTTATTGTTTTTGTCTTAATCTTTACCTTTTATAGTATTTTTCTAAACTGTCGATGCGGTAGAGAGCTGTTAAAGCCAAGGCAATCATATGTTTTTGAAACGGAGTTTTAAAACATCAAACAAAAAAATCTATAATTCTCAATGCATATCTATTACAATTGCAGTCTTTATCAATGAAGCTCCATTAATTTCACAGATAAATTATCAATTCCATTTGCCATTGAATAAAACACACATCGGATTTGCATATCTAATCGATAGATCCGCTTTTTACCGTGTTCCATCGTTCCGAAACATGTCATTAGTAATGGACATCGGTTTTTGTGTCTGCACGTGTTCGACATTGTTTTATTAATTGATTTGCGCAGAAAATTAATTACACTGCCAAGATAGTGTATGTTAGACAATTTTTCAGTAGACGCTCTCATTTTGGTTATCAGTATCAATTTTATGTCTAATTATGAGACGATTACGCTTGTAATTAGGACTGAATTGCATACTAATATTTGTGTTAATTGATATTTAATCATAAGGCCAGATATTGGCGCCGGCGTTATCCTATAAATCGAGATTGAACGGGCGCCACGTTTGGTAGCTATCTCCTGTCTGATTTTGTTATCCGCGACATGACAACTGACAGACCATGGCTGTGTCCAAAACAGCTGTTTGTTTGAAAATGTTTGAGGAAAGTAAATGTTTCTCTTATTTTAATATAATCATATATAATCAAGACTATTTGGGTAACAAATGATTAATCTTTTCCTAAAGCCATTTATCAGAAAAGAAATAGAGTGAAAATATTTCTATGAAACTCTTGCCTCACTCTGTTTTATGCAAGACTGGTATTACCCTGGTGAAAAGGGCCCATTCATACTTTAGACTGAGGCTCTTACTACGTAGCCTTACCTTACAATATTACACGAGTATTATTCATGATATATTGGTAGTGCGTGAAGGAAGAGCCGAGCGTTTACTGATTTCCAACTTTTTATCGCGTCCAAGGCAACTGCTGATCGGATATTTAGATTTATTTCAGTAATTACCAATTCAACTGGTATTTACGAGGTATTTCGGCTTACGGTTATTTAGCTACCAACTTACGCTTCTGTATTTACAATCAGAATTTTTTTTATCAATATTGTCAATTTATATACCGATTATATAAATGTTTTAAGTCTATGATCTGAAACTTAAACAGGTAATAGTTACGGTGATTAGTTACATTAATGGTATAAAAACTACTTTGTCCTAAGAGTAAGTACTTATATCGTGTTTTTTTTAACTTCAAGTGTTTGTAACCATGGTAACTATTACTTGCCTTGGTTTTCGATCGCAGTCTTTTTACACCTTGTATAAATAACAATACATACCCAGTACTTACACCAAACAAAGTACTTTTAAAATTCATTTAACAGACTAAACATCGTCTAAAAATACACTGCAATTCTATCTATTTGAACAGTAACCCAAGTCTTTCGCCTAGACCTTAAACCGCCTGAGCCTTGAGAAACCAGTCGTACTGGTTGTGGCAAGGACGCGGTGTCAGTAAGTGTTCACGGTCGTAGTCAATGTTTACTCGGTACAGGTCGTAGAGGAAGTGACTACTGGTCCACAGTATCCCTACTCGAGTTGTATGTCACTGGCTAACTGGATGCTTCAGGGTTGTCTGGCAGGATATACGTGCTTATATTTATACATAAATATACAGGTGTAAGTAATGCACAGGAGAGGGAAAGTATAATCCTTGCCGTGTCTGCCAGATAGGGCATTTACTAAGAACATTTTTGTAGCACACGTAATTTTAAATGTTCCCGTGGCGCAGTTATATACCTTTCCATCGTAGAATCGTATCTTTGGGTGCGGTCATACTAATGTAAGTGACTGTTGGGTGTATTTATTTGTTATGCTGAGATTGAAACGAAATGTTTCGTTTTGTAATAGCACGGTAAGAAATTCCTGCTCTCTAAATTACGAGATGTAATACATATCACTTTACCTCTATACTATGTAAAGCTATAGATATTCACAGTACATTCTCAAACACCACACATGCGGTAACCGTAACTTTAATCGTCGGTTCGATTAGCCGCCCATTTCCGAGCGATCATTACGGAGTGTCCGTGTCGTGTCGACCCTAACTTGAGGCTCGTGGAGACTTCCGCCGCATGGGAAGCCGCTGTCATATTAAATACACATTTACTATCTTCCTTCAGTCGTTATAGAATTAGTTAACTTGTCACGTGAATTTACTGACAAGAATAAATAGTAGTAAGAAATTTAACGTAACGTAACCGATGTCAATTAAAATGATTTGATTCGATTTTTAAATTTGTTTTTTTTTTTTTATTGCGATTGATTCTGGGGTCGGGCAATGCCTACAAGACGTTTTAGGTAGCAAGGTTTTATTTTATTATTTTGTACTTCCTTTATACATTGGGTCTTGCCAAATGCAAACAAAAATATAAACGACAGTTATACATAGATTTGGAATGTATTATGTATGCGTTTTCTAGTATTAATAGCTAAACTACCTCACATACTTGAAAGCTTAATGAATACATTTAAAAAGTTTTTATCTGTGCACTGAGAACAAGGGTAATTTAGAATATCTATTTAAAGTAAGTGACCAACTCCTCCACATTTTCCGATGTAAAAGGATATTGTCACAAGTTAATGAGTAACACATCAGAGTTATATCATACAACCGCCGCCGAAACACAAAGGTCGATTACAAAACGTATTACAAAATCCGGAGAAATTCATCGACATTCGAATTATTCATTAATCTATTGGCTTTCTCCACGAATTACGTAACATGCGGGGACAGATGTGTTGCATCATCGGTTTCACTTTTTTACGAGCTTCAAAAACTAAACGATTGTCGACTTTGGGAAACGCATTGTTACGAATTTAGGTTATGAGTTTTACAAAAATAATTATTCGTTAAATAGACTCTCACGGTGACATTGTGGGGAAATGTAGATACTTCCTGAAGAAACTATGTCGTGTGTGAGATTCGTGGACTGATAGAGTAATCAGTAAAGAGGTTGTACGTATTTTATTCTAATTGTACCTAAATGTTTCTTGTTTTGGCAACTAGATGGCGTTTTACTTGGACTTTTTTTTACTTTATTTATTTATTTATTTATTTATTTATTTACATACTTTATTGAACACCCAAAAACAACAAAAAAGAAAATAAAAATAACAAAAACCCTATCATAAGATGAGCAATAGGCGGTCTTATCACTAACTGTGATCTCTTCCAGACAACCTATTTTACAATATGAATATATATAAAAAAGAAATGGTACGGGTAATACATCATCAAATTAAACAATAAATGATGTACTTAAACAAAACAAAGCAAAAAAAAAGAAACAAAACAAAAAAAAATAAATAAACAAGAAAAAACAGAGAAAAATAAAATATATAAATACTTAAATTGAAACCTAGAATAAGCCTCATATATCAATTATTTCTGTGAATAAAATATTCTGACGAGCCTCTTGAATATACGTAGAGACTTAGCTTTTCGTGTATGCAGTGGTAGTTCATTCCACAAGCGAGCTGCATGAACTGTAAAAGAACCAAAAGCTCTTAATGAACTTCGAGGTTCCTTATAGAAGTTTCGAACATAGGAAAGCTTTTTTTAAGTATATAAAAGTAACTATTGAAATTGATTAAAATATTTGTATTTTGCGACTTCCGACCGGTCCCGGTGGAAGTCATTGGGGGAGACCTATGTCCAGCAGTGGATTTCGATTGGCTGGTGATGATGATGACGATGATTTGTATTTATAAGGTGATTTTTACTCTCCACTGCTATAAGACATTTTGAAAAGTAGTAAGCATTATAAACTGATATGTAAGGCCGTGTCAAGGCTATATTTATGATAACTAAACGAATCTTTCCTCAATGCTCTTGTCTCACTTAATCAACCAATCAATTAAGCCAAATTTTCAATGATTTTTCGCATTTCAATTAATTTAAGGGTCATTTTCGTGAGTTCGCCGGCGCTTGTCAAATCAATTAAATCTGATGTCATGGCTCGTTTGAGACGTTTAACAATCTCACATATCAATCAAGTAATGAAAGGCGGGAGTTGTTTAATTAGGAACGTGTGTGCGGTCATGCTTCACTCTCGTGGGGTTGGGTTTAGGAATTGTTTTTTTTTTTTTAATGTCCTACAGTTTAAAAGAATTATATGCATTTGCTTATGCTAACCTGGTAGCAATCGAAGCTGGTTAATAGTTATATTATTCTATCGACTCCGATGATCAATTTTTGGGGACTAGAAATATAGCTGGTTCTATATTCTTAGCAAAAAAAAAATAATACAGCAAATGTTTAAGGATATTTTATGGAAAACATCCCGACTATACTTAGGAATAATGTAAGTTCAACTTAAAGAAAATATTAAGTTTATTAATGAAAACTCGTATTGTCTTCAATAATAAGATTTAAATGGTTTGAAATAACATACATTTAATTATAAGCCATCTCTGTACATGGAAAGCGATTGAAATTGTGAGAAGATAGAAGCGTTCGAGCACATCTCGTTGCTAATTGCCTATTTGTCGATAAAAAGATGTTTCACACACATTACATGCTCCGGCCGCAGTGTATGAGGAAACTCGAGTCTCTCCACTACTTAGTTGCTATTATACATCGACTTTCCAATCAAGAACAAGTGCAGCAATATAAACATACATTATTGCGTGTATCGTTAGTTTTACGTTTTTTATTGTTTATAAAACCATGAAATTAAAGTGGCGTTTTTGAATATCATAAACAAGAATTTAGATAGGTAGTAGGTACTACCACGGAAAGAAATCGGGGAGAAACCTGCAAACCTTAAATAAAAACATCCCGAATAAAAATTATCGTTTTTCTAAGCACCATCACCATCGCCTATCTTAGCATTGGATGACACTCCGTAAATTTTTTCCAAAACTTAAGCTTTTACCGTCATTGATGTGAACACATATTGTTGTAGAACTCAAGTGGCAGCGAGCCGCGGTCGCGCAGCGCGACTCCTGACTCGTTGGACTCCTTGCCGAGCGGTGGCTCCGGCAGCCCGCCCACAGAATGGGCCGACGCAGCCACACCGCCGGACTTCGTGTGAGTACCCACCTTGACAAAATACTGGCCATTATAAGGTGGTTTACAGCCTTGGAGCTGATTAAATCTTATGATGAAACTGTTAAGGGATGCTTAGCGATACTTCCATCGAGCGACTATAAGCATTCAGGGTATTTAAAGTTGTAACGTTTTACAAGAACTCTGTAGCATAGATTCTCGCACATTAGGCTTATATTATATAAATACCATCAGCCCACATACGTCCTACTACTGAGCACGGGCCTCTACCATTGAGAGGGTTTATGCCTTAGTCAACCACGCTAGCCTAGTGGAACTAAAAAAAAAATACTTAAATCCTAGACTCAGAATAATCGTACTTCAAGTAGACTTAATCAATTCCTTTCGAACCATCAGTTTGAATAAGTAGGCTCAGTTAATTTCAAACCATCACTCTAAACAATTTATTGTATTGTAGCGACAGTTTCCCCCCCGGCAGTGGGGCGCACACGCCGCTGGCGCGCACGCCATCCGCGCCGGCCGCGCCGCGCCGCGCCCGCCTGTCCCCGCCGGCGCATGCGCACTCGCCGCCACTGCCCATGCACGAGCTCTTCAAGCCCAACGACCTGCACTGGGCTGACATCGCCACCAACACCGGTCAGTAACAGAATGATGATCTCCTCATTTTATTACGAGAAGCTTTGCTCTTTGATTTCTAAAATCAAAAGCAAAAGAAACTATGAATAGAGAACCATTCTAGATAAATGATGCGTGAGAAACTAGGTCTAAATATAAGTTGAAAAGAAGCAAATGTTGAGAATGAAATGCTTTGATTACAGAGGGTATCGAGCTGCTGGGTTACCAAAGATACGGAACAGTGCAAGGGCCTAGGATAGGGAAGGAGCGCATCAATGGCACCATACTCAAGGATGATCCCTTCGTGTAAGTCAATTGTGAACTATCTTCAAATTCCTACTGTATTCCCTCTTTCAGTTGTGACAATGTCTATTTGTGAACAATTTCTAGAATAATATAATAATGGTATCTTTGCAATCAGAATCAAATTGCAATTCAATCAAAGCTATTCTTTAATAGAGCGACATCTAGTAGAACCCACCGAAACTATCTTCTCAAATAGATTCCTTTAAAAAAATACTATAGTAGTAAATGAGGCTTAATAAATACCCTTGGTTATTTGCAGTAACAAACATGCGGCAGTGTCGCGCGCCAAGAGTGCGGCGTCCGCGCAGCAACCCCTCAGCTTCGAGCACAAATTTAATCTGGACCGGCAGATGCTTGAGCATAACGAGGTAAACAAACAATTTACAAATGTCACTAGCGAAAAAATGCATAGAAGTTTTCAGTTCTTGTTAGTTTTAAAGTAGTTTTTTAAATATCGAATCGGTTTTTGAAATATTTAGTGAAAGCATGAATGATAAAAATGATTTTTATGTCTTAGTCCATGCAGCTTATAGCAATTCTATGTTGCTTTTAGGAATGGCCAGAAGAAGAGAGCAGCGTGGACATCGAGTCAATCGCTGAGCCGCAGTTGAAGCGGCTGCAGCCCTTGTTGTGGCTGGAACTCACCGCACTCTTCGACAAATACTCGTTGCCTTTCCACAAGAGGAAACCACCCAAGAAAAAGAGGAAAGAAGGTACCATTACCTTAAGAGCCTTTGAAATGAAATGAAATAATATTTATTGAATCCATAAAATGTCAAATACATCACTTAGATTCAGTCATTTCAAATTTTACCACCCTGTTCGGAAGGCAGTCATCACTAGAGAAGAACGGGCAAGAAACTCTAGTGTTGCTCTTTTCCAATCAAGAGATAGCTTACAATATTGTTACAAGGACTTAATTTCCCGAATTCGAGCAGCTCATTGATACAATATCAGAATTTTGTGTTGCATATTAGAACAGCATAGTCATCTTAAATGGAGAGACTGTCATCTAACCGAGTTAAAATTTCATGAATGGAAATAAGCAAATTAGGCAGACCAGTCCACACAAACAGCACCCGTTCACGAGTATGACGCATGTGCCAGCCATCGGCCTCCTCAACCATTTCATAGGGAAGTGACCGACCCGGCACACGACGCCGCCGTAAGCACAGACGTTTCAGCGAGCATGACATACCTAATTGCTTACAGATTACTAAAACAATAACTTTAAATGTTGGAACTTATATCTTCACAATCCACAATCTTTGGTACAGGGTATTTAACTCTCATATCTTCAGGAAGCAATTTCGGATCTTTATAGTGCGTATGAATGTGAGGACATTGTGCCATCAAAGCTCTTTAAGGCTAAATGGACTGTTATCGGCTTAGACCTTCAAAGAATATTCACCTCGCCAAATTTTAAATATTCCCTTTATCCTCGTGCTTCAACCTGTTATGCAACGTGTTAACCAGTTTGTTGTCACGTGCAGAGGGCGCAGTATTCGGCGTGTCGCTGGAGACGCTGGTGCGCAAGGACATGATCCTGTGGGAGGAGACGTGGAGCTGCGTGCCGAGCGTGCTGCGCGCCCTCGCCGCCGCGCTCGCGCTGCGCACGCACGACGAGGGACTCTTCCGCGTCTCCGGGAATAAGCAGAAGGTCAGTATTCTAGAGGAGTTAATAGGAGGTAGTGGGGTGAAAGGGGAATCTTTGATCATAATCTATACTGGACTAAATTTTGTTGGGGTTGTTTTTATTATTAAGTCTTATCAGTTGAAAGTAAAGTGTGATTTCAATACTATTTTTGTACAAGATAATTGGGGTTCCTAAAGTCTGTTTCAATCAAAGGTAGTATTTTTGTTTAGTTTACAGGTTAGGTTACAGTATAGAATCTGGTGCCAAAAAATATATCGAAAGCTTCTATCTCTTATCATTTGGGCCTAAAGATACTAATGGACTAACAAAACTTACAGTAATACACAAATTATTGGGAAGAATATATCCACTTGGCATGGAGGAAGGACATTCTTAACCCATCAGAGGTAATTATAGTTCGTAGTTTGATTAGTATGTACGGTTGCAGGTGGCAGAGCTGTGCCAGCTGATCGAGCGGCAGTGGTACTCGGAGCGCGGCGGCGTGGAGCGCGCGCTGGCGCAGGCCAAGGGGCACGACCTCGCCGCCGTGTACAAGCGGCTGCTGCGCGCGCTGCCCCAGCCCATACTCACGCAGGAACTCATGAGGCTCTTCTACCACACTTACGGTTAGTACCACGGGGAGACTTCACTGCAGTAATCTATGACGAGAGATAGTCTTGATTCTTGGGATGCTCTTAGTTTACGAGAATATCATTAAATTCAAGAGCAACGAGAAACAGTCTTGATTCTCACCATGATCGTAGTTCTTGAACTTCATGAGATATCCTCATTAAAGAAGTAACTAAATAAGTCGTTGAAAATTTTCTTTAAAATTCTCTATCTCACATCACAACTCTTTGAAGCAGCCTTTGGGCTTCAAATTCCTTCTTCACTATTTCTTTAGCATTCTTAAATATATTAATAGCAACTGCTGTCAACATGTCTAACTCCTAAACTGCCGTTGATTTTCAGCTCTGAACGGCAGCACCCAGGGTCGGGCGCTGAACCTGCTGATCCTGCTGCTGCCGCCGGAGCAGCGCGCCACGCTGCGGGAGCTGCTGCGGCTCGCCAACGAGGTGGTGGCCCGCAGCGACACCAACAAGATGAACGAACACAACGTCGCCATGATCATCGCGCCCACGCTCTTCCCACCCAGGTGCTTAACAACTTGATTCTGTTTTTAAATTTGAGCAAATCACCATTACCTAGCAAATCATCAGACTTAATAAATTCCAGTAGACTCGATCAAAATTAACCTAAAGTAAATTATCTCTTAATTTACTTTAGGTAATTTCTTAAGATTTCTCTTTCTTCTTTCAGATTCGACTTTTTAATTCATCTATTTATGCTTAACTAAACCATACTTCAAGAATTTGGGCAATAAGTTCACAAAGATTTTATTGTGTGGCCTCAAAGAAATTGCGGAAATTAGGACATCGATAACACTGCTAAAAAGTCATGGCTAGGTACACTAAATAACGGTTAAGTGTAAGCAATGTTTAATATTTATTATTCAGTCCGAACAACGAGGAGAATCGATTAATCAAAGCGGCATAATTATTGCGATTATAATTCTTCACGGTTGCAAGTGTCTTTGACACTTTGGCGTCGCCTCGAACTGTGCAATTTTTTTTGTACAGGTCATTGCATTTGAGGTTACCAAGACATTGGTATCTTAAAATAAATAAGAAAATCATGCAATAGTCACATACATAGTCTAATTAAGTAGTATATCTAGGAACCTAGGATATCAGTAATTAATTACTAAACAAAGTAGACTTTCGGTCTCACAAACACCCAGTCATAAAAATATTTTTTAAAATACCTATGTTAAATTTCCTAACAAATCGTGTTTGTTATTTCCAGCCTTCTGATCAAGCCGTCAGATAGCCTGGAGACCCAACTGGCGACGGCGGCGAACAGCTGCCACGTCACTGAAGCCATGATGCGGTGGTGCGAACAACTGTGGATCGTGCCCACCTCACTGTATGCGGCCGCGCAGAGGAAGCCCCCACAGCATCGACGGAACCAGCACACCTGAGGCGACAGCGCACTAACATAGGCTCAGTGTGAACTTGACCTTGATATTTAAGGTCAAGGTTACTGTTGAAAAACTGCAGTAGTGATTCCAACGGTTGAGAACTTTTAAGTGTATAAAAACTGCAGTGTGCAGTTCACGGGTGACCCGTGTTGCAATGACCTTGACTCTGAAAGGTCAAGGGTATCTGAGTCCAAGTACGTGATTTTAATCCCAGAGCAAAATTATTAAACATACTTTTGGACGTAACGATGGGAATGTACTTGGACACCTCAATGAAAAGGTCAAGGTTATATTGAATTATTATTATAATAACGGTTAGCTATAGGCCACAAAACTGCATCAAAACGCAGATGAGTCATGGTCAGTAGACTCTAACTAGGAGTCTCGGGTACTCGACACGCGGAAAGGTGCTCACTTAAGTATTACACTAGGTAAATATATTATGAATGTACGTCAGTCATATTGTGCTGTGCTTGTAATTTTTATTTCCGAACAATATTATACGAGTGATATGATAATTTTAATTCTATTAACCCCTCTTTAATGTAGATATTTTAATGTATTGTGAATGAGATGCCAAATAATCATATTTTTATTATTTAGTTTGTACTTCATCTGTAATTCCAGTAAGAGGCTACGCCTTAAAATTATTACGCAGGATTGTATGCGGTGCCATCATTTGGATATTCAAAATTTATGTGGGTGTTGAAGAAAACTATACCTAACCACGAAAAGTTATTTTTTTTTATCTGACTATTTTAAGCTTGAAAATGTTGAAATTTATGAAGATATGTTTAAAAAATTATTAAGGCAATTATTTCATAAATAGTCTTTCGAATATTTTTCTTCAAAACCCATGAATTTAATGGTTGTAATAAACATGGTGCCTTAAGTTGATATTTGTGGATCAGAAATTGTATATAACACACAAGCTACCGTCGGCTCTATAAAATATTTTACCATAACGACTAGACAAGCAAAGACTGACTTGGTGTATTATTATAAAATAACAATGATATTTTAAGATTATTTACTTGCAAAATTAATAAACTGTATACTTTAAAGGACTTTTTATTTCAATTCTCACCTTAAACTGTAATACTGATTTTCATAGTTGCCATTGTTACCTGAGACTGCTTAAAATTTTTGGCTTGCAGTTAAAAATCCATAGATACAGATTTATTAAAGAGACAAAGACTGAATAAAACTGGACATTTGATACATTTGCTTTATGAATGAACTAATCAACTAAACAAGGGTTGTACCACTATCCAAATGGACCAGATTTTCCTTCTTTGTGGCAAGGCTATACCCATCATCAAGAAATATGCATTGCAAGTAGCGGTGGGCGATTATGAGATATACTAATGAAATCATTCGATTATGAAGATGTCTCGAAATATCTCGATTATAACAAGTTAGTAATTACTAATTTAGTTAGTAGTTAGTATTCGCGCTCGCGAGTAACAACTAACAGACAATCAGACATTAGTAGGTACTAGGTAATTCGATTTTCAAAATCATTAATAATTGCCCACCATATTACTTCTGATACAAATCATGTGCACCATTCAAGACTGAGATCCCAGAGCCGCCAGACGTTACTTATTTTCTGATGGACGAAATGTGGACTATTCGGTAGTGTGAGTATGTACTACCATCGTATGCATACTCGCTAACTTGGTTGAACGGCCAATTTCCACATATCAGGCGGTCTTACACCACTGGAATTAAATAAACGGACGAAGCAAGTGTCTGCTCAACTCAAAAAAACTACTTTCGTCAAGTCTTGATTTTATTACTACGCGATTAGTATTAGTAGTACAAATTAGTAACATCATTCGATTATAAAAATTCATTAGTTACTAATTTCATAATCGATTATCAACATTAGTATTAGTAGATCATTCGATTATCGAAATCATTCATAATCGCCCACCGCTAATTGCAAGTAATTTAAATAAGTACATCCAAAAGTGTGAGTGTACAACAAGAGAAGTACCATAATCCAATAGATATTTTTAAGACATATCTGCATTAGCCAGGTTAATTTTAAAACAGACAGACAGAACTCAGTTTATAAGTTTTTTAAAGCAACAAAAAGGATTCATCAAGATTTAAAAAAAAGTAGTTAAAATTAAAATATCCAACATAAGCTTATAAAATATATTTAACAAATTACTCAATGGCAGTACATACAACCGAACCAATAATTCAAAAACAAGTTTAAAACTTGATTAACTAATACTTAAAGTTCTTAATTAGATACACAGCTTCATTATCAGCCCCACAGAGTATTCTTCCTTTATCACAGTGCAGAGTGTTGATGGCTTTATGAAGTTTAGGCATCAATGAATTTACCATCATAGTGTTTTTATCGTCTAATGACAGCCAAGCCAGTTGGCCATCAGGGCCTTTCGAACTTTTG
Organism: Cephonodes hylas; assembly: GCA_030295005.1. Taxonomy (NCBI): domain Eukaryota; kingdom Metazoa; phylum Arthropoda; class Insecta; order Lepidoptera; family Sphingidae; genus Cephonodes; species Cephonodes hylas. The sequence continues at coordinate 15,097,673 of AP025362.1, forward strand.
GTCATCGCTTCCATATTCCAGTCCCATATCTCTCCGGACACTGATGATGTTAGGAGTTTATTTGGATTTTCTGGATGAAACTGCATTTCTGTAACTCCAGCAGAGTGAGCGTTGAGTATGGACGTTGGGAACATATTGACCCTCAGATCCCATACTGCTAGAGATCCGGATTCACTACCCGCAATAATTATGTGGGGTTGGGTTGGATGGTTAATGATGCATGTGGCTGCTAACTCATCACCAGCAAGGAGGAATGATGCTGTTGGTTTGTTTTCTGGTGCTCGGAGATCCCATATTTTCATGTGGCCTCTAAGGTTGCCTGTGATTATCTGAAAACAAAATAATTAAGTGTTTAAGTACACAAAGGCAAATTAATTTATGTTAAATATAAAGGTTATTCTCTTCTTTCAACAAATCTTGTTCCTAATGTATGAATAAATAAATATTATAAGTAATTTCAACTAAGTGCTGTTTCATATAACCTACAAAGCAAGAGATAAAATAGTTTAATAGAAAACTCACTTCATTGTGCTTTATGAAAGAAACAGAATGCAAAGAACAGCTATCTGCATCTTTGATTGAGCGAGATATGTCCCCTTTCCTGCTGTTCAGAATATGAATAACACCATCTTCTCCAATGCTCACTATGTCTCCTTCCAGTGTGTCCAGTGACGTACATGAGCACTCGGTTTCACTGAAAGCAACACGAACAAAATCAAACATACTTTTATCACAGAAGAAAAAATATTTTAGATTATAGCCAAATACTAACCCAAAATTATGCAGTTTTTTCCAATGGCACACTTCTCGAAGCGGTGTTGTTTTGTCGTACACGCTAACTTCAAGAACTTTAAGGTCGCCGTTAGATATTGAAACAGCAATTTTGTTCTTGTCGATGAATTTTATCTGCGTAACGTCGCCGTCTACTGGGTACTCCGACAGAACCTGGGGATACTCCACCTCTTCATCTTCATGGGGGCTCTCAAAAGCCCAAACTTTTATGGAATTATCGTCATCGTCCCAACTCCCGGTAAAAAAACTTTTTGTTTCAACATAATCTTCTGGGATCCATCTTACTTTATTAATTTTCTGAGATACGAATGTACCTTGAACATCTAACGGCATGATTAGATCTTGCACATCTAACAATAGACCGAATTTAACTCAATTTACTCGATTATAACAAACTATTTTAACCGCTCAACTCTGTTTTATTGACTTTTTGACATAACGTCTACCTAACAAGAAAATATAGGTTATGAGTTTCTTTACACACAGATTCATTTGGTTAGAATCCATATAACTTGCATCTAATGCCAACATTAAACATCAATCTAAAGTTTAAATAAAATTTAATTATATAGCTTCGGTTATATCTTATCTAAACTAACCATTTTGTAAATTAATTAAAAATAATGCATTTCAATGATATTAGGTTGGTTCGAAATGGAACAAAAAAAAATAAATAAAAAAAGGTTGGTTCGAAATGGAACGTTGACACATATATTTGAAACTGGAAACTTTGCGATTGAAATTAAACATTTTTTTGAATAGTATTAACTGAAACTATTTCGACATTTCTTACATACTTATTTTCTTTTAATGTTTAGTTCTAGGGACAATTTAATATTTTTATATTTATTTCTTAACTTAATACTTCTGTCAAAGTTCGTCACTGATCAAAAACCAAACTTCAAGTCAAAAGTCATAACAAAGAATATTTAAACTTTTATCTTAACATATGTTTTACTTATTTTGGTATAAATATTGAATGATCTATTATACGAATATGATCCGGGAAAATTATCTTGCACCTGCTCAGTCTGGTGAATTTATCGCACAGCATGCTCATCATGTGAAAATTCACGAAGAAGGACTTAGTAAACTATCTGAAGAGGTATCTTTGTCTTAGATTACATTTATCTTTACTCGTGGAGTCCCACTCTGCTACTATATTATAAATATATTGAAAAAATAGCTCGATTGTACTCTTACCCATTAATTTTAGCAGCACCCAAAATAATTATTTACCAAATTTATTTTACAAATGAATGAGGTTAATTTAAACTATTCGTTTTCGATATTTGGTAGCTTTTATTAGTTATTTGCAAGATTTCATCGTAAATTATTGCAAATTTTGATATATTTCCTTCTTATGAAGAAAGTTTTACCAAAATGGTTAGTTTATTATTGTTTAGTAAAATATTGTTACAGCAAAATATTGCATTTTGTTACTGTTTCCTTTTACAGATATTAAAGTCATGTTCATCTAGTAAACTACAGATTCCGGACACAGGCACCAATATTATTCGCCCAGCTAAAACTGATCCCAAAGCCGTTGACTGGGTTTTTGTGGCCGATGCACTGAATTTCTGCTTTTGGTCATATACTGGTGCTGAGAAATGGACAGTGGATGGACAATCTGGCTATTACGCTTTGGAAGCAGCTCTAAGTAGAGCAATCAAGGTATGATTCCTGTTTTCAGATCAAGTGATATCACCTACATATGCTTTATAACAAAAAGAAATTCACAAGACACTATAAGTATGTAGGAAATCATTATAGATTCCTGCCGAAAAGCTCAATCTTTTAGCAGTTATGACTCTATCCATAACAAACAATTTCAGGTCAATTAACAGTTAAAGAAAACTGCACCCTTAAAAAGTTCTTAAGATGTTTCTTCAATATTTATTTTTGTTACAAGCACTTGGCTATCAAGGAGGTTAGCAATATTGAAAATATTTCCAATAATAATTTATCTTTTAGGAAGGACATGATATCACCAACCCTGAGTTTTATTCCAAAATCACAAAAGAACAATTACAAAACATTATGAGAAGTGACAATGACACGCAAATGCCACTGTTCAAAGAAAGAATAGACATACTGCGTGAAGTTGGAAAGATTCTTCTAGAAAAATACAATGGCACTTTTGGTACATGCTTGAAAGAAGCCAATAAGTCTGCTAAAAAATTACTACAAATTGTAGTAGAAAATTTTCCTTCGTTCAGAGATGAAGCAGTATTTAACAAACAGAAAGTTTCTTTGTACAAGCGAGCACAGATCCTAGTGGCTGATTTGTGGAGCTTCTTCGATGGCACTGGCTTAGGAGAGTTTAATGACATTGATTGTATAACAATGTTTGCGGACTACAGAGTGCCTCAGGTGTTGGTGTATTTCGGTGTGTTAAGCTACAGTGATGAGTTGATGCAGAAATTGAAGAAAGGTAAATGAAATTCTTATATGTTAAATATTTGCCAGTTTTATAAGGAAACTTATTGAATCTCCTGAGAAAAGATAATTGCTATTGTTCCTCATCATTTCACATTTAACTAAAGCTAGTTTAGTTTAGTTCAGTAACCTTTTGTATAGGGTATTTTGGAATTTGTCACTTACGAATATTATAAATTCATGAATTATTCTGTTCGTTAACTTTCAAGCCGTTGTAACAAATTGTATAATTTCATAAGAATAAATAAATGGAACCATAGGAAATGTCATAAACTTTTACTTATAAAGTTGCTTGTAAAACAGTGACCACATTGGCACTCCATTACAGACATACAAAATCTCACGCCAGTCTTCCATTAGGGTAGACAGAGACTATAGAGCGCCAAATGCCATGGTCCAAACACACCTCTTTCGCTTCTTTCACAACATTATTATCTTCATTGATTAACCCTCATTGTTTATTTTCCTACAAACTCCTTGACATTGTAATGTAATGGTTTCTCTTATTTCAGATGAGCTCTTATCAAGTGGTTCGTCAGAAGAAGTGGAAATACGTGGTTGTTCCATTCACGCAGTAGAACTTCTAAGGAATAAGATAAGAGAAAAAATAAAAAGCAGTCAACTAGATATAGAACTTCCTAATTCGAGCCTAATTGACTACTATTTGTGGTGCTATAGGCGGAAATATGCTGACGACATGGAAAGTGTGCCATTTCATAAGACTTTTGGAATATACTACTGATAGTATTTACGAAAATCAACTCTACTGTATACATGGCAAAGATCACTTTGAATTGTCTTACCGTAAAGGTAAAACTGTATGCAATAAAATTAAAGTATTTTTGTTATAATGCATTTATATTTTGACAGGTATTAATTAAAAAAGGTTAGTTCATTGCATATGTATGCCATATTAGTTTAACTTAAAATAGGCTTGTAAATCAATCGATCAATATTGGAAACAAAGGTTTATTATGACTTTAGAATAACTGTGTATAATATTATCGATTTGAAAGCTATTAACGAATTATAACATGTGATGATGTAGTTTGTATACTTGTCTCGGTGACACGGGTGGTGGGGGAACAGTCTCGTGCGAGCCGTTGGCGAGAGCGGACGTGTTTACCCTGACTGCTGGTGACGTAACGAGCCAATACTTAATCCTTGTGACGGCACGAGCACTACAGATATAACTTTTTATTTACCCATGTTTAAAGTACAAATATATCAGTATTTGTGAATATATTACAAAAATATATCAAATCGTGTTTTATTGGAAGTTGATATACTATATCTCTATTGTTTTAGTTCATGGAAATGTTACTGTTATATCATATTTGTCAGTGCTATTATTGTCGTGAATATACATGCATTATCATTTTAGGCTTACACTTATCAGTATAGTGAGTCATTCTTAGATTGCGTTGCGGATGAGTGACGTAGCAATATAAAGCTTCTGAAAAACATCGTATTTACACAGCAACCAAAACAATCCATGAGCTAATGGTAGTCTACTGCTGAACACAGGCCTCCCCAATGATTTCATTATCATCATCATCCCACAATGACCTGTTGGAAGTAGTCTGTATTTAGCGACAACCTGCGACATTCACTAGGTCATCCGACCATCTCGTGGTTGGATGTCCTACGCAGTGCCGTAACTAGGGCGGTGCCAGCAGTGCCCAGGCACAAGGCGCAGAAATGACCAGACTAGTATCTAGTTTTATCTCATCAATGGTAGCTAAGCCTGGTTAGAACATTTTTCAGAGGCGCAGTTGTGAAGGCTCGCGCCGGGTGCATAAAATGGTAGTTACGGCACTGGTCCTACGCTGTGCTTTACGTTACGTGGCCACTATTCGAGAACTTTTTGGCTCCATCGGCCATTAGTTCTCCGCGCTGTGTGCCGCCCATTTTCATTTCAACTTGCTAATCCGCTGGGCTATGTCAGTTACCTTAGTTCTCACATGGATCTCCTCAATCAAAAAAAGCAGAACACCAGAATAGGTAATAATTTTTAAATAATTTTGTAATAAGTAGTTATGGCATTAAGGTTTGGGAATCTTGGCGGTTGCGGGTTCAAAGCTCAGGCACGCATATCTGACTTCAAAGTTATGTGTGTATTCAAAATAATTATAGCGTACATTAGATATCAAGGAATACACCGTGATAAAACCTGCATACCTATATTTTTTTAATAATTTCTCAGGTGTGTAGGTAGGCTTAGTCTAAATCCTCTCAATGATCGAGGAGGCTCTTATCCAACGGAGGCACCTAGAATTTAGTTTCACCAGTTAAGTATTGTTTCTATATGTTTATAATTATGATAATATATTTTGACAATATTTTTCAGACTGTACAAACTACTTACGTGGAAATCCTACATACAAAAAGGGTTATTTTGCCAGTACAAATAATACAAAATATTAATTACATGTACGCCTTTTATTCATAGTAACACGACACCCTTATCCGCAATTATATAATTTCAGATTTGTATGCGTTTATATTTCAATTTTATCACATTAATACAGTGGTCCCCCGCGGCTTTTCATTATTGCACATCCTACGATATGACTAATATAATATTAAAAATATATGGAGTGTACAAAGAAACTATTATGATCAATAAATATGGTTCGACACGTAATAAATTACTGTACATCACAAGATGTCTCGATAAAAATGTGTTACTTTTCTTATGGAGATCTTTATACACTCCATATACGATACACAACCACTAATGACGTAAGAATCCACAGTTATATATTATTTACAACTTTGGCATTAGCTATAATGAATTCTTAAATAAATGAATAATACACACCAATATAAAGATTACAAAATGGCACTAAATATTTACACCGTAACCTATAAAGGGGTGAATCGTACAGATTATTCCTTCCAATTTGATCTTCACAAGAATAAAACATTAAAATAACTTAAAAAAACTTTTTTTTATATAATAGTAACAATATTTAAACTCAGAATATATATTATTTTTCTCAATCTCAGACTGATGTAAATAAATAAAACTCGACCCCATATTACCATCCATAGACTATTTAAAACTATATATTCCATAAGTACCTCGCACCGACAGTGGTTCAACTACACAACTTGTTAAAACAAAACAAGTTGTAGTCGAATTACTGTATAAACATTAGCTCAATAACAATGATGAATGAAATACCAATTTTCAGAAGGTAACTGTTTATCATTGTCTTTCTGAAAGTTGATAAGCTTCATCAACGGTGTGGGATAACGAGTTTTTGATCGATCACTTTTAATATTTATCGTGTACCGCTAGCTACACTGAAAAGCGATGTAATGTTATACGGTTTAGTTTATCTAGAAGTGATAATAATTTACAACAAATAACAATATAAACCCAAGATTAGATTTTTTATGTTGTCAGACCTACAATAGAAACTAATTGTTCTCACATTAATTTAAAACAAATACTATACATGTAAATAAAAAAAATCGGCACCAAGGCGAAACCCTCGACTATAAGTAAATTTCGTAACTTATTAAAACTAAAATTAGGTTAACGCGCACCTATCTTGTAATAAGGTCAATCTATCACTCTATGATAAATCGATGACATATTTGTGTTTTGAATGAAATATATCATCAGATTACTTAAAAATTTAGTCACGAAATACTGATTCATGGCTTAACAACACAATTTAATATCTTGATGGGTTTAATTTTTTTTCGAATTTTTCCATTACATTTGATATAAAAAAAATACGCTTCGTAGTATTCTTGATTATTAGCACCTATAAACTGTTCCAACATATTTCGCTTTTCAATGCAGATAAGGTTTCGAGTCTTCACTTACTGTTACTTAATTTTGTTTTTAAACTTTCGAAAAACGCTAATTTAGTCTTGATTGTACCGGGCTCTGGTAACGGGCTTCCTGGCCTGCTGGACTCCTTCGTGACTTCTTCTATACCCTCAGGAATCTCTTTAGATCCCCCGGGAACTGTCAATGGCGTGGCCAGAGACAATTTGAGCTCTTCTCTGAACTCTTTGGAGATACTCCTTGCTGTTAGGCTGTGCATGTAGACCGGCTTGCTGGCTGGCTTGTCCATGTCGCTCAGAATGTTTTCCCTGCTCCTCCGCCGTTTGGAGTAAGGCTGTGGCACCTGGAGAATTGTGTATCTAATTATAAAAAAATACTGTCGGTCCAAAGCTCTTGAGTAATTTTCTAATACTAAGTATATTTGATTCAATACATTGAAAACTAAGGCATTCCATTTAGAATACGTAAAAGAATATTTGGGAATACCCAGTAATAGCACATTAACTGACATCCCACATCCTAAACACTCGAGATAATTTTGATGAAACAGCAATATTGTCGCTATCTAAACAATATGCAAATGCCACCATAACTTGCTACATCATTACAATAAGTGAAAATATACACCTTTTTTTACATTATTTGTCTTTTTTATAAATAACACGGAAAAATATATTGTTAAGTAATTTTCAAATATTATTAAGAACGAGGAAATAAAAAATAAACCGTTTTTGAAAAAAAACATACCACTGCTTATCAACTTACCTTGATAGGCTCGCTTAAATTTTCCATGCTCACGAATTTCTTGGCCAGTTCCTTCACTTTCGGCAGGTGGGGCAGCACGTCGTCGAGTTCGCTGGACACGAGCCTCGCTTCCTTCTCGGTCAGTGTGTCCTCGTCGACATCGCGGGTGGCACTGGGGCTATCGGAAATTTCTTTCAACATCTTGCCCTTATCATCAGTATCGTTGTTGTCACTCCCGTCAGCCTCGTATCTCGTTGATAAGTTATCTTCTGGTTTGCATTTGACAATCTCGCCGGTCTGCACGTTGTAGATTTTAATTGAGTCCTCCATACTACTAGAGCTTATACACGAATTGGCTACACTAATTGGTGACTTCAGTTCCTCGTATTTTTCAATTTCGTAATCTGGGTTCGCGCTGTATGCCGATTGTAGAATTTCTTCGAATTTTTTATCAGTGTCGTCATCAACAATAGCCGGTTTAGCAGAAAATAGCATTGGTTCTTCATTAGCGTCTTCATATTCGATCATTATGTCGTTTTGGTTATTCAAAATGGTCACAGAATCCATGGGATGGTCTTTAGCAAATTTTGTGTACTGCTGATTAGTTGCGATCGTGTTGATCTGTTTTATAAGTAATCCCTGAAAATATTCCAAATTGTTATACACCATAATGCATTAATTAAGTATGTACTCATTGTACATGCGATAAAAATTTCAACAAAATATTTATGTCTAGAAGCCCCAGTTCGTGCGCATGTCTACTTTTTCTACTTTAAATTTAGATAGGTATTAGTGGGAACTAAGAAATCACAGGTGTCATGCATAGTGAGAGAAAAGTGATTTTTGAATATCGTACGTGCGTTAACAATTTTTTAATTACAGAGGTTATTGTATTATTGATTAGTAAACATTTAATAAGTAAGAAGAATGACAGGTCGTGAGTTGCCGATGTTAATATGTACTGTTTGGCGAAAAGTGATCTTTGCGTTAGTCGAGTGACAAGCGTTGCGATGCTGTTAGTCATAATCTTTTCCAAAATCGTACAACACTCACCACACACTTCTTCGATTGTTACTGTTGTAAATATTACTGAAAATGTTTAATACGAAGTACACAAATCTATATGTGCAGCACTAGAGATTCATTTGTATTAATATAAGTGCAGAGTGCTGTTAGTCAGCGGTTCCACTGTTTAATTCAACAACAACATGCCAACTTTACACACATCGAGTATAGTTTTGTGTGTAAAACGAAGATATTGTAGATATTGTGTCGGTCGGTGGACGTATGGACCTTTCACCGTATCGTTTGACCTAACCGAGAGAGTTTTCATGTCTTAGCCTAGTGTTAATTCTAACGTTTGTCTTTGTCTGTTTAGAGGTATCGTATGGTACAGTGAGACACAATATGATGTCCTGTCGTTACTTTGTCAGTAGGGTGCTGGTCAGATCGAGGGTGGACAGGACGGGGACTATTAGAAGGTGCTCAATCACCACAGATCGCTACGAAAGCCTTTGCTTAACCTGAGGCTCCCCCCGAACGCGTAAGTGAGAGGCGCTCGCCGCCTGGCGCGCCGGCACAGGTCGTCGCTGCGCAGTGTGTTGCTCCGCCTAACGTTGGTGTAAGTTTCGAATAGGTCCTCGGTGATTTCGGGTTTGGTCGGTATTTTAAGTCTAACTATATCCTCGTTTTCCACATAACCGTCACCGGCATCGCACGCGTTTGTATATTGGCTTACGTTGGGTGCGCGACCGAGCCGTTGGGGCGGCGGATGATCGTCGGCGGTATCGGAAGGTCTATCGGGGTTTTCGAAAATGGGGTTGATGGCGAAGTTGGGGCTGGCGTGTCGGGGGCTGAGCACTGCGCGCACGACGTTGTGGTGCAGCGCGGCCGCCTCCAGGTCGCTCAACGAGCTGCTGGCACTTACGGGCGAGGCGAACTCTCTATCCAAATTGTCGAGGCTCGGCGACTTGTTCGTCGACGAGATCGAGCTCGTGTCGCTGTAGCTGCCCTTCACGCGCGCGCCTGACGACGTCTTAGCTTCCTTTATGTAATAGTCCCTGCCGTATCTGCGACAAACAAAGTTCGACTTACTAACTCGGTAGGCTGATTGTATTACAAAATAAGATGCTATTTGTATTAAAAATATGCAGAGTAACAAACAAATAAAAGTATACTAGCTGACTATTGGCTTTTGAGTTGACATTACTATCCATCGAGGGTAGATAGATACGTACCGTTTGTATTGTGGAACTTCGCTAGCCAACTCATTGTGTATCCTCGGAGACGGGCTTTCAGATCTCCTGTCGATTCCGTTCACGCTTTCAGAGCTGAGCGTCAATGAAGCGGTTCCATTGAGGGTTCTCACTGGAGTTTCCAAGCTGTCTAAAGTATCAGTATCTGTAACCTCTTCGGACATTTCAGCGTTTTCGTCGGCATTCTTAGTTATCATGTCGAAAAGTGACGATGTGCTTTTAGCCGTCAATCTCTTCTGTATTGCCTCTGGAGAATACGGATTGTTGGGCATATCCACACAGTTTAACCACTTCTTCCTCTCTCTGTATGCTATTGTTCCTGCAAAAAATAAATTAAGGTTACTTATACTTTATCTTCTCGTAATATGTATAGTGATTGTGTAATAAATTATGGATGTGTCAAAGTTCATACCTGGTATTAAATCATCCTGGTCATTTTCTTGTGGAGGGTTTCTGTAACAAATATTCAATTAAATATTGTGATTTGTGAGATCTAATCCTAGTACATTATTGCCTGCCTTTCTTGAAAGTGATAAACGACAGCATAAACTCTAAGGAAAAATGCAGGATTTATTTTAATGCTAATAAAGTGTTAATTTGTTGACAACTTACTCTTTAGGATCTTCAAAATGTTTTCTTCTCAAACTGTCCGCGTATCGCTGAACAGGCCGAGTCACTGTCTCCTCATACTCGCCCTCTCTTTCATGTTGCTGGTTTATTGTATTCGTCGAACCTGATGGACAAGTAATTATTGCGTTTAATATGTGGGAATTCATTTTTATCATGGTAAATAATAGTATAACAATTCAGGCTATTATTAGTTAGGTTAATTCTGTCTGAGACCATTATCTACGTAATTTATTATTCTTGTCTAGTTCCCACGCTATAATAGTAATTTTTATTCATGTTATTTTCATAATTATTTCATCTTTATTAAATAAATTATATACCTTTATCTGGGTGACTTTCAATATTTCCATTGCAGACTTCACCATTTGTTTTGATATCATCAACGTAACCATTGATATCTCCATTCAGACCTGTCCTGTGTATTTCTTCTTTCATAGCAAATTCAGCTTTAGATAAAGGACCATCATCAATACTAAGTACCAATATAGCATCTTTGCCATTCTCTACTTTATTCGATGCTTTCAAATTAACAGTTTCAACTATAGTGACGTTGTTATCATTGATTTCGTTTATCATTTGATCTAAAGCTTTCTCATTTTTATTGTATTCTTTTCCAACTAGCTTGTCGAATTCATCATCGTTTTCAATGATAGTAAGACTGTCTGGTTCCATGTCAGAGGCGTCGTCTATTTTTGTTTTTCCGCCTATAATGTGTTTTGAGTCAAGCACTCTTTTGATGTCACTTTTGTATTCTGTTTCTTCTTCTTCTACGTCACTTGCGTTATCTGACAAGTCTGTGGTGTCGTCAGCGTCCCTGTCACCGATAAGTGCTCTGTATTCCGTGTTAGAGTTTGGGACTAACATAGGCACAGGGACTGATTGCACGGTTTTGATTTTCTTCTTTTGGAAAAGCCAGTTCTCTTCCCAAGTGCCGTCAGCTGCTTGCAAATCGCTACCGGAGACTTCGTCGAAGTCACGGTCTTCATTTTCTGTAACTGAATACAAATGAGAATTAGTTTTTGCCGTTTTCACTTTTGTAAACTAATAAATAAAAAGCACATCAATGTCTAATCCTACACTTAGCTTTATTTCCTTAAAGGAAATATAGCTAAGTGTAGTAATAAGTATATGCTTTACCAAATTTTCGATACACTTTAAGACACTTTTGAGAAAGGTTTTAATTACTACTTAATTACTCGTACCAAAAAGTTGTAAATCAATCTAGTGAAGATGATGGTTCCATACCTGAGTGATGGACTATGTCGCCGCCGAACTCCGGGAAGGGCACGCGGCGCGGCACCTCCAGCGCCTCGTCGGTCGCCTCGCCCTCGTCCCAGTCAGACACGTCTTCTTCTTCGCGAAGCTGAGCATTAATAAGCAAAAGTTTAGTTTAAAATTGATGATTCTAAAGTACTTGCAAAAGTCTATTTTTATTTTTGAATTTTAGGCTTACATTCAATTAAGGCTGATAATGATGATGATGATGATGATGATTCAATTACTGTTAGTGAAGAGTTCTTTTGCTCTGTTTTATGTGGCCTAATGATAGGAACTATAAAATGCTAATGCGAAATCGGATTTATTTTATTGTTTTCCAAATTCTCATCATGTAATCCGTTTGGTATTCACGATTAGGGACGAACTTATGACTTTAGATCTGGGCATATAAGGTCTATTAATAAAATTCTGCTTAAAGAATGTTTGCTTGAGAACTTAAAAAATAAAGTAAAATCATTTTAGTTTCCTTCATCTCTGGGGTTTCAACATCCACATTAGTTCGTGAAGTGGTACGTACAGGAGGTGTGATATCCCGTGTGTGTCTGGAGTGGAGTGATCTCGGCGAGGAGCGTTCTGACGGCGTCGGACTGGCGCTGGCCGAATGTATGCCGCTGCTCCGACCGCCAGACCCGTTCTCATTCTGGTAGCGCTCGATCACCTGGAAACAAAGAAATAAGCTATCAGTCATCATCAACCCATATACGTCCCTGGGCACGTGTCTGCTCCACCATTGAAAGGGTTTATGCCATAGTCCACCATGCTGGCCTAGTGCGGGTTGGCGGACTAAGCTATCAGTATACAGAATAAAATACTCCCAAAGTAAAGGAAATGTACACTTAGGGCTCTTAGGTAGTGAAATATTAGCCAGTGTGAGGAAGGGTGTGGTATTACGAGAAACGTTTCCGACTATCTCTCCAAGGTGATGAAATTGTTCGGCTTTTCGAAACTAGAATTATACAGGCTGACTCTGAAAGATTCTGTCTTAATAACCATTTTTCTTTGATTCATTACATTAAAAGTTAAGGCAAGGCAGGATTTAATGAAGTGAAGATCATATCTTTGAGTGAACCAAGTCTATTCGGGTGTAGAGGACTCGCAAAAACTTGTTATGGAATATGACATATACCTACAAATAATCGATAACCGAATAATGTTGGTTGCTGACCCATATCTTGGTGTTCGTAAGACTGAAAAGTGTTTGTACTTTCTGATACTCACAACATGAGACTGCTATCTTAAAGTAGGATCAAAGTTATGTACGCGACTGTTAGGTGCATTAATTGTTATATAATTTTGACATCAGCCATACGTCATCATCATTCTCCTGCCCTGCTCCCAATTCTTATTTGGGGTCGGCGCAACATATTTTGTCCTTCCACATAGGACGGAAGGACAAAACATGCTGCATAAGAGTTTTGGCAGATGTTTTACGGCCGGCCGCCTGACATCAGCCATACGTAAACGTACGTATTTAAAAGTAGTGAAAATTTATATATAAAAAGACGATAAAATCGGTAAAGCAACATTAACATTACATTAAAAGCGTAATATGTTACTATTACAATCAGTTTCGACGACAATTAAATCAAAGGCGCACACTTCCCACAAACATTTCTTTAGACACCTCATTATGAATGATATCGGTATGTGAAATTCTCTATTATGTTTAATCCATGAATGAAGGTATTAGAGCTCTTACCTCTCCGTTTCCCTCAGGGTGCGAACTCACCATGGCTAAGAAATCGTACATATCAATGGCGAGGGATTTTCGCTTTATTACAAACAGTATGATTGGAGAAAAACAAACCCCAGTTCACACGAACACACTTTCCTACTGCGAAGTGGAGAGACTTGACGAGGTCACGACATGTGCGTAGGGTTGGCGATGTGTTATACGTATTATTTATTTATACATTGTTTTTTTTCTCAGTTTTGACAGGTATTAGAATGTTTTTCGTAGTTTACTAGGAACATTGCACTAATATTTTTGTTTTAGTTATATTTTTGGTAGAGTATTAGAAAAATGTACCACTTTTATCGAACAAATTAATTCTTTAAATTACTATAGGTACAAAAGATAAAGCGACTTAAAATTTTGATATATCTTTGGATACATTTTTGGTTGATTTGTTTATTTTTGCATTTTACCCCCCTCGATAATTGTGCGTGATAATTATGATTCATCACTTTATTATAAGGATAAGAATTGTTCTAGAAAACATAAACGCTTTTTGCATAATAAGCAAGGCGGCCTGTAATCACCGGGGCGATAACATTATCAGCCAATAAATGTATTAATGATAAAAAACTATTGACCTTTGTTGAACTCTCAGTAACGTTTGATCCAGGATTTTAGATTTAATTATTTCTTACCGTTTTTTAAGTTTCGTCATGACTTGGAGCAGTGATATTCAAAATGTTTCACGTGCTCTTGTTCTCATATATTTTTGTGTGTTTGGCTAGTAACATAGGATAGATGTACCTCAGGTGTCGACAAATTCGTAGAGATTTTCCTTGTTCGATTCTTGTGATGAAAAAAGGAGCTTTTCGTTAGAACATTGCTGCTCTTATTACTTAATAAGATGTTAACAGCTTAAAGTTAAATCAAAAAAGGTCTCTAGTTTTAAAAATAGAGTTTTTTACAAATTGAAAATTTGTGAAAATACAATAAAATGATCAATAACTCCTTACATTGGATGTATGTAAAGAATGCACCCACATACCATATACAACTGTAAATATCCAGTGCATTTATTTGCCATAACTAGGGCAAGGTTTGACATCTAGAGCACAAGATAAAATCGATAAATTATTACTTACGAAATATTTGTGATGCCCAGAATAACGTGGCTTGTGGAACTTCATACATTTAACATCTAAGTTGTTTCTGATAAGAATACGTCTATTTTCTGACAATAACTAAGTTAACTGTCACAAACTAATTCTTTTAACTTTTTAGCATTCTCGATATTTAAACACAATTTAAACATTTGCTTACATACATATTTTAAAGGGTTAAGGGAGCCCCTGACCTGTTTTTTTAGAGAAAAAATCATTAATTTTTATTACGTTTGTTTTTCTCTACTCTACCATCCTAATTCATTTTGTAATGAAAAATAATCAGAAGACATAATTATGGCTAGCAATAGTTATGGTAAATGGGACGGTGAAAGAATATCAGCATACATTAAATATCAGCATAATAAACCACATAACCGTGGCGAAAAAACAGTATAATTCTCAGATTTACACATTTAACAGCAAGATACATTTCTTAAAGGAGAAAGTAAAAAACACTTTTGAACGTTATGTATGACATACCTCTGTTGTTGCCGTTAGCCAAGTATAAAACTAGAGCTTGCATTACTGCATTATTAACAGATTAAAAAAAGAAAACAAGATAAAATGTATATATGAAAAAAGTTCCGCCACCAAATGTTACGGAACTATACGAAAGAGGTTTTATGTGGATGACATAAAAAACTCGTTACTATGAAGGTGCAACTTTAAAAAAAAACTAAACATTTTAAAAATAAATAAATTTTTACTTTTGTCTTTTAAGCATGCCCTTTAATTTCCGCGAAGAATACGATTTATGGCGAATCATTTATTTTTATCATGGTAAATATTTTATTTAATGTCTGTATCCAACAGACCAAGATTTGATTTGGACGTTAAATATGCAAAAAAATTGAACTTCGAAATTAAACCTAATTTATTAACAGGAAATAGAAGTAACATAGCTTACGACGATTGAAAACTGTTTGTATATAAGAATAGTCCAAAATTAGATTACATGTAATGGATGTTCTATGATGAGCAAAAAAAAACTAACTTTCATGCATATTATGAACTTTTGCATCATTGTCATGGTTTCTAAAAAAATAATATAATGTATAGAGGAAATGGTACACTTAAATTGCAACTTGAAGTTGCTAAAAGTAAGAATATTTTTGTATTATCATTTCAAAATTATTGCGACAATTAATTTTTAAAGCTGTCGTATCTGGGATTAGCGAGGAGGATATAATATAATCAATCCGCAAGGCTATTGTCAATCTTACACAATAATATCATTACTTCTATATTTAGTAAGTGTAAAGTATATTTTTAGTACAAGATTGCAATTCTTCCTATAGTTTCTCTTATAAGTAAACATAGTCGAGAATATTATGCCAAAATATCTACAATGCAAATAATCGACATTATTCAGATGCGAAAATATCCAAGAACTCGACACAATTAAGCCACTTTGTTGAATTCCGGATGTGAAACGTCCCAGAACTCGACACAATTGTGCCATTCAACTGAAAGCCGGGTGTAAAAAGATCCTAGACCGCGACAAATTTTCATGCGTAACCATAACGACTTTCGAGTTTTGTAACGCTGTGATCGTAACTAATATATTTCAAAAATTAATACACTATACTTATCAAAAATACTTATTTTATACTCGTGCGCACTGTTACGTTTGTTGTTTATTTACATTGCCTGCTCATTATTCACTTTTATTTCAATTACACTTTTTGTTTGATTACTATCTTTATTGACGAACTGATGATAAAATAATATTTCAAGTATAATTTAATCATTGACCGATATTATGGAAAAGAGTGTACTGGAAAAAGACACACAGGCATTTTTGCAAAACACTGCACAAAAACACAATTTCGATCACGGATTATACTTTTTTGCACTGTTCACAAATGTCACTGAAATACACAATTATAACTCACCCATAGTATCCCCGCGAACACATATAAAACGGCCAGTGCGATTAAAGAGAATAGCATAAACATTTTCGGCTTTTTATCAGCAGTGCGACATAATACGCTCGTTCGCGACTACTGAATAAGATCCGCCCGTCCAGACCTCATTAAACACGATAAAAAATAATTATTTATGACTTACCATTTCTTTAAACATGCTTAAGTATTAACAGGACGAAGAACAACGCGTATCTGCGATAGTGGTATCGCCAGATATAACCACGATAAGGTATCGAGGAATCACTTGTCCACAATTGTGAAAGAAAGCAAGATTGATCATTTTTCGCTCTTTGGAAGTTCTCGTTATATCTAAGTTTATTGTTTACATAACAGTGATAATTTACCGGAAGATTCCGGACTATTTATGGATATCTATTTCGTATTAATAGCTAATTAGTATTGGTGTAGACAGATATATGGTTGGTCTTTTATTTTTGCGATGTATATTGGTGCCGTCTTGTGAAATAAATTTTGTATGGGCAAAATCTTTACTAAATGAATTGGGTATGGCAAATTTCATTATCTTAGTAATCTGTAAGTAAATTAATCATTATTACAATACTTTAAAGTATATCTAATTATCCTGTATTTTTGCTAAATATGCGGAACTCTTTAGTCATTATAGATAGGCTCGCCTTCTTTCTGAGTATCACAGAGGACAGGCTTTGTGAAATATTAGTGATTTAGGCTTGTCTATTTTATCTATTTTCCGTGCAGTATTTTCCCTTATCATAAAAGTACAAATGGTGACGCTGCTTTCAATTTTTTGTCACGAATTTTAATAATATGATGAGAATATAGAAACAGTTATCAAGAATAAGACGAGGTTTCATAGACTCAGATTTGAATAACTGTTTAGGTGCAATAGTTATTTCGTAGTCTTAATAAAGGCTTTCGCATATAACTATAAATATAATCGAAATTGGTAGATTTGTGATAAGATCAAATTGTATGTATGGATTTGTACATTTGTCGAATAATACATTCTGTTATGGATTTTATCTTCTTACACATAATAATACTTGTAAAACATATCATAACACACTGAATTATAACTAGCTGTGTTATAGAGATTAAAAACAGATACATTTGATAATTGTGTACCTATGGTTATTATTAAACAATTTTCAATTACTATAATAACTTGAGTGATACATTTATAGAATACGTAAAAAAATTTAAGACAACATAAGGCCTTTTTAAAATACATTAACAAGAATTGCCCAATATTGTAGAATAAAAAATAATCGCTGATTGTATAAGGATGATAATTTGTGAGTAGGAAGTGACTCAAAACGTTATCCAAGCCAAGACTATTGACGGTATACAGACAATACGATGAAATAACAAGACTATCGCGCACCAATCGCCTCATATAGCCTTAATGCTTTGAATATTTTACCGGGTTAAAAAGTACCCTATGCTATTTCCTAAGGTCTTATTCTATCTATCAATTATGTATTTCAAAAATCATTCGAATCGGTTTCGCATATATTTTCGAATTACGAATTTATTTTTTGTATTTTGTAATCGTTACAAAATACAAAACAATGTCTTTGTTTGTAATATTAGGTATTATTAGTACAGATGGATGGGTAAAGAAACTTTATACCCTAAGTTTTATAGTAGGGTTGTACAGAAGCAGCCCTAAATTAGCAAAGAGGGTGCACTCGGCTGACGTGGCACTTGTCGGAGTTCACATCGATAAGTTGACTCGCATTAGTGTTCGGACCGCACTTGAACTAGATATTACTTTGAATATACACATGTTTTTTATACAAAAAAAAGAGAAATAAAGTAATTCTAAACTTCATGGTGACGGCCAATGAGATGTTAAAGAACTTTTATAAAGGAGTAGTGTACCTAAATGTGTATAGTCCGCCATCCCGCACTAGCCCAGTGGTAGACTAAGGCCATTGAATTATCACTTGCTTTAACGGTGAAGGAAAACATCGCGATGAAACCTGCACACCTAAGAGTTCTTAGGAATTTCTTAGGAGTGTAGTCCGCCAACCCGCACTAGGCCAGAGTGGTGGACTATGGCCTAAACCCTCTCAATGGTAGAGGAGACCCGTGCTCAGCAGTGGGCGTATATGGGTTGATGAAGAAGACTAAGGCCTAAATCTATCAATCGTAGAGGTGGCCCGTGCCCAGCCGTGAGACATTTATAGGAGTTGATGATGAATGTACGTCGTAATTAATTCGTATGTCGGCTACTAATATTCCATCTTTCATCATCATCATCACCTTTTTACCATCATTTTCAAAATTGATTTCGGCGTGAAAGTCTAGTTACTAGTCTATAGTTGCTTTGGTAATTACTGTGGATAAAGTTGTTTTCTTAGAGATAATTAATCTGAAAAATAGCGAGGGAATGTATTACGCAAAAAGATAATGTCCGAACTCCGAAGATAATACTATATACGTTGATATTTGACTACCAAAGCATAACAGATAATCATAAGCCTGGTATATGTATGGCAATTAACAGACCCGTGGCGCTGTTGGCTGGACACCAGCTTGTGAAACGAGCGGCCGCGGGTTCGATCCCCGCATTGAGACAAATGTTTGTGTGATCCACAAATATTTGTTTCGGGTTAGGTTATTTGTGAGACCGAAAAGTTGCATGAGACAAATAATATCGTAATTGCAATTTAACCGAGTGTTGAAGTCTTGGCTTTTGATGTCCTTTAATATTTAAAGTATGAATGTATTCAGAAACAAGATTTAAAACCACGTATAGTACGTCATAATGCATTTGCGTCAATTGCTTACGATTCTAAGAAGTGTGTGGCAAAGGCTAAGAGGTTTTAAATACTAAAAGTCTGGAATATATTAATGCTCAATGTACAAATGGTATTGCAAGAATTGTTCGTTCTGTACTTCATAAAAGTGTGCATGCTTTTAAATGCAAATGCGTTTTTTATATTAATATTTATACATTGAAAGTATTTTTAGCGTTCCAGCTCTATAGTCATGTTAAATAGGCGAAGTAGGTACTTGATTCTTACTCATATGTATTATTTATGTAGCTTTAAAAATTTAATCGCCTTTTTATACCTGCGGCGTAGGCTGCTTGTGGGAAAAAATCAAAGATTTTGAAACTATGACTAGTAATAAATAGGCTAAGTCGGTATGTAGGTAACACTAAATGATGGACCCGAAATTACTTCTGCTTGCGCCTTTGAGGACAGTAGTGCAGAACTATGAATTTTTGGAAGATAATTATGGACAGCAATCAAAAGAACATAGAGCATATTATTTTTAAAATTTTACCTTATTCAAGATGGCCGACGCCAGCAAATCTTCATACGTAGAAGACTCAATGCTGGGCGTGTGAGAAGGCTCGGTCGCATACCGCGCCAGCGCTGGCATCGCTGCAGCCTCCTCCACTACCCGGGCCACCAGCCGCTTGAGCTGCACGTGCGCCGAGCTCGCGCTAGACGGGTGTCTGCTTGAAGCGCTTGATGGTGATGCATTGCGGGGCGGTAGGTCTGCAATAAATTTCGAAATTTGAAATAAACTATAACTTAAAAAAAAACAAGTATGAAAAAGGATATCTGTGATTTCAAAATGAATAGAAAATATAGGTGGAAGTGCGTCTTTAATATGTTTCGAATAAAACTATTTTAAATTAAATGAAAAAAAAAATTAATAAATAGGAGTATGAAAATATTTTTTATGTGCATTTCATTTCGTTTTCATACAAACACGACAAAAATACATTAAATCATAAAAAAGGAAACATATAAAATGAATACCAAATTTTTGTATTGTGCTTGACACAATCCCAGGAGGATCTTCAATAGCAAGTTTACATTCTCAAGAACCTCGGTCACACCAGGCAGGAATTGACACATAAGTACCAAGTAAACAGCAATAGTTCAGTAGATTAGAGCATGCTAACAGACAAACATGCGAGGTGTTATGTCGTAATAGTGCATCCGTCTTAGTCGCGACACTTGGTGCCGTAGGCTTGCAACATCTTGTAGGAATGACGGCTGAAGATGAGTTTTGAATGACAAGAATTGTACCTTTGTATTGTTTTACATTTTTGTCACTCAGGAGATAGGAGAAGACGCGTTGATACGAGATCATAAGGTAAAGAGGTGATAAATGAAACTCTATAATACAGTTTATAAGTAGATTATTATAAAAAATGAGTTGGAATTAGTACACACAAGTACCTATATGATTTTAAATAAGACGTATTGAAACCAGTAGTGTGTTTTTTATCCTTTTTAAAGTTTTTAAATACCGCATTTTTGTATGAAAATGTATGTTTTTGTTTTATTTTGCGAAGTAAATGTTGCCATTTCCTGTTGCCCTGACGCTGTATAAAGAACTGGGCATTATATAGACATTTATTTTTTCTGGTCTCATGGCCTCGCGGAACTACCGTGTGCCGTAAGATCTAGAATTTGGATCCCGGGTAAAGCTTTTTTTATCTTCTATCATTATCACGTTGAGTGGGAAGAGTCTTTTGACGTTTCACGGGCACGTTTCTGAATCCCATAAGTACGAGCGAGTTTAACAACGGAAAACTGTGTTATTTATTATTATTCTGCTATTAAACCCGGGACTTTTAGGCTACACGCACTTCTATTATACTTAGAGCCAATTATAAACTATTGATGTGTATAGTCGAACCACTAATTTACAGACATATATTTTGACTAGAAACTGAGGGTATTTATCAAGCGGTTACAAAGTAATCATTCATTATTCGTTAACCGTAGACATAATTAAGATGTCGGCAATAATCTCCGAGATGACCCTTGTCTGACACTTACCATTGTGTACTTAATACCGTGGACACGAGGCCTGCGTACAATAAAATTACTTCGAAACGTTTCCGTGAAGTTAGCTCTGTAAGGAGTTTATATTTTATATTAGCTCTTTTTTTAATATGGCGCTTTTCTACACCTCAATGAAAAGTACTATATCTCATTCACGATAAGTTGATTCTTTTGGCATATCGACTAATGATGGGAAACAGAAAATATCGAGTAGTTCAAAAATATTGCGTTTTAAAATACTACATGATGTGTGAAATTCTTTATTACTTTCGACATGTAAAACATTATTTAGATAAGCGATTGTGGGTCATAATAAGTACCTATTTAATATAACAGGGTTATTTTTAGACCTCCCGGCAAATTTAAATAGGTGTTTTAGACCACGAAAGTAAACAACTTCCCCAAAGAAACACGGATCGAAAAGTGAAAAAAAAAATCAGACCTTCACACACGAAATCGGCCACGTGAGCAGTTTTCTATGGGAGGGTCGAATTATTTATCACGTTTCGACCAATGTTTCTTTGGTTTGTTGTTTAGTTGTTTAGTTAAAAGTTGTTTAGTTTCATGGTCTAAACAACCTATTTTAAGTTGACAGGAGGTCCAAAAATAACGCAGTATGTAAAAATTAAGGTTGAGAAATAAATAGTTTTATCTTTAAAACAGTTTTTATTAAGAAACTGGAGCAAAGCCATGATCATCATAGTGTTCAGTAAAATTATCGACGTGGATATCGATATGAACGATGTTACGTCCCTTTCCGTCCGACCGATGTAACATTATACAAACGTTAATTAGTTTCAGTATTCCTATTTTAATTTTACTTTGAAGCAATAAAGTCTCAAAATTTTCGGATAACGCTTATATCTTTAGGGACTTTCGTGTTGTATGTATTTTTTTATATTTATCAAATCATTAAAATAATAAAATAATACGTTTTTTATTTCAAAGTCATGTCTCAGAAAAATTGACATCTGCCAAAAGAATCAACTTATCGTGAATGAGGTATAATAGTGCGGCATTTTCTTTCAAAAGTAACACTCTAAATAAATAAATAAATACACCCAACAGTCACATACATATGTAGCTCTGACCCCACACTAGGTTACAAGACCGGTGTCGTGGGTATCAGACACTACGAGAGACTTTTTCGGTCTCACAAATACCCAGACCCGAACAAATATTTGTGGTTCACATAAATATTTGTCTCGGTGCGGGGATCGAACCCGCGGCCGCTCGTTTCGCAAGCTGGCTTTCTTTGTTTACTATCATCATCAGCCAATATACTTTATACTGCACGACAATTCTCTATAACATAGAGGATTTTGGTTGTAGTCCACCACGCCAGCCTTGTGCAGATTAGCGAACTATACACCGAAAAAACTCTTATTAACTTTTAGGTGTGCCGGTTTTCTCGCGATGTTTTATTTCATCGTTAAAATACGTTATAATAAAATCGAAAGATAATAATTAATTTTGTAATATTTTTCACTAAGTCCAGCCTTTTATTTTCAGTGTATATTGCTTAATAGCTTAGCAGGTAATTACTTTGTATTGCTTCATAATTAGAAAGGGCACATTGACTAAATGGATTTGTCGTGTTCCATATTTATTAGGTTCGTATCCTTCGAATTTGATTTCTTTTGTAATATAAATTATTTAAAAAGTTTATATTTTAGCTTAAGTATGACATTGTTTTTATTATGCCCTATCATTTAGCCATATAATAGAATAGTGTAGTAATCAATTAATATTTAAAAAAGGTTCCGCCAAATCGAGAATCTCTTTTTTTTTAAGTCGTTTAAAAACATCAACAATAATGTTTACTTCCAGAAACATCCATAAAGTCATATAGTTGTACCATCGTGTTGCGTTTATTTCTACACGGTGTCGAGGTCGTTTGCCGACCTCAGCAGAATTACCTTATGTGTTCGCTCTGAGGGCAAACATATTGGCTGCGCCACAACCATTGTTTATGCCACTTATTGTTTGACTTATAATGTTTTTATACGCTATGACAAATTAAACATACAGCCACATTATAAGTATAGGTCTTTATAGAGATTACATTTGTGGCTGTTATTTTTTCTTTAAATATAAAATACAACAAAATTCAGTAAAGATTTCATCAAAACAAAAACAATTACGAAAAAACACCCACACACACACACTCTAATAAAGTAGGAAAGTTATAATTAGATGAAAAAATGGAAAAAATGCATGTATGTAATATGCCTGCCTCTAAGAGTTACAAAGCTGTCTTGGAAAACATCTCCATCTAAAGACATCATAAATTTATACAACATTCTTTATCGGATCGTCCGTCCTTATTAATTAATAATATTTTAATATGACAAGACTCTTGACTGTCATAAAATGCTGTTGCATTAAACAATTTAAATTAATTACCGTGGTTTTCAGAACACGAGCCATAAAACGGAACATTTAATGGTTCTTAATGAGTCATATTTTGTAATTTAATTATTATATGTTCAGCGACAGTGTGGTCACGACACAGTAAAATTGATTTATTCATAAAATTTATGTTGGTTAATTGATATTTTGTCGTTAATTTGGTATTATTTTAGCAAAATATTAGCTAGTAAGAGCATTACATACTCATGATGAAATTAAATTTGATAGTGCCATTACTTTGAAATAACTGAAAAAAAAAACAAATAAAAAGTTTTTATCGAACAAAATTAGTTCCAGTGTTGGACAATAGATGGCGCTGAGTTATTCAAAGCGAGTTTATTTCAATTTCGATAACTGTCAGTATTTATACTTTAATGGATCTTTTTAATGGTAATACTTATTTATCAATTGTTTAAATAGACATATTAATAAATAACATTTATGTCACAGGAAATTGCTTGAATATTTTCCTGGTCTAGTACAGCATTCTGAGAACTTTCTTTTTGAATAATAAGTAGCGATAGATTTACTTTATCCGCTAAAGGTAATAAATATCTATTTTGAATATTCCTATATGTTTCCTAAACTCCTGTTAGTTTAGTCTACAGTTTTATAACTTTTGTGTATTTATCATAAGCTATATATCATTTTGCAGGAAAATGTCATTAATCTATACTTACATACATGATACAACATATTAAAAATTAAAGGTTTCTAGTATATTTGTGTTGAATGAACTGATTTTAATGTATTTTACCCCGGAAAGCAGTGATGGCCTCGAGGTTTAGGCGCGCGGTCGAGAATCTCGGCGGTCGCGGGTTCAAACCCCAGGCACACACCTCTGACTTTTCGAAAGTTATGTGTGTATTCAAATTGAATTATCACTTGCTTTAACGGTGAAGGAAAACATCGTGATAGAACCTGCACACCTAAAAGTTCTTAGGAATTTCTTAGGTGTGTAGTCCGCCAACCCGCACTAGGCCAGCGTGGCCTAAACCCTCTCAATGGTAGAGGAGACCCGTGCTCAGCAGTGGGCGTATATGGGTTGATGAAGAAGATGAAGAAGAAGACCCCGGAAAAATGTAGTATACCCGTGGGTTGAGCGTGGTATTCAAAATTTTCATCCGAGCAAAGATGGAAACGTAAACTGTCGTACTAATATAACAAAAAAAAACTAAAATAGGCACGTACATACGGTTTGAATTCAGACTGTGAATGGAAACTAAGGCAGTTAATAGCTATGGTGATTATAATGATAGACTGACTCGTGGTCTCACGGTACAAGTATGTGCTTTGCGAACTTGAGGTCCTGGGTTCGATTCCCGGGTTGGGCAAGTTGTAATTGGGTTTTTTCCTTTTGGAATTTCTCGAAACAGCAATAGGCTCGCCTCCTTTTACGTGGGACTGATACATACCTGGCGAAATGCGGGTGCAGAAATGCTCTTCCTCTTTGTTTTGTTTTGATTATAAACCCCCTGGCGTTAAAGAAAATCCCGACAAATCAAGCGTATAACTATTCGCGGAATATTTATTAATAGGCAGGGCTGTTATCGCACGTTCTATATAAATAATTCATTACACAGATAAATGTGCCATCTTGTTATGTAACGTCATTACAACTTGTTAGGTTATCAGCCAAATGCGTAATGTATGCTATAAATGACAGTTTAGCATAAATACATGAGAATCTCACTTCCTTATTAGGTATGGCAATCGATGCGAACTTGTTTTATTGGGCTTAATTAAGTGTCTATTGTTTTATCAACATGACTTTAATGTTTTCTCTCTATATCCGGCAATAAATCTTATGATATTTTAGGTTATTAATCACGGATTACTCTTTAGTTGGACGGTTTTAATCTTAGCTTTTCTTGTTGACTTATTTAGCTTTAGACTTAGATATGTAGTCTTGAAAGAAAATTTAAAAAATATAAATAAAATAAGAATTTATTTTTTATTATTTTTAGATGTACCTATATTATGTTAACCCTTTATAGCCTGTGGTGACATTTCTGTAACAAACCCAAAAAGTCTCTATAAAATTTAAACTAAACGTTTAAGATTTGTCAAATCAATATCAATATATTCTTAAATAACACACCGAACATTTTAGCATCAAATATAAATCATAAGTAGTGTAACTTGCTCCCTTTTTGGCTTTGAATTTCGTGTTTTGATGAAAATGCCATGTTTGAACTTGCAAAAAGTTTAAAATTTATAAAAAAATACTAAAAGTATATAAAATTGTATAATTTTTGTTGATACCCGTAGGTAAGTAAATGATTTGGTTTATAGATCGTTACCAATTCATACTTTTGATTTTTCATATGTAAAAAGTAACTTTTTATGTTTGTTACATTTCTGTTACATTGGGTGACAATGTCATAAAAAATACAACTAATGTATATCCATATATTGATGATTTTTTTCTCCTATTTTTTAAGATAGGGGTAGTACTTACACAAAAATTAGATCTATAATATAAGCCTTAAATACGACTTCTAGTGGAGTTCTATTCGAGGTATACCTTTGTGTGGATGAATAGATTTGCTACACTAAGAGAAGAGACAATTTGAATAGATATATGCCTATAAAAAAAAACACAATTGGCGTTAAAAGTTTTATGTACTGAGCGAGTTTCAAGTTTTGTCTATAATATTGTACCTGAAACAGGAACTGAAAGAGTTTTGCTCCTAGTAGAATAAAAAAGGAGCATCTTGAAACGTCGTATTTAGAATGACGCGGGCATACCCAGACATCAGAAATAACATATATATTTGGATAATAACTTTACTTCCGTGGTTTGAAACTTTACTGGAGTACGTAGCAGAAGTGGATATATATTGGACTTGGGGAGTCCTGGGACTGTACGGAATAATCTCGTTCCAGATTGCAAACTACCCCCTGACGAGGATGTAATAAAAAGTAAAGTAGATTTTCTGTTGATTACGTAGCAAATATGGACGCAATTGATGTGTCAAAATTTATATGAAAAGACAACAAACTTGTCACGCTTCTCTCAATTTTTGCTGGTGAGTGGTCGAAGGTCCAAGTCGTTACGATAAGGCCAATAGAAGTACATCAACATTGATCGGTCTCATATCGTCGAAGAATGTAGTGGGTATATTGGAGGTGTAGATTTTATTAACAGCATTATGGGTGCTTATAGTATTTTGACACGAATTAAAAGACGCCAGGTTTGGATGTTTTACCAATTATTAGACCTGACCATGGCCAGTTCTTGGCTGATGTATGTGAGAGTAAGGCAGACTAAACTATGCAATGACAAACAAATGTCTTCAGCAGATTTTCAACTTGAAATTGGAGACTTTATGTAAGTTTTGCTTGAATCCTAATGTCCAACAGCGAAGATTAATTGAAAATAAAATACAAGCCAAAATCACAAGAGTCCGGCGCAACATGTCCCCCCATTGGCGGTGAGGCAGTATCAAATTGGCTACTGACCGAATTGGGTTTGAAACTCATTTGGCCCAAGTTTCTTCGGTGTCCTGATGTAGCACAAACAATTTTTAAAAAGTTCGCAATAGTAGTTGTTACAAAAAAACAAAATAAATCTGTTAGATCCTTCCATACTACGTTAAAACATTTTCTTCCACTTTAACCCAATGTGACAGTAATGTCACAAACCCTAAAAGATCCAATACATACGGAATAAAAAATATTTTTGAATTTCCACGAAACACGTGTTTTTTTATTTGTTCAAGCCTATCATATACCAAAGTATTATAATTTTTTATGATCTTGGGCTACGAAGGGTTAATGCTTTTAAAAATGGAGCACAGATTATAAAAACCATAGAGTATTTTTTACAGAACAACACACGCCATTACGTGCTTTATTTAATTTGAATTTGGAATTTGCAGAGAGCGTTCTTGTTTTGTTGACCGGTTGTCCTCTGTCTTAATTCCTGTTTATGGTTATTTGGAGGCAGGCAAGTTGCATTTTACGCACATTCATTGTTTTTACACTTCCCCGCCGAAAGTTTGAATTATTGCGTGGAGTTCTTGTAATAGCAGTTGTAAGCCCATATTTACAACTCTATTATGTCGATTGCTTCTTTCAGCTTATATGTAAATAAAGTTGATTAATTTCGTTTTTGTTAGATTTATTGCTCATTATAATTTCATTTCTTATTTCTACTTCCGAAATACGCGTCTTCGATGCTAAAAACTGTTTGAAAATATTGTTAAAAAACTGGGACATTAAAACAGCATAAAGATATTCGGTCGTTTAGGTAGTAGATAAAATACAGATTAAATTCAAAAAAAGTTTAATAGCTAGTTTAAGAATAGGTAGGAAAACCTCGGATGTGTATTTTCCGGCCACTCCTCGTCCAATGACGGGGAAATGAAGCGAGGTTTTTCCAGTTCGTAAAAAGTTGTTGTAGTTATGTAGATCCTGTTAAACTGGTTTAGGTACGACGTTTTTTTAACAGCAAACCTAAGGAAACTTCGTTTAAGTTTCGCGTTACGGAACTAAAAATAAATATGAAATAAGAAGCAAGTAAGGATTTATAATTCCTAAGATCTCACTTACAAATGTTATTTCAAATGACTTTTTAAAAGATAGGTTTTTGAGGCTCTTCTCAAAAAACAACAAACTTAAACCTTTCGCTTTAGGCCTTAGTCTTTCACGCTGGGCTAATGCGGGTTCCCAGATCACACTTCTAAGAAATTCCTAAGAACTTTTTAGTATAGGTTTTCTCGCGATGTTCACATCGTTTACAGTACGTGATAATTCATAGTAAATACACAAATAACTTCGAAAAGTCACAGTTTGAACTTTGAGATCTTGATTTGACCGCGCGCCTAAACCAGCCCGCACGTGCCACAAAATTATTAAGCGATATAATTCCTATTTAAATGATACTTACCCAAAATCTCCTCGAGCCAATAGCAGGAGATGTACAAGAATATGGCGACTCCGAGCCAGAATCCGATGAGCAATACTGCCAGATACTCCCACATGGTGCACTAACATTTATCACTGGTCACTAACTCATCTGTGGCGTTTATTTTCATAGCATCGCTGAAGATCTGGTGGTGTTGACGAGTGGTATTTTAGAATAAGGATTTTTCTGTTTTTTTTTCTTTTTCAAGAAATTTTATTTTTAATAATGTTTCTGCTTAATTTTAGGCACCTATTTCTGGTGAAATTGTTGGTATTCGTATCGAAATCCTACAATGGAATTTATTAAACTTGTTAATTTCTTTACATGTTTTTCTTTTTATTGTCACGTAGTAATAACCTATTCGTGATGGTATTCATCATCAAACTTTTTCGATGTGAATTTGCTTTGTTTTTTTTTTTTTGTACGAAAACTTTATTTAAATAATTTAAAAGTATGCATTGAAGGCATACACGCTTAAAGGGCAAGTGCATATACTATGTGTTGTAAGTTGAAGAAAATCTTGCTATACAGGATTTTCTTCATGTAGATTTTAATAAATGTCAAATATCTGCATGTTGTTAGCTTTACTTTGCATTCAATTACAAAATAAATATCTGTTTAAATATCAAAGGTGTTTTAAAGGTATTTTGGGTAATAGACACTTCACTGAAATAATTTAATTAAATTTCAAATAATAAACATATAAATGTAGTACAACTTCATACTCAAAACATATAATTTAATTTGCTAAAACAATATGCCTACATTATTTCAATGCGATAAAAATATAAAGACAATAAACACACATATTTCTATAGCATCCGACGCAAATATGATTTAAACTTGTTACATATTTATTGATATTAGCGACACTAGATGTTCTATAAAAATACAACCGAATCTATCACTAAAGGTTAAATAATAAAATCGTCTTTCGGAAGTTTTTGTCCTTTTAAATTGCGTGAACTTTCGCCCACCTTTTCCGGTGATATTGGAACATTAAATGTTGACTCTAAAACAACCAAATGGACGCTTGAAATCACTCATTTTAGTAGGTCTTATATTTTATTATAAAATATACAATAGTTGTGTGGACATGCCCCATTTAGGTCATGATGGTCAAGATTTGTTTTGAAAAATACAAAGACTTAAAACACTAAAAGGGTCTGATAGTTATGAGATAATATTTGTATCTCACTTAACTTCTATGTTGCATATAGGTGCAGAATTCACAACTTAGTTAGAATAGACTGATGAGTGTAACCAATAAAAAGTCTTACTAACGAAATCGTAAACATCTTATAATTATGGTTATGCTATGAGACATAAAAGCAGTACATTTAACTGCCCAGTAGTGGGATGTTGCCCATATATATTAAAAAGCGAAGACAATATTATTGACAAAACTTAATGCGTTTTTAATTTACAATGAAGTAATTTTGTAAACGCAAGAACAATAATAAAGAATTACAAAATTGTGTATTGCGGTACAAATGTCACAAACATTTGTTAAAGCTGGTAATTTATTTTTTACGTTCCAGAATATAATAAACGTAATTTCCTTGACATTACATCAACATAAAAACAAAGTCATGTGATTACACCACCTATAACTCAAGAATGGTAAACAGAAAAATCAATTTTCCTGCTTTTTTGTCCGGAAAAGGACAATAAGTAATAAAATTGATGTCAATTAATAAAAATAATGTCAAAATATGATCATGATCACACCAAAAAAAAAATGTATTATTTTAAAATCTTAAACTTGCTAAGACTGTCAGGCAGTACGTAGATCGCAGGATCAATATACAAAAAAAAAATGAGCTACCTGAACTTAAATTCTCATGCCCTAAAACCTGATAAAACATACAAACACGCATGATTAATTCCAATTTGTCACTCATTAAATCATGACATAAGCTCAAATTTGCATGCGTACGTGAAACAGACGAGGCCGTGAGAGGAAAGCTATGTGTGTGATGATGTAACACAACGGTAAGATAACAGGTGTCTCCCATGTTATATCATGATGACATACTGTCTATGAGCTGAGTGCTCGGTCAATATACCTGTCACCTGCCCTAAACTGTACTGGACTAGACGAAGGAGGTTACCTAGCAACTTAATTAGATTTTACAAATCTTACATCGCTTACATTCTTTGTTAGGTTCGTCATGGTATTTTTTAGATTTGTTTAATATAACAATGAGTTATAATCTTGGATTTATTGAGGTATCTTTTTAGACCAAATTTACGTTAGCGTGTAAAAAGTTGCAGCTAATAACCTGCCTGTATGAATTGCAATTGGCAAAGGGAGAAACGATCTTTCTTTGTTTTAACGACTCCCTACTAAGAGTCTAGTCTAGAGCAAGCGGCAAAGACTACGTCACATTTTTCATGCTAAGTCAAAAAAATGTTTTCTATGATCTAATGGTATGATCTTTCCAGATACACTCAGAAACATTTTTTACTTAGCAATATCATGCTAAATTTCAAAAAAGTGGAAACGGGAATTGACCTTACCGCCTCAAATTTCTCTGGTTTCTAACCAACTGCATTATATGCTGGTAATATTTAAAAAAGAATCTCAACATTTTTTAGTTTTAGACAGTTGCTTTCACCGAAATTTAATAGTCAAGATCAAATAACAAAGAACATGTCTAACAGAGAGAATGTCCCGCATTACGTAAATAAAGAGATCATTTGGGCCATCCATAAAATTCGCACTAGAAATTTTAATATACAAAATGACAAAACAAAGTAATAAAAAATCTAAGTTTCACCGGACGTTGTGAAATTTATTAGTTCCTTAGCTCAATAAGATTAGGCATGGGAAGGGTTTTATGAAGCCGAAATATATCTTGGAAAAAAACGTGTGCGATAAGAGAGAACCTCTACTAAAACTTTGCCTAACCCGAGAACCGAATGCAGTAATTCTCGATCGCACGCTACGCATAGATACGAGACTAAATAGGCATTCAAGTTAAATATTTTTGAATCAACAATATGTAATCACGCTCTTTTAGTGTGTAACAGATCGTTTTGTAACCAGGCGAAGTTTGGCCTTAAATAAACAGTAGCATTATCAATAATTCCAGTCTTAATTGCAAACTATATTGACAATAACTTTGAGATATGATATCTGAAGAGTCATTAGTGTAAACATCTTTACACAATGTTTTACAAACAGGTTTTAATATACTAAAATAATCTTGAAAAGATTTATAAGTACTATCAACTGGCAAAGCTTGAAAGAAAATCTATTACTTTGTATCATAGTATCAAAAAGCTATATACAAACTCAGTTCAGTTTGGTTCACTGAAAGGTCACTGAAAGTAGTCATTGCAATAGAGATATCCGATGAGACGTTTCACTTAATCATCTTTAAAACAATAATTACTTTAGATCATTTATCATGCTAATAAGAATGTCTTATTTAGTTAACCTCTAAAAGCCTCAAACGTCCCTTTGTCTTCAACAGAAAATTTGTCAAATTCGGTTTGGGGATTCGAAGCTTACTTGAGTCATTTTCAATTTTATAATGTTTGTAACAAATAGTTATATTTTAAGTATATTTGAGCTTGGTGTTGTCGTCCATGGATGCTGATGAATATTTTAGTATTCTTGACAAGTGACTTGTATCTGTAATCCGTTACCCACAAACATGTGAAGAATTTCAAAGCGAGGCGCGTACATCACCCGTTATAGCTGGTCCATTTGTCAGAGAATGTATAAGATGCCTCAAATGGCGGGCATTTTATAATAGTCTTCTTACAGTAGAGGGTAAAGCGGGTTCGATTTTAAGTTAAATTTAAATCAGAATTAGCGCAAAATCATAATTTTGTTAACCTAACGATTGTGATTATTCATAATTGTTAATTGGCTTTAAAAGACACCATGAGTTCGATCTTTGCATCGTGGCAAAAATTTTGGTTCAAAACCAATTGTTTTGGGTCAGGATGATCTTGCGACCGAAAATATTGTTGTAACTTTAAATATCAGAAATTCAAGACTATGTCATAATGTGGGTTCTGAACTATGCAAGTGACGGTTGTTGTTACTTATTTATATATTCTCTACATGCAGACTCCACGTGTTTCCAACTCTTACACATAACTACTGGTCTGCCAAATAAACTTTCCATTTGGCAGACTTACATGTTTTGGTGTAAATAAAATGTTATGCATTCTCTGTAATCGATGGAACGGTATCTCACGTTTCACAATGTGTGTTGAATTCGTCTTTACTTTCACTGTATATTAATTATTTCATTTCGTTGTCGCTACTCGTCCGTCTAGTTTTATGAGATTAATGCCAAAATAAATATGGTACGCGTGCGCAAAAATTCAGTCCGATACCTACATAAACAACCCTGATTAATTCAGCGATAATTGTAACGATCAAGACGGCAATAGGCTTACCTACTAAAAACGCCACAGGCCAAAGTTTAGCATGGAAATACACTTCGTAATGTATGTCCGTTCATAAAATAAGTATTCACTTTAGAAGTTCTGAACAAGATCAACTATGAAAAAGTAGGCAGAGTCATGTAATTTCAAATATCTCAAAAAAATTACAAATAGTTTAAAGTAGCCTTTAATTAAGGTAGGGTAGACCCTGCCTGTGTACTCGTCTCCAGCAATGAGATATGTACATATATGCAGATTCATATAACAAACATAAAATTATAAATTAACCAACCAGTAACACAGGTTATTTTCCTAAATAAGCTCATGCGCACGCTTAAACAACTTTGAATAAAGAATACAAAATGGCGGCCTTGATCTCTGGACCATTACCAGCAGGATATGATTGTTTCTTCGACGTTGTAAATTGTAATTAAAATCGTTTTTCCTCTAGAGCCGCTTAATATTCTGATAAATATCACAATACTGGAAGGCCGTTGGATATAATCAACACGAATAAATTTGGAGACGAAACTTCCGCTTGGTCACTTCCATGTAATTAATTTGGAAGTCCGAATGTTTGATTAATTTGTTTACGTAACGTTTTAGTTCTATTCATGTTTAATTTAATACACCCAAACAAGCTTTGAGTGGTGTAATTTTGATGCAATTCTAACATGTAGCCCTTTAATATTATCAGGCCAAATACGTCCCACTGCTTTGCATGATATAGGTCAACACAATTTTCCGGCGCATAACTTGTCTGTACACGGTCTGATCTTCAAGGGCCTTACTGAATTTTATTAGGGTTTTTACACGCCTCATCTGACCAACCCACTAGGCCACTCCCCACAAGAAGTATTACGAAATTTTGAAAGGTCTATGTCCAGGAGGTAAACGAGCAAGTGTGTCTTCTAATAATTTGTGCTTGTTTGAGAAAACGAGGCTTTGGGGAAAATGTTCGGGTTTATTTTGAGGTCTGTGAGTTGTATTTTGGAAACACTTGTGGGAAAATCTGACTCCACAAGATTGTTCGGGGAAGGAAAAATGAAAATGAACTGTACACAAATCCATGGTCTTATTGGTTCATTGTTTTCTTACGTCATTGTTTCGAAACAAAGTTCTTGATTGTTTAGAACGCAAACATAATCGTTTGTTTAACGCAACACCAAAGTTGACGAGCAAAACAAAAATGTACAAATGGACACGAAATGCTATGGCTAGTACGCCATTACAAATATAAGTGTTTCTATGTGAATGGTCTGTCATAACTTTTACAGCTTCTGGGGCGGAGTTGAATGTATCAGCATGTGAAAAGAGATTGAGGTTTCGATCTTCGTACCGAAACAAATGTTTGGTCGTTATTAATTACTTTTTTCGGATCTCATTTTGGGACGTATAAATTTCTTTCAAATTTTCTAATGACACAAGACTTAAAATGGATAGGATAAGAACTATGTAAGCGAACTAAACTGATAAAGGTGCAAAAGTTTATAAATTAATGCCATCATTTAAGTCATTGTTATTGGTGTCGTGACTTTTAAGACCTAGTTTTAGCCAAACGTGCTTCTAGATAAATAAGTCGTAATTTGTAATTACGTGAGAAATCAAAACAACAGTCGTAAATATTTACTGGTATTCAAAGGAATTTTAATTGTATAGGTACATGTTTGTCTAAATGTTAAGGTGACCAAAACTATTACTTCAGTAAATAAGATAATTCCAATTCGATCCGCGAGCTCCGTGTCTTTATGGCCCTTATTTAAATTTTAAGTACGGAGTTATTTTGTCACGATCTTTTTTTACAATGCAAAACAAATTTAGTTTTCCTTGTAAATTATAAAATAAGTTGTAGTATGTTTTATACTTATTATAAATGTAGCAATTTCTAAAATCAACATTCTATCTGGTATATTCTCTCCGTAGGTAAAGGAAAATCATTTGAAAAGGTTATTAAAGCAGCAAAAATAACCCTTCCATTTTCCTACATTATTTTACTATCTAAACTTCTTTTGTGCCTTGCCTTTTTGAAACTATTACGGAAAATTTCGACATTAATACACGAGACGATTACACTTTTGACTTTGCAGTCACTTATCTCAGAAATTTAATGCGGAAATTTCTTACGAATGCAATATAAGCAAATCAATACTTCGATAAAATGTAGACGCACTATAAACTCGCAATAACTTAGACATAGTTTCGATAGACCTAATCGAGTTCTCAAGGCCAACGTAAAAGCTAAACCATGAAAGCCGATAAAATTAATTTCACCAAATATAACTCATTTCCATGCTTAGGCAGACGTAGTGTGGGTCGTCCTGCAGGACGATGGTCCGGCGACTTGAGAAAGGTGGCGTGAAACGGATGGATGAGGGCTGTACAAGACCGGGATGGTTAGCGCTTTCTTGGGGAGGCCTACGTTCAGCAGTGGACGGCGATAAGCTGAGTATATAAATCATTACGCATTCAACATGAATGTGCTACTTGTGATTCCGAGGAAAGCGCGACATTGCCATGGTCATATCTTTGTAAGGCAATAGGTGATAGCGTGAAGGCATCCGTCATCATTTGGCTGCTTATCACGAACGAACAGAATTAGGCAAATGTTATGAGCCGTTATTGTTTAAAGCCAGTTTGCAATGGGGTTTATGGCTCATGTAACAGATGTGTTGGTACCGCTTTGATTTAGTGCTTTGAACAACTATTTCGGGTGAAATGCCCGGTTAAGGCGAAGTGTCTGTGTATTTGGTATTAGTAAAATGGTATCCGAAATCGTGTCCGAAAAAATGATTACAGACACACACCCATTTTTAGGCTAACCGTATGTTCTCCATTAGGAAATTCTCAGTGGCCAGATTCCGTGTCTGGTACCGCGCCCAAAATAACCCTTATTTTGAAACTGAAAGTCAAGTCAAAGTCAAAATCTTTATGCACATAGCCTTTTACAAGTTCTTTTGAAACTTCAATAATTTTAAAATTATTTTTCAGTTCGTTTCTATATCTTCATAGTGCTATTACAAAAGCCTAAACGGAATATTTTCTATAAACCCCCTTGAAATCTTGCATCTGACTTTGTCTAATACAATGGACATCATAATACCATCACGGTCCGAATCCTCCCATTACGTACCATTGTACATAAACAAGGAAGCGTCAGAACCGTCAGTTCCTCGTTCAAGATGCGGAGAGACCACTTTCATCGCTAACAAGGAAGATATGAACTTGCATAATAAATACCCTTAGAGAGTCCGCTAGTTTTTACTTTCTGCAGATGCGCTTTTCTTGTGGCCTGTCGGAAGGCGCAAGCGGACAGCGGTTTGATAATGAAGTATTAATTACGGATATAAAATAGGTGGTTTGTTTTTGTGATGTTTTCTGCTTCCTCAGAAGTATTCTGCGAATTAGGTCAGACTTTAGAGATGTAGTCCTTCTATATTACTATTATAAAGGCGAAAGTTTGTAAGTATGGATGTATGGATGTTTGTTACTCTTTCACGTAAAAACTACTGAATGGATTTTAATGAAACTTTACAATAATATAGCTTATACATCAGAATAAAACATAGGATACTTTTTATCCCGGAAAATGAAGTATTCCCGTGGGAATGGGTATTTCTGCATCTACCAAACCGATTTCAATGATTTTTGGTATGTGCATAAATAGGACTCTGAGATGTAAAATAGACTATAAATTATTTTCTATCTAAACTCAACCCTGTAGTCTACGCGGATAAAGTCGCGGGCAACAGCTAGCATTAATATAAAAACCAAAAGTACATACATACGTTTCATATAGTTAGAGGTTAGAAATTTGATAAATCCATATATGATAGGATCTCATAAAGGGTCTTTATATATACTAGCCTGATTTTAAGTAGATAATATATAGTTTAGTGTGTACATTTTTCTGGAATTTAACCAAAACCATGTATCTCAGAAGACTTGTTATCATAGAAAAAATAAACTAGTAATCATAAGTTTAACTTTACATGTCCCTATAAATTGGGTGTGCAGGTGATGTGTTGTTTAATAGTGTGAAAAGTTATTCCACACTATTTATCATTACACATACGAATCAAAAATGACTCAGTCTGTTTTATCATAAACACTTCAGTTTATCGCTGTCTTCTGCCACTTGGCTCGTAGTTCCGGCTCATACCACCCGGTCCTACAAATAGGGCCTTGGTCTAGCCAACATCTTTTCACTTTCAACGCAAATTACACACGCTGCTCAAACCGGCTCGCTAATAAGGCGAACGTGCATGTGATTGACCGAACCTTATACGATTCACGTTAAAATTTCCATACGTTTTATGGGTAAATAATTCGAGGCTGTTCTGTCGAGTGCCTTAATCTGTTTCTTTTTTTTATTCGCAGCTAGGTTGCAGTAAAAAGTTCGTATGCGGCATGGTTTAAAATTAAAATTTGGGTGTAATTAAAGTTTTAGTAGGTCTGACTTAGCTATTTTTGTTTTGCGCGTATTTTTTTGGTTATGTAGGTTAAATTTGAGATTGAGATTTTTAAATAAGATTTACGATACTTACCTAATGTAAATGTTTATTTATAAAGATCGTAGTCAAAATATTTGATCAGAAAAATTTTAAGAATGAAATATTGGGTGTCGAACATTACAATCAGTATTTTTTTTTGGTATTTTTAATTGGAAAGTATTTTCACTGCTACATCATACCTATAATTTTACTACCTTACTTTCATCATGGTAACTATCAATTAACAGCAACAGCATAACGCTTGTTTACTATTTTGGTTGTATGCACGGAAAAAGATTCACGTTCAGAAATAAATAAATATGCCATCATAACATAATGTATAAATATCGTTCCTGTAAAGAGTTACTATGCTAACAGAAGAATCATAAAGTTACACCAAGTCATAATTGAAGATAGTCTTCAACTTGAAAATCCATTAGGCAGATATCAATCAGCATTATCATTTTTTATCCAACCATGATTTAATGACGATCATCTACATACATAAATGAAATCATTAGAAACTCGTGACCCAGTGAGAGGCTTCGTAATGATTAGTTAATTACATCATCAAAAGTGATCACCGTACACCACCTAGACAGCACAGCGTTGCACAGCCTAGCGTTGCCACATTTGACAGCCCCGTGGCGCGGTTGACTAGACACCAGCTTGCGAAACGAGCGGCTGCGGGTTCGATCCCCGCACCGAGACAAATGTTTGTGTGATCCACAAATATTTGTTTCGGGTCTGGGTGTTTGTGAGACCGAAAAGTCTCTCGTAGTTTCTGATACCCACGACACAAGACTCGTATCTTAGTGTGGGGTCAGGACTATGTATGTGACTGTTGGGTGTATTTATTTCGGTGATGGAATCAGAAGTTGATGTAACTCGGGTGTGGAAACTCGTTTTTAAAAACTCGATTCTTCGGTCAATTGACCATATAATAGGGTTAAATATAATTTCGCGTGTCTGATAAGTGTTAACTCACCAGTGTTTAGTAGTAATATTGTATCACTAAAGTTATATAAAATAAAATTATAGGTGAAATTATAGTAATTTCTGTTGGTTTTTGTAAAGTATACGTTGTAACAAAATAGAAAAAATATAAACTACTATTAGCTAAATTATTTGCTAGTTACATCAGTAGGCACTTAGTATACAGAATCCAATGGACCTATGGGCATTGATCAAGTTGAGAAGACATAAAATATGTACCAATATTTAATTTTATTCAAGTAAAAAAAAAACACGTATAGGCTCTTTGAATATGCTTATAATGGCCAATGACGAATCCTATAATATTATATCTTGATCGATTCACTATGAAACATATTAAAAACGTGTGTTACGAGTGGCAGTCATAAACTGGTCACAAATAGATTCTTTCATTTAAGGTGAGAGTGTTTTTTATTTAAATTATATTAAAAATACGATAAAATATCACATCTTCATAAAAATGCTTACCAGTAAACAGAAAGTGAGTTTCAATATACTATATTTATCAAACGGGTTATCGTTTATAGCACCTAGGTATCTTGTTTGCAAATTAGTCGTTCTCTTCAGCATTAATGAGTATTTGTCGTCTCAGAGACAGATGTGTTTTTTTCTATAAAAAACAAGACACATACATACATACGCATTCACGAAATTATTCTTGGAGGGGTAGGCAGAGCATTTCTGCAACTACAACTCGCGAATTGCGTTTTCGTCCCATATAAAAAGGACGAACCAATTGCGTTTTTTGAGCACAATTCCAGGTTTTGTCCTGTTACTGAGATTTTCCTTATGGAAAAACTCAATGACACTTTTCCCGACCCGTGACCTCTATATCATCACAAAGCAAAAAGAAGACATGATTTAAAGACTGCGTTGTACCACCATGACAGTTTTAAAAATCATTTTTCTACCACAACATGTCTTGTGATAGAATGACCGGGGTGAATCATGTTAGAATAAATAGCCGTTGCGTAATTTTACGATCGCTCACTCAATTAATCATGTTAAGGGTTATATTAATAAGTTAGTTTCAGATTTTAATTCATAGTTTGATCTAGTAGTTTCTCAGATGTTAGATATTGAGGGCACTTATCAAAAAATATATAAAATAAAAATGTATTGTTAACTGGAATTTGCCTTAATTAGAAAATAAATAAAGTCAAGTAAGTGACAATATGTTTGTTGGTTGTCTTTAGTTTGTTTAGTGGCAAAAAGGAATGTTTTTTAAAGTTCTATTTGTTATTCGAAACGAAAATTGGAGCAAAGAAAGTTAATTGATCAGCGTCCAATCTAAATGCAGATTGGTGTAACCTGATTAAGGCACATAACAATAAACGTAAATCTCGTAAAACTTGAGGATAAGTGGCTGCACTACATAATATTTAATGCGAGCTCGGGAAAGCAATCGCATTCTTGATAGAAAACGCTGTGCCAGATAAAATGTACATATAGGAACCTAAGTCTCAGTCAATATATTATTTTTTTTCTTCTTTAACTTAACGAGTTCTTTTCCATTATTAACAATGAACTTTATTTTAATGCAACTGAATAAATCAATTAACGTGACATTATATTGTCCTTGATGAGTTGTTTTTGTGCAATTTTTTTATAGATTCACCCTACTAGTTAGATGACTCTAACGTTATTCTCATATTCAATACAATAGTCTCAGATTGTTTTGTGACCTGCCTTAACTCGGAATACTTAGTCTTTGTATCACTATTGTAGACTATCTCTTAATTATAAAAGAGTAACACTAGAGTTTCATGCCTGATCTTCTCTAATGATGAGTTCCGAACCAGGTTGTACACGAAATTTTAAAATGACTGAATCTAACTAGCATTTTGACAACTTATAGATTCAATACTATTATTTCATTTAATTTAGATTAATTTTAATACACATAGCGACTTTTAAACGGCAGAGGTTGTTTAGCCAAATTACCAATGGGGGCTGTTGAAGTCTCACGTCTTCTTGTATTCTTCTACTGTTTTGGAATAGACCAGTGTCATAAAATACTAGTGGGTTGAGTTGCATAATTCAACCATATTCGCCGCCTTATGAAATGCAATGTCGTGCTGATACGCATGCCTGCATTTCAATGTAATGAGGATAATACCAATGATAATTGAATTTAATTGCGCCTGCATACCATTACAGATGTAGACCCGGAGTGCAGTTACCTTAACCACGAAGAAAAAATGATTCTAGGATTATTAACAGCCCGTATTCGTTCTAGTGTCGTGAAGGCTACCAACAGAGATGTTCAACAGAAATGAATTTCTTATACCTCAAGAGTAAGATATTAAAATTTTCGTATACGTATAAGATGTATCAAAGTCCTTTAAATTTTGTTTTTCGTTTATTGTACAAATTGCAAAATAATTTAATGTTAGAGTTTCGTGTCTTAATATGGCTTTATTTCTGACTAACACGTTTCCACACCTAAACCACTGAACTTTAAATTTTGTTATAAATACGGACCAATCGAATGCTAAGTCGAATAAGTTTCTTCTTTTTTAATAAACTAATTATAGTAATAAACGGAGTTTTTATAAGCCATACATAATTATAAAAATTGTATACGAATATTTTTTATTATATTTTAAATATTCTTATCAATTTATATATAGTTTTTTTTTTTGGAGGCGCCAATTAATTATATGGGTACTGGGTTGGAACGGTTTAATAAGGTAAAAAAAACAAAAATTGTGACGCCGAAAAACTGTTTTTGTTCAATATAATTTATCTTAATAAAATACTGTAAATGGAATTTTAATTTTTTATTATATATTTAATTGCTTAATTATAAGCCCCTGTTTAAATAAATATATTCATAAGAAGAAACATGCGATTTAGAATAACAATGTTAATGTCCTTATGCGAGCTTCCTGTGCAAATAATGCTTTGGGGGTCGTTGACTTTTTTGTATAATTGTTTCTAAAGCAGATGTGAAAAATTAATATCAATTAATACGACTGCTTTTTTTAACGATGGTCTATGAAAAATCTTATTTAATAGACGATTAAAAATTATTTGCAATGTCAAAATACTATCATCGGTTTTTATTTACATCTATGTTTATGGAAACATCAATTTTAAGATAGAGTGTTGCGCAATTGATTTTTTGCACTTAGAATACATGCACTTTGATTGGAATATACCGCACCTGATGGAAAGTCTGTTCTGTCCCCTCCGCTCCTGTCCAAATAGGACATCTCGTTGCAAAATACACATAATATATATCACCTTAATAGTTTTATTTTCTAAATTTTAATAGTGTTCATTATGCTTAGCGACAGACTAGCGACTAATAAAAAAAGGTGAAGTTTCATCAGATTTTTAAGACAAATTTTAATCAAATGCGCGTAACTTTTCCATCATACACTACGTTTCATAGCAGTGCAATTACAATTAAAGTGACAGTTGCGATCATTCTTCCAATAGACTATTAAGAAGATTGTATTAATGTTGAAATCAGTGGAGCGATGGCGGTCAATAAAGTCGTTAGTGTATAATGCACCAGCACGGCTCATGTATTATGGTGTGCGGTTTATGAATGAATCGCACTTGCGGATGTTATTACCCATCGCCACACTACGCTAGTGTCAAGATTATTCAAATTAGTCATGATATCTGTTATGTACTTCAAGATCGAGAGAATGTTTCGTAAGTATTTTTAGGTAGCATATTTTTTAAGGAAATTAAATTTTGAGGAGAGGCTATAGGACATAGGAGATTCCTAAGAGAGAGAGGCCTAAATTCAGTAGAAGACGTAAAATATATATTTGAATATGATGATCATAATAATTAAAAGTGACTCCTGTGGGAGATAGGTCAATGGCATAAGCATTATTATAAGTTTTATAAGTTTTTAGATCAATTTCCGTGTCAAGCAAAACATTATAGAAATTAGTCTGAATCCAAGGCAATTGGCTCTCCTCCTAATTAGACCTTTTAATTATCAACAGAAAGAGCGGGGTTAAAGGCGTAATTTTGTATCAGTTGCGTGGCTCCCATAGAAGTGCAAAAACTCAGTTTCTCAAAAAAAATTGGGATGTTAAAGCTTAAATCTTAATGTTCCAAGTAATGTCACGTAGAAAGTAGAATATCCTGAGACCACAATAAACAGTAATAAACTAGACATAAGACGCTTAACACGTGTCCTTTTGAGCTATGGAAGTTGGTGGTATGTAAAATAGGCTTGTTAAAGTGACGAAAACAACTTGTCACAAGATATGTTACAAACGTTTATCTAATTATCTAAGCAGAGAGTGTGCGAGTGGAGCTTTCGAGAAGTTTCCACAGCAATAATGGCGTGTTTCCTACTGATCCTATATATTATGCAGCTCGTGGGAACGTTATGTGTAACAATTATGAGCGAAAACTGATATACACTTTCCCGAACACGTGAGCAAGACTGTACTGCAAGATAGCGTGTAAGATATAAACGAAATGAGAAAACATTGTTTATTTAAGTTGTCTTGAAATACTTAATTTCATGTATAAAAAACATGTGATATTAACTGATGTCTGATACCAATCATAACACTTCAAAACTAATCTTTTTTGGCGGTTTCCCATATTATAAATTGATGTTTTCTTCTATTGGTCATATCAGGATGATTAACGGCCTGTACCTTTGTCTCGATTATATTGGACTATTGATATATGAGAAAACAATTTTTCACTATGTAGTGCCAATGCACTACATAGTATTTCCCATGACAAGGGCATACAACTAAACAAAAAAAGCGAAATTAATTCAATTCAAAGCAGTATAAATGGTTTTAATCATCGTCATCATCCCTATCATCATCACCATTATCATCATCCCATATGCATTCCACTACTGAGCACGGGAAATACTGAGCTGTTAAATTATTCTTCTTCTTCTTCTTCATCAACCCATTTTCGCCCACTGCTGAGCACGGGTCTCCTCTACCATAGAGAGGGTTTAGGCCATAGTCCACCACGCTGGCCTAGTGCGGGTTGGCGGACTACACACCTAAGAAATTCCTAAGAACTCTTAGGTGGGCAGTTTTCATCACGATGTTTTCCTTCACCGTTAAAGCAAGTGATGATTCAATGTAAATACACACATAACTTCGAAAAGTCAGAGGTGTTTACCTGGGGTTCGAACCCGCGACCGTCGAGATTCTCGACCGCGCGCCCAAACCTCGAGGCCATCACTGCTTGTTAAATTATTACTATTAATATAAACATGGATGTTGGAATGTATGTACTATGTAAGCAGAGGCCTACCCATTTGAGAATGCAATCGCGTTTATAAGAGCATAGTTTGAACGTATGTATTTAACATATCTCTCGCTTGCTACTGGAATTCAAACGTAAGCCCTAATTGCGTATTGGTGACAATATGCGAATGTGAATTCGCACGACTAACACGTTCTTGCGAATGGTTTTAGTCGTGTACTCCAGATTTGTAAATTACCTCCTTCAATTGCAACCACATTATTATACATCAATAAAAGTATATAATAAATAAGTAAAATGAATTATTCGTATGGTCTAA
The DNA here is from genome assembly GCA_030295005.1 of Cephonodes hylas. NCBI lineage: Eukaryota > Metazoa > Arthropoda > Insecta > Lepidoptera > Sphingidae > Cephonodes > Cephonodes hylas. The sequence continues at coordinate 15,141,943 of AP025362.1, forward strand.
TCATAATAAGTATCAATTATTAACGTTTTTCATTTATAAGGATGTCATAGATTATTTACTTAAAAAGAAGTGTACGTGCATGCATAAAGGGGATAGTGTCAGTTGAGAAAGCGAAAGAAGTGAATTTGACTGTGGCATTTGGCGCTCTATAGTCTGTGCCTACCCCAACGGGAAACAGGTATTTGTTCATTTATGTAATCATTACTGATGTAACTAGGAAAGTCGATGCTACTAGAAAAACATTGTATATTAGCACGTGCAAAACTTCAAGATCATCAAAAACGTCTTACATAACATCGCAAAATCATTTGCAATTATTTTTGATATCTGATCGAGATTTGGTTTAAATCTCACGTTTAATTGTGAGAAACATTTAATTGAAGGAAATTTACATACAATTTTGCGAAAACGTTTTTGTCAACACACACCGTACTTTGTACCGGCAACCGGTTATACTTTAAATAATTGGAGAACATAATTTTAATTACATAAATACAGCGAAAAAAATCTGAGTACCCACTGAGTAGATTCGTGTTGTGAACATCTTTTTGCCTCTCATCATAAATCGTTGGAGCAAAAACAACTCGATGTTCAAAATAATAATTTATTATTCATATTAAGAGGTCTTCGGCCACGTTCACAAGGTTATAGTTTTAAGGTTTTCCAAAAAAATAATAATAAAATAATGTTTTGTTTTTGCGCTTATAAATTATTATAGTTGTAGAATATTATAGAAGCACACGTCTACTTATATTAATAGTAATAGAAACAGCAATAACTCAAATTATGTTTTTATGTGCGAAGCATTGAAGAGTAAAACAATTTTTTAAACAGACAGCCCCGTGGCGCAGTAGGCTAGACACCAGCTTGCGAAACGAGCGGCCGCGGGTTCGATCCTCGCACCGAGACAAATGTTTGTGTGATCCACAAATATTTGTTTCGGGTCTGGGTGTTTGTGAGACCGAAAAGTCTCTCGTAATTTCTGATACCCACGACACAAGACCCGTACCTTAGTGTGGGGTCAGGACTATGTATGTGACTGTTGGGAATGTTATTACAGTTCATCTAACCAATGTATACTCGTCTATATCGTTTATATACTTAAATTAGGTATAGTTTTATAGGCACTAAAATTCGCGGTCACTTCTCGACATAGGTATCATAGTTTAAAAAGAAGTTTGACGTCATAAGTAATGTTTACTACGAATATTGCGTCAGCCAGATAAAGAAGCTGAATCTGTGTTATCATTACTTAGTGTTGGAAAATAGCGCGGGTTTAAAGCTTAATGTTAATCTCAGTAAAGCTTAAACCAATTTGTGGAGTAGTGCTAGCTTTCCCTTGATATTTTCATCAATAAGTAAGTAACTTATAGCAAGTGATATATTAAGCAGTGATGGCCTCGAGGCATAGGCGCGCGGTCGAGAATCTCGGCGGTCGCGGGTTCGAACCCCAGGCTTTTAGAAGTTATGTGTGTATTCAAATTGAATTATCACTTGCTTTAACGGTGAAGGAAAACATCGTGATGAAACCTGCACACCTAAAAGTTCTTAGGAATTTCTTAGGTGTGTAGTCCGCCAACCTGCACTAGGCCAGCGTAGTGGACTATGGCCTAAACCCTCTCAATGGTAGAGGAGACCCGTGCTCAGCAGTGGGCGTATACGGGTTGATGAAGAAGTAACTTATAGGTTTATCGAGAGAATTAAAAAAATAGTAATATTGTAATATAAAATGAGTGGTTATTACTGTAAAAGGAGGTAAACCAACTAGACTTGGTAAAAAAAATCCTAACGAAGAAAATATTTGTTTAAAAATGTTATTTTCATTTTTGTAGATTGTTGGTAAATGGTACCGTATATACTACACATGCAATTAGTACAAAGCGGTTATTTTAATATTACACACCGACAGTCCAATTGCGATTATTTGTATAGTAAGTATTACTTTTGAAATCCATAACTTAATCTAATAAAGTATCTCGCACTCTAAATTAAAAACATCCCTAAAAAAAATCAAATCGTTAACCAATTCCTGACACATGCACTCGCCCTTACAAAGTTCGTCGTTAAATTAACAAAAAATCCTACGTGTACAGGTTGAATTTTGTTAAAACAACGAGTTTGGGCCACTTGGTAAATAATATGTGCGCCGGAGTCACTGACACCCGCCGCCATCCACTTCGCGTATCCAACACGCAATTTATCATAAGCTCGCCTTGTTTCGTTTACGATTAATACTAGCCCGGAGAAATGTGCGTAAGGATTACTTAATAGTCTTGAGGAAGGCTGTTTTTATTATGGTGCAGTGTAGAGCTGGTAGAGTCATAGATTTATGTTTTTTACTATGCCTAACTAAAATAATTGTGCTCGCTAGTATGATATTCAATAAATTTTTTGGTTGGGCTAATTTTTATGCATTTTTTTAAATTTAAAGTATTTTTTGTTATATAAGAACTATAAGAGGGTAAGAAAACATATGGAAATTAGCGTTCATTCTTTGAGTGAGTGAAGTGAGTTGGTTAAGAGTCTAGACAATTTCATACGTTTGCGTGCATAGCATACTTACATTATAGTTTTGTAAGCAAGATATGTCTTCCGCAGTGCAAAGCGCGGGACAGTGGGTTCGATTCCCAATGCGACATACTGGGTCATAAGCATTCATTTTGTGACTATTTTTTTTGCGCTCCAAAAACTTTCATAGTTTCTAATACCCAACATCAAATTAGAACAAAAGAAAATAACTAATGGGAAGAGATCCTCTCAATTTGGCCTTTAGCAACGATTCAAGGTCGTCTTCTCTGACATCACAAGGCTTGGCAAACACAGGCACTGATAACATCGCGAGCCGCTGATAACGTCAACCTGTTCTGGCCAATGTACTGTGCTACATGAGTTATTATTAGCATTGTTAAGTAACGCGAATGAAACAGATTCATTGGTGTGAAATTTCCGATATGTTTGCTCTTATTGGAATGAAGAATAATTAGCTTTTAAAAAAATTATATCTATCACATTGACAAATACATGAGTAATAAAAACGATTTAATCAACACTTTCGAATCAATTTACTCAAAATAAATCTATCTGATCCCGCAACTCGACACAATTGCGTGTAACACAATTTCGGGTTTTACGAGTTATGACCAGTAGTGGTTTTTCAGACATTAATCACCATTAAACTCTCAATAGGATGGCAATGTCCGTACAAGAGTTTAGTGACTCCACGAAATATGTAATAAATCATTTTTTATGTCTACCTTTATCTTTATCTCCAAGCATATTTGCATTGATAATTCAGACAGAGTGATTGAATAACTGAATTACTTAAACGTTTGTTACATCTTTAGCGGTGTTCTAGTTTATGGAACGAATTATATAGTTAATAATTAGGTATGTATGTATGTATGTATCAGTATCGCGTTATAATAGCCTATTGCCATCTTTTGACCGTTACTATATTATGTGCCTATTGCCATCTTTGTATGTGTGATACAGGATGTATTCAGACCGTGATCGGAAACAAAGGCACGTAACATCTAAGGTTATTACAAACCCCCTGGTGATAAAGAAATTCCAATAACATCATGTCCGATCCGGGAAACAAATCCAGGACCTCTAGATCGAACGGCAAAAACAGGTTTAAATAAATATTTTATATTATTTTATGTTGATTAAGAATGTTTGCTTCTCCTTTATATTGTCACTTTTGTTACATAGTTTTTGCTTCATGTTCACAGTTTCTTATGCATAACACCTTTTTTTAGCTTAAATCCATAATTAATGTTTTTCGCGTATGCCGTTTATATTATTATTAAATTTAGTAAGTTTAGCAGTTATTAAGAAAGTAAAGCTTCTTAGTAAAGCTAATATCTAATATCATGATAGTTTTACCCAAATTTAGGAGCCCCCCTGATCTCTCACACATCTTAATCGCATTGTATGATCTCATAAAATCGACGGAGCACGTATTTTGGTACAGCAAAAAAGAATATGCGATCATAATGTATTTTTTTAATTTTTTATGCAAGGTCAAAAAGCGTCTGTTTTTATTCGGATAATGTTTTTATAGTACTACTAGCTGTCCCGGCAAACTTCGTTTCGCCCTACCAGTCAATAAATGTCTTGTTACTTATTAACAGAATTTAATTTTTAATTACTTAATACTTAGGTATATCATCATCCCCCTGCTACTGCAGCTACTTTCAGACTTACCCTAAAGTATTCATTTCTGACTCTGTCACTCCGTGTTATACCACTTTGCTGCATGCAGTCGTCTTTCGTAAGTCTTCGTCGTTGACCATTTTTTTTCTTTTTCAGCACAAATGCTAGCTCCATTTGTCGTACCTACATTCCAACTTGCATACCTCAATCTCATTTCCCGGGCTAGTGTCTTACGTTGCCCCCGCCCGGGCTGGTGTAACAAACCTTGCCCATTTCTCATAGGAACCGGGTGCTGCCCCTGCGCGTCGACTACGGGGGACGGCCTAGGCCCTGTCACTTTTCTTATTATACATACTGTATAAATGTTTTGGCAAATGTTTTACGGCCGCCCGCCTGTCTGACACCAACTCTCCTTGGGGCTTTCGTTCTTTTGGTAAAGGGGTAGAGATAGCGTGTGTTTGGGTACAGGATATTGCAGGTAAGGTTATTTGGCCTGATGGTAAGGATGCCACAGTCCCGGATAAGGAAGTAGTGGGAGACTCCAACAGCTCGGGGGGGCGAGGTCGCGAACTCATAGCTCTGTTCCATGACTGGCTAGATCAATGGAAAAGACATCCTCTGACCATTTATTAATATTTCTTGAAGGAGATTTAGAGTATTTTAGACATTCAAGCATAATAAAAATTTAAAAATTAGGCACTACCAAGGAGATTTGTTATACAAAATAAATTTCTGAACGCACCCCTTAATATTTGACAGCCAAAAAATGTCAATCCATTGTCATGTGAATTCTGCATTTTTAACATCCAAAATACGCAATTATCAGAATGTTATAGATACATATTGTCGATTCAAAATGCTTATTTTAATAAGTTCTTTTATTTGAGGAGCCTCTAACTGCATCGACGGGATAAACATTAAATGACACGAAATTTTGTATGGTGTTAAAATTCAAAATGACTTAAGTATCATTACGAACCTTTTGTATGGGAATATAGAAAAGTATTATTTTTAGACCTTTTCAGGCAATTATTAAAATGTATCTCTCCGTAAGAACAATTCTTGTACTTCAAGGAATATTATAAAAAAAGAATTAGCGAAATCGGTTCAGCTGTTCTCAAGATTTGCGCTTAGGAACACATCGAGCAATTCATTTTTATAACATAGAACTCCTCCACTACGATTTAAACTTTATTGTATTGTATTAAAGTTAAAATTGACTTAATTATTAAAACGAAACTTTTGTATGGATAAAGAAAACGATGAAAAGTCCCACGGGAACGCTATCGAACGGGATAAAAAGTATCCTATGTCCGTCTCCTGGCTCTAAGCTACCTCCCTACCAATTTTCAGCCAAATCTGTTCTGCCGTTCTTGAGTTATAAGTGGTGTAACTAACACGACTTTCTTTTATATATATAGATTTATGCGTGATGTATTATAAGTATATGATCATGTTCAACCATAAATAACCATTACATTTTAGTATAAGAGTTTACAATCAAAGAGCGACGAGAATAAATCATTTTGAGTCCATTGTTTGGTAACTTAGCCAAGAAGACAGTAATTTAGCGCGCTGAGTTAGATGCAGAGATAAAGGAGGTTTTAACACTTTAAGGAAAGAGCCATCATAGGGTCAAAGTCACATATTTATGTACAGTGATTGGTATGAGAAATGTCCTACTGCCAGTTAAACCTCTAAGTCTCACTTGCCGAATGTTGTTTAAAGACAGTTGTGTTTAAGAGAATCTGTAAGAATGATGTGTATCACCCAGGTCGATCAGCCCATTCGAAGTACTGGAGACTCTACCTTTGATGAAATGTAACGTAAATGTAATTGTAAAAGCTGTTGAAATACGAATATTATAGACCCGTTTAATTTTAGTTCGTTAGATACGTTAAAATTCCTTTGCATACTTATTCAGGTCCATTGTTTAATAATTGGCAAGTATGCCTAATGATTAATCGATGAGGAATGTTGACGATAAAATAAAAATAAAAATATTATACTTAAAAAAATAATATGTAGACTCCAAGACTAAGAGAATATTAATACCTAATACCTGTATAGAAGGCATTCAAAAACGTTAAAGGATATTTTTAAAGACAAAGCTAACCAAAATACACATTACTCCATAGAGAAAATTGAAAGTATCGAAAGGTTTTCTAACCGTCACATATTAGCGTGATGGATTAAGGGTCAACCCCTTTAAGGCGTAGAGAGGAGGTCCGTGCCCAGCAGTGGGACGTATATAGGTTTTTTTTTATACAGAGGAAAGCGCCTACCTACGGTACCTCGGAAGAGATTGAAAGGGGTATGTCGGGATCTGTACCCTTCTAAATAGGCGCGCGGAAAAATTGACCGTTTATTTGAGGGACCTATAGAAGTTGCTGATGATCTAAATATTATTTAATACAGATATGTAGTTTTCATCGCTGGATAGTAGGTAATATTATTACCTTCCATAGGTCACCTTTATTTTAAATGGTCAGTGATAAACTGCGAACTATTCACACATTGAAACATAAATAATATAATGATAAGAGTTTTCATGCTTCATGTATGAATGACTAAGAACGTATAAATATACAATGACCACGTGGCGCAGTTGGCTAGACGGCTGCGAAACGAAAAGTCGCAGGTTCGATTCCCACACCGAGAGAAATGTTTGTGTTATTAACAAATATTTGTTTTGAATTTGGGTGGCATTTCGATTTAGTATACTAAAAACCGAATTTGTAAAAATCGGTATTACTTAGTAAAAAGTACCTGTTAGGTGTGCTCATTAGCGCATCAGGTAAGAAATTGTGAGATAGGATACCATAGGTTCGAACCCTGTACCAAAAACGTAAGTTGGCATATTTTAAAATTGTTCCGAATTTTCCGATGGAAATACACAGTATAATAATTTATTTTCGAAGTATCGAGTATGCATTAATATTGTTGAATATTGCAGAAAATTTTTGTCATAATGTGTTTATTGATTCAAAAGTCATGGTCATCTCGCTAAATGTCTTGGGTTTTATCTATCTGGATATGTTATAGATTGTATAAAAACTGTCAAACGTGATGTAATAAGTAATCGGTCACATAAATATTACTTGTAAGCTATTTGTTAATTAATAACCATTTCTTAATAAGTTACGATATTGGTTCCATTTCTTAATTTATTCAATATAAACTATTTGACCGTGTTATGTTTAAAATTGTACAATATTTTAGTCACTTTATTCAATTATGTTTATTTAATAATTGTTATCGGTTGATCTTCAAATGTTTGTGTTAACGTTTTGTTATTAAAACCGTTATCATAGACATTCATAATTAAAATTATACTAATAAATTAATACCAGCACAACAATTATCTATCAAAAACGTCGAATGCGTCACATCGCATACACCTGTTCAAATAATTACCACTCGACAACACCTCAATAATTCACACAAATCCACTTACTAATCACAAATGAAACGTCACATCACATTCCCGCTCAAAAATCATAGACAATCGGACGTAAGGCGTGATTCTTTTCGGCCGGTGAAAAGAGTTTGCGGAAAAAAAGTTTGATTTCGCGGCGGGAAAAATTCGGAGCGCGAACAGCGGACGCGCGTCGCGTGCTGACTACTGTGAGATAATGCGTGCGCCACACGGTAGAAACCGAGCGGGCGGCACCGCACTAACGCGACGATTAAACTACGGACTGCATCAGTTATTCTGTATGAAAATCGTGGCTTAAACATTAAAATCCTTATTATAAAACTAGTCTTCTTTAGCTTTGTAGTGTTCCGAATACTTAAATGCAAACGCCGGTGGTATAAATAGATATTACTAAGCCCAGACGAGCCTTATTATTGTTTTTTGAACACATGTTTAGTCTCCACTCAATAAGAATTTTCCAGACGTAGGTATCAAAATTGCAGTGATGGCCTCGAGGTATGGGCGCGCGGTCGAGAATCTCGGCGGTCGCGGGTTCGAACCCCAGGCACACACCTCTGACTTTTCGAAGTTATGTGTGTATTCACGTTGAATTATCACTTGCTTTAACGGTGAAGGAAAACATCGTGATAAAACCTGCACATCTAAGAGTTCTTAGGAATTTCTTAGGTGTGTAGTCCGCCAACCCGCACTAGGCCAGCGTGGTGGACTATGGCCTAAACCCTCTCAATGGTAGAGGAGACCCGTGCTCAGCAGTGAGCGTATATGGGTTGATGAAGAAGATGAAGAAGGTATCAAAATTGAAACAATTTTATAACTTTTAGTACGCAGTCTTATTTGAGTTTTTGATAGAGTAAAGTATATACAAGCAAACATTAAATGATGATGTATTAATTTAATTTTTCTACAATAAATATGGGTCTAAAAATACATAATTAATGTACAAACAGTTTGACAACAAACACAGACGGCTGTTCGATATAAAATTAAAATTGATCACGTTTTTCAGCACTTGTATGTCTTCTGTTCTACAAAAAGGCTATTAGGACGCCTCAGTTTACTGACCTAGTGTCTGATAGCGTAATGTATTTAATACGTTTAGTGTTTACATTACAGTACAAAACATGCATTTTATATTTGTAAAACCGTAATACTTTAAGAAGTAAATTAATAGACGTATTAAGTTATCAATTCCTTAATTAGAAATTTGGGGATAAATAACTATTTAGGCTGTATGGAGCTAATTTCGGTATGTCTCATACTTAAATTCGCACAACTTATATCACGAAATCTTTATAAAATGAAAAAAGTTACAAAAATGTAGTTCTAGAACAATCCACCAATAACTTTATCTTTCCTTTTTCTATCTTTAAAAAACATCGAAGTATTTACTACGCCCTACTATAGTTGTGAATGGACACTTATCGCATACCTCTTGAAGAAATTCTAGAACTACATAATACGCCTATTATTATAACAAATGTGATAAAATAATATGAATAACTTCAATTCAACTTCAATGGACACTTAAAAATGATAAACAAAATCCAAAATGACGACTAAACTCATCATTATTTTTTGCGTGTAATAATTTTGAAGCGCTGTGTAAAAAACGCAATTTACTTAATAACAAGAAAACGTTGAGTAAGATAAAATAATTATACTTCAGGGAATAATATTTAAAAATAGAATTGATACGTAATTAGACCCCTAAGTTTTTAACATTAAAATTTGTGATGGCCTAAGTAGGTACTAAGCGCGCGTTTTTGGGTAAATTATCTCGATGCTCACAGGTTCGACTCTCTGTTTATATAATATGATTGTTTAAGAATATTTCTATACTCAGAAATAAACAATCAATATGAACCTTATCAGCCAATATAAATACTATCTGAAGTTTTCAGTTTTTTGTCACCTACGGCCAGCAATTTCACTAAGCAACCTGTGATTGTCCAAGGTTAAAAGAAACTTATAACAGTAAAAAAAAATAATTAATCTTATAACAGTTAAAAAAATTAATTTCTTGTTATAATTGGACTACCTGGAAAATAACCCTTAAAATTTAGGCGCCAAACCGAATATAACACAAATAACCTTTCGCACTATAATTAGTTGACCAAATATACAAATTTAAGAAGCAAAAATAGAAGACTGTTATCTAAAAAAACATTACTAATAGTATACTTAAACAAATTCCCCACTTTGTAAACCAAGGATATAAATACCACAAATCTAAAACAAACTGAGCATTTAATCTGTAATTAAGTAGAGGCGCGAAGTACCGACCACAATTTTCACATCTGCAGCGAACAATAAATAAATAAAACTGGTAATGTAACTCTTAATTGGGCGAGTATCCGAGACGCACGTGTCTGTTGCTAACGCAGACGGAAGTTTCTATTTATGATATATACATTACCCCTTTTAGAATCGGAAAAGTAAATGTTTAGTGCCGCTCAGCTCCACTTAGGAGTACATAGATGGTGTAAAACCTATAAAACAAAAAATAACCAATTTGTCGCGCTCAGAAATCTGCTTTTTTACTCTCTTCTTAGAACTGGCTTTTATTTTTTTACGCTTAGTGAATATAAAATCTACCTGACAGTCACATACATAGTTTTGACTTCATACTAATTAATTATGAGTAATTATAAGAGACTTTTCGGTCTCACAAACACCCAAACCTGAAACAAATACTCGTGTTTGTGGATCATACAAACATTTGTCTGTGCGGAGACCAAACTCGCGGCCTCTCGTTTCGCGAGCTGGTCTCTAGGCAAAGCTTTATAAGCCCAATGTGTTGTCAATTGTTAATTATTGCCTTTCATTCAAGTTGGAGTCCCTTTATAAACTTATTTACCAAGGTCGAAAACATCTAGAATCCTCTTCACGATATGTTTAACAAGACATCAGACAATTAATTTTGACCGATCCACCATCATTTGCAATTTAAATACCACTCAACCGTCTTGTGTAAATATGAACGGTAAATATTAAGTCGTCGAAATTTCTTAATGCTTAGACGTCGTGTCGTAATTCGCGTAAATTCTTATGCATTTAGAATGTCAGAGTTTAAAAATCATGGCCGAGTGATCATCTATTATAATGATTGTGAATTAAGTTGTCATGCAACCTCTTTTAATTTCAAATGCAAACTCTTTTGTTCCATGCTATTTGAAGCAATAATGAGTTGGATTTTCTGTGTCGATTAGTATAGCTAGAGTTTTTGCCTTTTGTCTGACAATTAAATTTGAGATTTGGGCCGCAATGTCTCTGTTAGCTTAATTTTTTAATAAGGTAAGATATTATAGTGTCTCAGGCACCATGAGTCAAATTTGGAATTAACAGAAGTACAATATATAAAATATACATTATCAAATCTTTAACTAGAGGAATTGGTGGCAATCATTAAAGAGTTATGTTTAATAAGTTAATTAATGAAGGAGATGGAAAACGAAAGAATTGTACAATAAACGTTTTACGTAAGCATACTAGTACTGGCATAGTAATAAAATCTATAATACTTGTGTAAAGTTATTTACCATCCTCTACATAAGATCACAAAGCCGTACAGCCAAACGTGCGTATGGACCAAGACGAAACAGCTGACAGTCCAAAATACTCTAATGCGGAATTCGCGAACGTAGACAAGAAAGTGCTGCGTAAGATACGGAGGTATTCTATGAATGCCCGCGTCTTACCGACACTGATATGCGGAGAAAGTGTTCGCTAAAAACTGCTGATACTGCATTAACAACGGAAAATGTTAATGAACGGAACAGTAACAGATTGTGTCGAGGTATGTTAGTTGTATTATCGGATAAAACCTCTTTTTTTTATTCGCAATTACAAGAAAAGTTAAAACTGTTCGTCTCAATGGTGCATTAAGTTAGGAGTTTCAAAGAATAATCGGCGAATTCGATCCTAGCAACGAGAAAATTGTTTGTTGTTTGTATACTTGATATTCTTTTATTCAGTGCTTTTAATTTAATAAATTTAAAAGTGAGCATTATTCGTCTCAATTATTAAAGTTTATGCATTTCATTTTTTTTACTTTTTATGTACTAAGAGTCTATCCTTCTAAGTCGTAATAGATCGTGATAATAAAGTCAGTAGGTAATTATAGATATATGGATCATCTTTTTACATCAAATACCACATTTTTATAAGCACCACAGCAAAGCAATTTTTTTTTCTATCGTCAATCCAAGTGTAATTTCATACAATTCAACGATAATAACAAATCATTTATAAATCGCATTGTCATTACGGCGGTTTCCTTCGCATTGACCTTCTGTGAGACGCCACTTGAGGCAATCACTGCCACATGACGATTGAACTATGCACTTTCGTAATAGCCTCACGTGTTATTTATTAAACTGTCAATATATACGACTCTTTACAATTTAATAGTACCGAAAGTGTTTCGAGAGCCAAGCATGACATTCAGGAATGATATTCGATCGATCTATGGTGACTTTTGCTATAAAAAAGAAGAAAAAGAAATGAAAAATAGAAATATTGTGCTGTTGTAATAAGATTATACATAATCCTGCTTAATGCTGAAATGAGACTGCTAACAATAACTGCTTAGAGATCTAAATAGTGTGACAGCGGATGAGAAACTCTTAGATTTAGCAGTGGGATGAACAAAAGCTGATAATAATATGGGATCAGGATGAGATACCAACCATTTTCAAGATTATGACTAAATTTATATCTAGGATAATAATGTTTAAGATTAAAAAAATAGTTATATAATGAACATTCTGTCCAGTTAATCCATCGTCAAATTGTATCAACGATCGAGTTTCATTAAACATTAACTGCAATCTACCAAGTGTGTTAATAGTCCACGTGCGAAGATTGAAGGCTACTTATTGCCCGCAACACAATATAATCTTATCGCAGCTATAAATTGCGGAAATATTATAGTTTTATTTTATATATGCTAATGGCGCGATTTTCTACACTAATATTATAAACCTGTACAGTTTGTTGCTTAAACGCGTTAATCTCAAGAACTACCGGTCAGATTTCTCTCTTTTGATTTTTAGTTTTCCCTACCATTGAAAGAGTTTAGTAGTAGGCCTTAGTTCACCGCGCTGGCCTAGTGCGGGTTGGCGGACTACATAAATCAATAAAATTCCCAAGAACTTTTAGGTGTGGTATTACTATAAATGCTCACATAACTTTGAAAAGTCTGGGGTTGGAACTTGCGACTGCTGAGATTCTCGACCGCGTGCTAAACTTCGAGGCCATCACTGCTTCCCATACATACAAATATCCTATTACACTTCTGACAAGAGCTTGGTATTATGGTAATAGTGACGCCGAGTGAGTCTCCTAGCAACGATCAGTCAGAATGAGATATAAAAAAGTTGCAAGTAAGTCTAAGAGCTTCCATAAGTCAGCCTATTGTACAAAAACGCTTCAGGCTCTATAGAAAGTGATACGCAAACCCTACCGACTAAAGGTCATATGCTATTAGATCAATGAGATTTTTCGAAAGTGCGGATGAAAAACAATGAAACTGTGATTGGCGGAGTTTTCCTCGCGCACGTTTTGACATTGGAAAGTGCCACATGATAAGAGTTGCCGTCGCGAATCGATTCTTCGATATCGGATAATGCACGGTCACGGTATACAAAAGTACTTGCAAGTGAGGTATTTCTTTCCGCTTGACATGTACCTTGGAAAGTTAACCTACGGAATTGACCGTGGCACAAAAAATACTAAATGCTTTATTACTCTAGTTTTTTTTTATTTTAAAGGGCTTATTTTTATTAGCTTTAGTTCACTCCTTTCTCTAGTTTCTTTCTTGTTTTATTGCGTTGCGTAGAATGATTATGTATGTTCGGAAAATTCCAGACTCCATCAACAAATCTAAGGCAGGCAGAAGTGCATATCAGCATCACCATTTTTGCCTAGTATGTTATTACTAGCGACCCGCCCCGGCTTCGCACGGGTGCAATGCTGATATTTAATGGATGTTATCATACATATAAACCTTTCTCTTCAATCACTCAATCAAAATCCGTTGCGTAGTTTCAAAGATTTAAGCATACAAAGGGACATAGGGACAGAGAAAGCGACTTTGTTTTATACTATGTATTCCACATGAGAGGAAGCGAGCCTATTGCCGCTTTTCGGGCACATTTCCAGACTCCGTGCTGCTACTGAGAATTTCTTGATGAAAAAAACTGACAAAAATCTGCTCGACCCGGGAATCTAATCAGAACCTCTAGATTGCATGGAACTTTCTTGTATCGCGAGACCAAGAGGCAGTCAGTTAAAAGATAACGCATAATTATTTAATCTAGGTAGACCCTTGTAAAGTATTGGTTGCAGATTCAACTAATGCGTTCATTTAAAAAATGCTTTTAATTTTATATCATTTATATATCAGGTTTTATTCTACGCTTCTGTGCATTCTTTCATAAATTTAAAAAAGCAATTGTTTATTCACAGTTATAAGTCAACAAATAAATATTCATTATGTTATTAGTTCCAAGTGCTGAGCCTGTAGACGAGTTTATTAATCAACTAGCGGTTACCCTGCGTTGATCGAGAATAATTATACGTACACTCACACCAATACCCCCTGAGGGTAGGCAGAGGTGTATCCACATTCATGACCGGTCAACTATAGTTTAGTCTCACATATTAAGGTACATAAAGTTTTTGAAATCTAGTAGCACTTTAATTTTAACTAATGACCTAGTGTGCCTGCGTGGTGGACTCAGGACTACACCCTCGCATTGTAAAGGTGGCCCCGTGCCCAACAGTGAAACTTACATTTACTTAATAATTAGTCGCGGGTTCAAAACCCAGACACACATATGACTTTTCGAAGTTATGTGAGTATTTATCATGAGGAAACTTGTGTACCTAGAAGTTCTTAGGAATTTCTTAGAGGTATAGTCGAAATTTGCACAATGCCCGCATGATTGACTAAGGACTAAAAACCCATTCAGTTGTAGAGGAGGCCCTTGTGTAGTGGGTCGTATATGGGCTGATAATGATAAATAAATAAATAAATACACCCAACAGTCACATACATAGTCCTGACCCCACACTAAGATACAAGTCTTGTGTCGTGGGTATCAGAAACTACGAGAGATTTTTCGGTCTCACAAACACCCAGACCCGAAACAAATATTTGTGAATCACACAAACATTTGTCTCGGTGCGGGGATCGAACCCGCGGCCGCTCGTTTCACAAGCTGGTGTTTGGCCAACTGCGCCACGGGGCTAGTAGTAGAATAATCTGTTCTTTTAATAAATAAGTTGTACCAATAAAACCACCATTGCTTCCAAGGCGAACGCACATAATTCGCAGGTTTTCGTTACATACATATGTTTTGCAACGTAATTAGTTATAATGAATTACATAAACCGGCCTACCTCAAAATTACATGTTGAAGGTTGTCGCAGTAACACGGGCCGCGGCTTACACCGAAGTGTAACCAAATACAAAAAACATAAAATTTAACATAAAGCGTGGTGTGGTTTAAGAATAATTTTGAAATGTATGAAATTGTAATGATATATTTTGCAGTCCTTTGGAAAACAAATAGCAGTCTGCAGATAAAGACAAGTTAATTTATCAACAGTACTAACTAACTAGTGAGGAAACGAGGAATAATAATTAAAAAATTATGCATCGGTGTGACAAGCAGTTGCTTTAATATCGAGTGTAATTTGGCGGCAACCTTACACGAGATTACAAGGGCGGTGTCCCGTTACAAATCTGACAGGCAGACAGTGGAGCGCAGACAGACGTGGCGCGCCACGGACACCCCACAGACGCACGAAAACTTTAAAGTTTTCACTACTATCACACATACGACTTACTCACAGAACAGCTAAATAAAAAAGAAATGACAATATTTTGTATGGGTAAGAGTGTCGCCGCTTGTCTGTCACCTGTTCATTCTACTACGATCGCATAAGCAATGATGAAATTTTCAACAAAAATGTAGGGCTGCTATTCTTCAGCTTTATGAGATTACTATAGATTAATTACGCACGTGTTCAATCGATGTACATTATACATAACAATGTTCTTTAAAGGAAAATACTATAAGAAAACCTTTTCATATTAAAATTGGTACCATACTACCACGATTTTATCGTCTCCAGATACTGGATCATTCAATAAACAGTAAACGATAGTTCAATTAATTTAAATTTATTCAGACATAGAACGCGTATAGAACCATAAAACAAATGCAAAACAATGGTTCGGCAATTCACTCATAGATGGAGCTACTATCGCATCAAGATTTATTTCCCGCGCGACTTACATCCTATGATTGATTCATGATAGAAGTCCTTGCTTTAGCCCCATAAAATGGCGAAATTAATATTAACTGGCCTTTTGTAATTAGCAATGCAATTATAGTTTCGTTCCACACATAAAGCGCCACAAACGCTTTGACGACATTAAGAGATGTTATTGTATTCATTAATGGTTTGAACTGTTGCTTTGCTCGTATTTTTAATAATCACAAAACATAACGGTACGACGTTTACGTTAATAACCGGCTTTATTAGTGCGTGCAGATTTTTTAATGTTAAAACCATGAGGTTTGTTGTATTCCTGTAGGTGGCTCTTCGTCAAGTGAAGTTTAATAGCTGTGATTATTACCTTTAAGACTTAATTATTTAATTATTAATTGTTTTTTTATCCACTTTAAGATCTCTAAGAAATATAAATATGGTAGTGACTTATTAAGGCAAGCTTGAACTGCAATATGAATAGATTAACGCAGCGGAAAATTTTAATGACGACTGCCTCGTGGTCTCGCGGTACAAGTATGTGATCTAGAAGTACGATCCGTACGATCTAGAAGTCCTGCGTTCGATTCCCGGGTCGGGCAAAGTGTTATTAGGTTTTTCCATTAGGAAATTCTCAATAGCAGCACGGAGTCTGGAAATGTGCCCGAAAAACAGCAATAGGCTCGCCCTCTATTACGTGGGACTGATACATACCTGGCGAAATGTGGGTTCAGAAATGCATCTCTGCCTACCCCTTCGGGGAATGTAGGCGTGAGGCATGTTGAAAATTTTAATTAGGAATGCAACTAGAAGGTCTCAATTCTATTATAATATATTATACTTGTCACCCTATACTGAAGTATCAATAAGAGATTTCAAGTTGTTTTTTTTTAAAGGGCTCAGAAAGTTTCCTTTCAACGCGTGAATTCATGATGTAAACATATAACTTCGGAAAGGTGTGGTTCGGTTAAAATTCACGATCATTATACCAGTAAACCAGGTCGCGACGCCAAGTTGTTACGATCTAATATAATAATACCAATTTTATTTTATGTCTCATATTATGTAATTTTATGTTCATGTAGGTCTATTATTATGTCGCAAAGTTTAACATAAAGTAATTTCTTTAATGCAATTTTGTCATAGATACTTAGGTAGAACAGTTGAATAAGACTAGAAAGGAAATGTCAGCATGCCGAGCGTGCGTAACCTACGATTAGACTGTCATATGTTTGACACACACGCTTCTTAGTAATTCGAGCTGCGTTTAATATTAACA
This sequence comes from Cephonodes hylas, assembly GCA_030295005.1. Lineage (NCBI taxonomy): Eukaryota > Metazoa > Arthropoda > Insecta > Lepidoptera > Sphingidae > Cephonodes > Cephonodes hylas. The sequence continues at coordinate 15,159,099 of AP025362.1, forward strand.
CTTTATAAATGTATGACAATCAATAGCAGCCCTTATTTTTTCTTTATAATTTTTCATCATTGCTTTTGTGATCGTAGTAGATTGAACAGGTGACAGACAAGCAGCAATACTCGTCCCCATACAAAATACGGCCTATTTCCCTTCTAATCTTATTCAGCTGTTCTGTGCTTACGTTATTCAAGTGTTAAGATTTATTTTATACGTACGTTTATCCCAGGAACTTGAAATTCCTTTAAGGAGCCGTGGGAAAAATGTCGATAAAATCTAGACGTTATTACCTAGCAATACAAACACTGGGCACAATACGTTTGCTCTTCTATTTTGGTTTCACTGGCTCTCACGGTGAACGCAATAAAAAACCTCTGAATATTTCGCCTCGGGTGCACCATGTGAGGAATTGCGTCCAGTTTTATGGCTGTTCTTGCGCACTTTAATGTTGAATGCATGATATATTGCTAGCTTTGTTGCCATTACAATATAGCTATGGCGAAGGTTTCTTTTGGCTTTGTGTGCAATATGCGGTTCTCGGGAACAATGATTGAAATTAAAAAATCTTAACAGGAGAGAGCGTGGTTGAAACCCGCGATTGTTGTGATACCAGCTTGGGAAACAAGAAGCCGCGGGCTCGATCCCTGCACCGAGACAATATGCGTGATCAACAAATATTTGTTTCAGGTCTGGGTGTTTGTTAGAGTGAAAGTCTCATAGATTTTCTAATATAATATTACGTTAATATTTTAAGGACCAAATAATTTTGAAACAAGTAATCGACCCTTGAAACTTAACTCGCAAATTACCGACTCAGTGCACGTATTGATCAGAAACTGGTTTGAAAGAGTCCCTTTGAGTTTGGGGTCCCGTGGTGTAGGGTTAAGAACCTTCATATGGAGAGAACGTGCCCCTGCTTACATCAGATATGGTTCGTGACCCTCGCATAAGTGACCATATCATTTTGTTCTATTTGTGTCGGAGCATTGTAATGCCAATCGCTATTGGGGAAATTACGTGAATTAATTATGTGACTACTCCTTCTAGCCTTCACATATCTTAACTCCATATTAAGATACAGGTATTAAGTCCTGGGTATCAGAAACTAGGAGAGACGTTCTGAGTTATGAATTTCGATACCGCAAAAATCCAGACCAATTCGTGGATGCAAAAATTAGTTCCATTGATTTATTTTGAATTTCATATGTGGGGCTAACAAAAACACTTGAAAATTTCAAGTTATTTTAAAACAGGCGACATTTTATAACTTTTAAGTATTTTAATAATATAGACGCAACTTCTTACAATTTCTATTAGTTAGAGTTGTTACCACCTTTAATAATACGAATACCAATACTTAAAATAATTACTCTAAAGCTCTATTAATCGTTCAGAGACGGTAATGAACCATAATCAATTAGCACGCTGACGTCAGGTGGTCCGTGACCGCTGCGCGTGCGCACCCGATCGGAAAACTAGCGCCAATTCATTGTAATAGTCGAGTAACTGACTCACGTAACGTGCGGTTACATTGACAAGTTCGATGAGGGTTGATGACTTAGAATGACGTGACGTCAGAGGATTGAAGTGGCGTCATTGATAATGTCGATGTATGCGAAATTATTTTGAAAATTTTCGTCATTTTGTTTTTGGTTTGTGTATATATGGAAGTCGTGGAGTCTATCCCACCAAAAACATAAATGTAAAAAAGGAAAGCCAAGTTCAATACAAAAATTATTCTCGACTGTGGGCTTCGCCGCAAAAAGAATGCAGATCTAATTGAGTGCCAAGTTCTATGCAAAATCCAAATATAAATAATAGGAAAAAAATATAATTATGAACAAGTATTAAATCTATTTCTGTGCTTTATTAGATATCTATATGTAGCCTAAGGGCTGACTTGGCTAGTTTTCTTACACGAATTATTATTAGGTACCTGCTTTTACACAGTAACGGAAGAGCCTTATGTTCGATGGGTAGTTTCTACCAGCAAGCCAAATTTTCGGAATAATAAAATAAGAACCGAAAGGTACCAGGTTTAGAACATGCGAAGGCTATATAAATTGTAAATGAAAACTAGCCAAGTCAACCCTTAGGCTACATATAGATATCTAATAAAGCACAGAAATAGATTTAATACTTGTTCATAATTATATTTTTTTCCTATTATTTATATTTGGATTTTGCATAGAACTTGGCACTCAATTAGATCTCCATTCTTTTTGCGGCGAAGCCCACAGTCGAGAATAATTTTTGTATTGAACTTGGCTTTCCTTTTTTACATTTATGTTTTTGGTGGGATATCATTACTTTTTGTAAGGACTATTATGCAGGTATTGAGATTTTAACTAACTGAATCGGTATTTTTAAGCAGTGCCTATGTTTATGTGTCGCTCGGGAGCGCTTTTATGTATGTACATTTATTTGTGTTCTGTGTATATTTATTATATTATACTAGCCGTCCCGGCAGACATCGTCCTGCCCAGAAAAGTTTTAAGCGATGTGCCGACATCAGCGCCATCTAGCAGGTCCAATTGTGTTTTAAAGTCATCTAGGGACCCATTAATATATATACATAAAAAATTTCATTCCAATGGGTCCAATCGATTAAGAGGAGTTTGAATGACGGTTGCGCCACTTATCGAAAATTGGTCGTACCAACTCAGAAATCTTCTTTAGCTCATGCACAACAACTTTAATAAGGATTATCGCATGATCAAATGCATAGTTTACAATTTTATTAAGGAAAGACTATTTATTTTTATATAAATATGCTTTTTTGTTATATTCTGTTCCTTTTCCAAAGCGTTTCATTCTACTATAATTTTATTTTGCTTTTTACTAATTATAAAGGGTTCAGCGTTGGTCTTATTACTGGGGCCGCCCTCATAGACAGATATCCCAGAGCCGCCAGACCTTATTTATTTTCTGATGGACGAAATGTGGACCATTGGGTAGTATTAGTTTGTACTACCATCGTATGCATACTCGCTAACTTGGTCGAACAGCCAATTTACTCATGTCTGGTGGTCAGGGTATCTAAAAGCGTCTAAACAAATTTAGGGAAAATTGAGCCCTAGATTGGTCTGTATTCTTGTCAAAGGTCTTAAAATAGCTGTCTGGTAAACATATATAAAAATGGAACATCAGAATTTAGGTGAAGTTAACTTATTATTTTGGATCTTCAAAGCATCTGTAAAGCAATATTGCCGGCGGGAAATGCCTGGGAGTATTGACGACTTATTTTTAACGATATTATCTAAAACATACGTGAAAATCAGCCATGATAATTTACTTGACGCTTTTAGATAACCTGACCAGCCGATATCTGTAAATTGGCCGTTCGATCAAGTTAGCGAGTATACATTCGATGGTAGTACTTACTAACACTAACAGAAAATAAGTAACGTCTGGCGGCTCTGGGATCTCGGTCTATCAGTTGTAAATTATAAACCAGGCACACCACAGGAGATAATAATAATTAGGCTTGATATATTTTACGCAAAAAATAGTTCTGAACGCTGACATAAATATTTGACAACCAACAAATATGTCAATCCCTATTAATCAATGACGCTATTTTTCATTTTAAAATGTAAAATATGCAATTATCCGAATATTGTAAATATATGTTGTCGATTCGAAACCTTTATTTTAATCCATTCTTTAATTTGAGGGAACAATTAACCGTATTGAAGGGATAAACATTTAACGTTTGACAGGACATTACGTAGAACAGTTTATATGGGAAAATGAAATTCTTGTTTTTATCATATTCCTCGCAATTTTTCCATATTTTTTCACCGTTTAAACTTTCCCTGGACTTCAACGAATATTTCAAGACTAAAATTAGCCAAATCGGTCCAGCCGTTCTCGAGTTTTAGCGAGACTAACGAACAGCAATTCATTTTTATATACATATATAGATGTGGTGCCGCGCGCCGCGGAGGACTCCGTTGTGTTCGCCGGTTGTTTAGCGCGTATTACAAGTTTTTTGTATGGGGACACCACTTATTTTTTGACTTAACTTCATTTTTATATTTCTGATATATAGCAAGTGAGTATACTAATACATATATTGGGATAGTTTTTTCAAATATCTGCTTGTAACCGTTCTAACGCTACAATTATAAAAAAAAATGTATGGGGACCCCCCCTATTTTTTAACTTTTTTCTATTTTTAGATTTTTTCCTACGTTTACACATAATTACCGAGCTGTATTCTAAATTTTATCCGTCTAGGTCATCTGGAAGTAGGTTAGGTTTAGGTACTATCAGTCAGTCAGTGCTAAAATTTACAACTTTTTGACCTCCATATCTTTATAACCGTTTGAGCTAGCTTCATGAAATTTGGGCTTCTAGATGTCCTTATAGATATAATTAAACACACGTAGTTTCAAGTGTTTACGTCAAATAGGTTTTTAGTTATAGAAGGGTCAAAAGTGGCGCCAAATGGTTCGTGTAATGATACACTCGGCGCTGGCTAGCCAGTTTTACTTGAACTTGGCTTGACACGCTGCCGCGTGTCTAGATTCCACAGTCTTAAGAGCACAGAGAATAGAGAAATTTGTTCGAATTTATTTAGGTTCAATTAAAAAAAGGTGCATACTAAAATTGTAGCTATAAATATCGGAAATGCCTAGTTAAGAATACATAAATAGAGAGAACTGCGTTTTAACATTATATTGCGTGTTACAATACATTTCATTGCATCAAAAACCGCCATAGTTACCATCACGTAATGTTTTCTTCGCTGCGCCGTAATAAAAGAAAAACATAATCCTCCTTACTAAAGAAATGGTTGGTTAGCATTACAGATAATTTTAAGTGCTCTTCAGTTTTTGTAAAATTACATTTCGACTAGTTATTGAGAAAGTTCAATGAACTTGGAGATCAAAGTTCTATACAACGGCTAATCAATTGTCGAATTACGTCAATGGTAAAATCCCAATCACAAAATAACTCCAATTATTTTAGAGCTTTTTAACTTTTTAACTCGCATGGTTTCAATTGTAGAGTAATTTATCGTTTAGTCATCATCATCATCAGCTCACATACGATCCACTACTGGGGCTCCTCTACTTTTGAAAGAATTTAGTCCACCACACTGGAATAGTGTGGCTTCTTCTTCTTCTTCATCAACCCATATACGCCCACTGCTGAGCACGGGTCTCCTCTACCATTGAGAGGGTTTAGGCCATAGTCCACCACGCTGGCCTAGTCCGGGTTTGCGGACTACACACCTAAGAAATTCCTAAGAACTTTTAGGTGTGCAGGTTTCATCACGATGTTTTCCTTCACCGTTAAAGCAAGTGATAATTCAATGTGAATACACACATAACTTCGAAAAGTCAGAGGTGTGTGTCTGGGGTTCAAACCCGCGAGCGCCGAGATTCTCGACCGTGCGCCCAAACCTCTAGGCCATCACTGCTTGCCGGAGTACAAATGGAGAGAAAATTTAGGTGTGCAGATTTCATCACGATGTTTTCCTCCACGGTTAAAGTATGCTTTAATTCATTGTGAATACACAAATATCTTCGAAGTCAGCGGAGTTTGCCTAGGGTTTGAATCCGCAACCGCGGAGATTCGCGACTGAGCGCCTAACCCCGAGACTATATTATTATTGAGTGAACACATCGTGTACGATACACTCCACACTTATTATGCTTCTAAGTTTAAAGTGTCTGGTCAAGCAGAAAGCTTCCTAATGCTAATAAAGCACATACGCGGCAAAAACTTTTCTAAGGGCGATGAACCGAATCAACAACTCTCAAGAACTTTTTACGCTATCGAGTTTAATATCTTTGTATACCGTTACGTTGAAGAAAAAATAATATTTTTCTATAAATACTTAACAGATATACTTTTTACCAAAAAGGAATCTAAAAGAATTAATGTTTAATTTTTCAGCATATTGCAATGAAGAATAATAGTTCCAAAATAATAAATACCATATAATAATAATGAAAACCAGAAAGAAATACACAAGAATGCGCCTACCACATTCATAAAGCAAAATGGTTTAAAACAAAATATAAAAACCATCAGGCGCTATAAAAACATTCACACAGTGCTGCAAACGTGCAAAAACAATATTTAAACGTAACGGCAGTTTAGTCACACAACGCATGCTTTTTAATTTATAATCTGTGCAAAACGGAACGCAGTGCATGCGACGCCATCTTACGTGTGAGCGCGTCTCGTAGCGCGGTGGCGAGCGACGCTAGCGCATTCCGCAGCGCCGTGTGGTGTCGCTCGAACATGCCTTTATCTATACAACGGCATAATTACTACATAAATGCATATTAGCTAATAAAAAATGGATAGAAAGTCTTATGTACAAACGGACGAATTTTGATTCCTTGTCCTATGATTGGCATTTGGGAGTGATATAGCGTTATGAGGAATGAGAATGATATCCGAATTACGTGAAAATCGATTATCGGATCGGATATAACAATCGACTGGCAAGGTACCGGCCGAAACTCTTAATAAACTAATATTGTATATATACTGCTTGTAACAGTTATTGGACATAACGACGGTCCCTTCCAAATCGTTATATTCAGTTCCGACTGTATAACATCCAGCTTAATCGGTAAAAACGGTTTTAAAGTACTTACAAGCTGGATGGTCGTACAACGATGCGACTCTTGTTCCTTCCAGCGGCCCTCCAGCCAATTTCGCAGAAATAGTTTCCAAAAACTCTCTGATGGTCCGCAGGTCTTTACGCGTCGGCCCACTTGGACCGGGTCTTTCGTCTTCGTCGCATTCTTCGTCTAAAAAGTCAAAAATTTTAAAAATTTTATCGTTGTCATTTAGCGCCATCTATGACTTGTTAAATAAACTAATGTCAAATAGTTTTACGAAATAGCACAATAGATGGCGTTACTTGTGAATGTAATACATACCGATTTGTTCTAGCTTTTCAGTGGAAATTGACCAAGGCATGAGGCTGATGGCTTTTTGGACCTGCCGTAGGAACCACTCGCCTGACTCGAACTTCACCGGCCTGAAAATATGGAACAAGTATATTACTACTTAAATCTGTACAGATGTGTCCAGTAACCATAAAAATACTAGCATAACATTTGAATAATAATTTAGCCCTATAGATCCAATGTATGCAATATAGAACGATATTTTTTTTATTTTAAATTGGATTCAACAAGTCAAAATCTCTTTTTCATAGCGTCAAAGTATTTGTTAAAGTTAACTGTAGGGTAACAAGTTAAGGAACTGAAAAATTATTCGTAAGTAATTTTAGAACCGTATTTAAACGAAATCCTGTTATATAATGGATATTAAAAATAATGAATTAATTTCGCAACCTTGCAAAAACTATTCACGAGTTTCTCTAAATAGATTTCAGATGGCAAAAATATAATTGCATGTCATTACAATTTGAATCGCAGCATTTTAATAATTTCTTTGTTCTATGTTTCAAATACATTTTCTTAAAACGTTTGAAATGTGGTTGTAAACAATGACAATTTTTATATTTTTTGTGCTCATGGAATGGATATGATGTCTGTGATATAATTATTTTGGTTCTCTGTTTTCCTACGTCGGTAGTCTTCGCATCATACGTCTTGAGTTTGAGTCTCTGGTCGGACAAAAATACTCGATTTCTTTGGAACTGTAGATGAAAACGATGCTACGAAATCAAACCTACTACCAGGTCTAAAATACGCCGATAAAGCCATAAAACCGTAACATATAAACGTCTTAATTTTTAAAAGGAGAATTGAACCATATATTATTGTTAAATAGCTTACTTTTGAGTGTAACAGATGCAAGGCACAAAGCCGCCGTTCTTGTCGCCGCCGCACCTCCGACAGACTCCGTCCTCATCCGGAGACGTTAGGCATCTTCTGTGTCTGTCTTGTTCATTCCTGGAACAATAGGCAAGAGACCATTAGTACTTAATAGATAATGTAGGCGTATTAGGAATAGCTTATTTATTATGATTGAAAATAACCAGTATTAAAAGATGATAAATATGTCAAATATTGTTTCAAAGACAAATGCAAGTCATAACACATATACATGCAAATTTCAATCACATGAAATTGACAGGTGTGTGACGAGATTGGAGGGTTCGATCTCCGCAATTAAATAAATGATTGTTTGGTCCACAAATATTTGTTGGTTCTGATTGTTTGTGATGCTGAAAAGTCTCACGTGGTTTCTGTTACCCACGACACAAGATTTGTATCTTAGCGTGGGGTTGGAGCTATGTTTGTAACTATTAAGTGTGTTAATGAGGTTTTTAATGAATTAACTGTGAATGATATATAATCGGAGCCGGTTTCCAGTGTATATTTTTGTCTAATTTTAGAAGAAAGGAGCAAAAGGACAGAACTGTTGGTCATTCAAAAATCTTAGGAAATAAATTTATGAACAAATAAAACTCTAGACTTTCAAATGCAAACAAAACAAACACAAACAAACAAACATACCTCACGCCTATATTCCCCGAAGGGGTAGGCAGAGATGCATTTCTGCACCCACATTTCGCCAGGTATGTATCAGTCCCACGTAATAGGGGGCGAGCCTATTGCCGTTTTTCGGGCACATTTCCTGCTGCTACTAAGAATTTCCTAATGGAAAAACCCAATAACACTTTGCCCGACCCGGGAATCGAACCCAGGACCTCTAGATCGCACGGCACATACTTGTACCGCGAGACCACGAGGCAGTCAGCTTTCAAATGCTAAAGATATAATTTAATGAAACCATTTCTTAATCCTGTTTTAAAAGCAACAAGCTTTACCATATACGGAAGAGCCTGTGTGCCGTCTGGTCGTCTAAATTGATAGTAAAAATCCTAAGCTATTTGGTATGTGGCAAATGTGAGTTGTGAAACGGAATCGTGGTGTAGTCGAGACATGGTCTTCGGTGGCCCAACCGGCGTACTGATGAAATGATTGCGAAACCGTTTGTTAATCGTGCAGTTACTTCGGCAACCTGCGTTTATTTGGTTAAATAATATACGTTTCAATTGTTCTATGGTATTCTTGGTAATTACATGCGTAGCTTCATGCATGTATTCTCCGAAGGTGCATTTTGCTAGGTATGCGTGCGACGTAATGAGTGGCAAAAAAGCAATGATGGCCTCGAGGTTTAGGCGCGCGGTCGAGAATCTCGGCGGTCGCGGGTTCGAACCCCAGACACACACCTCTGACTTTTCGAAGTTATGTGTGTATTCACATTGAATTATAACTCGCTTTAACGGTGAAGGAAAACATCGTGATGAAACCTGCACACCTAATAATTCATAGGAATTTCTTAGGTGTGTAGTCCGCCAACTCGCACTAGGCCAGCGTGGTGGACTATGGGCTAAACCCTCTCAATGGTAGAGGAGACGTGCTCAGCAGTGGAACGTATATGGGTTGATGACGAATGAGTGGCGGGCCTTCTGCAGCGGTGGAGCTTTTTAGAGTATATCAGATATATTTACAGACTCTATGCTGCTATAGTCAATTTCCAAGAAAAACCCAAAAACCCTTGCTCGGTCCAGTATTGAACCCTAGACCACTAGATTTCACGTATATACTTACTGCGGGATTACGAGGCAGCCTTGTAATTAACCCTATTTCATACCGATGGAAAATCTGCAGTAATATGCAAAGCTAAAGAATTTGTTTGGTTGCACACAAAAATCACAAAAAAGACTGATTTGAACCAAAAAAATATTTTTGCCTTGTATTGTCAAGCCATCGAGAAAGTCCTTCATGATGGCGAACAACCAATAGGAATAAAATAGCTAAAAAAATATGTTTTTCCGAGCCAAAACTCATATGGAATTGCGCGGAACATCTAATATTAAAAATGTCTAAAAAATTGCACAACTGGTGATAATTGCAAGAGTACCTATGCATTAGACTGGCTGCGGGCTACTGGCGACGGCTTGCTCAATTCCAATCGCCAAACGGGTCTTGCCAAGCTATTGCTAATGGAGACAGATTTAGTATTACCAACGTTTGTACTCTTCACACTTTTATCTTTAAGGGGTGTTCAGGGATTACTTCTATATCCACGATTTTGCTAACTCAGTTGGAACTCATGTGTGTGGATATGTGTGCTTTGAAATTTTCGGGAACATTTTTAGAGTCTAGGTTGTGACAAAGAATTACGTAATCAAAAAATACAATAACCCGAAATACGAGACTTCTGCCGCAAGATTGACAAATTCAAATAGATTATCTATGTTTAAAAATAATGGCTAACTTTTGAATTTTTTGTTTAGTGTAACAATATATGTACATTATTTAGAACCTCGACTGCCCTTCTAATTCCTGCCTGATTGATCTCGCGCCAAATGAACAGACGCCATTAATTATCCTAGGGTTAGTTCCTAGAATGATTAGTTTCCAAAATCTATTTCAATATTATAGATGCGATGGTAAATTTTCCTGTAGGTAACGCTTTCAAAACTAAACCAATTCGGATGCTAGTATGCAGGTAGGTGGGACTCTGAGACATAAACCACTTTTTTAAAGTTTGTCCGCATTAAAAGGAAGAAAAGGTCTGTTCTTGTATATTTGCAAATTTTCCCTATAAATAGCATGATGTAGGAAATATAGGCTAGGTAATAATTGCATAATATTTACGGGGTTGAATAACAAGTTCGTAAACAACTTTTGACATTTTCTGATTGCAACAAGGAAATATACTATTTAATAAATAAAAGCAAAAGATTATAATTGGTAAAAAACAACTTTTTAATTAACAACTTGAAGGTTTTAATTAACTTCCCGAAATATACAAATAAGCACTTCGTTTGGGGAATAAACTACGCTCTAATGCCCATAAGATTAAAATATTTAAATTTTATATATTAACATACAATAGATTCAGTGGAAAAAAGTTACAAAAATAGTATTTGATCTTCACAAAACCAAAGCAAAAATAAATTATTATTATGTCCTATGCAAATCAAAGCGTCCTGACGGTTTTTTGCGTGAGGGTAGATACGGTAAGTAAAGTAATTAGTAATAACTAATACTGCACGAATTTGATGAATACTTAAGACATTCAGCTTTAAAATTTGATGAAGCTGTCTAAGTGGGCGGTGTTAAAACAACTCAGTCTGGCCTCATTAAAGGAGCCATTATCAATTTTTCTCCTCTTTAACTATGGTTATATTAACGATTATGATAAAAAGGTAATAAACTAGACAGATTTTCTCATATATTTTATGAGTCATCGTGTCGGCCGTTTTTGGTCGAATTGAATAATTTTGACATTACTTCGTTAAATTGCCTAACCAGTTTGACATTAAGGTTGCGCCAAGGTCGTTTCTTATGCAACAAAATCTTCCTCTTGATTTTGTTTGTATGTTTCTCTTACTTCATTCTTTCTATTCTTGTGTTTATTTTCCTAAGTTGTCCGGGAATTTAATAAAACTTTAGTTAATTTCTGAAAAAGCAATGTTAACAATATATGGTAAGTGCATTGCTGTTCGTCTATTTATTACGAACAATTACTATTATAGCTAACAAGTCAAAACAATTAAGGTGGGTGCACCATGAAAGGCCACACTAACGAATAAACAGTTTTTACTACGTCATTTACCGGATAAATAAAATAAACCAATCATTAATTAAGACTTTGTTTTATTGTGTATCATCTAAAATACTTTTTTTATTCCAGATGTAATCACTATTTCTTAAATGTAACTTTTGTAAAGCTCTTCTAAACGGCCTTCTAAGGAACAAAGCTCCATACAAGGCCAATATTATAAATCAGTCTTTCAACTTAAAACTAGAATTGTAATAATCAAAATATCAGCTTTTTCTAAAACCACTGAAATAGCTCTTTCATTTAAATGAAAAATTAAATGCCTAACACATTATAATCTTCAATAAAAAACTCAACGAACATTTCTTGAACACCATCGTAAAACTAAGGATATATTAATGGAAATTATATAGAAAGTATAGCAAAGAGTATTATATCGATAAAAAATAAGTTTCCACTACGCTTTACAATGTTATCATAAATATTTTTTTTTACTTATAATGGCCTTCTTAGGGGTCCGTTCTTTGTAAGGCCAAAATGTTCCTAAGAAGGCCAAACTAACAATTAAGTTACATTGCCTCATATCTACGATTCTACATTCGCCACATGCGTGACAATACCATTACCTTTCTTCACCTTCTACGCTTTTCTTCTTCTTTTTCTTCTTCATTTTCAATATTTTGCTTCATTTTTCTGTAGTTTTATGGATTTTTTTTGTGTTTTTCTTAAGCCATAAATAAACATAAACTATAGCTTCAATTTTACTGTACGTATTTATAACAAAAAACAAAATTTTCATGTTTCCTTAAATTTTAAATGTTCCTAGCAAGGCCAACCGTCAAATTTTTGATAGGCCTTATAAGGAACCACTGGCCTTCATAGGAACAATACCGAAATTTTAACTAAAATTAAAGCAAACTTATTATTTCTTTCTTAAGTACCATAACAAATCCTTACATGACAATTTACAGCAAAAAACAATAAGGAAATAATAGGTTAGTTACGTGAAAACTTACCTTTTGTTGTGAGCGCATATTATAATATTGACATCGACGACCAAAGTCTACGAAACGAGGAGTCCCACAAACAGAATATCATCGCGAGGAACTCGCCGCCGCGTCTGTGCCCTTCTGTTTAATTGGGCTTTGTGTGAGTGGAAGGAATTTGTCGTTACGTGACAATAACTACGACTTTTTCATAGTTGGCCTTCAAAGGAGCATGGCCTTCCATGGTCCACCCACCTTACCTTAATACCTGATAAACTTGCATCTGAAATACTTACCTTCCTCAACCAGACGAAAAAATTGTGCCCCGTGGTTCAATTCGAATCTGCACGACGTATAATAAATAATGCATAATATATAGGTATTTAATATTTCTTTAACAGCCGACAGAATACCTCCAGTATTGAAATGTTACAATTTAAGGACCGAATATTGCATTTCTTAGAGGACGCAATTTTATTTTTGGGATATGTTTGGGGGGTCAATAAAAGCTTAACCTCAAGTTTGTGGGGTTGCCACTCTTGTCCCACGGCCGCCATTTTGAAAAAGGGGTGAAAACACTTTGTTTGCGATATCTCTGAAACTATGCGTCTCACAGAAAATTTGTTAAGACATAATTTGTAGCAAATTATTTTGCCTACAAATATGTGTATATGACTTTTTGCCCTAAATTAAAAATTAAAGAAGTTATAAGCAAAAAAGTGAGAAAAAATTTATAAAAATTTTCCTTTTTGCTCTATAACTTTTTTTTTATACATTTTATCAAAAAATTGCATCAGACCAATCTTGTAGATTATCTCCTGACAAAATGTTTTCCTTATATTTTTTCAAATTAAATTAATTAAAAACGCTGTTACAACACTTCAAAGATGAACGGGTTTGTCAATGCTCATGAGAATCCGGTTGAAACTAAATGTTTAACTGATTTTTTCTTTATTTTTTATTGTAAATACATATATTCCTACATTTCTATTAAATTCGTATAATTATACTTATTTATATTATTGATTTTTAACTCTCTTCTGTACCATAGAACTAACCGAATTTAACTTATTTAAATTTAACGTTCTAGATGTGATACATCAGCAGCCTTTAATATGGGGAAATTTTAATTTATAAAAATGATGGAGAAACATCCTGAATAACCTAGCGGTACCGCGCTATTCTTGAGGGAGAAAGTGGATCCATCTTTGTTCAGTCTTGTTGGTGAACGTTAATTCATAGCTTTATACGGCGGTAATAAAGACGACTTACTAGACGGCTTGCGATACAAACGATTTGCTAAGATAGTGACTAAAAAATTCATTTAATTTGCTCGGAAGATATCAAAATCCTCTGAAGATTGGGGATGGAAAAAGCATGCAAACATTCGGAAGCCAATACAAGCTTCCAAGCCTCTAGCATCCCCCGATCTTATGTGTGTGAATGAAACGGCGGAAGTATGTGTGGCAGCAGAAAAGCAAGCCTGATATGCTCTACAGTATGCCTCCATTGTTCTGATGAAACATGCAGCAACATTATGGAAATATCAAAGTTAATGAAAGAAAATGAATTTGAGGGTGAACTGCCAAATATAACTCCAATTTTAATTCCTGTCATTCATCAAACTTTTACGTTTGACGTTGATTTACACTCTGGGCCATAGCCTGGACCATCGAAAAAAAGTCGATTAGAGAAGCAAGCTAACCTTATAAGCAAGATGTTCGAGGAGTAGGCCTACTGGGGATACAACGTAAAAAAAACGCGCTTATACTCTTATAGGCGCGTTTTTTTAAGAATATTTTTTTTAGTAATAAATAAGTAAAATTGTACGAATTTAATAAAAAATTGTAGGAATATATGTATTTACAATAAAAAATAAAGAAAAAATCAGTTAAACATTTCGTTTCAACCGGATTCTCATGAGCATTGACAAACCCGTTCATCTTTGAAGTGCTGTAACAGCGTTTTTAATGAATTTAATTTGAAAAAATATAAGGAAAACATTTTGTCAGGAGATAATCTACAAGATTGGTCTGATGCAATTTTTTGATAAAATTGTATTAAAAAAAAGTTATAGAGCAAAAAGGAAAATTTTTATAAATTTTTTCTCACTTTTTTGCTTATAACTTCTTTAATTTTTAATTTAGGGCAAAAAGTCATATATACATATTTGTAGGCAAAATAATTTGCTACAAATTATGTCTAAACAAATTTGCTGTGAGACGCATAGTTTCAGAGATATCGCAAACAAAGTGTTTTCACCCCTTTTTTCAAAATGGCGGCCGTGGGACAAGAGTGGCAACCCCACAAACTTGAGGTTAAGCTTCTATTGACCCCCCAAACATATCCCAAAAATAAAATTGCGTCCTCTAAGAAATGCAAATCTCATGTAACATTTTAATGGACTACAGTGCCAGTTACAAAACCAGCTTTACACAGGCTGAATCAAAAACGTATATTTTTACATATTGTACCTATTTAAGTTGTCTTAATATGACATAATATGAATATCCTAGCAAAAATGTCGACAATACCAATTATACGCCGAGGCCTTTTTCGAAAGTAGCCTCAACTGTGAATTCAATTTCAGAACCAGAAATACTAATTGAAGGTTTTGGCAAATAAAACAAGAAAAAGTCTTGTACCGTATCTTTTAGACCTTGAGAGTTAACCACATTTCTAATTAAATTTGTTAGCAGTCTACGAAACTGCATGATGTAAATAATTTATGATTGATTTAAATGTATTATCATAATGGAAATAAAAATATTTTTATACGGAGACTAATTTTTATCCAGAATAGTAAGAGTTTCATATACAGTGGTTGTTATTTTAGGCACAGACATCTCATCTCCAAGCAGAAAAGGGACCTGAAAGCTATATAACAGCGGTGCCTACAACTATATCAGTATCTACTATTTTGTGTCCTCTTTTTTAGTGTGAATATTACGGGGTAAATTATCCCAGATTTCTTATATGAAGCAATTGGACAGAGCTCGTGTAAGTTGCTTCTTTCCGTGCTACTAATCCCGAGTAGAGAGAAGTGGCATAGGTTTTCCTTATTAAGAGCGTATAAACAAATCGCCGCTCGCCGAATTTCAACTCACACCAACGTAAATGCTGGCACACATCGACGTGTGGGGGACGGGCGCTCGCCGTGTATAACACAACAGTGGTCAGTGACCGAGATCCTTAGCGGTAATTCGAATTTCATAAATGGATAATAAAATGAAAATATCACATATAAAATTGTGATTGTTCTAATCTTTTACATACATTATCTATACTAATATTATAATGAGGTAACGTTATTGAGTTTGTGAATTTGTGACGTTGTAGAAAGTAAACTCTGGATATACTGAACCGATTTTGAAAATTCTTTTACCAATCGAAAGCTACGTTCTTTGTGAGTCTCATAGGCTATATATTAGTCCGAAAAAAAGATATTAGTTATTCGCTGTGGCCGGATTTGCGAAGTGAGTCGGAGAAAAATCGGTCGAACGAATGGGTTTTCTGCAAACGTAGCCTTACCCATGGGAGATATATAGTTAAGTCCTAGAGAAAAGTTGTAGAGCTTGATAATGCCTACAAAAAAGTCAGCGGTAGCATATGTCTAACTTTTAGGATTTGTTCACTATAACCTCTTTTATGCTAACCAAACTTGTTATATCATAAAGCATTGTTTGTGAAGGTGTTTTTATAAAGATTCTATTAATCCTTATCCAAATAAATGCGTTATTTAGTATAAGTATTTAATTTTAAAGAAATTTGCCCTTTACATAATTTAATTACAATAAGTATCTAAGAAGATATCGCAGTTT
The DNA here is from genome assembly GCA_030295005.1 of Cephonodes hylas. NCBI lineage: Eukaryota > Metazoa > Arthropoda > Insecta > Lepidoptera > Sphingidae > Cephonodes > Cephonodes hylas. The sequence continues at coordinate 15,175,420 of AP025362.1, forward strand.
CAAAATAATCATCAAGCGCGCAATTCTTTATGTACAAGGCGCCGGCCGGCACGTTACGGTTTCTCGTAATTTTGACCGATTCGTATGATTTTTGGTATGGGCATAAATAGGACTCTGAGGAGTAAAATAGATTTTCTTTCTGAACTCAACCCTGTAGTCTACGTGGACGAAGTCGCAGGCAACAGCTAGTGTTATATAAAATTTAAATTATAAAATGAAGTGAGAAATTACCCATAAAAGTACATTTAATTACGATATGGAAAGTACTGTTATTTATTTTGATTCTCTCATCAACCCTTATACGTCCCACGGCTGGGCACGGACTTCCTCTACCATCGACAGGACTCAGGCTATAGTCCTTTGATTTTTTCCTTTTATCTATTTCGTTCGTTGCGTCGGCGAATTGTCAAACAAGGCGCGGCGTCAAAGATGCCGCGGTTTCAAAGGTGCCGCCGCGCATCGCCGGCCGCGGTGGCGTTCGCTTGTTCAATTTTATTAGTTCGTCGCATTGAGCTAATAGTTCAAGAGCTGGCATGAATTTTTGGATATGTATTGGAAGCAAGTTGAAAACTTGTCATATATATTATATCCCAACACGGAACTGCAGACCTGGCTGGTAAGTAGCGGGGCTAAATTAATCACTAAATAAAAAAAAATCTAAATAAATTTAATTCAATATATGTTGCAATATATGTATGTATGTTGTAGTTAAATGTTAAAAGAATAAAAATAATACGTCGGGCTTATTTTTTTTATTTTGGGGTTGATTTAGCCCCGCTACTCATAGCCAGGTCTGCAGCTCCACATACACATACATAACCTCACGTCTGTATCTATCCTCCATAGGGGTAGGCAGAACTGCATTTCTGCAACCACATTTCGCCAAGTATGTACCAGTCCCATGTAATAGGGGCCGAGCCTATTGCCGTTTTTCGGGCACATTTCCAGACTCCGTAATGCTACTGAAAATTTGCTAATTGCAATAATACTGCCCGGCGCATACTTATACCGCGAGACCACGAGGCAGTCTGCAGTTCCGTGTTGGGATATAATAGGAGAGCTATAACAAGTTTTCAGCTTGCCTCAAATACCAACCCAAAAATGTATGCTAGCTCTCCTACTATAATATTACTACCTACAGAGATAATCAAATGACCAATGACGCAACATGGCGTCCGCGAAATATTTTGTTTTGTTCTTTGAATCTTTACATGTAAGTTTACTTATTTATTTTCGACATGGTTGCTAACTTCGAAATGGCCTAGTCAGCACTGACTCCGCCTCCCACGCGGACGCTCAGGGTTCGTACCCCGCTTTTGACTATTTTGTTTTTTATTACTTATTTACTTCTTTTTAAATTAACTATTTTAATAATTAAATAAATTCAATCGAGAAAAACATTGTTAAGTATTAAATTAATTTTAATTTACATTAACTATTATACTTTCTAAATTATAAAGCAGCTAATAATTATGGTATTCATAAATAATAACCACATTTATATCTATCATTAATTATTTAACAAATTTTTCAATTATATATTATATATGAATAACATAAAATATTATTTGGGTATTCACCAAACCGGTTTCGCTCAAGCCTCACCTCCAATATTAGAAAGCAATTTCTTTTATATTACACGTAGGCAGTGTATGTTCCCCAAAGTTGAATTTATTGTCGTTACTCTTCTCATTAGAGTATAACCTCTGGGCCAACTTGGCAGTCTATTTGAAGGCTTCACAGAGTTTGTAGCTTTCTGTGACTTACTGTTTCGAAATTATATCAAACTCAAAATAAATTGTTTAAAGAGTTTTTACTTTTTAATAAAAATGTCTGTGAATCAAGATGTTACTAGTGCACAAACAGCTGAAGAACAAGTTCCTGATGATTCTATGTATAGTGAAAGTTCAAAAATGAAATTAACAGTGGCAGTTGAGCATTTTAAAACTTTGCTCCAAAAAATAATTTAACAATGTCACAATGTTCGAGTTCTATTTCCTATGAAGCAATGTTAATGGATGAAGAAATCATTTAATTATTAAAATGGTTAATTTAAAAAGAAAAAAAAGTAATAAAAAAAAACATAATTTGCGGAACTCGAACCTTGAGTGTCCGCGTGGGAGGCGGACATACAGCCAACTAGGCCATTTCGCCGTTGGTGACATTGTCGAAATACGCAGTCTAGTCCCAAAGTGAATTTACCACACCGTGCCCTCTTCTTGTAAAATCCGTGTCTACATTTTTATTTTACGTCAATTTGAAATTACAGCTGATGTTATCAAAATTTCCCACTAAGAATGCACTCAACCTTGAGCACGTTAGTGTCAGTTATAACTTTGAGTAATAACCTTAAAAACATCGATACAAGGACGGAGCCCAGAGCGACACGTCCTCTCTCTGAAAGGCCATGCGGCGGACTGATTTGCTCAGGTCTGCGCGCAGCGTTTTATAGCCCATTTTATAAAATTTATTAAAAAAGCAACAAGTTTGATTACTTCAAAATAAAAATTGTACGTTTTCAAGTATATGTTCTTCTTTCATAAAAAAATATTGCTCTGTTAAATAAAGTACCATATAAGGTTTAAAAAAAATATTTAGAGACAGTAATTTCTCAATTATTTCGAACGCTTTAGATATTTTATTACTCGAAAACTGGAGCTAAATCTTAAAATGTTCGTAACTAACTTTTTGCTCGGGGATATTGTCTATTTAATAACATTTTATTTTCATTACATATATTATGAATTTAACAAAATTTTGAGCCTCGAAAATGACTCTAAAAGTGAATTTTGACGATCTTAGCTCAGTTATCTTTTTATTTATCAAAATTTACGAAAAAATCTTAAAATGTTCTTAACTAACTTTTTAGATGACAAAATTGCCTACAATAATTGGTAATTTACATATTTCTACAATGGGTCTTTCATCAACTTTAAGGGGTTCGAAAAGTACTGTTTTTGCCCAAATGACGCTAAATTTGTATATACGCTCTTAAGAAACGTTTAGGAGAAGCATTTAGTATTAAAATATATTATAAAAAATAGGCTGGGCTGTAATGTGGCTCTAGAAATACCCATCTGACTTTGGGATAAAAGAGTGAGTCTGATAAATAAGTGTGTATGGATGTGTTTCACTCAATTTGCTGCATTTTACTTCACTCGATAGCATTAAATAGCTATTCAAATATGTTTTTACAGCGTCCTGCTGTTAAATATCAAGGATTTAATTATAATACGGAATATATTTTTACGCAGTTTCAATTAGCTGGCTAATAAAAGTCTAATAAAAGATAATATTAGAGCAACAGTTTGAACGCATATCACATTTCCTGAATGTAATGCAGAGAATATCTGTTTCCTGGATAAGGCTTCCGCATTCCAATTAAGCACATTTACGTTTGCATCACCGAAAGTGGTGGGCAGATTTGCATTGTTTTCTTTTACATTACCTTACGCCTATATCTTCGTAAGAATAGGTAGAAATGTAGTTCTGCGTCCACATTACGTTAATTGTATTTCAGTCCCACGCAATACGGGGCGAGCCTTATACTGAGAATTTGCTTACGAAAAAATGACAATAATACCAAGCCCGACCCGATAATTGAACCCGGGACTTCAAGATCACACAGCACATGCTTGCACCGCGAAACCACGAGGCAGTCGATTTGTGAATTGAATTGATTTTTAAAATTCCACGTATGTAACAGGAGTTTATTGACTTTGACAGCCCGGTGGCGCAGTGGGCTAGACCTTACGAAACGACCAGCCGCGGGCTCGATCCCCGCACCGAGACAAATGGATGTGTGATCCACAAGTGTTTGTTTCGGGTCTGTGTGTATGTGAGAGTAAAAAGTCTCGTAGTTTTTGATTCCCACGCCACAGGACTTGTATCCTAGTGCGGGGTTTGAACTATGTATGTATCTCTTGGGTGTATTTATTTATTTATTTTATGTTTCGAAGTCTTTAATCTACGAGTATTTTCACTACATTGTCTTGTATACTTGCAGGCATATCACTGATCAGTCAATTTGATGTCAAATGTCAACTGTGTTTACATACCCCCGCGGAGTTCGCCGAACAAGTACTCTGGATGACGCACAAGAATCCCAAGTTTTATCGTTATGTAACAATTAACATACTTTTGATTCAATAACTTAGTTCTGATAATACAATAGCCTTAAGTTATGGTTCGAAGGATATACCTATGTCTTTTCGTATTTATATGTATGTCTTTACTTTGTTATTTCATACTGTGTGGAAAAACATCGTTTGATAGTTCGGAGGTTTAAGATTCGAAGTTGTTAGGACGGTCATCAGCTTATGAACGTTCAAAATAGGTGCAATTTAAGAAGTAAAAGGTACCTTTTTTTTAAAAGGAAGGTATTGATTAAATAATAATAATAAGGTCAGGGGATGCCTTTTCCATTGATCTAGCCAGTCATGGAACAGGGCTACGAGTACGCGAGCTCGACCCCCCGAGCTGTTACAGTCTCCTAATACTTCCTTATCCGGGAGTGTAGCATCCTTACCATCAGGCCAAATATCCTTTCCCGCGATATCCTGTACCCAAACACACCCTATCCCCACACCATTCCCTTTAAAACATAGAAATTCCCAAGGAGGGTTGGCGTCAGGCAGGCGGCCGGCCGTAAAACATCTGCCAAAACTCTTATGCAGTATGTTTTGTCCTTCCACACAGGTAGGAAGGACAAAACATGCTGCGCCGACCCCAAACAAGAATTGGGATCAGGGCAGGAGAATGATGTATTGATTAAATAATAAAAAAAAATGTGTAGCCTTTAAGAAGTATTACTTTGACAGCTTCGTGGCGCGATTGGAATCTCACAATTTTATCAACCGAGATGTCGCGGGTTCGATCCCTCCACCGAAACGAGTGTTTGTGTGATCCACAAATATTTGTTACTATAGGCGTTTTTGAGTCCGAAAACTAAAAACTTTATCGTAGTTTTAGCTACCCACGACACAAGACAAGTATCGTTGTGAGGGGTCAGAACTATGGATGTGACTGCAGGTGTATCTATTTCTATGTAGAAGCGAGTGAATCGTGAATGTCATTCATTGAAACGTTAACAAACAAACAAACAAACAAACATACCTCACGCCTATATTCCCCGAAAGGGTAGCAGAGGTGCATTTCTGCACCCACATTTCGCCAGGTATGTATCAGTCCCACGTAATAGGGGGCGAGCCTATTGCCTTTTTTCGGGCACATTTCCAGACTCCGTGCTGCTACTGAGAATTTCCTAATTGAAAAACCCAATAACACTTTGCCCGACCCGGGAATCGAACCCAGGACCTCTAGATCGCACGGCACATACTTGTACCGCAAGACCACGAGGCAGTCTAAACGTTACTAAAGTCTTTAAACCTTGAGATATTACAATGGAATTACATCCAAAGTGTTTTCGAGATAATGTGATATGATAATGGCATTGTTCTGAAGTGTATGTCTTGTAATCCGACTTGTACTTAGTAGAAGCTATCGCGTTTCCTGTTGTCAATGAGAGTGCGTTAACTGTTTCTTAGTCAGCAATCATCACCATCATCAGTCCGTAATCCGCCAATCCGCACAAGGCCAGCCTGGTGGCCTAAGTCCAAAACCCTATCAGTTGTAGAGAAGGTCGGTGACCAGCAGAGAGAATTATATAAGCTGATGATGACAGTGTCATTAAAAAAATTGGTCATTGTGTCTAAATAATAAATAAGGATTTACTTGCGAGCAACAAATTGAATAATTAATTTTGATAAAAGTGATTAATATTATCGCAAGAATTTGACGATTACGGATTATTAATAATTACGTACACTGACGTAAAGTGATTCGTTTTGTTGATGTTTTTAATGTGTGTTGGTAAATAAAAACGTCGAGGAACAATTAGGAAACTGACTAGATTTTTTTCATTGAAATTCTAAAGAAGCACGTATAATTTAGTTATTTATTACACTTGGCTTTATGGCTACACGATTATATTTGTATTTTTACAGGCCTGGTAAAGTGTCCGTAGATTTAATGTGCAGTAATCTATAATACTGACATTTTACAATTATAACGCCAACATATCCAACCGAAGGATTTGACATCTATCCATTTTAAATCTATGTTCAATGTTTGGCAAATGTATCAAATTAATGACAGTAATTTGTTACCCAAAGACTAGAGGAATATATTTTTAATATTGCATAATTATTCCATGTCTATAAGTTTATATCTTTAAGTATATGAAATAGTTTAGTGGGCAAGGCTTAACTTCTATTTCGAGATCTAATAGAAGTTGCCACGAGCATATTAAACTGTGTAAGAAGAGATTCATAAAGGCACAGATTACCACACACTGCCTTATATTATCTGCTTAAGTCACAAATATTGAAACTACTTAAATATTTGCAAAAAACATTGAATGAGAAAAGTTTGTGATATTGTTGAACAGTTGAGCCATCAACCAATTTATCCAGCCCGCTGGTTAGTTAACCACTCTTTGTATTATTTTACCGGTCATTCACTAAATATTATTATTAGCGATGAATATCCAAAAGTTTTCAATGAAAAAAATCGCAAAAATGTTAACACGTGCAAAGATAAACGGAGCATGGAAATTTCAAATTTACAATCGATGATTCGTTTTTTTATTATTGATAATAATATTAAATGAATCGGCTTTGTAGTTTGACGAGTTTCTTATACTTTAGATATTGTGTTGATTTTACAGATTCTATAGAAATACAACGGTCAAAATACATTTGTCAAATGACAGAACTTCTATTAGAATGTCGCATTGTATCAATAATTATGAAAAAGAAAAAAGTAATGATTTATTCATAACTGAAATGGAAGAATCCATTACATGTAATTAATGTTTTTTTTTGCAAGATGTATTACAGTCTATTTATATTTATTTTTAAATAGGGGCAAATCCTTATATAATAAAACGAACGAATTTGTGAAACAATTGGCGGAAACAAAAATTATATTTATTATTTAATTATATTAAAGTCCGCATTATGACTATAAAAAATTGCACAGAAAAATATACTAAAATATTTATGATCTGTGGAATTCACAATTTTACTATTAAAACATTTACCTCTTATTATAATCAGCCCTACCATTAACACAGAATTCCATTCAAATCACCAAAAAACACTCGCCACAAAAATGACTACAACTGTCTCTGGACGCACATTGCTAATGTCACTGTCACTCGTCGTCCAGGTCAAACCACATCGACGTCACACTCCTGGAGCCCTGTTCCCGCACCTGCTCCTCCGTGATGATCCTCAGAACCACTACTTCCATCATGCACAGGGCGAAGAGTATTATGAACACAGCGAAATTGGATCCCTGATGATGGAACTGGAAGGCACTTGGCAGCGGTCCTGGTGGGGGCCATGCAGCAACTCCGAAGGTCATCAGACACGAAACTCCTGAGAAAGCCATGGCTCTGTTAAGCCATAGAACCAGGGGACCATAAAAGGTTGCAGCTTACTTCCTTATCAGGTCAGTCTTTCAGCCAGTCTTTTTCGATTCATTTCTGTTCTTTTTTCAAATTGTTTGTATAATCTGTGAGCGGTGGTGTCTGCTTCGTGTTTCCAACATCACTTCCAAGGAGTTCGTAATATTTACAGATAATGAAGCAGCGATCGCGTGCGTCGGTCTCGCTAGCTTCAACGGCTATGCACACTTGCCGGAAAATCGGTGCGGGACGTTCTGCGGGCGTGCAGCAGACCGGCGGCTCCGCGGCGCGGCTGTTGCAAGCCTCTTATGAAATATGTATCGCTTTAGATTCTCCGTTGGGAAATGAAATGCGAGTGAGCGCAATCGTTTTGCGGTCAAGGGCGCGACTTGCTCGGACAGTGTACACGACCTTTAAGATCCTATTTGTAAGCACGCAGGGTAATTAAATTTAGATGTAATTGAATAATTGCTTTGTTGGAATATTTCGCGTTTGTACCCAACTTCGTAGTTACGTTTTGATTTGCATATTTGTAATTGATGTCTATATCTCAAGTTTACGCGTACTGCGGATTTGTCGCGCTGGATTATGAATTAATTATAAAGCCACCGTAGCGCAGTTATTAGGCAGTCGGTTATAAAACATGAATCCGTGAGTTCAAACTACAAGTGTGTGATCCAGAAATAATTCTTGAAAATACAACACGTATATTTGTCGCGCGTAATATGGAATCATAAATATTTTTTATTGAAAATTTTATATGTGCTTATGTTGTGGTAATACCTAATTTACCCGGAGAAAATTGGAAAGAATACAGAAGCTTATCAATCACAATAGATCATAGGAAGAAAGAAAGGTGGCCTTCAACTTTTAACCTTTAATTATGCAAAATTTTATTTGCATAACCGGCTTACGAATTTAAGACCACTTTAAGTGTGGTATATATTGACGCAACGGTGTTAATTGGCGTCCTATCTCTCGTTGTTTCTGAGTTATTACCGTGCTACTTAGTGCCGTAACTAGGGCGGTGCCAGCAGTGCCCAGCCACAGGGCGCAGACCCTTGAGGGGCGCAGAAATGACCAGACTAGTATCTAGTTTTATCTCATGCATGGTAGCTAAGCCTGGTTAGAGCATTTTTCAGGGGCGCAGTTTTGAAGGCTCGCACCGGGTGCATAAAAGGCTAGTTACAGCACTAGTGCTAATGAATGAGCCTATTTCCATAAAGCCCTATAAACCGCAATAGACTTTTCTGGTCTCATAAAATATTACTCAAAAACATGCCCGGCGAAATGACAGTGTGAAAATCATTTAAGGTTACCCATTTAGAGATACAAGCTTGATTGTGTGTGCCCGATGACGACTGTGTTTAAAATGCAGTTCCAGCATCCCAAGTTTTATTTTTTGTCGCTTGTCTTGACGTCAATTTTCGGCCATTACCTGCCTTAGATTTCGATCACGGTCTGAATACACTTGTATAAATGTGCGACATTTTGGGATAAACTTGTATAAAAACCTTTCCAAATAATACAATAAATAAACTTATAGTCTACGATGCCCTGATTGTCAGCTGTTAGTTACCATAATTTTGCCGAGTCGTTAAGAAACATATGTGTCACTAAGTCAAACCAGTCCGTAAAGTCACTGACCGATATTGTAGTAGAGTAATTCGGCTATCTTAACAGGTCGGGTTGACGAATTGATTCCGCACTTGTAACGTGGGAGAGGCTGTTTGCACAAACTGATAGTGTTACTTATTTGTAAAACATTGGTTTGATTGACATTATTGATTTAGGTTTTAGTATACTGTGGACCAAAAAATAACCAATTGTTTAACCAAAAATTACCAATAATTGTTACTAATAATAAAAATAAATAAAATTATAATTTCTTTGTAAAATTGTATTTGTAAAATGATTTAAAAAATTACTCTGTTGCATGGAAGAAAAGGCTTTTTTATGTTATTTATTTATACTGTGGATCAAAAATTAGTTTCCCAAAAATATAATTAATTGACAGTAAATTGCCAAGCTGATCCACTATTGTCTATGGGGAATCTTATTGACCCCAAACAGGTCTTGTCGTAGAGATCAAAGACTACGAGAAACTTGTCTGGTCTCAAAAACACCCAGACCAGAAACGGTTCTTTGAGGATCACTTTCAATTTTTTTTTCTCGGTTCTGGCATGGGGGCTTCGAGCTATCAAATTATTCCTTCTTAATGGCTACTTTTTTATTTTAGGTAAATACATTCTGTCAGAAGTACCCTAACTTCTACAAGCTTAATTAAATTGATCAGGAGTCGAACTATAAAAAGTGGGTCAAACCAGCGGACAATTGAATGGAAATTAATTAACATTGTATAGATTTTTTTTATCGGCCAGCATTACGAAGTATTAAATGGAATATTTAGGTTAATCAAAAACGAATTGTAATTGTGTTGATTCACATCCTCGCAGTCTTCAACCAAATGACAAAACATGTATTGTAAAAGGTCCGGATAATCAAAATTACAGAATATACAGTTTATTACTACTAAAACCCAAACTATTTTGGAAAATTTGTCTCTATTTCCTGTCAATAATTATGTCATTCAACCTTTGACGTTTATATCAACAAACATTGAAATCTATTGACAATAACCTCAGTAATATACTATGTTCATATTCATAGTATATAAAGACGCTCCGGAGCTCTCGACCTTCCGCCGAAGATCTTCAGATACTGACGTGTCTGTTGAAAAGACTCTACTGGTCAATCCCAACTGCCCAGTAAGGATAATGCTGGAGTACATAAGAAAGAAGTGCCGGCTCGGCATTTTCACCCAGTTCGACTTATGCGATGAGTCCGGGAGCCTTAAAGGCCTGTTCAGTATGCCTACTTATGCGTACGCCACAGACCAGTTCGAGCACAAGAAGACTTATTACCTCATTGTTATTAAAATGGTGAGTGTTGTGTTTTATAGAAAGATGGAAGAGTGTGTCAAGTCTAAGTGCTAGAGTCTAACTTCATCATCAACCCATATACGCCCACTGCTGAGCACGGGTCTCCTCTACCATTGAGAGGGTTTAGGCCGTAGTCCACCACGCTGGCCTAGTGCGGGTTGGCGGACTACACACCTAAGAAATTCCTAAGAACTTTTAGGTGTGCAGGTTTCATCACGATGTTTTCCTTCACCGTTAAAGCAAGTGATAATTCAATTTGAATACACACATAATTTCGAAAACTCAGAGGTGTGTGCCTGGGGTTTGAACCCGCGATCGCCGAGATTCTCGACCGCACGTCTAAACCTCGAGGCCATCACTGCTTATGGACTGTCTAACTTATGGACATTAAAAATGAATTTCTTCTTCTAGATCGAAAGTATGTAGCGCGAGAAAGCAAAATCTTATTATTAAATGAATATTTTTATTGAAACGGCATGACTCTCAATATATGAACTCAAAATGCGACATGGGCAACGAAAATCTTAGGGTATCACTTAATTCAAACGTCAATGTACATATAACGTTTATTATTTCCTCAGGAAAGCGACAAGCGGCAAGTCATTCTGCCACAACTGAACCACGAGAACAAGATTTACGAAGAACTCAAAGGCAAGGTGAAACGCTTCCTCCTCACAGGGGAGACTAGTCCTCCAGGAACTACTACTAACACTATCGGAAAGGTCACCCCTCCACCAGCGCCTTCTAAGCCTCCTTCGAAAAAGAAGTAGGATACATTTTTTAGTCTACGGAATAAGTTCTACATGTGGCGCCATCTGTTATTGAATAACGAAAAGTTTTCTTATATATTGAATGATGAATGAATAAAGGCTGATGTAAAATAATATTTATGTATAAATACGACATATTACTAAACCAATTTGGGAAATCATTATTTGTATTATTTATTATGCGTACTCAAAAGTGACACGCTATTAGTGAAAATAATTTAGAAATAATAAACAGTGGCTAGATGTTTTTTATATCTTTTTTATAAATTCATACTCACTAATTATTTCTTTGATTTACCAATCTGTATTTGTGATGTAAATTGAAAGTAAAATTTCCAGTAAGCGCCGTTTAAATGTTCACATACTTATGTCAAAATGTATTTTTGCTACATACTTTCTGCAAGGCGTCTGATATCCATATAGGGCTTAATGAGTAAACCCTCAATATAATATTACTGGAAAAAGTGTATTTTTTATCTTCTTTCTTTCTTTATCAACCCATATACGCCCACTGCTGAGCACGGGTCTCCTCTACCATTGAGAGGGTTTAGGCCATAGTCCACCACGCTGGCCTAGTGCGGGTTGGCGGACTACACACCTAAGAAATTCCTAAGAACTTTTTAGGTGTGCAGGTTTCATCACGATGTTTTCCTTCACCGTTAAAGCAAGTGATAATTCAATTTGAATACACACATAACTTCGAAAAGTCAGAGGTGTGTGCCTGGGGTTCGAACCCGCGACCGCCGAGATTCTCGTCCGCGCGCCTAAACCTCCAGGCCATCACTGCTTATCATTTTTTTATAATTCGGTACTTAATTACACCACATGGTAAAGACTTAAAAAACCTCTAAGACTTGTTAACTAGCGACATCTTTTAACACGTTTTAGAACCTATTCCTTTTGATTTTTACCTTCGTAATTTGAAAGGCAACATCACATGGGGCATTCCACGCGAAGCGGACAAGCAAAAAAAGTCGATGTTTCCGATTTCAGTAATATTCGAGTATGTTATAGATATACATGTCCTTTATACGTGTGTTAAATATTTTTGTAATATAATGACTGGTTACAGAGTTACGGGACTTTGAACTTGTGGCCGGCGTGTGGGCATGCAGTGCTTCAAAGCCCATTACCGAGTCATAAGATTATGGTTTAAAATAATTAAACTAGTGGATTTAATACTTCATTTAATGAGTGTTTAAACTGCATTTTTGTATATCAAAAAAAAATATTTTTTCATTTAAAAAATTGCAAGTTAACTTTTTAAAGTTGATTTTCACAAAGATTATCGTCTTCAATTTTTTTTATTTTTTTCCTGACAAAAGCTTATACTGTGCAGAATATCCTTACTAAGTTGTATTACGGGCTCGAACTTAGTTTAGGAGCTAGATCAAAAATAGTGCCGCTGCGATGGCGTCCAGCGCCGCGTCTAACGCCCTCCCCTTGTTAGAATTTAATAAAACTTTTAATCAAAGGAATAAAATAACTTCCGATGGAACATTTTGCATATGATCAATAATACTAATACGTTAATATCTATCTATTAAACACTGTTTACTTTAAATCTACACAAATAATACGCTTTTTAAAATAAAACGAACTATTTTAATAGTTACATGTATTTACAATTTTAAATAATTTACTGTCAGTGGTACGATTTATCGTAATTTATTCAGTAGTAGGAATGAAGGCATGATATTGTTTTAGCCTGGTATGGGGCACGCTGATTCAAACTTATTCTATAAAAACAACTCATTTTGTTGAATGTCTTCTTTTCGTGAATAGAAAATATTCCTTAGACTAGTTATCGCCTCATAGTCCATTTCCACTGGAAAAACGACCACCTCCTGACACTTGTATATTGTCACAAAAAAGGTGAAATTTATAACATAAAAGGATTATGATATCGGATGACCTAAAACATGACACAGCAAGGTTTACCATAATACCATCCACAGAATTTTTAATCAACATCTTTAAAATAGGCCATTCGAACTACATAAGAAAGATATATTTAAATAATTGATGGTGCACCCTAGTTCTTTAAAAATAGATTTAATTTCATAAACCTGTTGTATTTTAAACAAGATTTTGGTACAGAAGCAGAATTAGATTTTTCTGCCACTTCTTATGGAAAAGGGTTATGTGATGGGGGAAACTCAAAGCGGCTGGCTACCTAAACTAGTCTACAGTCGAAATAAAACCAAGCAATTACCAAATTCGAGCGTGTGTAAGAATGGGCGAGAAAATGAATGTTTCTAACGCATATTTTCTATTCACGAAAAAAACATTCATAAACATAAATTGTTTTTATAGAATAAGTTTAAGTTTGAATCAGCGTGCCCCATACCAGGCTCAAACAATATCATGCCTTAATTCCTACTACTGAATAAACTGTGATAAATCGTACCACTGACAGTAAATTATTTAAAATTGTAAATACATTTAACTATTAAAAATAGTTCGTTTTATTTTAAAAAGCGTATTATTTGTGTAGATTTAAAGTAAACAGTATTTAATAGATAGATATTAACGTATTAGTATTATTGATCATATGCAAAATGTTCCATCAGAAGTTATTTTATTCCTTTGATTAAAAGTTTTATTAAATTCTAACAAGGGGAGGGCGTTAGACGCGGCGCTGGACGCCATCGCAGCGGCACTATTTTTGGTCTAGCTCCTAAACTAAGTTCGAGCCCGTAATACAACTTAGTAAGGATATTCTGCACAGTATAAGCTTTTGTCAGGAAAAAAATAAAAAAAATTGAAGACGATAATCTTTGTGAAAATCAACTTTAAAAAGTTAACTTGCAATTTTTTTAATAAAAAAATATTTTTTTTTGATATACAAAAATGCAGTTTAAACACTCATTAAATGAAGTATTAAATCCACTAGTTTAATTATTTTAAACCATAATCTTATGACTCGGTAATGGGCTTTGAAGCACTGCATGCCCACACGCCGGCCACAAGTTCAAAGTCTCGTAACTCTGTAACCAGTCATTATATTACAAAAATATTTAACACACGTATAAAGGACATGTATATCTATAACATACTCGAATATTACTGAAATCGGAAACATCGACTTTTTTTGCTTGTCCGCTTCGCGTGGAATGCCCCACATGTAATTAAATAAAGAAAGGAAACGTGAGTAATATCCTGTCGTTTATTGAACAGCAAATTGGTTTACCATCATGTTGTTAAAGCAGTCGTGCGCAGAGTGTAAATGAAGCATAACATAGTATGTACAGTCACGAGCATAAATATGTTCCTATGGGCAGGTTGGCAAAAATATCTGACCCATGATCGAGTTCAATAATATGTGCCTACACGTACGCAGCAAAAATATGTGACATTATCCGGCTGCATAATGCAGTGCCGTCAAAATGATGTGATACACTCACGAAGCATAAATATGTGACACCACTAGGCGGCAATAATATGTGACATAATTTTATCTTCAATTTAATTTAATTTACAATTTATATGAATTAATGAAAGAAATAAATTGTATTTTACATTATTTTAATATGGCTGTAATTTTATACTATTCTAGCTATCCCGGCAAACTTCGTATCGCCCTACCCGCCAATGAATGTTTTGTTACTTATTAACAGAATTTAATTTTCAATTACTTAGGTATATTATCATCCCCCTGCCCTGGTCCCAGTTAATTACTTGGGGTCGGCGCGGTATCTCTTCTTCTTCCACACATCCCTGTCAGCCGTCATGTCTTCATTCACCCCTTTCTCTTTCATATTTTCAGTCACGCACTCCATCCATCTCTTTTTTGGCCTTCCTCGACTCGCCCATCCATCCACTTTCATATTCATCACCTTTTTTCCTACATATGATTCATTCCTTCTTATAATGTGCCCATACCACGACAGACGGTTTCCTTTCATCTTTTATATCACAGGAGCTAATTTCAGACTTACCCTAACGTATTCATTTCTCACTTTGTCACTCCGTGTTATAATACCACACATCCACCGCAATATTCGCATCATTGCTGCATGCAGTCGTCTTTCGTAAGTCTTCTTCGTTGACCATTTTTTTTCTTTTTCAGCACAGATGCTAACTCTCTTGACCTACCATTCATCGTACCTACATTCCAACTTGCATACCTCAATCTCATTTCCCGGGCTAGTGTCTTACGTTGCCCCCGCCTGGGCTGGTGTAACAAACCTTGCCCATTTCTCACAGGAGCCAGGTGCTGCCCCTGTGCGTCGGCTACGGGAGACGCCCTAGGCCCTGTCACCTTTCTTATTATAAATTCTGCATAAATGTTTTGGCAAATGTTTTGCAAATGTTTATGTCTGACACCAACTCTCCTTGGGACTTTCATTGTTTTGGTAATGGGGTAGAGATAGCGTGTGTTTGGGTACAGGATATTGCAGGTAAGGATATTTGGCCTGATGGTAAGGAAGCTGCAGTCCCGGATAAGGAAGTAGTGGGAGACTCCAACAGCTCGGGGGGCCGAGGTCGCGTACTCGCAGCCCTGTTCCATGGCTGGCTAGATCAATGGAAAAGGCATCCCCTGGCCATTTATCAATATTTCTTGAAGGAGATTTAGAGTATTTATAATATTCAAGCATAATAAAAAATTAAAAATTAGGCACTACCAAGGAGATTTGTTACACAAAATAAATTTCTGAAAGCACGCCTTAATATTTGACAGCCAAAAAATGTCAATCCATTGTCATGACAATTCTGCATTTTTAACATCTAAAATACGCAATTATTCGAACGTTATAGATGCATATTGTCGATTTAAAATGCTGATTTTAATACGGTCTTTTATTTGAGGGGGTCTCTAACTGCATCGATGGGATAAACATTAAATGACAAGAAATTTTGTATGGTGTTAAAGTTCAAAATGACTTAAGTATCATTACGATCCTTTTGTATGGGAATTTAGAAAAGTATTATTTTTAGACATTTTCAGGCAATTGTTAAAATGTATCTCTCCGTAAGAACAATCTTCGTACTTCAAGGAATATTATAAAAATAGAATTAGCGAAATCGGTTCAGCTGTTCTCGAGATTTGCGCTAAGAGACACATCGAGCAAATCATTTTTATAATATAGAACTCCTCCACTACGATTTAAACTTTATTGTATTGTATTAAAGTTCAAATTGGCGTAATTATTAAAACGAAACTTTTGTATGGATAAAGAAAACAATGAAAAGTCCCACGGGAACGCTGTCGAACGGGATAAAAAGTATTCGAGTTCGATGTCCTATGTTTTATTCCCGGTTCTAAGCTACCTCCCCACCAATTTTCAGCCAAATCGCTTCAGCCGTTCTTGAGTTATAAGTGGTGTAACTAACACGACTTTCTTATATATATATGGATTTATGTCTAGATATTATGGTCTAAATCACGACTAAATTTAAATATTTACTTATACTTTTTTGTATTTTAATTTATCAAATCATTTTAATTAATAATTTTAATTCTTTTTTTATAAACATTGTAAATTAAAATCTAGTATACCCCCCGTTTGCATTAATAACATCCTGTAGCCTCTCTCGCATGAATGAGACAATATTAGTGCACACTTGAGAGCCCCGAAGTCTCCTCCCAAATGTCGAAGGTGTGACAACGCAGGGAATTGTAAGTTCTAGCCTGATTTGGATCCCATTGTTGGACTATTAAACCCCACAGGTTCTCAATAGGATTCAAATCAGGGCTTTTAGGAGGGAAATCTATTAATTTTATCGTCTCTCTTTGCGTATTAAACCACTCACGAGTTATTCGTGAGTTGTGGATCGGGCTGTTGTCTTGCACCACATAAAGAGGTGCTAAATCAGGATAACTGATACGCCTTGTACGATAAAAAAGCAGTGATGGCCTCGAGGTTTAGGCGCGCGGTCGAGAATCTCGGCGGTCGCGGGTTCGAACCCCCGGCACACACCTCTGACTTTTCGAAGTTATGTGTGTATTCAAATTGAATTATCACTTGCTTTAACGGTGAAGGAAAACATCGCGATGAAACCTGCACACCTAAAAAGTTCTTAGGAATTTCTTAGGTGTGTAGTCCGCCAATCCGCACTAGGCCAGCGTGGCGGACTATGGCCTAAACCCTCTCAATAGTAGAGGAGACCCGTGCTCAGCAGTGGGCGTATATGGGTTTATGATGATGATGATGATGATACGCCTTGTCGGTATCAAAATGTCTGAAAGAATTCCTGTATATTCAACGCTGTTAAGGCGACCAGTTATCTCGTATTACTTCGATAAAGAAAGTTAACTTCAAAACAATATTTCTTTAATTATTTCGTCTTCGTTCGTTAAAATAGTAATTATGATCGTTAAATTGTTCTTCACTAAACAATCTTACCAATATTGTTTTGGGGAATACTACACACACCTTCGATCAAATATACTAGATTGAAGATCGCAAACAAAATCACTTGTCTTAGTGGCACCGGTTGCATATATTTCATGATATATTTACACATTTGTAATTCAGATTTCGATTTGTAAAGTATTAAATTAAAGACGACTCCTGGTTACAATTAACCTTAAATCTTTGCAATTGGATTTTATATAGCTTACAATAAATTTGAATTTAAGACGTTATGACATTAAAATGCAGAAAATAAAAATGTCATTTTAAAATAATGTCTTTAATAAATGAGGACAAATATTTTAAAATAAACGTCACGCGCAAGTAATAAGATTGAAAATTATTTGTTCACATTTGGCATTCACGTTGTTTTAGTACTAAATATTTCTTAGTGCGTTCACTTCGAACAGTCATTATGTCATAAAGTGTCTGTTTTTTTCATTCTGTTTGGCCTTACTTCGTAAGTGTATACGAGTAATATTCGGTAGCAATAGCAAAAAACCTTATCATTCACGTCACAAGTTTTGGTATTGAGAACTAATTATTGAAAAGAAAAATGCAATTGCGTTCAGAGTCAGATAGTCGTTAATACGTCGTTTGAACTATGTATAAGTTAAATCAACCATGTCTCTTAAATCTATTAATTTAAGAAACCATAGTTTTTCTTTTGCGCAAAAATCGGCTTTACAGTATTTACAATATTACTCACTACCAAGCCAGCAATTATTATTTGTGGAATTATATCTGAATTTGAATTATGGTCTACTTTTTCACCAAATTCAGTGGTATTCGTTTTAAATTTATCAAAACTCTGCTAGGGAATCAAAAAAATTAAATTAATTTAAGAAAAATCAATTAACTGTATAAATAATAAATTAATCGGAGCAATCGTGTTAAAAGCCGCTTCCGTTTAACACAACATAATAATTCCTTAATGTCACAGCAGCCGTAGGCAAAATATATCTACGTATTAAATGAATATTTGAATTTGGTCGTGATTTAGAATATATCTAGACAAAAATCTATACAAATAATTTAAAGAGGTAAAGCTTGTGACTTTGTATAAAGTAATCTCTAGATCTACTTAACCGATTTTGAACATTCTTTTAGCAATAGAAAGCTACGTTATTTGTGAGTGTCATAGGGTAAATATTAATCAGAAAATTGATAACAATTTTTCATTGTAGCCGGTTTTACAAAGTAAACCGAAGAAAAAACTGTCGAACGAAAACGTTTTTTATGAACGCTGCTTTTTTACCCATGAGAGATATTTGCTTGAGTCCTAGAGAAAAGTTATAGAGCTTGATCACCATTATCACTATCAGCCCATATACGTGCCACTTCTAGGCACGAGTCTTCTCTATCATTGAGAGGGTTAAGACCTTAATCCACCACGCTGACCTAGTACGGGTTTACGGACTACAAACCTAAGAAATTTCTAAGAACTTCTAGGTGTGCAAGAGTCATCACGATGTTATCCTTTACCGTTAATGCAAGTGATATGATAATTCATTGTTAATACAGATGGGCGTGATGGGGTGTACGCCCGCGACCGGAGAGATTCTCAACCGTGCGCGTAAACCTCGAGCCTAGCACTGTGAAGCTTGATAATGCTTATAAAAAGTCAGCGACAGCATAATATGTCTAACTATAAAAATATAACTGTAAAAAAATGTTTTGTATATTGAAGAATAATTTAAATCATTACTTCATGTTAATTGATCAATATTATCAACAATTATGATTTTTTATTAAAATAAGTGAGTTTATAGATATACTCTCAAGTGTTTAAAACAAAATATTTTTTTCTTTAAGAGCGTATATACAAATTTAGCGTCATTTGGGCAAAAACAGTACTTTTCGAACCCCTTAAAGTTGATGAAAGACCCATTGTAGAAATATGTAAATTACCAATTATTGTAGGCAATTTTGTCATCTAAAAAGTTAGTTAAGAACATTTTAAGATTTTTTCGTAAATTTTGATAAAGAAAAAGATAACTGAGCTAAGGTCGTCAAAATTCACTTTTAGAGTCATTTTCGAGGCTCAAAATTTTGTTAAATTCATAATATATGTAATGAAAATAAAATGTTATTAAATAGACAATATCCCCGAGCAAAAAGTTAGTTACGAACATTTTAAGATTTAGCTCCAGTTTTCGAGTAATAAAATATCTAAAGCGTTCGAAATAATTGAGAAATTACTGTCTCCAAATATTTTTTTTAAACCTTATATGATACTTTATTTAATAGAGCAATATTTTTTTATGAAAGAAGAACATATACTTAAAAACGTACAATTTTTATTTTGAAGAAATCAAACTTATTGCTTTTTTCGTAAATTTTATAAAATGGGCTATAAAACGCTGCGCGCAGACTTGAGCAAATCAGTCCGCCGCATGGCCTTTCAGAGAGAGGACGTGTCGCTCTGGGCTCCGTCCTTGTATCGATGTTTTTAAGGTTATTACTCAAAGTTATAACTGACACTAACGTGCTCAAGGTTGAGTGCATTCTTGGTGGGAAATTTTGATAACATTAGCTGTAATTTGAAATTGACGTAAAATAAAAATGTAAACACGAATTTTACAAGGAGAGGGCACGGTGTGGTAAATTCACTTTGGGAGTAGGCTGCGTATTTCGACAAAGTCACCAACGGCAAAATGGCCTAGTTAGCTGTATGTCCGCCTCTCACGCGGACACTCAAGGGTCGAATTCCACATATTATGTTTTTTTTTTTATTACTTTTTTTCTTTTTAAATTAACCATTTTAATAATTAAATGATTTCTTCATCCATTAACATTGCTTCATAGGAAATAGAACTCGAACATTGTGACATTGTTAAATTATTTTTTGGAGCAAAGTTTTAAAATGCTCAACTGCCACTGTTAATTTCATTTTTGAACTTTCACTATACATAGAATCATCAGGAACTTGTTCTTCAGCTGTTTGTGCACTAGTAACATCTTGATTCACAGACATTTTTATTAAAAAGTAAAAACTCTTTAAACAATTTATTTTGAGTTTGATATAATTTCGAAACAGTAAGTCACAGAAAGCTACAAACTCTGTGAAGCCTTCAAATAGACTGCCAAGTTGGCCCAGAGGTTATACTCTAATGAGAAGAGTAACGACAATAAATTTAACTTTGGGGAACATACACTACCTACGTGTAATATAAAAAAAATTGCTTTCTAATATTGGAGGTGAGGCTTGAGCGAAACCGGTTTGGTGAATAGACAAATAATATTTTATGTTATTCATATATAATATATAATTGAAAAATTTGTTAAATAATTAATGATAGATATAAATGTGGTTATTATTTATGAATACCATAATTATTAGCTGCTTTATAATTTAGTTAGTATAATAGTTATTGTAAATTAAAATTAATTTAATACTTAACAATGTTTTTCTCTATTGAATTTATTTAATTATTAAAATAGTTAATTTAAAAATAAATAAATAAGTAATAAAAAACAAAATAGTCAAAAGCGGGATTCGAACCCTGAGCGTCCGCGTGGGAGGCGGAGTCAGTGCTGACTAGACTATTTCGAAATAAGCAACCATATCGAAAATAAATAAGTAAACTTACATGTAAAGATTCAAAGAACAAAACAAAATATTTCGCGGACACCATGTTGCGTCATTGGTCATTTGATTATCTTTGTAGGTAGTAATATTATAGTAGGAGAGCTAGCATACATTTTTGGGTTGGTATTTGATGCAAGCTGAAAACTTGTTATAGCTCTCCTATTATATCCCAACACGGAACTGCAAACTGCCTCGTGGTCTCGCGGTATAAGTATGCGCCGGGCAGTATTATTGCAATTAGCAAATTTTCAGTAGCATTACGGAGTCTGGAAATGTGCCCGAAAAACGGCAATAGGCTCGGCCCCTATTACATGGGACTGGTACATACTTGGCGAAATGTGGTTGCAGAAATGCAGTTCTGCCTACCCCTATGGAGGATAGATACAGACGTGAGGTTATGTATGTGTATGTGGAGCTGCAGACCTGGCTATGAGTAGCGGGGATAAATCAACCCCAAAATAAAAAAAATAAGCCCGACGTATTATTTTTATTCTTTTAACATTTAACTACAACATACATACATATATTGCAACATATATTGAATTAAATTTATTTTTAGATTTTTTTTAATTTAGTGATTAATTTAGCCCCGCTACTTACCAGCCAGGTCTGCAGTTCCGTGTTGGGATATAATATATATGACAAGTTTTCAACTTGCTTCCAATACATACCCAAAAATTCATGCCAGCTCTTGAACTATTAGCTCAATGCGACGAACTAATAAAATTGAACAAGCGAACGCCACCGCGGCCGGCGATGCGCGGCGGCACCTTTGAAACCGCGGCACCTTTGACGCCGCGCCTTGTTTGACAATTCGCCGACGCAACGAACGAAATAGATAAAAGGAAAAAATCAAAGGACTGTAGCCTGAGTCCTGTCGATGGTAGAGGAAGCCCGTGCCCAGCCGTGGGACGTATAAGGGTTGATGAGAGAATCAAAATAAATAACAGTACTTTCCATATCGTAATTAAATGTACTTTTATGGGTAATTTCTCACTTCATTGTATAATTTAATTTTTATATAACACTAGCTGTTGCCTGCGACTTCGTCCGCGTAAACTACAGGATTGAGTTCAGAAAGAAAATCTATTTTACTCCTCAGAGTCCTATTTATGCCCATACCAAAAATCATACGAATCGGTAAAAATTACGTGAAACCGTAACGTGCCGGCCGTCGCGTCGCCTTGTACATAAAGAATTGCGCGCTTGATCATTATTTTGAAACTGCGATATCTTCTTAGATACTCATTGTAATCAAATTATGTCAAGGGCAAATTTCTTTTAAATTAAATACTTATACTAAATAACGCATTTATTTGGATAAGGATTAATAGAATCTTTATAAAAACACCTTCACAAACAATGCTTTATGATATAACAAATTTGGTTAGCATAAAAGAGGTTATAGTGAACAAATCCTAAAAGTTAGACATATGCTACCGCTGACTTTTTTGTAGGCATTATCAAGCTCTACAACTTTTCTCTAGGACTTAACTATATATCTCCCATGGGTAAGGCTACGTTTGCAGAAAACAAATTCGTTCGACCGATTTTTCTCCGACTCACTTCGCAAATCCGGCCACAGCGAATAACTAATATCTTTTTTTCGGACTAATATATAGCCTATGAGACTCACAAAGAACGTAGCTTTCAATTGGTAAAATAATTTTCAAAATCGGTTCAGTATATCCAGAGTTTCCTTTCTACAACGTCACAAATTCACAAACTCAATAACGTTACCTCATTATAATATTAGTATAGATAATGTATGTAAAAGATTAGAACAATCACAATTTTATATGTGATATTTTCATTTTATTATCCATTTATGAAATTCGAGTTTACCGCTAAGGATCTCGGTCACTGACCACTGTTGTGTTATACACGGCGAGCGCCCGTCCCCCGCACGTCGATGTGTGCCGGCATTTACGTTGGTGTGAGTTGAAATTCGGCGAGCGGCGATTTGTTTATACGCTCTTAACTGCATACAATTGGCACGAATGGTTAAAGAGATAATACTGACCTAGTTATGCAACCGCAACTGTGCCGTAATTTATTTAGTGATATTTTCATTAAAAATAGATAAATACAATATTTTTTCGCAATCAGGAAATAAATGATGGCATTCAGTATTAACCGAACTAAAATCACAATTTAATCGCAAGTAAAAATGTTTACCCCCCAACGAAGCGAGCGCGAGCCTGCTAGTATAGTATAAAAGTACAGCCATCTTGAAACAATGTAAAATAAAATTTATTTCGTATAATTATTATATTAAATTGAAGATAAAATTATGTCAGATATTATTGCCGCCTAGTGGTGTCACATATTTATGCTTCGTGAGTGTATCACATCATTTTGACGGCACTGCATTATGCAGCCGGATAATGTCACATATTTTTGCTGCGTACGTGTAGGCACATATTATTGAACTCGATCATGGGTCAGATATTTTTGGTAACCTTCGCATAGGAACATATTTATGCTCGTGACTGTACTTACTTATATGTACTTAATTGGTAACATTTTGATTTGATTGGAGAATGAGACTTTTGTAAGGAATATTAAATTAAATTAATGAAATTTGTAGGTAAACAGATGACTAATTCTCGCAATGCTATTGGAACTATTTATTTTTAATAAAAGTATTGATAAATTGAAATTTAAGCACAAAGACAAATTTTACTGTGAAAATAAACCTGTCGGGAGATGAATTAATCGAATTAAACTGAGATACGTGTCTTATGACGCGACTTTCAGAAGCCCCGAGAAACTTTTTGATTTCGCTAACACTCGCGGTTTAGGATTCAAACCTTTGGAGGCATCCACCTCTGACTTTTCAAAATTATGTGTGCATTCGAAATGAATTTACACTTGTTTTAGTGGTGAAGGAAAACATCATGATGAAACTAGCGTACCATAAAGTTTTTAAGAGTTTCAGAGGTGTGTAGTGTAGTCCACCAAATTCCGTGTTTTTAGAAAGGGGTTTTTATTTTAAGAAAAAATAATTGCCTCCGATGAGGACGTGGTAAGTATTCCCTATGAATTACGGTGGTCTATTAAAAAGTTTATAATCTATGGACTATGGTAAGTCATTGCACGACTCCCGGAAGGATGGCGGGCACGTGCGCAGGAAGTGCCATGGCGTGACAGGAATAGACAATGTGACTGTATTATGCAATTGTCGACCATAGACTATAATATTTAGTCATGATTTTTTTTACCCGGCTACGGAAAAACCAAAAGATAGTGATTATGACAGGCTATAAATGTGTGTTTATCTATTCCTTCATACCTTCTTTATAGTCTTATAGTACAGTTTAGGGTGATTCGCCTCGTTCGTGCAGATTTCGTCACTTTTCTTATTTTCAAAATTATTCTCAAATTGTGTAATTTTTTTACCAAATATCAATACTTGATAGGTATCTCATCACCTTTTTCTATTTTATACAGACTTTCTATGGATAACAACGAAAATATAAGCATTCGAAAATTCTAACGATTCTTTGATTTAGACGGTAATGATAACACTAAGGATGGTAATGACATTGGCTTACTCTTACTTAGTTTTTAATATAATTCTTACTTTTTCCTTGTTATATATTCTTTTTTATCAGCTGCGATTCGAGTCACTGCATCGTCTTCAAAAAACTCAAAAAATTCTGCTCAGTCAAGTTTTCTTTGTTAGTTAATTCACTTTTTCTTTTAATTTTTTCTTATTGCAAATGCTTTTGTTTGTGTCAAGAAATTATATTTATTAAAATTTTCTTTTTCTGTCATTAATAATTTGGAGAACTCTCTCTTATCTTTTTTTATTAAACTCTTAAATCTTTGTCCAACACTTTTTGAAAGGACTTCAGTGAAAATTAGTTTCTTTTTAATTTCTTTACGCCTATCTTTGTTCACATTTCTTAGAAGAGTCTATTTTCTCCTCAGTACTTACAATTCTTTTTCTATTAATCTAATAATCATTTTACTCAAAGAATCTTTCTCCTTCTTATCTGTGTCTATTTCTTGTTTAAGATGCCTATTTGCTTCTTATGGCCATATCGTAGTTATCTCAAAAGGTCATCCTTCTTGAAACAATTTTGACAAGATTTACTATTGCGCGAACTCAAACAATTTTGGGATGAATTAAATATGAAAATGGAAGCCGATCTTGAGAGAGGACCTTGTTCTTTAACTGTGGGCATTTTAGTTTTACTACTTGGTAGAGAATTGTCAATGAATTGCTGCAGGATACCTCTTTCTTTCTTTTTTCTTTCATAGTCACTTTTCGAGTTGATTTGCCATGTTTTTCTTTGAATTCTTATTTATCTAGGTGTTATGTCTTCCCCACTTTATTTTATTTTGTTTTTTCTTCTAAAGTAGCGAGCTTTTTCTTTTGCCTACGGTGCTGCATATTTTTTGGGATCATTCTTAATTTCTTAATCCTTTTTTTCGTTTTTGTAATCTATCTCGTTCACGTTTCTGTTCCAATGTTTGCTTTTTCTTATTCGACATGATGAGCGTAGCAACCAGTTAAAAGAAGTGTATCAGTAAGAATCATCTATGTACTGGTTAGATATTTAATCGACTTTATAAGCACTTTTCAACATAATAGGTCATTTTTAACATTTAGATGATGAATTTGGAAAGCTAAAACCAAGTAATACGTCTTCTTTTGACCCCACAACCACAGAGTTTCAATTGACATAAACAAAATCTAATAGCCATCGTAAAGACCTAATTACCATCGCTTTTAAAAACGACGGAAAACGAAGGTAGTGAGGGCGAAGGTAATGAGGTTTTACCACTTAAGTTAGTTTTATGTCTATATGCCTCAAAAAACTTGACTTTGAGCATATACTGATATTCAAAATCATATATTAGAATATGAATCTAATTACATCATACGAAAAATGATAAGTACTTATTTAAAATATCGACGATAGTATAGAGAACGATTCCAGAATAATCCCCAAATTTAGCAGTTAACACGATAATATTTCTTTACTGGGAACTAGTGTGCATTTGCGACGATGTTTACTGCCTGACCGAGGAATGCGCGGGGGCGCCTATGATTATATAACAGGAATAAGGCTAGCCATTTTCTTATAATTTTCATTTGAAGTTATAGCGATGGCTATGAAAGAAAATTTATGACAAACATTCATGATATAATATTTTAATGTATAAAGGTGTTATTTTAATTATTTTAAATTGAAGTCTATAGTATTCTTTATGCAGATTTTGAATATGGGTAAATTTGCTCATATTCATTATCGTTTTCTCTCTTAAACGAGAAACTGTTCATGAAAGTAGGAAAAGGACACCGAAGAAAATGAGATTTTGCTAGGTTATTTAACGTTAAAGTCATTAAAAACTTGAGTTTAGTTACCAAATCTAATTGGCAGATACGCATAGCATTACTACATTTCATTTTGTATAAAAATAAATGCGGTAATAAGTCGATAAATGATATTTTTTTCACTGGACATGGAATATGCACGAAAAAAAAGAATCACCCTTTAGAGGGCGAATACTTCAATATACTTCATGATCTGAATTTTGCTAAATTATATTTGTTTGACTTTTGGCCCTATCCCACCACACACCCGCCACTGCAACTCCTGTAATTCCAGGATCAACAGCGGCACGCACAGTATAGGCGCCGAGCAATGAAGCTCAGCGAATCTAAGGGGACCTAAATTGTCAAAATCCCGCAACGAAGTTAATCAGAAAAGCAATGTAAAGGAGGAGTTGGAAAACAAAGAGTTGTCCACTTCCCTCCACAGCAAAGCGGGTGACAAAATATTGAGCTATGAGGTTTAACCTCACTTAAATAAAGACAATTACAATTACCAAAAATTTGCCGCAATTAACGCACCACGGATAAATAACTATTGCTTAAATTAGACCTAACGTGCGAACTGTTATACAGACTTCCAATAATAGGTATGGCAAAATCGCTGAAAGGCACGGAAATTCCACCTGGATTCAACGAGGTCTGTATAATAAACAACACCAGACGTTACATGCATACTATTGAGCATACTGTTACGCTCATCCGACCAAAGATTGCACTCCCAAAGGATATGATGTGCGGACTGTTCATACTCGCAATCATGTGTTGAGCATTGGCACATAGGAGAATCAACCAACTTAAATGAGAATAATTTGCTACGAAAATTGCCGTGACCCGTTAGAAATTGCGACACGTAATGATCAATCTCAAGCCAGGTTTTCGCCAAGCGATCGCTAACCGAAGGAAAATATTGATAGAGATGACGTCCCTTTACAGACAGCTTCCATCGGTTTTGCCATTCTTCTATTAATTCCGAGTAAGTCTCGGCGTATGGTTTAAATAATCGAGTTATTTTTGAAAAGTCGCGCGATGGAAGGAAATCCCTATCAATACTTTGCTTGTAGGCAAAATATAACGCGGCGCGACGCTGTACTTCCAGGTCGACTGGAAGCACACCCGCAAGAACAGGTAAAGCCTCAGTACTAACGGTTCTGTACGCCTTACACAAAAATATCAACGCCAAACGCTGACTCTGGAGCAATTTCCTTCTGACTGCGCCGACAGTTGCCCTATCGGCCCACACAGGGGAAGCGTAACAAATACAACCCAAATATGTAGCTCCATAAATTGCTTTTAAGGTATTAAACGACAGACCCCAGGTTGACTTTGATATCCTCGTTAAGGCATAAAAGTTGTTTTTAGATTTTTCACCGACGCTTTTTATGTGTTCAATAAAAGAGAAATTTCGTTCTAGAACAAGCCCTAGGTAACAAACCGATTGTTTACTTTTGATAAGGACGTTATTAAATTTTATACGCGGCGGGGTTTTCAAGTTGCCTTTCAGCAGCAAATGAAATGATTTTTGAGGAGCGAACGAGAGACGGTTTCTTTCACCCCAGTGAGTAATTAAACGTAGACACGTGTCTGCTAACTTTTCTAGACCAGACCTACTATTTGCGTGTATGAGTAAGAGTCTGTCATCCGCATATCCTATTAAAGAACAACACGGTGGTAAAGGAATCGCGAGAAAGTCATCAAAGCCTAGATTCCATAAGTAAGGGCCGACAACAGAGCCCTGGGGGCAACCCATTGTCAGTGACTTCGACACTGCGTGGTGACCTAAGCGCAATTTAGTTGATCCATGGATAAAATAAGAGTTGATCATAGAAAATATATTCCTTGGGCAACCGCGAGATTTTAATTTCAGAAGTAACATAGGCCACCAGGCATTATCGAATGCACCAGAGATATCTAAAAATATCCCTAACACATACTTATGTTCCGATTTGTTAACCGCTCTTCTAACCGATAAAGCTGCGTCCACGGTTGATTTACCAATCGTAAAACCGAATTGATTATCGTGGAATTTCGGTCCGCCTGGTAGTAAGCGAGGCACAATAAGGCGTTCAAGTAGCTTGCCTAACGATGGTAATAACGTTATAGGACGATAGGATTGTGGGTCTTCAGGAGGCTTATTGCCTCCTTTTGGTATAAGTTTAATGAGACCACACCGCCAAATTCGCGGAAAAGCACCCTCAGCTATGCATCGATTAAAAACGCGCATTATGGCGACACTGGACAGTTTACACGCTTCCTTTATCATCTTGTTGGATATTTTGTCCTCTCCAGAGGCTTTATTAAGCGGGAGGGAGCTGACTACTTCAAGAAATTCGCGAAGAGATGGGCTATCCGAGTCCGGAGTAGATGGTGAAACGGAGGCCCATAGTCTTACTTGACTATGATATGCGGAATCGTTTTCAAGGCTATCGTCCGGGATAAGTGAGTTTAGTAAGGTTTCCGTGGTCTCCTCAATACCAGTAGTGTATGTTCCATTAACTTTTATGTTTTCAATGTATGCTGAATCAATTGACTTATTAGCTTTAAACTCATGGTAAAGGGGGGACCAGGGACCCTCAGCATTAAGACGGTCAACTACTCTTCGCAACAAATCGCCTTTTGCTTTAATAATCGCGGCTCTATAACGCGACCTGGCTATCTTTAGAGAGTTAAAAGCACTTTCAAGTAAATCACTATTAATACACTTTTTCTTAAGCGAATTGAATCTCCTACGCGCTCGACGAAATAGTTGACGAAGGTGGACTAAGGTATTGTTCCACCAATCACATCTGCGAGCATTAGTAACAAATGCACGACCGAAAGTCATATCCGCACAATATGTAAACGTATCGGTCATAATTTCAGCGCAAGCTTCGGCTGAAAGTTCATTGCGAGTGAAATCTTTGGTATGATTAGCAAAAAGTGAGCAAAAAGACTCCCAATTAGCCCCTCTTAATTTATACCTATAGTTGTAATAATTAATAGGATGCCCTCGTGTAAATCCAGGTAAAAACTCGTACACTATCAGGCGGTGATCACTACAAGACGCGTCAGGTGCGTCATATTTGTTTGACTATAAAAATATGTGCTAGTCAAGGCTAAGAGACTCCTAGAGACTTCATATTTATCTAAGTTGTAGGCACATTATAACAGAGTCGTGACGATACAGCATGAATGATGAATTAGCATGGATGCTGTAATTTTTAGAGGTTGAGTGATTTCTGACGGCATTGGCTTTGTTATGTATAAAATTTTATTTATCCTTGGCTAATACTTAGCATTATCGATGTATTGTCGACAGCCCCGTGGCGCAGTTAGGTAGGCACCAGCTAGACTCGAGAGGCTGAGGCTTCGATCCCCGCACCGAGACAAATGTTTGCGTGATACACAAATATTTGTTTAGGTCTGGGATTTTGTAACATCAAAAAGTAGTAGTCTCGTAGTTTTCACAAGACTTGAATTTTAGTCTGGGGTCAGAACTGTATACCATTGTATGTGAGTATTTATCAAGTAGCTCTAATATAGCCATAATCAAATCGCAAAAGTAGACTTCCACTACAATTGGATTAATATGAAGAAAGGGTCGACTTAGCCGTGGTGATCCAAAGTGAACCATCGGTTTTAAATTTTAGTCATTGTTGAAGTCTTATTTGTAGCAGAGTCTTTAAGCTCCGAACTAGAAAACTTGTGAATAAGACGTTGTAGTGTAACGTCATTTATATTTCAGACAAATGAATAAAATAACAAAAGTAATAAGTACTACGATATTCGCAAAAACATTTCAAGTCTAACGAATCAAGACATCGGTGTCAACGAAAAAAATCTTCGTAGAAACAACTTCATTGCGATCCCGGAAAAAAATCGAAAAAAGACAAATACGATGTTTCGAAAGAAAGGTGTTCTGAAATGTGAGCGAGCAAAATGCGGTTACACTGCGGGCGGCGAAGCGTGGCGGCGTGGTGCAAATCAACCGTCCCACGAGCACCCGGCCTGGTAAATACTGGTGACGTCAGCGTACTAAATAAATAAATACATCCAACAGTCACACACATAGTCCTCACCCCACATTAAAATACGAGTCTTGTTTTGTGAGTATCAGAAACTACCAGAGACTTTTCGGTCTCACACACCTAGACTCGAAACTAATGTTTGTGGGCCACACAAACATTTGTCTCGGTGCAGGGATCGAAACCGTGGCCTCACGTTTCGCAAGCTGGTGTCTAGCTAACTGCGCCACGGGGCTGCCAATACTGACTGCTGGCATTAGGTCTCGTTTATCTCGTTTATGGCTCTACTTCCCGCCAGCCCGGGGGCGGTGGGGGGCGGGAAGCGTATGTCGGGGTCACCGGTCTTCCAGCCCGGCGCGCGGCGACGTCAGGTCCGCGCAGGTGTTAGTGCCGGGCTGGGTCCCTAACAAAACAAAAATCCCTAAACCGGCATACCGACCAAAACCCCCCGGTGGCCATCACCGCGCCGAGTGGGGCGACCACGGTACGTGGGCGAGAAGCGCCCACCGTCAACCGCAGCCGCCTGGTGCGCCTCCGGGACGTTAACGTCCCGGCCTTCACGAATTTGACGGGGGCGCAGTTGCACCCCCACTATCTTCATTTGGGCGCCCTGGTTGCGAATGGGCGCCCGCGACGTGCACGGGCCACAGTGCCGCCGCCCCGCTCGGGGTCACTTTCAGTGAGGACGCGCCGCCCCCGCAGCGCGCCCAGCAACCCCAAGGGCCCCTTTGAGTCGCCTTTTACGACAGGCAGGGGATACCGTGGTGAGATTCTAACGCCCCCTTGCCACAGGGCAGACCTAAGGAGCCTTGACATTTGAGTAAGTTTCACCAAGCTGTTACTCGTATGAGAGTATTCTAAGGTTAAGGTCTTGGGTATTTGTTTTATTTATATTTTTTGTATTATGTATTTAACACTATCGAGAAACAGCCATGATTATAGGCACAAGATGCGGTCTTATAGCTGCGATATTTTCCAGACAACCTACGGGATTGAAATGAAAGGTTGCTTGTTCTTTTTTTAAGCTGGACACGATTTTATAAATAGTTCGTATTGTAATCCCGAGTATGGGGACATATTTTTAAATTTTGAAACTGGACCATTGAAATTTTTCGCTTAATAGGTATGTTGTTCTTCACAACACGAAATTTTTATTTGAACTTCGATGATTTTATAAGCAGGTGCCAACTGCCAACGTGGTCACATTACCGTTCTGGTAAAAAAAAAAAACACAAACAATGTTGGATGGACTGAGGGAAATAATATATTTTAATGTAAGTAGGTCTAAAAATTTAAAGATAAAGATCTGAATGTGATTTTGTTGAGTGACTCAAACCGAACCGAGGATCGATTAAATCGAGTACCTTTATTGAACACACTAACAAAATTTAGATTTTCATTAAAATTCATATTAGCAATAATGATGTCTTTTTATACAGTTTTAAAATTATGCTTACACAATTTCTAACATTAATCAAATTAGTTGTAGCTGGGAACCTAAGGAATACCTAAAAATCCTAAGAGTTCTCAGGTATATGGTTATGAAAAAAGCCCTCAACTTCTCACAGCTCCCGGAGCGTGAAACTTCATTTGTTGATACGGATTACGCGTTAATTCCACGGTTTTTGTGTCATTGGTAACTGTTACCCGCTTATTGTTTTGGCATTTCGTTACACTGCCTTTGCCTAACTGGCGCCGATTGTCCACCGAAATCAGCATTGACATTATTTTCATAAATACTATGTCTGCGTGAAATTTTAGATATCGTTTCTATTATTTTGGAGCTAGGTTTTGTTATTGCACAATAGTAAGAATGTTTAGGTAATAATTACAAAAGCGGTTACCTACTTTTTAATAGTTTTTTCACGAGAAGTTACTGACATAATTTTTGAAAAGTATTTTGATGATAATTTTGGAAGTAAAATATTAACCACGAAACACGGATTAAATATTTAAGTTAGCCTGAACCTTTATTTAATAGAAAAAATCTTTTAAAAATTCTCATAATAAAAAGTAGACGTATATTTAAAATTCTTTAAAATAATATCTAACAAAACAATACCTTTAATTTAATCAACTAAATACAATTATTCACTGAACTGCAACACTTTTTTAACAGCACTGAACCATAAACAATAAAAGGAACTTTTTTGGAGCGCGCGAAATACTCGAACTTGTCTGGACGTACCAAACGCACCGACAACGATAAATGACTGACGCGGCCAGTGCCTCATCACGGCGCCGTGTTGCATTTTGTGAACGAAATTAAAAAAAAAAACTTGCGTATTGATGCTTGGATGTTGTTTTTCTTCCGCAAGCAAATTACGACAAAAAAAATAATTCACGACGAATAATGACATTTTTAATTTGACTTAATTTAGTAATGCGTAGTTTTTAAAACAGCTTTGGTTGGATTTTTTTAAAGCTCATATATGCCGTCTTTTTTATTCTCAACTAATAGTAGCGATGTACCCTGAAAAATAAGGCACGTAGGTGGTATTAGTTCTTTTGGCAAAGTTAACAATTACATTTTAGACTCCTATATAAAATTGCGTAGCTTTTGATTCAGGATTTTTTTGTGCCAAGCAAAACTACTTGTCTTGTACAATTAGAACTGACTGTTTAACAGCATAGATAGGTCATAGGCAAACCTGCTTGCTAGATTCAAAAGCTTTAGTACTACGTGCACATGACAACGAAATTATAAATATTGGAGCAGACAGGTCATTCCCCTGTAAGCGTGGGCTAGCCGCTCTGATTCTAGGTGGAGCAATGATAGTCCCAGAGTAGCTATTCTGGAATAGACGAGTTCTGAAGATCGTAATTAGTGGCTCGTATGAGAGAGGCCTATGTTCTACAGTGGACCGCTATAGGCTGATGAAGTAGATAATATTTGAAGAATAATATCTTCCACTTGCTATTTCGTTGATAATTTATTTATTGGTTGTGTTTTATTTTGGATAAAAAATAAAAATTAGTAATATTAAAGTAAGACTGTCGAATAGCGATATCCTCGCTATCGGCTTTTTCATCCAGACAACCGTTAGATATACTGGAGTGATCAAAACCAAGAGGGTCATACTTCCCTTGTCAACCCTAACATGACATTGAGCCGCATTATTTAAACTGCCACAGTTGACAGGTGCCCACTCTACCGTAAACCATATGGTCCAAACAGTCTCGTCAACTGTAATAGTAGGAACTTTTACGTTCGCCAAAGGCTTGGAATTCTAGTGGTTAGTAAAATACGGTAGTAAAATACGGAGTAATACGGTAGTGGCGGTACTTCTATACATAAATAAATTGTTACACGTCATTGTGTAATTTCCACTTTGTAATCGTTAATGTGGGTCTGGATATTCTCATTGATATGTTAAATAATGTTTTAAGAACTTCATTATTCGGAATATTGTAAGGAAGCTGGGCTTTTGGAACTCCAACATATTTTGAAATAAAATTCAATGATTCCGAATGTCTTCTACATTTTATGAGTTTAAATAACAATGTCCTTTTTTCCTACTTTTTGTTAGACACGAGTATTAATTAACTCTTATCTCAGCTTAGCGGGTTTAACCCTAATCCCTGCTAATCGGAGCCGAATGCCCAGAAGTGCAAATAGTTTCACGTTACAAGTAGTGAAATGTAACCTCCCGACGGCAAATAAAATAGAAAGGGCCTAAATCAATTTGCCGATTCACAATAACGGACCCGGAACGTGACGAGCGCGACATTTTTGAATCTGAAAATTGAGTAAAAAACACATTGCGCCCGTTCTCCAGTCACGGTCCGTGGCCACACTGCCGGCCCATTGTTGGATAACGCACGACACCAGCGGATGTGACGAAACTCGCCTTTTAATGCGAGGCCAATTGTTATCTCTGATTAATCGACTTCCAAAAATATGTAAACGTTAATTTAACAAGCGGGAAGCATTAGAAGAACCTTACTCTATGCAGACTACAAAAATAGTAATTAAAGTGCTATTTGTCTATCACAACCATCACGGTAAGAAATCAAAAAGCATGCATTATAAAACAGCATGCTATACAAAAGGAATATTGCATGTATTATAAATTTTAACTTAATTAAGCAAGTGCTGCCATCTATCGAACATGTTGAACATTAAACAGCAGGATCAAGCTTCTTCAGTGAAAGGTTGAGTACTTCAACATATTGACACTAGATGTCACTACTGTTGAAACAAAAAAAATGTTTATAAACTAGAAAGCTGTTTCTGTGGCTGTAAAATTATTAAGTGACATGAATATATGAATGAATAATAAATAAAATAACTTACTTGGGCCAGGTTAATCCGTTGGCGACGAGATAGCACACGCCAGAGACAATTCCCGCCAAAAGACCAAGGCTGACACCCGCAGACAATGACAGCGTGTCCGGCATGCTGATAGTTTTTAGCACTTTTTATTTTCACACTTCAACACTAAGTTTAAATAACCGACATTGTAGCGTTCTGTAGTTCCTGAATAGAATTGAGCGTGTGTAAGTTGGTATCTCTTTTAAATTTCTAATAATTTTTGCATATCTTTAGGTATATCATAGACAAAAGAACTTATTACTGACACTAAAATTGTGTAATACTTAATTAACCATTTAATTTACGGAATTAAAGATTTCATGCAGGTACCTACTGTTCACTTATGCAACGTCTTTTCATTGTTTTATTTGTTACATATTTTTATTATACTTGCCTTTAATTTCTTATTAATATACTGCCTTAGCTTTTTACCCTATCTTTTATTTCTATTTATTTTTATTAGGTTTGCCATTTCCTAGGGGCGAGGGACAAAGGTATTTAAATACTTTTAAAATCAAGAGTTTTAATACGTGATATAGTTATACAAATATGTTTAAAATATTTAAGTTACGGTGTTTATGTCGCATTGAAAGAAATATCTTTATCATCCCTACAAAGTAAGACCTCTTTTTTAATCCAAAACCCGCAATATTAAAATCCAACCCTTTTTTCTGCAATTTGACTAATTGTAAGCAATGCAACCTGCATTCTCCGCCTACCCATAGACAAGAGTACCGGTGCGAGCGCACGACGCTCAGTTCGCACACAAGGGGACACGTTACTCGTTCCCATCGTGGAATTCCCAGGTAAACAACGGGACGAGTCACTATGTCATGGGTGAATGTATGCCTCTCTGACCTAGCTTGGGAAAATTGTATTGATACAATCTAAATTGGTTGATATTGAAAATTTAAAAAAAACATTAAACCGCGTAAAAATAACACAGTTTAGGTACTTGTGAAACTTTTATTAGATAGGGTTTTTGGGTCTTTGTTAAAGGAAAAATGGCCCTAAATGGGATTATTGATATTGTTATGACTCCCATTTATTAAATTCAATTCAACAACTTCATTGAATACAATCGCAGATAAGTCGGACAAGGCTCATGAAAATTATAGTTCTTCGAATGAAAAAATTTACCATTGCGGGGCAATGGTTGGGGAAAAATATAACAAATTTGTGAAAAGGAAGTTTCAAATCTATCTGAGGGCGATCTTTATACTTTTATTTTTATCATAGATGTAGAATTTTATCTTTGCCATCGAGCTTGGTAAATAGTAGCTGAAAAGCAATTAAATATCCTACTTCTACCTTCTACCATCAGCTAGCGATTTATAATCTTCTATTAAACTTAAAAAATAATAAAATTTACTCCTATTTATTTAAATAAGGTTTTTCATTGCCCTGGAAACGTTTATAATATATTATTCGCTTTTCCCTACCAAAAAAGAAAAAAGGTATGTACCGAAGCCGTTTAACCACAGTATGTATACAAATATGCCAAGTATTTCGGACGCCCTCAGACCTTCCGACATTACGGGCGGTTGTAAGTCACGTTGAACGAACGGTTACATTGCTGAATAACATTGTACATCCACGTTCTTGGAATTCTATTGATGCTTTCTCGCATCGCAGAGGATATTGAAAAACACTAAATTAGAAGTCAAACTTAGAATGAGAATCACTAAGAAGGTTTAAAGCAGTGGCGTGCCTAGGGTGTCAAATTAAGGCAAGCCCAAATGTTTATTTAGTAGCAGCATATTTTTTTTGGTACGTAAGACTAATAAATACCTACCGGTTAGTACTCACATTCACGTTTATAGCGTTATTTTATAAATAAACAATCGTTAAGTTCGTTATTCGGAACTATGTAAGGCAAGTCGAGCTTTCGGGCTTCTATGGAAGTACCGCCACTGGTTTAAAGGAAACTACTTAGTTTGATTTTCTTCACTTAGTACTATGTTGTCCATAAAGAGTATGATTAAATTAAAAATCATGATGTTCTTCTGCTTAGAAGTTAGAAGTATCTTCACGCTATGTTTAAAATCTAAAGTGCCAAGGATAGAAAGAATGCATTGAAAGCTGGAGAACTATCTTACTACCTTATAATTCGTAATGTAGATAGCCTCGTTCAATTTTCCTATTCTTTTTTCTTATAATATTCTTGCTAAAGTTTTTATTTTTTCATGCGCCCAAGTAATCGCAACTGTACTGTGAATCTATTATAAATTCTCTTAGTTAAGATTTCCTAACTTATTATGTAATAAAATAATATATATTTTTTTTATTTGTCTGTTTACAAAGATGACAAGACTTGTGCTTTCCAATTTAGGGCCAAATGTAATGGTGTTGTAACTAGCGCATAGTTATTACATTTTCCTTTCAATCTATCCTCTTATGTCGATATTAAACGAGACATCATTATCGAGATGAACAAGTTGCAACAACGTTAGGTAATGTGTACTTAGTGGTACACTTTAGCTTATGCAACATAGTTATCTAAGGAATTATTTTAGAAATTCAGATTGAAGTGATAGCAAGACCTAATATTCTAATAGTAAACATAATCGTCCTAAATTTTTTAAGGACTTGTTTTCCTCTGAAAATATGATTTTTGTATTATGTAATTAATTATTTATTTGTAACGCCAATCCACACTATGCCAGAGTGTTGGATTGGAGCCTAAACCCTCTCAAGGGTAGAGAAAGTCCGTACTCGGTAGTGAGAAGTATATGAACTTATCATGATGATGAATTCTTGTAAAAAAATTCTCGGAATAATTTCAAATTATATGTACCTACTATAGTCTTTGGTTTCTTCCAATCCATTTGCTATAATTATAGGACTTTGAAGCAACCGTAGGGAGGTTTCTCAGTGGAGGGGTAGATATGGGCATACCTCGAAACTTGATATTTCAGTTAGGTCATCACCACACTTAACATCTGTTACAACTTTCTTACTTTACGAATATGTATGCAGTATGAATCAATATTAATGAAGCTCAAATAAATCACGTCTCGAGTTCTAAAGCCTAGAAGATTAGTGTTTCTTGTCATGTACCTAGTATTGTAACTCTGACTAGTTAAAATCAGTGGACCTGTTAAAATTACAATATTAAAGTTATTTGATTTTTCAGTCTACTGTTTCCCTTTTATTTACTCAAAAGAGCATAAATATTTTATGTGGTATTATGAAGTATAATATCATAATTATGAGGTAAACGAATATTCAGATATTTAACGTAAGATAGATAAATATTAAAGCAGTGATGGCCTCGAGGTTTGGGCGCGCGGTCGAGAATCTCGACGGTCGCGGGTTCGAACCCCAGGTACACACCTCTGACTTTTCGAAGTTATGTGTGTATTCACATTGAATTATCACTTGCTTTAACGGTGAAGGAAAACATCGTGATGAAACCTGCACACCTGAGAGTTCTTAGGAATTTCTTAGGTGTGTAGTCCGCCAACCCGCACTAGGCCAGCGTGGTGGACTATGGCCTAAACCCTCTCAATGGTAGAGGAGACCCGTGCTCAGCAGTGGGCGTATATGGGTTGATGAAGAAGAAGAAGATAGTCTTTGGTTTCTTCCAATCCATTTGCTATAATTATAGGATTTTGAAGCAACCGTAGGGAGGTTTCTCAGTGGAGGGGTAGATATGGGCATGCCTCGAAACTTGATATTTCAGTTTGGTCATCACCACACTTAACATCTGTTACAACTTTCTTACTTTACGAATATGTATGCAGTATGAATCAATATTAATGAAGCTCAAATAAATCACGTCTCGAGTTCTAAAGCCTAGAAGATTAGTGTTTCTAGTCATGTACCTAGTATTGTAACTCGGACTAGTTAAAATCAGCGGGCCTGTTAAAATTACAATCTTCTTCTTCTTCATCAACCCATATACGCCCACTGCTGAGCACGGGTCTCCTCTACCATTGAGAGGGTTTAGGCCATAGTCAACCACGCTGGCCTAGTGCGGATTGGCGGACTACACACCTAAGAAATTCCTAAGAACTTTTAGGTGTGCAGGTTTCATTACGATGTTTTCCTTCACCGTTAAAGCAAGTGATAATTCAATTTGAATACACACATAACTTCGAAAAGTCAGAGGTGTGTGCCTGGGGTTCGAACCCGCAACCGCCGAGATTCTCGACCGCGCGCCTAAAACCTCGAGGCCATCACTATACAATTACAATTACAATACACATTACAATATTAAAGTTATTTGATTTTTCAGTCTACTGTTTCCCTTTTATTTACTCAAAAGAGCATAAATATTTTATTTGGTATTATGATGTATAATATCATAATTATGAGGTAAACGAATATTCAGATATTTAACGTAAGATAGATAAATATTAGGATATTAAAATCAGTACACCGTTAAACTTTCAAATATGAATAATATAAAGTTATTGTCTAAACTGATATGAATAAATCATCTTCTTGTAATAATATTATATTGTTATAATAAGATTTATTACATAAGAATGTTCACTAAATCGACGATACTCTTTGGAGTTCTCTAAAAATACAGCACTATTCTGTCACTTCAGATTTTTATAAAGCGTTTTTAAGTTTATTTGCTTTTTATTTATTTATTAATTTAAATGGCGAGCCCTGCATCCAGCTTATATTTACAATGCTTGCTGGGAATGCAATGCAACGACTTCACTATTGTGGCAGCAGATCAAACAGCTATTCAAAGTATAATTGTTCTTCAAGATGGTAAGTTACAAACGTAGATATTAATCTAATCAATCTTAAATTATTTAATCTTAAGGAATTATCCTCAAGATTCTGGAGGTACCTTAGACAAATGCACACTGAAATACGACAATAACTTGTCTTGGTATTCTTTAAAAAAAAAACATTTTAAACGATGTTACGGATTAAGAACTGATAGAGCTAACCAGTATTAGGCAATCGTGGTGGACTAAGCCTTAACCCTATTGAGGAGACCCGTACCTAGCAGTACCACGTTGGGCTGATAATGTTGATCAGAGTTAATATATGGCTTATTAGTTAATTTTGTAGTTTGTGTTTATGCTTTGGTTGTAGCTCAAAGTGCCGAGTAGTTTTTGATAAGGCGATTCTGAACATGGACTCTGAACGGTAATTGGTCTGGAAGACGATAATTTTTCTTCTTATTACGTAAAATATTGTAAAAATAATAATTGTAACTTTACTCTCAAAACGCGATAAAATTTAAACAGTTTTTGACGCCATCAGTTAAACTAACTTAAGATGTTTCCTCAAAGACAATACAACAAGATAACGCCATTCGTCACACAGCCAAGGCCACGCTGCGTTGTTGCAGATTCCAAAAATACCTAATAATTAATTATCGGATGAATCAACGGCTGCACTGCAGAATCACCTTGAGGACGAAGTTCTCCATTATTCTAGAGATGTTTCATTGAAGATATTAGACATAATATTTGTAGAAGTTATCTTTCCAAATGATGTACCAAATTACTGGTTTATATTTGGGTGTAATGTATGTTGAAAATGTTATCTCCATTTTTCCGGAAGACAATCTAACTCTTAATTTCCATTGCAAAGTGTTACTAGGTTGTTTTTGGGGAAGGAAACGTGCTGGGTAATATGGAGACGTTTTTTTAAATATATCTGAATCCGAGGAAAGCCTAGTTGGAATTTTCTAAATACTCAATCCTTCGATGGGCAGCAGCACCACCTGCTAAAGCATTCCGGCCAATATGGTCATTAATTCGTTTGCCAATCCTACCTATGGCAATATCCCCGAAATCACTGATTTGGGGAGGTCTAAGTTCATCAGTGGAAGGTTATTGGCGGACCAATTTCGAGGACTTATGTGTTCTTCTCTTAATATTAGTCTCCTCAGTGCAACAACGAGGAGACTCAAAGCTAAATCTGCTGCTTAATAAATTTTCAATTTTAATAATTTATTTTAGCTCATAAACAGATGCGGTTTTGAATGGAGATAGATGCTTATTCGTAATTTAGATAAATGCTTGGATTTTAATTAGGTTTTTTATATAAGTTGGATTTCATAAAGGCTGTGCTTATTAGATATGTTTTTATAAAGGTATATTTTTAGACAGGAACTGGCCTTAGATAACACGAATGTCATTATATTGGCATGCGGGTAACAAGGTTTCCTAGACAAAACAAACATGATCAGTAGAATCAATCAATAATGTTAAGGTTTAACTAGGGAAATATGGTTTTTTCATGTATCGTAATTACGTCTATGTTACAGTAGTTAAGAGAAAAGAAGTGATTAAGTAACTAGACGTAGAAAGTGTCGCTAGTACGATATTTTTTTTTGCTTTGTAACTCAAAAATTTCAAACAATTTAATTACTGCTTTAATTTAATTACTTAAAAAAAGAGTGTTTACAAAACATTGCTTGTAATATATATTTCCTAACAAAGACTATCTGAGTTTTGCTTTTAGTTTATCTAATTCAAAAACTACGGTGGGTTATATTCTTTATAATATGGAAATTTTCCTCTTTTTAAGTAGGCATCAATTCCATATTCTCCCGATTCCATTCATTGTATCCTTTTATGCCCTCCCTCACTTATAATCCAATGACTAATATAAATTTTGATTTTTCTTATTCAATCATTTATTTAATATTCCTATGAAACAGATATAGACAAGCTCCATAAAATAACGAATAATCTGGTGATGGGAGTGGTTGGGGAGCCAGGAGACGCAATGCAGTTTGCTCAGTTCGTGTCCAAAAACACACAACTGTACAAGATGAAGAATGGATATACATTGGAGCCAGCAGCCATAGTGCATTTCACAAGGAAAGCGCTGGCTGAATCATTGAAGAATGGTGTAAGTTGCATCAAGATTTTTTTTTAATTTTAGTTTGACAAATTAACAATAACTGATTATTTATGAGGTTCAGAAGGAAGGAGGAAACTTCCTGACTTAGAGTTATGTTTCAGGAATTTCTTAGGTATGTGTAGTCTGTAAACCCGCACTAAGCCAGTGCACTGATTGCTAACTAACAACGCCTTTGAGTTGTAATCCTTTTACAAAGTATCGATAGACCATACTACTTTATCAATTAGTAATTGGCGAAGCATGTATCGTATTAGCAGCTAAACATGTTTTCATTGCTTTCAGCATTGATTTTTGTATGAAACGATTTTGTTTATTTTTAAGCTAGAAAAAGCACGCAGGTTCTAGAAAGAATCTGTGTTCTCTATGTTTAACATACAGTTTAACATTATCATTTATAAGTAATAGTTTGTTTACATTATTATATTTATCTATTGGGCTTACACATGTGTGTATAAAATGATTGTAGGTAAATTACTAAGGGAGCTTCAAGAAGAGAGCTCATATTTTCCACAAAGACCGGCAACGTACTGACAATTTCTTTGGTAATGTCGGTGATGTTCGTTGCTATCCAATGTCCATAGGTGGTGTTGACCACTTAACATAATGTGGCTCACTAGCTCGTTTGCCTCCTATCCCATAAAAAAAATCTAGTGACGGTAATATGCCAATTTCTTTTTGTGCTGTAACCACATTAATCGCGCTATTAAATGGTTAGGGAGAGAAAGGTGGTGCTTCCAATTACTTTTCATAATATCAAAGAGTGTTTAACGATGTATTGTTACCTTCATCTTCATTTTCGTGGGAACCTTTCATTTTCCCGGGGTGAAGATTTTTCTTTGCGTCATTCTGTTTTATCAACATCGCGAAGAAAATAGAGTTTATTATTTATACTGTAACAGCATTCATGGCGTAGTTAACATGCCTTTGAAGCTATAGGCAGCGTGTTTGAACTACAAGTATTTCTGAGACTGAAACGCCTCTTGTAGTACTAATATCCACGACGTTATAATTGGATCTCAGTGTGAGGTCATTGCTATGAAGATTAGGTTTGTTTTATTTAATATCATTGAGTTTAAACATTTAAATTCTCACATATTCTCGTTTAGCTTTCTTCCTCGTCAATTCCGTTGAATTCCAAGGACGTTCCATTGGTAGTTCAGTGGCGGGATAGTCTCTTGTAGCAAATTAAAAGCACCATTATCAACCATTTGCTTCTATTCTAAATAGTTTTGGTGCTAATCTTTACCGCTATACATCTAACCGTCTATCACCGGTGATCAGTCGGTCACTACCCTCTCCCAATCATTACGCAGTGTGTGGATTTTGTTTGTATTCAGCAATTGGTTCTTATAGATCGCTTCCTCTTCTTGTTGTAGTTCTGAGAACGTGATCGGAATTCTTGCGAAATCGAAAGTATTCCAAGTCATTATCTCACATGGTTTATTTTTGCAAGTCACTACTTAGTATACAACTGAAACAGTATTAGTATCTTTTAGAGTAAATAATATACTTGCATCCATCATTCTTAGCAACTTGAATTATTTGAGCTGGCCACATGAGAAAGTATTGTCAATGCAGAAATCTTCACATAATGATAATGATATACTATTGAAGATTATTGCATAGTCTTGCATATTAAAGTAATTAGGTATATTACCATAATTTGTTATATAACCTATACCTCCCGTAGAGTCTATCTGTCTGAGTATAATCAAGTCAAAAGATCCTGTAATAATATTCAATTTGATATTACCAACTGCAGGTAAAAATAATGTTTTTTGGTTTATAATGAAAGTGTTAAACTATTGGTTTATGTCACTTATGCAAAAAAAATAAACATATTATTATAATTTTATAGAAATCAATACCAAAAACATGATCATAATTAAAGTCAACGTTTAAAAGTTTTCAAGTAAAAATTAAAATTCCGGGACATGTTTTTATGACTACCCATGCAACATCCTGAACATTTGAATAGTAACAATCCAATGAAATGTACTGATTGCTTCACTTTACATCTAATGAAGATAAACGCCCCAGGAGTCATTACAGGAAAGCCATTTGTTCGAACAAATTGCGCTCGTTTCAAGAAGAGCATTATTAATGCATAGCTAATGATCTTCCTGGTTAGAACGTGCTTGCTTGGACCCTCATTTCAATTACGTTGTTGCCTTCAATTTAGGTGATTTGCAAACCCATATCTTTGCTTTTTAAGCTATTTATACATAATCAAAAGGTTTTATCGCAAATTTGTAATTTTTGTTTTTCTATGGCAAGATGTTTTAAGCAAGATTTACCAATTAATAGTATGTAGGCAGTCCATTTATAGTTATACATATCAGAATGTAACAGTGCCATATCATTTGTGTAATTGTTGAAGGTGTATGTATGTATGGCTGCAGGAGGCTTCCGACCGTTCCCGGTGGAAGTCATTGGGGGAGGCCTATGTCCAGCAGTGGACCAGAATTGGCTGATGATGATGATGAATATGATGTATGTATAGCTTTGAATGAATAAAATAAAAAAAATCTGTCTTCCAAAAATTAATCAGTTTAGATATCATAGAAAAAGTAATTTGATTGAAAAAATAATTTGATGGGAATATT
Organism: Cephonodes hylas; assembly: GCA_030295005.1. Lineage (NCBI taxonomy): Eukaryota > Metazoa > Arthropoda > Insecta > Lepidoptera > Sphingidae > Cephonodes > Cephonodes hylas. The sequence goes on from AP025362.1 coordinate 15,219,675, forward strand.
GTTGGTCCTCTACTAAACACATTCTTTTCAGAAAGCAACGATGGTAAACATGCTCTTAGCGGGATACGATGACAAAACTGGTGGTGAGCTCTATGCAATAGATTTTCTGGCCTCCTGCGTGAAGGTTCCGTACGCTGTTCACGGGTTCGGAGGAATGATCAGCCTTGGCATTCTGGATAAGCTTTATAGCCCTTGTAAGTTTCACTTTTAAACATAAAATCATGTCTCATTACCTTCGGCGCATTTCACCAGGTACGTATTGGGGAGAGTATTGCCATTCAAGCAGGTTGCAGAATTTTCTGGTGGAGAACCCTATAACACGTATTCGATTCGATTCGGAACCCACACCTCGAGACCACACTGCATGCTATTATCAAGGTTTTATGACTTAAAAGAGAAAACGAGTGACAATGCATGCTGCGGGACCAATGAAACCTTCTTTGTCTTAACATATGAATAAAAAGGTAGGAAGATAAAGAAAATAGCATAAATAAGAAACAGGAAACTGAAAAGTTAGATCCAAAAGACCTCTTAAATGTCGTGGGAGGGAAACGAGCACATACAATGTACTTTCAACTATTAACAATTGTAGCAAGTTCTCTAGAAGTAACTGTTGACTATACTTATACTTACTAATAATAATAAATGAATAGTTAAATTGATTCGAATTTATAAAGTAAATGATTTTACATAACTTATAAGCAATGGAATTGATAATAGTTAAACAAACGTCGATGATGATTTATAAAAAAAATCGTTACAAATACTTAATAATTTTTTTTAGATAGCAAATAGTTTTGTGCGTGTTTCTAGATTATTTAATTTGCACCCTTACTGTGTATCATATCTTTATAAGCCTATATTTGACTGCCAGAAAATCACTTAAGTAAAGTATGTAAATACCTATTTCTTGTTCCTAGATTTATCAGAGCCAGAAGCATATGAAGCGCTAAAAGCATGCGTACAAGAGATTCACAAGCGATTTTTTGTGAATCTGAGGAATTTTCAAGTGAAATCTATTTCTAAATCTGGTGTCAAAGTTCTACCCGTGATCAATCCGGCCACGTTTATTCACAAATAGTTACTGAATATATTCCTTTTAAAGTAAGTCATAATTCATTGTGAACACACCTAATTTTGATAAGTCGGAGTTAGTAGATATGCTTGGGGTTAGTACCCGCGATCGCTGAGATTCACGACCGCTCACCTAAGCCTCGAGGCCATCGCTACTGGATGGGTGTACAAATACAAATATAGTATTAACGTTGGGGATATCGCAAAGACTTTGTGGATCTGATATACATGCATATCCCCATTCATGCAAGTGAAATTTTATCCATGCATGACCCATGGTAAGATTAAATTAAAAACTTACTTCAGCCAAATTGGATCAAGTAATTTCATACATTGTTACTTCACGTTAAGTCACACAAAACCTGACAGCTCAGTGGGCTAATCTAGATAAAACGGGATAATATTGTTTAATGAAACAACACCAAAGTGCTTTAGTTGCCACACATTGGACCGGCTTGGGAAAATTTGTGTGGGAATGTCCAGATTTGTATCACAATTAAAGGCTTAAATAAACATTAGATTTATAATGGGCTGGTTTCGCGTGAGTTTAGTTAACGTGATTTACTTTAAAAGTAATGTTTGGTTGGGGTAAATTTTAGAAAAAAATAGGCCACACCAAGACACGAAAAAGAATTATTCAAAACCAATTTTTATACAAAAAATCTCTGTCATTTCTTATGACGAGAGTGAATTACATGATTTTGTAACTCCGAAGTGGGTGAAAAGTGCCTCTGACGCTGTGCACATATCGTGCGAGCATGCGACCTTACGAACACTCTTGCGTCTCAGTAAAGTGACGAGCTACTCAGAAGCGATGCTACATTTGACATCCTAGTTATGTTCTTAGTTTACTTGTCAAATGTAGCGACAAACATGATTATGGGCTTTGAAAACTGTCAATTAACTGTGTCGTTTAAAATTACATCACATATTTGTTGTAATTTTACTGATACATATTGTTATATGTTATGTGGGTTGTCCTAATAGACAGGGTATTTCCAAAGCGTTAAATTGCCGATTTATTAAAAGACAAAGATAACTATAAAACCCTCAAATTGTGAATGGAGGGAAAGACAATAAAATTTGGAATTTCTGCATGCTCTACCATCATTAATGACTAATATGACTCTATATTATGATGTAACTGAAAATCTTAGGAATAAAAATCTGTAAAATATATAGTGAAATAATTCCATTTTGACTGCCTCGCGTCACATTTGTCTAAACACCTACTTGCATTACAGGAGGTCTCGGGTTTGATCCCCGCACCGATACAAATGCTTGTGTGATCCACAAATATTATTTTCTAATTTGGGGTTTTGTGAGACAAAAAAAAATTCGTAATTTCTGATTCCCTCGTCAAAAGACTCGTATATTATCCGTATATAAGTATGGAGTCTGAACTATGTTACCATTACAACACATCTTTCACCTAACGTTCGAAAACGATACTGCCTTTCCATGTAGTCCTGGGATAAATACAGGATATTTTACAAAAATCGCCTGGCATAGCCTCTCTTCGTCCACTACTCTCATAGCCTTTAGATAAGGAACACAGTGCAAACAGACGCGTCAATCTCACATGATAACGAGGTGCTCACGACCACCGCATTATCACAAACTATGTGTCTCACGAGAACGAGATCGCACGCCACGAGGACGTCTGTTATGCAAAATTGTACTTGTATGCAGATGTTACAAATATAGATAAGTATTTTTAGACATAGTTGGATGCAGGCTGTTTTTAATAGGTCCTTGTGGAACTAATTGGGAGAGGCCTATGTCCGGCTGTCAACATCATTCGGTTGATGGACGGATGAATGATTTTTGGATTGCCAAAAAAAGGTGAAAAGACAAAAGGATTTGAAAAAGTCTATCTACTACTTTGTCAAAATTTTTTTAGAGAATCCCGACAAATGCAGAGTTCCCCCAGAAAATACTCGTATTTAAAAACTGCTCTAAATTATTAACGCACAAAACATTTACAAAATACGTTAAATAATTTTTAGTATCAAGGATTAGATATCACAAATTTTAAGTAAAATTTAAACTTTTTATTTCAGTCAAAAATCCAGGTATTCAGGTCATCAAAATTCTTGAAGCCAATTTGTAGAACAACTTCAACGAACTAACTACATATCTTGAATACAGAATTTCTAACATATTTATACTTTTTGCATACATCAACGACAACCTTGGCTCTACATTTCAAATGCTTGTAAAAAGGGATATAATCGCAATCGACATAAACTTTCCATACTTTTACACGATTAGGGCCATTAAAGATGATTATTTCTACATAATGACTGCCACCAGGTGTATACAAATGATGTATTAACTCTAAAGACCACACACATTTAACCATGTTTCTTATTGTAAAAGTGCTGCAAGTATCGAATGATGAGAAACGCTTACATAGGCAATTATATAGGCATTCCACCATAAGTGAGATTACGTTTTGAATCTTGATGTAAGCTCGTAGCTCTTGAGCTGACCACAAGGTTTTATGAAATACAGTTTGTTAGAAATGTGGATATTTGTAAGGCCAAAAAGGGTACTGTAATTATAACACTCCATTATAATCTGACCATTGCCGTATTTAGAAATAATATAGAGATGTATACAAAAACTAAACATTAAGATGAAGATGATGACTGAACGTCTGAATTACGTTTAAAGTTCTCATTTTACATAAACCATCGCCAGACAATTCAAAATAATTCACATTGGAATGACAACAATGGACAATACAATTGATATTTTATACAAACGATCTCCTGTACCTTCATGCACGCTACCTTTCCTACATATAGTATAGTTTTATGTTTCCTTGGGTTTCTCATGTTATTAAATTTTTTCAAATCGTTTATGAATAAAGCCACAGTCGGAAGTCAAATCATAGTCTTACGAATAATGTTAAAGTCTGAATAAAAACAACCTGAATTTATCAATTTCAAACCACCACTATATTTATCGACAGGAGTGATTTTATACAGGGTGTATTTAGACCGTGATCGAAAACTGAAGCAGGTAATAGCGAGGGTGATCACAAAGCCAGTGGCGATATTAAAAATCGCGACAAAAATAAAAATTTTGACGTTTTCCATACAACCATCGGTGTTAAAAGTATGTGGTTTGTATGGAAAACCTCAAAAATTTTATTGTTTGTCGGGATTTTCTTTAATGCCAGGGGATTTGTAATCACTATCGCTATTACCTGCCTCAGTTTTCGATCACGGTCTAAATACACCCTGTATAGTATATTTCCCTTTATAGTATAAAAATATATAAGATAGACAAGAAAAAGGTTTGTCGTGATCTAAAAATACTTGTCACCACAAAGAATGCACGACACTGCAAATCATTATCGTGTGGTTTCCTCGAGGCTTTTGTTTTTGAAACAGCACTCTCGGTGTGTTTGAAAAACATTACAGACTGTACTTCAAGTGAATATAGAAACTTTATGACACTTGATATTGCTAACTTTATTTTATTACATCAAGACCTAGCTTGCTTGATTTCGTTCTTAGAAAATGATGTAAGCTTTGAATTTAATGAAAATACGTTGTTAAATTTATAAAGCGTCTAACTTCTTGTATAAATACAATCGTTTCTCAAACGTATCAAGTATATATCACAGTTCAAAGGATAGTTTTAATGAGAGAAGAACGGACATGCAACTCTTGTGTTGATTTATTCAAAATATTAAAAAAAGCAAATAAATCATACGCAATGAATATATACAAAAAGAAATACACAAAGAAAGAAGCAAAATTATACATACAATACTGGTGTTTCAAAACTTTGTGCGCGTCACTATATCTGTAATTTTGTTGTCAATTATCACTTATTTGGTCAAAACTACATGCATACGTGAACGTCCTTTACATACATTTGAAGGATATGTTAAGAGTAATGCTGTCTTTACACATAAACTATTAACACTGTATTTAGGAAGCCTAAGACTAATACCTGAAGTCTACGAAGACTCAATAAAATTACATATATTTGAGTTGCTAAAGCAGTGATGGCCTCGAGGTTTAGGCGCGCGGTCGCGGGTTCGAACCCCAGGCACACACCTCTGACTTTTCGAAGTTATGTGTGTATTCACATTGAATTATCACTTGCTTTAACGGTGAAGGAAAACATCGTGATGAAACCTGCACACCTAAAAGTTCTTAGGAATTTCTTAGGTGTGTAGTCCGCCAACCCGCACTAGGCCAGCGTGGTGGACTATGGCCTAAACCCTCTCAATTGTAGAGGAGACCCGTGCTCAGCAGTGGGCGTATATGGGTTGATGAAGAAGAAGAGTTGCTAAAACATTGACATTAATCAGTCGTTATTTCTTAAAACACATTTTAACAATGTTTAGTGAGGTATGTAGTTTTGGTTTAATATTTTAGTCAAGTCATCACTTCGTATTATAAAGTAGTTGAGAAACATCTAAGCAAAGTATCTGAGTAAATTCTATTATAATAATGGATTTTCATTCGGCTCCAACTAATTTATCATCTATTATCATCTAACTCATCTTCAGGCTATGTCTCTGTTTTTCTACAACCTAGAGAGGTTGGAATCCTGGTCCACCACGCTGGCTTGTGGTGAGTTGATAGAGTACGTACATGGATGGAGGATTTAAGAACCTTTTGACAATAATTTCCTTTACATAAATAAAAAAATCTGTATTGTGTTTGCCTGAGATTTGAACAGGCGACCGCCGAGTCCCTTAATCGAACGATCGCACCACTTGTATCTAAAAAAAGAAACATTATTGCAATACTACGGCTTGAAGAAAATAAAACCGAGAGGGTTTTTCCGTGTATGGTTTGATCCAACAGGACGCTGGAGCGAAAAATCTTTTTTCTATTTCCACACAAAATCCCGGGATTGCGACGAATCGGAATCTATTCAGAGGATTTAGCGACCGCGATCCAATCGGAAAAAGTTTTTTTTAAATGTTCGCAAAACGATTCGTACTCATTTTATAAACTTAGGTGTTTTAAACTTATTTCCTACGTCATTGTTAAAAAATGGAAAAAGTGAAATAAAAAAATTAAGTACAAGCTGGTACAGGCTAGGGTTATCAAATCAATGGCTGAAATAGTGCCTTTCTACACTTAAAGCATTATAGCAACAACGTGACAGGGATGCATTGAAGGGGTGCCTTACAGGAAACCTCCACGTGGTGCACCCTGGGCAACGACGACCAGCGTAATTTGTCGCAGTCAACGACTAGTTACGCTGGTCGGCGGCCAATTCCTGTCGGTGGGGATCGGCGATTCTCGCCTTTTTGTATGGATATTCCTCACCGCTGCTGGGGCCTCTTCTAGGCCATCCTGGTTATATCCCGGGCCGTCGGCGGGCTCGGACAGCAATCACTTGCTTCCGAGCAGGAAATGGGCGAAACCCATTTCCACCGTCGCACTCGTAATCCGGTCGAAGCTGTGGTCATGTCTCGCAGTTCGGCCGGCGCGAGGGTCTTGGCTTAACCGCCCGGGCCGCGAGGGAGAAAACCTCTATAAAAAGTTACCCCGAATCCCAAACGGCGGCGCACCGTGAGGGGATGCATGGCTGATGGGAGGTTCAGTCTCTAGTGCAACCCCCGCCAGAGTACCCGCCGACCCTCTTGGCGGGTTACGCTAGGCTTACCCAGGTACAGGGGGCTCTGCCTGGGTGGACTTTCCTTTCCCCCATACTCGTGGGAATCAAATGAATAATTCCGATAAAACTAAATCATTGACGACGTTGCCTGCGTTGCAGGCGGAGAAATCAGGTTCGGGTGAAATGCCCGCACCAGATGTGGAGGTAGAGAGGCCTGTTTCTGCTCAATCAGGGCGGAGACGGGCGTCCTCTAGAATCAGATCTCGCTTGTGGGCGAGGTCAGCGGATTCTTCGGATCGGTCGCGGTCGCGCTCGCACTCCAGAGCATCGCTGTCAAGCGATGACGACGAGGAGCCAGCGCCAAAAATTCAAGCGGTGGACCCTCAATGCCTTGCGAAGCAAGCATCAGAGAAGGAAGTCGAGTCAGAGCTACTGGGAAGCAGGGAAGAAGTGCAACCTGCAGTTCTTCGACAGCAGGAACTGCATAAGATCGCTGCTACGGTCAGGTCAGCAGCCGGCAAGGCGGGCTACATTAAGAGCACGACTGTCCGCGCCCTGCAGGAAGCTAGCAACATGCTAGAAGACCTGGCAAATTTATCCGAATCATCCCATATGGCCCGCATTGAGGAGGACAACGCCCGGCTAAAGACGGAGAATGAACGTCTTCAGGAGCGAATCTCCTTGCTGGAGGCTGCGGTTGCCCAAATGGAGACGCGGCTAATCAACATGTTTACGGCACGGCAAGAGGCAATGGAAAGTCGTCTGCTTCCAGAGACGCCTCTTCGTCCTCCACTTGCTGCTGACCGTGTCAAGGAGGGGCCGTTGGGGTTGGCTAACACAAGTGCTGCCCCTAAGAAGAATACGAAGCAGAAAGGAAAAACGGCAGGCGCACGAAATGTGGAACACTTTCCACCCTTACCCGAAAAGACTGCACTTATGATGCCCATGAACCGTTCTGTGCGTCCGGCTGTACGCGAGGTAAAGGCAACACAATCGGGAGCCTCCGCGACTTCTGCTCCGTCTCGGTCGTTGCGTCGCCAAAGAAAGGAGAGACAGGCCGCTTTCCCAAAAACGACTCCTTCCGAACCTCGGCCTCTACCACCAGCGCCTTCATCCATGGAGCTGCCATGGTCAACGGTGGCACGGAGAGGCAAGAAAGGAAGGAAGCCTATGGAAGTGCGGCCACAACAAACGACAAAGAAACCGGTGCCGCGAATCCGACCGCCTCGGTCCGCCGCGGTCACTATCACACTGGCAAGTGGGGCGCAGGACAAGGGTATCTCATACGCCCGTGTTGTTGCTGAAGCCCAACAACACATACAATTGAAGGACCTCGGCATTACTGACATTAAGTGGCGTAAGGCTGTCACGGGCGCCACCATCATAGAAGTACCAGGGCCGGAAGGTCATGCGAAGGCTGACTCCCTCGCGTCTAAATTAAGGGAGGTGTTCCGCGGTTCTGAGGACATTCGTGTCACTCGTCCCATCAAAACCGCGGAACTGCGACTTTCGGGGCTGGACGAATCAGTCACCCCCGAGAAAGTCGCACACGCCTTCGCCGCGGCATCTCAATGTCCAGTGGAGGCCGTGAAAGTTGGCGTAGTCAGACCAGACCGATCAGGTTTGGGTGTGGTCTGGCTTAGAGCGCCAGCACAAGCAGCGGAAAGGGTGGCCAAGAGTGGTCGTATATTGGTTGGATGGTCTGCTGCACGTGTTAGCGTACTCGAAACAAGACCGCTGCGGTGCTACCGATGTTTTGAGTTGGGGCATGCTCGAGTGCGCTGCACCGCCGAGACTGACCGAAGTGACTTATGCTACCGCTGCGGTCAGCCAGGTCACAAGGCACAAGGTTGCTCCGCAGGACCGCACTGTCCTCTTTGCGCTGCAGCTAGTAAACCAGCGGGACATTCTGTTGGCACCAAGGCTTGCACGGTCAATTCGGGCCGTAAAGCAAAGAGCCGTAAACGGACTGCTGTTGAGGCTACGGCCCAACCGCAGCTCGTGCGCCCATTGCAGGCCGAGATTGAACTAATGGAGGTCGCCCAATAATGGATTTCAAGATCCTCCAGGCGAACATCAACCACTGCGCCGGAGCGCAAGATCTGCTCCTGCAGTCCATGGCGCAGTGGTTGGTGAACGTGGCTGTGGTCGCCGAGCCGTATTTCGTCCCTCCTCGTGACAATTGGGCAGGGGACCTTGACGGTTTGGTGGCCGTGATAACCCAGGGCGCTGCAGGCTCCCCACCCTTCGAAAAAGTAGCGAAGGACCGGGGATGCGTAGCAGCTCTGTTGGGAGGTGTTTGGATTGTCGGAGTTTATTTTTCTCCCAACAGACCCTTAGCCGAGTTTGAGGTCTTTCTTACTCGGCTGGGGGCCCTGTTATCGCAATGCCAACCCTGCCCGGTAGTCGTGGCCGGCGACTTCAACGCCAAGTCTCGAGCTTGGGGATCGTCGGTTACCGACGCTCGTGGCAGGGTCCTGGAGGAGTGGGCGATCTCCCTCGGCCTGGCCGTCCTTAATCGGGGGTCGGTGGACACGTGCGTGAGGCACAACGGCGGTTCGGTGGTGGATATCTCTTTAGCCACCGGTACCGTCGCACGCCGTGTCCGAGGCTGGAGAGTCCTCGTGGGCGTGGAGACATTATCGGACCACCGATACATACGGTTCGATGTCTCCGCGCCCGCCGCCAATCAGTCCGGCGGCAGACCGAACGCCCCGATTGGGGGCGGCCCGCGATGGGCACAAAAACGCCTCAATAAAGAGGCCTTGGAGCTTGCCGCTCTGGTCCAAGCCTGGCTCCCCGCACCAGAGTCTTCGGTGCGGGTTGAGGAGGAGGCCGAATGGTTCGGGGTAGCACTAACCAGCATCTGCGACGCAGCGATGCCCCGAGTCCAGCGCCTCCCTCCGCGGCGCCAGGTTTACTGGTGGTCGGCTGAGCTCGCGCAGTTAAAGTACGATTGTGAGGTGGCGCGCCGCCGACTCGGCAGACTTAGGCGCCGGCGGATACGCCAGGCTGACTATTTGGACCAGGAGCGGCAGCTTCGCGGCCTTTATAAAGAGGCTAGGAGAGCGCTGCGGGTGGCCATCAAAGAGGCGAAGGCTGCGGCCAGGAAGGAGTTCCTAGGGACTCTGGACCGCGATCCGTGGGGGCGTCCGTACCGGTTGGCGTTAAATAAGTTGCGCCCGCTGGCGCCCCCCCTCACCCAGAGTCTCCGAACGGAGCTCCTGGGGGACGTGGTTGACGCCCTCTTCCCGGCCACCGATGTCGTCGTTGTTCCTCCACCGATGCCGCCGAGATCTTGGTCGTTGACGACCGGAACATATCCGGCGGCATCGTCGTCGTCGTTCGTTTCGGCAAGGGAGACCCCGGAGGGTCCTCCCCCGGGCGTGTCGCCTGGGGAGTTAGAGGCAGCAGTGCTTCGGCTGCGGAGCAAGAACTCCGCTCCGGGTCTCGATGGCATCCCAGGTCGTGTTTGGGTGCTTGTAATCGAGTTCCTGGGGGCGAGGCTCCGCGGCCTGTTCTCCGCGTGCCTAGAGCAGGGCCAGTTTCCATCGAGGTGGAAAACAGGGAAGTTGGTCCTGCTCAGGAAAGAAGGTCGACCCGCTGAGTCGCCGTCGGCCTACCGGCCCATCGTATTGCTCGACGAGGTTGCCAAACTTTTTGAGCGCATCGTTCATGAGCGCCTCGTCGAGCATCTTGAGGGAATCGGTCCAGACCTGGCTGATTGCCAGTTCGGGTTCCGGCGCGGCCGATCGACCATCTCGGCGATTCTGCGGGTTAAGGCACAAGCGGAGGAAGCAATAGCCCGGGGCAAATGCGTCGTGGCGGTGTCCCTAGATATCGCCAACGCTTTTAACACCTTGCCCTGGGCTTGTATTGAGGAAGCACTGCGGTACCACGTGGTGCCACCCTATCTCAGGCGCCTGGTGCACTCGTACCTCTCTAACAGGGACGTGGTGTATCCGGGCGCCGACGGGTGGCACCGAAGAGCAATGTCGTGCGGTGTTCCACAGGGGTCGGTTCTTGGGCCCCTTCTGTGGAACATCGGCTACGACTGGGTGCTCCGTGGTGCCAACCCCCGGGGCGTCGGCGTATTCTGTTACGCCGACGACACGCTCGTCACAGCGACGGGCGGGACCTTCCAGGAGGCCGCCGACCTCGCCGCGGTTGGTACTGGCAACGTGGCGAGGAGAATTCGGCGGCTGGGCCTCACGGTGGCCCTTCACAAGTCCGAGGCCATTTGCTTTCACCGGCCTCGGATGGGACCACCTGCTGGGGCCCACATCGAGGTTCAGGGCGTGCGAATTCCCATCGGCAAGCAGCTCAAATACTTAGGGCTGCTGCTTGACAGTCGTTGGGATTTCCGCGCCCATTTTGAGATGCTGCAGCCGAAGTTGCTGCGGGTGGCAGGCGCTCTTTCTGGCCTGCTGCCCAACCTGGAAGGTCCGGGCATCCCTTGCCGAAGGATGTATATGGGAGTCGTGCGGTCTATGGCGTTGTACGGGAGCCCAATTTGGGCCGAGTCCCTGAACAAGCGCTGCGTCGCTCTTCTGCGCAAGCCTCAGCGTGCGCTGGCGCAGCGACTGATCAGGGGCTACCGCACGATCTCCTACGAGGCGGCCTGCGTTCTGGCCGGGTCCCTACCGTGGGACCTTGACGCCAAATTCCTCTCGCGTTTATTCCATCAGCGGGAGGAGGCGTCAAGTTGCGGGGACAGACTGGCCCCGAGAGAGGTTGAGGCACTGAAAGCCTCCCTCCGTACGGCCGCCGTGGAGGAATGGCGAACCAGGCTGGAGAATCCCAGTGCTGGTGCTAGGACCGTCGAGGCAGTGCGTCCTGTCTTCGACCAGTGGGTAGACAGGCGCCACGGTGCGGCAACGTTCCGCCTGACGCAGGTGTTGTCGGGGCATGGGTGCTTCGGCCATTTCCTGTGTCGGGTGGCACAGAAGGAGGAGTCAACCGTGTGTCACCACTGTGACAACTGTCTAGACGACACAGCCCAGCACACACTAGAAGAGTGTCCAGCCTGGGAAGAGCAGCGCAGCGCTCTCCGCACTATTATCGGTGGAGACCTTTCGCTCCCGGCCGTCGTCTCTTCGATGGTCGGGAGTCCGAGGTCGTGGCGTGCTATGCTCTCCTTCTGCGAGTACGTCATGTCGCAGAAGGAGAGCGCGGATCGGGGTCGCGAGAGAAGCGATCCCGCCCGTCAAAGACGTCAAAGAAGGAGGCGCCGGGTCAACGGAGACAATTAGACCCGGCGCCCTGCCCTGTGGCAAGGGGGCGTTAGAATCTCACCACGGTATCCCCTGCCTGTCGTAAAAGGCGACTCAAAGGGGCCCTTGGGGTTGCTGGGCGCGCTGCGGGGGCGGCGCGTCCTCACTGAAAGTGACCCCGAGCGGGGCGGCGGCACTGTGGCCCGTGCACGTCGCGGGCGCCCACTCGCAACCAGGGCGCCCAAATCAAGATAGTGGGGGTGCAACTGCGCCCCCGTCAAATTCGTGAAGGCCGGGACGTTAACGTCCCGGAGGCGCACCAGGCGGCTGCGGTTGACGGTGGGCGCTTCTCGCCCACGTACCGTGGTCGCCCCACTCGGCGCGGTGATGGCCACCGGGGGGTTTTGGTCGGTATGCCGGTTTAGGGATTTTTGTTTTGTTAGGGACCCAGCCCGGCACTAACACCTGCGCGGACCTGACGTCGCCGCGCGCCGGGCTGGAAGACCGGTGACCCCGACATACGCTTCCCGCCCCCCACCGCCCCCGGGCTGGCGGGAAGTAGAGCCATAATCAGCTTTCCCCTCGATAACAAAAAAAAAAAAAAAAAAAAGGGATGCATTGAAGAAATATCACATTCATCTCCAATTGTTTTTTTTTTTAATTGAATCGTTTGAATTGGTAGAGAAAGGTAGAAGTAGAAAGGGTATTATCTTCATTTAAAAATTAGTACATAGATGTCACAATTCTTTCTTAAAACATTAACAATCTTTACAAGTGTTATAGGAACATGAAATATACTGTCAATCGAAAGACATTTCCGGTATACATGCGACACTTATTCTGTAATACTAACGAGTTATGTAATGCGTTGTTTGTTAACAACGATTTGACTAAGATTTATTTTTCCACATAAATATAGTAAATTTTATCATTAAAACAATAAAAATTTGTGTTTACATTCATGCGTAATTGTGGGCTGGGATTACGTACACGAATATTATTAAAGATTAGAAACAATTGTGTGAAATATTAGTATTGAGGTGATTACGCACATATGTTTTACCGACGTGCAGGTATGAAGATGATAATGTCAGTAGAGGAAGCGAAAGAGGTGTGTTTGGACCGTGGTATATGACGCTCTATAGTCTTGGCCTACCCTAACGGGAGACAGGCGTGAGTTTATGTATGTTATACATCCTCCTCCTTAGAAGACAGAAGAGCATTTCAGTACTCAACTTTCGTCAACTGTGTTCTAAGCCCATTGTTAAGTGTATCTCTCTTCTCTTCTCTTCATCAACCCATATACGCCCACTGCTGAGCACGGGTCTCCTCTACCGTTGAGAGGGTTTAGGCCATAGTCTACCACGCTGGCCTAGTGCGGGTTGGCGGACTACACACCTAAGAAATTCCTAAGAACTCCTAGATGTGCAGGTTTTATCACGATGTTTTCCTTCACCGTTAAAGCAAGTGATAATTCAATGTGAATACACACATAACTTCGAAAAGTCATAGGTGTGTGCCTGGGGTTCGAACCCGCGGCCGCCGAGATTCTCGACCGCGCGCCCAAACCTCGAGGCCATCACTGCTTCGCACTGCACTGCTTACCTAAACATGTTTTGGCCTATTTATTAACCACTGACGATTAAGAAAACGAAACGGAGTGTGGTTAAGAAGTGGTGAAATAAACAATTGTAAGTAAGGTTGTTAAAGCTGACATTGGACGGGTGTAAAGGCTTTTTTACTTGTATAAGTGTGGGTTTTCCTCTTGGTGTTTTGCTGACTTTCCTCGTATAGCTAGCCGCGAGGTTTTTAAAGGCATTTTATGTTTTACGGATACAATTTTGTGCAGTGATTGCTATTTTCTTATTTTTTAAAAGAATATGTATTAAAATATATAATATTATGTTCAATGTGTTATGATGTGACATTTGGGTGTTTTAAAAAAATGTGTATAAATAACCTAACGTTAGACGTCCCTTAACCTTTTAGCACCCTTATTTCACCAGATAATATGTATCAGTCTCACGCTATAAGGGGCGACAGTAATTCTTTTATTGTTAATGAATAAATTAGGTATTGCATTTATAAAATTGTAACATTATAATTTAATGAAATAAGATCGTATATGTATTAAAAAATAATACTAATTTCAAGATTAACTCTATGTACGTCATACTTATTGTGCATAGCATTAACATAACATACAACTAAATTAATACCAGTAAAAAAAACTTCAATAATAATTATTTAAAATAATTAAGATGTGCCAGGTTCAGTTCCCAGACAAAGCCGAAATTATTGGGCTTTCTGATAAAAATATCTAAATAAAGTTTTAGTAGCATGAAGTTTAGAAATGGGCCAGAAAGATAGGCAATTGAAATATTTTTACTGTGGAAACGTAGCTTGGGTAAACACAATTCTATCTTATAGTACTTTGGAAAAATTACTTAAGATAGCATGTATTTGTATATGTGCAATGTTATAAATCAACCGTACCATACATCACAATTTTCTACTTTATAATCCAACAAGAGATAAGATATACAGTTGAAGAATATTATATTTAAAATTATATTTCCTCGAATTCTACTTTTCGTTTTACTATCGTTAATAAAACATCTGAAACGACGTTGCAAGATGAATAAAACCTTATTTCTTTGTAATGACATAAAATAAAAAATCATGGATTCACCTATAGCTTACCAGCTTACACACACTCACTTATACAGTATAAACAGTAAATAAAGCCAATTGATCTTCCAAAATCACAGCACTTTTCAAAATTTTAGAACTTCAAACAAATATGAACCGTAATGCGTTGCGTTAGAGCTCACTTTGCAAAACACAAGCGACGCGGCGGGAAAGAGCGCGCGAGCCGGTGCGCGGGCGCAGGTGATCTGAAGAGGCTGTTATCACGAGGCTAAAGTCATCTTCTGTGCTAGGGTGACAAGTTTTAATGATGTTTGGAGACATCAATATAGCATATAATTGGTGTGGTAGTATTTTGTATGTTTGTCTCTTAGATTTTCCTAACTTACACTATTTAATAATATGTAAGTATATTTATGGCATATATAAGCAGTGATGGCCTCGAGGTTTGGGCGCGCGGTCGAGAATCTCGGCGGTCGCGGGTTCGAACCCCAGGCACACACCTCTGATTTTTCGAAGTTATGTGTGTATTCACATTGAATTATCACTTGCTTTAACGGTGAAGGAAAACATCGTGATAAAACCTGCGCACCTAAGAGTTCTTAGGAATTTCTTAGGTGTGTAGTCCGCCAACCCGCACTAGGCCAGCGTGGTGGACTATGGCTTAAACCCTCTCAATGGTAGAGGAGACCCGTGCTCAGCAGTGGGCGTATATGGGTTGATGAAGAAGAAGAAAGAAGAAGAAGAAGAAAGAAGAAGATATTTATGCAAAAATAGCGTACATTTCAAATACATTAAACATTCGAAAAACATCCTTTTTATTTATATAGTCCGATTAATAAATCTAATGAAACTAATTTGATTCTCCTGAAGATCCTTAGACGCCTTATCTCATAAACCAATAACTTATAGAACGCATTAAAAAAAAGTGATATGAGAATAGTGGATTATCGATCGTCTCTATCTTCTCAGAGTAAATGAGGCAATATAAACGGACTCCTTATCCGATGAAGCACGAAATTGAACGTGGGTATTTTGAGGAGCAAATATTTTTGTGAATAGTAACCATGAGGCGTCGTCTAGAAATTTAAAAATATAGCTTTATGATATTTGAATGACTATGAATAATATTAATAACATTATAAGCATTATATATTATCTATAGCAGGGGTTCCCAAACTTATTTACACTATGACGCCCTATATAACAATTATTTTTCTTGCGACGCACCCCCCCCCCCCCCCCCCCATCATCAAAACTACTTACTTTACTGGAAATAAAAACAGCATTAGTTAGCGTAATATGAGGTTATCAAAAAAATACGGATAGCAAATGTTTTCCGATCGCCTCGCGACGCACAGTTTGGGAAGCCCTGATCTATAGTAATTAAATAGTATGTATATATCCGATACAAATCTTAAACGCTTACACTTGTTAAGATTTTTCTCAATATTTGATTTTTACATACTGTATTTATATTTTTGTAATATCAGCTTTCTACGTATTTTGTGTATTAACGATATTGCAGTAATTATAAATATTGGCAATGCTTCTATGAGCATTATTATACGCGTGAGAAACCCTTACATACATATAAAAATTACACTGTAAATGTATTTTTTTGTATATACGTCCAATTCGGTATCTACTAAACATTATTATATTGTTACCCCTATGGATATTTTCACTGTCTAAGATAATTAAATAAAAAAAAACACAACAATAACAATTTTCTAACAAAATACAAAACAAAAGAAACTATAAAAATTTACATAAAATCCTATAATTACTCAAAGTCCTGTAATGTCCTAAGTATTTGCAACAGAATAGTCGCCCGAGTGTAGAAATGAATGAAAGTGTAATCTCTTAGAGCGGAGCCGCACTCGATGTGCGTATGTATGTATGTACGTTGTATGTATGTATATGCTGACACATGACCGGAACGTCTAGTTTGCAATGAAAGTGCTTAATTAGCCGGCATCTTTATATCCCACTGTGGGGTATATTTCACTTAGACATATTAATTGGCTGCAGTTCTTATTCTAATAGACTAGAAAACTTTAAGTGGAAATTTTTATCTTGCATATATGTAAAAAATGTATGGATTTTATTTTTGTTCATAGCCAAGGTGTTTAAGTCTACCTCGGACTCGTGTATGTAGTATCATACTTAAGGTATCGGGTTCGAATCCCTGGTCAGGCTAAGTGTGACTGGGTTTTACTATTAGGAATAACTCAATAGCAGCACCGAGTCAGTAAATATGCCCAAGCAAGTGCAATATGTCCCTCCCCATTGCATGGGCTGATGAATACCCTACGAAATGAGGATACAGATATGCACCTCTGCCTACCCCTTCAGGGAGTACAGTTATATAGCTACGTTTTAATGTATTAAAATGGACTCTGAGACGGCGACAAGTGGGTATGGAAAAACATGACAGCCTGCCCTCAGTGGATACAGAGTCTAAAAGTATGCGTAGTCTTGAATCATAGCAGGTTTCAATGTAAGGTTTCATTGGTATGCAGTCCAGAAATTAACTGTACAAATGTATGGATGAAACTTATCTTCAACGCCTTATTTAGTCGAGATGAGTTATACTTGACTTGTCTAAGAAATTAGTATTGGAAAACTGATGGACTAGAAGTTATGATTTTATTTAAGTATAAAATTATTGATTTAATATTGATATAATTGTAGTAACATTGCGCATATGACGTCACTAAATTACTTATCACAATTATTAGTAGCTAGTTAAATAAATCATGAAAGTGGTACTTACTGATAACCGCTCACGTGGTTTGAAAAATAATATTTTCTGAAAATGTAGAGTAGTATGTACGAGGATAACTCAGTGATCGTGCATCAGAATTTTCTTCACAGATAAGTCACCGAATAGGAAAACTTTACCACTGATTTATCATCATCTATGTTTTGAACAGCATACAATGTACTTTGCTGGCGCCCATGCACTGAGTAATTTCTAATAAAAAAAATAACACAGGTGCAACTCTTCTAGGCGAGAAACCTTAAATATTCTCGATTCGGGATCTTTAAAATGGATCGCCGATTATATGCCGAAAACCAAGAAGACATTCATAGAAGTCTTATTTGGCCATATCCCACCAGTCACCACACAACCATCTAAAGCAGTTAGCTGTTAGAATAAATACATACACCCAACAGTCACAGGCATAGTTCTGACCCCAAACTAGGATACAAGTCCTGTGTCGTAGGTATCAGAAACCACGAGAGACTTTTTCGGTCTCACAAACACCCGAAACAAATATTTGTGGAATACACAAACATTTGTCTCGGCGCGGGGATTCGCAGCTTTTTGTTCCACAAGCTAGTGTCTAGCCAATTGCGCCACGGTGTTGTCGAAGTTTGTATATGTACAAAGTAAGGTCCTATTTATAATTAGTGCTTCCTAACTTTCCATGGATACCAAGACACGGAAAAGATCACGTTGTCTCCGAAGGTACTGAAGTGTGTCTTCGCTGTGTCGTGGTCGAGTGCACAAGCTGTTGACATCACCAATGATAATATAACGTGTAATGTCTAAATCGGTTTCAAGTACTTCGTCAAGTTGTTTGTGTGTTTTGAGTGGAGTAGAATCGGTATTTATGTCAACGTTGAAGCTAATGGTAATCATTTTAAGGAAGATTTGGAGACAAAATATAAAATAAACAAAAAATAAACAAGCGTAGCATTGAACGTCGCCTCACAAGGTAGACACGATTTAGTAAGAATTGGGGAAGCCGCTGGATGCAAGCCGCTTTCGAACGAACACTCTGGAGGTCTCTGGGGAAGGCCTATGTTCGGCAGTGGACTTCTTAGGCTGATGATGATTAAAATTACTATGATCTAAAAAATAAAATGAAAAATTGGAATGCAGGTGAGATTTTGTATCGTAATACAATTTTTTTATGTCACACAAATACTGGGCATAATTCATATAAGCAAACTACATTAAGTATATAAAAAATATCTTTCTCAATTTTGGATACATAAACTGCATATACATCAAAGTATAAGGAGTCTGGACTTGCTCTAATTATTCACTTTGTAACCTGACAGTATGATTAATAAAGAACGTGACAACTTAATTTAGCGAACTGAGATAGTGGGTTCAAACTTAAGACTCACATTTAGCAAACATTATGAAACAGCGGCATTATGAAACGGTAGGCAGCGGCGTGGCTGTGCCCCTGGCATTGCCAAGTCCATGGGCGACGGTGACCGCTTACCATCAGGCGGGCCGTCAGCTCGTCTGCCTGCTAGGGCAATTAAAAAAAAAAAAACAAAAACATATTGAAGGAATTTCCCAAAGTTGAAAGCGATTTTTTTAGATCATAGATTTATCAGAAACTCTTATTAAATCAGTGCAGTAGACTAACCAATAACATTATCATATTTATAAAATTTTACTTACAATATTAATGTTTTTTTAGCTAGATTTAACCATTATTACCTATCAAGAGACATCGATCGAGTTAGAGGTAACATTTAAGTAATTTTTATTTAAATTCCTCTAGTCTTCACGCCTTTTATCTAAAAAGAAACTCTTTATCTATCTCTAACACATATTTTTATAGCCTATTAAAGTTCTTTCAAAGGAATTAAGCCGTTTAAAATGTGTTGTCATACAGCATATACCATGACTAGGGGATTCGATCCCGGTCGATTTTTGTAATCCCGGGATTTCGGGATTATCAACAGTTAATCCCGGGATCCCGGGGTAGTCCCGGGATTGTATTAGTAATAAAAAGTGGTAACAAAAAGAAAGTAAAGCATTTTAAAATAAATCTTTTATTTTAAATCTTTACTTAAATATTAAAAAAATAAAACAAAATTATAATTTCTTCTGATAAAATAAACAAACTAAGCCCTTTTATCTAAACAAAGAAACGCCATTATACTATAAAAAAGACCATGCAACAGAGATCAATGTATTTTAAATAAAATATAAATATAGGAACTATAAATTACTTATTTAACCCATTTAAATAAAATCTTAGAAATAACACAGCATCCAACGTCTCATCCGAAAGCATACTTCTTAATTTGTGGCATATGTAGAAGCAGAAAAAGCGCGTTCAGACTCGATGGAAGTTGGAGGAATCGTCTATAAATTTTTATAGGTCTTCTCCAAATTATTGCCTCGTGTAAAACTAGCCTCAGAAAGAGTAATTTCTTGTTTAATGATCTTAGAAAGCACATTTTTATTGATTTTTATCAGGGATGTTATGGAGCTCCGTAACCGTAACCGAAACAATCGGATATCCGAAATAAAAAAATATCCGTAACAGTATCCGTATCCGATTTAAAATTTCGGATAGTTCCGGATAGGGGCGGAGTCTAAATAAAACGACACGTTTCGACAGGTTTTTGTTTCACCACTCGCGCGCCACGTGAATCTTGCAGTTTGTTTGTTATTTCTTGTCATTAACAACACATACCGGTAAACATGGCATTAGTGAGAGAAATTAAGATGGATGAAGTTAAGAATGCTCTGAACGGAATGAAGAATGGAAAGGCGGTTGGACCAGATGGAATACCAGTAGAAGTATGGAAGGTCTTACAAGTAGTTGGGTGGAAGTGGCTGACTTTGTTCTTCAATAAGTTGTTGCAGGACGGCACGATACCCGATGAATGGTGCAATAGCTATTTGGTGCCCATTTTAAAAATAAGGGGGACGTGCAAGATTGCAACAATTATCGGGGGATAAAGTTAATGTCACACACTATGAAAGTATGGGAGAGAATAATTGAGCGACGACTGAGAGAGAAGTGTGAGGTCTCAAGGAACCAGTTCGGTTTTATGCCTGGCCGTAGGACAATGGATGCCATTTTTGCAATTCGCCAGCTGTGCGAAAAATACAGAAGAGCACACAAATACTTGCATATGGCATTCATTGACCTCGAAAAGGCTTATGATCGGGTTCCGCGTGAAGTTGTATGGTGGGCCCTTAAGAAGAAATGTGTGCCTGAGAAGTACCTGCAGTTGCTGACGACATCTTGCTGGTGTCAGAAAGTGGCCACGAGGTGCAGAAGAGACTGGAGGTGTGGCGGCATAGACTTGAAAATGTTGGCCTTAAAGTCAGCAAAACCAAAACATATAGTTTTGCGACTACGGCGGTCTTTCAAGTTCTGTGTCCGTCACACTAGGTGGAATACCGGTACCAGTCTGTTCCGAATTCCGCTACCTCAGGTCACTTTTGCAAAGCGACGGAGACATAGACCGGGACGTAAGGCAGAGAATCAACTCAGGGTGGATGAAATGACGACAGGTCTCATCCACAATATGTGACCCCAGAATGCCCCTCAAATTGAAGGGCAGAATATACAAGTCCATTATAAGACCTGTCGTACTGTATGGATCAGAGTGTTGGGCAACGAAAAAGACGGATGAAAGACGACTGCATGCAGCAGAAATGCGAATGTTGCGATGGATGTGTGGTATAACACGGAGTGACAGAGTGAGGAATGAATACGTTAGGGGAAGTCTGAAAGTAGCTCCTGTGATAGAAAAGATGAAAGGAAACCGTCTGTCGTGGTATGGGCACATTAAGAGAAGGGATGAATCATATGTAGAAAAAAAGGTGATGAATATGAAAGTGGATGGATGGGCGGGCCGAGGAAGGCCAAAGAAGAGATGGATGGATTGCGTGACTGAAGATATGAAAAAGAAAGGGGTGAATGAAGACATGACGGCTGACAGGGATGTGTGGAAGGAGAAAACATACTGCGCCGACCCCAAGGAATAAATTGGGACCAGGGCAGGGGAATGATAATGATAACAACATATCTAGTTAGTGTTTTATTTTAAAGTTTATACTTAGCTTAAAATTATCCTTAAGTCTTGTGATATTATGCGACCAAAGTCAAGTTTCATTTGGACATTTTTTAATCAATTAATTGCAGAATACGCAAAATGTAAACAATGCGATAGAAACTTTTCTCGGAAAGGAGGAGGTGGCACTACTTCATTGAAACTTCATCACAAAACAAAACACAGTGAATAGATAAAACCTATAAATAAAATCAAATTATTCCATACTATTTGTGTTTATAATTTACTTCAATCTAATATCCGTAACCGAAACTATCCGAAACTAACGGATAATCCGAAATAATTTCATATCCGTAACCGAATCCGAAACCGATATAATTTTATTCCCATATCCGTATCCGTAACCGGATCCGAAATATCATATCCGGAACATCTCTAATTTTTATTATAAATATGTCAATCCCGAAAATCCCGGGATTTATTAAATTTAATCCCGAAAATTTCGGGACTGAAATATGACCGGGATCCCGGGATCCCGGGCTTCGGGATCCCGGGATCGATACCTCTAACCATGACGCACTGCGAACACTCATTACATTGTGATAAAAATATAATGAATTCGTATTGCCTTTCGGGTAGTTACAGCTAGTTAAAAAAAAGATAAAGAAATTGTTCGAATATAAATATTTTGCGAATAAAGAAAGCATTTTTAATGTTTTCAGCCTGTGTCCAGCAGTGGACGTGACGATGATGATAATGATGAATGTTTTCATTGTAATTTAATATGTATACTGAGCCTGATTTTCTTAATGGTTTGACTGCCTCGTGGTCTCGCGGCACAAGTAGTTACAGGCCGTTCTAGAGGTCGTGAGCGGGGCAAAATGTTTCATTGATTTTTCTACTGGGAAATTCTCAGTAGCAGGATGGAGGCAAAAGGGCTTTATGAGACAAATGAAGGGGGAAAATGCAGTTTCGCTGCAACTCTGCTTACCCTTTTAGGGTATGGAGGCGTGTGTTTATGTGTGCATGTTACTATAAATTATGAATGACTAGCTTTTGCTCGCGACTCCGTCCGCGTAGACTACAGGGTTGAGTTCAGAAGGAAAATAAGTTGTAGTCTATTTTACTTCTCTGAGTCCTATTTATATCCATACCAAAAATCATACAATTCGGTCAAATTGTTCAAACGTGAAACCGTAACGCGTCGATCGGCGCCTTGTGTGAGTTGTGCATCATTACTGCGCGCTTGATCAATGTTTTAAAACTGCAATATCTTCTAAGATACTCAGTGAAATCAAATGATGTCAAGGGCAATTTTATTTAAAATTAAATACTTGTAATGAATAACGTATTTATTTGGATAAGGATTAATATCATGTTTATAAAACACCTTCACAAATAAAACTTTATTTTAAAATTAATTTGGTTAGGATAAAAAACGTTATAGTAAGTCAACCTTATAAAATAGACATATGCTGTCGCGGACTTTTTTTTAGAACTTTTAAAGAGGAACATTTCTCTCAAACATTATTTTAGCGAAACTTTAACCGTTTTCGCAGCGCACGCAGCGGAAGCTCACAAAAAGGAAAAAATGTCCCCGATTTTGAAACATTCTTTATTGCTGCTCCGCTCCTATTCGTCGTAGCGTGATGTTATATAGCCTATAGCCTTCCTCGATAAATGTGCTATCTAACAGTGAAAGATTTTTTCAAATCAGACCAGTAGTTCCTGAGATCCTAGCGTTCAAACAAACAAACAAACAAACTCTTCAGCTTTATAATATTAGTATAGATTCTTTGTTGGATTTTCAATGTGTTCTATTAATTATCGTTATACTCATACTACATCCTAATTCATTTGGAGGTTATAGTCCAGACTACATAATATCTCTGAGTTTTTTAATAAGCTGTTACTGAACCATTATTTCTCACTTTGATTGTAAAAGTCAACTTTGACCGTGTAAGTCTGTGCATTGTGAACGTCTTTTCAGTTAAGCTTGGAAATTTCCACTACGCAAAGCAATGATTGAGTTACTTATCCTTACTCACAAAAGAGGCTAATGAAAATCGCTTGGTAAGTATGTAGGCTACAGTATAATCAGGACGTTAAAGTACTGTTCCATTTCTGGTATCTGTTCCGCAAACACTTGCCCTATCATCGAGTACACATACTTGACGAAAATTGCGTAGACAATCGACTCTGTTTGCTCTGAACGATTACTCAAACAATGTTTTATGATCAGGGCCTTATCACTCTCGGAGGGATTTGTAGGGCGGAGTACGTTACGTAAGTTATTTTTGGGTAAGGAGAGTAATGGCTAAATCTTATTAAAGTATTACATCTATTTTTTATAATGTTGGAAATTGTATTATAAATAAGTTGTGGCGAATTTTTTGTTATCTAATATTAAATTATTTGTTTATATTATGTTAGGTATCAGTAATATTTTATACATAAGTACTAGAATTTTAGTCCCATAGATTTAGTTAATACACTCAGCTTATTTGACTATAAATCTTATTACTTTGTTTGAACTCAATAAAAGCAACAAGATTTACAGACGCAGAAACTGAGTAACCGCGATGTCTAGAAAATTTATGATAAATTCGATTAGAATTACGATTACAAATAATCTGTTTGAAATTTAACTCAATATACCAACTTCTTTCCATCTCAATCAATGCTATTTTTCATAGTTATTTCAAACAATATACAGGGTGTTATCAGACCGTGATCGGAAACGAAGGCAAGCATTATCTATGGAGAATACAAATCCCCTGGCATTAAAAAAAATTCCGACAAAAAAATAAAAAACAATACTTTTTCCATACAAACCACAAACATTTAATACCGATGATTGTATGGAAAACGTATTCTTTTTTATTTTGTTGCCAGGATTTTTTTTAAACAGCAACAGGTTTGTGATCTCCTTAGCTGTTAACTGTCTTCGTTTCCTATCACGGTTTGCATACAGCGTGTATTTTCATACTATTGATGATGTTGAAAACAGGTCCACAAATGAAAAGATATCTACTTAATCCCAAAAGCAGTAAACAGGAACCAGTATTGACCATATTGCGAAGATACGAAAGGTGTCGAACCGACCCGGTTTAGGCCTATATATCAGTAAGGATATCCGGCGTTCATTATGCCTGGTGGTCGGCGATATAAAGCTTCCGTCCCCGATTAAACGGTATTTGGGAATATTACCTATATTTTGGAGTAATGTAGTTTGAATAGATAAAAATTTAATGATTCATTTCTAGTTAATGTATAAATAGTAATGTCAAAATTTATTGTTGCTATTAGTTACAAAAATGCAGAGGAAGAATTTTTGGTTGATCCATAATCCATTTGCAACTATTGTTCATCGAAACGTGAATTTTCTTCTTTGATATTTTCTTTATTTATACCTTGAAAATATTAGAATCTATACCGAAAGAACTAAATGTCAATAACATTTTGTTTGCACTTTATATTTTTCAAAAGCTTTTTCTCTATTTTTTATTCTTACGCTTCCAAAAAGAAAAGTTATTTTTTTAGCAGAGGCTTTGCAGAAACTACGCGGAGTAACTCAATCATGTAAACACAGATTTTAAAAGCAGAATAAAATATTCTTGTGTATTAAAGCAGTGAATTTAAAATAATGAATTTTATGGCAATGTTTCAGCATAATATTTTTGCTCGTTTATTTTTTTAAATAGATAAAATCGAACAGTTAGAGCTCAAAATTCTTCCCAAATGGTTCTTTTAGGACACTCCAATAAATCAGCTTCAAGCAAACCAAGCAGACATTATCGCAGTTTAATGGATTTTAATATTCGCATTTTTTACTTTCAATCGGGAACTATCGGGCGGATTTTCAATAGAATGATTTACGCTCGGCTTCGACCCAATTCTCGAGAGCTCAACCGCAACGTTCTCGCAAAAATTGAATTCCACTGAAGTTATTTTAATGGAACCAGTGTGCATTTAATGGAGTCTGCAAATTGATGACGCGTTTTTTGACAATTTTGTAATTGGATTCTGCGTGGGATCTATCGCGCGGGAGCTTCGGAATGTATGTTTTTGAATTTCAATTTTTATGGTCCGTTTTTCCTCCGAACTTCTACCGAACAAAAATAAATGTAAAATACATAGTCTCACATATGCAAGATCTTGGCGTTACGGTATTATACTGGTATTGTATCGTTGCATAGTAATCAGAAACTCATACGACTGCACTTAACAATCACAAATTCATGCACACTTTACATAACTTTTCATCATATTTTGCAGTATAAGACTTGTGTACGATCAAAAAGGGGTCCAAATTACCCAGTTTTTTTTTTCAATTAAATAACACTCAGCATCAGGTGGCACTGTAGTAATACGCTTAAAAATAGCATAAATCACTCCGTTATTACATATCTACATAGGCATTAACATACAGCCGGATATTATTCTGCTTAATCTTTACATAGACGTCAGTGTAAAAAAACAGGCTAAAAGGTGATAGATAAATAAATTTTCATTTGCCTGATGTTGTTTACAATATTCCATTAAAAAGTCACGAATAAAGCTGCAAATCCGTCGAGTATTTTATGGTCATTGATAAATAGAACAACGCCTGTTCGCAGTAAAGCGTAATGGATTGCTACAAACATTTTGCCAGGCGCTGTTTTAAATTTTTCTGGATTTGTCACGCGAGTTTTACGAGTGGAACTAAAAACTGTATTTTAATGTTGCTGTTGTATATGATAAGTATAATAATTAACTTACCATGTGTGAGATCGTAGCTTCGATTCCTGCTCAGGCAAAGTTTTTTTTTTCTAAACAAATTCTAAACACTACTGAAAGTGTGCACCAAAAATAAATTAGTAGATAAGCTGCACAAAAATACAACCAACTATCGATTTTTGTCAGCCGAGACCGAAAATAAATCGATGTTTAAATAAAAAGATTAAGACCGAGACAAATAAGTATATAAAAATAAAATTACCCCAACAAATACAAAACATTTTTACTACACTATCTAAAGTATTTCTTTTAACAAGTACACTCGGCTAAAGCTAATATTCTCAGCGTGATTAAGCCGAGACTAATACCAACATTTCAATTGGACCTAATAATATAAAGACCGATATGACGTGGCATCAGCCTGGTACTCGGCTCTAAAGCTATGTTGTATACATTTTTTCATATCTGCGAATTAATTACAACGGCGAAGCAAAACATCGTTTGGAAATTTGCATACCTAAAAAGTTCTTAGGGATATCTTAGGTGTGTGGCCCTCAAACCCGCACCTGGCCAGCGTGGTGGAATAAGGCCTTAATCCTATCAATTGTAGAAGCAACTGCCCAGCAGTAGTCCGTAAATGGGCTGATATTGATGAATGATGGGAGACAACTTCTGCTGACTTATCATTTGCTATAATGACCTATTTTTTAAATTTCAAACAAAAATATCACATTAATCAAATAAATACTTACAATCATGCATGTTGTGGTGTTTTTACCGTCACTTTTTCTATACCACATAGGTACCTCAGCAGCAGTCTTTAACGAGACACTTAAATTTCAAAGATCGCTTATAAATTTAACTTCACTAATGTCTATTTCAAGATAATTAGAAATAAATATAACTGAATGTCCACAGTTGGCACTCCCCACATATAAAAGGATAAAAACAATTGAAACAGACCTATTGATTGATCGTTATCAACGAATAACGAATATATGAATTTAATGAAAGTTGTAAAAAGTGAAATACGTTTCTATTACGGTTGAATAAAGTTTATTTTAATATAGCAATGATATAACTGACCAATTTGCTGGATATTGAAGTACTTTTCGGCATATTGTTTGGTATGTTGACAGAATTGATTGTAGCTATTATTAATGCGTGAAGGTTAAAAATTCATGATTGTCAGCCGTAGCAGAATGACTGATTAGTCTATGGGCAAAATGCCTCTTGCGATTAAGAGATTCCATTCCCGGGTCAGGTAAAGTCCTCAAGTGGAAATATATGAATGTAGGAATTAATCTCCCTTTATGTATACACTATACACCCATGTGTCTATGTCAAAGAATGTATTATAAATATCTATTGAAACCCTACGAAATTGTTTCAACTTTTGACAAATGTTTCTCGTTAACCAAGGCTTTATTTTAAAATGAAAATCCCAGTACGGTAAATGATGAGACAAAATTATTTCACATTATTTGAGACATCAAAATACGATGATACAGTCAAAGTAAGCAAGAAAAAATATTGAAAAGCATAAAGCGATTATCGACCCACTAGCCGTAGTACGATTTCTTTCCAAGTTAAAAATCAAGTTTATTTTTGTGACTTTAAACCAGGTTAAGCCAGGCCTTAGTTTTCCAATAAAAACCTTAGATGAAAGTCATGTTTTTGCTTAACTATTCGCAAAATATAAAAAAAATATTGCGTATCAAAAGATATTATCAATGGCTGTTTCTAGAAAATTCTTAGTCGTAGGTAAATAAAAAAAGTAAGTCTGGCATTCACTAGAGTTCCTTAACCTGCCTCCATACAACCCAATTTTTTATGGGGTACTTTATAAATGTATCAAAGCACGTACCTACTCCAGAATACAGTTAGTAGTTGTATTTTTGTCGTCAATTTTCCTACTTGGTGCCACGAACTAGTAGATACTGCTGAATTCATGTTCAGCTATAAGCTAAAAGATCATATTAACACACACTCAAAAACATAAGTATTCTCGAAGGGATATTTTTACACCCACGTTCCACCAGTACTAAAATGGAGGTAAGTTTTATATTACAGGGGCATATTCCTAGTTTATAAGCTGCTGCTGAAAAGTTTTTACTGACTCAAGATTCGAATTCGAGACCTCATGATTATGCAACAAAATATTAATCTAAGGTTTTGCTAGTGCCTCCTAATAATAAGTCTATGGACGTCATAGATCAAATGAGGTTATAGCGATTCCTACAACTTAAGGCCGCGTAGGCCATTGCTCTATAATAGCACACCGTTAAAATTATACCTACTAAAAGTCTATATTTATACGAAAAACGTGTCATTTAAATAGGTCAAGGCCTACCTAATACTGGATATTTTAAACCAATTCTTTACAAATTGTGACGTTGATGACAATGAGGTGGACCTGAATTCCCGCCCTCTTTGTTGAATAAACTATGGGGTGACGACTAAGCCGCGCATGCGCGTCGCATTTCTCCATGTCACCGCCATAACCTCTAAGGGAACGAATTAAAATATTGTGTTTTTTTTATTGAGTGCACTACGTAGGTGTGTGTACACCACGCTATTGGCTGTATGTGGTCGGACCATCGTCACAGAATTAAGGCTCGTTAAAAAGTGCGCGATTTCTTCGGACTAACAGTGTATTACGTGCGCCGGCTGTGAAAGACTGTTTCTGAATAGTTACGCTATAATATTACCCGGTGCGACTGATCAAACGTTTTAATTGCAAATGAAGACTGTTTCTAAGTGATATTGTGTGTGATAAAACAGTGTTTTAAGGTGAACAGGTGTTTTGTTTGAGGTTATGATCTCTTAGGTTGGTACAGTCTGAAAGATATTTTTCTCATCCGTTTTTGTATTAATCAACAGGTCACTTATAGCGGCTATTTTGGATAATTTAATAGACTCTTTTAATTTAGTATTAGAATTGAGAAAAAATATTTTTACCCAATTTTCAGTAGGTGCTTCTAAATTATGAAGCATCTGTAAAATATTTTATTAAAACCTTATCGAATACCGCATGCATCTCGCGAATATAAAACCAATAGATTCCAGCATTATGAATTATTTAAATTTATTTTTAAACCCCATTTACTTATACTGATTATGTTCTTGTCTTTAAAGAACAAATTTATTCAATGTTTTTTTAAATTCATAAGAAGCCAGCTCTTATTTCTAATTTAAACATTTTATTTTTACTTTATTTATAAGAACTTAAGAAGTGTTATATTTTACATAGACGCGTAATAAAAAATGACTCAATTTGTCGCTTGAAGTATTAACCCCATCTGGTAACATGAATGAAAACTAGTATCTTTTAAGTCTAAACTACTATATCGGGCCATATTTGAGTACATACGTCTGATATACTTGGGGCATATTAGTAGAAATTCGGAACTAACAAGAAAAACAGGAAAACTTTTAGTCTAGTCAACATGTTCAAAAACGTGTTAAATAGAAATAAAGCTCCTAAAAATATGAGCGATGGCTCATTCGATTCGGAATGACGTCTAGAAAAATGTTTTTGAAGGGTATATTAGCACATAAAAAATTGCAATTGTTATTAACAAAATAAAAAAAATAAAAAAGGTATTTAGTTTTTCGTTAATAACTTTAAAAATAATAATATTTAAGGAATTTTGAAAAAAGATCCTGAAAGAGGAGAAAATTTCCAATAAAAAAAAATTAACTCCCGGAACTCTATCTATATTATTTATATTATTTTTTTTATACTGAAAATAGAGCTCCGCGAGGGCGTTACGGCATAGGCGCCGCCTAAAAAGCCGGTATATCACCTAAAACAATTTATTTTTAATATTAAATGACAATTTAAAAATTTGAAAAAATTTTGGTGTAATGTAGACACTTGAACGAAAAAAACCTCGGTGACAAATTTTTTTTTTGTCGATTTTTCAAAAAGTTACATCATTGTTAATTAACTCATTTTTTTCCAATCTCTGTTTTTATAAATTACGGCATAACATTTTTAATAATTGATCTAAAAATCTTTTCGCTTCGTGGAGCTCTTCATGTTTATGTACCTTATAAAGTTATGCAAAAAAAATTAATTTAAGTTAATTATTTTGTTAATTATAATTTTTTTAAATGAACTAAAAATGAAATTTCTCAAAAATGTTATTAAAAAAATATTTTTTTGGTAATGTATTATTATTGCTGTTTTTGCATCTAATATAAGTATTAATTATCATGGGAAAAATTTTTTTTACGTCATTTGTTAAGAAATTATTTATAAACAAATAGACTATTTTAGGACTTTTAAAAAAAATCTTTTTACCACATTATAGCATAGGTGCAATTATGATTAAAAAAAAAAAAAAAATTCTTAAATATTTTTTTTTTATATTTTATAATCGTTTTTTTTATATTTCAACTGTTTAAATAATTAGTTCAGAAATTATATTATTCTTAAAAATAATCACTGACCCTTTTCAATAGAATAACAGAGAATTTTTTTTTTTTATAAATAAATTAATTGCTTATTAATTTAAAAATTTGTTATAAACAAATAATATTAACCGTTATATTTTTTTCGAAAACTTCAAAAAATTACAAATACAATCATATATAAAAAAAGTTAAGAAAATTTTTTTTTTGTATTTTTTTTTTATTTTATTACAAAAAATTTTTCCTAAACTTTTTTTATATATGTTTGTTTTTGTAATTTTTTGAAGTTTTCGAAAAAAATATAACGGTTAATATTATTTGTTTATAACAAATTTTTAAATTAATAAGCAATTAATTTATTTATAAAAAAAAAATATTTCTCTGTTATTCTATTGAAAAGGGTCAGTGATTATTTTTAAGAATAATATAATTTCTGAACTAATTATTTAAACAGTTGAAATATAAAAAAAACGATTATAAAATATAAAAAAAAAATATTTAAGAATTTTTTTTTTTTTTTTAATCATAATTGCACCTATGCTATAATGTGGTAAAAAGATTTTTTTTAAAAGTCCTAAAATAGTCTATTTGTTTATAAATAATTTCTTAACAAATGACGTAAAAAAAATTTTTCCCATGATAATTAATACTTATATTAGATGCAAAAACAGCAATAATAATACATTACCAAAAAAATATTTTTTTAATAACATTTTTGAGAAATTTCATTTTTAGTTCATTTAAAAAAATTATAATTAACAAAATAATTAACTTAAATTAATTTTTTTTGCATAACTTTATAAGGTACATAAACATGAAGAGCTCCACGAAGCGAAAAGATTTTTAGATCAATTATTAAAAATGTTATGCCGTAATTTATAAAAACAGAGATTGGAAAAAAATGAGTTAATTAACAATGATGTAACTTTTTGAAAAATCGACAAAAAAAAATTTTGTCACCGAGGTTTTTTTCGTTCAAGTGTCTACATTACACCAAAATTTTTTCAAATTTTTAAATTGTCATTTAATATTAAAAATAAATTGTTTTAGGTGATATACCGGCTTTTTAGGCGGCGCCTATGCCGTAACGCCCTCGCGGAGCTCTATTTTCAGTATAAAAAAAATAATATAAATAATATAGATAGAGTTCCGGGAGTTAATTTTTTTTTATTGGAAATTTTCTCCTCTTTCAGGATCTTTTTTCAAAATTCCTTAAATATTATTATTTTTAAAGTTATTAACGAAAAACTAAATACCTTTTTTATTTTTTTTATTTTGTTAATAACAATTGCAATTTTTTATGTGCTAATATACCCTTCAAAAACATTTTTCTAGACGTCATTCCGAATCGAATGAGCCATCGCTCATATTTTTAGGAGCTTTATTTCTATTTAACACGTTTTTGAACATGTTGACTAGACTATTTGAAACAATATTGTATTTGATTATGATATGTAACAGATGACATGCCTACTGCCATTTAAGAGAAACATTTAAACATGCCGCATTTTAAAGATATTTTTCATAATGAAAAACTCCACTTTTAAAAGTCATGCATTTCCTAAACAGTTGTTTTGACCATCGCGATTGAATTCAGTAGATTTTATTAAAACAAATGACTCGAGCATTTAATAAAAAAAAATCGAAATCTGCAGTACACGTGACAAAGTTTAGACCAGTGGTTTAATACCTTATGCCAAATAATACGAAAAAAGAATAATAATTGAATAGAATTATCTATGAGATATCCGAGCAATCGCAGGTTAAATAGACTTTATAGAAAACTACTCAATGTATAATATTAAGTCTCGCAAATGTGTGTTACCTTGGGAAAATTCACCTGAGAAATAAACTATGTGACCACGAGGCATGAATACTACCAACCGTGGTTCTAAGTCGGGTATTACTAATGTGAGTAGGTGTATTTTTATTATATAATGTGTTACCGTGCAATTTACTGATAATGATGAACGAATGCCTATGACATCATGAAAAAGAAAATTGCGTTGACAGCCCCGTGGCGCAGTTGTCTAGAAAACAGCTTGCGACACTAGAGGCCGCGGGTTCAAACTCAAATAATTGTGTGATCTATAAATATTTGTTTCTGATCTGGATGTTTCTAACAGCGACAAAGACTTGATTTGTAAACTCGATCAGGTATTGTAAAAATGTATTGTCCTGTTACTCTTACAGTGTTAGTCAATTGAACGTTTTGACAAGCAATTGACCGCAAGAGAAGGTCAATGACCCTTAACTGCAATAGATTGAGTCAGTCTAGGATATCTTGCCAAGTTAAATAAATCTTTACTAAACTTAGTGCTTTTTAGTAGAACATTTCACCATAGAATGCGAATAAAAGTTTTTAATCAATCTCTTATTGACAAATTAACGTAAACGTTGAAGCGTTTTAAAAAACGCGATTAGCTTATTTTTCTTATTTATCCCAGTTCGCCAACCCGCATTAAGCCAGCGTGATGGATTAAAGTCTAAACCCTCTCAGTTGTAGAGGAGGTCCGTGCCCGTGGGACCAGGGCTACCAGCAAATAAATCGCAGCTATACTGTTTAGTATCTGCAATTATACAAAAATAGATCGCATTATACGTAACCATTCTATGCATTTCTTGTTTTTTTTTGGGTGATAAGTAAAATGCTATATCTCCCTTCCGATTCCCATATGCCTTTGTATCGTATGTTACGAAGTGGTCATGGATACAATACTCCATCCGAATATACAGGATTTGTGTCCAATTATACAATCTGGCAGCCCTGCGTGGGACGCATATGGGCTGCTGATTCTTTAATGCCAACGATATGTCCCATCCCTTCTACTCTCTTGAGGCTACCGTCGACGTATAATTTCCCAGTTGTTGATGTTTTAATAAAAACCACGTTGGTATCACCCCTTGCCCCAGAGAATGGAATTGCATGTGTGTTTCTTGCTACGTTTGGGAATACAGCTCGTAACTGTCTTGTTTTGCCAGCAATGAACACGGTTAATTAAGTGAGTGCTCGTGTCCTCATTTAATATTATAAATACGGAAGATTTTTTGTTGGTGTTCACGCCGATATTGATGAATTTTGATTACTATGAAAATGAGACTTGTTGAAAGATTTTTACTGTCTCGGAAAATAAAAGTGGAAATGGAATGAGCAGGGTTGTTCTAAAAACTTTTCTTTTCATAGTGTCCTATCAAGTTAATGATATACTTTTCTAAACCCATATGCGTACGCCATTTTTTTCTCCTTAATTTAGGTTTTGGCTATGGTTTTGTCATGGTCAATCCTAAGACAAGAAAATTACTCATTTAGTAATACTAAGTTATTTATAAACGAAAGCAGTTACAAAAGAAGTATTAAATCTAATAATATCCAATGGGATTTATAACATTATTATAAATTTACTGGTGTATTTGTATTCATCTCCTGAGATAGAACCAAATTCCACTCCAATGAATTTGTGATGAATAGCCATCTCCCAGCATCCCTTGCCGTTACGGGTATCTTCGGGCCGTATCGATACAAAGTAAAACAACGTGAAAGATTAAGTTATATAGACCGGAGGAACAAATCGAGTGGAAAGATTACCCTTTCAGCGTCACACCATTCTCGTACGCCATCTCTTAAAAGGATTCTTGTTTGATGTATTCAAGTATTGTGTCCGTCCATTTGTGATACATTTTCATGATTACTACGTAGATATTTTTCTGATATTATGCCGTGTTGTTATTGAAAATTTGGAAATGGATATACTCATTGGAATAAAAATTTCCTGGTTAAAAATTTGATCTTTAGTGTATCGAAATATTTCGTTGTGGTATCATTTAAATATTAAAATTTGCTTACAAATCGGTGCTACAATAATATAATATTTACCTAAGTTAATAAATATCGAATATCGGCGGTCGCGGGTTCGAACCCCAGGCACACACCTCTGACTTTTCGAAGTTATGTGTGTATTCACATTGAATTATCACTTGCTTTAACGGTGAAGGAAAACATCGTGATAATACCTGCACACCTAAAAGTTCTTAGGAATTTCTTAGGTGTGTAGTCCCCCAACCCGCACTAGGCCAGCGTGGTGGACTATGGCCTAAACCCTCTCAATGGTAGAGGAGACCCGTGCTAAGCTGTGGGCGTATATGGGTTGATGAAGAGTAAGAGAGTATTAAATATCGTCTTAGACACCTAAGTTATTGTAGCCGACCGGTATTACTTCGCCACTAGCTATAACTTAGCTACCGTTTGCCCGCCTGGGACTATAAAATCAGCTATTTAGATTTTTTAAATTAAACTCCTTAGTTGAAACATTATGAGACTAAAATTTTTTTTTAAATAAATTTAGAAGGGAGACGAGCAGACGGCCCGCCTGATGGTAAGCGGTCACCGCCGCTCATGGACTTGGCAATGCCAGGGGCACAGCCACGCCACGCCTTGATATACAAAAATGTTCTGCTTAAAACTTTTCGCTTAGTTACATAGATCTGTCCTTGCATCTGTATCAAAAATCTGAAACACAGCTGTTTGTTTTGGTAGTAACTGATTGTAAATTTCAATGTCATTACTGCGGTTTCTTATCACCGTGTTAACCGGCCGCGTTGAATCGATCGCCCCATTAATAGTGGTTCATTATCGTTGGGTGTATTTCCACATGGCCAGTTAATAGCTACTGTGCAGTGAGGAGCAGTGGCTAGTTAACTGTGAGTGTGTGACGTCGCGTTTTTTTTTTTGCGTGCGCACGTGGTTTCGGTTCTTGCGGTTGTGTGTTATCGTTAAAGTTATTGAAAGGTGATTATTTATAGGTGATTGGTGATAATGAAGCTTTACAGTTGTGCCTTCAGTTATTAAGATATAAATATGAATAAAACGTAAAATTTTCCTTTGACATGCTTTAAACAGTCATTAGGGAGGGCATTTAGTAGGTTCGTAATTTGGTTTTGTATGTGTGGGTTTAACCCAGGAAAAAAATAGTATTATACATTTTTTGGATGTTTAATGTCATGTCTTCTAATGGCGTCTAAAATTTGCGTTTGCTAGTACGAAGGTCCAAGTGAAAAACTTTTCCACTACACTTTTCTCTGAACTACGTATCCAACCTATAACAAAGAGAGCAGATTATGTTGTGTTGTTAAGTCATGTTGGCCATAATAATTAGGCATTATAAACCGACATTTGATCCTACAAGACAATATTAGTAAATTCTTCAATATTTTCCATTATCATACTGGCCTAACAAAATCTATTGATTAGAATGTTAGACGGTTGACTTTATCATAAGAGAGCACTTGAGTAGTCGGCGCTGGTTATCCCTTTTGACAGTTTAAATCCTTAACAGTAGTTGTATCTCTAAATTTATTTTACGAAATAGTAAAATACTGTATCACTAAGAGCCGCGTCGTGGTAACATTTTTCGTAGGAATTGTATCTATGATTTTGACTATTCAGTCTGCCTTGTGGGCGATATGGTGGTGTGTGATTGTAAAGTCTGGGTTTAACTCCGTAGCCCGGCAAAGTGAGATTAGGTTTTTTTTTATTGACAACACCTCAGTATTAACACCGAGTTTAAAATTTTGATGATAATGTGCTCATTCTATTATGCTAACATCTGTTATTTTTGCATGAATAATGTTAGTATAGAATAACTTCGACACATTCAAATTGATTATTCATACGAAGAGTATGAATGCAAATGTATGGAATGTTTACAATTTATTGATCGATTATAAATCTTAGATTACAATGTATATTAGTACAAAAGAGGTATATGAAAAACCCTATATTGTTTTTTAAGTTGTTTTTAGGCACGCTTTGATTAACGACGGCAATAAAAAGCAAAAATTATTATGTGTCATTTGAAAGATAAAATGTAACATTGATGGTGCAGATATGGCGACATTTAAGTTAGTAATTGCAATTTTCAACATTATTAGTTATTTGTAGTACTCAACAAAGCAAGAGGCAGCCAATGTTAATTAATCTTTATGAGCACTGTGAAACATTCAAGTCATGATTTTATAAAGTACCGTTTGAAATAGCATATAAATACTGGCATATAACACTTCTTTTTATTTGTGACATATCATTTTTTTTATACAGCCTAGCAACAAAGTCAGCAGCGTGAAGAACTTGATAAAATATCAAATAATCTAACGCCTACAAGTGCCTACAGAGTCATACCTCTCATTGATACGGGACCATTCTAACAAATACATATGAAAGAACGAGTGTCTTATTTTGTATATTAGTGATCAAATTCTAAAAGACTAAGTGATAATATCTCGTGTGTTATGAGACAAAATTGAATAGTGATTAAATAAAATGACCAACAAAGACATGAAAGTTAACGGTTTGTGTAATCCTTCTGAGCCTGCCGATTCCAAGCTGTGCATACCAGACGAATTGTCGCGAAGAGAGTCCTTATCCGGTAGTGTTATGGACGGTCTGACGATGGAGTCTAGTAAAGCTTCATACGTGGT
Organism: Cephonodes hylas; assembly: GCA_030295005.1. Classification (NCBI taxonomy): domain Eukaryota; kingdom Metazoa; phylum Arthropoda; class Insecta; order Lepidoptera; family Sphingidae; genus Cephonodes; species Cephonodes hylas. The sequence continues at coordinate 15,256,616 of AP025362.1, forward strand.
ATACAAAAAGAGGTGGGTGATACTGACTATGTTTGTGCTGTACTCGGCATCGAACTCGCTGCAGTGGACTCAGTACACGATAATCCAAGACATAGTGGTGAGATATTACGGCGTGCCGAGTACGCTAGTGTCGTGGACTTCAATGGTTTACATGGTCACGTATGTGCCCCTCATATTCCCTGGAAGCTGGCTGCTGGATAAAACGGTGAGTGATTTTTTGTGGAATTTTTATGATATTTTTATAACAATTATTTTAGGAGTAACATACAGGATACAAAATTAAAAATCATTGAGGTAGTAAAACCTCGTAATGAAATATAAGGTAGATTTATCTTAATTCTCCTGTTTTCTAGCTTTGCAAAATGTGTTTTCTAAACATTGCTAAATTATTAGTTTGTCTGTAACACGTTACTCCAATTGACGAAAATAACAAGAATGATATAATTAAAATAGCGATTTAATGACAATCGAGTTCAATTCAAAAATAAATCATTGCTATCAAACTTAGATTTTTTAACTGCATGTTTACAGTCATAATAAAAATATTTAAGGCCTATTGACAGAAACGCTTCGATAGTGACGTCTTTCTTGCGTATCATGTTCAGACTATATCTCAATTTGGAATTTACAGATATCATGTAATTCATCATCAACCCTTATACGCCCACTGCTGAGCACGGGTCTCCTCTACCATTGAGAGGGTTTAGGCCATAGTCCACCACGCTGGCCTAGTGCGGGTTGGCGGACTACACACCTAAGAAATTCTTAAGAACTTTTAAGTGTGCAGGTTTTATCACGATGTTTTCCTTCACCGTTAAAGCAAGTGATAATTCTTTGTGAATTACACACATAACTTTGAAAAGTCAGAGGAGTGTGGGGTTCGAACCTGCGACCGCCGAAATTCTCGACCGCGTGCCTAACCCTCGAGGCCATCACTGCTTCATCATCATTGCTATCATGTAATTGTCAGGAAATAACATCAACTAACTACAATGTTCAAAGATTTGAAACATTAACAAGACATTGTTGTGAATCAATTGGGTTGTGCGTTTAATAATTGATCAATTGTCGCGTCCGTGTTTGTAAATCAATCGATGGAACCCCTCGTTGTAGGTATAACTGTGATTCTTTAGCAACAACGTTGGATATTGTTCTTTTGATAGATCTTATGAGTAATATGGTGCTATTAATGTTAAATTGGTAATTAAAATAGTCATAGACTCTAGATTTAGGCGCATGGTCAAGAATATCTGCGGTTGCGGGCTTAAACCTCAGGCAAACTGATTTTACTAATTTATGTTCACAATAAATTATCAGGTACTTTAATGGTAAAATAAAAGTTTACACTTACAAGTTTTTTGAAATTTCTTACGTCAGCCAATCCGCACTAGGCCAGCTTAGTAAACTAAGGCCTTAAGCCTTTTATTTGTAAATTAGGCCCGAATCAATCGTGGGACACATATGGGCGGATGATAGGTTTTAGTCGGTATGCCGGCGTAGGATTTCGGTTAAGGTCCCAACTCGGCCAAGCGAACAATAGTTCCACACGTTGAGTTGGAAGGCCGGTGACCCCGACTTACCCTTTTCGGCCTCCCCCGAGGGATCGAACAGGGAGCTTAAGGCGCTTTCCTCTCGTAAATAAAAAAAAATATGGGCGGATGATGATGATACATATGATGATAACATAAGCTTTTCTTATGTTTAAAATTGTATAATATAAATTCAGAATGATAATATTCCCTCTATTTAGGTGGCACCTTGAGATGTAATGAACGAGCAAAACAGCAAAAAGCTTACACGTGATTTCATTGTTAAACTTCTGCGAAGTCTATGAATTGAGACCTATTGTTAAATAACAGTTTGTAACAAATAGTGGTACGGATATCTCTGACTAGGAAACCTTCATATTTTTAGATTTGTTTTTATCATAAAATGTAAGATGATTCTATGACTGCCTCGCGATCTCACGGCCCAAGTGTGTCGTGCAATAAAAAGTTCCTGCGTTCGATTCCTGGGTCGGGCAATGCTATTAAGTTTTCTAGTAGGAAATACTTAGTAGCAGCACAGCGTCTAGAAATATGCCTAAAAAAGGCAATTGACGAAGGCACTCAGTTGACGAATTGTGGGTGCAACAATACACTTCTTACGAGGAATATTGGCGGGAGTACCATGTATTTTATTGTATGTTGGTGCCTATGACCGAAAAGTTCAATTATTACAAATTTCTAAAGTATATATGTATAATGCGCAGTTTTAATTAATTCGCTCATACCACATTAAGTGCCGTTCGTAGAAAGTCCTAAAATATATGAATGTTTATGGGGTAAATTAAATGTGCCGTTTCCATTAAAGCGTCGAGGTACGATAATAAATCGATGTACCTTCGCACAGAATTTCAGCTATATCCGTTAACCGATCGCGGCTTGGATGCGAGAATATGATTGGCCTAGATATGAAATTGAATATCATAAATTTGTTTTACGGAATTTATCAGTCAATAAAAGGGCTTTTCTGCCATGAAAAGAAAGACTAAATAAATCATACTGCCCCAAAATAATTTAAATCCAACACATTTATTAGTTTGATAGAACAGATACTCTCAAACAAGTGTCACTGCTGCGCACTGGCCTCCTTTGCAATTCAGAAGCTTTAGGCCTTAGTCCATCACGCTGGCCTATTGCGGGTTGGCAAACAATCGTGTTGAGCCAAATTCATAGTGTAGGATATCTTAGTCACGCCGTAGCCACATTAAAGTTGTTTAACGCCTAAATAAAAAAATAGCAAAGAGCGACCAGCATGAGAAATTCATACAAAAATGTTTGAAAACTTTATAATGTGTGAATATGCTTCATATTATAATATTAAATTATACTATATATGTTAAATCTATGCTTAAAGGGTTTGATATAACGGTCGTGAAAATTTTTAACTTTTTAAAAATATTTTTGTAGTTTTTGGTGGACTAGAAAGTATTTGTAGTTATTCTTATGCCTATAATAATATTATGAGCCATTCGTTATAAACATGGCGTGCGATAACAAAAAAAAACCTATATGGCAATAATAAAGATGATAGTTTTTATACCAAAATGCTTTAGTTACCAGAAGTTGAATTTTAAATAAATAAAATATGTTCTGTCTGCTATAAAGCGAATAAATAACATTTTTGAGGAAAAACTCCATTGTTGAATGACAGGCAAAAAATATTTAAATTAATATTTGGAGGGGAAAAACTTTAAATCGTGAGAAACGTGACAAACTTCAGTGTTTACTTCATACATTGCATTTAATTGACAAAAAGAACGAAAAGTGTAGCGTTTTTTTATTGAATTAAAGGATAATTTAATAAAAAAGCAATGCGGTAGATGTCTGAACCGCGCACTGGAACCAATGTTATGTAGAGTTTAATTATAAACAGTTTTTATTTTTCCAACTTGGAATTGTTTGCTGCCTGCCGTGAGTCTTTGTATTGAGGTAGCAAACATTTGTGAATGAAAAAAATAAAGTAGACAATTATTGTCAAGAACGTTGAGGTTTATCAATAAAGGTGCAAAATATCATAAACATTTGTCATAAATAAATAGTCCATCACTAATTCACAACGCGTAGGGTTCCAAGTTCAAGGTCGCGTGACCTTGGCACGCGCACGTGGGTGACCGCGGGTATAGTAGACAACTGCACAATGAACTTTTTTTTTTTTTTTTTATTTGCCTTAGCAGGCAGACGAGCTGACGGCCCGCCTGATGGTAAGCGGTCACCGTCGCTCATGGACTTGGCAATGCCAGGGGCACAGCCACGCCGCTGCCTACCGTGAGGAAAATGCTCTTTTTAAGCCTCGTTTGAAGAAGGCCATGTCATAGCGCTCGGAGAACACCGAGGCAGGGAGTTCATTCCAGAGCTTGCACGTGCGTGGTAAAAATGACCTCTGGAAACGCACCGTACGCGTACGGTACGTCTCCAGGTGATATGGATGAACTCTACTGCGGTGACGGGTGGTGCGATGGTAGAATGGCGATGCCGGAACCAACCCAAACAGTTCCTCGGAGCATTCCCCATGGAACAGCCGGTAGAACACACAAAGAGACCCGAAGTCCCTCCGCAGTCCTAACGGCTGTAGATTCTCCGTGAGATCGGGATCATCGACGATGCGAACGGCCCGTCGCTGTAAGGAGTCAAGTGGGTCGAGTTGGTATTTTGGGGCACCTGCCCAGAGATGCGAGCAGTACTCCACGTGGGGCCGGATTTGCGCCTTGTAGAGCGACAACCTATGACCCGACGTGAAGTACCGCTTGGCTCTGTTCAGGATACCCAACTTCTTACTAGCCAATTTGGCTTTGTCCTCCAAATGACTCCTAAACTGGACTCTGGAATTTGTGCAAATCGTTATCAGATAATATGAAAAGGCAGGAGTGAGCGGCAGCTGGCTAGACACCAGCTTGCGATTCGAAGAGCTGCGGGTTCGATCCAGGGATCCTGGATACGAGCACCGAGACAAATGTTTGTTTGATCTACCAATATTTGATTCGAATCCGGGCGTTTGTGAGACCGAATGTCTCTCGTAATATCTGATGCCCACGACACTAGACCCGTATCTCGAAGTGGGGACAGGGCTATGTGTCTGACTGTTGCTTGATTAAGTTCCCATTGCAGGACGCCTCTTCTTCCCATGTATACATCGACCTAAGTTGCTAACTATACTCAACCAGCAGACCGACTGGTTTTTATGTTTGGCTCATTTGTTGTTACTTTAGTAACAATCGCGGAGACGTATGAAATCATGAACTATTTTTCTTTCAAGAGTCGCGGCACCGTAACTATATGTTTGAGGCGTCTAAGGTAAAAAGGTGAGCTCGAAGCGATCATATGCAAGGCCGTAACAAAATGTTATTTCTAAATTCCGATAAAATACCAACAAAATAAGTAATTCATATTCACGTACGTAATCTCCAGACTGAGCAATAAATTCTGAGTTCTTATCAGCAATTTAACTGCTAGTTTACAACCGCTACGTCATATCACCCGTAAAGATATGAGAGTGGCCTCACACTTTTACGCCTCAAGAAAGTTCAAGGATCGTAGAATGTATCATATGTTGTATCTGCTATGTAAAGGCTGCTTGACTATCGTAGCATCACCATCATCAGACAGAAACCAAGAATAAAAAAAAAACAAGCAATGGCACAGGTTTTGTTTAGGGAATTTCTTGCCTCAATTCTTGTCATAAGTTTTTAGACACTATAATATGAATAACTTTATTATGATTTGACTTTAAAGTGCCAATTATTAATTTTTCTAATTGAAATTGGCTAATGCTCTTGGAAATCTTTTAGTAAGATTCCCATATCAGGTAAAGAATAGTGGCAGAAAGACGAACACACATACTTTCGCCTGCATTAAGTTAATGTCTAAGCCATAAATCTGATGGATCAGAATAATGTGAAACATTTATAGAATCTTTTTTCATTGCAATGATTCAGCCGCATTCTCAAAACGTTTAAAGTGCGCCAAATGATCCGTGAAGATTAATGGCCGAATCGCTCCATCCTTTCAGATCACACAATGATTCTTGTAACTTTTGAATAAGGAGGGTACACAATTGTACTGGTCAAAAAAATATACATAACCAACAGCTACTTACATATGAGTTTTGGCCCCAAACTAAGATACGAATCATGTGTCATCGGAGACTTTAGAAATTCACCTCTGGTCTAACTGATACAAGACAGAGGTGACTGGTCCGTAGAAAGACTTGCATATCCATACAGTAAGTTTTATGTAAATGTGATTTTATATTTGTTACAAAAAACATACCTCACGCTTATATTCCCAGGCAGAGATGCATTTCTGCACCCACATTTTGCCAGGTATGTATCAGTCCCACATAAGGGGCAAGCCTATTGCCGTTTCTCGGGCGCATTTCCAGACTCCGTGCTGCTACTGAGAATTTCCTTATGGAAAAACTCAATAACACTTTGCCCGACCCGGGAATCGAACCCAGGGCCTCTAGATCGCACGACACATACCTACTTGTACCGCGAGACCACTGGTCGTTATTGCAGAGAAGCGAGATCTCTACCTCATAAATAACTCAATAAGACGATTTGCTAATCTTGAGGAATTACACTCCGTTTATTGCTCCGAACCTTATCGGAACATTATTAACGTTGTTGTATTAAATTGTGCCTTCGCCTTTTACGATGTTTTGTACGACAAAACTGAGATTAGGAGAATTAATGGCCAAGAAGAGCATTTTCCTCACGGTAGGCAGCGGCGTGGCTGTGCCCCTGGCATTGCCAAGTCCATGGGCGACGGTGACCGCTTACCATCAGGCGGGGGCCGTCAGCTCGTCTGCCTGCTAAGGCAAATAAAAAAAAAAAAAAAAGATGAATAACTATATGTTTTTACTCTTTTTGCCTATCCATTTATGTGCGTAAACTAATCAGGGACATTTCCCTGAATCAGTCCATAAACAAAGGTGTAATTTCTTGAATAAAATCCGACGGCTGTGTTTAAGTGTTAAGGAAACAGAACTATGATAATATTTTCTTCAGACATACAATTAAATATCACTGCCTACTATTCGATTCATTGTTGGATACAAGCTTCCTCCACGAGTGGTAAAGGGTAGACCTTAAAGTCAATCACGCTAGCTTGGGGCCTAAGAAATTTGTTTTGGAGAAATCCTACGAGGACAGGTTTTCGATGGTATTTACTTTTCAATGCTCACGACCATGCTTACTTTATTCTAAAAAGCTAAGTAGGTAATAGAATATATCAAATCTTCATTGTCACTGTCAAAACTTTTGTGATCTAAAATTTCTATTTTAAATAATCTGCGCTAAAAAAATCCAAAAATAAAACAAAAACCTTTTATCCGGTCTGTACATTGTCCAAAAATTTAATAATATTCAGTTTGTCCGCAAACTTCAGTCTCATTTTGTTTACCTTTCAATATTTTTCGAAGAGATTAATCAGAAATTGTCTAAAAACAAACATGGATCGCTCGCAGAACTGCCGCCAACGCCACAAAACAACTTTGGCAATTAATCTCCATTTTATAATAACAAAAGGGACAATGGCATTCGTTGATATAAAATTAAGCTATACTTTGTTTGTGTTTGTTTTTTTGCGGTCGAGCGGAGAGCGTAATGATGGTTTCTGATCGTTTTGATAATATTTTTTTATGAAAATAAATTGTTTGTGTTGTGAAAAGTTGAGGAAGCTTTTGAGTTTCGTTTTCTTGAGAATAGATGGCGTTAATAGTACAAAGGTGAAGCGTATTGTTAGGAATCGTTTAATTCGAATTTTCTCTAGTTATTCATTTCAAAAGACGGACACTTCACCCAAGAATTTATGGCGTAATCTCTCCCTTACACACACACAATTTAAAAACATCACGGATGTGACTTAATAATGATTAACCCTTTAAAATGTGATCTTCTTTTGTTTATAGAATACCTTATTTAGTTGAGACAGAGCTGCAAGACCACTGGTGAATTATTGCTAACCAAGTTCACATTTCAAGGTCTGAGATCAAAGGGTTAGTGTCCTCGTGGTCGTAACGTCCCCGGTCCTTTTGCATAAGGGTCAGAAATTCCGGCAGATTTATGGCCCGCTCTTATGTAAAATTTTCTGGTAACACATTTCATTATGTCAGAGTGGGTTCTAAAACATTTTGTACTGGCGACAATGCACATATTTTTAAAAAATCTCTGTTAGGAAGGGTAATGCGCCTTCGAAGCGCCGGAATTGAAAATTTATACAAAACATTGAAAGAAAAATTTCTTAGGGATAAAAATCAGGAAACTATAAGAAACCATTACATAAGTGAGTGTTATTTGAAAGAGATAGTAGCTTGGTTGATGTGAACCCAGAGTATATTTAGTAGTAAGAACTTAATCCGATGAATGATCATCAACCCCTACATGTCCGGCTTCTTAGCACGGACCTCCTCTACAGCTAAGGGCGCATAGAGGCCTATAGGTTATAACACCGAGTTTCAACTATACAAAAGCTGTTTAATATCAACTATATTGAAACAGTATGTAAAAATATTATTTAGAAAAATCTAGAACAAGCGTCTATCACGAACAAAGAGATTAAGTCTCACGCAGTGATGAATAGGAATATCCTTCTAGCAACAAAGTTTCCAAATTTATCTAAAGTCGACCTATCACCCCTATCCTATTGATAAGCTAACAATCAACTTCGGACATCGGTGAATAGGGCATAATATTACTAACAACTACAAAGTTTCGTAGCACTAGTATACAAAGTTCTGATTGCCTAGACGATACCGAATTAGAACTGTGTGGGCGTATCAGTTTCGTAAGTTCGAGTTGTTAGTGTTACCCCCAAGTCTTTAAGTTAATAGTTGATAAGTATTTAATCAATTTAAACTTCGTGAAGTGTATTTCTCTCTCTCAAGAAATCTGGAGCAAACAGAATTACCCCTATCCGTACGTCAGTATGGTTTTAATTACAGCGGTCAGTGAATATCGACTTAAAGTCATTATGTTGCATTTCTATCAGTAATTGTGTTTTTTTTTCGTATTAGGATCTTTGTATCCGTCAATAAACGAAAAAAATCACAATCCTGTTTAGAAACTTTCCTCTATTTTCAATTAATTTTCATTCATTTTCCTTTTATTTCTTTGATACACTCGACAACAAGCTTGTTTTTTAGTAATTAACTTTTTCCTATATTGTTTAATAAACCTTCATTTTGCGATTTTCTAGGAGAAAGTTCTTACATCAATTAATCCGTAATTTTGGCTCTGCAAGCCCGCAATGAATCAAGGTTGATACATTAATTAAATTATTATAGTGGAGTCAAATCTGTTGTTATTGCTGCTGCGTAAGCTGAAAGTGTCAGCGTCAGTCAGTGTCGTTGTTGCCCTAAATTGGATGATCTAACATCCGCCTAATGGTCGGGATACACTCAGCAATTTTAGCCTCTATATTTATACTGATAAAGCCTTTATTCATTAAATCTTTATAAATCCTTCACGGCCTTCTCAAATGTATTACGTTTTTATTTATTTTAAATTTTAACTAGCCCGAATGACAATACATCTGGATGCAATATTTCGGTTCATATGCACAATTTTTAATAACACAATAAAAATTATAAGTCGCAAAATAGTGCTCAGTATAAATTATATTTTATGAATTCATATCATTATGTTGATCGTTATTTTAATAGAGTTCTAAAGAACTTTAAGCTATTTAATTATACAGGGTGTATTTAGACCGTGATCGAAAACTGAGGCAGGTAATAGCGAGGGTGATCACAAACCCAGTGGCGATATTAAAAATCCCGACAAAAAATAAAAATTTTGACGATTTCCATACAACCAAAGGTGTTAAAAGTATGTGATTTGTATGGAAAACTTCAAAATTTTTATTTTTTGTCGGGATTTTCTTAAATGCCAGGGGGTTTGTAATTACTTACGCTATTACCTGCCTCAGTTTTCGATCACGGTCTAAATACACCCTGTATTTAAATTGAAACAACTGTTTTAAATAACATGTGAAGGATAATGTATTTGTATATTTTAAACAAGCTTCAGTGTTTAAGCCAACGTCACAGCCTCATTCAGCCAGTCGAGGATACTTATTTTGTCCTTAAAGTCTAATGGCAGGAAGAGACGTCTTATTCAGGCGTATAATTACAAATGATTCCCCTTTGCTTCTTACTATAATTATATATTCCATTCTTCATCACCCCATATACGCCCACTGCTGAGCACGGGTCTCCTCTACCATTGAGAGGGTTTAGGTCATAGTCCACCACGCTGGCCTAGTGCGGGTTGGCGGACTACACACCTAAGAAATTCCTAAAAACTCTTAGATGTGAAGGTTTTATCACGATGTTTTCCTTCACCGCTAAAGCAAGTGATAATTCAATGTGAATACACACATAACTTCGAAAAGTCAGAGGTGTGTGCCTGGGGTTCGAACCCGCGACCGCCGAGATTCTCGACCGCGCGCCCATACCTCGAGGCCATCACTGCTTATATTCCAATCTAACCCACACTAATTATAAAATATTAATCTCAGTATTGTTACTTTATGGTGTCGTCATCACCATCTGCCCTATTGCGCACCGCTTGGCTCAGTCCATTAGGTTGGCCTAGCGCGGGATGACGGACTACACAACCAAGATATTTCTAAGCACTTTTAGGTGTGCAGGTTTCCTCACAATGGTTTTTTTCCCGCGATAAAGTGCGTGATGATACATTATGACTACAGACATATGTATGTAACTTCAATAAGTTAGAGGTGTGTGTCTGGCGTTTGAACTCGCGACCACCGAGATCCTTTACCATATGTCTATAGTTCGAAGCCTTCCCGATTTGCCAATAATGTAAAAAAACAATAAATACTCGCACATCAAGAATATACAGCTGTTTCTCCCAAAACGAATGCCATGTCGAGAGTGATTTATAGCTCAAATTAAAATCGTGAAATTCACGAACACGTACAGTCACGAGCATAAATATGTTCCTATGGGCAGGTTGGCAAAAATATCTGACCCATGATCGAGTTCAATAATATGTGCCTACACGTACGCAGCAAAAATATGTGACATTATCCGGCTGCATAATGCAGTGCCGTCAAAATGATGTGATACACTCACGAAGCATAAATATGTGACACCACTAGGCGGCAATAATATCTGACATAATTTTATCTTCAATTTAATTTAATTTACAATTTATATGAAATAATGAAAGAAATAAATTGTATTTTACATTATTTTAATATGGCTGTAATTTTATACTATTCTAGCTATCCCGGCAAACTTCGTATCGCCCTACCCGCCAATGAATGTTTTGTTACTTATTAACAGAACTTAATTTTTAATTACTTAGGTATATTATCATCCCCCTGCCCTGGTCCCAATTAATTACTTGGGGTCGGCGCAGTATGTCTTCTTCTTCCACACATCCCTGTCAGCCGTCATGTCTTCATTCACCCCTTTCTCTTTCATATCTTCAGTCACGCACTCCATTCATCTCTTTTTTGGCCTTCCTCGACTCGCCCATCCATCCACTTTCATATTCATCACCTTTTTTTCCTACATATGATTCATTCCTTCTTATAATGTCCCCATACCACGACAGACGGTTTCCTTTCATCTTTTCTATCACAGGAGCTAATTTCAGATTTACCCTAACGTATTCATTTCTCACTCTGTCACTCCGTGTTATAATACCACACATCCACCGCAATATTCGCATCATTGCTGCATGCAGTCGTCTTTCGTAAGTCTTCTTCGTTGACCATTTTTTTTCTTTTTTAGCACAGGTGCTAACTCTCTTGACCTACCATTCATCGTACCTACATTCCAACTTGCATACCTCAATCTCATTTCCCGGCCTAGTGTCTTACGTTGCCCCCGCCTGGGCTGGGGTAACAAACCTTGCCCATTTCTCACAGGAGCCAGGTGCTGCCCCTGCGCGTCGGCTACGGGAGACGCCCTAGGCCCTGTCACCTTTCTTATTATAAATTCTGCATAAATGTTTTGGCAAATGTTTTGCAAATGTTTATGTCTGACACCAACTCTCCTTGGGACTTTCATTGTTTTGGTAATGGGATAGAGATAGCGTGTGTTTGGGTACAGGATATTGCAGGTAAGGATATTTGGCCTTATGGTAAGGATGCTGCAGTCCCGGATAAGGAAGTAGTGGGAGACTCCAAAAGCTCGGGGGGCCGAGGTCACGTACTCGCAGCCCTGTTCCATGACTGGCTAGATCAATGTAAAAGGCATCCCCTGGCCATTTATCAATATTTCTTGAAGGAGATTTAGAGTATTTATAATATTCAAGCATAATAAAAATTTAAAAATTAGGCACTACCAAGGAGATTTGTTACACAAAATAAATTTCTGAAAGCACGCCTTAATATTTGACAGCCAAAAAATATCAATCCATTGTCATGACAATTTTGCATTTTTAACATCTAAAATACGCAATTATTCGAATGTTATAGATGCATATTGTCGATTCAAAATGCTTATTTTAATACGTTCTTTTATTTGAGGGGGTCTCTAACTGCATCGACGGGATAAACATTAAATGACAGGAAATTTTGTATGGTGTTAAAGTTCAAAATGACTTAAGTATCATTAATCATTACGATCCTTTTGTATGGGAATTTAGAAAAGTATTATTTTTAGACATTTTCAGGCAATTGTTAAAATGTATCTCTCCGTAAGAACAATCCTCGTACTTCAAGGAATATTATAAAAAAAGAATTAGCGAAATCGGTTCAGCTGTTCTCGAGATTTGCGCTTAGAGACACATCGAGCAATTCATTTTTATAATATAGAACTCCTCCACTACGATTTAAACTTTATTGTATTGTATTAAAGTTCAAATTGACTTAATTATTAAAACAAAACTTTTGTATGGATAAAGAAAACAATGAAAAGTCCCACGGGAACGCTGTCGAACGGGATAAAAAGTATCCTTTGTTTTATTTCCGGTTCTAAGCTACCTCCCCACCAATTTTCAGCCAAATCGCTTCAGCCGTTCTTGAGTTATAAGTGGTGTAACTAACACGACTTTCTTATATATATATAGATTTATGTCTAGATATTATGGTCTAAATTACGACTAAATTTAAATATTTACTTATATTTTTTTGTATTTTAATTTATCAAATCATCTTAATTAATAATTTTAATTCTTTTTTTTATAAACATTATAAATTAAAATCTAGTATACCCCCCGTTTGCATTAATAACATCCTGTAGCCTCTCTCGCATGAATGAGACAATATTAGTGCACACTTGAGAGCCCCGGAGTGACTCCCAAATGTCGAAGGTGTGACAACGCAGGGAATTGTAAGTTCTAGCCTGATTTGGATCCCATTGTTGGACTATTAAACCCCACAGGTTCTCAATAGGATTCAAATCAGGGCTTTTAGGAGGGAAATCTATTAATTTTATCGTCTCTCTTTGCGTATTAAACCACTCACGAGTTATTCGTGAGTTGTGGATCGGGCTGTTGTCTTGCACCACATAAAGAGGTGCTAAATCAGGATAACTGATACGCCTTGTACGATAAAAAAGCAGTGATGGCCTCGAGGTTTAGGCGCGCGGTCGAGAATCTCGGCGGTCGCGGGTTCGAATCCCAGGCACACACCTCTGACTTTTCGAAGTTATGTGTGTATTCAAATTAAATTATCACTTGCTTTAACGGTGAAGGAAAACATCGTGATGAAACCTGCACACCTAAAAAGTTCTTAGGAATTGTTTAGGTGTGTAGTCCGCCAATCCGCACTAGGCCAGCGTGGCGGACTATGGCCTAAACCCTCTCAATAGTAGAGGAGACCCGTGCTCAGCAGTGGGCGTATATGGATTGATGATGATGATGATGATACGCCTTGTCGGTATCAAAATGTCTAAAAGAATTCCTGTATATTCAACGTTGTTAAGGCGACCAGTTATCTCGTATTACTTCGATAAAGAAATTTAACTTCAAAACAATATTTCTTTAATTATTTCGTCTTCGTTCGTTAAAATAGTAATTATGATCGTTAAATTGTTCTTCACTAAACAATCTTACCAATATTGTTTTGGGGAATACTACACACACCTTCGATCAAATATACTAGATTGAAGATCGCAAACAAAATCACTTGTCTTAGTGGCACCGGTTGCAAATATTTCATGATATATTTACACATTTGTAATTCAGACTTCGATTTGTAAAGAATTAAATTAAAGACGACTCCTGGTTACAATTAACCTTAAATCTTTGCAATTGGATTTTATATAGCTTACAATAAATTTGAATTTAAGACGTTATGACATTAAAATACAGAAAATAAAAATGTCATTTTAAAATAATGTCTTTAATAAATGAGGACAAATATTTTAAAATAAACGTCACGCGCAAGTAATAAGATTGAAAATTATTTGTTCACATTTGGCATTCACGTTGTTTTGGTACTAAATATTTCTTAGTGCGTTCACTTCGAACAGTCATTATGTCATAAAGTGTCTGTTTTTTCATTCTGTTTGGCCTTACTTCGTAAGTGTACACGAGTAATATTCGGTAGCAATAGCAAAAAACCTTATCATTCACGTCACAAGTTATGGTATTGAGAACTAATTATTAAAAAGAAAAATGCAATTGCGTTCAGAGTCAGATAGTCGTTAATACGTCGTTTGAACTATGTATAAGTTAAATCAACCATGTCTCTTAAATCTATTAATTTAAGAAACCATAGTTTTTCTTTTGCGCAAAAATCGGCTTTACAGTATTTACAATATTACTCACTACCAAGCCAGCAATTATTATTTGTGGAATTATATCTGAATTTGAATTATGGTCTACTTTTTCATCAAAGGCAGTGGTATTCGTTTTAAATTTATCAAAACTCTGCTAGGGAATCTAAAAAATTAAATTAATTTAAGAAAAATCAATAAACTGTATAAATAATAAATTAATCGGAGCAATTGTGTTAAAATCCGCTTCCGTTTAACACAACATAATAATTCCTTAATGTCACAGCAGCCGTAGGCAAAATATATCTACATATTGAATTAATATTTGAATTTGGTCGTGATTTAGAATATATCTAGACAAAAATCTATACAAATAATTTAAAGAGGTAAAGCTTGTGACTTTGTATAAAGTAATCTCTAGATCTACTTAACCGATTTTGAACATTCTTTTAGCAATAGAAAGCTACGTTATTGGTGAGTGTCATAGGGTAAATATTAATCAGAAAATTGATAACAAATTTTCATTGTAGCCGGTTTTACAAAGTAAACCGAAGAAAAAACTGTCGAACGAAAACGTTTTTTATGAACGCTGCTTTTTTACCCATGAGAGATATTTGCTTGAGTCCTAGAGAAAAGTTATAGAGCTTGATCACCATTATCACTATCAGCCCATATACGTGCCACTTCTGGGCACGAGTCTTCTCTATCATTGAGAGGGTTAAGACCTTAATCCACCACGCTGACCTAGTACGGGTTTACGGACTACATACCTAAGAAATTTCTAAGAACTTCTAGTTGTGCAAGAGTCATCACGATGTTGTCCTTTACCGTTAATGCAAGTGATATGATAATTCATTGTTAATACAGATGGGCGTGATGGGGTGTACGCCCGCGACCGGAGAGATTCTCAACCGTGCGCGTAAACCTCGAGCCCAGCACTGTGAAGCTTGATAATGCTTATAAAAAGTCAGCGACAGCATAATATGTCTAACTATAAAAATATAACTGTAAAAAAATGTTTTGTATATTGAAGAATAATTTAAATCATTACTTCATGTTAATTGATCAATATTATCAACAATTATAATTTTTTATTAAAATAAGTGAGTTTATAGATATACTCTCAAGTGTTTAAAACAAAATATTTTTTCTTTAACTGCATACAATTGGCACGAATGGTTAAAGAGATAATACTGACCTAGTCATGCAACCGCAACTGTGCCGTAATTTATTTAGTGATATTTTCATTAAAAATAGATAAATACAATATTTTTTCGCAATCAGGAAATAAATGATGGCATTCAGTATTAACCGAACTAAAATCACAATTTAATCGCAAGTAAAAATGTTTACCCCCCAACGAAGCGAGCGCGAGCCGGCTAGTATAGTATAAAAGTACAGCCATCTTGAAACAATGTAAAATAAAATTTATTTCGTATAATTATTATATTAAATTGAAGATAAAATTATGTCAGATATTATTGCCGCCTAGTGGTGTCACATATTTATGCTTCGTGAGTGTATCACATCATTTTGACGGCACTGCATTATGCAGCCGGATAATGTCACATATTTTTGGTGCGTACGTGTAGGCACATATTATTGAACTCGATCATGGGTCAGATATTTTTGGTAACCTTCGCATAGGAACATATTTATGCTCGTGACTGTACAACGTACCCGAATAAACATTTGGAAATGGGATTACAATAATTTATAGGTTCGATGTCCGCGTGTGTAACCGCTGCCTAATGACATCATGAGGTGACACGGAGAGCGGGATCCTGCTTATGATTTTGTCAATTATGTAGAAATAGGCAAATTATTATTATATCTACATTATGTAGAACATTTAGCTTTGGTTGATGGTGTTTTGAGCAAGAATAATTATAAATTAAGGAATTTAAAAAAGTATTGTTTGTTGATCGGATGCCTAAAAAATTAAATTTTCCAATAGGTGAGAAAAAATAAAATAAGTAGCAATTAATATGATACTAATAATTAAAAATGTAGTATATCTTTTGCTCTCACCGATAGAGTAAGTATTGTCCCAAAATTCATGGGGGCTACTAAGATTTCTTAACATAAGCAGAAAATATTGCTAAGAAGTCTCTCTTTTTTATCTATAGGAAGCTATTTACAAAAGCAACAATAACAGTCATATGTCAGGGTCGATTTTTGTTGACAGCTGAAGTCGACTAAAAATATAAATTAATACACTATTAATAAGACTGCATTATAACGTCTGTACGAGTACCAAGATTTTATCACTAATAGCGGGAAGTAGTTTAGGATAATTTAAATAAACACTGCTATTGTTGTCTTGGGAATATAAATGATATTAGTGTAAATAAGAGCTGAAATTTTATACATAAATTTTCTTAAACTTAAACTCGCGTCCTTCGCCATCATCAACTTAAAACGCGCATTTCACTCTGTAATTAATAGGGCTTGAACCTATTTTACTATGCTGGCCTAGCGCGGGTTGGCGGATTACACACTTAAGAAATTTCCATGATCTTTTTAGGTGTGTAGATCACCTTACGACGTTTTCCTACACCGTTAAAGTAAATGGTAATAAATTGTAATGAATAAACACATAACTGCGAAAAGTCAGCTGTGTGCCTGTAGCTTGAATTTGCGACTGTGGAGAGACCATACTCCATGCCAATAACGACTACGCACATTCATTTCCAGGACTGAGACAAATGTTTTTGTAATTTTATAAATTTTTGTGCTTTCGTAAAAGTACTTAGTGGTTTACTCTTTCATGTATTCTAGGTAAAATGTGATATATTTTAATAAAATCCAAAAACCTTGAAACAAAAAACGCGGTCAGATTTTTATTGACTTGATACGTTACACCTTTCATGATAAAAACTATTCTAAATGTTCTTGAATATAATCTGTCTACTCGTGTGTGCAAAAAAAACTTTTCAATTTATTAAATAAATATTTTGTACCTCCACTGTATCCTTATTGTTATGGCACGTCCTAAAAAGATTTGCAAAGGGTTTGACAAGGCCGACAGACCGGTTAGCGCACCAGGTGCTTAAGTAGGCCGACCGACTGCGATTTCTTATTGAATTAGTCAATTTCATAAGGGGTTTCCTTGTATATTATTTCTTTTATATACCTACCTATGGTTAAATAACTTTACTGTTATTTGATATGCGTATATCACGCATTACCTTTTAAATTCTCCATACTGTCTACTTATAACATTTCTATTTTCCTCAAAGGCCGGCAACGAAGCGACTATTCTTCTTATAGTGTAGATGTCCATGGGCGGTGATGATATGCTAGTTTGCCTCTTTTCCCTTTAAAAAAATGTCTGTTAACCTCATCTGCCTATTTCTTTTTAACCCCTCGAAATTACGCCTTTCCCACACTAGCACACTGTCCTTATCCCTCCTTTTTTAAGCTTAGATGCATCCTATGTTTCTAGTAATGACGTGCATACGTAATATGGTTGTGTCGAAAGTAAGTTTTTGCGTAAAAGTCATTGGAAAGTTTTTGCTCATTCTTCTTCTTCTTCTTCATCAACCCATATACGCCCACTGCTGAGCACGGGTCTCCTCTACGATTGAGAGGGTTGAGGCCATAGTCCACCACGCTGGCCTAGTGCGGGTTGGCGGACTACACACCTAAGAAATTCCTAAGAACTCTTACGTGTGCAGGTTTCATCACGATGTTTTCCTTCACCGTTAAAGCAAGTGATAATTCATTGTGAATACACACATAACTTCGAAAAGTCAGAGGTGTGTGCCTGGGGTTCGAACCCGCGACCGTCGAGATTCTCGACCGCGCGCCCAAACCTCGAGGCCATCACTGCTTGCTCATTACGATATAAAAAAAGATTAATTAAGATGTCATATCATTCAGAAGTCAATATATTAATTAGGGAAAAATAGATTTATATTATGAGACAAAGTAAAGGGATGTTTAGTAAACAATGTCTCCGAACGTCTCGTAGAGTGTTTATGTTTCTGAATCATTTGTTACTTATTAGCGTTCCAATCGTAAAAACAAACACAGATAACACATTATTTCATAGAAACTCAATGTAAACATTATGATTAACTAGATCCTATTGAAGATAAGCTGCAGTTATTTAGTTAGAAATGAATATGATTATGTTGTGGTGCGAAATTTTGCCTTATAAAGGTCGGGTAAAGCAGAATGAGATGAATTAGATTCAGAAGATGGCCGAATGCAGCTTCGTAAATTACGTAAAATATGTTTTTTTTAAATCTATACATTTACATACATACGTCATCAAAGTTAACTATAATGTCCCGTTGACTATGTAAGGATGTATACAAAACATTTTTAAGATCAAGGTATGTTTAGTAGAAGTACTTGCGATTCTCGTTGTTGTAGTCCGTATCGCTGTTTGTTAAGACCTCAATGTTAAATATACCATTTATATTTTTTTCCTAAGTATTTTAAATAAAGGCCATGAAATAGTCTTAAATTTATTTAATCTTATTGAGATAAATAAATTTGTAGCTATACAGATACAAATCTGGAAGAAGTTTTGTCCTTTCCTCATACATTACCAATTCATGGTTCACCGGTTTGATTTCAAGGTGCAATCAAATCAAAACACTAACACGTCGTATAATCGCAGCAATGATTCAATAAAGGATGTGCCACAACACAACAAGGGTGCACAGGAAACGGCACAGATCTAGCGAAGGAAAATGGAAAATGAGCCAGTGTACGGCCGGCTGCCGCGCGCGACACACGCCCCCGGCACGGCTTCAAAATAAAACGCGCGCGCAAACCACGACAATAATTATACTTCCCAACGTGCCATAAAAATTAAAACGACAATAATGACGGAAACTAAAAATTTAGAAGTATGCGGTAGTGTTATGGACGGGGTCGCTGAGAAAGGAGGCGTGTTGGAATCGCCAAATAAAAAGTTGCCAACTGAATACACTGTTTACCCGATCAGGTGGCTCGTTCTGTTCATATTCGTATTCTATTCCGCCTCGAATTCGATGCAATGGATCCAGTACAGCATCATACAGGATGCTGTCGTCAAGTATTATGGGGTGTCCAGTATCATGGTCTACTGGACCTCAATGGTTTACATGATCACTTACATTCCGCTGATCTTCCCAGCCAGCTGGCTATTGGATAAGACGGTAAGGATATTACAATAATACTTTCTATGTCAAATATTATATCATGAGATCTCAATACAAAAAAAGGGATAAAATAAATACCAAAGTTTTAGTAACTGATAGAATACAATCAGTTACTAAAATTGGTAAAAACACTAGTTTTTGCCAATCGTTTCGATCCAATCTATTAAAGTAAATTTTTGAATAAATTTGTGATGTTTTATTGTAATTATTTTATGTAGTTTCATGAGTATTACACCGTAGATAAGAATTACAGAATAATTATACACCTGAATAAATGAAATTGTTGAAGTAATTCCTCTTGTAATTGTAAGAAACTCGTGATTCTTAATAGCCGTAATTATGCTAGATAATTTTGCCGCGTCAACTTGTAACTTTGTAGTACATACATCTAAATCCACACTTTAGTGTTAAATATATGATCTATTCTACCTTTGTTTTTCCATTTACATATTTGTACACTCAATTTGAACTCGAGCATATAGTCTGTCATTTTCTTATGTTTGTAACAGGGAAACAATGTTCACAAAATGTGGTTTCTTACTTCTATGATGCACAAAATTTTTAAAGTACAAAAATTAAACAGTATTCCCAGTCCCAAAGTTAAAATATTACATATAATTTGCGAAATTTGAAAAAAAAATCTTCTCTTTCAAGCTTTGAAGGTTGTCAAAACACATTATGCTAATGTTTTTAAAATCGTATGTTTTTTTCCTTATGTAAAACGACTGCTATTATACTTTACTACTCATTGTTATAATATCCTCGAAAGAAACCATTTCAACAAATTCTTTTATCCAGTCATGTCTTTGATGTAAAAAGCGGTTTTGACATGTGAAATTTGGTAATTCCCTTACGTTCACCTCACAGCCTTGTCCAATAGGATCGCCACGTTTTCGAACCGGTTTCAAATTTATTGCAAAAACCCGCGCTTTAAGTTTTTGCGCGGTATAACTGCGTCACACATGTTTCCTATAGACTTAAATTTGAAAGAGTTGTCTATGCAAATTTGCTTTTGATAGCGTGTTTTAATTGGTCTGATTTTTATTTTAAATGTAGGTACATATTATCATAATGAATTATACTTAGTCTTAACCTTCCGAAAAAAAAATAGACACACGTTTAAGTCAAAAAACGGAGGAATATATATTATAAACTGAAAACATGGTTGTTCCAGTTTTAAAGTACTCTTAGTTTTCTAAATTTGAATAGGGTTTTAGGAAGTTTAGTTTACATTTCTCTATGAATAATCAACATCCTTATATAGTTATTAAATTATTAGGTTGCACCGTAGTGCCGCTACAGAAACGACTGACAACGACTCATCTACTTTCTTAAGTTTTCTCTATCATATGCTTAGTTAACGTTACTGATTAAACCAATTGGACGACAATCTAGTTGGTTGATATATTCACAATCGCATCTTGATTATTTGCGAATTGCATCAACTCATTGAACCAACGTCGTGTACAAAAAGTTAATCAACAATGGAGTAATAAAGTCACCGATGGCTCAGTATTGTCGCAACAACATATTGCAGTCGAACTCCCTGGGGGTTTCAACTGACCTTTGAAGTCCTTTCTAGACTTTACATACATACGTCTATTACCAGTACTAGGATATTTTTAGTATCCAATAGAAAATGCTACAACACCTTAAACAACCGTTTCATTGTTCTATTGGAGTTTTGTTGCATGGAATCATACTTAAAAGTGTAATTCTCAAAACTGTTAACGTCCTAAGTAGTTATTATGACGTTGACAATTTAGAAGTCGAGTGACGACATCCATCTGAATTTAAGTAAGAAACCTTTGAATTATTTTTATTCATTTAGGACATTCCGAAATATTTAAGTTAATTACTATTACAGATCTAATGTGATCTGCATGATGGTGTCTGATTAATTGACCTTATATTGAAAATTATCGTAACTTTTTTCTTTCTAATTAATTTCATTGTTTCTATGATAGCCCCGTGGCGCAGTTGGCTACCAGCTTGCGAAACGAGGGGCCGTGGGTTCGATCCCCGCACCGAGACAAATGTTTGTGTGATCCACAAATATTTGTTTCGGGTCTGGGTGTTTGTGAGACCGAAAAGTCTCTCGTAGTTTCTGATACCCACGATACAGGTCTTGTAACCTAATGTGGGGTCAGAGCTATGTATGTGACTGTTGGGTGTAATTATTTATTTATTATTAGTTTTATATAGGGCTATTAGTGCTGGTACGCTCTAAAAATTTATGATCACAATGATGGAAGTATTGGTTCGAAAACACCTGCTACCATTCATAAAGATCACCCGAATCTTTCGACATAATTGGAACCTGAATAAAAAATGACAACTTAGAACCTGTGTGTGTTCATCATAGATAGATGTTTTAAACAATATCCTTCGCCATAATAATTAAACTGAAGTTAAATAATAACAAGTACCGTAGCTTTCAAGTTTCATACACTGACTTACTTCGTTTGAGCGCAATATAGTAATAACGAAAAGCCGACAAACTTTACTAAAGTCCAAATTCGTAAAAAGTGGCCAAAAATATAGAATTTGCATTAAATATTGCACATACGACTCCATTGATAAAACTGAACGTTAGTGAAGCTATTAATTTCAAATTACAATGACAGTTACACTTCAGTTATGTGGTTATACCTCCATTGTTTGTTGATCACAGATCACGTCATTATAAAAGTTGTTGGCTCATTCATACATACACACATTCATACATACACATAGAGAGTGACGTACTGTAGCAAATAGATACTTGTATTGGGAAGGTTTTTTTTATATTCAATATTTAGCAAAAAAAAATCACTAACAAGTTAGAGCAATAAAATATTAATATTAACCAATCTATCAATATATATTTTTTGTAGTTGTTTCTTATCTTATTGATTTGTTATTAGGAAAATTCAATAATGACAATGTTTATAGCAAAATTCTATCTTGCATTTTAAATTTTTGATAATAAATTATCATAATTAATTAATCATTGTATTTATTTTGTTACAAATTATTTGTTTGCTGTAATATTCTTTGGGCAAGAGAGCTTTTTTTGTAGCTGCGAGATATTTTAGTAGTTTCTTAAAACCATAAGAATGTGCTGAGAAGTGTGGTCAGAAATTTAAATATATATAAATATGTATTATATTTGCGCAATGAGGTCTTTGAATCGTTGGAATTGTTTGTAAACATAATAGATTATTATTAAGTAATTTTCAGGCTAGTCATCCTAGCATCGTTTGTTGATAAGTTAATTACCTTGTGGGTTATCGTTTCTCATAATCATTAACACAAGTGAATAAACGTTGTAACGATGACTACAACTAAAGCGGAAAATTGCTTAGGACTCAGATGAAATTCGAAAAATAACGCGAGTTTAAAAAGTGCTTGAAATTTCCCAAAAAATATTTAAATCAAAAATATTTTTCATGCTGGATTTTTTTTTATCCAGAAATCAGATTGTCAATTATTTTTAGACCTATTTTTTAATACTAAAATCTATATAGCACTGATTAATTTGAATACAAGGATATTAGGAAGCGGGAAAGCTACAGCTTAGTAGGAACAAATCATACGTAACAAGAATTCCCCAGTTAATAGACCTGTTTAATTAAATTCAAATGAGAATGAAAATAAAAGGAAGTTTATTGAAAAGGTAAACAAACTTTTTTTAGGTTAATAAACTTTCTCCGCCGTTCCAAATGAGTTAAAGGACACGGGTATTGCAGCTCTCAGGATTAAGTGGAAATGAACGTAATTAGATGGAGCGGTAACGCTTTCTGTAGCGCAATTTATATTAAGTCTGGGAAGAAAAATATTAAATTCTACAAACTAGAGCTGCGTTTTCTATAACACTTCTTTCTAGTTCACAGTTCGGACAGATCCTTTATATAAAATGCGTTATGTTAACTTTACAGATATGATTATATTTTAGAACATTAGAGACCAGCTGAATATAGAACTCCCCGAAAATTTTGTAGATAGACATTCTATTAGTGACTACTGACCGGTTACCAGAAAGGACTTTTGACTATCGTAGGATGAAGGTTCTTTTTTATCTACCATTCGACTATATTAATATATTATTATCAGTTGGACATGGAATTTATTTTAATTAAGAATTGTAAGATGTTGCGATAGTAAAATGGAGGCTTAATACTGAGAATAAAGGAAAGGAGAAAGTTCATTAAGATTCAAAATATCAGCAAAAATACATCGCTAAAACACTGAATACCTCTCGTTATTGCGAAAAGGGTGACTAGAAAGATTAAAATAGATGTCAAAGAGAAAGAAAGCAGGTTAGATGAAGTAAAAAGAATATTTCAACGTCTACTACAAGAATTAAAGTTCCTATCTGTCCAACGCTGTAAACTTCAACGAAGATTTATGTGAAACATGGCAAAGTATTTGTAAGACAAAGAATTGTCTTAGGAACGTGAATCAATCACGATTTTGCCGGTACGCAAGGCACAGTCGTATTTCAACGAGCCGGCATTTTCGCAACTCATTGGATTGATCCGGATGATCCAAAGAAAAAAACGTGCCTTCAATATTCCCGCATCTCTTTATGTTAAGCTGGGTGTCCTTACGCGGGGTTTGTAAACTGTTTGATTCAATCCATTACATGGATTATGGACCGTTCTGATTTTTATAATTGTAAAGTGAATCCACTTAAACGGTGATTTTTTAATAATTTTCGATTATCGAGATTGCTTCGATAGTCACGTAGTGTGTTATCGAGAGCTGATTCAAGCTAAAGAGTAATAGATTTCCTAGTAGAATACTCTCCATGGACTCTGGAAGTGTGGCCGAAAAACCGCAATCGACATCGTCCCTTATGAGCCAAAAGACACATGTATTAATACATCTATACATACATTTTCAGAGATAGTATAATTAGTCGTGTGCTTAACCATTTCGTTACGATTTTTGGCACAAAAATAGTTGGGACCCTGAAGATGGTTCCATGGGCTGTTATTTTTTAAAATTCTACAAAAAACAACTTAAGCCTGCTTCAAATGCTTTTATCGCAAACTTTTCATACTCATTGTCTATGTCCACATCGCGATAAATGCTTGGAAAAAGTTATGAAGTGCTCAAAATGACATAAATTGTAGAAATGAAAATATTAAGACCCACGGCGATAGAGACTTGGACTCTAATATGTCTTTTTCGCAAGAAGAAAAAGCATTTTTCATTTCATCAAATTTCTTCACGCCGTTTCACGTGCAATTAATTACTCAGTGTGGCGTTCGGTGCGCGTCGTTTGCTAAATCGAGTTTCAGATTAAACGTTGGTTTCTCTACGTTCTTACTTTATGATGTTTTAAAATTGTATGATTATGTGTGGGTCATGGGGAATATTTTAGGTGAGGTCTATGTCCAGCAGAAGATGGCTAGATGAGAATATAGTTTTTATCAGATTCAGATATGTATTATGTTGATTAATAAGGTTTATTTTAATTATAAATTTACAAAAGTTCACAAGAAAAATCTGACATATCAAACAATATATATATGAATGTACATAAAATATATGTGCCTATATGCTGATTTCTTACGCATGAACAACATTTTCAGCTCTTATCCCACAATAATTATTTTGAAGCAGCAAGCGAGCAGTTAAAATATGAACATGCGAGTAAGTACGTGCTTAGAAACCTATGTGCGAAGGTTTTACTTCACCCCCATTCCGCTAATGACACGGCTAGCAGGTTTCATTTCGTTTAGCTTTTGTTCTCTAAACAAGAATTTCGGAAGGTGCACGAGTGTTGTTTCTACGAGCTTTGATTGAGGCAGAGGAATTCGCAAACGGTATTGCGGAAATGTTGAATATTTTGACGATCTTGGAATCATAAAGCAAAATTTCGCTTTCAGAGCTTGCTTCATCAAAGTAAAAATAACAGAGAACGAGAGAATAAGAAATAACAAACCAACGAACATGACGTGTTCATTGTGATTGATTACAGATTTCAATAGTAATAAAGAGGAAATATTCTATTTTAATATTATATTTCAATTGCAAAAGAATTAAAAATAATTAAGTACAATCTTATTCCAGATCGAAGCTTATTCTTGAAGCGTTAGATATGTAGTGGGGCGCCGTAAGGTTTATACCTCGGAATCCAGGGCCAGTCAATGAATCTTAATATAAACCTTGAAAATATGTTTTTAATAGTATATAGAAAAATGTTAAAAAAAAAATTTTTCGCGCTCTCAATTTTTTTTTTATTATTATAAACATTTATTAATTTTTTGGAGTTTTAATTGATTTATATTAGTGAAAAGTCATATTTTAAAAATAACAACTATTACAAACTTGAAAACTTGATCTTGGATCTTTAGGGACTGCAGGTATACCGATGAATATAAATAAATACACTACTGGAAAAAATTAAAGGATCAAAAAATTAATCCAAATTTTTGGGCCGTAACTTCGAGAAAAATGGTCGTACAGGAAATTTAAAAAAAGAAAATTGTAGCTCCAAGTCTCTAGTTTTTGGATTAACACATTAAAAAATTGTAGCATCAGTGGTTTTTGAGTGATCTTAGGAAAAGCAGCAACAAAACGATTTCAAAATTTTTAATGCTTCTTTTTTTTACATACGGGCGTGGAGAAAAATGTTCTTGCTTAACCCTTATACAGATCGGATACTTTGTTTATTTAGCTTTAATTTCTATCTTTTAACACTTCGATATGTTTAGTTCTCGCCGAGATATCAGTCTACAAATGGAAAAGGATCCTTTTGTCTTTAATTATCGATATCTCAGCAACAAATAATTGTACACCAAGTTTAAGGTGCGTTTCAAGAATTTGAATAAATATCCTTTAACCACCAGCTATTACTTTTTCGAAAAAACAAGAATTCTTCTTGTTACATGAATTTGAAAATGCATCAAAAAATGAGCTTCAGATGGTGTTTTGGAAAATCGAGCGCTGGATCGAAAATATTGTGAAAACCAATAATGTTAAGTGTGCGTTTTACAGCTCAATATGTCCACAAAAATCCTACAAAGTGCCAAATTAATCCATCCAGCCATTTTTTTGTTTCACTCGATCGAATTTTTGAAAAAATAAGGGATCACGTTTTTGCTCTGCAAAGCTCATAATTTAAGAAATGAGAAATATTCTTTTTTAAGAGCTTTTTTCACATTTTGTTGTATAGATTTGTTGTTTTGGGGCAACTTGAGGAAATTCAAGTCACCAACGCCAATATTGCCCTTTGTTGCTATTGCGTGTGATTAAGGAATTTTCGAGCAAGAATATTCGCATTGACGAAATATTGAATTAATTGGGCGTTTGTACTAAAACTTAAAAGAGTATTTCTGCAAGTTCAAACATGGCTTGGAATGCGGAATATTGACACCGCAAACAATGACGCAACGACCAGCTCCAGAATCTTTATTAAAAATTATTTTTTGCTCATGCAAAACAGGATGTGGAGCATCTTGTGGGTGCAGGAAAAGTGGATTAAACTGCACAGCAGCTTGCTTAGAATGCAATAGTGAAAGCTGTGAAATGTACACGATGTAACAATGTGAATAGTTAATGATATTTTTTTTTTTTGTAACTTATTTTTTAGGATAATCTAATAAATTAACATTGAAGTTACTCTGCACATATAATTTATTACAAATAAAACTAAATTTTTCACTATAAAAAATTTTCTCTCTTCCGTCTCTCATTTTTCAGTGAATTGTTGTTAAAAATTGTTGTAAATCGAGATCGGTCAATTTTTTTTTTTTAACTTTTTTATTTGAGGTTTTAACAATGCAGTCTCATACTTGATATACAGATTCATTGACTGGCCCTGGGTTCCGAGGTTTGACCATTTTTATGCCTTACGGCACTCTACTAATGAGCCTATTCCCATGCAAAATAATTTATACATCGATCACGTTCAAATTACATTGCATTGAACGTAATTACTGTCAATAATAGTTAATTATTGCAAAATCGTTACCAGTTATCTTAATTGTCTTAAAGGTGATATTTTATTGGGTTGTTCTATTTTGTTAGTATCTTTGTTGCAATTGGATTGTCTACATCTCAAATCACCAAGACGTGACAAGTTTTGAACCATTTTTTTTTCTTCATTCTGAGGAAAACCACGGAGTTGTAATAAGCAGGTAATAACAGCAAGGTTGGGATTATTTCTTACTCGTTTGTACATTATAGGAAATCATTGGTTACCGCCATGGTTGGTGTCCTAAGAATTATTTCATAATTATATTTCTTCTCCTTTTTTTTCCAATTTTGTCCTTTAAGTTTAATGTTTACGATTTTTAAATAAAGGAGACTATTGACTATTGCTAGTGGTAACACTATCAAACGATGGTACGGGTGGTCGAATTAGAATATCTACTTGAAAAATGTAAGTTTTAAAAATCAGAAGATTAGATTGGCAATTCGCAGGTCGTGTCTCCAATAGACGGGTCTTTGTGCTCGAGCACACGCAAGGGAAATCATATAGAAATGAATGAAACTTATACTGACATGAAAAAAATATGAAACTTCTTTACTTGTTGGACATAAACATTTAATAAATTTGACAGTAATATTATCTAATTGAAAAAAAAAATTGGAAATTTCAATGTATGTTTCTTAATATCTGCAGATGTATATTATTTTACTACTTTGTTCTTTATATGGGTACAGGTAAAAGATATAACTTACAAGGAAACCCAAAGCATAAGCAAAAAATATATTGACTTCCTCATTATTCCCAAATTAGTAAATGCATAATACTTTGTCTATCAAATGCTCTGAACTGGTTTGGTATACGCATTCCATATAACAAGGTTATGTTATCAATATAAATGTGAACGGATTCATTTTTTGCCATGTTGTAAAAACAGTGGCTCAGTGAAACCTGCCATGGCAAATTACACTATTGCTCCTAATGGCAAATAATAAGTACCTTGGTGTATTGAACAAATTAGCAGAAGACGATTATATCTTGAATGTCGTTGCTTGCTTCTGCGCTAAAATTAACCAAAACCAAGGGTATGATAGGATTAAAACAATCATGATGAAAGCAATTAACCAATTCAACATATTTATATTTTCTTAAATTTAAGAAGCATTCGAAGCGAGAAATCTGTCTATAAAGATTTACCAAAATTATATCCTTGAAAATTGATACAGTGCTGTCGCTTTCATAGCCTATATCTTTATTGGAGCAAGATCCCAGAGCCGCCAGACGTCACCTATTATCTGACGGATGGAATGTGGACCATTGGGTAGTGTTAGTATGTCCTACCATCGTATGCATAGTTGCTTTGTCGAACGACCAATTTCCTGATATATCACGTCTCTTGCATTTAAGTAAGTCTATTAAGCACACGTTTACCACCTCACAGGCATTCAAAGAGTTGCCCAAACTCATCGTTGAGATTAATTCGATATCTTGAGAGGTCAGAATAAAGGGCCGCGTGTACCTAATGTGCCGTATTTGCAAGCACATCGCCTCACACGTCACCTGCTCAAATTACGCCCCAAGTGACTCAAGGGTCTATTATGGCAAGTTGGATATTTCTTGTGTCAGCTGCTATAATTTCTCGTGCAGAAAATGTGATTGATGATATTTTTGATGGGAGGATCATGAATGTTTTTTTGGTATAAGTTCCGTAAGTTAGATTTAAGGTCCGATATTTAAAGGGCTAAGAGCAGACTGATTAAGGCTGACTTTTGATGGTGTTTGAGACAGACCTTTCAACCTTGAGTTATCTTAATTATTGCAATTCGTGTTGTAATACAATAGTAATTAAAGGGCCAATTAATTATACTCATTGTACAAATACAGCGAGGCTTTATTACTTTAGTTATAATCAATTAACTGTGTATTATTACAGTACAACAAAAGTATGTTTAAATAAATTGCGTAAGTATAGCATAAAATAATTTATTATGATTTTAATGTGAGTTCTATTAAAACAAGATTTATTTTATTGTCATCTACTTACCTTATTTATACAGCGTATAACTCTACCCAGATTCTCATCTACATCTATAGCAAAGTTCAACAACGGCTTTGGTTATGAAACATACTCACATATTTTTTGTCATTTAAAGTCGGCAAGCCTAATGTATAGACGCCCTCTGGTCTATATACATATATATAGGATAGCCGAAGATCGAATTCGTCACTCAGCAGCCGACGTAAGTAAGTTGATGGTGATGGCGACGAAAAGACGTGAAATGAAATGAAATTCATTTTATAAAGACATGTACATTTTTCGAGCATTGACGGGTCCCAGAATAGACAAGTCCGCGGCTTGGGTGTTAATACCTAATTGTGTACCCGCTACGTAGTTTGATGTAGTAAATTATAAGGCTTATGCGTAAGACAAAGGCCTATCCACATATCCAGTTTAAGTAATAATAGAGCGAAGATGCATTCATGTCTACTCCCGTACGCGGACGACACACGCCGGACTTCCGACCGCTTGGTTTGTGAAGCGTGTGAGGAAACTATTCCACCGGCGTTCAATATGTGTTCTTTTTCTTTTGTCGATGGACTTGTATCGGACTTAGCGGTTTATACATGTTCTTCTTTCTTTTTTTTTCTTCAAACATGTGACGTACAATCTAAAACCGCAGTCACGAGACCAAGTCATGCATATATATTTTTTGTATGTAGGTAAAAGGCCTCCATAAATTATAAAAATGAAAACGTATGTATAGGGCACAGGTTTTTAAATATGGTCAAGGGGAATCCCAGTAGCACGCGAGACTCGGCATGATATAAGGTTACGAACGTAAATACCAGAATATTTTTTTGTAATTACGATTTTAAAATACTTATGTTTCAATATTGATACTGTTTGCCTACAGTTTTTTGTTATATCTTTTCTAATTTTCTTAAACGTGATATCTACGGTCGTTCCCATCGCAGCCGTAACACAACAACTAAATTAAGTAAATTCCTTAAATCAGTTCCTAAAACCAATATACATATAGTAAGTGTAATACACTCACAAGGTCGGAACCACTAATCCTTTCCGAATACTGATTAGTTACGAGAAATTTACTTTGATAAAGCCCGTAGAAGATACTGTGGTCCTTCGAGCCGGAACAAAATTAATCAGCGCGAGATAATCTGAGGATGTGACGGCTGACGCAAACCTTTACCGAATGTGGGCATTGTGGGATCTAATACTTTTAACAATGTTTCAATTCACTGGTATATACGGACGAAAATAGTCTTGATAGTTTCCAGATATTTTGGTTTTAACATTATCCCTTTTTTCGATAAAGGAAAACCTCGTGAGAAAACCTGAACACCTAAAAGTACTGAAGATTTTTTAAGTGTGCTATCCACCAATTTGCATTAGGCCATTGTGATGGACTTAGGCCTAACCCCTCTTTATTGTGGAGAAGACTCGTGTCCAGCAGTGGGACTTACAAGAACTGAAATTGACCATCACCATCATTACCCCCCATTTATTGCCACGATTGTAGCGATATAAACAATAAAAAGTGCAATATCCACGCGGAAGAAATATGTGCAATATACGAGTAAAGTGTTGCAACCAATATGTTGCAAACTATGACAAATGATCTAAGTTGTGAACGGGTAAAGTTGCCGTAGAGAAAACCATCACATTCTGATGTATGTCTCTAACCTTGCGTGTTGACACATTTAAACTGTAACACGTTATCGTCCATATAAATAGTAGAAGTAAATTACAGTTCAGTGTGATGGCTCTGAAGGTGTGATGTGGTCAAAGGGTATTTTTTGTATTACGAGCTATGAATTAGAATCTTGTATTTAATCCTTAATGGTGGATAAGACCATAGGGTCTGAAGAATTTGGGTAGATTTCTTGGTCTTTGAGGCATGTATAATCCTGAATCATTGCGTGGCTTTAGCTACTAATATTTGATAAGGTCATCGATTAAGACGATATACTCTTTTGCAGTACAAATCTAGATTGTAACCCAGCTGTGGAATTTTTATAGGCTGTTTAATACAGGATCATAATTCATAACACTCCCTAATAGTCATAATATGAGCAGCAGTAAATAACTGTCAAAACGGTATTCTTTGTTATTTGTATACACTGAGGTTAAAATGCATGAACGATCCTATGTCGAACTAGTAACATATCCCCTCAACAGTAGGCGGGGCACGTACCCACCAGTGAACTGAATTTGCAATACAAACACGATTGTTCACGTATTAGTCATTTTTGCACAATACCCATCAGCTGTAGATACGATGAGAATAATAGAAATTCTTGGGATATCTCGGAAGTTTACTCGAAGATATTAAAGGAAATACGGGGTAGAGTGTTTGACTTTAGTGTCGATCCGGCAGATTGCATTTCTGCACGAACACTGCGCTAATTTGTTAAGCCCCGCGTAACAAGTGGCCAGCCTGTTGCCGTTTTTCGTGCAGTTTCAGACTCGTGCTACGAGAATTTTGTAACGCAATGTCATCTTTTAACGGTGAAGGAAAACATCGTGATGAAACCTTCACACCTAAAAGTTCTTAGGAATTTCTTAGGTGTGTAGTCCGCCAACCCGCACTAGGCCAGCGTGGTGGACTATGGCCTAAAACCCTCTCAATGGTAGAGGAGAC
The DNA here is from genome assembly GCA_030295005.1 of Cephonodes hylas. Taxonomy (NCBI): domain Eukaryota; kingdom Metazoa; phylum Arthropoda; class Insecta; order Lepidoptera; family Sphingidae; genus Cephonodes; species Cephonodes hylas. Next base: position 15,288,604 of record AP025362.1, read on the forward strand.
CCGTGCTCAGCAATGGGCGTATATGGGTTGATGAAGAAGAAGAAGAAGAATGTCATCTTTTAGCGATGGAAAGTTTCTACTAGGGTCAGCCGTTTGTGAGGTTTACTGAATTGTGACGGGTATGTATTACGCTTTGGTGTCATATACGGCATGAATTACGCGCAATAGCTATTTCAATGGAAGAACCGGATTTTCTAGCATTCAAAACAGTGGATGAAATTGCCGAATAAATAACTGTAGATATTAATAACCATCTTACTTCTCTTCCATTTAAGCAGCAAATTTGAAATCTCCTAAGAACGAAAAAATTGAACAACCGTTATTTATCTCTTGCTCTTCAAGTCGATCATCATACATTAAAGCAGTACATCATGCATGGCACCAACAAATGGAAAGTATATATTAACAATCGGACAGTAACAAATAGAGTGTCGCGTCTGAATATACGTAACAGAGAATATGGAATATTTATATTCGCTATAGACATGCAAACGATTTTCAGTTTTCAATAAACATGTCACGACGGTTGATATACGGCTTCGTTTCCTGTAGACCCGGCACGGGAGAAACGGTTTGCAGGCCTCCACGTCCCAGGCAGCTTGCGGTTTTATCCAGGGATAGATGGAATAATAAATCGAGTACTGGAATAGAATTTAAATTCAGAATTGACGTTGTTAATGAATGTGTCATTTATGTAGGTAAACCGGTTTATATGGATGGTTGAGGAGATGATATGGAGGATGTAACGACATGTATGATAAATAAATTGTCAATTAAGTATAATGTTTATTTATTTTTTAATTATTGTATTTTCTGCTGAAGTATGAATATGATTATCCTATCGTTGTCATACGTATAATTCGATGTTAATGACCCACCATTAAACCAAATAAGCAAGTCGAAATAAAGTTTTTAATTTAATTTTTCATTTCGAGGATCGTTTTAAAACTAGCATTGTTTCTGCCTTACTAACCTTTGGAGGCCAATCATTTCAACGTATTTTTATACTATATTCATAAATGTATGCTATGAACAACCAAGTCTCAAAGTAAACCAAATTTGTGTAAAACAGTTACAAACAAACTTATTAATTTATTATAATAACAAGTTGAAGTGCTGTAACAAAAGATGTAGCCGCCGGCATCACAGAATTAAATTTCACGCAATTTTGCATTTGTCATCAATTTGTCTAAACTTCGCAATCTGTTCCGAAAGTAAACTTGAAAGGGGTGGGAATCCTGCTCATTCCAGTTGACCTAATTTCTAATTCCCGCTGAGTTCTGCCAGGACATTACACCGTTATGTAATGCCCATAAGGTCGGAACGGGACGACGTTGGGCGCGAAAGATAACGTGTAAATCCTAGGATTATTTTATTAAACGTTTTGGTAAACTAGCTCTTGGTTAGCAGCTATGTGGTGTGGTCGTTAAATTTCCGAGATATTTTCCTATTGCATGGCTGGATTGGCTAACCGGCTTGTCCACTGCTAACGTTTTGTAACTGTTATGTTGACTGGCCTTTAGAAAGATGGACAGGAAAGAGGAAGTAGGAAAGGAGCTCTGTGAATAACATCAATATTATTGAGCCTTCAGCAAACGCATCGAACAATATAGCCAAAGTAATTTTTCTCTAGTTTGTTCTGACGACAAATTTACTTATTAAGTACTAGCTTTTGCTCGCGACTCCGTCCGCGTAGACTACAGGGTTGAGATCAGAAGGAAAATAAGTTGGGAGTCTATTTTACTTCTCAGAGTCCTATTTATGTCCATAGCAAAATTCATACAATTCGGTCAAATTGTTCAAACGTGAAACCGTAACGCGTCGATCGGCGCCTTGTGCATCATTACTGCGCGCTTGATCAATATTTTAAAACTGCAATATCTTCTAAGATACTCAGTGAAATCAAATGATGTAAAGGGCAATTTTATTTAAAATTAAATACTTGTAATGAATAACGTATTTATTTGGATAAGGATTAATGTCATATTTATAAAAACACCTTCACAAATAAAACTTTATTTTAAAATAAATTTGGTTAGGATAAAAAACGTTATAGTGAGCCAACCTTAAAAAATAGACATATGCTGACGCGGACTTTTTTTTAGAACTTTTAAAGAGGAACATTTCTCTCATACATTATTTTAGCGAAACTTTAACCGTTTTCGCAGCGCACGCCGCGGAAGCTCACAAAAAGGAAAAAATGTCCCCGATTTCGAAACATTCTTTATTGCTGCTCCGCTCCTATTCGACGTAGCGTGATGTTATATAGCCTATAGCTTTCCTCGATAAATGTGCTATCTAACAGTGAAAGAATTTTTCAAATCGGACCAGTAGTAGTTCCTGAGATCCTAGCGTTCAAACAAACAAACAAACAAACAAACTCTTCAGCTTTATAATATTATTAGTATAGATATTCACCAGTACAATTTACTACACCTACAAATACTAATAATATTCAAGGTTTCAACTAATGGGTAGTTGATAAGAAAAGATAGTCAATTCAAAAACACTAAAAAGAAATTGTCTAAAAGAAATAATTCTTCTTACATTAAAAAACGTAAACAATGTAAAAGAAAATGACTAATCTAGGCATTTTATTGAGAAACTAAATATTTTATTATTAAAAAAGTATGAATGTAAAAAAAGTATTGTTGGAGAAAAAAATAATACTGTAGATGAAAAATACGCCAACATAACAAATACGATTTCATTTACCCAATGACAGACTGATCGAAGTTCATCGAGCCCTAAATCACGTTCGCGAAATCCACCAAGCGTGTTGGCAGTTGGCGCTGAGAGCATAATATTTGTATGCAAATTGAAGCATTGCTCGCGACAAGAAACCCTACGCGGGACGAGAGTTAAAACGCCAAGCTAATCTGGCTAACCGTCCGTCGTAAGTTATCGCTTGGATGGAAATTCTTTTCAGGGAACATTCAGCATTATTGAATGGATGATTTATTATTGATTTATTTTTTGCGTATGTTAAGGATTCTTTTCAATTGTTTTTTTTTCTATTTCATTGACTGATTGATTCGTTGCCTTCAAAGTATGCGAGGTGCAATAATTGACACCTGAGTTTTTAGGTCTTGTTAACATAAACTACTTTGTCGTGCTTCCATCAAAAATAAAAAGATACGCTGGTAGGATTCTATTGAAACTGATCAATCGTAAATTCTGACTATAGATATTGACGATACATCACCTATCCACAAGTCTGCTGTTTGTTAGCTTGGCTATAGATGACACGGAAATGTTAGAACAGAAGTGCGACCTCAATTCTCCCAAGTACCTAGCGAACTCTCAGAACCAAAACCAACTGGAATTTCCCGACTTGGAATGTTTGCCTCGATTTCAATCTGCTCGAGTAAACTTTGTAAAGGTGTTGATGTTTGACCTTTGACTTTATATTATGTTTACGAAGTACTAAGCAGCGAACGATGTTAAAGTTCTTACTTTAAAAGTTTTCCTAGATTAATTAGACGGGAAAATAGTTTTATGGGCTTTGATTGCAATAAATAGATTTTAAAATGGTCGGTGGAAAACATTCTATTGCCATTTGACGTTTTTAAGAGCTCAGTGCTTCCTAGAAGGCAAGCATACTCACTCATACTAGCAATGCTCCTTAATTACCTTCTCATATCATTGACCTATCGTCGTAAAGCGTGGAAAAGCTTGGTAAGGGATGTCTGACTAGAACAAATCAACCATTAAGATCACATAGATCATTGAAAAAGACTGATGATTCTATGAGTTTCCATTTCAAAAATGACATTACGGAAATTCTACTTATTGTTGATGCCATTGTACTATTAAAAGGACACTATAATTCATGACTTCCGTTTTAAACGATCCCCTACTTGACATATTCATGAACTGCTATTCTCTTAACCGCTTTGTTGCTAATTCGCTGGCTGATGATATACAATGACAAGAGGAAATTATGTCCCACAACCTCCATACATACGCAGCCATTAATTTCCATGGATCGCAGCTTAATTATAATAAATCTTGAGTTCCCTTGAAACTTACCAAGTGTTCTACATGAAACGGTAATTAAGGCTTCAGCGAATCCACGGAAACTGGCATCAGCAAAGCTACAGAACTGGGATGACTTAATTCAATGAACGTATCCGTTGATGTAAATCGAGTTGGTTGACAGGCCGTTATATCACCATCACGCAGATTACATCCGTTAAGGAATATTTGTCGGAAATACTTGCAGACTGTTGGAAATTTAATTAAACACCGCCCGTGGGAGCACTCTGCGGGAATGCAGCATCCTTTTTGTTGCTCAGTTCATAAAACAAGTCGCACACATTTGCAAACGCGTTTTTAATTAAATTTGTTTGCGTTGTGCCTTTCAGAGAATGCAGGGGTTTGTTTATTGACTTTGTTTCTTCATAGTGCGTTCTACGTTTCAGATAGAATTTCTGAATAAGTTCTTTATCATTTTCACGTTTGTTTTTTAAGTTAATCAAGTATTATATTTAAGTTTTGAAAAATTCTTAATATTATTTGTAAGCCTTGCTTCGTATTGTCAGCTTCCTGAAACACGTCTTCCTATGCAAGTTTACCTTGAATTAAATTGTTACAATTTAGAAAACAATACACTACGAAGAGACTAGTAGTCAGTGTTTAGAATTGTTTTCAAATTGACCATGGTATTATGAAGATTACATGTAATTTTTTACTCAACATAAACGTCTTTCAAAGGAAATTTATACGGTATAAAAAAGTAGTTTGAATAGTACTGTTATAAATTATAATCTTATCATATTGTTAAAAATTATGTTTTTATTTATTATGAATCTTGGTGTTATTCTGAATTTCTATTTAGGAAAAAAAATAAAAAACTTACCAATTTTTTAAGAATAACTTTAAACAAAAGGGGGCAGTTATTGGAAATATTGAAACATCCGATTTTCAATGAACTTATTCAAGCAAAATAATAAAGTGTTAAAATTAATCAAGCATAAACCTTAATAGAAATGTAAGTAATACTTTCAGCATTTAAATGTGATAAGAGAAAGGAATAGTTGAAAGCAGATATCAATATTAAGGAAAAAAAGATAAATTTATGTATTCTGTGCAAAGCTACTAAAGTAACAAATATTAAGTGTAGTCTCCAACGCGTTAGGTATTATCCGGTCATATGTTTCGCACAACTGCGTCACATCATTTTGAGTTCATAGTTTATCATTTCGTTAGGGTTATCACAGTCTTGTTCGGTTATCCGAATGGAAATCTTATAAGATTCGTGACAATACGGCTTTGTAGGACTATATCCATTGGAGAATTCAGTTCTAACCCCTTCCTTCTTCCACACTGTGATCTTCCTAAAGTTATGACACATAGCAGGTACTCCAGTTTATTTCAGCGTTATTCCATTCTTACGCCTGGAATCAGTTAGTAGCTTTGAATCTTTGTAAATCTTTAGCCTACACTGTACACATTTCACTTCTTCAGTTGTGTGCCTTTTACTTTTTGCTTTGCTGTTAAAATTACTACATTGATTTCATTTCAGTTGCATATGAAAACTAGTATAGTAAAGTGACATGGTAATTTTTATTTATCGTATCTAGTTCTGTGACACGTCTCTCCTATTCCAAAAAACATTTTTTGAATATATTAAGTCGAAAATTACAGTGTAACGAATAATTTTCCTGCACGCAGTCCAAAAATATTTTTTTGACGATCGACCACAAATTTGGTTCGTGAAAGATCTAAGCTGTCATTTCTTGTACAATAACCGATTTAAACCAGTTTAGGGAATATGAGTGTGTAATCAAAGCTTTTAAATTTAGTAGACTGCAAATAGAAACGACGAAAATTGGGGAAATGACATAAACGAGGATTTCTTTTATATTTAAGTTGAGCTATTTACGGAACAAAATACCATTAGCCTTGAAATGAACAATATCTTTATGCGCATAACAATTTTTATAAAACATCAAACAATGTTAAACGATTAGATTGTTAAAGTAATCCTGAATGTAGACTCGAGGCTCATACGAGGGTAATTCAGCCTTCAGTTAAACAGATGTAAAAATATTGACATATCCGTATTATGCACAGCTCTCGCTACAAAATGGTCTGTTTGCAGTGGCTTATAATGTTTTTTGTATCCATTCGCAATGGCAAAGGAGTAACACGAACCGATTTGTTTATTTCTTCAATTTGCATCATTGTTGTGTGTGGAATTGTCGGTGTCGTTAGCTGCTTTGTACAACAAATAAGATATAATGCGATCACGGTCTGAATACACCTGTATATCTCATATTCCTAATAAAGAAATGAAAGAGCTATCAAAATGTCTAAAGATAATTTCTAAATTATATTTATATTGCAATTATAATATTATAGCATGCAAAAATGATACAATGTAAAGATTAGAAGATCCTGGTAGGCCTTTAAGAACGTTACCATATCTGTTTTATATTTTCCTTATTCTTTTTTATTTTTTTTTTATCAAATATGAAATCATTCATATTAACACTCCAAAATATAAGGCAAAGTTTGTAAAACAATTTAAAGCTGATGACGACGTAGGTACTGTTTGTGCCGACTAAAGACTTATAAGAAAAACCGGATATTTTGAGGAAAAAGTTTGTTACTTAACTTTTGTATGAGGCGATGCAAATTTTAAATATTTTGAACATTCATAAATCATTTAATATCAGCCCTAAATGCTGGTGACGGGCTTCCTTTACTATTGAGAGGGTAAAAGCCTAATTCCACAACGTTAGCCTAGTGGGTTGACGGACTACACACCTAAGAAATTCCTAAGACCTTTAGGGTGTGCAAGTTTTATCACGATGTTTTCCTTCACCGTTGAAGGAAGTGATAATTCATAGTGAATACACACATAACTTTCAACTTTCACATGAGATTCTTAACGTCCGCCTAAACCTTGAGGCTGTTACACATGTAGCCAGTTTTATCATTCTTACTCGAGTAAAGTATTTAATATAGTACCTATATTATAAGTCAAATCCATGAAACTGAAGTGGCAGTCCCTTTTTTTTGTTCCCACTCGTAAGTTTATATCGGGGTCACCGGCCTTCCAGCTGTGGCAGCCAGTGCCGTAACTAGCCTTTTTTGCACCCGGTGCGAGCCTTCAACACTGCGTCCCTGAAAAATGCTCTAACCAGGCTTAGCTACCATGCATGAGATAAAACTAGATACTAGTCTGGTCATTTCCGCGCCGCTCCAGGATCTGCGCCCTGTGACTGGGCACTGCTGGCACTGCCCCAGTTACGGCACTGGTGGCAGCCCTATGCTTTCGGTTTAGAAAGATGAGCGCCAAATTATCTTTGTGCATAAAATTGCATGTGCTATTCGCCACTAACACGATTACGTGTTTGTTGTGCCAGCACGACACACTAAAAGCACTTACTGCGTTAAAACGGGAAGCGAGTTTTGTTCGCAGTTGAAACGGTTTCACTTTGTGCACTGTTGTGTCGTATAAGGGTTGATGCTGGTGAAATTCCGTTGTTCATTTACGCTTATATTTCTAAAAAAAATATAAATACGTATTTATGTAAATTTAATACACGTACCTTTGTTGATAATTTTTAACGGAAAACACAATAAGACCGTGTCGACCCAAATTGTCCAGCAGTGGACTTCGATTGGCTGTTGATGATGATGAGGAGAATTGGACTCGAAATCGCACAGCACACAATTATCAGAAATACAGAATCGTTCAGGCAGTTACTACTTTGTTTATTAAAAAAAAAGAATCTCAAGTTTTTTATAAACAATAGTTTCCTACATTGCGTATGATACCACTCGCGAATTTTTCGATTTCCATTTTACGTACTACGTTTACGTACAACAATCATTCCTTGTATGCAAATATACCGTTAAAACAAATAACCATGAACATATAGAGTAAATTGAAAGCAATCTCGCGAAGCTATGTCTCCATATAGAGTGACATACGGACGGAGACGCGCACGGAATATTTCTTGCAAGAACGTCTGTTTATATTTATGTTAGTTTTTATGAGAAACACTTTCTGTGTTCGTATTTCTTGCGTATTTTGTGAGGGTATATATTTCGCTTGTGACTGGAATTGCACATATTAGTTTGTTATATACATATTCATATGCTTTGGTATATGTATGTACGTAAAAATATTATAGCCAATATTTCTCTGCAAATTGTTTGATCGGGTTAGGCCTACTGACTGTTGAATATTTTCTAAAAAAATCGTATACTTATTTTGTATGTGATCAATTCAATCCTAAATAATCAATTAAATTGAATGAAAACTTAGATTTTATAAGAATCGGATACGAATCTCGTTGTTTCACAATACATAGGATATTTCACTGCTGATCTTAAGGCGCAATTTTCTTGGAATTCTATTTAAACAAAACAAATATATTAAGACCTTACACAAATAAGGCAAAGGCGTTTCTTAAGGTCTCGTTAAAGTAAACAAGATGCCTAAATCAGCAAGACTTAGGTTACGTAAGCCTATAATGACTTGGGCGATAATGAAACGTTCCAAATCAAGACTATTATACGTTAATTAGCCATAATTTCTACACCACTATACAAGCTATATTACACAATCGTTCTAATGTAATAAATTCCATTTTTATCAACACTCATATAAAACTTAATTCCAAAAAGGATATTGCCGATTTTGTAGTTTTTCACAACCTTGAATTTGTTTTTTTATTTTACACAGAAGTTTGACAGCCCCGCAGTTCATTTGACTAGACATCAGCTTGCGAAAGAATAGGCTGCGGGTTCGATCTCTGCACCGAGACAAATGTTTGTGCGATCCACAAATATCTGTTTCGAGTCTAGATGTTCGTAAGACCCTTAAGTCTCTCTTACTTGCATTTTTGCGTGGGGTCAAAATTATGAACCTGACTGTTGGGTGTATTTATGTATTTGATTACAGAGTAGAGTTCCTTAATTTAGGGTTCAGTGTTACGTAACCAGGCCGCGTGCTAGTATCTGAACTGGGTTAATGAAATTAGTCTGTATAGTGATCAGACAATGTCATCAGCCGCCGCCACTTACACAAGAAACAATGGGAAACCGTCAACGAAGCGTGTTTCAAACAGTTTAGCTCGTTACTCGCTAAGTGGAAACGTAAACGCTATTGAGAATTTATCGTCCGTTCATTCCGAGTTAATTATTTGCTAAATTTGTGAAACTGAGATTTCTGTAAAGCAAAAAGCATCTGACTCCGCAATAAATAAGACATGAGATTCTCTGTCTTTAAAACTACCGTTAGCAAATAGCAAATTACAATGCGGTCTCCCATTTTGGGTTTATAAAAAAAATCGTATCCCCCACCCGTAGAAAGAAAAAGGCGTTAACTACACGTGTAGACTGATACAAATACATTTTGTGTTGGAATATTATTCATTGGAATGATATATCTTAAATAATTTATACTAAGTAATCTGACATAACATGCTTTAAATTGACAGTGACCGATTACCATCAATGACCACCTTTGCCAAAAGCGTTAAATACATGAGCACCCATGATTGTATGAGCTTTGAGTTCATTCACCTTTTTTGTATGAAAATAATAAATATTTATTAAAATAATGTCTCCATATAGTTAAAAACTCTTAATCTTCTGTTCGTATTCCAGGGTCTTCGAGTGACGACAATAATCGGTGCGTTCGGAACGTGTGCGGGGGCGTGGCTGAAAGTGTTCTCAGTGCCCCAAGATATGTTCTGGCTGGGTTTCCTCGGGCAGACGGTGGTGGCTGTGTCCCAAGTGTTCATACTCAACGTGCCGCCCAGGCTGGCTGCCGTGTGGTTCGGAGCTGACCAGGTGTCTTCAGCTTGCAGCATTGGAGTGTTTGGAAACCAGGTACTGGTTTTAGATTTTATACATTTTAGTCGTATTTTGATGGTGGTGTGGAGCAGTGAAGCGTGGGTTGATGATGATGACGATGATGATGATTTTTGACTCTATACTACCTCGACAGCGCACCAAAACCTTTATAAGTACATATACTATTACTATGACACTCAATATAATTATTTATCAAAATTGAACATACAAACAGAGGATAGCGGTGATGTAATCTAAAAATACGCCGATAAGTGACACGCGCCGCTGAGAGCTTCAGTACTTACTGAACGAGAGGCTTTTAATGGGTCCCCTGGAGTTCCAATGTTCGATGCTAATCAGAGGCTAATGGAATTTTTAATGGCCAAGTTAGGGCGAACAAGGGATCGAGCTCCTCTTGAAAGGGGCTTGTTTGAACTTCCAGCGATGTGATCAAAGATGGAGAGGCGAAGATATGTACAATAATATGCTGTATCTGGGCTTTATGTATCGTATCACTGTTGGCTAGGAGTATTAATAGATAGTGTGATTGATAGTGAAAATAAAATTTTATTTAAAGGGAAAATAAAGGAAACTGATTGCATATTATATCAGTATGTAGATTTAATGAAGCCTTCGGCCTACTGTAGTAACATCTTCCTTATGTGTTCTTTGACGCGGGATAAACCCTTTCACACAACAATTAAAATCTTCAGAGCTTATAATTAATTAATTAAGAATATATTATAATTCCCAAAAAGGGTTCATTTAAAGCGTTTTTTCGTTAATTATAAATTTCTTTTCGTGTCCAAACTTCCGACCAATGCGAAGTTTGCCGGTCGATGATTGACCCACGTTTCGCAGCGAAATAAAAAATGTTTAATAATGGATGTGTTGGAAACATCGGTTTAACGAGCGCTTTATTAAAAGATTCGTCGTAATGCCCCATTGCGTACATGGTAAGCCTACTTGCGTTGTTTTTTAAAGACATACACTGAAACTTCACCATTTTAATTATGTATGAACTATGAATATGAATTTGAATGTAGCTCTCGGTTGGTCAGTTATTGTGCTTAAAATATAAAGGTTCTAATTTTTTTAATAAAATTTTATTACTGAGAATTTATTTCCTCTTAATAGACGCCCAACAACACTGTTTTTTTTTTCTTTGGATCGAACCTGGGACCTCTAAATCAAACGTCATATATATATGTATATTATGCTACGGGACCAACCAGACAGTCAACAGTCAGAATTTCTTACCAATATCATCAAAGGCGGCCGACTGGTCTGAGGCTAAAGACTTAAAACCATACAAAATTAAAATGGTATTCTTGCTAAGCTCTGTTTAAAAAGTATGTTAAATGACAATGTCTGAATTCAATAGCCAAGAACATTGACAGTAATATCCAAATAAATGATATCCTTAACGAAAAATATTGAAGAAAAATTTCGTACGCGAGTTCCGTTGCGCGGCGCGGACAATTTTCTCTCCCATTTCCGTCTGCGTCTGATGTGATAAGGGAATAATATTTTTCATCCCACCGAAAAGGTCCTTTGTGGTTGGTTATAATGAATATTGCAATGAAATACGTTTTTTCCAGAGTGAAATTTTATTATAAGTCCTGGAAAATTATGCTCGGTATGGCGGGAAGGTGACATCCCTATATCAATGGTTTTGGTAATTACTTGACAGCTTTCATAGATGTAGTGAAGGCCTCGAGGTTTAGGCGCGCGGTCGTGAATTTCGGCGGCCGCTGGTGCAAACCCCAGGCACACCTCTTTTGACTTTACTATGAATAAACATATAACTTCGAGCTATTACTTAATTTAACGGTGAAGGAAAACATGGTGAAGTGTCCTAAAAGTTCTTAGGTATTTCTTAGGTGTGTACTCCGTTAATCTGCACTAGGCCAGCTTGTTGGACTTAGATTTAAACTCTCTTAGTGGAAGAGGAGGCCCGTGCCTGATGTATGATTGCTCTCATCGGCTTACCCCCTATTAAATTGAAAGATATACATATATATGGTTACGAATAGGCCTGTTTAAATGTAACAAACCGACAATGACAGTGTTAGATTGTACGGTCCTGCAGCTACACCAGGAACCGTTTATCCAATTTGCAACGCCGACTGCGAGGGGTCCACGGCGTGATCAACTCATTTTATTGAATTGAACCAAATACGACTGTTGGACGCTGTTGTTACTGCTTGTTGTTTATTGTTACGTGGCAAAAACAGTTTGTAAGACCCTTGTTAAAAAAGTGTTTTTGGAAGCCAGCAGTGATGGCTTTGATGTTGAGATGCGTGGTCGAGAATCTCGGCGGTCGTGGGTTCAATACCCCTGGCACAGACCTCTGGCTTTTTGGAGTTATGTGTGCGTTCACAATGAATTATCGCTTGCTCCAACGATGAATGAATCTGATAATTCTGGGGATGTGTATGGACTGATGATGATGTGATTTGACATGCGACGGCATAATATTAAGCCTGATTTTATTTGTAACTATAACAACTACAATATGGGTGATGGATTTATTTTAAAAAAATACGGAGGCCTTAAGGGCCAACCCCGAAATACCCTTTTTAGCTTCAACTAAAACAGCTTAAGGGGTTTCCTCTCGTTAAAGAAAGAGATAAGCAGGTAGCATTAACTGTAGTACCTACTTGAAGATAGGGAGGTATCATTATACCTCCTCATGACTAATGAGTCGTGAGGAAAACTCATTAGGGTCCCCACTCGACGCCTTGTTTGCAATGTTAAATATGCGGGAATCGTGACCCTCACCCTTATTGCCAAGGTCTCATATGTTGAGGTTTCTTCTTAGCAGGTTCGTTCATTTTTTACTTATTTTTATTTATAATGTTTTTTCAGTGCCAACATTTCCATAGAAGCCCAAAAGCGTTATGGGTTAATATTGTAATGTCTAGTTTTTAATTGTTTAACGTGAGGTCAGAATATTTTCATTTATATGTCAAATTGCTTTTGTTACATAAACATTTAAAATCTTGAATATTTTTTATGAAAATTTCTAAGGTAAACTTGACTTTTAAGGTTCCATAGAAGTATCGACATTGAATTTATTGTACACCACATAATGTAAAACCAGGGCGAATAATAATCAAGAGTTAAGCTCCAAATTTAACAGTGTAAAAATGTTTTGGAAACTCGTTATCTTCGTGCAAATTAAGCTACGGCCGAAAGCGCCGGTGAAAATTTACTTCGCCAACACTTGTTACCTCTGTACAGTATATCTCTGTGCTCGGACGGGAAAAAACTACTGAGAGCAACGAAAATTTTATCGGGGGAAACATTTTTTGTTGAACTCGACAAAAAATATTTTATTTATTTATTTATTTACACTTTATACAAATTGTGTATAGGTGGACTTAATGCCTAGCATGGCATTCTCTCCCAGTCATATTTCATGCAAAAATTTCATTCCGTTTTTTACACATTCGGCCATATATTCGGGTGTCTGTTTTTTTGTTTCGGTCTACAGTTTTCATTTTATGTCGGGTATAAAGTAATGCCTTTGGAGTATGGCGACCGAGGCTTTTTTGGTGCTGTGGTTTGATGTGTGGCTTTATATCTTTATGGTTGGGGCGTTAAAAAATATTTATGCTACCACTCCGATTAAATTTAGCATTTCATATTTTTCTTAAATAGTTCATGTTTTGAAACTTGGTGACGCTCGTCTGTTTATAACTGTGTTGATACTTACTTACGAGTCAAGAAAATCTGTATCGGAACACTCGCTACTTTCTTATTCTTTTTAATTTAGTTTTTTTTTGTAGCCTAAGTTTACCCTATTGCTATTTACAGTTTATTCACTTTATTCTTTACAATTCTAACTGCTGCCTTCCATAAATTTATTATTATATTTCCCCTTACGATCATTCTTACACCGGCATTGTTTCCACGCAAATTTATCGTTCCCAAATTACAACCGAAGCCTAATTTCAGCTTTTGCGTAGGTGCGAATGACAAAGTAGTAAATCATTTGTAATCACCATTTGTGCGTTGGAGTACAGGTGTTGAATGCTGTAATAAATATTAGCTTATTGGTGCTGTTTTAGATAGGTTTTTATTACTATCATCAAGGGTTTCGTCATTGATTGTTGGACGTCCAAGCAATGATTGTCAGTACGTAGCATCTCCTTTGAGACACTATTTAGCCCTGTGGCTATTGATGCGGTGTCATTTACTGCCTGACACCAGATTTTTTATCTGTTCTACGGTGTCGGCAATCTCTGGTAGTTATCATAAAAAAAAAATCAATGGTTTTTCATTGTTAACTAGCATTCATTTGCATAATATTTATAAGATTTTTTCCAATGTCATATCATCATCATCGTCATCATCAACAGCCAATATTCGTCCACTGCTGGACATAGGCCTCCCCCAATGATTTCCACCGGGAGTGTCTAATGTCATATACCTACACTATATTGTCAAATTTATTCAAATGGACTTTCACAAGTTCTTTTGAATCACTCTTAAAGTATCTTTTAACTCTATTGAATTATTCATCATTTAATTGATCTATTCTTCAATCGTTACAACGCTAAAACTAAAAACTAATTGTTTTACTCAACACACTTTCTTAAAAATATATTTATTCGTTCAAAAGTATTATCTACCCAAGGCTATACAAACACGATGCAACAATAGCTCTATACACAAGTGATGTATTTCTTTGTGGATCGCGACACTGAATAATAAAAGCGACAGACGTTCAGTTTTCCATCAATGCAGCTAATCCGATTTACAATGGATGACAACCTTGTCTGGTACGTAAAAATAACTATTTCCCAGATTGTTACGTTTTTATTTACATCACGATTGTAAACAAACATAAATAATATATTAAACCGCGTATTTTATGTATGATCTGAAACGTAGCCAAAAAAATCTTAGAAAAACTGTAAAGTGCCTTGTGCTTTTGGCAACGCAAATTGACATGAGGGATCAACAAGTCTCCGATTCGGACCGGATCGGGGGTCGCTAGATTATTCCGTTGAAGTGTTGTAGTATTATGTATAATACGTGTGTATCGTTGATAATTTTTAGCTATAATTTACGACTAGCCCTAGAAATGAAGAGAAATTATGATGTAGAAGAGTTGCATCGTATTTTTTTTAAATTTTATATACCAAGTAGTTGCTAGAGATTTAGTTCGAGCAAGAATACATTATGCTACATTTGGTAGTTACTGTAAAAAATGCCGCAGCGTTTACAATAGAAGATTATGTGTCTGATAATAAATAATTTAATCGTAATCAATCGAATACTTCATTCATTATTAGACATTCTACAGATAATGAAAGAAATTAGGTCAATAGCACTTGGGAAAATTTTGTTTATCTTATCTACATTTCGAGAATGCGTGGAATTTTCTTGAGGATCTCGCATTTGGTGTTATCCCACAAGCGTTATCTCTTACAAATTGAAACATTATTAGCAGACGAGTTACATAGTATTACGTACATACGAAGGGTATTAGAGTGAACACAATTTAAATCTATAGTACACAAGTACTGTAAACACACTAAATAGTGTAAACGATGTAAATCCTGAGACGGTCTACAGAAACTTGGTTTAGTGAGTAAAATTGCTTTCCGCTACAGCTGGTATACTGATACCAGCTTTAGCCACTTTGCAAGCTGGACATTATGAAAGTGTTAAACCAAGTTTAGATGAAATTGACCTGTTAGCTCGCAAGTTAATAAATTATTTTGCGTCTAGTGCCCAACGCTGCAGTGGACACGTTCGCTTACCTCTTAGTTTACAAAAAGAAACACTGAAGCGATTTGACGAAGATCTCCCCCTTTTCCATTACTTTATCCAGTTTCTAAGATCAGCATCGGTTTTACGTTCACTACGTGTATGTTTATTAATAGTACTTGAAGATGAATATCTTCGTAGATAAAATATCTAAAACCAAAATCTCTCGAAGATTATTAAACGACACAAGACTGGTTTTTCACGTCTAATGCGGACAGATCTTTAACAGTGAAATTGCATTGACATTATTTGTAAAAATAAAGGAATTAAATATTGGTAGAGAAACACAAGAATATTGAATATAAAATGAAATATTTTAATGTGAGGGAAGCAAATACGAACCTTATTAGCTATTTTCATTTAAACGCATACATATGTACGTTGTATTCAAATTATGTCAAAGTTTTTTTCTATTGTAAAAAGCAATTTAACAAGAAAAATAAAGGATTATTATGATTGTGTACTTAATAATATTTAAAGTATAATAAACAGCTGTAAAATATTAGTAGATCCATTTAAAAACATGATTAAAGTTCTGTTTTCCTCATAATACTTCTTTTGTGGATATGTGTTATACTTGCGTTTTCTTTATATTTTACATTCAATCAAATCTTAAACAATGTCTGTATTACAAAATAACGATTTACATGATCATCCTGATCGTCTATTTGTTTCATCAACAACCATATTTATGACTTCAATTAATATTACCAGCAATAGATCTGATTATACTCTTCAATTCAGATTAGTTTAAAATGTCTTCGTATGTCGTCTTTTATCCACTCTCTTTACCTGTTCGAACCAATAAACACATACACACATATGCACATACATAAAATACAATTTGAATCATATTGAGGAAACTACTACTAACAATAGTTACAATGACTATACAGAAGTAAAAGTATCAACTAACCATGCTGACGTATAATATGACGATTCGGTAATAACGTCGTGTGCGATGCCATTGACTGGGTTTTACCTGATTACGTGGGCTATTGGCTATTACAGTCGTTTGTTTCAAAAAGAATCTTTGGCGATTAATATACATATCTTAATCTTTAATTGGTGGCTTATAGTAGTTCACAATGAAGATAACACTACTTATTTTAATAAACAATTCAATAAAATGTACTCTTTTACAGTTGGCAGCCCAATTTCTTACTTCGCTGATAATAACTTTATACCGTTTTAATAGTTTCATCATCATCATCATTGTCAGCCAAGAGAGATCCACTGCTAGACCTGTTGGAAGCAGCTTTATAGTTTACTCGAATACATTGAAATTCTCGTATTTTGTTCCACAGCTCGGCGTGGCCCTCGGGTTTGTGTTGCCGCCCATGCTGGTGAAAGCTTCGGGCTCCATCGAAGAAATAGCAGGCGACTTCCAGCTCATGTTCTATTTGGTCGCCGGTTTCACTAGTGTGCTGTTCGTCTTTATTGTGCTCTGTAAGTGTAAACGTAGAAGAATTATGATCTATGTTCAGATTGAAAACATATATGGACTTCTTATTGCTTTAAAAGACACGAATTCTCAATGTAAAATTTAAATGTTCTTTGTTATGCTGTAGTTTTTGGGGCCGTTTAAAATGATAAATAAAATGCATATATTATCATACGTGATGATTTCAAAAACTGCCTTTTTCCTTATGTTGAAGCGATTCTATAACGAATAGTATAAAATCTTATATCAACAAAAAAATATGTATCGTCATATCATAACATTTTAAGTAATACGGCAATAATTTAATCTTTATGAGGTATGATTGTGTCGGATTTACGAAGGCCTAGTTTTATTTTATTATCTTTAAAACATAAGTCATTAACGCTCCGAAGTCAATAAACCGGCTTTGTAACATCAACATTACCCTTATGTTTTTTCCTAACCCTGGTTTCAGTTTTCAAAGCAGCGCCCCCAACGCCGCCTTCAGCAGCGGCTGATCTCGGCTCCAGCCTCGACTCCAACTTCCTGCAGTCCATCAAGAAACTGCTCACAAACAGAAACTACATCTTGCTGCTCATGTCGTACGGACTCAACGTGGGAACCTTCTACGCCATCTCCACACTCCTCAATGAAGTCATCTTGATGTATTATCCTGTTAGTATATTATTTTATTTTACAATACTTTATTGCACACATAAGATTAGAAGCTAGGACTGCAATAAACTTCACACGAAAGGCGGCCTTATCGCACAAGGCGATCTTTTACAGACGACAAAGATTGGCGATGTGGAAAGAGAAATTAAAGGTAGTAAATGTACAAAGTAAAAAAAATAGAATAACAAAAGTATAACAGAGATCGTTAAAATAGATATCCATAAACAAACTAAAAGTAGATACAATATTTTAAGACACTAATTGCCTATACAATATCTCTATTCTCTAATTCTCACATCACAACACTCAAATCCCACTCTAGTTTCCAATGCTCACAAAATCCTATTTCTATTAAGTATTAATCATTATTAAGCATTAACAGTATTATTAATTAAGTCTCTGGGGGAGGCCTATGTCCAGCAGTGGACGTCCTTTGGCTGATGATGATGATGATGATGATGATGATTAATCATCCACGGTTTACCCTTCCAGGCAGCCCATGAAGACGCGGGTCGCATCGGGCTGGTGATCGTGGTGGCGGGGATGGCCGGCTCCGTGCTGTGCGGCCTGGTGCTGGACAAGACGCACAAGTTCAAGGAGACAACCCTCGCGGTGTACGCCGCTTCTGTCGTCGGCATGGTCATCTTCACGTTCACACTCAACTGCGGCATCATCGGCGTTGTGTATTTGAGCAGCATCTTGCTTGGGTAAGTGGAATCCTTAAACAAGAAATAAATATACCCATCAGTCAGACATAATCCTGACCCCGCATTATATAGGCATTTGTCGTGGTATCAGAAACTGAAAGAAAGTTTTCGGTTTTATTATTTGTGGATCAGATAAACATTTGTCTCGGTGCAGAGAGCCAACTAGTCTTACTTAATACGTAAATTTTTAATAATATCATAGACGGGGTTATAAATTCCGTTTTTTTTAAGTAATTTAAATTAATTAGTATATTTCCCAATGATTTGCACAATTTATATGATACTATGTGAGCGTTACTTACACTTCTTTACAAATATACTTAAATACACTAAAATCTTCAAGTGCCGTTATGCCATTCGATAGAGTAGGAAAGTGTTTTGCGGCAAGGACTGCTTACAACTCCAGTTGTTTTCCTTAATTGAATATATTTAATATTTGTTTATAGGTTCTTCATGACCGGTTACCTGCCCGTCGGCTTCGAGTTTGCTTCTGAAGTCACATATCCAGAACCCGAGGGCACCACGTCTGGAATACTCAACGCTGTTGTTCAGGTAAATGTCCATAATTTTATCTGCTACTAGCTGTTGCCCGCGACTTCGTCCGCGTAGACTACAGGGTTGAGTTCAGAAAGAAAATAAGTTATAGTCTATTTTACTCTTTAAAGTCCTATTTATGCCCATACCAAAAATCATACAAACCGTAACGCGCCGGTCGGCGCCTTGTACATAATTTATTGCGCGCTTGATGATTATTTTGAAACTGCAATATCTTCTAAGATACTCATCGAAATCAAATGATGTAAAGGGCAAATTTCTTTTAAATGAAATAGTTATACTGAATAACGCATTTATTTGGATAAGGATTTATATAATCTTTATAAAAATACCTTCACAAACAATGCTTTATTTTATAATAAATTTAGTTAGCATAAAAGAGGTTATAGTGAACCAACCCTAAAAGTTAGACATATGCTACCGCTGACTTTTTTGTAGATATTATCAAGCTCTACAACTTTTCTCTAGGACTCAACTATATATCTCCCATGGGTAAGGCAGCGTTTGCAAAAAATAGTTTCGTTTGCCCGTTTTTTCCCCGACTTACTTCGCAAATCCTGCTACAACAAAAAAGTCTTATCATTTTTCGGACTAATATATAGCCTGACACTCACAAAGAACGTAGTTTTCTATTGGTAAAAGAATTTTCAAAATCGGTTCAGTAGATCGCGAGTTTACTTTCTACAACGTCACAAACATACAAACATACAAAATTACAAACATACAAACTCACAAACCTTACCTCTTTATAATATCAGTATAGATTAACATTAAATATCTCGAGATCTTAAAAAATATATGCGATTATCTAACATGTATCTTTATTTAAACGGTTATAAATAGCATCTTGATTTTTATACATAATATGAAAATAATATATATTTTTAATTCTGGTACAAAAATTACCAGAGTTCTCTATGAGAATTCGTATAATCAACTTGTCACCTAACCCCAGTAAATTTTATGATCCAACTTTAATCCTCTCTCATTTTCGATCCAAACCGTTGGTGCAAAATTTCAACGAATCCCCCCGTATTCCAGGTGTTCGGTATAGTGACAACGCTCCTGTACGAGTGGATGTTGAAGCGCGTCGGCGACCGCTGGTCCAACCTCACGCTCTGTGCCCTGTTGGCTCTCGGCACCATCATCACTGCCGGCATCAAGTCCGACCTCAGGAGGCAAGCTGCGCAGAACAAGGGATAAATCAACATACTCCAGCGGTACTTCCATGGAAACCCAAAAGACCAGTACGCCTTAAAAATTTTTAAAAATTTCACCATAATTCTAAAGCGTTCAATCTTTATTTGAAGAGCCCACCAGCAGACACCAGCCTGCGAAACGTGATGCGGGCTCGATCCCCGCACCGAGACAAATGTTTATGTGATCCACAAATATCGGATCTGGGTGTTTGTGAGACCGAAAAAGTCTCTCTGATATACGAAACAGGTCTTGTAACCTAGTGTGGGGTCAGAGCTGTGTATGTGACTGTAGGGTGTATTTATTTATTTAACTAAAGCAATTTGACGTCAATGAGAATATCGTGACCCCTAATTATAAACTATAAATTAACGCTTTCGGGCTTCTATGGAAGTAACACTCCAACTCTTCGGATTTGTGATACAACTCCACGAAAGTATTACTAAGTTTAATGTTCTATTCAAAGCGTTCATTTCGCCACTTCAGCTTACGGTATTGTGGTGTTTTGTTGTTTTTACTTTGTTATTTATGATTAGGACTACGTTAAGAGTTATGGACGTTTCTGTATATGTATTATTTAATTGGGACGCGTTCGTTGCGTGTACTGTAGTTACCCCCAAATTTAGAACAATAGGTATGTTTTTGTGGCTACAATGAATTATCTGGAAAATACCTGATAATAACTTATTAGAAGATGAATTGAATTTGTAGAATAATAATAGAGATCTATAAGAGTTTGGAGATGAGTTTGAAGTAGTTGTTCAAAATACAGAAGGTTTACCTAATGATGTAAAATATGAGATCCGTAGTCTACGTTTTAAGCGCAAATATAGTGAACCCGCATAGAAAATAATTTAATAAAAATATATGAACTTTTATAAATATTTTTCGCAATCAAATTCAATTGTAGATTGGATTAGGCGTAATAGAAGACATACATAATATTAACGGTAATCGTGACAATAATACTTGTGACTAGGTAGACGTTTTGTGAGAGTATTTTGCGAAAATGTATCTAATTAAATGTTCAGAGTGATTAAATGTAGATGGAAATATACATGTTGATATACATATTTTTGAATATTATAATCTTCGCACACCGTAGTCAGTGTCTCTTACGTTTAAATGTAACGGCCTAGGCGCTCATACTTTTGGATAACTCTTTAAATTGTAGGTTATAAGAATCATCGGCAATCCCTACGATGCGGTAGACTAGACGCGATTTTGTCTCGAATTCTTAAATATTCTACCAAAAACTTATGACTTTCTAATCTTACTAATCTTTATTCGATTATGAACTGACATTGGTGGTCTTAGAGCCATAATACTTTAAAATCATTCATTATCCTTATATTAAAAGGATTTGAGTTTGAACCGAAACGGTTTTGGGAACGTTGCAAATATTTAAATTAATGAATGAAGCTATAATTTTTTCACGATACACATACTTTTCATTAGTGACGATGGTAATCGTTAATACTAAAATTTCGAAACGCCAAATTTATCAGAAGTCATAAATTAAATATAATTTGTGTTAATTATTTGTCCTTGTAACAATATTGTAAGCTATCTCTTGATTGGAAAAGAGCAACACTAGAGTTTCTTGCCCGTTCTTCTCTAGTGATGACTGCCTTCCGAACAGGGTGGTAAAATTTGAAATGACTGAATCTAAGTGATGTATTTGACATTTTATGGATTCAATAAATATTATTTCATTTCATTTCATTTCATTTCATTTCATTTCATTTCATTTCATTTCATTTCATTTCATTTCATTTCATTTCATTTCATTTCGTTATTATTAAGAGATGGCGTTAAACACATGTTTTGACTTAATTTAATGATAGAGCCATGCCTAAGGATCATTGACAAATATTTTGCAGTGAGGTGAGCTACAACCGTTTCGTGGTGTAATATCTCGGCTTTACTATTAATGGCATTATGAAGGCAGTTGGGTGATAGAAATTCTGTCATTGGCCATCCACTGTGGCCCAGTCATAAAAAGTATCCATGCGGCATGAGGAGCCGATAGAAAGCTAAAAAATGGGATCTAAAAAACCTTATGAAACATCTAATTTCATAGAACAAACAATTCGATATTATGGTGTAATAATTTAAATGTTTCCTGTTTTAAACCTATATATTTATATCAATGGCAGTCTACGCATTTTGAAACATTAGGTTAGTTAAATTAGAAAAATTAGATGTAGATTATATATAAAAGTATTTGGTCTGAGAGGCCATAGAATGTAAATTGCGGTTATTCAGATTTCGTGCAATGTAGCAATAGAAATTAAACAAATCTTAGTCACTGACAGAATACCATAAATATTATTAATTGAATTATAATAGAGCTGTGTGAAAGAAAGTAAAGATTAATTAGAAATTAAGCGATTTAAAACTTGTCATTGTAATGATACTAAGTTTTTGTGTAATCTCTTTATTTTTAAGGTGTTTTTATTCATCAACTTTACAGATTACTTATGAAGAGCCTTTTGTGTGTCTATTTATCTGTGCATTCGATTGTCTATATTTTGTATTTTGATATGTATTTATAATAAGATTTGAACTCATCATATACGGCGCTTTGCTGTGCGCGGGCATCCTCTGTCTTTGAGAGGGTTTAAGCCTTGGTCCACCACGCTGGCCTTTGAATAAGATTGCGAGTAAGATATAAAATAAAAATTCAAAACTTGTAACTCTGCTAAAAGTAATTCGCATTACGTCAGTGCCAATGCCTTCAAGCTTTTACCGTGTAAAGCACTATAATATGTGAATATGCAGGCTGTGTTATTTATTTTTATTTAGCAACTAAGAACTTGTATTTTATTGATTGTTTATTGACAAGACATCTCCACTTCTGAGCAAGTACGAAATGAGAAAAATATCCGGACTGTTTTTTACTCTCCAACACGTAGTCTTGAGGAAATGTTACGAATAACTTCAACGTTTCCGAGTATAATATCCATGAAATTAGATCAAATCAAGCAGAGCGTGAACTTGCGTAAGGTTTATTGTTCAGCCTAATTTATTGCTAAAAGAAAATATATCATTGAATAATAATGTTTCGAGTTTAATTAACTGAATTGTCATAAAATTCAAGGAATGAATAAAAGTTTATATGTTTTATGATGAGGAGAGCATAGCGAACGCTTCACAAAATGATTCCATACTAAAAGTCAAGACGCATTCAGTGACTCGCATCAGAATTATAAATCGAATACTTCGGTAGTACTCTTTATCGTCATGGAAGTTGGTTTGCCAAAGTAAAAGAAATATATTTATTCTTGAGCATTACGGGTAAATAAATCATATTGTAATGACAATGACAATAATACAAAATGAATAAATGTAACGTATACAATTTGAATGAAATAATTATATTGCGTGTAAAACAAGAAAAGTGATGTATTTTTTAGAACTTTACATTGACACATGGTATAATATGTATAATTCTACAAGACAATAATGTCGCAGTGATGTATCTCTGATGTCTGTTGTTTCTAAAAGTTTATTAGTATTGAGTAACCAAAACGTGATTTATTAGTGTGATTGTGATTACAGTATCGAAGATATTCATTATTTTACTAAAATTACCATAGAGAATACCTATGTGCGTTCACATTTTTTTTGTGGTAACACTTATTATAACAGCTTTTGCATTTTTCCATCAATCATTCCAATCGATGTTGTATGTAGTTGTATTTAGCAAGTAATTGTAATTTAATCTTAATATAAATGTTCAATAAACGTTTGTTGATGAAAATATGGTTTTTATTGTGCCTACCTCAAATCAATTATCACACACATGTGGTAAAATTCATCGACACTCCTTTTTGTGACACAGAAGTTAATTTGTTGTTTACAAAGGTAATAAATCTCAATTTTCAATATAAATATTTTTAATTAAATCACTTTTAGACTAAATTAAAGTAAAATTCAAACTTATACAATATTTATTCACAAAAAAATAGTAAAAAAGCAGTAATGGCCTTTAGGTTTAAGCACGCGGTCGAGTATCTCGACGATCGCGGGTTCGAACCCCTGGCACACACCCCTGATGTTTCGAAGTTATGTGTGTATTCACATAGAATTATCACTTGCTTTAACGGCGTAGGAAAACTTCGTGGGGAAACCTGTACACCTAAAAGTTCTAAGGAATTTCTCAGTGTGTAATCCGGCAACCCGCACTAGGCCAGCATGGTGGACTAAGGCCTGAACCTTATTGAGAGGGAGTGGAGGAGACCCGTGGCCAGTCAGAGCCCAGAGACCAATGCGACTATACTTGGGCACATTGAATATAGGTTTATCTATCTTTTTTTAAAACAAATATCTACATTTTTTATTTGGCTCGTAAATGTTTTCGATGCGTATAAATAATCCAATTATTAACTGGACTTAATATTTATAATCTTACAATCTTATATTTTTTTTTGATAATCACCAGTTAAAATCTGTGCGGGTATAAATAAGTTTTGGGTAGAGGAATGGACACTTTATATGACAACTTTAAACATATCGTGTTCACATTTCACAGATGGCGCTAGTATTACCGCATCTAAAATACACCTATCCATTCACCTAGAAGTTCTTCTGTTTAGCAATAATGCGCTTTTTCTTTTAATAATAAAGTCCAATTTTGATCTAGGCTGGTTTGACAGATGTTTTGTTGATGTTTTCTGTAGTTGCTACAGCGGCATTTTCATTTTTCATGGCATTGTTCGAGATTGTAAATGTGAAAAAGTAAAATTCTTTAATCCTACTGTTCAAATTATGATGCGTAAGGATAAATCTTGGCGGATTTTGGATAGATGGTATTCGGTAAGATGATATAGCTAATGAAAATATTAATAAGAACAAATTTGTGGTAGTTCTTTTCGGCATTTGTTTAATAAACAGTAGGGTGAAAAATGAATAACAATAAAGAGCAAACTGGACGCGACATTGTCTGTAAGGCACATTCGGCGAGATCGGAAAGAGGTTTGTTTTTTTTTTCATTTTATTTATTTACTAAAATTATTTTTTACCGGTTAAGATCACAGGTTGCTTCTAACAAGTTGCTTTGAAGTCTTTGCGGAGGTCTGAGCTTAGAATCGGCTTACTTAGGGTGGCCAATGATCCATATAAAATGTTGTTTAAATGTAATGACCAATATCTCTATAAAGTTCATGCAGGCAAAACTGTGTGCCAATGAGAAAAAATTATCATAAATTTGAATGGTCGAAAGTGGATCAAACCAAGCATAATAGTCGTCAGAGCAGTGTGCTTGAGAACAAGGCATATTCTCAATTTTTCATAATAGTTAATGCATTTAAACCATTCATTCATCATCAATTTTACTTTGGTGATGAAGATTTTTGCTTCTAAGATTTTGGTTTCATTTTTCAAAACTCATTTTTATTCCTTCTAATAACTGTATATAATTGAAATTCATGGTTAAAACATTTGGACCAGTAATTAGACACTATTATTGAATTAATTGGAGAATAAGACACTGCTTAGGTATATACTAATATATTTTCCATATTGCCATCACATAATAAATTACTTACCACAACCACACACATCTATTTGTCCACAAACTGCAGATTCATAATATTGATGCAGGCCATTTTGGAATGAGATGTAGAGATTGGACAAAGAAATAATAAAAAGTAGTTCAGTATTTATGAGTTTATTTTTTAAATTTATTCTACATCCTTTCTATTTTTGATATCAGTGAATTAATCCAGTGATTTTCTTTAATAAAAGTACCAAATTATTAAACCAGTAATGTGCCTGCGTCCTGAATGCTCAATAATTTAATTTCATTTGTTTTTCAGATTTGTACCGGATCTGCCCATCTAAATTGAACAAGCGGGAGCTAGAAGATCTCTATTTTGCCCTATTGGAAAACAATCTAGAGTTAAAAAAGACCATCAATGGACAGAATGAGAAAATTAAGACTCTCACAGCAAAGGTCCAACGGTTGTCAGCTGCACAAAAAGGCAGTTTTGGGAGGGAATCTAGAGAATGCTGCCTAACAACGAAAGCAAAGGTTAATGAACAGAAAGAAATGTGAGTTTATAAAAATAGGACAATATAATATGTATGTCTGAAAGGTTAGGCAGAGGTGTTTTTTACTTTCAAATTCCTAATTAAAATTCTCATATATTTTATATCGCTTGTAGCCTATGAAACTAAGAACTATTCTATATTTTGTGTTGGTTCTGGTTGGACCTGAAATTTGAAAACTTTGACCTCAATCATTCTCAAGTGTCAATATTTATTTTACTTTATTGTTTTCTTTCCTTTTCTGAATTTGATACTGATTGTGGTTGTATTTACGGCATTCTAACAATTAATATCATTTTATTTTCTGTCTTTTAATCAAAAGACCCACTTCAGATTTTTTATCTTAAAAAAGTTATAGTTGATACATGAAACTCTTCAACCCAGTATTATCAGAAACATGAGTGTGAAATTAGTCCATCAACCCGCATTAGATAAGCGTGGTGCACTAAGGCCTAACCCTCAATTATAGAGGACAAACATAATACCTCTTCTTCACTCTTCATCAACCCATATATGCGCCCACTGCTGAGCACGGGTCTCCTCTACCATTCAGAGGGTTTAGGCCATAGTCCACCACGCTGGCCTAGTGCGGGTTGGCGGACTACACACCTAAGAACTTATAGGTGTGTAGGTTTCATTACTATGTTTCCTTCACCGTTAAAGCAAGTGATAATTCAATGTGAATACACACATAACTGCGAAAAGTCAGAGGTGTGTGCCTGGCGTTCGAACCCGCGACCGCCGAGATTCTCGACCGCGCGCCTAAACCTCGAGGCCATCACTGCTGATGATAGATTATGGTGTTATATTAATAGTTATGTTTTTTCACAGGATAACAGAGCTAAGAAAGGCAAATGAACGTATGTCGGAACGCATTCGTCTTCTCAACATGAGATTATGTTCGGCAAAGCAGTTTGTAAAGCGCAGCCCTGTCCAGTCCACTACTCGCTGTTCAAAATGCAGTTCCAATGCACCCGCCAACTCCACCAAGTAAGAGACATAACATGCAAACATACATACATAACCTCACGCCTATATTCCCCGAAGGGGTAGGCAGAGATGCATTTCTGCATCCACATTTCGCCAGGTATGTATCAGTTCCACGTAATAGGGGGCGAGCCTATTGCCGTTGCTCGGGCTTATTTCCAGACTCCGTGCTGCTACTGAGAATTTCCTAATGGAAAAACCCAATAACACTTTGCAAGGTTAACTAGTCTTTTATATGTAACTAACATAATTATATGTTAGATTATACTGGGAATTTAACTATTCCTTTTTATTATTTAGCTATGCTTGCGTTTGATACATGGACAAATAGTATTTTTCTTTGAATATTTTTCGTGTGGACAATTATTTCAAATACTGTTCCTCTTTTGCGTATAATGGATATTTTTAGTAGATGTAGCCCAGAAAGAAGTTTTGCAAAAATATGCAATAAAAATGTTTAGTAGTTTATAGCTTAGAAGATTATCTTTTATTATCTTTTTACAGTAAAGTTTTTCTAGTTTTTTTACATAACCATGTAGTGCTCTAAATATGCAATAGATTTCAAAACAAAAGATCCTTGGTTGACTATTTTGAATTGAAAGTAATGTTTTTGCCAATTTGAGTCTGTTCGAATCAGTTTTTATGTAAAAATAATACCTACTGTATGTAAAAAATATGGTATTTATTAATATTCTTCTTCTTCATCAACCCGTATACGCCCACTGCTGAGCACGGGTCTCCTCTACCATTGAGAGGGTTTAGGCCATAGTCCACCACGCTGCCCTAGTGCGGGTTGGCGGACTACACACCTAAGAAATTCCTAAGAACTCTTAGGTGTGCAGGTTTCATTACGATGTTTTCCTTCACCGTTAAAGCAAGTGATAATTCAATGTAGACAGCCCCGTTTTAGACCCCGTTTTAGACAGCCCCGTGGCGCAGTTGGCTAGACATCAGCTTGCGAAACGAGTGGCCGCAGGTTCGATCCCCGCACCGAGACAAATATTTGTTTCGGGTCTGGGTGTTTGTGAGACCGAAAAGTCTCTCGTAGTTTCTGATACCCACGACACAAGACTCGTATCTTAGTGTGGGGTCAGGACTATGTATGTGACTGTTGGGTGTATTTAATGGGAATATACACATAACTTCGAAGCAGTGATGGCCTCGAGGTTTGGGCGCGCGGTCGAGAATCTCGGCGGTCGCGGGTTCGAACCCCAGGCACACACTTCTGACTTTTCGAAGTTATTGATATTACTAATATGTAATTGCAGAAATACTTCATCAGTCGCCTTGAACACGGACTTAAGCGATAGCAATCTGAAGACGGTCGCTGTTTCTTGTCACTGTGTCCTTGATAAGTATGTATTGTGTTTCTATTTAACATACATAATGCCACGTTTGTTTTCCTCCGAAGGGGTAGGCAAGGGTGAATATTTGCACTCAATTTTGACAGGCATGTATTAGTCTTACGAAATAGAAGGCGAGTCTATTGCCGTTTTTGGGGCGCATTTGCAAATAAAGTAAAAAAAAAAGTAATTTTACGAAGGACATTTTTATAATGAAGAGAAAAGACTGAATTGTTTTAAAAACTGTTTATACCAATAAAAAAAAAATAACGATAAGTAAACTGATTTCAATGATGTTTTAGTGTGGATATGACTGGAACCTTGCCGAAACAGGGCGTGATTTCTACCATAGTGTATTTAGTATTTCATTTCATGAACCTTAATTATATTTCAGGGATGTTCCATCCACAAGGTCCGTGCTTACTGAAACCGAAGAAGAACCAGAGAAGTAAAATATAATTTTATATTCGTAATAGTTTTTTATTAGTGGAATTTAAATTCTGATTACTATTCATGTTATTTGGCAGAGAATATGTCGAGAAAACTTGCGACGAGAACAAATGCAGAACTCTCATGGAGGAGTTGAAACAGAAAATCGTCAATTTGCAAGAGGTAAATGAAATTAATAAGGACCAATGCGTCATGGTTCGAAGTTATGAGTGTGTTCACGATAAATTGTCAGGTACTTTAACGGCGAATGAAAAAGTCGTGAGGAAACCTGAAGGGCGTCCGTATTAGGCTAGCGTGGCTGACTAAGGACTAAACCCTGTTAGTTACAGAGGAGGCCTGCACTCAGCTTGGGACGTATATGGTCTGATGATGGTGAGGTTGATGATGATGATGACAGTAATAATGATGGTGATTATGATGACGATGTTGATTGTGATGATGATGACGACGTTGATGATTGTGATGATGATGACGATTTTGACAGTGATGGTGGCGATATTAATGGTGATGTTGAAAATGATGATGATGACAATGTTGATAGTGATGACGATAACGATGTTGATAGTGACGCTGATTATAATGATAACGTTGAAAGTGATAATGGTGACGACGTTGATTATGAGGACGATAATGATGAATGATTACAGGAACTCGCCAGCACCCACGCGGAATACTCGTCTCGGATCGGTCGGCTGGAGACGGAAGTGTCGTCACTGCAGGCCAGAGACAAACACAACCAAAATATCGCTTCGAGGCTCTCACGCGCAGAGATACAGAATGGTAAGTCAACTGGCTGTTTGAAACCGTATTTGTAGATAGTTAAATAGCTTTTTAAGGTCTAAAAGGCTATATATATTGGGAGCAAAAATAAAAATATATTATTAGCTGAATTTTCAATAAAACCTTGTTTTTGTTAGTGCCACTTTGCTAGGCACAGTACTCCTCTACAACTGAAACTGGTTTCCTCATGAAGTTTTTTCTTAAGTTAAAGTACGGGGTAGTTCATTATAAGTACACGTAGATCTTAGAAAAATCAAAGGTGCCTAACCCTCGAGGCCATGTCTACTACCTGCTGTTTTATTCAATAAAAAATTTATAATATATCCGTCATAATATTTCTAGGGGAATTGGCAATGGAATTATCCATAGAGAAAGGTAAAGTTGCGGAACTAGAGACTAATATGAAAGCAGCTCAAATGTCTAGCAAGGTAGCTGAAACTATCGACGGACACCTTGCTAACATTAAAGTAAGTATCAACTCTAGCAGATCTAAATTATTTTTTCAATGAAGTAATAAAGTGATAGATATGCTATGATTTAATAAAGACGCAGTAAATTTCGTAAACTTACTATTATGTTAGGGTGC
This sequence comes from Cephonodes hylas, assembly GCA_030295005.1. Lineage (NCBI taxonomy): Eukaryota > Metazoa > Arthropoda > Insecta > Lepidoptera > Sphingidae > Cephonodes > Cephonodes hylas. The sequence continues at coordinate 15,318,964 of AP025362.1, forward strand.
AACTGAATGGAAAGGTCTGTAAATCTATGTGTTACTGCCCTCTGCGTTAATTTATCCATCCATGTTTTGGAAAATTCCGTTAATACATCCAGTAATGGGTGGACGTAATTCCGCAGCGCAGCGCAGTGTTACACAATATGTCTAGTTTCAAGTTTATAATGTTGCATACTATCTGATTCAAATCTAGTGGAATTTGAATCAGACACTTATTTTTATTCCTTTTTTTACTTCCCGGTAGAAGTCATTGGGGGAGGCCTATGTCCAGCAGTGGACCAAAATTGGCTGATGATGATGATGATGACTTATTTTGGATCGCACCGCTTTAAATATCGACCTATGCGCAGAATAAAGTTATATGTGCCTTTGCACAACTTCCCTTTCTTAGCGTTTTAAACTTAATTGGGGACAAAATTATCAGTAAATTTTTATGTTCTTCACACAACAACAAAATTTATGATCATTATTACTTCACTAGTGCAATATATAAACAGTTTTACTCTATTTTAGACTTAAAAAGTACTTTGGTGCTATAGTCATAAGTTACCTTATTCTATGCATAGGTCGATATATTAGTGATCATAGCTAGTCTACTTATCGCAAATTACAGTCACAGACAGCCCAGTCTGTTCAAACGAAGGAACCAAACGCTTTGGATGCCAAAACCGATGTTGTTGACGTAAATAAGGCGATATATGCTGATGACTCCGGTTATGCTGAAACTACTAAAAGCACTGAACTACCTGAAGATAAGGTAAGAAATATGATTTACATCAAAATTAAAACTATTATGGCAAAATTTAGATAGCAGTAGCTGAGTATTTCGACGTATAATTGTAGGCATATATGCTCTCCCGCATCTTAAAGTGGCAATTAAAGATATGTCTTCATACATACTTCAGAGCCTCTTTCAAGGCACATTTTTAAATTATTTTTTAATATTATCTTTATGGAAACTCGATCATACATTCCTAAAGAATTGATCCAAAACGAAAACTGTTTGCTTGTAAAACTGTATGCAAAAATCTTGATACTTGAATCCCTTGTGGAATAAAGTTGGTCAGACCGAGGGAATTGTTTATAAAATATGTTAGTATCGCGATCAACATATTTCAGGCTTTAGTGAAGCATAATCAAGAGTTGATGAGCAAAATATTGGAGCTTCAGACACAATTAGATCAGTACAAAGTATCCGCTGTAAGTAATTTTAATATACGGATTATTTTCCTATTGATTTACTCCAGATGAAGCAGTGTTTAGGTCTAAGTTTTTGAAGTTTAGGTGCGCGGTCGAGAATCTCGGTGATCGCGGATTGAAACCCCAGGCCACACCTGTCTTTTTTAAGTTATGCGTGTATTTACAATGAATTATAACTTTCTTTAACGGTGAAATAAAATATTGAAATGAAACCTGCACACCTAAAAAGATCTTAGAATTTCTGAGGTGTGTAGTCCGCCAACCCTCATTAAGCCAGGTTGTTGACGAAGGCCCAAATCCTCTCAATGGTAGAAGTGGCCCGTGCCCAGCAGTAGAACGTATGTGGGCTGACAATGATTATGTTATTTTTTTCATTTTAATATCATTTTACTGCGTCAGTAATATAGGCCATTTTAGGCAGTAAATTTGTTAGGTTCATGGTTTTTAGGGCTTTCTACAGACTATTTAAAGTGCGTATCTGTTTTACAAAATATTAGTGTTTTTTTTTTAGTTTATATGCCATCCGTTTTTTTAACAGATTTTTAAAAGTAGGTGTTACTTGTTCATAATTTGAGATTTCCTCGTTGTAATCACAGGCCAATGATACAGCAGATATTGGAACAAAAACACACCCTCTTATCAAAATAGACGAAGTACCAAAGCACATAAAAGCTTCATTGGACCAAGTCTCAGATGATTCAGAAGCAGGTGAAAATGAGAAGGCAAAAGAAAAACCGCAGAATTACGGTGTAGATGCGAGCACAACACTCACACCATCGAAATTTCCTGTCTTGTGGATTAACAACGGTCAGAAAACCTCTGACGATATTGATGAGTAAGTTGATGTTTTTAATGCAATAGGTTTTCCAACAGACAATAACAAAATTTATGAAGTATTGCAAGTAACACTCAAAATAGTTCAGTAACTAAGCTTATGCCTATATGACAAGAAAACACAACGTGCGAATGTTAACTCTTTTATGGAGATTGTTGTTTAAAATAAAAATTAATTGATCTATGATGAAATATAGATTTCTAATAACATTATTAGTTATTCATATATGTGTGTCAAAAACCTCGCCTGCACACACTTGTTTCTTAATATGGGATCATAACTATATTTGTGATATCGTTTTTATTCGGAGTCTTTACTACCGAAATAAATAAAAATACCTTAAAAGTAACATTGTTAAAGACAGACCATAGTGTCGAGGGAATAATTATTTTGTTCAAAATTTTCTGTAGGAGATCAATCATAATGAGACCGAACGATAAACCAGTGCAATTAGAAAAACAAGCAAGTACCGTAACATTCCAAGAGGAGGTCAATACATACCAAATACCTGCTTCGATAACAAGCGAAACTAGTAAATATGGTACGAAAAAGAATCTATCGAAGACTAGATTCTCTAGCAAAGAATCGGCCGAGAATAAACATGATATCAATGAAAAGACAACTAAAACGTTTGATGACTCTCAAGTCAATGGTGGTACATCTAAACAACTTAGTATTGATGACGAACTATCTCAGGAATACACGGATGAAGAAGAGGAAGAGAAAGAACTCAAAAGAGAGTTTACGAAAGATTCTTTGGTTGTAGCCAAAGTGCGATTGCATAAGCAAAAGTCGAATACTAACGAGGACAAGGATTTGTCCTCGATCGACGAGGATGATTCGGAATCTGATGAAAAGGTGCAGCCTATGAATAAATATGATGAAGATCCCAAACCGAATGAAGTGGTCAGTACAGATCGTCGTAGTTCAGGAACGGATAAAAAGGAAGGCGAACTTGGTACGTTTTGAATTTCATGTTTTTAATCTTGTAGTTACCACGTAGCAAATTAGTTTTTGGAATATATTCATCATTGATATTTTTTTCTCTTAAGTGGCACCTATTTATTTATATGTTGTTTTTTTTTTACTAGCGTCTCGCTTTTTGCAATGTATTTTTTGTATACAGTAAAGTTGAAGAGGAAAAAAGTCGTAATACATTCTTTGTCTTTACAATTAGCTGTTTTACATTACACAAAGAGTAGTACTTTGTTTATTTTTCTTTATACATGGGGTCTTATAAATGTTGGTTAAGTCTCCTAAAATGCGTTTTTCCTCGTTTTGCATGGTTTAACCATAGAAAATATTTGCAATTAAAGAAAAATACTGACCTTGGATCGTTCCAAATATTATCTTGTTGTTTAATGTCGTCAAGACCCAATATATATACTTTTATCATATAACTCCCAGGCACCCAAACTGGCATGGATTTGAATCCCAAAAAGCCGTTATTAGAGCCGACTCAGACATACACGGTGAACATTGAGGGCACGCACTCACAAGCCACAGACACCGAACACGAGATTTCCGCCATGACTGATCTGTCCACCGAGAGAGAAGGTAAGCTCTAGGATTTGTTAATTCAGCTCGTGGTAAAATAAACTATTGGAATGTAAACAAAGTATAAATTATAAATATTTTAAAAAAAAAAGAAAAACAAAACAGCGTGGCAAAAAAAAATACAAAAAACTAAATGGAAAAAAAGGAAATTAAATTACACACAATCGAGAGGGTTTAGGCCCACGCTAATCTAGTGTTGGTTGTCGGACTATACTTCCTTTTTTCGACCTAAAAGATTAATTTTAGATTAGTGTTATGCATGCTCCCAATAAGATTGAGAACGCCACAATTCTATTGAATTTGTTTGCCACATGTTAGTTCAGACTGATTTTGATTTTTTTGTTACTTTGAAAGAAATAGTTTTAGAATGACGGTTCTAAGTGCTTGTGAAAGTGAACTTGAATAAAGATGATTGTCTCCCAGATAAGAGTGTTCGCGAGCGGTCCCCCGGCGAGGACAAGGCGACGAGCACGTGCTCGTACTCCGCGCCGACCACGGACTACGGCACGCTCAGCGAGGGAGAACTACCCGCCAAGGGGAAAGGTACGTATGAGAAACATTATACAGGGTGTATTCAGACCGTGATCGGAAACTAAGGCGGGTAGTAGCCACGCGGATTGTGAAGAAGAAGAAGTAGAAGAAATTCCTGACAAAAAATTAAAAAAATACATTTTCCATACAACCATCGGTAATGTATATGGTTTGTATGGGAACGTCAAAACTTTCATTTTTTGTTGGGATTTTCTTTAAATGTCAGGTGATTTGTAATCACCTTGGCTTTTACCTCCCTAAGGTTCCGATCACGGTGTGAATACGTTCTGTATAATTATAGCGTCATTTGATAACAGCTTGTATACCTTACAACTACATAAATAAATACTTTAGTCTTTTTTGAGATTATTAAAATTTAACAAAAAATACTAGGTCACTGTCCAACCCGGGAATCACACCCCAGATGTTCCCATTATGTACGTGTGTTTTTATGCAATTATTAATTCATTTTGACAGCAAGAACATATTCAGTCGGAGAACGGCCGCCAAATAATGCTACACCGTAAGTATTTCACGTATTTTTTCATAAAAGCAAATAATATAATACTCTATAAATAATAAACAGCTTGACAATCATATGCAAGATTCGAATTCGTAATTTCATACATTCCTATTTTTTTTTCAAACTTTGTATTGAAAATGGTACTATAAACTTTAAAGCTATAAGAACAAAGCATAATATCCTCTGCATAGTGTGCTAAACCGCATGACATCCCACGAGAAGATGGAAGAGACCCTACACGCGATTACAGAAGAGTTGGCGCGCTGCAAAGAGTTGCTGCTCTCTCGCAACCAACAGAAGGTCAAATACATCGCCACTAACATATAGATACCTCGTATAGATAGAAATAGCATCATTTGTATGCTAGGTAGAGTTGATTTTAGTTATAGTGTCAGTAATTAGTAAGTTTTATATTGAAACCTGGTTACTTGTGATTGGGATAAGTAAAAATCTTCTAGTCTTCGAATCTGATAACATGTTATTTTGTTCTAGTACTTTTTCAATGCTTACCTGTATAAATGAGACAATTTAAAAACCTTTTGACATTTCCATCTCTATAAATGGAATGACGATATATTTCGACCTATATCCGGGTGCCTCTTTAAATTGTGCAACAATTATTTTAATCAATTTAATTAAAACTGGATCATTCATCCACCATTGAAAAACTTTTTAAATGATACAAAATTTTAGGTTCTCTAAACTGTCATTGAATTGTCAGTAATAGGTAAACTGTAATCGCTTCGAAACGTGTTGTTCATTTATATACATAAGTTGTATAGTAGCAGAATATGCTATGGGCATTTTAAAATTGTAAATATAATTTATTGTTAAAATTATAAAAGAATAATATTCTATAAAAATAAAGAGCGATTAAAAGCTTCTCAAGTTTAACAGCAAATTGTGTTGTGTTGCCATTTCAGTGTATACTAACTAATGCAGTATCAAAAAACTGTCAATAGATGGCATTATTTTATTTTTTACTTAGGTAAATGATTTATAGGGAGCAGGTACTGTTTAAATACGTGGTGATATTATGTATTAGATAGTGTAAAGTATTTTATTGTGATGTGTGTGTAAATTAATCGGGTAATGAGTTCCTATGTGGCCTTAATTGTAAAATTAAATAATTTTGTTGATTTCTGAGTTCTTAACGTACTCATATTGTTAGAAACAAGTGAATTAAATCTGTGTTAAGGAGTTGTTTTTAAGCTATTCTTCCGTCCGTTATTTCGTCTTCTTTAAGCTACCTCCAAATATACTTCAAGAAAAACAGTCTTCTGTTATGTTATTGTTTCTTTTTAATTAATAATAAAAAGTACAAATATAGAGTAGTCTTTGCCTCGCATTCATTTAATATTTAAATGTATATTTTTCCAACGTTAGTCTGTAACTATATATTTTCATAGCTCTACATTCCTCCGCTATTATCCATATAAAATGAACTTAGAATGGTTAAAAGTGTAATATAACAAACATTACTTTGATTGAGAATCTAAATGTTCTTTGTCATATGTATATTCAAACAGTACAAATAAAACACATTCAACAACGTATCTCTTTTTTATTTAGTCCATTTCCACATCCATGCATTTGCAATGAATTATCACGTAGTTTACCAGTAAAAGAAAACATTGTCAGGAAATCTGCATAAAAGTTTTTAGGAAAAGAGGAAGGAAGGAAAAGTTTAGTGTTCCACCAACCCGCACAAGGCAAGCGTGGTGGACTTAAGCCTTAACCATCTCATTTGTAGAAGAGGTCCTTGCCCAGCAATGAGACATATTTGGTCTGATGATATGTCACAAACCTCAGAACTTTTGGAATTTTTATGTTTATTTACAACGAAATATGCATAAAAGTTCGTAAGAATTTCTTAGGTGAGTAGCCCACCAACCCGCAGTAGCCCCTTGCCCAGCAGTGTATAGTCTGATGATGAAAGCGTCCATCGGTTTTCTAGCGCGACCGACCTCAGTCTGTGGACGTAGACGTGATGGCTGACTTGTCTCCTGCTCCCATAGCCCTGAAGACTGCGCCGGGATGCCAGCGCATCGGCGACGCCGTCACGCCCAAATGTATCTTCACACTGCACATTGGAACCGTGGTTCTGTCGGATGAGGTTTGAAACGATGTTAATTTGGAGTTCATCCTGAATATATTATCCACTAGTAGCAAAAAGATATCCTTTTCCTCGCTAGCGTGGTAGACAGGCTGGCTTGACTAGTAGATGAGGTATTGAAACAAATGAGAGACCAAAATCCTCTCAGCTCTTAAGGAGGCTCGTGCCCAGTGGGTCGTATTAGGCTGATGATGATGATAAAGACTAGTTTTTAGTCTGCTTTGACATATCAGAATTCGTAGTGGTGTTGCGGCTCAAATATATGCCGTGCGGTCTAGAGGTTCTGGGCTATCCATTATCAAATGCTCAGCAGCAAGGAATCTAGAAATGTATCTGCAAAACGGCACTAGGCTTGTCCAGTATTACGTGGGACTCAAAATTTCTTGGTCATATGTGAGTGCAGGAGTTCAAGATAAAAGGTTTAGTAAGTTTTCCAATACGCTCCCAGGCCGTGGTAAACTCACACAACATGTCGCTGATGCTGACGTGGCGGTTCTACGACCAGAACTTGGCGATGACGCGCATGCGCGCCGGCAGGGTCGTGCTCTTCGACTTCTCCACAGAATACGACGTCAAGATGACGGACGACTTCCTCAATTACATGAAATATGTTAGTATACTCTGCGTCCTACAGCACGAGGGTCCGACCACTTGAGAAAGGTGGTGACGGATGGATCAAGGCTGTTCAAGGCCGGGATGGTTGGCGCTTTCTTGGGGAGGCCTACGTTCAGCAGTGGATGGCGATAGGCTGAGTATATATTTACTCTGAGTAGGGTAGTTATCAAAAAAGATTATGTACACTATAGTACAAGAATTTATGGAAGAGTTACCTGAAATAAAGTCTAAATTAAGAATTAAAACACTTTTGCAGGGATTGGTCCAGAGTACTTGTAAACTACACAAATTAAATATTGCGGTGTAAAATGCCATGAAAGAAAATGAAGAGTAGGGTAACTTTTTTCAAATACAAACACTGTTCTTATCACAACAACTACATTGTAAAACTGTTATGTGCTCATAATGTAAAAAATATTATTACTATTTAATTATCGTATTTACAAAAAAAGTACAATTAATATATTGATAATTTAGGAGGAAATGCCCATAGTAATCTGCGAGTTGAACAGTCCCGAGGAGCCGTTTGTAAGTTGCTCGCTGCCGCTGCGAAATGCACTGCTGCACACCAACAGAAGAGCTGATATGTCGCTAGCATTGGTATGCATTATAAATCCACTTTATGTTGACCGCAACTCCTAGCTAAAACTTCAAAAGGAGTGTACTTCCCGTTTTTTGCTACATTTTATATTGCTGCTCCATTCCTATAAGTTTTAGGGTCATGGTGTACAGGCTCCTTGATAAATAGCCTATAAGTCTGGAAAAAAAATTGAGCTTTAGCTGCTGAGTTTAGCGCGTTCAAGCAAACCAACTTTTCAGCTTTACAAATTAGTATAAACAAACGCCTCAATACTGGTTGAAAGTAGCTCCTGATCAACAAGCAAAAAGGAAACTCTGTCGTGATATAGTCATATTGTCAGGAGGGAAGAAACATATTGGTTAAAAAGTAATGAGTATGAAAGCCGAAGGATGGACAAGCAGAGGAAGCCAAAACAAAAGATGAATCGAATCCGAATGGAGAGTAGATATGAAAGATAAAGGGGTTGTTGAAGACATGACGGCTGATAGGGATGTTTGGAAGGATAAAACATACTGCGCTGACCCCAAATAGAATTGAGAACAGGGCAAGTAAATGATGATATTAAAGTAGGAAATTATACCAGGTGGCAGGTCCTCAGCTGCGGTCCTCGCGCGGTGCCACGGATACCTTCGACAGCGGCGACGAGGTCGGCGTGTTGGACCTCTGGTGCATGCTCAAGGTCGAACCCAGGCTCTCGTCCGCCATTAGTAGGGCTATCGCAAAGGTAAACATTTCATGTAAGGGTTATGTTTTTAGAGGGGAAATGAGAAGACAGCGGAACGGGGATTTTTTATATAGATTTTATATACTAAGTTGCCATATAAAATTTTCTGAGTGTTCTGCTTTGCCACTAATTTGGGCGGCAAATAAAATTTAAGATATAAATTCTGAGGTAAATGCTCTGTTTAAAAAAACAATACGTGTGTCACTGAAATAACAATAACGACTGGATTCTTCATTTACCATCTAATCAGCAGAGCACAGAGGTAGAGATAGCCATGGAAATTGAAGCATCGACACTCGGTGAATCTCACCAACTCTTCGGGAATCTAGTTTGTCTTCAATCAGCAAAATAAATCGTTAGATAAAAAAACAAATAGGTATCGCGACTTGCAACCAAAGTGGTAGATAACCCCAACACCTCGAGACAAGACATAAGTAAGTAACAAGGAGCTTCGTTATGTTCAGCCAACCCCTTTGACGGAGAAAAGTAACAGCAACCTGCACAGCCGCAGCGCCTGCAGCAGGTCGCGACACATGGAACATATAATGGAGGATGACCAGTCTAATGAGAGACTGTCGCAGGACTTAGACCTCAATGTAGAGGAGAGGCACCAGCATAACCACAACCATGTCAGTTTGAAAACTTCTTTTTGTTTCTTACTTCTTGTTTATAAACTCATTTGTAACAGCTTAAATCATTCCCTAATTCAGTAGGTTATATTAGTAGATTTATGTCCGTATTTTAATTGTCTTTATGGCGTATAAAGTAATAAAACTAAGACAGTAGTCAAGACTAAGACTAAGACAGTAGTAGTAAACTAAGACAATAGTTATTACAAAAACTGACATAAAAAAATCCCGCCAAATTAAAAAATGATACGTTTTCCTAATAGCTATATGCATTTAATACTTTTTTTAAATTTTTTGTGGGGATTTTTTTTATTAAGAAGTTTATATCAACGTGGCTATTCTGTCTTAGTTTGTGATCACGGTCTTTATACACCCTGTAATGCTTATTATAGAAGTCCTGCTTCAATTATTTATTAGCTTCCATAGATTTTTTGATCCCGGTCTTATCAGAAAAGATACTAATTAATAATTACCTTTATCGTACTAGAATACGTCTCAATCGCAGACCACAGGCCCGAAATTATTAGAAATACCAGAAGACGGAGATTCTCAGACCCCTGCCTATGATTACTTCGACGTAAGATTGGTTTTGAATATTTTATTAAAGTCAGATATAGCAGTGACCTGGAATGGGAACGTGGTTTACATCAATTTGTATATTTAATTGGACGTTTTATTCACAATTACTTACCAAACCTGAACTTAAGATCCTTAGGAACTAAAGAACCCTGATCTTCAGAATTTAATTCCTGTGATAATAAAGTAATGCCTCCAATAAAATGAACACAAAGAGGAAAAATAGCTACTTGCAAAAAATAGATAGAAATACTCGTAATAAAAATAAGTTAGTAACTTATAAAACCAGGCTCCACAAGATCAGCAAATCTTTTAAGGGTTACTGTATACACTTCTACAATAAAGTCCCTAGTCATATTAAGGCTTTAAAGTATCATAAATTTAAAGAAATTACTAAGAGACATCTATGTAACAAAGCCTACTATACAATATCAGAATATATGGAAGATAACGAAGCCTGGGTATAAGTAAAATGTTATTGTAATCCCGGGCTTGACTGGGTCTACTTTAATGGACATGGCTGTACATAGTTTATTATTATTTTAGTAACTTGTAAGCAATCAGGTATGTCATGCTCGCAGAAATGTCTGTGCTTACGGCGGCGTCGTGTGCCGGGTCGGTCACTTCCCTATGAAATGGTTGAGGAGGCCGATGGCTGGCACATGCGTCATACTCGTGAACGGGTGCTGTTTGTGGGGACTGGTCTGCCTGATTTGCTGATTTGCTTATTTCCATTAATGAAATTTTAACCTGGTTAGATGTCAGAGTCTCCATTTAAGATGACTATGTTGTTCTTATATACAAAATTCTGATATTGTATTAAGGAGCTGCTCTAATTCGGGAAATTGAGTCTTTGTATCTGTATTGTAAACTATCTCTTGATTGGAAAAGAGCAACACAAGAGTTTCTTGCCCGTTCTTCTCTAGTGATGACTGCCTTCCGAACAGGGTGGTAAATTTTGAAATGACTGAATCTAAGTGATGTATTTGACATTTTATGGATTCAATAAATATTATTTCATTTCATTTCATTTCATTACTTAGAACAACATTGATTTGATTTCACCTCAACAGAAAATTTAGGTTTGGGCCCTCAGTCCTCACACACTTCACAAAATCTCAAGGAAACGAAACAAAATATCTTTACCTATTCAGCAGACAGCCTCTGAATAAAAAAGTTAATAATTCTGGTCCCTCATTTAGTATTTTATGTAGAAAAACAATAAAAGTTTACTAAAATTGTACAATATGTAGGTAAACAAGTACCCGGTAGTGCACAGAAAGAGCACGCAAAAACAGCGCGTGTCCGAACAAAGCGATCCAGATAACATGGTACGTAAATTGCAGCAATCAGAATAAATTAATGAACGAACCTCGCAGCAAAATCTAGAAAAACTGTTCTTAAAAGCCTTCATCGCCATCATCCCACTGATGGGCAGAGATCTCGTTTATAACTGAGAGGGTTTAGGCCTCAGTCCACCACACTGGCCCAGTGAGGGTTGACGGACTACACGCATAAGAAATTCCTAAGAACTTTTTAGGATGCTGGTTTCATCACTATGTTTTTCTTCACCATTAAGTGTTTCTTTGTGAATACACACTTAACTTGAAAGACAGAGGTTTGTGCCTGAGGTTTGAACCTGCGACCGCCGAGATTCTCAATTGCGCGCCTAAACCTTGAAGCCATCGCTACTCTTATCTCATTACATTACTACAACTTTATCTAATTCAGCTTTATAGATTCTGCCCCATAAATGTACCTACTATATCCTCTCTTAATAAGATTTTCAAATAGTTCTGTATACTACTTCAAATATCAGACATTAATTTTTTATTAGGAATATTTATTAAATAAATAAATAAATACACCCAACAGTCACATACATAGTCCTGACCTCACACTAAGATACAAGTCTTGTGTCGTGGGTATCAGAAACTACGAGAGACTTTTTCGATCTCACAAACACCCAGACCCGAAACAAATGTTTGTGGATCGCACAAACATTTGTCTCGGTGCGGGGATCGAACCCGCGGCCGCTCGTTTCGCAAGCTGGTGTCTAGCCAACTGCGCCACGGGGCTGTCATTAAAAATTATTACTTAGCGGTTACTTCTTTCATCTTCTTAAGTAAGTACTTATGAACAGGTATATTATTATAGTAAATAAAGTAAAATAATTCTCATATCGTTGATAGGATGTCGCAACTTTAAACACGGATGAATTTTGCCCCTTGCATCCCAGGAGAATGACCGCCATAGATATTATCCAAGATGCTACTTTCAAGACACCGTCTCAACAAGTTAGTATTTCATCATCATCATCATCAACCCTTATGAGTCCCACTGTTGGGCACAGCTAGTTTTTGCTTGAGTTATATTTATATCCTGCAGACTCCATTCAAGAAATGGTCATTTCATTTGTATTCTTTATTAGTTAGACTTATCCATAATTCAGAGTTAGTACTTGCTCGAGGGATTTTAACATCTTGGGGACTCAAGAAATGCTTTGTCCATACTCTAATTTTAATATTAACAGTTTATTCTTTAATACGTTTTTTTTTTTCTCCAACAGCAAGACTTACCGTCAGGAGTGATCATCAACGAAGTGGTAATTATTTAATCCTCTATATAAAGATAACATTTTTTATATAGAGTTAATAAAGACTATGGTCGTAAACTAAGGCAGAAAAGCTTTGGTGATTACAATTCCATTAGCATTCAAAAAAATTTCGAAAAAAAGAAACCCGGTATAGATTATGCGTATCTTTTTGTTTATCTCTATTTTCTACACTTTCCTCATTGTTTTGTGGTATTCAAAATATAATTTATGTTTCAGCCAGCCAATATTCGATGTACAGAAGAAATGAAAGAAGCTCTAGAAGTGAGAATTGTAGCAAATATTTGTTTATGTTGCTTAGTTTACAACAATTTTATTTTAGTTTTAAATTGAAAAAAAGATCGTAAAAAAAATTAAAATAACCATAGTTTGTTTTAATTCTTTTTTGAATATTTTAATAAGTCTATAATTAGAATGTAAAAGCATTAGCTAAAACAGGCTGTTTTTAAGGTAAAAAAAAACCTACCAAAAATGAAAACCTGTAGGCTCCGGTTATATTACATCGAAATAACAAATAGAGTAAGAATAAATAAATGTACCCAATATTGTCATACACATTTCTGACTTTCACCCCATTTAGATTTTTTAAGAGCCCGATGATCCTCCAATATAGACTTAAAAATAAATATTCGCAGAGAAACGCCCAGCTGAACCCAATGTATGCTGGACAGATACATGAGAAATACGATGTAAGTCAATTATCTAATCTGTGCTATTATTATGAAAAGGAACAATTTCAATTTTTACGAAAATAAAAATGTTAATTGGAAGAGAATCTCAGCGGTTGCAGGTTTGCACTCCAGGAACCTCTGACTTTTCGAAGTTATGAGTGTATTCGCATTGAATTATTACTTGCTTTAACGGTGAAGGAAAACATCGTGATGGAACCTGCACAAGTAAAAAGTTCTAGTGTAGTCCGCCAACCCGCACTAGACCGGTGTGGTAGACGATGGCCTAAACCCTCTCAATGGTAGAGGAGACCCGTGCCCAGCATTGCGATGTATATGGGTTGATGAAGATGAGTCTAATGATAGTAATGATGATGACGATGTGTTGTTTATTAATATAGAAACTCCTTAACTGATTTTGATTGACTTTGTTATCTCCCATTTCTCCTTAGGACCAACGTGTTCCAAGCAGCGCATCAATTGTGAGTATTGCCTTTTGGGAGATCGAGATTGGGGATGAATTTCGTATTTCTTCATATTTCTTAGGCCGTAGAATGACAATAGAAAATTCGTTGCTATGAAATTGAAATGGATAATCTAGTTGTTTCTATGTAAATAGGAAAGTAAAATATAAAGTTTGCTGGAAGATCTAGGGGCGTGAAATGTTACTATTTGTTGTTGTTTTTTGTTTCTTAGAGATCCCTTAGGACGCAGAGATACAAGAGGATGCTATCCACAATATCAATGGTATGTTTTTAATAAAAGTCAATTTTGCTTATTTTAACTTTTTAGTCTTTTGAAATTGGCATGAAACAAATTACATGTTCTATAATAATAACAAATTTCAACAACAATTTTACCAACAAAAACAAAATACTTAGTTACAAATACATTCTATAGATTTCTAAAATTCATCAATGTATTAATAGTAAGAAATATGAAATGACAATATTTTAATTCAGAAACAGCATAAAAAAGACCACGAAGGCGAACCGGCGAAGAAGAACAGTGCGAAGTATTCAAATAGATTCTCTTTCTGTAATTATTATTTTTTATTTTTTTTTCATCATGTATAGCAATAAAACTCACAGTTTCTATTAATTAGTTTCTCTCATCCATCTAAGACCAGTCACTTTGCAAAGACCATTTATAACGTCCAAGACTAAAGGAAGTTAGTCTTAGACCATCATTTATAGCAACGCAAAGAGTTTTTTTTTTTTTTTTTTTAAACAAAGAGTATATAAATTCATCAGATGGACCATACCTATCGTGTATCTTTCCAGATTTGATATAACTGCCAATCTTCTCATAACTTTCCATTTCACGTTTTAAAGTAAGTTAACGATCTAAGAATAATGTTTAATCGCAGTAAACTTTAACAGGTAAAGAGAAGAAAGTAAAAGACGAAGTGTCTCGGAAGAAAAAGATAAGTGAAGAGGATAGCGATCCAGAAAATGATAGAAAATACGACAACATTAGTAAGATTTTAGGTATTGGGCATAAATAATTTTAGAAATATAAGTCAATAACATTAGTCCAAATACCTTTCCTTGGTGAGAAGTGATCTTCGCAGTGTAACTAACTTGATAGAGAGCAGGTCTAATACTTTATACAATACCCGTAAGATTTCCTAATATTCATGCTCCATTGGTTTCCAGGCTTAAATATTTAGTACAGTATAATCTCACTAATTCGGCACTTCGATAGTCTGCCACGTCTAATAATCTGACACCTTCCGCCTTCCAACCCTCTTCACCTGTGCTCTATGACATCTTTTATTTTATGTCAGTGACTCCGGTTCTCAGTGACTTTTTCTCTGTAATCCTACTGGATTACAGAGAGAAAAAGTTCGGATTACTATCCGAACATTCTGATAATCCGGCATCCTCGGGTGTTTAATAGTGCCGGATTACTAAGATTGTAATGTAGTACTACTCTCACCTGGATGTTACGTCATTAGTATGTCTACTAATATTGAGATTTATTTATAGAAAGAAACAAGCGGTCGTCATGGAAACCTTTACATTATTTGCTCCCGTCAGGATCCAGCAGGGATGTGTCTAAAAGAGTCACTATTAATAATGAATATCATGAAACGCCTACCAAAGATACTCGCCACGGTAGCTCTGTACAAGCAGACGAATATGGAACAGAAAGAGTAATTTATGTTGTTACTGAAACATCTTTGAATTATTTAAGACGAGACCATTGTGATATATTTTGGTAGAAAGCGCTGTACTGACTCCCGTAGACAATTACGGATATCTCTGTAGATATTTCGGCCAATACCATACCCTAAGATGATCCAGCATCATAAACCTTAAGTAATACTTATCGTGATCCTCCTTGAGAAAAAATTTTGAGCCAAATTGTCCCTGATAATTGAAATTTAGCAAATGGTTATAAACTAGTGATTGCTACAATTTGTATTCAGTAGACTGCATCTCCCTCCCCTCAATATGTATCCAGGGCTACTATGATTGTCTCAAGTTATGCGGGTAGTTATAAAAAAAGATATTCCACACATGGATTGGCTATTTTCATAATTTTCACAATTTTTATTC
The DNA here is from genome assembly GCA_030295005.1 of Cephonodes hylas. Taxonomy (NCBI): domain Eukaryota; kingdom Metazoa; phylum Arthropoda; class Insecta; order Lepidoptera; family Sphingidae; genus Cephonodes; species Cephonodes hylas. The sequence goes on from AP025362.1 coordinate 15,334,690, forward strand.
AACGTTGTATTCGCCAGGTACCCAGCCTGAACGTAACATACGAATCATCATTCCCCTGCCCTGGTCCCAATCTAATCCTTGGGGTCGCCGCAGTATGTTTTCTCCTTCCACACATCCCTGTCAGCCGTCATGTCTTCATTCACCCCTTTCTTTTTCATATCTTCAGTCGTGCACTTCGTAACACTCGAACGTGACGTACGAATATCAGGTTAAAAGCGCAGTGTAGCCAAAAAAACTTGGTATTTTTTTCTAAAATGGTCTTATTCCACCATTCTCCAGAGATTTACTTATTATTCTCATGAGTCAAAGTTAATGTTACTAATTTAGGATGTAATCTCGGAAGACACAAGTCACCAACAGACCATTGAAATCACAGTTCTCTGGTTATCCTTGAACGAAGAGTGTGAAGCGGTGGCAAATCCCAGGGTCAAGCAAGTGTTTGTAGCCTACAGCTTCCTCGGACGCAACGGAGCTGACTTGGAAACGCCTTTCAGTCTGCCAAAACCCAAAAATCCCTCGGATAAATGCTACTTCAATTTTAGGAAAAGTTTGTATTCCTTTTTATTACTGTTCAACAGAAAACGTCTGATGATATATGGTACGTCAAAATATTTTCCGATTTTCCCAGCAAAGATTTGAACTAAAGCCTTACTCCTTTACTGTGGAGCCCCGTGCCTGAAATTGGGGCTGATGATGATGGTGATGAAAGTTTGTATACTACCTTAAATGTTTTAAGGACCTTACTTATTTAGTTAACGTTAGGAAATCTTACTTTAACTGTGTAGGGGAAACTGCCCACTAGGCCAGCGTTGTGGGCTTATCCCTAAACCCTATCAGTTGTAGGAGTAGCCCGTGCAACTAAATGGGGCGATGATATATAAAGCTAAAGATAAATGTCATAAATCTTCATATGTTACCAGAATTTCAGCTACAGGATCACGACCTACCACTGCTCGGTCACATGGCGAAGTGCAGGTCGACAAACACGACTATACCAAGTTCCAAAGATTGCATTATATTCAGTGTCGTCAGTGAACCGCCCGAAGATCCTCTTGGATTAGAGAACTGTGAAGATATTGGGTGAGATAGATTTCTTCTATTAGTAGTACTTTTTTTATCTAGATCGTAAGAAAATTATTGGTTGCTGATCATCTACATTTTAAAGTTCTGCATAACTTCTTTTAATGAGCACAGTGGATGGTGAAAAAGTTACAGGTATGAGGATTTTTGTGAGGCGAGGAACTCCCAACTCTCGCCAATCTCTGGTATCCAACTCCTTTTGTTTGTCTACCTCTCATTACTTATATTTTCCTCCCATAAAGACTCGCTTAGCTGCACTACTATGTTTCCCTCGATTTCTATGCTTGGTACTATCAATCCTGCTGATGTGGTGGTTGTGTGGTGAAAGAAAGGGTTTTGATCTAACCCCACCTTAAAACCGCCTCTATAATTCCTGTGGTTCGATTAACAGCGACACGCACAGTATTGACTTTGAGCACTGAACCTCAGCAAATCTATGGAGACCTTTTGTTATGATCCTCCAATATACATAGTTAATGAGACAATATATACAATGGATATGATGATGAATTTGATGATGATGTCTGTGTCAGTGAGGCGCGCGTGTACCTCGGCGACATTTTGAAGAGCAGCGCGGGTAAAACGGAGTATACAGCGATAGTACCGGTGGTGGGTGGGGCCACCACGTGCGGGGCGCTGGCCGTGCGCTTCCACGGGCTGGACGTGGTGCGCCGCTGCCTCGCGCTCAACCAGTCGCAGTGGGACCTCTCCATCAAGTCGTGGTCAGTATACTTCAATGGAGGCATAGGTTCTAACCGGTCGTGCCGTAGGATTTAAAGGTCCTGGGATGGGACAAATAGTGGTCAATACTCATACACAAACTGCCTCGTGGTCTCGCGGTACAAGTATGTGCTGTGCGATCTAGAGGTCCTGGGTTCGATTTTCGGGTTGGACAAAGTGTAAATTAAATTCTCAGTAACAGCACGGAGTCTGGAAATGTGCCCGAAAAACGGCTATAGGCTCGCCCCCTATTACGTTGGACTGATACATAGACATACCTGGCGAAATGCGAGTGCAGAAATTCATATCTGCCTACCCCTTCGGAGAATATAGACGTGAGGTTATGTACCTATGTATGTTTTCTTACGAGTTTAGAAATAAATTAGTAGGTACAAGCCACTGTCGACAAAGATCTACAATCATTCCTAGGGTTCTGTAGTTTGAAATTTTTAAATATCAGTCTGTTAAATGTATTAATTTCATCCCTAATAAATTTGCAATCTACATAGTATAAAACAAAGTCGCTTTCCCTGTCCCTATGTTCCTGTGTATGCTTAAATCTTTGAAAGTACGCAACGGATTTTGATGCGGTCTTCTTTTAATAGATAGAGTGATTGAAGAGGAAGGTTTATATGTATGATAACATCCATTAAATATTAGCATTGTACCCGTGCGAAGCCGAGACGGGTCGCTAGTAAAACTATATTTTTAAGAAAAAGTTGTCGACGAATTCATATTTTGTACATTCCAGATCTCATCGAACCAAATCCCAAGATGCCACTCAACAACAATTTTTTAGAGAAATAAATTAATTGTATTTATAAGAGGACTCTGTATATTTATTTATTTATTTATTAAACGCATTGCCTAATAAATCTGTCTTTTTTGTACTGGCACAATCAATTGAGACAGCTATATGATGGTAACTTACCTTAAAACGACGGCAAAGCTAAGCAAGCTGTTAAGACAAACAAACGCGTTGAATAATACTAAAAAGGAACTATTTTTAAAATTAGACTATCACAAATTTGACACGACCGCAACTCGCGTTGCATGAAATGTCAAGACTTCTAAAATGTTAAAAATATTATCATTGGTCGTTTGACCGTAGCAGAATGAATTAGGACAAGCGGTGACACTCTACCCCATACAAATTACTGTCTATTTCCCTTCTAATCTCATTCAGCTGTTCTATGATTTAGACATTGCCTCCAGTATGATGGCAACCTTCAACTTCTATCTTTGTCATTCAATAATGTATTATGCGTTACATCTACAATCTTCATTCAGCATTACTATGCGTTATAATATACCTAAAAACTCCTGAAACTATAGGCTTGTAAAATGTATGAGCGTCGAGTAGAGTAGTGACGTCAGCCGGTTGGATCGGTGCACGGCGTAGAGTCCAGTAGTAGTGCAGTGTCGACGAGCGGCGCACGCGCAGCCGTCCCTCGCGCGCGACATAGACTCGTTTCGTAATACATTGACGTTTCGCAACCGACCCCGTTGGACCACCGCCCTACCGACCCACCGACCCACGTGTAAATAACGCTTAACATCGCGCACGCATTGTGGTGTCTGCCACCCCGCAGTGACTGTACATTGTACTATACACAATAAATATTTAATATGGAATTGTTTTTGTACATGACTTAAAGGTAATGTAGATAAATTTGGAATAGGGAGATTATTGCAAAAAAAAAATAATTAAAAAATTGGACGGACGTGATTAAGATATTAAAAAAAGGGAATTAAACCGTCATATGTTTTAATATAAAGTATAATATGTTAACAAAAGACTAAAGTTAAATCAGTTTAAAGTTTATAATATATTAATCAAACCATTAAGTGACCAACCAAAAAGTAACTTAACCAACCCCTAAAAAACGAATTGCAAAAACCGAAATAAATTTTCAAACTGACTTCACAAACGTAACTATTTTACTATTCAATAAATGAAGAAGAAACACACAATAAATCACAGCCTGTGTTGTTAACTCTCTGATGTTTTCTTTCCAAACGACATTTATTGCTCTTTAAACCTATTGAGAAGATTTGTAAACCAATCAAATGTTACTCGATATTACACAATTGAAATCTATCACATTTTTGTTTTATATAGACCTATCAAATTTAATTTTATAAAATTATATTTAAATATTTTTTAATAAACCCATCTATTAGATACACATGTTGTGGGTCATTTTACGAATATAATATTGAACTTAATTCGAAATTCTTGCCGAAACACTTAAAAAATATTTAATTTACAATTAAGGAAATACTAAATTATCTTCTATTAATTACACGTGTAATTAAATTATTGTCAAATTTATTTAGTTACAAAATCGTGTGGAAATAAAGCTCTTTAATAGACACAACAAATGTACATATCTTCGCACAGAAAATTTAACATAACTTGGTGAATACACTCATCTGACATACATCTAATTTAAGAATATTTTATTGTAGTGAAGTAATATACATACACTGGACACTTGTCAATGGAAAGGTAACGTATAAATCTCCTTTAAATGATTGTTAGTAAAAAGTAAAATTCCTTTGTTAATTTAAAAACAGTTCAATAAAATTGATTATGAGTTTAAGGCGTCATAGAGTAGATTAAGCCCAGAATCAATATTTCTTTGCCTAAAAGAAACAACATTGATTTAGGTACTAGTATGTTTTTACTTTAGTTTATAATAAATAATAATGAGAAGTATTCTTGCTATAGCACAAATGTGTATGGGCTATTCGAATGCTTTCAAACTTATGGTATGATAACATGTTCTAAATCCAGGAACAAGTAATCTTTTGTTTAGCCAGTAGCTGAAATCTTAGGTCTAATTAAAAGTCATGGGTTATTAAACCTCCCAAAAGTATTTAAATTTTTGCTCCATAATGAAGTACTGAGAAATACAATTTAGAAGTCTCGGCGTGTCTTGATTTTTCACAAATAATACTTATTCATATTAAGTATGTATAATGTATATATTTTATTATTTCGCAATTTTAATGGAGAACAGCGAATTTAGAATAAACGTTTACATCGAATTTGACCAATTATTTCCTTCACCATCGAGTTTGCTTTGAATTTTAGATCAATTTAATCCGATTATATATGTTACGGGTAAAGCTAGAACATGGAGTAAACCTAGGTTTATTCGGGTTCACCTAGGATTACTCAAGCTTTTTGGATAAAGTCCGAATATTTACTTATATTCGGCGTTTACCCGTATACAACTAAGTCTACCCAACACTGGTTGGGTAATTTTCGTTGTTGGCCTAATATTATTCGAAATAAATTTTATTTCGGAGTTTACCCATACTCACCTAAGTCTACCCAATGTTGGCAGGGTAATGTACATAAGATGTTGCATCATTTTTGTGTACATGATACGAATGAATGTGCTTATGGCAGTTATAAAAATTACTGATGATCTTTATAAGCTAGGAAACGAACGTGGAACTACCGAAGAAATGTTCTCAAGGAACCAGTTTTCTGTGTGTCAGGATAAACTGATCGATATTGAAAATATATCACCTGAAATAAAAAAATTACGACAACTTGCAAATGAGCAATCGCTTTCTGGAGGACAAGGCTATAAAAGGTGTAATTGCAAAACAAAATGTGCTACGAAGAAGTGTATGTGCGAGGCCGCAGGAAAAATCTGTAACTCAAAGTGTCACGGTAGTTTGTCTTGCTTAAATAAATAATATTATGTACTTAGGTATCTATCATGATATCATTAGAAATTTATTTTTGTTTAATTTTTTTACTTACCTCCATGTACATTATGTACGTGTGATATGATAAAAAATGATGATTATTTCTTGTAATTTTTTTCAATTAAACCAAAGTTATAAAAGCACTTCTTTTTAATTTCATTAAATATTCAACATTACCCAGCCAACATTCGGTAGACCTAGGTGAGTATGGGTAAACTCCGAAATAAAATTTATTTCGAATAATATTAGACCAACAACGAACATAACCCAACCAGTGTTGGGTAGACTTAGTTGTATACGGGTAAACGCCGAATATAAGTAAATATTCGGACTTTATCCAAAAAGCTTGGGTAATCCTAGGTGAACCCGAATAAACCTAGGTTTACTCCATGTTCTAGCTTTACCCGTAACATATATATTGCTTTGAATATTTCGCAATCGTCGCAACGTGACTTTTTCTAATCCTTGCCACACATAGATTTGGCTTACGATTTTATGGCTATTTGATGTCAAGAATCTGAGATATCAAAAATTTATCGATTTTCGTAAGATAGGCAAATTTTACGTTTGTCACTTCTTCTATATTTAGTTGTTAATTCATTTCGTTGTCAAACTTACTTATTTTGTATGCCCTGTCTCATTTCTCTTCGTGCATTATATTGATCCATGTGTGAAGGAATTGTAGTAGAAGTTAGGTGGTAGGCCGTGCCGTAACTAGGGCGGTGCCAGTATTGCCTAGGCACAGGGCGCAGACCCTGGAGGGGCGCAGAAATGACCAGACTAGTACCTAGTTTTATCACATGCATGGTAGCCAAGCCTGGTTAGAGCATTTTTCAGGGGCGCAGTGTTGAAGGCTCGCACCGGGTGCATAAAAGGCCAGTTACAGCACTAGTGGTAGGATTTGAGAACAATGTATCTTTATCATCCAAACAGGGAATGGAATGTTAGCATCGACTCAAACTGCACCAAATATTTACGTTATAAAGTGTTATTCCCCTCTGTAAATCATGGCTAATTTCCGCGAAACTCATTGATGAAAACTAGTAAACACAACAAAAAGTTGTGAGATTTTTCGTTGTAAAGTATTTTGTTTGGTCTGTTATCTCGTTAACCTATTTCCGCGCAGCTTTCGCGACTAAACAATACATTTCTTTATTTATAACTCATAAAGGCTGAGCGATTTACGATAAGATCTTATTTGATTATTTTCAATTTTGCATAAAATAATCTTTCATCATCATCATCAACAGCCCTTAATTCGTCCACTGCTGGACATAGGCCTCTCTTAAAATAATCTTTATCTTTCATAATTTACTTTGTATATCTTTTAATAAAATCGATTTTTTATATTTAGAATTTTGTACAATACTTTGTCAATTGTCGACACCTATAGTTTAAATATTAATATAAATAACAGTTAATAGAAACCTTTACTCTTATGTTGTATTCTACGATGCAGAAATTCTTTATTAAAATTACGTCTTCTATACAAATCAATTTTAAACACATGAATGTTCGGCCTAATGTCTTGTAATCGTGTCGGTTACTCTTGTTCTTGGCTATAAATAAAGATGAAGCGATCTCGTAAATTATTGATATTTTAAAGTCAAGCGATTTGGTATTCCGAAGCAGAATACAGATTCTCCATTTAGCTTTATTGTAGGCCTTTCCTGATCCCTTTTCCCATAATATATTTTAGTCGAGTATCTTAGTCGAGTTTAATCGGTCAATCAATTTGACGAATGCACAGGCGCTAGACGTCCTTGCCCCAGTGTTGTGCCAAGATTTGGACGCATTTAGATCGGCCCACCAGAAGCCGAACTATCGCGCACTTTCTTTATTCAACAATCAATCAATTACCCACCTTATTAACGGGACATTAAAGACGAAATTAACGGCAAATGTAAATTTGCGTGCGGTCACATCGAAAAACTTTTCTCGTGTTTCGTCCAAGGGATTTCGAATCTTAAAGAGAGGGAATAAAGTAGGTATATGCGTTATTTTTTTTGCATGGTAAACACTAAGGAACGCGGACCTGATTGGTGGGCTGTCGTGCAGTGACATTTCAAATCTGTCACTCTCAATCTAGGTATCGGTATTGGTTGAATCGAAGAGTACATGTTAGAGCCCAGTAAACTTTTTTCGTCAGTAGCTGGTGGCCTGACGACCTTTACACCGCCACTGGGCGAGCGGTGTAGCGCGTTAAAAGTGTCACATTCGAATTTAAATACGAGAAATAGGTCAAGTGCAGTAGGTATGTACGGTGAGGCTACGGAGAGAAAACACAAATGTGGAATGTCCGTTTGAGCCATAGGGTATAGGACCCCTTGTCAATGTTATTTCATAATCATTAACACCACAAATTTACTACCTAAAACATAAAAACTCAAATAAACTAAACGATTTTGTGGTATACAGTTTCTATCAAACGTTAGAAACGACATCAAATTCACTGTTAAAATCCTAAACTCCACACCTATATCACTGAAAAGCCAAACAGAAGAATACGTCACCTACGTATTCTTATACGCAATATGTAAATAAATGCATTACTCACATCGAGAATCTTTCCCTCCGTTATTACCTCATACGCTGTTGTTCCTCTTCATGCAATCAAAGAGACAAGCAAGTATCTTAATTTTCATTCAAATTGACTTTCCTTTCAGCCGTCTGGCCGTCCAATATTAAAATGTGGATGTATTTGTAGTGAAGGCGTTATTTTTCTAATTAATTAGACAATTTCGAATGTCTCTTTAGATCAGTACTAGTGTGCGGGGTGCGATCTAGAGGGATCATAATCGATTTCCGCGTCAGACATTTTGTTATCGGGTTTTTACGATTAAGAAATTCTCAGTAACTCAGTATCAGCGCAAAGTCTAAAATTAAAACCTATCTTCAAACGTTTCTCTACCCACCCTTTAGAGGTTATAGTATGTATGCGTTGGCAAATGTGGTAAAATAAAGTAGTTTTAGTATCCTGGGATAAAACGACCAAGTATCTATTCTATGATCTTTACCATTATCAATGAATTCTAAAATTTTAAGTATTTTCATATTTAGCCCTGGTTTGAATGCATGCATCATTAGACACAAGAATGTGTTCGGATTCCAAAGTGTGTATTTCATGAAGCAACATTAGTTGTCTGTCAGCTGCGTCACGCGGCGCACGTGCCGACGAAGCTTCCGGTCTTGTTTAGTATTTTGACTAACACACAAATGCACGAAAATTTTGAACACAAAAAGTCATCATCATCATCAGCCAATCGTGGTCCACTGCTGGACATAGGCCTCCCCCAATGACTTCCACCGGGACCGGTCGGAAGCCACCTGCAGCCAGCGACGTCCCGCGACCTTAACAAGGTCGACAACCGACCACGCTATACACAAAAAGTAGACAGTGCTTTTTTCAGTCTCGTCCCAAAAATCATCCAAATGGGTTCAGAAGTTTACGAACTTATTCAATACACACAAAGTTGTGCACAGAAACACAATTCTTCCTATAATGTTAAAAAGATTAGTCATTCAATTCACCTGATTGAAGTTTGTGATAAATTAGACTAGTTAATATTTTATTTACACATCAGAACTAAACAGAACTTCACAGCTCTGTCATTTTTATTTGCTACTTTCTATCTTAATGTGCAGGAGGTAATGGTGATGTTAATAGATGGTTTTAAATTTTCCTCCTTTCATGTCAATATTTATTGAACTTCATGGAGACTAAGGGGTAGCGTAACAATTTAGCTCTATTGTACATGAATTCCAAATAATTTTAAATTACTTTCCCAAATTAAATAAATGGAAATGGAAGTAAGTCCCATGGGTAGTTTTATGGAGTTCATTCACTGCTGTGATCGTATTTTACAAACCAAATGCTAAATTATCCAAGAATATATATTTCGGCAACTAATTCTCCATACATATTACAAAGTCAATCTATATGTGTAGTCTGACGCTTGATTTGATCCAGTGAATCACTGCTCAACATCACGCTTGACATTTCCGTCTGTAACACTATACACAACTTTTATTTATACCTTCTCAATTAGAAAAATATTATGTTTTCTATTTCATTGTTGTTTTGCTCTAGATTTTTATTCAATCAGATTGAATTTCATTCCGAGAAATTTTCATGGTAAAATTTTTTATTTGCTGACATGTAGCTGGCAGAATATATTTTTTAAAACATGCATTCTAGTTAGGCTTAACCCTTAATTTGGCAAAGTATAAAATGCAGTAAAAAGCTTTTTTTTTGTTGTAATTGTAATTGATACACATAAACGAGTGTTGTCAGACATCTGTTTTATATTTTCTTCTAAAAATAGATAGTGTTGAAAGTAGATAAAAATAATAAACCATGTTATTTCTGCAATTTTTTAAACATAATTTTTTTTTCAAATTTCATGTATGCCAGGACATACATTGTCAAATTAAGGGTTAAGATTGAAAGGCAGAGCTAAGTAGTTATCGTTAGTAAAAAGCCTTTTAGTTCATCTCACTAGTCCAGTAAGCTAATAGCTTTCCTCAAATTCCATTCATCCAATAAATACTGATTGAATTGACTTTTATTACTTTTGCCTCACATTCTGACTGTTTTAATCTAGTTACCCAAAATTTAAAGTATTTTGCCATAAAAATATAAAGTCTGTCTTAGCCCAGACCGACAGCTTGTCGACATCGGCTCATCATCTCACATACTAGATTAATAACTAGTATTATCACGTTATAAATCAGATCGTCAGGTCATAACTCAGACGTGTTTATTTGGCACATAACCATCTTTCGTCTATTGACCACGTTCTTGAATAAGATCGAAAGAGAAAAAAATCTTCGAATAAATTTAGAATCCAATTATAAAAACGCAGCTAAAACGAGACTTAAAGATACAAATTGTCCTTTCGGTCATAGTGATACTGGTGAAAGTAAATATGTTTGCCTATTTCTGGAGAATACTCTTATTAAAGAGAATTACACTTACCATTTAATTCAATTAAGAGTTAAATATTTATCCTTTTAAATGAAAAATATTTTCGGAGCCAACAATTTATTAAATTCTTCGTTGATTTTGTATAAACAAAACCAAGGCCCATTAATAAAATCATGTGCTCCACATTTTTCTGATTTTATTAATGTATGTTCTTCAGATTGCAACATTATATGAAGTATAATATCAAGTGTGTTTAGACATTTAGCCATTTCCGTTGCGATTTATTTTAATATCACTCGCTGCTATTAATAATAGTCTATATTCGTTTTATTTCGGACGCAAGAGAGAATGAATGGAAGTGATGAAACTATATTTGAATGCAGAAAGGAAATTTAATGAGACCGTGCGTCGCTGCTTGAAAGTATTGACTAGATATAAGAGCATCCATATTCCTTTTGTCGAAATAACTGAGGTTTTAAAAGAAAAAACATTGTTGACATGCTTATTATCATTGTCTTTTTAAACCTTGCAACTTAGCAACCTTTTTTAAAGTTTCCTTAATGAAAGACGATCTATTATTAGATGTAGATTTTTCCGATCGTTTTAAAATGAGCTATCATTAGTTCTTTTCATGAACTTACTACTGAAAAAATATGTTCCGTATGTGCACATTTCTGGCTTTCAATTTACTGGTTAAGAAGATAAAATATATCTTTCCAACAGCCAGATACATTTTCAAAATGTAATCCTATTTCTTCTTTAATTAAAGACATTTTTTTTATATATTTTACGGGTGTCATCATTCTATCTTTCATTCTGTCATCTACATTACTCAATCCCTTCACACCCATATGAAATTTGCTCAACTCTTCTGTTGTCACAACTTATAATTTTAACGACATTCAACCATGGATCTTATTTTGCTTCTATCTTTGTTACTTCATCGTTCGCCAGAACTATAACAAGTAGTAAATCATGCACGTAATTGTATGGAACTTGTTGGACGATATTTTTGTCTCGTGTTGCTGTACTGTGACTCAGTAAGCAATGGATCAGAGGTGTGGACTGAAATGTGTCGTCCTATCTAATTATACAACGGGTGTAATGAATGTACGTGTAACTAGCTCTTTAAGCTCTGCTTTTTCAAGTCCGTAATTGGTGCAATACAAACATGATTATTTTTGGTTGAAGTTTGCTACCAAAATTAATTATGAAATAAGTCAATTTCATAAATTTTTGCTTTCGTATTGATTTAATGTTACATATCGAACTTATGGCGATAACTAATTTATTAAGGTAGTCCTCATATAAATTTTTAACTCCCTACTTAGTTATCAGTCAATTACTCAATAGCTTCTATATTATGAAATGACACTTTGGCTCTGGGCATTGGAGCTTCGTAGGCGATGATAAAAGAATTTAAAGTAGCCTTAAATTTGTGTCTTGCAAATAAAACAAAATCCTTTACACAATTTATGAAAGAGTACAATTTACAGTGCAATGAAAACAATTTGGCGCAATCATTAAAATTTATTCTAACAAGCGACAGTCTCGAAACAAATGCACTCCAAAGAGCTCTTTCTAATGCGTTGTTTCGTTGCATTATCGTAAACAAGAACACAGAAATAAGTCAAAATAAATAAATCATATTACAGATGTAATGTTTGATGCCAAATAGTGCACCTTACAAATATTTATAGTATTTTACTCATCATGCAGTAATGCGTTGGTTGTGCGGTATGAATGGACGGGAATGTCAATTTGATGTTTAAAACTAGTAGGCACTATTGACGCCCAGTTATTTTATTTTGTTGGTAACCTCCTATTCGCTATCGATGTTACATACATTGTGTTATATAACCATAATCTTAAACATATATCTTAATCTTATAGCGAGGTATCAATTTAAACTTATTTTTGAAACCCCAATCAAGAAAATGAATTATTAGTCCACGCAAGTTATTATTTTTTCATTTTATTGTCTTATGAATAAAATGCTTATTTAACTCCAAACAAGTTAATTTAATTACTATAATTGTATTGGATACTTTTGGACTAAACTCAGGTCCCCTAAATTATATAGCATAGCCGTGTGTCTCGCTTTTAATTGCTTTTATACTTATATCTCGATATTTGGATCTGGAGCCAAAAATAGTGAATGGTTGCTGTTGTCGCTTTGTGATGTTTGCTAAGGCTTCAACAAGCAGAGCAAAGCCAGCATCACAAAATCACGCTTCACCAGTACCTGTTCGATACACCGATACGCAACAAGTTCAAGTATAGCCACTTGGCAGGCGGAGTTGGCAGGGCACTGACAGCCGTCGTTGTTCTACATAAGTCGCCGATCTCTCTACCTACCCAGCGGTACTTAGCAACACGACATAACTGAACTAGAGATGTGAAATAATACATTTCGGATTTGAATTCGGATTTGGATATAGGAAAGAATTATATCGGTTTCGGATTCGGCTATGGAATATGGATACGTATTTTTTTCGGATAATCCGCTAGTTTCGGATAGTTTCGGTTACGGATATTAGGTTGAAGTAAATTATAAACACATGCTACGTTACATATAGGTTTTGGATAGTTATGAAAGAGGTTATGTTATGACTAAAAACAACAAACAAACTGCAAAATGCTGCTGTCGAAACATGTCTTTTCTTACGACTTCACCCTTATCCGAAACTTGTGATATAGATACGGTTACGGATATATTTTTACTTCGGATATCCGATTGTTTCGGTTACGGTTACGAAGCTCCATAACATCCCTGCTCTGAACTAACTGCATCGCATTGCCAATGTGTAGCGGAAACCGTTTATAATGTATTCAGATTATAAGGAGTAAACCTAGCTCTTGGACTAGAGCCAAAAGTGAAGGCGGATGATATGGGTACACTCGAAAGCTATCTTCGATAGTAAATTTTGATCGTTTAGGTTTAGTTTTGTTGATATTATAATACAAGGTTTATGTTTTCGGGTTTTGGAATACGGGAAAAAGTTCGTCGTGGTTAAAAATTGCATGTGACTTTAATACTTTATGTTCTATTTGAAAGAATTTGCATAACTTATGCTCTACTGTACAGAAGACTTTTTTAATTTTATTGACTCCTATATAGCGACCACCAATATAAATATAATTTTCACAAATCGCGTTTTGAAATCAGTTTGTTCCGTATATAAAAGCCGCCATAATAGACATAATAGTTTGTCGTTTACGAATACATTAAAGATTAAAATGAAGTCATAATGGAGGAAAGTACGATTCCAAGATTATTTGAATGTTCTTCACATTAACTTCGTTTCCTGTGTCACTTTTAAACTGTTTAACAAATAATTCCGTGGGTTGCTTTGAATAGACCACCATGTTTTATAAGGCTGTCACTGGACTCTTTTCTTGTTTAATATTTATATTTTTTTCTTATTCACAACTATTTATGCCTTGACAACAAGTGTCATAAATAAATAAATCAAAAAACCATTCGCCCTTCTTTTTCGTTCATGCAGAATGATTAACCAGTCCGAATAGCTCGCAAACAATAAAAATAAACTGATGACATTGTGTAGAACAAGGAATGAGGCAGATTAATAACATGTCGGGTTATGTTTGTGCGTGAGATCTCTGAATGATGACAAAGGCCAGACGTACGCCTCTGTATCATAATGATTTGTTTGATTACGATCGCGGCTCAATGAAATAATGCCACATTAAAATCCATGAGGTGTGGTTTTAGTTCGGTATTTTTTTTTAAAGGCTTTGAGAGGTTCTCCGATCATTGCCACTAAAAAAAAAAAACTAGTGATAGGAATTAATGAAATGTGTTATTAATGTAATAGATACTCCTAGTATCGTTCTGGTATTTATAATTAATGTTTTAGGATCGAGAATCTACTAACTAAGAAAAGGGAAAAAACGTCAACTAAGGGACTATCTATACTCAACATTTTTTACGAATCCTAACCTAATTTTTTACGAATCCTAATCCCAAATATTCGTCTTTACGCTTATTTTCGTAAGTATATTCGTATATGACACAAATAATGGCTTGTTGATATTCCTTTAAAATCATTTCACTCCAACGATATAATTGTCACGATATAAACTTTGAGATCGCGGGATCTCTCACGCACATTTTATCCACATTAAAATATTAATAATTGGCGACGACCATCATTGCTGTCACAAAACCGGAGCGGGTTCAAAATACTCATATGTTTTTAGATTTTATTTCCCGCCATTACAGCGAAACTTTCACGATTTGACGTCAACGGAACGAATTTATGTAATCAATATACTGGGCCCGGATTTGTTCTGAATCGTACATGACATAATGTTAGAAAAAACTCGGGTAATGACTGCTTAGCTCTAAATAATTTATATTTCATAAATTCATCCTGTCAATGCTCTAAAACGTCTATGAAGGGCGATAACTCCCTGAATTTATAACTTGAGCAATTATAAAGGTTGCCAAGAATTGGATATAGTTTCCAATGTCGAAGCAATTCCAACCATAAAGTAGTAGTTAGGAGGAAATCGTTATTTATTTATTTATTTATTTGGTTCTCCAACAAAGAATATACTTTACAAACTTTTTCATTGTACCGTTGCAGTCCAATCACTGTGTTTTCTCAATTATAGTAGATCACAACATGCAATAGAACTGTACAACAGGACAACAACTGTATAACAGTGTTATAATTAGATTCATTTCAATTCACCCTATAAATCACAAATTATTGTTATCTAGGATTTTAATTTCAAAAAGAATTACAAAATAAAAATGTCGGTAACAAATTGCTACATGTATTTTAACTAATATTCTAAAACCAAAAAGTCTTCTAAATCATGAGAAGTTATCATAAAAAAACCATACGTTGATATTAGATCTTAAAAAAATCTGAAGATAAACAGCAATAAAACAAAATCAGTGAAAATACACAAATAAAAGGAATCTACAACTACACAGACGACAATAATTATAAAGCAATAATAACAACAATGAAACTCATACTTTACCCAATAAATCTTCAGTTAAACAGTGGATGCATTTGAAACGAAACCAAAACACGATATAAACGACACCAGTGATAGTGTATAGTGACATATGTCAATAGTGTTTGTGATAACTAAACTGTTCAGTATTATACATAGTGATACACACACAGACATGGAACACTGCACACCAGATATCTTTACGATGGAAGCCTTAGGTCAGTTGTCAAATACACAAATAAATACACAATAGTTTCAACTAGGTTCGGGTGGATTGTTATTTTTTTTAAACATTAACTTTGATAGCCCAAAGGTATTTCTTTAAGTTTTAACCTTGAAAATCAGGTTAGTGTAACTACCAGAGAAAGAAATTGAAAAATTTTGCCAAATTGCAGAAATTTAAAGTTAAGTATAGAAATGACTTTGTAACTTTAGTGAAAACGGCATATTTTATTAGAGCTTTAATTGCTTGAAAAATTATGATTGATTAACCAGCCTTCCAGGATTTTAAAATCTAAGTTAGTAAAGTCCTGAAAGGCTGTTTGACCGGTCAATTTTTTTCAAGTTATTAAAGTTCTAATGGGATGTACCGTTTCTAATAATGTTAGAGATATCAACTCATTTGATCGTTGTAAAATAATTTCATCTGATAAAGAATTCAATGATAAAGACAATCTAGTTGAAACAGCTGTGTATTTATTTACAGAAGGATTGTAAATATTAGAACGTAATACTTAAAATTTCGTGTTTACAATCTTTCTGCACGTTTAGATGTTGTGAACGCATTGCTTACGATACTGGGTAATTTATAACAAAATTTCGAGGGACGCTGACCGTCGGACACACGAAACACCTTCTATGACAGTCCTTACTTCTACAAGACCACTTCAACCAACGAAATTAAGTCGATTCTTATACCTAGTCAATTTAAATTGTGCCGCCTGTACTATACAAGGGCATCTTGAAAGTATTATAATGATTCGTATTTCAAATGAGGAACATTTTATTTGAGTTTTGGTATGAAGGCGTGGACTATAATAATTAAAGATTAATTAAAATTAATATGAAAACTCAGTTTATTTTTGTAACAACTTACTACACTTTTGAATAAGTAATTATGAAAGACTATGGAGGGAAATTTGCATATAACTTGCTGAATCAATCAGTGCTGTCCATGAAATTTTATTCTATAGCCACCTCGATCAAGATTTTAATTTGTCTCACTTACGTGATTCAAACATTGATTTGCTTAATTTTGTCGGTGAAGTGGCATCACACGCTTAAATTACGTAAACTTACTAAATATATCTTGTCACTTATTTACAGATGTTACGTTCATTTTGGGAACACAAAATAACAATACAATATCTATTACTCTCCTTTGTTAATTATAAAATCTTGTCCAACTAATAAATACACGAGTTCATCTGTTCTCGCTTACGATTTACTTTGAAGACTGAAATGAATGTTTATGCAGTGGATTAATTTAAAAGGACAGGCACTTTTTTGCTAACATTGAATAATAACATAGCTACGGTCTCAATTAAGATGCAGAAATTATTACAAATATCTTTTAAATGGTCCACTTTTATATCCATTTGTATAAAACATTGTGTACTCAATCGTTTTCCAATAGTAGTTGAATTGTGTAACCCCGCGTAGGTCTAGCATGCGATTTGCTCGATAATTATTTGTATTTCGATTATTATTTACTATTGCTCATATAACGTAAACATTGGCTTACAATTATCATTTATAATAACCCACAATTATATAAATAATCCACAATTTTTTCTTCAATGTTTTTCCTCAAAGCTAACTTACTCCTTACTATTACAATTTTTTCCATCACATTAAATCGAATTTTCACATATACCCTCTAATTCTACCTTGCAGTACTAATTTACTCTGCTTTAAAATAAATCAACTTCCTAACATTTGAAATACTCTCTTATCCTACCATTTACCCGCCCTAAGTTCGTACTAACTTTGAGTTTTTTTTACAAATACCCTTTACTTTTCCCTAAGCCGAAGTCCATACTAAGGCAGTGCGTGAGTCCGGGTGTAGTGAGTGTGGTGTGGTGTGTTGTGCAGAGTTTGGCGAGTGGTTGAGCCGGGTAGCTGTGCCGGCTCTGCTCGGCCGACGGCGGCGGCTCAGCGAGCGACGGGCCCGGGCGCTCACACTTCAGCTCATCATGGACGTGAGTAACTAAGTAACTACCTGCAAGGGTATTGAATGTATTTGTACGATTATTGTATGTTTTTGAAAACAGGGTTATTGGATAGTTGTTTAGTGAACTTTACTGTTTAAATAACGATAGAGTGAACATTATATTCTATCTGTTTGTAAGGTAGGTATAGGCCTCCGTTTTAAAGTTTTGATACCATGGTGCAGAAGAATGCATTCAAGAGTGGTGCGACTTTATATTTAAATTGCTGTTTAATTCGTAACTATCGTATTTGAAGCAGGATATTGGGTGTTTCGTAAACGTCTATCGCGGGTCCAAATCCATTCTCCATTTTGTATTCGACTTTTGTGTCAGATCGTGTGTCTAATCTCATTACGGATATTGTCAATCATTACAGTGCGAGGAACAGTTGGTTATCAAAAAGAGTCAGCATTGAAATTTTGATCGACAGGGCACGTATGATAAATATACCTACATAATATCATTAAAAAAAAAAAGTTATTATTTAGTAGATTAGGCGCGCTTTCTGCGCTTCTGATATATTTATACTTTTGATATACTTAATCATCCATGTAGCTACTGGGCAGTCACTGGGAATACGACTGTAATTTATCAGTAAAGGTCCTTTTTATGTACAGCAAATCCTTTTAAAGTCTCACTGAAATTTATATCGACCGGAACAACTATAAAGCTGCTAGAATACAACACCGGTTGTCCGCGAGCCGAGTCGCTTTTATGTGGCGTCGTTATTGACTTCATCGCTTTTTTAAATGTTTACAATCTATAAAAAACTAAGACCGTGAAAACATGAATAAATATTTCATACTTATACTTAGGGTATTTTTTCATATATTTATGCAGTATGGCAGGCTAGTAACCAAAATTAAAATTATCCAACTTTAGAATTATTAGATAAATAAATAAATAAATATACCCAACAGTCACACACATAGTCCTGACCCCACATTAAGATACGAGTCTTGTATCGTGGGTATCAGAAACTACGAGAGACTTTTCAGTCTCACAAACACCCAGACCCAAAACAAATATTTGTGGATCACACAAACATTTGTCTCGGTGCGGGGATCGAACCCGCGGCCGCTCGTTTCGCAAGCTGGTGTCTGGCTTACTTTTTCTAGAGAATTTTTTGGTGTGAAACTCATACTTATATTAGTCTCCATAGCATCGTTGTTGTCTTCACGAAAAAAATACCAAATATGGTTCAGCAGTTTAAGCGTGAAAGTGTAACAAACTCAATACGGCACTTATTATATTAGTCAAGCAACATAAAGTTTTAAAAACGGCAAGTTTGGAAATATTTCATTAATAGTACGATAGTATTGATGGCCTCGAGGTTTAGGCGCGCGGTCGAGAATCTCGGCGGTCGCGGGTTCGAACCCCAGGCACAAAAATCTGACTTTTCGAAGTTATGTTTGTATTCAAATTGAATTATCACTTGCTTTAACGGTGAAGGAAAACATCGTGATGAAACCTGCACACCTAAAAGTTCTTAGGAATTTCTTAGGTGTGTAGTCCGCCAACCCGCACTAGGCCAGCGTGGTGGACTATGGCCTAAACCCTCTCAATGGTAGAGGAGACCCGTGCTCAGCAGTGGGCGTATATGGGTTGATGAAGAAGAAGAAGTACGAGAAAGAAATTATAGGAAAGAAAAAAGCGCCATCCGTGATTCCAGTAAGTTACTATAAAATCAAACTTATTTCAAACGTAAAGGAATGTCAGTTTTAATAAATATAATAAAAATCTTTGAGATCTAATAGTTATTGTGTTGTAATGTCGTACAAAATGCATCTGATCGTTATTCTTTATTACTATAGTCTGGAATGCGACACTGTCCTACTAAACAACCATTGTTAATCTTTCAAATGAATCAGCACATGATATATAACGTGTAAACGAATTGTCTTATTTAGCTATATTTATAGCTCAAGATTGAAACATTTGCCAAATCACAACAATGTGCTATAATTAGATGTGGAATCCCGAAATGTTACCAGACAGCGACATCTGTTAAAATTTATATGTACCAGATAGTCAACAACTTTGCGTGCTCATTATATTTGTCGTGATTCCTATTATAGTTAAAAGATGGCGCTGTGCTATAAAATAAAATACCGAAACTTTTATTACGTTTTTATCCTCGTTAAATAATAATAAAACCTAACGTCTTAATTGAACGCCTCAAATTAATTTTTCGAAATATTCGATTAAGCAGAGAAATTTAATATCGCGCCATCTATTTTGTTGTTGCATGAACAAAATGATTTGTTCAGTTCGTAGCACATTTAGTGAAAATATCTCGTAGCTCAATAGAGGGATCGTTGTAGCAATAGGCAGCGCGCATTTTCGTGATCATTGAAACGATTTGATTCTAGTTATAAATGTAGAGTGGAGAGAGATGATTTGAAGCTTTATGACGCTGTATAAGCAAGATATAATTATATGTTTTAGTAAAGATTACAGAGGAAGACCAAGATTTTAACATATTATAGTAGGTATTCAATGAAGTATTAGTAATTTAAATAACCTTTTAACGATGACTGGAAATGTTATTATAGGAAATAGCGCACACTAAGGATTCTTCTTCTTCTTCATCAACCCATATACGCCCACTGCTGAGCACGGGTCTCCTCTACCATTGAGAGAGTTTAGGCCATAGGCCACACTAAGGATTACTTTGAAGTTTTTGAAAATATATATTAAAGCTTATTTAGGGAAGGTTTTACTAAAATTCCTCTAATACTTTAATGTTTAATCTTGAAAATCCCAGGAGGAAATTTATAAAAGTAATGATGAATAATCTTTTTTGGCTTTCGAATAAGGGAAAAGAAATTTTATTGACATAGTTTAGGCCTTATACTCAAAATAAGTCAAATATTAAACTTTTTCTGTCATCAGCCCATTATACTTACATAAATGTACATGCCCACTAGTAGGCACGGGGTTCCTCTACAACTGAAAAATATTAGGCCTCAGTCTTTTACGTTGTCTTACTGCGGATTGGCAGATTACACATGTGTCCTTGCAGAGTGTATTATTATAAGATATGTGGGTTTATTTGCTAAGGATACCGAACGGAACTTTGTCCATGAACGTTAATGTTGCACGACTTTTCTCTCACCATTAAAGTACGCGCTATTTCATTCTTATCTCCCATAAATTCAAAAATGTGTGCTTCGAAATTTAAATTGCTCTGTTGGCAGTTTTCATGTCTCAAAATTTCCCTTTTTTTCTAGTTAGGTACAATCTATTGACGATAAAACATCAATACATGTTTACCATCATTTGATACTAGCCTTAGACATATTCCCTTCCAGTCAACAGCTGCATCGATAGATATACACACGAGTAAAGCGACACGTGAATCGTGCTAATTAACAAGCAGCGATTTCCTGCCGTTCTATTTGTAGTGAGGTATTTCAGTAGCGCAACTGCGGTTTAGATATTAAGTCCATGCGAAACTGTATGTTTTGACGGCGAGTTGACTGATGGCTGTAATTTGCCACCAGTGCACATAGGTAGGTTTTTAGGTTTTATGCGGCCAAAATTGAAAATTTTAAACTAGTTACAAATGCAAAATGGAATATTTTTCTACGTTAACAATAGAACAAGTGATAATTAGCCGGTCTTCTCGGCTTAAATACCCGCGTGGGGGTCGTGTGCAGGTGGTGGAATCTTGTTAGTCTCCCGCTGCGCCCGCGCTTTCGCTGTTTACGTTGTTAAAGTGACTTGTTTTCGTCGTTAATATTTTTGATTTGAAGAGAGTTATTAAAGTAAACAATGTGGATTCGAGTGCTTCAGGTACATACCATTATTTATTATAGAAATTGTCAACCTAGTATAATAAAAAATACTTTATTTTAAACCTCTAAAACATACAACGTTTTCTTGAAAAAATATTCTTGATTTTTCAATTTAAACGTAATTTAGTTATATTATCGCTTCCTAACGCCTCAAAATTATTTTTATTATTATACTTAATACTCTTTTCTTATGATTTTGATAAAAATCAGCTGCAGGTAGGTGCAGGTAGGGTAAAAAAAGTTATGTTGAAAAATGTTCCAAATCATTTTAATTTTCATTTTCGTCGTAGGTTTTCCGGGCTCATCCGGAATAAAATTAGTCACCCGTCAATTTCTCTGCGATAAAATGCAAAGCCAAAGTAACTTTAGAAACGATTTCAAGTGGATACATTATTGATGTCAAGAAATATGATGAATACGCACTAGATACCGCCAAATTATACGTGAAGCATTATAGGTGGCACCCGATGACCCCTACTTTGCACAAAGTGATCATACATGGTACTGCCATAATAAAGAATTCCATCCTTCCAATAGGCCCATTCCCGGAGGAGGCTCAAGAGGCCCGAAATAAGCACTTTCGCATGTATAGAGAAAATTACGCAAGAAAATTTTCCCGCGAACAGTGCAACTGCGACATTTACAATCGACTATTATTGAGCTCTGATCCGCTCATTAGCAGTATTAGTATAAAACAAAGAAGGAGAGAAAAAAAATGTCTAATTCCATTTCTCCGTAGACTTTCGACATGCTTTTACCCACCAAACCAGATTCCGCTTCACCAGAATCCTCGGACGATGAGGATCTGGAGTAACGAATTGGCATGGAGTATGTGACGACTGTCAATTCATTACTCACTAACGTTTAAAATGTACGTTTATGATATATATTTTTTTATATATGTCACGTTAGGTTTTTGACATTTTTTTTTCATAAATGTTATATTTTCTTGAATTAAAATTAAAAAAATCAACAGAAAGTAGTTTTACATTATCAATTATGTCATTTAGAATAGTTTTAGCAAGTAAAATAATTTTGGCCGCATAAAACTTAAAAACCTACCTATGTGCGGTGCAGCGCCGACACCGCCCACGGCTGTCGATAGCGAAAATACATGCAGTTTTTGTAGGCTGCCTCGGCGAATTTAGTGGGTGCTTTTAGACCTTCAGGCGTTGATGTTTTGTGCAAATCTTGCGCTAACTGTTGTAAAGTAGAATTTGTTTTATGGTTGAATGATTGCCCAGTTGGTTTGAAATAAGTGACAGATGGAATAACCCATGCAAGTTTTTAAACCTCAGCATAGCTAGATCTGAAACAATGTAGTCCAAAATTTAATTTCCAAAAGGTTTCACCGCAATCGTTTAAATTAATATTTCGATTTTCGAAAGACCTAAAGGTTTTAGTAGCTATTTATGGCTTGAAGGCCATGTAAATCGTATGAAATTATAAAAAAAAAACAGCACTTGATCTTATGATTCGTAAAATCAATTTCAAATATTTTTTTATAATGACTTTTTTATTGTTTTCTAGAACTTTTAACATGTTAAATTCGGTCACTCCACCTTTTTTTTTTTTTTTTTTTGTTCTCGGGGGGAAAGCTGTTTATGGCTCTACTTCCCGCCAGCCCGGGGGAGGGGGGCGGGAAGTGTATGTCGGGGTCACCGGTCTTCCAGCCCGGCGCGCGGCGACGTCATATCCGCGCAGATGTTAATGCCGGGCTGGGTCCCTAACAAAATCCCTAAACCGGCATACCGACCAAAACCCCCCGGTGGCCATCTCCGCGCCGAGTGGGGCGGCCACGGTACGCGGGCGAGAGGCGCCCACCGTCAACCGCAGCCGCCCGGTGCGCCTCCGAGACGTAAATGTCTCGGCCGTCTCGGAGTTTTAGGGGGCACAGTTGCACCCCCACTATCTTGGTTCGGGCGCCCCGGTTGTGGATGGGCGCCCGCGACGTACACAGGCCACAGTGCCGCCGCCCCTCTCGGGGTCACTTTCAGTGAGGACGCGCTGCCTCCACAGCACGTCCAGCGACCCCAAGGGCCCCTTTAAGTCGCCTTTTACGACAGGCAGGGGATACCGTGGTGGGATTCTTACGCCCCCTTGCCACGGGGCAGCGGTCACTCCACCTTACATTTTGCCCCAATTCCGCCTCTGCTCTCCGAACACCTGAACAATAACACAGTTCGCGAATATTTGCGTGGTACGTGGGAGGAACTTTTATCTATATATAAGCGATCGTATTATTTTCGCGTCCCGCATTCCTTGCAAATATATTAGCGTTGGGTCGTACTCAAAAATGGAGAGTTGAATTAGGTTGCGTAATAATTCGTAATTCTTGTCATGATTATTCGTTTATGTTATAACATTATGTTCGTAATGAATCGGAATTGATTAATTATTGAAAGTCTTTTCTTAATGCCTATGTTTAGTATTAGTAAAAAACTTGAAACTTGAATGTCGTCAAAAATAAGTTCACCAAATCACCATCTGAAAAGTAATGGATCAAAGATCTCTTCTGCCTCGTTCCCTCAGTGCTGAGGATCGCGACCACACAGGATCAGTTCCCATTGAGTGCGGTTATAGGCGGTGTGAACCGCTCGGTGCATGCTGCCTCTCACAAAGTGGATCAAAGAGATTTTGCGGTAATTATAAGTACTTTAGGAAAAATTTTGGTTGTTGACAATTAGAAAACTTTTCCTTAACTTTCGATACTAACGTCGTATTAATACTGTGTTCAGAATCATATTTTTATTTATATTTATTATCAAAGTAACATTATAAAAAGAATTCCTAAATCTATGCAGCCTATTTGTGTTTTCCTCGTAAACATTCATGGAAAATAGTAAATTTTCTGTCCCACCGATTCATTAGTTATCGTAGTAAGAGCCAGTCTTCCAAGAAAAAAATCATAAAAAGACATTTTCGAAAACATGTCGTTCAACCGTCTCGGAAAATCGACGCGTATACATAAAAACACGATGTTTTTAAGCAACTGTGTGGGCGCGGGTTCTCGCGAAAACCTAATATTATATTAAAACAGAAAACGCATTGCACGGCCCTGAACCAGTTAACTAATAATAAATAAGCAGTGGCAACTGACCACACACGCGTCTCTGCGATCGGTTATCGGCCGACTATATCCGACGCCGTTTTCTTCGCATAGACAGGGATTTAGTTCATTCATGGCTTAGGGTGTCTTTGGATATAATACTTTTTAGCTACTTGATAATCTTCGAGTGAAATTAATGAAAAGATTCTTATTTCAAGGTCAAAAGAAACTTAGCTATGAGACATGTGTATAATTTGCACGCTAATGTAAGTCTTGTATAGAATATTCCGAAGGACTACTCGGTTTCACAATATTGCTTGAATCAGATTAGTCATAAGTAGAAATAAGATTTAAACTAGATCAGGATCTTGAAATAAAGAAAAAGCGTTCGGGCCCCAAACACAATATTATTTGTTCATACTATAGATGCAGTGATGGCCTCGAGGTTTGGGCGCGCGGTCGAGAATCTCGAAGGCCGCGGGTTCGAACCCTAGGCACACATCTCTGACTTTTCGAAGTTATGTGTGTATTCACATTGAATTATCACTTGCTTTAATGGTGAACGAAAACATCGTGATAAAATCTGCACACAGAGAGTTCTTAGGAATTTCTTAGGTGTGTAGTCCGCCAACCCGCACTAGGCCAGCGTGGTGGACTATGGCCTAAACCCTCTCAATGGTAGAGGAGACCCGTGCTCAGCAGTGGGCGCATATGTGTTGATGAAGAAGAAGAAGAAGACTATAATAGGCAGAGTGTAAAAAGACTGATCGAAAACTTAGCTTATAGTTAGAGTGACGAACACATTGACGCTACAATTCATTTGGGTACCTAATTATGGAGGTTAGGAGCATGTCAAAATTTGTTTTATTTTTCGGAATCAATTTAGCTTCAGTCGCAGGCGGCTTCCGACAGATCTCAGTGGTCATTGGGAGAGGCCTATGTCGAGCAGTGGATCTCCATTACCTGCTGGATGATATTTCTAATCATCGTAACCATTACCTGTTTACGGTTTCGATCACTGTATATTTGTTTCGGGTATCGACCCCGCGGCCTTTCGTCTCAAAATTACTTTTTGAAACGATTAAAATACAAGTAACTAATATTAGGTGTGGGATTAAAATGTCGCAATAAATATCTTTTATTTATTTTGATCTAGTATTGTGCTTGCAAACAATGTGTACTAAGTACTATATTATCATAGATAATAGAGGTAAATGAGACGGCTAACCGACATTGCAGTCGGCGTAATCAGCATGGGTGGCACTTGTTGTAATTATTGAAATCTCGACGTATGAAATGAACTAACATTCATACCCCAGTGACGGTGTTTCCATAAGAGCCCAAAAGCATTCCACATTAATTGTATGATATTTTATTAAGATTTCGGAGTTTCCTAAGCCATGTTGGGCTTTTGGACTTTTATGGAAATGATGCCATTGATACACCCTCACGCCTGTAACATTGGAGTGTAACCATATGTGTGTTTCTCCAAGTGTCGAATTCCAGTCTACGTGCACTTAATTTCCTATTCGAAAGTCCAATAGCAATTAGCTCGTCCCGGTACTGCCTTGCACCTCAAAGTATAATAATACCACGAAATAGACTAAAATAAGTTTTTTTTCATTAATGATCTACCAACATATTATTCGATCGATGTTACAAGCAATTACTTGCTAATTCAAATTGCACGTTTAAGATGTATCGTAGCTTAAACAAACACAGCAGGACATTTTGTATTCTCTTAAAATGAGGATCTCTATTAAATGTATTATAACCAATGTCTTGCAAGATATAATGAAAATCTATCGCTCTATTACGTCACCCTCAGACCTTATCATCAGGAACTATGATGTATAAAATAATAACAGAAGTATAAAAAAAAATTATTACTTTTCAAATATCTTCAGCAACCCTAGAGCATGGATATTAGTTATCGCAAACGAACACATTTCACAACGGTTGCCTTGACTGACCCGCTCGCGGCGCGTCGTGCCAAACTCTCTGCCGATATCCATTCATCACCAGCAAATCGCGATCACTCCACCAGCGTTTCGTAATTCATAGTTTGTTCACAAAGGGAACGTAAATCCAATCAAATTCAACAATAGACCTGCCACGGCGAGGAAATGTCGAATATTATCATAGATATATAAAATCTATGTAGGTGTATGGGCTGCTTAGCAAGATTTTGAATGTCTAGTTTTGCCATTGAATTAGAATTAGTTGAAGTATGAAAAGCACTTAACATTTATATCAACTAATTACAGATTGAGAGGATTAAGGCCCTAGTCAAAAGCGCTGCCTAGTGCGGATTGGTGGACTACACACCTAAAAAATCTTATTACCTTTTTTTATATGCAGGCTTCCTTACGATGGTCTTTACCGGTTGCATTGGTTCTTGCAGATCCTTAACAGACTGTTTGAGTAATTAATGTCAAGTGTAACTGCAATGTTGTTCCTTGTGCTACTACAAAAAATACATCGTTGGGTTCAAACACCTTAATATTCGAGAGATGAGGTAGCAGAGAATTGTTTAGCAATTCAAGACAATTTGACAATTCCTTTCTAGCAGCTAACAATAAGCCCTTAATCCAAAATCTACACCAAAATATCTATAACCTTAAGACGTTTGTGCCATAATTCCACATCAACATTACCTTTTTACAGCGAATTATTAGCGCATTAAACCCGCGTGCGATGCGTGCAAAATCTTATAATTCATGCTAATAACCGCACATTTCTGTTAATTTGCGGCGATATGTCAGTGTCGTCGATAAACGCTGACTAATTTATGCGAGCTCGTTAATTCCTGAGCATATTGCCATGGGAAGCCTGCCCTTTCTGTAGTTCGTTTTGTTCCGCTCTCCTTAAAATAAATTAAGCGAACTGTCTTAACTTTTACTTTCTCTTGTCGTCATTGTATTGCGAAAGGGAAATAATATTTTTGGAGAATGTTGAACCTTGGATCTGTTGTTTTTGGGGCACTTATTATATAAAGAAATTACATTGCTGCATTGACCATTTTAGTCAATTTGTGCGGGTTATCAGATCTGATGCTAATGACGCTTCATTCCCAAGACAGACTAATCACTATTGTGGTATTCTATAGAAAATTGTTAAATAAACCGCAGTTTGAAAATAGCAATAGGTTCGCCGCTTATTACTTGTAGCTTAAAACACAGTAAGTTTTTGTAGAAATGCATTCATCCCTGTTAATTTTTCAGAAAATAAAGTGCTCATGGTATATATTTATTTAAGTCCGCTTTTAAACGAAAGCTTTTACTCCTTCAACCATTTTTCAACGTCACTTGTCGCCTGTCCGTCTGTTCTCTTTTAAAAGTGTTTTAATTTCGTTAGTTCCTTCTTAGTCATAGAGTTTGAATTAAACATGATGTAAAGGGGAATTATTTGGCACATTACAATGTTAATATACAGAGTACCAGTATGTATCACTCGTTGCGCCCATTTCACATTTCTCACTCATGTGAAATGATATGAGTCATGAATTTTCGAATTAGTCATCTACATTTTTCTTTCGTCCGCTGATATTTACAAGCTACATGAAATTTGTGCGTGGCGTTGATTTTTCATATCTTGTTTTATTCGGAGCATGTTACATTTTGTCACTGCCCAATTATTCATTCTGCGGAATATTAATCTTGGTGTTACGAGAATTTTTGGCAATCCTTATGGTGATAATGAAATTCAGAGGTGGGTTAGCAGACCTACATATCGTCAGTTACTTTTTAATTACAGCTGCTGGGATTAAGTGAAAGCCATTTGATAAACATTCCCAGGCTAAATGGAGTTCGAATGAAAAACGGTACCTCTTATTCCTATTTTAATTTATTCCAAAACCAATCCAAAAGGTGTATTGTTTAAAATATTTTTAAACGAAAAATTGCATTACTCGTACGTGTTAGATGATCACTAGATAATAAACGAACCATTGCTGGTATATTGTTCGAAAACCTACGCTATATCTTCCACTCTCTCAATTATCATAATCTACATTACACCAACCGCCTCACCAATCATCTAGTGTTCTACCACAGCCCATGTTCCCATCGTATTACCAGCAATATGTCTCCGACGTCGCCTTGTCCGTCACTCCACGATATATGGCTTGCATTTGTGAAGGGCTTTTAATATATGACGACGTGCTGGATTTACGAGTGCATAATTCGCTTGGATGCGGCCCAATTCGATGCAATGGTTTCCTGCATGTGGGGATATCGTAATGGCCGTTTTGGTAGTTAAATACACCTAAAGGTTATAACAGGTGTAAACTGACTGTGATCGGAAAGTAATGCAGGTAATAGTTATAGGGATTTCAAACGCGTTGAGACTAATTAAAATTTTCAGTTTAATGAACAGCATAACTGTTGCCTGTCTGAGTTTTTTTTATCACGGTCTGCTTACACCAGAAAACAAAGTTTTGGGCCCGTGAGGAATGTAAATCTTTTGTCGTGGGTGTCAATAGAGAATTCCGGGCTAGGTGAGACAAACACCTAATTTTTAAGCTAAATTTAGTAGTTTGTTAATTAAATGCATATTTTTTAAGCTGGGCTCTTGAGGTTGTGGAGCGTCATTGGTTGTAGGCATTTTCGAATTAGTCAAAGTCAATTCAGCTCATCAGTTTTCTCCACTTGCAGCACTCATATGCTCATTTTGTGTTATGAACTTTAAAATATAATAACCTATTTTTATACTCACAAAGAAAGGAAGAAGTATTGTTGAGTGTTCTCCAAAACACGCGAGTGTAACTTCCGAAAGAATCTTAAAAAAGTTATCTCTTGCCCTAGATTTTAATGTTTCTATGCCCGTTTCACTAGCATTTATAAACCTTAATGATATATACTTTATATCAATGATTAAATACATAGCCATTACTCTTTTCAGATAATGTTTAATGGCAAACACTGCTCCTAAATCTTTATATTTATACAGACTATTTATTTCATGTAATCTTTAAGTCAACGGATAAGATTTATTTTACCTACTAAATAATTGAGTTTGTATAACTTTGATTGTAAATGGCGCGAACTCATGCCAAATAAATTGTTCTATAGCGTCGTTGAACGTTGATTTCTTTTTTTCGTCTTTGATTGCTAATCCGGTCATTTTTGGTCTTAGCTCATGAATTTTCCCATCCTTTATAAATAAACAGCAAAAACGTATAGTTCAACCAACCAAACGAATATTAGAAAAGATGAGATACAAGAATTCATCAATGTCAAAATCTTTATTTATTTATTTAAACTCTTTATTGTACACATTTTTAACAAACAGAATATACAGAAAAAAGAAGAGGAAAGGTACAACTGGCGGCCTTATCACTCAAGGTGATCTTTTCAAGGCAATCATAAGATGGATATATTGAAAAAAAAATTAAATGGAGGGTAGCGTGTACAACAGAAAAAAAATATATATAATACGAATGAGAAAAAAAAAGAAAAATACAAAAACAAAAAAAAAATAAATGAGATAGAAAGTATTTTACTATTATTGTAATTTTTGTCTCTAAATGAAAATGGTATATAAGTTCTAACAAGTTGACGGTTGAATTGCCGTAAATAATGATAAAACCAAGTAGTTAGTTTTTAGGTAAAAAAATATTGAAGCTTAAGTTACACAATTTAGGTACACTTACAGTTTGAAGACCAACTTTA
Source organism: Cephonodes hylas (assembly GCA_030295005.1). Classification (NCBI taxonomy): domain Eukaryota; kingdom Metazoa; phylum Arthropoda; class Insecta; order Lepidoptera; family Sphingidae; genus Cephonodes; species Cephonodes hylas. Next base: position 15,364,872 of record AP025362.1, read on the forward strand.
TATGATTGTAACCGTATTGTGTCATCTGTAATACTTTATACTCTTACAATAGCGTTAAATATTGATGGAAATAGGCATGAAGTGAACGGAATAAGGGAATACTCGTCGGATGAAAAGCTATTTATCCGATTATTATCTCGAATATTGTTTTAGCGAAGTGGAACAGCTCATTTATTATGTAGTCTAATGCCTATACTTTTAACTTTTGCCAAGTTTCGCACACCTGATCAATTTTATTCACTTCACCTGATTTTAGGCGTCGTTTCTTTAGAAATATCTCTTCAAATAAATTATACAGGTTTTCGCAAAACTGTTTTATGGCAGGTCTGGAGACCTACTTTGTCATAGTCGTTCGCATCAATAGTATAAACACGAATAGGCAGTTCCAAATTCTTGTGTGTGTCCGGGATAATAGCCAAGTACTTAGTTAAAATATAATGTTACGTATATTTTTTTACCGCCAGAAGTATTCTCAGACGGGATAGAAATATTTTTTTTTTTACTTTTTGGCACTGTCTATCTATTTTTATCGTTCCATCTTGCTCTTCAAACAATGACAGATGCGTAGTATTTATGTATAGTTTTTACGACATTTGCAATAAAATAGACAATTTTAAGGTTTTGAGTGCATACACATAAAATTCTCTCTTCTGGGAATTACAAATTTTCCATTTCGAAAATAAGCTAACACGAAGCCTGGTTTTGAAATGATTTTGTTTTCTCCACTCCCTTGCGTTCATATCTTAAAGGTATTTGTTGTGCGATTTAGAGATACTGGGTACGATTCTAGAGTCAGGCAATATGCTATTGGATTTAACATTAAGAAATTCTTATTAGTTGCACGGAGTTGGAAAGAGTCGTCTACCTAAACCTCCTCTACGTATATATGTATTTTTAAAATAAATTTTATATAATTACTTAAATATAAAGGTGAATGGTAATAGGTAAGTATAAAATTTTGAACATTTTGAATGGGTATCCTAAGAAGCTATCTATGGTTCAATTCAATTTGTTTTGTCGCAAACTTTCCCCCTGTAAAATTTTAGTAGTACTAAAAGTCCTTGTTTCTGTGAAACTCCGATTTCGAACTTTACGATGTTTTCAAAATGATCGTTATCACGAAGAAGAATTCCAGCCCACGCAGCTTCCTCATCTCTTCCTCGAATGACAATATTCCTGTTCATTGTCCCGATGATTCAGGCTATAAGGTATTGTCCTCAGCATACAAAACATTTGTCGTTTACGTGTATTTCTCGGTATTACTCACTTTATCGTGCTACAGGACGTCTCATACGAAAAGAAATATAAAAATGTAGCACGAATCACGATGGACCGACGACTTGAGAAACGTGGCGGGAAACGGTTAGAACAAGACCGGGATGGTTGGCGCTTTCTTGGGGAGGCCTACGTTCAGCAGTGTACGGCGATAGGCTGATATATTCAGTCGCACGGCCGAGACCCTTGGCGGTAGCAGGTCCAAACCCCAGGCACACAGCTCTGACTTTTTGAAGTTATATGTGTATTCACAGTGAATTATGACTTGCTCTAACATTCAACATCAACATCTCTCTCTAAATTTAAAAAAATATGTAATGTACATAATAAAAATACTAGGAACAAATGTAATCTTGTTCAACATGTAACTCGTCTCCGGAAAATTAATAACTCCTTTATGGGGCTAGGTATACGCTTTTACAACCAACTCCCGAAGGGGATTAGGGAGCTTCCCTTAGAAAAGTTTAAAAAATCGATTAAAGGTAAACTGTATAAAAAAGGTTATTATAAAATTTCTGATTTTATTGAAGATAACAACCCCTGGGAGTAAGTAAATTGATCGGAGGTTATGTTGCTGCATTTTGTATCCATGTGACATTAAATTGTAAACAATATTATTAGATTGTAATCTAATTTTTAGATTATAATTGTAATTTATTAAAAAAAAAAAATGACATATCGTGTTGCTGAGGGAGTTTCTTGCCGTTTCTTCTCCACAGCGATAACACGTTTCGAAGCGGCACTAGTTTAAAAAAAAACAGTATAAAAAAGTGTTAAAAAATGACGATTCAAAAGAACTTGTAAAAGTCTATTTGAATAAAGGAGATTTGACTTGACTTGATTTGACTTAACGGTGAAAAATATCGTGATGAAAGCTCCATACTTAAGATCTTAAGATTTTCTTCAGCGTGGTGGACTAAGGCTCTAGACCTCTCAATAGTAGAGAAGGCCCGTGCACAGCAGTGGGATGTATGTGGGCTGATGATGACCTTCTTGATCGTTGTGTTTGACTGTTTCCAAATTGACGGTTTCCTCGCCGATTTTAGCGTTATGTGACGGAAAATGGCTGGTTTAGTCATCCAATTGACGTGTTGTGGAAACAAATAAAGAATGTGCTACGTAGATTGGTTTATGGATAAGTGACTACATCTAGCTCTTAAGACTAATATTCAAGTACATATACTTGAATATTAATTTTAGTTTCGTGTCTTGTATTTGTCAAACAAACTTTACATAAATTAATGTAAAGATATTAGACAAAATACTCCTTTTTGGTCAAGAATTTTATAATTCCAGATGCAGATTAGACCGCGACAGATTTATAGTGAGGATTCTCTTAGTGAGTAAATGTTTATGATACTATCAAACAGACCATATTTTCAGGTGTTCATTAATTTGTCAGTAACTCTACCTATAAAGTGAAACATTTGCTCGTCTGAAAAACACATGTTATTCAAAAGAATCATAGACAATAAAAAACAAGGTGACAACTATTCTTTTGGATAAGTCGTGTCTCAGTGCCACTTAAAAAAAATGACAAAATAAATATTTATCAAAATACAAAGTGGGAATCTATAAACAGCCATACGTATCCTCTTAAACTTCACCTTTCACAACCTCCATCGGGAAATATCGAACGCAAATACAAACCGAATCTTTGATCTCAATCATTCGTATATTTTTAATCGTGAGTTTACGTTAATTACAAACAGTTCTCATATGCAATAAATCGACAAGTGTTTGCAAACAAACACACAAGAAACAAATAGCAGAGGTGGACTTTACGTATTCCTGGAAACCTTTAAATAGTCGGACTAGTTTCTACGATCTATCTACAGAGGCGACATCTCTTTGAATCCCATCTAATGATAGATGCACACGCTTTTGTTTCGTTTTAATTTATCGTAATGAAAATGGATGGCTTTGTCGCTTTTATCTTTCTTTTGATCGTGGTTTTTCAATGCCGCGAGTTCACTGGCCGAGGTTATTGTGTCTTCCCGATTTATTGTAACACGAAGTCTCCTTTTGTCATTTCGCAGAGATTAAGCTGATATGACAGGTCGCAGACGTAAAACGCGCTTGCAAGGTTCAACATAAAACCCGCCTTATTGCGAATGAAAAGTTTATTTACAGATGCAATAAATCTTGCATTTTTGTTTTTTAATTAAATATTTCCTTGTGTGCACTTTTTTAACAAAATCACTAAGAGATTTAATTTTTATTCCATAACATAATCTTACTTCTTTGACTTTCAGCATCATAATAAATAACTTGTAACAGACAAATTTGTTTTAAATAATATTTTATGCTTAATTTTGATTTGATGTAATAATTATGATAAACATTTCAACCACAGTCAAAAACTCACTTAAAATTGTACAAGATTTAACTTATTTACATAAAAGTTTGTCTTCGTGAGTTGATGAAATCTCTTCGCGTTTCTTTACCCAATGTATTAATTATCAAATGCATAAAAGAGGCCGCTTCATGAAATAAGTTATATTTACACACTTTGTTTTAGAACAACGACCTACTCGTGATTCCATACTTTATTTGGTGTTGAAATGAACCTTTTTTAAATAAATTGTCAGCGTAATTGACAGCTGTCATGTTGTCACACCGCGGCCGCCATCTTTGTTTCCCGCCCAAATTGCCGCGAATCGGGCCGCAAAGGTCTTTATTCGCGATCACTCACCGGTTTTTTGCGACGCTCATAATTTTTTAGTGCCACCGTAAATTGCCGCAGTGATATTTTTCACTAAAATCTCGTGGAAAAAATTTCATGAACCGCTTCATGGAAAACGTAATTGACATTATAATATCTGTAACGTTGCGCCAAGTAGGTTTTAATCATTTGTATGATAAAATATCGCTCGACTTTCATAGTCGGTTTATTAGGTCATTACTTTTTTAGAATGATGTATTCATAAGAAATTTATATATGATTTTCAAGCACTTTTGTTTTCTAATTGTATATCTAAGATTTAGAATACAGGTGGATGTTATTGTTCACGTATTATTAAATGCCAGGATTTATTTCATAATGAATCAATGCGATAGAAAGGTAACTTTGAATCATTAACTGGTCGTTTATCGTACAATGAATATGCTTTTACCAATCCCTTTTTCTCCAACAAAATTGCAACTGCCTTAAAAAAAATTAATAAATGTCAAAAATAGAATATATTAACAAATACATTTTGCAATAAAAATAAACTTTATTTCAAATCATTACGTATTGCATCGGGAGTTGTTTTAATGGGTTAAACGATAGACATTTCCAAAGTCGATAGTCGACTGTGGAAATAGACATGGGAGCAATGTCACAACGTCTATAATAAGACCTGCTACACCTGACATCCGGCGGAAGTGGCTGACACGCGCACACGCAGGTGTACGTCAAGATTTTTCTAGATTTCGTAGTACTGCAACGTTGTAGAAGCTTATCTAGATTAGTTATGGACTGATAAAATAAAGTTCGTAAATATTATCTAATTATCGTTTCTATAGTTTCATGAATATTAAAACTTGTTAATTATTTGTTTACATAATTATTTTCTGTGTTTGACATTTATTTATAAGAAAAATGACTCAAGCTTTAAATGTTTCTTTCAATCCCAAAAAAAAAAGAGGAAAAACTTCATCCGCGGATCAAGAAATCTTTTAAGCTCTCTTCGAAATAATTTTCTTTCCTACATGTTTATATTCGTGAAAAACTGATATAATAAACTGTTTTTATTTTCTTAATGAAGCCGTACGCGCTAATCTCAATTATTTTCAGTGTGTATACTTTTAATTTCCCCCGTTTCATCACTCCTGAGATTACAAATAAACACGTGCAGATTGTCTATGAAATAACTCAACGGTTGTTCCGTGTGCACATTTCTATGAATATTTTACAAACAGCAAATCTGCCGATAATGACTCTGCAATCAATTTAGAATTTTTATCTTACACTTTTTCCTTAAACAAGCTTGAGTCATTTGAGAGAATTTGGTTGACTTCTTCAACAGGAAAAGGAATTGAAGCAAAAGACACGAGATAATTTTCTAGTCGTAATGTCATTATCATCTTCAGCTGAAACACGTCTAGTGCTTACACCTCCCATAAAGGCACTTTAATCAGTTGTAATATTTAGGCATATTTGTACCCATATACAACAAACATTACATGAGATATACAACGCGGCATAGTAAAAATTCGCTTTTCATCAGTTAATACTCCACGTCATCTTTAGGAATAGTTTGGGTCACTTTGTCCAACAATTTTGTTGAACTGGTCAATATCGTTCTGTCGAACAGAAATCTCTAGGATACCTTTATAGTCTTAACTGGCATTTACCGGTACATAAATAACTCCTCTTCAAAGAGTAGGGTTTCTTTGAGAATTTCTCACATGTCACCTTTGTATCGACGCTTCCTCTGTTCTCTCGTTTGAATAATAGATTATCACAGGAAACGGGTAATTTATGAGACGTTAGAAACAGTTTTATGGATACTAAATTTGTGGTTAGGTTAGGTTAGTATTCTTCGCCTTTTTCAAGTTCATTTGTTTTTCAATGGTAACTGTAAACTTTTTTTTGCGAAATCAGCTTTACGTTGCTGTAAATAATGAGCAAACCTCTAACTAATTGGATCCAGTAATCCAGTGTTTGTCCAATCTTGTTTGTCGTAACAAACAAGCGATTCGATTTTCCTATAAAGCCCTTGAGAGTAAGAGACTATATTGTAGTGACGATATTTTTCTTTACGAAATCTAAAACTGATATTTGTAGAAACAGATATATAAATCAACTCATCATTTTTAAATCTGAACAACTGAGATAAGTCTTTGAAATATGATTTTTCATAAATCTATTTGTGTGTGATACGAAAATAAAGAGCAATCCTCTTGGAGTTACGAAATGACCCTTTGATGTCCTCCATTACAGCTCAGCGTTGGATATCGCACCAAAACAAATAGATTTGTTGCGTTATGGTTTCATAAATAGATTACCAAAGTGACCCTTTGGCAAATAATATTTCAATATGAAATATCCAAGATTCAGACTACATATCGGCTTGGGTTTTGTGTTTAGTGTAAATGTTTCTATTTAATTCTTCAAGATGAATAGGGTAAGATGAATACGTCGTGCATAGTCGATTGTTCTATCACCAGCGAAGTGGGCTTCTACCATTATTACAAACCGCACGCACCGTAATTGCTCTTGAACTGGTTAATTCATGCAAAAACTTAAGCTCATTCCACCTCGACTTTGCTTTCTGGCCAGCTTTGCTTATTCGTAGCAATAGGAACCAAATTTCTATGTTTCCTAGTGAAAGGTTTGCTATTATATTCATACTAAGATTTCCTTAAAACCATACTCTGAATTCATTTTCCAATAGCCGAAAAATCTTTCTCCGTACGAAAGCATACGAATACCGCGTGAAAGAGTTTTAAAATAATTTAACTGTAACATAAGCAATCAGAGGCGTGTTTCAACGATCGATTTATTTCAGCAAACATATAAATTCCGGTAAATATTTTCTTACGTGAGATCTCTTTAAGAGTTTACCTTTGCACGTCATCCTCCATACAGTTTTATAAACAAAAATAGCCGACGCCCGAAGCGTTGCAACCACGAAGGTCCGAGCATTCAAATTAAAACTGGGGCGAAAATAAACCACGTTCTGTTTACGAGGTCAACGCCTGACAACTAGACAAGTCTTTAATGCGAACCTATTTATATATTTTAATTACCAACACGCTATGAGCTATCGCAAATGTATAACGCTACGTTGCTAAAACTAGTACGACTTTCCCCGATTTTTTTGGTAATTATTAATTAATTCGGAAGGTGATTTCCTTTCTCAATCAAGTCGGAATTTTAATTGGTTGGCTGAAAAGGAAAACATGATTAAATAAATGCAAGGTTTGATGTAGTAAAAATTAAAGTGGCTTTATCAGCTATAATTTTGTATAATGTTATGTCATAAACGATAGTTTACTGTTTCATACACAACTAAATTTTTGAAATCGTTTCATTGCTTTCAGTGATTACCCCCATATACAGTACAGTTATTTAGTTACCTAGTATTAAGGATGCGAATTGAAGTAATTATCGTGTACTTTAGGTGAACCGAAATCATCGTTAGAAAATCTGCACCTTTAAGTTCTTAAGAATTTCTTCCAGAAGAAGTCCACCAACCCGCATTAGGCGCGTAGTGAACTGAAGCCTTTCCCATCTCAGTTGAAGGAGAATTCCCTGCCCTGCAGTAGGACGTAAATGGACTGATATAGATATTTTTTTCGTGTAATTCTCTTATAACATTCCTGTGGAGTAAACGAACTTGTCGATTTAAATAAAAGAACCAAAGCATGTTATTGAACTTATTCCGTAATAAAAGTTGTAACGCGATGTTAAAGAATTTTATTCGTTTCTTTGATAAAAAAATTTATGTCCCGAACCGCTGACACTAAATTTGGCGAACCGTTTTCTGGAGGTTTTCTTTGTCACCCAGTAATTTATTATCCAGAATTTCTGTTACACGGCACGGCGAAGCGATGGAACTTAAATGGGGTCGCCGCGATCTCTCTGCATAATATTAAAATGATTTATGCTAAGATTAATTCCGATTTTAACAAACGTGCGAGTGTGTTTACCGATGTTTGACAGTTTACGTAACTGCAACACCAACATTTCGAATTGACTACGAAAACATTTTTTAATATTACGATTTTATTTAACGAACATTACAAAGGTTTCAGAATAAATAAAGTCGCACCAATTAACTTTCTCACACGTTGTTTTTTCACAATGGAATTGTGTCATACATTTCGTGTTTAAGTAAATCCATCTTTTGTTTATAAATAACCTGTAACCGGAACAAATATACGGCACACCGTCTGAGTCGAAGGTGCAAAAGCGAGCGCGGGCGCCTAAAGCTCCGACGCCGAACAACGCAGCCACAGTCGCTCTCAAAACTCCGCCACGAGCACACGCGCTCTCAGCCGCGATATAACACTCGATCGGGATCGCCGAACATAACATAAACTAACTTTGGAAGTCGGTGTAAACAAATATGATAGCGTGAAACACGCAACAATGTCGTTCTGTAGAATTACCGGCCGCAGTAGAGGGCTGCCGAAGCCCAACTACTTTCCGCTCCTCGCGCCTATTTCTCCTGCGGATGCGAAACGCTGCTGCAGGATCACCGGCAAGTCTTATGGATTACCGTCGCACCACTACATTCCAGTATTACTAACAGCACGGTCGTCGAAGGCGAAATGCAAAATAACAAACGTATCCGGCGAACTTGGACCCCATCATTATTCACCAGAAATAAACTATGGAAACAGAAAACACGAATTGCTGCCAGACTACAGATATATTTTCCCGGTGCTTGATGGTTCGACTGAAGCGCAAAAGAGTTTGATTGAAATGCTTTTGGGTAAACAAGTGACAGACGATAAGCGCTATGTATACACTGTTCAAGAAAGAAGATGTAGCTTGGTGTTCTCCGCTCAAATGGAGATGGCAGTGCGTGACGGAGATGTTAGAGACGTTATGTTGGCTAAGGACTCGGACACAGTGTTAATCAAAACGAAACAAGGCCGTAGCGTCTCAATGGACTTTAAAGATTTTACTGAGGACGTAGAAATGTTCGAAGGCGAGGGACCAAACGCTGAAGTGCTTAAACAACGCGAAATTGAAGAATTAGAAGAAAGGAAGAAGAAGAGGAAGCGAGCAGGAGGATTGTCGTCTATGAAGAAGATATTTGAAAATAAAGAAAAGTTAGCTGAAGTGCAAGAGTTAGAGGAAGAAAAGCTTCGTCAAGACCGCAAAGCTAAAAAAGCCAAGTTGGAGGAAACAAGATACGAAAAACACGATGTTCGGACTTACTCATATAACAACTTCGATGCCCAACATATGCGTTCTAAGACTAGTATTATTATGAGCAGTGGGGAATGGAGGGAGCACATGCATCCGTTACTTGAATCCTGGGATTGGGAAGCATTTGAAAAGGAAATAAATGACGAACACATTGAACCTAAAATTACTGCATTACCAACTCCAGTGAAATTAGTACCTTACCATTGTGAAGCAGAAATCTACGATGTTGACCGCAACATCAGCGACGTGTCAGTTGCTTTGGAAAATGTACCTTGTGTTAATCCGTTAAAACCTATTAAAGCACGGCCCACTGAGGCCGTACTAAGTGCTGTAAAAGAAATATCAAACGAACGTCTCGTTGAAACTGCGGATGTGACAGAAAAGTTGATGCAAAGTGATAAACTCGATATGCTTCCGACAGTGGACAACTTGCCTGAAGTGGTTAAAAATATTAAGAAAGGCAAGCGTGAGAAAATTGCCAAGATTTCCGGACTGACAATTGACATAAATAAAGCCAAGAAATTCGTTCCCGGTCAGTTAGTAAATACGCCACAGGGACCTATTTTCGTACCGGGCCAGACTGTTGACACGCCCAACGGACCGATATTTGTACCTGGTTTGAGTGTGAATACTCCAGTCGGTCCTGGATTGATTCCAGGACATATTGTGACAAATGAAAACACAAATGAACCATTCTTCCTGGCCGGACAAGTGTTGCAAACAACAAACGGTGAGGAATTTGTTTGTGGACAAACGTTTAAAAACAAGGACGACTCTTACAAATTCACTGAAGGTCAAACTGTAATGTCTGAAGAGGGATTAAAATTTGTACCAGGAAAAGTTGTTACTACTGGAGCTGAGGACGTTTTTGTACCCGGTCAATCCATCTTAACACCAGACGGCGTGCAGTTTGTGCCCGGCCAAACAATCACAGAAGCAGGTGGCGTTACGTTCACACCTGGACAAAATGCGAAGATTAACAATGAATGGCAGTTCGTCCCTGGTCAAGTATTACATCAAGATGATGAATTACACTTCGTCCCCGGTGCAACGATCGCGACGCCAAATGGCCTAAAATTTGTAGCAGGTCAAACAGTTACTCTTAACGGGGAGTCTCACTTCATACCTGGAATCACCAAAACAAACAGTAACAATACTTTAGAATTTGTGCCCGGAACTACTGTTGACACAATCGATGGACCTAAATTCATCGAAGGTCAAGTTGTACGCACTGATTGTGGAGAAAAGTTTGTGCCTGGAAAGACCATTGTTCAAGCTGACGGTCATGTCGAATTTTCTGTAGCCAAGTCAGTGGAAGATATTACTTTCACAGAAGGTACGCCTATGGGTTTGCCGATTGATATCAAAACATCTTCACTATCTGAAGAGTCTTTGTATGTTTTCGGACATATGGTTCAAACAGCTAAAGGTATTGAATTCTACCCAGGACCAAGAATACCTAAACACGAAGGCAAAGTTGTTCCCGGAAGACTAGTAAAGAATGAAGCCAATGAATCACGATTTGTTCCTGGAATGATGGTCGAAGGTATCTTCGTACCTGGACAAATAGTATTTACTGAAAATGGTGAACAGTTCGTCCCGGGTCAAGTCGTCGACACAGCTGATGGTCCCAAGTTTGTACCTGGGCAAGTGGTCAACACCAAATCTGGACCTAAATTTGTTCCTGGTCAAACTATCCATACTATTGATGGTCCCCGGTTTGTTCCCGGTCAGATTATAGAAACTAAAGCTGGCCCCACTTTTATACCTGGACAAGTTATATCGACTGAAGATGAAGGCTCAAGGTTTGTTCCTGGTCAAGTAGTGGATACCGAAGAGGGGCCAAGATTTGTCCCTGGACGTGTCATAGAAACAGACGACAATGGCGTTACTTTCGTGCCCGGACAGATTGTACAAACTCCGGAAGGTCTGAAGTTTGTGGCTCCAGATCTTACAGAAGGCGAAGAAGGTCTTGAATTCTCTGTTCAAAGTTTCGTTGTTACTCCTGAAGAATTAAAGCTGTTGAAAGTTAAAACAAATCCAAATGACACTACGTCGACTAAAGGAGAACTTACCATTGACACTAAAATGCTGAGACAATTGTCAGAGGCTGGAATGTCTATTGGAAGACAAGTCCCAGCTGACTTACCAGCTATTAGCGTTGTTTTAAACCAGACCAAAAATGCAGAGGCTTTAAAAGCATTTGTTACAGACTTTGGTCTAAAAGATGAGGTCGCAAATCAATTGATGGAAGTCATTACTTCAATTATAGAAATGAGTGCTCATTTAAAGTCTGAAATACATGAAAATCATAAAAGTGAAACTTCAAGTAACGAAATGAAAAAGGGAAGAGTTAACAAGAAAAAGATGAATATACATGAGCAAAATGGATATACTGGTGGTAATGGACAGACTGCTCATCAGGAACATGTTAAAAATTCAATTGCTGCGGCTGTACTGGCCGCGCTAGTTACTGCTGAACAATTTGAAGAGGTCAATAATAATAACAGTAAAGAAAAATATCAAATGATTCTTAAATCAATAGATACTATTTTAGGAAAAACAATAGATGCTGACTTTGTGTCTGCTATGTACAGTATTCTTCAAAAAGAAGAAGACAAAGAAACACTTTGCGAAGAAATCCTGGAAAACACCACAGAACCAAAAGTAGAACTAATAAAAATTGCCGTCAATAATGCCTTACACAAACATTCCTTTACCGAAGAAGATATAATAGAAAAGTTCGGTGACTTCCTGAGCTCCGAAAATGAAGTGTTGGGACCAGCCTTCAAAAACATTTCAAAGAGTGATACAAAGCTTCTCCACCATGTATTAGGACGTATTTCAGAATCGATCTCATTTATTAAAACTGATCATGAAGCAACCGAAACACTCCAGAAGGCTATCGTGTCTGCTGTTCAAGAAACAAGCAGCAAAGAAGTGGAAGTTATGCTACAAGAAACTGACACGGAAAATTTAAAAGAACTAATTGTGCAATCAGTCGGCCTCGCAAAAATCCTTGGGATGAGAGACATCGCTTTCAAGTTAATGAAAGTTTTAAACGAAGAGGGCAGCTTGGCTAAAATAGCCGAGGACACTACTAGTCTGAATATATTAAAACGTTTAACAGTTATGAGGAAACTCGCTGAAAAAACTCCGAGCTTGCACTCAGCGTTGCGCAAATTGGAATCCGACCCAGAACTGGCTCGCACAGACCCCAAACTCCGGGACCTGGTGCGAGAAAGTGCTGCACTTATGATTATTCCAGAAGATCCGCCTCTTATGACGTCCGAAGATGTTCCGTTGAGTTTGCTTCAGCCTGAAAATAGTCTTGCTATGGAAGACTTTTTATTCCAGCGAAGGAAGCATGTTTCGGGAGCACTATTAATTATGAAGAAAGGATTACAGGCAGTCGTGCCTCGTGAAGCTAGTCGAGCCGTATTGACTGGACAAGTAGCTTACACAGTGCTCGATGAAAATGGCATCAGACACTTCGAACCCCTACACGTGTTCTCGGCTCTAAATCTAAGTCAACCGACCGCACACCGCTTCTCTATGTACAGCTGTCCGGTCGTAGATGATAACGATGAAGACCTCCAAACTTTTACTGGATATTGTAACATAAGCAACAATCAAAGAATTACTAAATTCGGCGGCTGGGGACGGAAATACAGCGGAGTACTGTTAGATAGAGAAAACACTAGAAGCAGAATGAGTAGTTTAGAGACTACGCCCAGTTATAAACGTTATTCTTCGCGATCTATGTCGCGATCTCGTTCTACTTGTAGCCGAAGTCCCCCTAAGGTAACCTAGGATAGTTTACGCTAAGTATAGTATTTATATCTTCGGGACTAAATGTTATATTTCTTTTGTTTTAGGTAGAGGATGTGGTGGTGGCGGCGACGGATTACACCGCCACCGCTGATGACGAAGTGTCACTCAAATCGGGTGACATCGTCGAGGTTCTCGACAGCAAATCCGCTCTTGGATCCAAGTAAGTTTTATCAATTTGGCATGCGTTCTAACCACTTTGGCTATCACCACGCGCGCTTTGGACTGTCTACACCATACTAAAACACAATTACACAATTTCCACATAACCCATCGATGACCACACGTTCTTAACATCGTTACAATATTTAACCTACATAAGTCACGAGTAACCAGGAAACGGGTTTGCATAGGTGATATATTAAGAATGCATCTTTATAGCATATGATGGGTCACACATTCCGCTGTGGGCTCTATTACGGTACGAATTTAGCTGGAGTTCGTTGCACTGCGACTTGCCACACGGCGTGTTCTAATTTCGCCTATTAATGCACTTGTTTTTTTACCCCATTACGATGGTAGTAATTTTGTTTATATGGCTCCATAAACACGAATATTTTCACACACCGATCTTGTTTTGACATATCTAGCACGATCATCAAATGAAGTAAGGAATGGAGTATCGAAACAGCGATAAAATATTTTAAAAGCTTAAGAAATCCAAGCATGTTTTATCTTAGGGTTGAAACATTAACTAACTCCCTCATTTCCATCTGGTGTCTAACATTGATCACCGAAATGACTGAATGATGTCATAATGTGAATTATTGGTACAGGTACAGAGGGCGTGTGTATTGTTACGAGAATCATTTCTTCCAAACCAGAGGTCCGTCTCTGGACTATGTTTTTAGTGTGCCCACATACAAAATGTACTATTACTGATGCAACATGGAAGATGCGAAGATCACCGTCATAGTATGCCATTGTATATATCTCGCTTGCTAAGATATCGTATTGTATCATTTATGTGTTGTGATCTGATATATGTAATGTGATAACAGTATTCAACCGAAATCGTAGTTTTAAGACAATCAATATGTATAAGGTATGTAATAAAATTTACAACTGTGCAATTTCCTTTTAAATGTAATTTAGGACATGTGTTCCACACAACTGTCTATTGTCTATCGTAGTTTGAATAAAATCTAGTATTGTCTATGATTATATCGCTAATACAAAATAGATTTAGCAGCATTTATCTGTGGTTTTTGCAACTATATTTATATTATTTTAATTAGAATATAAGACATCTGATAATGGTTTTAAATACAAATAAATGGACATAAATATTAAAACCATGAAATACATGTTTCATTTATCTTTGAATCGTTTATTATTAATGTTTTTTTTAATCGTTTATTATTATAATTAGCATTCAAATCAGCTATATTATACGAATATCAAATATAATCACAATATGATTTCAAACAACGCTTGGCTGAAGAGTCCAGTTGTTTGCACATTTATTAATAAAACAGTATCCATTTGTGTATTGTTATTTGCTTTATTTTCTGTAAATATGAAACTAAACCATTTGGCAAAGCGCCAAGAGTTTGAACTATACTCACTGAACAGGACGATGTGATCTAAATTAGGACATATGCAGGTGAATATAATTCTAAATTGGTTTACAGGAAATACGTGGTTGCTTAGTTGGCAAAGATATTTTAAAATCTGTATTGCATTTAAAATCAATTTTATTTCGAGATAAAGATACCTGTGTATTGTTATATTTGCGCAATGAATTATCACGCAATTTTAACGGCATAAACTATTCTACACACACACACTTCTTTGAATAGCAGAATACCACAGAAGACAACCAACACACAACTCAACTAAAATTCAACGAGTCTTTCTAGAATACTTAGTAAAAGTTTTACTCGTAAAGAAATAATTTGTTTCTAAGCCACTGGGAATTCTACAGCCTAGACATCGTCAACGTAACGTTTAAAAATATAACCAATAATGCTATTGTTCTTAAAAGCAATTACTTAAGTTCCGTCCCTTATCTGAAATAAATCTCTACTTTATACAATACAAAACATTATAAAATATGATTGATGTAACCCAGGAAGCTTAACTCGACTAAATATAGTTGTTGAAAGTTCTTATGATACAATTGCAACTTTTGTGCACCAGGTTTGACGGTAGCATGGACAGAAATGACAGCGGATGGTGAAAATGTCCAAATCTCCATCGAAATCTAGCCTATCTTTAACCAGCAAAGTATTAGTCACAAAAACAGAATCTAGAAACTATTGGTTACTCCTCTGCTGCCAAAATATTGTTTTAAGAATTGTGTACCTAGGTAGATTATACACCATGAAATAAGAGAAAGTAAAACAAATAATTTTTATTATGTAATCAAAGTTTATAAACAAGGTAATACTAGGTACAAAATCAAGCTGATAGTCCGAACCCCACTCTTAAATTATAAAATTAACCGAGATTTTTTATCTATAACCTACGAAAATTAGCTTTGACAACCTTTGATCAATTGATGAAAAAGTAAGTTAGAGTAATAACTATTTTGTCATAATGTACAAATGTGTAAGAGAGTAGATATATAGTAAAATATTGATCAGGTAAATGAGTCATCCATTTGTACGAATGTATCTAAGTGTCCAGTCGATGACGCTGTTATCTGGAATTACACTGATTCACTAAATTATTACCGGCATGAATATACTACGAAACAAAAGAAAGTAGTTTGTTTGTTTGTACGGTCAATTTTTAATTCAAGAACTTGAAGATTATCTTCTTGAGAGTTATTTTAGTCGTAGTAAGACCATTTAAACTTTTGAAAAGCTAAATCAGGCAAGTAATTAAATGACACTGTTATAAATAAACTATTCCTAAATATGGATAATAAATAATTTACTAACTTTAGGGACTGTATTGTCATAGAGAAGAAAATTAAACGATAGACTTCATTTTATTAACAATATTTTTCCTTACGTTGATTATACAATAATATACATTAAAATCTTTTTACAAAACTATATAGACATATAATGACGTTATTTATACATCACAAACAATCATTCGTATAAAATTAATAAAAGAATCTCTTTCCCTACTCACGCGTCGTTTCATTTGTTTTGAGTTTTAAAAATTTAATACCTAAAGAACTTCGACTTCAATGATACTCTTTCATCTTCTATTTTACCTTAAAACCCCTAAAGCAAATCTAAAACAATATTATGTTTATCCGGATTTAAAATCACTGAATCGCTTAGGAAAAGTCCAGACAAAACCGCAAGTCGGAACGCTAGGTAATATCTAGGCGGGCGTTTCCGTTGGCAGGTCGCCAAGCCGACACGTTCAGGTGGAGAGGCGATCACACCACTTGGATTTATTACTTCCACTGTTATATCAGGATAACAGAAACAGGCACTTGAATAGAACATTGGGCTGTCGAAGGATAAGATGTAGTTAGTGTAAAAGAGGTTGGTGTTGTGAATGACGGCCTCCTTGGTAGATGCGATGGGATTTTGAGCTAGTTTCAAAAGTGAATACTGCGGATTAGTTTTCTAAAGAAATAGTTTAAATACTCGTTGTCAATAGGCATCACCATCAGTCCAAAAACATCCACTGCTGGTATGTCCAGCATGTATGGTGGTCTTTCCCAGACTGAAGACTTCCGTTTCATTTTTAGAAAAGTTAAATAACTTTTTATTTTATACGATTTGCTTAAGACGATCTACCAGTGTATTTTTACGTCTTCTTTGTTAAGTTAAATAAGTAGTTATTTATAGCTTGAATTTACACCTCAAGAAAAGTTTGGATAGTGATTAGAAACTATGAGAAAATTTTCAGATACTCCTTTAGTCCCTTCTATAATAATGAATTTATAACTTTCGATAAAAATAACAATTTTCTGATATTACAACACACAATACAGAGAGGCGATATTATAGAGAACATAGAAAGCTGTTAAACGTAAGCAGCTTTTAAAGTGACTAAAGAAATTTTTCAAGGAGACCTAAAACCAGTAGTGGAGGTTTTTTCAAACTATATGCCCCAGATTCGAACCTGCTCCTAATTTCACAGCGTCTCTGTCCACGAAGGCTGTCAATACCGCGGGGTATATGAAGGAAGTTGCGAATGGTGCCGCACTGACGTCATAAAGTTTTTGGGGCAGCCTGAAATAGCCGAGCAACTTGGGCCGTATGCAGAGTAACTGCCGACTAATTATTGCTCGTAACTGCGGGTTATGACGTCGACAGACTGCTAGTTGTGTAACAATCATAACACCGTGAAATATCAACGGTTTTAGTAGAATTGTTAACGTTGCGTTGGCAGTGAGACGTAAACTTATCGACGTGGGACTAATGGAGCTATGAATAGTTCTGTAGTTAAGAAAACTGGCGTCGGGCTTTATTGTGAAATTTTTATTGTTTTTGGTATAGTTTATCCTTTATTCAATGCTAACAGTAGGTATCCGTTTCGTCCGGGCTTTAGTTTATAAAAAAGTATCCTATGTTCATATACCCATTCCCAAGATCCTATCTGAGTTCATAGCAAAAAATATACAAATCGGTTTATTTATTTGGGTTTAACCATAAAAATAAAGAAATATTACTTTTCTTAAAAGAAAGAGAGGAAAAAGCTTATGAAACTTTAAATTAATATAAATTCTAAAATGATTACAATCACACAAAAAATATAAAGATTAATGAAAATATGTCTATGTAGACAGGAGGAACAAGCAATAGGATTGTCATCTACTTATCTGTCAACATCAGATATAGATCTGATATATAGAAATCAGAGATAAAAGCCTTAACACGCTCATCTCGGTTGACGCAATACATACTTTTAAAAAATCCCACTGGACACCTTTAAGTTTTGCAAGTTTCTTATCAATGTTTTCCTTCAATGTTAAAGTGCGTGATAATTCATTATTAATACACAAATCAAATTTGAAATTCAGAAATATATACCAAGCATTTTAACCAGCGACCGCCGGTTCCTTGACAAACCACGCATATTAAGATGCTTCGATTCAAAAGAGCTTGTAAAAGTCTATTTGAATAAAGGAGATTTGACTTTGACTTCACATAAAAATCCAATAAGCCATCGGTTCAACCCGACCGAATAGTGGTCCCATCAGCCAGTCCTCAAAACTTTCCAAAAAAGATTATCTTCAAGGTATTCTCTGACGTCACAGCAATTAAACTCCTATCCAGCCACCTTGAGCCGCAAATCCTGAAAGTGATCGTGTCGTTACCTCGCTTAGTGATTGACAGGCTCTCGGGTGCCAAGTTCCTAAGAAAGCTCTAAAATAACCTGGAGATGGACGCCTGCAGCCCTGACAATGAGAAGTGACACCGTACAACGTTTGATGGATGGCAACATTACGCAGCCCACACTCGACACGCGAACGTCTATACCGATATAAACTTTCATTCTAATAATATTAATATGAAAGCTGTTGTGTTTGATACGCAAAAGCAGATCGGATTTAGTTGTTTTCAACATGGCTGCTGTTGTTAAGTTACCAATGTGCGTAATGCAGGTTCAAAATGGTGACCGTCGCTTCGCTTCGAGAAATGCTTGTATAAGGAATTAAAATGTCTCATCATCATCATCATCATCATCATCATCAGCCAAAGGACATCCACTGCTGGACATAGGCCTCCCCCAGAGACTTCCAAAGCGCTCTATTAGAAGCGGCCTGCATCATTATTAAAATGTCTAGCACAAAATAATTCATCGTTTCATCATCAACCCATATACGTCCCACTGCTGGGCACGGGTCTCCTCTACCATTAAGAAAGGGTTTTAATTATAATGCCCAATACCAAAATGATTATAATACCAAAAATACTATTCCGATACCGGGAATCGAACCCGAGCCTCCTGGGTGAGAGCCAGGTATCCTAGCCACTAGACCATATCGGATATGGATCAATGGGCCAATTTAGCATTCTGATTTATCTAAGACAGAATATTTGAAGTATGCCTATGATTTAGATGATATTTAAAACCCATTGATATCTCCTATTTTTCTCTTTATCAAAATAACATGACAATAAATTTAGCTAGGCGACTGAATTTCTTTGCGGTATTCAAATTAAACGGGCACCACACACAATCTCTCCCTAAAACTTACAATTGTTCAGATTTAAGTAAAAAAAACTACCTCGAAATACAATGCTGCGATATGATATTTATGTATCAAACCTTTAATATGACACCAATATGCTAAATATGAAAATGGTATAATGGACAGCTTTAACGCCTTAGTACGTACTTCGCTTATCATTATAAACACAAGGGTATCGTTAGGGTACATAATATAAGGCAAAAATATTAAGCTATTTGCACCCAAACCACGAACATTCGTAGTCTTATCATTAGTCCTAACTCAGCAGTAATGCCTTCCTCATAGTCTGTAACTAACCGAACGAGCCCTCTCTCATATCTCCCTCCCTCTGCCAGGAGCACGCGTCTGGCGAGCCTCGACGTGGACGCCCAGCTCCTCGACAACCCAGCGGCCAAGCACAAGATAGCTGTTCGACCCAAGAAGAACCATCCTAGAAGCAAATCGGGAACCAAGGTTGACAAAGGCAGCGAGAGGTAAGATTGTCTGGCCCTTCATTTAGAACCTGCATGGGATCTGAAATGTGTGTGATTCTGTAGATTTTGTTAAGATTACATACACACGCATATGTATACTCAAGCTTGTACTCCCCAAAGGGATGAGCAGAGGTACATTTCTGCACCCCTATTCAGATTATTAAATTACTTAACATTAATTATTTTTAAATTGCCAGTGATAAGTGTCGTTACTTTTTACCTGTTCGCTTCAATTTATTTTAAGAGTATTTAAAATACGATTGGGTTCTTACGTGTAACACTTTTGTCTGACACCCTAAAAAATAGCTAAAATAGATGTCATTGCTACTTTAACATCAATGTTTTGTAGAATGTGAAGATTATAGTCACCAAATTATAATGTATGTAAAATGTATTAAACTACTTCAAGTCCGTGACCGCGTTATGAATTCCCTGCGTTCTCTATATTATTTTAACACAATTTTAATGTGTTAACAGTACCAGCTATTACAGTCCAATGTCGATGGCACTACAATGATGCAGTACAATTTTGTTTAAACTCGCTTGACCTGATTTCATACTTGACGTAATTTGCGGATTTCTTCTGATATAACCCAGCTGTCTTCTGACCTAACCTTGGAATTAAAAACTGAAGTTTTTAAAAGAAAAAATTAAGTGTCTTTTCATGTTTCACCTTGAATATGGAACTTGTAATAATGAAGGTTGTTAAATGTGATTAACTAAACAGCTCCTTTACCAATTAGTCTACATACAAAGATTAAGTAAAAAGTCTACAATGAAAATAGCCTTTTCACAAGATCTAATTTTTCTCGATAGCAAAAGTCGATGAAATCGGTGCAGTGGTTTTCGAACAAAAGAACATTAGACAGACGAAACAGATTTGATTTAAACTATAGATCATCTCAGTTGTAGAGCAGTGTGACGCTTATGGGCTAATGATAATACATAGACCGATACAACCTTTTGAAAGATGATGGCATATTGCAAGATGGTTTTACTTATATCGACATAGCATCGTTTGGTTATTAATGATTATTATTATTGTTCCTAAAGTTTAGTAAACATTTAACCGGTCGACAGCAGCATCCATTTACAACTGCAACAAAGATGTCTGCTCCAGCGTGAGAACGCTATTTTGGTTAATTTCGTACTTGAAACTCACAGCTGCAACGGTAGCCGATGTGCCGTCGCTTACGCATTTAACTACATTGTACACGTTGCTGAGGAAATAGGAGCTCATTTCAGTCAAATAATTGTCATTATACATATTGACACTTAATCTCAGATCTCATAATCGACAGTCCCGTGGCGCAGTTAGCTAGACCCCAGCTTGCGAAACGAGCGGCCGTGGGTTCGATCCCCGAGACAAATGTTTGTGTGATCCACAAATATTTGTTTCGGGTCTGGGTGTTTGTGAGACCGAAAAAAGTCTCTCGTAATTTCTGATACCCACGACACAAGACTCGTATCTTAGTGTGGGGTCAGGACTATGTATGTGACTGTTGGGTGTATTTATTTATTTATAATCATAACACATCATAATCTTCAACCTATTTGAACTGACCTGCATTCTGTCACACCATACAACTGCAACTCTTGTACACCAGGATTGAAAGTTACACACACAGAAATGATACTGAAAGCCGTAGCCGAGTCAATGAGATTTTAGTTAGTTATCCCAATACGATATTAGTCAGGCAAATGGGAGTGGCAAGAGGGAGACGAAATATTACATTCTGGTTTAATACCTTATATGCTGGGCTTTTAAAACGGTTGAGGCGAGAATAAACCACGGATAATGTATGCGTATACAGGGTGTAAACAGACAGTGATCGGAAACTGAAACCGGTAATAGGTCCGGCAAAATCATGACTTTATGGATAGATCCACCATAACTATTACCTATTTCAGTTTATGATCATGGATTTTTTTACATCGGTTTAAAGACTCTAACATGTGATATGATGCTAATGAATCTTCAACGCAGCCATTGAGCCAATTAGCTACATAATAATCTCTCACAATAAATGCTTTCGTAATTTCTTTATGACATTGCGTCCGGTAACACAAACACTCAGAGACAACGATACCCAAATAATATATTATGGTTTCCTGTGCTCCGCGTCAACATAAAAAATATTACAAGAAATTCGAATTAAACAAGTGGGTCATGTGTGTACGACGTCCGTTAATGAATAATGCAAATTTTTCATTATTCTAAATGTAGGTTGATAGACGGATACTTCAGATGGACTATGATGAAACAGTTATGAAGAATTGCTGCTTTCTGCTAAAAGACAGATAATGCTTCTCGTCTTTTTATACTTTTCTTTTGGTCATTTGAAGTTTCTGAAGGAACATAATTAGGTTGTAAGATAAGGGAGGCTACAACATTGGTCAGTTAATCTTCTTCCTTCCTTTATCAACCCATATACGCCCACTGCTGAGCACGGGTCTCCTCTACCATTGAGAGGGTTTAGTCCATAGTCCACCACGCTGACCTAGTGCGGGTTGGCGGACTACACACCTAAGAAATTCACACCTAGTGCAGGTTTTTTTACGATGTTTTCCTTCACCGTTAAAGCAAGTGATAATTCAATGTGAATACTGATATGTACTGTGATGTCACAGTTAATACTGATTATTTTTTATTATTTGTGTCAGAACTCGAAGAAACATAATATGAACAAGCAAAACACTAAGGGTTAGGTATCAATTATTATCCTTTAACACGATTAATATTGATTAATGATAAAGCAATAACTAGAAATTAACTAGAAGCAGATGTATTGAGCGCGACTTTATGATACCTTCATAATCTCGGTTAAATAGTTGTTGCAATCTGAATTTCATAACTATTGCAGCACTGAGTGGGCTGTATTTTATATACTTAACGAATGTCTTCAATATGTGTTTACTACTCAAATACATGCCAACAGTTAAACTGAAATGCATGTTATTTCACCATAAATTAAGCTCAAAGATGAAAGCTGAAAATATATAAACTGAATTTGCTTTTTGAATCGGAATTTAATAAAAGGATTCACGTCAATGTTTGCTGCATTAAAGGGCTGTTTATTGTACCTTACGCTTATCGATTTATTATTAAACTAAGTGAGGTACGTTACAAAAGTACAAGATTCATGGCTTCTATTGAATTTTTTTTTAAAACATATTTCCAGCGTTTATTTTCCTTGCTTTTTTACAATTATATTCGATTTCATGTATACGTGAAATAGCAACCAAGTAGGTAACAAAGACTATATACTCATACTATTAAATATGATATAAGTACTTAATTTTAAAATCAATTATAATATACTTGAAACTTGGTACTGTAATATAATCTAGGATGAATAACTATGCGTGTGAGATTTTAAATTTATATCAGCATGAAATCCATACTTTGTAAACAAAATAGGGGTATTATTTTTAGAAATTATTTCGTAAAAAACAGAAAATCTAACGAAAGTATCAGTCACAGTCTAGTCGCACAGAAACAATTAAATGATGATTTAGTACAAGAATAAATCTTGTGTAGATGCGTTTAAATTTGGACTCTTGAGTTTAGTGCGTGTTCGAACGAGGGCAGCTGCTGCACGCAAAATTTATCGTTACGTGTTTTCTAATGATATTTCTTTGATAATATCAGTCTGCCAAACTTGCGTAGAACACGCGGGACATGAGATTAAAGAAACACCCAAGGCCAGGTCACAGGAATTACATTGAACTTGAAAAGTCGAGGAGGCTGATCAAAGCATTATTATTATTATCGTAGATTAAATTTATGAGCAATTTTTTTTAAATTCGAAAGTTAATAATAATATGACTTCATTAACCGCTATTTCGACTGTTTCATCTACGTTAAATGTTATTTCATTCCCTTGCTACTGTTCCAAGACAGTTTCTTTTTAAACAAGTCTCCCATAATGAACTTCGGGAATGCTGAACATCTTAATGAGCGATATTGGGTCAACGTCCTCGATTTGCATAATGGAAAGAACTTCGCAGCCACACAATCATATGAGCGGTCCATCCAACAACCAGTATGTATTGACCCGTCGACGAGGAAAATCTTTATTTCTGGTAAAGTAAATACCCAGACACTCCGGCTCCCCGTGTATTGGACCGAAAAATTGGCCTGAACGCAGTTCCCAAAATAAAACACTGCATTATTAGCGTTATTATACGGCTCACAAGTGAGAGTCGACGCGGGGACAAAACGATATAGTGTTTCACTATTTTTTCCTTTCACATTGCACGCTCCACTTTAGCTCCAGTCACCTATATAAGCATTTTGTCGGGCAAATCTAATTGCGGATGGCTGGTTGCCGACCCAGTTACGTTTTGGGTGGCTTTAGCATGTTGTCTGACAGGCCTGGCACTGTTTTTTCTACGTTGGATTTTTGGTCTTTCGATAGACGGTTTATTATATTCTGTTTTTTCTTATGTCATTCCATCGCATGCAAAAAAAAACTTATGTTTTCTTGCTACGATTAAAACACTAGCGATACAAGTTTTAGAAACAGGTAATATTATTTCCATAACGGTGAAGGAAAACCTACACACGTAAAATTTCTTTGTAATTTCCTTGGTGTATAGTCCGCCAACCGACACTAGGCCAGCGTGGTGGACTAAAGCCTAAAGGTCCGTCCCCAGTAGTGGGACGTGTTTGGACTGATGATGACGAGTTATTTAGGAAAATACAAGCAAAAAATGTAATTTACGTATGATACTGTAAAGTTAAAAACCAATCGTAGGTATAAGTATTCGAATAAGCAAAAAATTTGATTGCTGTTCAACGGACTGAAAACAAAAGTGACACACAAGTTCTAACCTCTGCGTTTATCTATTCTTAGTTTAAGGACAACTATTAAGACGTAAATAAATACCCACGTATTGTTATTATTAAAAGTGTTCACATATCTGTCTACCTGTCTGCCAAAATAGATTATGGGTAGTAAATAAAGCAGAACGTTTATGAGGTTGCAAAATGCCGCGTTGAAATAATGGCTACGTTTTATTGTTGGAACTTGGAGCCGTAGTTGGCTCTTGAGAGCTGTTCGTTATTGGTGTTATTATGTCGACCTATGCGCAGAATAAAGTTATACGGACATAATCTCAACTTCCCTTTCTCAGCGATTTAAACTTAATTGGGCACAAAATTATCTGTAACTTTTTTTGTTCTTCAAACAACAACAAAAGTTATGATTATCATTATTTTACTAGAGCAATATTATTATAAACAAGTTTAACTCTATTTTAGACACAAAAAGCACTTTGGTGTTATAGTCATAAGTAACCTTATTCTATGCATAGGTCGATGTTTATGGAGTTTTACGCCTTCGACTTTTAAAAAGAGATAGGTTTAGGCGAAGTTGTATTTGATTTTTTTAATTCAGTAATAAATACTTCTGTAACTAACCTGATGTAATAGTTAACGAGACCTATCAATTATTTAACTTTAATCCCGTTGTTTTTCTTTGATATACAAATTCTATCTGTAGAGGTCGGCTTCAGTACTTGCCAGCGATTGCGTGTATGCATGGATTATATGACGTCGAAGTAATTAGAAAAAATTGGAACATGCGAAAATATTATCCGTTACACACATTATCTAAACAGTTTTAAATAACGTTTTTATATGCATACTGTAAATTACCTTTTTGCTATTATAAAAATGCATTTTTATCACGCTCTACAATCCAACTTCAAAGATTAACTATCGTTTTATACTCCAAAATGCCTGGCGACCCCAAACATCGTTTTTGAAAATCAAAAATGCATCTCAAAGCTCGAATATCTGACACAAAACAGACCATTAACCCATATTTTGGCAATATAACATTAATGTTGCTATAAATTTGGCGCGCATACCATAATTCCCATATATTTTGTATTGGCAACCCAGAAAACGGGATTGGTCGTGTCAGTGTTGTCAAAAATTTACGAGATGAGTATTCCTTTGATGATAATTGCGTTAGATTGAGGCTATTTTTTAACCCTGTGCCATGAACTCTAATTGGAGTGATGGATCGGGGACATCCATCCGTCTCGTACGCATCATGGGATAATTTTAGACGTTAATGGCTGGCCAGATTATTTGTGTTTTTGGAATAATATGATTTACTAACTTTAGCGAGCGATCTTTATCGCTCTGAAAGGGGGAACTGGCTTCATTTCTTTTTTTATTCGGAGATATTCTTCTTTAAGTGTTTTTTATAGACTACTTAGTTTGTGGAAAGAATATAAAATCCAAAAAAAATTAAACGACAAAAAGAACCTGTTGGAAAATAATACGTCATTCACCGTCATACATCCCTTCCTCCTAAACGAATTGAAGCATGAAAAAATAATACAACACAATATTTATGTATCACACAATATACTATCCATCTGAGTCCGTGGTTGAACTTGCAGTCTCCCACTTCACAAGCATGTAACAAATTACATCACGCTATCTGACAATTCATACCTATGTTCTTGAGTTTCAAAATATTTATTTTTGAACAGTTTATAATCTCCTACTTTCTTTTTCATAAAGCTATCACTATTCATTCAAAAGGAAACGCGTAGATGTGACAGAGCATTCATGAGCAATTCGACTAAATATTTCAATGAAACTCTCGGAAGTCTTGCAAAATTTAATTGACAGGAGACATCTCAGTTTCATTCAGAAACAGATTGCGACACCATTTACCATGAGTAATGACTTGAAAGTCGCTGAGAATGTCATCAGGTTTGCCTAAACGTCAGTTAGAATGGAAGACAACCTAGACATTTCCGCAGTCTGATCTCAGAGTGGCTTAGGTATTTTAATTCATGATTTTGACTAGTCTGTCTGAATGACGTTTTTTAGTGCTTTGAGAAGATGCGACGCTATTGTTGCATATTAGGAACATTTCTTGGATCTTGGTCGCTATTGAGGACTTCATAACAATAAAACACAATTAACTCCATTGAATAATTTACCGCACCTTGAAATTGAATATTGAAACCATTCTTAACTTAATATTCAGACAATAAAATACGAGTAGATAGTCTTATCTCTTAAGATAGTAGATAATCTTAAGTACCTACCCCATGCATCAGTTCAGTTTACCTTCTATCGCCTCATCAATTGTCATTACCTATTTAATGTTCTATTTGGATAGCATCGTATTTACTTCGTACATTTATTACTGTCGTGTAAAAAAAGAAAATGAAAAATTCTCGGTTTCAAAATATCTTCGATTGAAATATTTATTTAAAAATCAGACGAACCTGTTTTAAAATAGACATGCCAATTACAAATACAAATGTTTCTGAGACAGACTCTCTAAACACGTCATTCTCATTATAAAAACTATTTTAATCAGCTGCCAACTTGCCCTTTGAGCTCTCAACGGTTATTTAACTTTCTCATTTATTTGTTTTTTTCTTAAATTTTCGTTGACCCATTAGCCACAGAATCGTTGCAGAACAATCTAAGCTGATGATGATCTAATTAAGATCAAGAATTATCCTTTCTGTTCTACTATGTTTTCTTCATCATATCCACATGTTTAAAATGACACAAAAAATTGAATGCCAAAATAAAAATGCTTTTCCGATACCGGGAATCGAACCCGAGCCTCCTGGGTGAGAGCCAGGTATCCTAGCCACTAGACCATATTAACTTAAATAGGATTTTTACAACAGATTTGAAAGCCGATTTTTCTGTTATTACAGACAAAAAACGATAATTTTAACAGTATTTTTACGGGAACCAAAATAAACAAATAGATAAGAACAAGCTTAGCTAGCGAGTCAACGCCAAATGGTAGTAAATAGTAAATCAAAGTGACCACATCGATTTTAAAATTTGTATAATAATATGCAAATAGTATCTTTAACAGCTGTAGCATCTTGCTGCATATTCTGAGCTCAATTTAATTTAATATCCCATACTTCAAATCAAAACCCAAGAGCCCAGGGCAACGCCTTCGCAACACTAAACAATTAAAAACCTACAAAACACAAATAAGCAAAGCCACGTGTTAAACATAGTAAAAATAAACTACAAAAACATATTGCAGCAGTTTACGACCGCCCAGCAAATACACTGAAAGCAGACGTTGTTGCGAAACGGAACGTTTGAAACGATGGAAGCGGGCGCGGCCGGGGAAAGCTGCTAGTTTATACTAGCTTCTGTATCGTTTGTTTGTCTTGTTATAGTTATTAATAGGATTATAGGTATTCGTCGTCGGGATTTATTTTATTTACTATTATAATTAGTATATTTCTTATATTATTTCGTCGGGATGTTCTATTTTATTCACTATTATTAGTAGTTGTTTTCCAATATTATTTCGGAGCATATTATCCACACCTTAAGTGGAATAATTGTTAAATGAATAACAGGCCAAAGACGTATTCAAATTAGTAGTAGTAGTATTCATTACTCGAGAACAGCATAGCCACTTTCAGGAAAATTACCGTGCCAAAATATACTTAAATTGCTTGATATATTCGGATCCATTTCATCATCAACTTATATACATATGTACGTCCTAGTGTGATGGCACGGACCTCATCTACAACTAAGAAGGTTTAGGGCTTTATACCGTGTCAGCTTAATGCAAGTTGGCCGACAACCCACCTGATAAATTCATAAGAATTAGGTATGGTTTCCTCACCATATTTTCGTTGATCGTTAAACGACGTCGTAATTCATTGTAAATAGAGACATAACAGAGCCAAAACTTCACGAGGTGTAAACCCATTATAGTTTCAAATTATGCATGACTTTTAGTCGAGCGATAGCTGTAGTTGTTCTCTCATACATTTATCATGAGTCCAGTGACGTGAACGAAATGAAGCAATACTGCGCTGCGCTCGTTGAGAATCGTTGAGACTGCCGGACGCCCGGTTTTCGAGTGGTTAAATCTGCTACACTTGATATTACATTTGCTACATATATATTGGACGTGATTATTGATGTATTAGGTATAGTAGGTATTATAAAAAGGGGATGAAATACAAAGACATATAGAAAAGCTCTCTAGTTCTTGGCAACGATAGTCACTACATAGTATAAAACAAAGTCGCTTTCTTATCCCTATGTCCCTTTGTATGCTTAAATCTTTGAAACAACGCAACGGATTTTGATACGGTTTTTTTAATAGATAGAGTGATTGAAGAGGAAGGTTTATATGTATGATAACATCCATTAAATATCAGGATTGCACCCGTGCGAAGCTGGGGCGGGTCGCTAGTATAACAATAAACCTCTTGGTTTCACATATGGGTATACCGTGTGATCTAAAGATCTTAATTTTTTAAATCTTAAAATTAGGATTTTTCTACTATCAACACACACACCTAGTCTCGAAAAACGGAATAACAGCAATAATATCGCTCCCTATTCAGGGGGAAATTAAAAAATATAGCGAAACGTGGTTGCAGAAATGCGCCTTTGTTCAACCATTCTAGGCTGTAGGCAGTGATGGCCTCGAGGTTTAGGCGCGCGGTCGAGAATCTCGGCGGTCGCGGGTTCGAACCCCAGGCACACACCTCTGACTTTTCGAAGTTATGTGTGTATTCAAATTGAATTATCACTTGCTTTAACGGTGAAGGAAAACATCGTGATGAAACCTGCACACCTAAAAGTTCTTAGGAATTTCTTAGGTGTGTAGTCCGCCAACCCGCACTAGGCCAGCGTGGCGGACTATGGCCTAAAACCCTCTCAATGGTAGAGGAGACCCGTGCTCAGCAGTGGGCATATATGGGTTGATGAAGAAGGCTGTAGGCGTGTGTAAGAATAAACCAGGAATCGCCTAAAAACACAATCGTCATTTTTTACGGCACATCTCCACATTTAATTCCCCTTTTTATATCCGAGTTTTTAAAAGTGTTTTGTAAACGGCGTCCAATTATATTTCGCTTTGTTTTTTGCAATAAATTAACATCTCTCATCACACGGCGTGTTGGAAACCCGCGCTGGATTTAATTGGGGGCGACAGCAATGAATTATCCGCGTATGTATGTTTCACGTCAAATTTTGGTGGAGCATTCGCGGATTTCTGGGTCGCTTTAGTATGTTTCCGCGTTTTAATTTAATCCTAATTTGTATATGCTTACGTGTGTTCTAAAAATGAAATTCAATCTTAACCATGACGTAGGTGATGTTTTCTTTGTCTTTTTTATTTTTAAATGTGAACAACGGCACGGTGCAGCGTAGATCGAATCTAATCAAATAAAATATACTCTAAGGAAAGTAGCCCATGCCCATCTTCAAAATTTCGTAGACCTTTGCTCTCCTAATTGAAGAAATCATTAAAATGTTTGTAATGCTTCAGGGCAAGCTGACGTAGCAAAAGTGAAAAACAATACTTTAACATTAATCTATCGTAAAAATTAAAATAAATCATTACTTTTACCTTAGCTTAAAAAATAAATTAAATTACTACGACCCCGTAGAAGCCCTTGGCTAATTCTAAGATTGATGAATATATCCGATATGGTCTAGTGGCTAGGATACCTGGCTCTCACCCAGGAGGCTCGGGTTCGATTCCCGGTATCGGAAGAATCGTTTTTTGTACAATTCAAAAACTTCTTCCTACTTTTATAGCCTTTAATATTCTTAAGCAAATTATCTCGTATTTTATACTATATATTTTTTGTTGTATTTTAGCTTCTAACTGCTTGTCACGACTTAGCAAGATTTAGCAACCGAAGTTTACCATGTCCTTTTTTCTTTATTTTTGAGAAACAAACCCAAGCACCTTCTCACTTACTGTAATAAAACAGCCTGGAAAAAAGAAATGCTTCACAAATTTAATTAACATCAGGTGAAGAATTATCACTTGCTTTAACGGTGAAGGAAAACATCGTGATGAAACCTGCACACCTAAGAATTTCTTAGGTGTGTAGTCCGCCAACCCGCACTAGGCCAGCGTGGTGGACTATGGCCTAAACCCTCTCAATGGTAGAGGAGACTCGTGCTCAGCAGTGGGCGTATATGGGTTGATGAAGAAGAAAGAAGAAGAAGAATTTAATCATCTTATATATCCACAGTCAAAACTTTTACGTTTAACATAGGTCAAGATTACCGAAGATATAGCGTGCAAATAAAATAATTAAATTATACAACGGTTATTCAACGAATTACGGGTGAAATGAACTCTGTTTTCGAGTATTAAAAGCGTTTCACTTGGCTTCCGTCCACACCAGCGCTCTCCCGAACTCGCTCAATATAATTGCTCAATTCATGAAAATATTCCGACATAATGGATTAATATCACTTTATTTTTTGTTGTACAAACGCGGTTGTCTTGAAATATGTGTTAGAATGAAGAATAGCTAACAATATTTTGGTATTGAAATGTTTTCGTCGGGGTTGGCCCACGCGGCTCTTTCGCTTTTGCCAGTATTGAGATCTTCTTTTGTGACGTAAATTCGTTTTTATACATGTACCGTTATTTGATGAGAATATTCATCATTAACTTCCATACAAAACTACATTTTTAGCATCTTATAGGTAGATTGCATGATTCAATGTTCACGACTACTCCATAACATTAAAATAATTAATAATATTTTATATCAAAAATACCTTTAGCCAACTTAAGAGAAATAAAGAAATTGTAAGCGAGGTTAACAAGGTCGCTTACATAAATCAAATTTTGCGTATAAACGAACGTTATCTCGAAATAAGCTTAAATTGTAGTAATAAAAATTTAGGACAGCCCATTACTTGGAGTTGGAGATGTCCATAATTTTGACATAACAAGGTACGCTCACTTTGAAAAGGGAGAAACAAATGAGGTACATATATTTTATAGAAAATATAATTTTAAAATTTAATTGTATGTTTCGAAACACGGCCACCGGGTTTGTTTAATCCTATCGTTTATCTTCAAAGCATGGATCGTGTGTTTGCGACATATAGTGGGATGGAGTAGGATTAAAAAGACGTATAAAAGTATTATTGACTGCTCAAATGTCTCGAGATGTTTTGTTTTTATAACGATGTTCTCTCTCCCATTCGTTTTCAGCCAGTATTATCTTATTATTTTGCTTAAGAATAAGAACTTTTTGAATGCAACCTTTTTGGTACCACTAATAAATCTGAATGCATATTTTTTATGTATACGATGCCAATGATTTATTTTTTGTATTATTATTCTGTATTTAAAAATTTGTGTCAATAAGATTGATCGTCCGAATTTATGTTTTCAAACTGTCGTGTATTTATAAATATAATTATGCGATGTATCATTAAGCGCCTGTATTTTAGTATCTAGACTTTGCCTTTTTCATTCTTCGTTATTTCTCATCATTAAAAATATTAGGTCTATATATCAGACTAATTTTAATGTGTAAATTAATCTCTTGCAATATTGTAATAATCGGAATGTAGCCCGAGGGATTAAACCTAATTCCTGATGATTTACCATTATAGCCTGTATAAATAAAGAAGCTATGTTTTACTGCGTCCAAACACGCGTCGTATTTCACTTTAGACGTTGATTGTTCTATTAAAATCTAGCCTCAGATTTAGGACGAAGTCTAGGCGTTTGACCGGTCGTTGTTCCTTATAAAATGCGTCATTTCCCCATTATCAAATTGACAGCACGGAAACTTCCGAGAAGCTGTGTTGACTTTAACTAATTCACTTTTTTTTCTGTGACGCAAAATATATCAAAGACTTTTTTTCATAATTGAAAACAATGCCAAGTAAACTTTTTTGAAAGAATACTAATAGAAAAAAGTAAAAAATTAAAAAAAATATTTACAGTATGTTGTGAATCCAATTTTAGATTAAGGAAAAGAACATTAAACAATTTTCAGCTGTATAAATATAGCACGCATTTTTATTTATCATAATAAACATAACTGATGAATGTTTAAACGAAACATAAATTAATTATTAAGATTCTTCATTAGATATTTAGGTCGTCGTGTCTGTAATTAGTCAGTCTTGAAAAATATTGATGTTATATTTTTTAAGGAATACAAAACTTACATGGCTGTATGGTTTTGGTTCCGACGTCATAAAAAAAAGTAAAGCGCGTTCTTTTTCTTGTTTGAGCGGAAACTTTTTTTAATTTCTTAATTCAATTAGTGATTTCAGTAACGGTGATTTAGATAGGTATATGAAAGAGTTAACGTATGGAATAACAAAATAATAAATTTTATTTTATTGAACCTGTGAGTACAAAATTTTTAATTTTATTAAATTCTCCCAAGAGTCACATACATACATAGTTCCGACTCCACAATAAGATACCAATCATTAAATTTTCAAACAACAATGATGGGCAGCTAATGGCTGTTACGCATTGAAAGGAATTGTTAACGGTGAAGGAAATATTGTGCGGATACCTCCACGCCTAAAAAAAATCTTAGGAATTTCTAGGCCCGGGCCCAGCAGTGCGACGTATATGGTGTACCTACATATTTGATAAAAAGAAATTCACAATACAATTTTTTATATATTTTTTAATCCTATAATAGCAATTACAATTATCAAATGTGACCTTGATTAAGCCTTCTGATCTCCAACTGATTTCGCTACGTATGTTTTCGTTGCCAACAAATTATTGCCATTATTATCATCCTTTTAAAGTTGAAAATCGCGAGGAGCGGCTGGATGCAGGCCGCTTGCGATAGAACACTTTGGAAGTCTCTGGGGGAGGCCTATGTCCAGCAGCGGACGTCTTGAAAGTTGAAACTCGTTTAACCAATGGTTTCCTTCTTCAGATGGTTGGTGCGAGTGATAGAAGACGTGCAAGGCGGCGAGCTACGAACGCGACAAGGCTATGTGCCTGCGAAGGTACTGCAAGAGAAACATAGCCTTGAAAAGGACCAGACATCCATGGCGGCTAGGAGGCAGTAAGTACTTTTAATTATGGTCCATACTTCCAACTAGTCTTTGCTAACGGCAAGGACGGCGGAGAGTTTAGGGTTCGGTTCTTAAATATATATTTAGGGATAAGCGAATTCTCAGTCGCTGAGTATGCCTCGGCTTACATAAAATATAGAAAAAATCACCGTCTGGGAAATGCAATAGATTTTTTGGCTTAGCTCGTCGGATCCATCACAATTAATTTGTCTAACGCTTAGTTCTTTGCACAAAAAGAAACGCAGTTAGGTATACAGTTAACGACTGGATTTCCAAAAACAAATGATAACCACTTTCTTGAAAATTGCTTTTTTTGTCATTATATCTAAAAGTAACGACGTTTAATAAATCTTACCAAAATATCACTCGCATGACATAGTCAGTAATAGTGAGTCCATTATTAAAAGCAGTTCTGTTAGATAACAGCGATTATCATGAGGCGATTGTGATTTTTTAAATCATTTTAAGCATGACTTGACAAAATGCTTTGTCGACTAATAAATCGGTTGCTGGTTAAATAATTATAGTTGGCACACGGGCATTATTTATTAACTGCGTAATGTTTACGCATTCCATCCTAAATACTTCTTTCAAACACAGTGGCGCTCCAAAAGTCATTAGATCTCTGAACGCTCGGTTTGAAGAAAAAAATTGACGATGATCCACAATTTGGCATCAGATAGTTTGGCAAATCATCTCGTAGGTGACTCATAGATAAGGTATTTTGAAATCTAATACAACTACATAACGCTTTAATGGCATCGAATGAAGACGTAATTTGTGGTTGCCACAGTATTGTGCTCTTCTAGTTTATCACTTTTCGTTTAACATGATTCATCTCAGGTGGGTTTTTCATCAAACAAAATTCTATTACTCACTTACTGAATGAGAAAGAGGTGAAAATAAACTCAGTCAAGCCTTGACCTTCGTCATCGTTCCTCTTGACGTCTCTATCAGTGGGGTTAAAGAAATTATAGCCACGCAACACCCAGTTACTGTTATCAAATCTTAGTAACGTCTAGGAGGTTCTATATTGAAATGATCCACTAGCTAAGAAGGTTCATTTTTAAATAATAATATTAAAATATGTCTTATTTTAAAGAAAACCATTCGAAAACCTCTCGATAGGCATAAATCTGCTCACTTTCATCCCAATGAATTTGAAAAAGGGCATAACTCTGTGTTAGTTCACGTTCGTTATTTCGTCTATGACTTCTCAACATACAAGTTAATATATATATTTTTTAATTTCGATTGGAGTAAACCCGAAAAACCTTCTTAATGCCCTGTTTCATCACCAGAAATCTGCACACACGAACGAACATACATTAATTTCAGTCTATTGCGTCTCAGGAATACATAAGCAATAATATGAAGGTATAGATTTAGCCCAGTTTATCATTGTAAAGGATTACGCATCGGGAAATACTGAGCTCACAACGCAGTCTGGGAGATGTTTCAAGTGTTCGTGTTGGATTTGATAGACAGTGGGCTGCTCTTAATAAACAGGGATTTTCCTCAACATTTTCCGTGTATTACCGCAGAGCTTTTCAGCGAAATGGTGGTAATATAAAAATATAATTGACATTTTGCGGCTTACAAAATATGTTTTTAGATTTAACGTGATGCCATGACTGCCAAGATGTTTTTCAAATTTCACACATACTCTCGTCTCTCGAGACTATCCTCGATTGGGTTGGTAGAGGTGCATTTCTGCACCCTCGTTTCGCCCATTGAGTTTGAAGTCGAGATTCTATAACCGCAATTCTAATGTAATTTTTCTAGTCACCAAGCTGCCAATGAGAATTTCCTGATTCGAAAACCCAATAAAACTTTGTCGGACCCGGTAATTGAACGAGATCCGGATAACACACTCAATTCTTTTGTGTTACGTGAGTGTGAGGCGTTACTTTTATTACATTTACTAGATCCATACAGTTGTTCAAAAAGTCAAGTATTTTTTAGTTTTATAATAGTACCAACATGTAATGAGCGGAATATTGCAAGTGTTCATACTTTTCTGAGGTATTAAATGAGCTAATAAAATTTTTACGCCCGTGAGATTTTATGTCTTTGCGTTATTTCTGTATGTGTATTGCTATAAAATTAATTGAAGCGGTAATTTGTTTGTGAATTATGGTTTGTTTAACA
Organism: Cephonodes hylas; assembly: GCA_030295005.1. Taxonomy (NCBI): domain Eukaryota; kingdom Metazoa; phylum Arthropoda; class Insecta; order Lepidoptera; family Sphingidae; genus Cephonodes; species Cephonodes hylas. The sequence continues at coordinate 15,400,457 of AP025362.1, forward strand.
TTTTGTGAGCTTAACGGATAGACTGGGTAAAAATGTAAATATATCTGTTCTCTACATTAAAAATATCACAAGTTTTAGCCTTAAGTACAAGTAAGGCATGTACAAATAATTGATACGATTCATTAAGGTTCCATGTAAAATAACCCGATTTTGATGGTTGATGGTGAAAAATCTTGATCCTAGATGAATATTTCTATAATTATTTCGGACTAACTCCAGCCTTAAATTTTAGGTACTTTTTTAAAACTTGTTCTGCCATGGACCGATAATAATTTTTATGTTGACTTCCGCAATCTACTCAGTTATGTTATGTTATGTTACGTATAGATCTATTACGTTTTTTTAACGAAAAATCTAATTCAGCTGCAATTATTGTAATAAAAAAGCGGAATAGCTGCTACCCATTATTCATTTTAACGGCTTAATACCGGGTCATCGCGGCGGATAAAGGGCAAAACTTTCATCTTCAATATGCTCCATTGCAGTGAATCGTATACAAATAAACAACCACAAATTGCTTATTCCACGCCGTTTCCTCGCCGCGCTTAAAACGATAGTAATTCTTGATAATATATTCCCAAACGTGGTTCATATTTATTTGTGTTTAAACAACACGAGCCTTACATTGTATTATTAATTCGCACAATATACGCAAAATTGTGAACCTTTCATCAGTTCACTTTGATGCCGACGCTGTGTGATATATCCAGGTCGGACATAAACCTCTCACCACAATGATCACATTTGGCATTACATTTCTTCCTGTTATGACACGGAGAGCGCTGTTTCGTTATGTTTAAAACCACTGCATTTATTTAATTTAAACGTAATAGCTTTCCTTGGAATATTGTGACCGCGTGGAGGTTTTAATTTATTTGACGTTCGTACCTGTTGAAAGAAAATTTATACTCATCTGAATTATTTTGTGCATTAAACCTGTTTCTCTGTTAGGGTTTATTAAATAATTGAATCTACTAAAGTCATTGTTTTAGTTTATTTGTGCCTCTTTAAGTTTTGCTAATGTGTTTTTGTATTTTCTTGTAATTTCGTAATTAATTTTGGCCTTGATTTCGAAACATTTGTCTATAGTATCACTACTTATGGTAATATTAATTATTACAAACTGATATTATGGCCTATTATTCTTTACATTTTATTATTTTAATCTTTTAGTTGCTTTTGCTTTTCACGCCTAAAACGCGGAATTTGTTTTAATGAATTTAGTAATTTTAAAACATAGTATTGGCAAAATTTATTCTGACGCTAGCGAAGCCATGAATTAAAAATAGTGCAACAAAATATAATCAATACAACAAATGTAAGAGATTTCAAACTCATAATTGAGTTCGTAATGTCATACCTCATATAAATGAGTAGCGGTTAATACTAAAACAACAAACATTTGTATTTCTGTCACCAAGAATATTGGCAAGTAATGTGATAATAACTAGCAATTTGCTTCCAACTTTGGCACACACTTGTGACTACAATGTCATACTGCATAAGTTAGAGGGTGTTAATAAATCATAACATCCGTTAATAAACATTGACATACAACAGCAAATAAACAATAATTTGTCATAAACTAAATTTATTGTAATAGATGATAAAGGAGTCCCTACTAGACACTAAAATATACTTCTAATAATAAATAAGTAATAATTTGTCTCATAACTATCATCGTTGCCAAGATTACATACGTACATATTATGTTCTATGTACAATGTAAAGTTTGTGTCGCGGCTTTTGTCTCATTTAAGCCTGATAAGACTACGATTTTCTGTTATTTTTTTTTTCTAAAAGACCGTAAATGGACAGCGTCACGTTGTGTACCGATGCTGGTGCAGCTATGGTACACGTGTGAGGTTATGTGATGAAGTAGCAGCGAGGTAAATAAAACGACTGGTCTTGGTGCGTGCTAATGGGTGACTCTGCATGACTCCTTGTGTGCAATAATCTTTATTGATATTTATATTAAAATCTGACCTAGATTAGGTTCGATGACAATGCTGACCTTAAATTTTTGATCCAATGACAAATAACAGTGTTGTGACAACCGACGAGGCTTTCCTTCAACCACATTAAATATTATTGTTGAAAATTGTTTAAGTTCTCAGAAGTGCTACGAACAACAATACCATATACGGTGTAGTTAGAATATGTTGACAAAAGCCTGTGATTTTAAAGTTGCCGTTTTTAACGCCATTACTGTCAGGGGTCCTATTAATGCTTCTTCTCTTTATACGCCTTAATGAAGACTGCGATCCGAATTTAATGTAGTTTATAAAACTAATCTTTCCACCCCGATGATAATAAAAGAGCGACCAAACTGATTACAAATTACTTGATTGATTTCTTGATGTACAAGGTGATGTTAATTTATACTAGACTAGCTTAGTAGACTAAGACCTAAACCTCTTGGTTGTAGAAGTGGTCCGTGCCCAGCAGAAAGAAGTACATGGCCTGATAATTAAACTGATGTAAATAAAGATTGTTTATATATCCGACTATACCATTGTAACTGCTATTCTTGGATAATTTAGACCCACCTGGCAACAAACGTCGATGCAGTCACATCAATGACGGCAATACGCTCGTCACTAGATCCCGGAATTGCTTGTCGTAAACAACCGCTCCAGGTGCGCCGCGTGCCAATGCAACAATGACGTGTGATGCTGCAAATATCCATACGTGAAACGGAACTCAAATGTCATATGCACAATATATCACCTTCACAATTACTCTCACGGTTGTCTTATTAACAAAGTCGGGTCGGACAAGGTGTGTCTTTGATTGTTGTGCATTCTTCTAGCCGTTTTTTGTCATTGGTTTTACGGCAACAGTGGGATCTAGACTTCCCAGGTTTGGCAAAGCTATCGGTTATTCTATTAAGAAATTATCAATATCAGTGGTCAGTCTAGAAATGTGTGAAAAGAGCAAATTATCTCGCACAATAGTACGTACAAAGGATTTAGAGATGAGTGTGTGAGTCTCTTTGAACAATTTTGTTACTAACTTAGCACTTGGAGATAAAAAATAATTTTACATTAGGTCTGTTTCGTGAATACGTTTCGCGTGGCAAAAGTCATATTTTGAATGAGGTAGGTACCACGTACATAGTAGAGCGTCATTAGCGTCCGATGTTATTGCATTAATAAAATTTGTGAGTAATATTATCACGTGTGTAAAATTATGTTGAAATATAGTGGAAAATTATATTTGGACGGTGCATACGTATTCAAATACATATTGTCTATAACCTTCTATATAAGCAGTGATGGCATCGAGGTTTGGGCACGCGGTCGAGAATCTCGGCGGTCGCGGGTTCGAACCCCAGGCATACACCTCTGACTTTTCGGAGTTATGTGTGTATTCACATTGAATTATCACTTGCTTTAACGGTGAAGGAAAACATCGTGATAAAACCTGCACACCTATAAGTTTTGAGGAATTTCTTAGGTGTGTAGTCCGCCAACCCGCACTAGGCCAGCGTGGTGGACTATGGCCTAACACCCACTCTCAATGGTAGAGGAAACCCGTGCTCAGTAGTGGGCGTATATGGGTTGATAAAGAAGAAGATAACCTTCTGCCTTTACATGCAAATGTTGTGACTGTTTTAATATAGAAATGTACATCCCTTATCCTTTCGGGGATAATAGTCGTCGATGCGTATGTATGTACGATAAGATGTCTCTACTCCACTGTAACATCCGTATCTAATACTCATCATTGTGCCACAATTTGGAAAATACCAAATCCAATGTAGCCGACTAGCCCTACCCTAACCAATTTAAAATGAGATTACATAGAATTTCCCTCGCTAAACTTTGAAGTAAAATGTCTGTTTAATTTTTTTCCCTACTTTAAAGAAACTAACTTCGCCGACCCGTGCCACTGTCCTTGCAAGTCTAGTAATATACCGATTCATTCACACCCGACTATCGCCCACTCGCCACCTTTTGGCGTATCATCTGAATGCCCTCTCACTGACTCACCTATGCGAAACGCTCAGTTAATTTATGATAATGTTTATCATTCCCCGCACCACTCGTCGTCACGTGGGGCGCAAACCGTTTTGCTGGACTGATGATGGAAATATTGAAGACGATATTCGTGGCGCCGCTTTAATAGGTTGCAAATTTTATAATTGGAATCTTGGGGTTATAATAATATTATGGGGCTGTAATTTTGGATTATTGTACAGTTTATAATCTGAGTAGAAAAATATGTAATAAACATCTTAATTTTTTTTTGCAAAATATTTAGGTGTAAGCACAATAAATAGCTTAGATTATTGGGATGCCTGGTATCAGTTATGGCTTTTATGATTTCACAGTTATAAAAATTGTCTGCGATGTAACAAATGACTGTTGTACATGAGTATAATAATTTTATTGTTGGGATAATTTTACGGCGTGCAATCATGCGGTCGTACGTGTTTATTTAGTTTATATGGTAGCTTAATATCAGTGGCGTGCCTAGGGTGTCAAACTAAGGCAAGCCCAAATGTTTATTTAGTAGCAGCATATTTTTTTTGGTACGTAGGACTAATAAATACCTACCGGTTAGTACTCATATTCACGTTTATAGCATTATTTTATAAATAAACAATCGTTAAGTTTGTTATTCGGAACTATGTAAGGCAAGTCGGGCTTTCGGGCTTCTATGGAAGTACCGCCACTTCTTAATATGACGATTATTAGTTTAAAAGTTCTTGCGTCATGTCGTTCCACTGACGAAAAAACATAGCGAGAATGTTTATGGGTCAGTTAGACGAAGACCGCATCAATCAGGTTGAACTAAAAATCATTTCAGCAACCTGATGATCATGGTATATTAGTTTTAATATGAACTTTCGTAGTTTGCTAAATTTATTTTCACGTAAATCGTTCTCTATTTATTATAATAATTTTAATTTATAACCACTTTAATAGTCTAATTAAATCACTTTTGCTATTGATAATCATAATAATTTTTATTTAATAGGGTTTAAATTGTTTGGGCATATTCCAATAAGAACTTTATTAGCAACATAAATAATAAAATGGTGGTAATTTGAAACAAATTTTGTTTTTTTATGAAATTATGGAAGACTGAAAAAAATATGATTAATGTAATATATTCGTATTAGTTTAATTCCCCTCTTTATTAAAATGGGTTTACTTATGACCTGCCTAAATAATGTAATTTACAATGACAAATGAGTTTTTCTGTGCTGTGGTTTCCGTAGTGGCGGTACTTCTACAGAACGAAACCTAGGCCTCCAAGAAAGCTAACCATCCCGGCGTTGTACGGCCCTCATACCCCTCCATTACCCGCTACCTTTCTCAAGTCGTCGGTCGTGCTGCAAGTCGTTCATATAGTGACATATGTAACCAGAATACTAAAAGCTTATTCCTCCAGGGCGGTGATTCGAGAGTTGGTGGAAACTGAGGAGGAGTTTGGAAGAGACATGCAGCAAGTGGTCTCACGATACATGAAGCCCATCGACAAAGCCAACACGCCCAAACCAGTCTTCGACAACAGAGAGCTGTTGTTCTCCAACTTCAGACAGATATGCGAGTTTCATAACACGTAAGTCATATTGATGTGAATAAATACTGAATTATGTATCCCTTGTGGGTCTTGCGAAAGAAGTATTCGACATTTGAGCGAGAGGTTTCAAGTTTAATTCCCGAGTAGTGAAAAGTAGATATGATTTTGGTTTTTTCTGAGTTCCAAATTTTTAGTAGAGCTTCCATGACAATATTAGTTTTGATCAAAAGTATTGGAGCCCCATGTTCTTGAGGCAAAAGTATTTGCTGTATGATCTAGAGGTCTGATCCCGGGTGTGGCAGTGTTATTGGTTTTTCCATCAGCAGCAATAATGAGTCTGGAAATATCGTGGAACTGATACATACCTTGCCAAATGTGGATCTAGAGATAACAATCTACCTCCCATTTAAGGAACACAGGCGTACGGTATGTGTAAACTAAACGAAATCCCATTGTCTAACAATTCCAGGGTGTTGCTAGAAGGCATAAAGTACTACGCGGGCGAGCCCAAGATGCTGGGGCGAGCGCTGCTGCGGATGGAGCGGGAGTTCGACAAGCACGTGGCCTACTGCCGCGACGAGCCACGAGCACAACACCTACTGGCCACCAACCCTGTGGTACATAAATATTTCCAGGTCAGTTTAGTAAACAAGGTTTTCTATGTTCAGGTTCTTTGAGTAAAAGTAGAGATGTTAGAAAATACCAACTGTTTTTTGTTGATATTATAAGGGTTATCATCGCTTAGCGAACATTTTTATAAAGAGGAAATGAATTGTATCATAGAAATTGTGTTGACTAGTATTTTTGAAAGCAGTCAGTACTTACGCCTAGTGACATCTGTTCATCAAGCAGTGAATTTAAATATAAAATAACGATGTAACTCTAAATATATTCTAACAAGCGCCATCTGTATTCATTAGCGGAAACTAGCACAAGATACTACAAGAGAATTTGTAGTAATTCAAAAGATGGCACCGTTGTCTCCATTTGAGACGTTATGTTCAAAATATAGTATTACAAATTGCGCTTAATACTTGTTTATTTGTTGTGATTCAAGATTGATTCGCGCTTTGCTCAAAGGTTTATTTTAAAACGTATCCAGACTTGCGATTGAATAAATGGTATATTGGTTAAGAACACAAAGCGGTGAGGGTGCGGGCGCTCGCGGGCACTCCGCCAGATTCTATAATAGTTTGCGCGCCGCACAGCGCCGTATGATCGCTGTCAATTCGCCCCGTCATATCGGGGGCAATCGCCTGAATATTCCAGCATAAACATTTTATTCGAAACATCCAAATTGGCTCGAGATTAGGGAATAATTTGATATATAGCTCACGTGCTCGGGACGTGTAAATAGTTTGAGTTTGCTTAATTTATTAATAAAATGGCCTGGCTTAGTCAGATCCCGACATAGATAAGCATGCGATCTTCTCACCTGGAGATAATTGAAGTACTAAAAACGGATGCTCTACTTCTATAGACTTTAATAAATAACACACTATAGGTATCTTCAATATTGTTATATATTTCTTCTGTAGTTCTTTTGAATATCACTTGAGTTTACATGCTGGTTTTAAATATTTATTGGTTTTGTATATTTGTACAACTGTTGAGGTTAATATCCGAAAACGCTGAACTAGTTTCTAGAAATATTCGGGAATATACTGCATGTCGATATTTTTGACTGATTGATGGTTCGTTTCGTTAAAATCATAATCAATGGAATTAACAAACAAATTTCATTTTAATTTTGAATAATCGACATAATATGACACAATTCAATAAGTATTGTGATCAAATTCAGTAGTTTTTCTACGATTTATTGTATATTAATCTCATTATCCTCCGATCTTTCCAGATGATTGTAATACAATTAAATATCCAGCCTAAAAATGAGGTTCATTTCTTTATTGGTTATAGACTTAAAATCTGCTGGTTATTGCCAAATATAATTGCCGTTCCCATAAACATTTTGATCTCCCAGATTGCCAGCCTGGTGATTGTTGATTGGTGAATTTTATGTATAAACACCTGAAAACCATATTTTAGGAAGACTTCGTGACAAAGCCTGCACGTTTAATATGTAGATTCCTACAAAAAATTCCGAAGTATACGAAATTTACCAACTAAAACATGGTGTAGAAGACTTCTTCTACACCGAACCCTTTGTAACAAACCCAGTCTAATAAAACATATAGACACAGACACAGCATAAGACTCGTGACTTCACGTACTCGAAACCGAGGATTAGTGAGATAGGAAAGGCGGAACAAATTATATTATGTAGTCTAATAGATATAGTCTGCAGGAAGAGATTCTATGCTCATTGTTAATATTCATCACTGTAGTAACAATTTTAGCTTTACTTATAGATGGTCTTTTGTAATTTTTGGTGATCCCTGAAAGGATCCTTTAAAAAGCATCAACTTGAAGATTTTTTAAACATAGTCCACGAATTTTACTTTTCCTATCTACTGTCTTGAAGTTCAAAAGCGATCGCCTTAAAGCATTTACGTAATGTTAAATACATAAATTTTTTTTACATAACACATAGTATTACTAGATTATCATCCAATATTTATGTGCAAGCTCTGCACTCATCTGACTCCATTTACCAGCATCAATGGAGTAATGCCAAATGAAATCGCTTTTTGTAAGCGCAGTGTTCGCTGCGACTCCTGAGGAATGCCAAATGGTCAAACTCAAAAATAAGTGACTTTCTCTTTAATGTGATTGATACCCGTAAATCTTCATTCATAACTGAGTTGTGACACACGTATGCCAGTGATCTCGCTTTAAATGTCCTTATGCCTAATGCCAAAAAAAAAAAATTTGACCTTGCATACTTTCATACTTTACATACTTTCCTCTAAGGCCGGCAACGCACCGATAATCCCTAGGGTATTGTGGGTGTACATGGGCGGTGTTGACCACTTAACATCAGGTGGCTCACTAGCTCGTTTGCCTCCTTTCACATAAAAAAAAAAAAAAATCTGGTTTGTTTTCGTTCATATTTTTCTCGTCATTATTATGAACAAAAATTCCTAGGCTATACTTTAACCAGAAGACCGTAGATTATTAGTTTTCTGAAACCATAGGTACTCAGATATTTTAAAGCTTAAGAAAATAACAATCATATTTATTCATTAAAAGTTGCTCGATTATGATCTATAAGGAAGAAATACAAAAACAAAAGTTTTTAGTATCTATAAAAATGGATAGTGTTTTACTCCCTCTATAATCAAAATATGTTGTTTTCTTCTCAATGAGTCATTGAATCTTTATTACTCTGGTTGGCTCGATTAATCCATCCTATTTACTTTAGAGAAACAAATACTATTATTATATTATTACTATATTATTATGCTACCGAATTACTTGTCACTTCACATTAATTGTCTTCTTTATTAGCCAACCTTCAGGGTTTTAATATTGTTTATTATACGCTAAAAGTAGACACCCTATTTACTTCAGAGCTTGCGTCCAAATACCTTAATCCATCCACATATCTTATATTATTTTCATGGTTAAAATAAACACCTACAAAGTAATAACGATTCAGAGTTTCGGATAGCATCAAATGAGCTAAACAAAACTTTGATTTTTAAATATATAAATATTTTGTCTGAAAAGGTTTCCATAAATTTGTTTATTAAATATGTGAGTATCGAAGCCAGAGCAATGAACGGACGCATAAACCCTCGGAACAGTAAACAGACTTGTATTGAAATTCAACCCATACAGATTTTCGAATAGCTATTAAGGCAAGCAATTACATAAATGGAGGTTACGCTCAAACAAGCTATCTTATTAAGACCTCCCCTATGGGAGGTCTTGAACAGGTTTCATAATTTAGCAATACACCATTCAAATGACTTTAGTTCTTTTTTTGCCCCCTTTTACATTTGACTTAAAACGCAGCTATCAAAATTCCGTGAATAAATAAGTAAATATTTATTTTCTCTGTCCACCCTTTCTGGAACATATGTAGATTTTAGAAATAGCAGAAATACTTTAGGTATAACATTTTAAATACTTAGATTAAAATCTGTGCCCCATTACTCCTCGTCGTCCATGCAAAGGAGTTGGCGTAGTGCAGGGATATTTACCAACCCGTCTCAGAATCGTCATCATTGACTCAAATCCAGAAATAAGTATACAATAATACACCAGGAGTGCGCCTACACATCTTGCTTCCTAACGCTATTAAATTCGTCATATTATGGAATTTTCATTACTTATAAATAAATATCGTTGGGTAACTGCTGAACATTCCGCGGATCGTCTACAGCAGCAAACTTATTAATGTTGTAAGCTTACTTATACTATCACATATAGATACGTTTAATAAAAATCACATAATCTTAGTTCATCCAGTTAATCTTTTCCGTGCTTTATCTCGTCTTCTTTCCCTGTGTCTACGTCTCTTGCTGTACTTAACGTAATGTTCTTCGACATTCAATGAGCAAATTCAGTTTCACTGCCCCATGACTTAAAACCTGGTTTATTAATCGATCTCGCACTGTTGTTCTGAATGTAGGTACTTAGATCATCATCACATCATCTTACGTTAAAACACATTAAGTATGATTTTTTTATGAGAAAGACCATGTGTCAAACTGTATTCAAAGATGAGAAGGGAATGGTCATAACCATACAATAAAAGAAAATCACCTTTATTAACTGCTCCGCCAGCAGCCATTTAGATTATCCGTGTTTTCCTTTTTGGTTTTGGCGCCAGGTAAAGTCATGCTAATTTTTATAACTTCTTAAGCAACATTGCTATGATGACTAAAGAATATTTGAAAGTTTTTGTTTCGAAGCTAAACGAGCTGTTTCTTTTTTGTCTTTTCTTCGACGAGAATCAAGGTTTTTCCAACCAAACGGGATTCTTAATAATTTCGGAATTACAAGGGGATTTATTTCAATGCAAATAAATTGATTGATATGAAAGAAACGATTGATTGATATTTGGTTTAAATCTCGATCTGGAAGATTGTGTTTTATGCCTAAAATTGATGTCATTAGGTTCATAAAGATGTTTAATTTTATGTTACAAGCATTTAAAGAAAATTTCGCTTCAACATACTAAATAAAAACAATAAAAAGACAACAAAGACTTCTTTCTAAAAATCTTTCGTAGAGAACTTCGCTGCGTTGAAACCGGAACTTGTAACCAGCGCTTTGCTGGACCGTCTCCAAGATCCCAATCTCCTTAACGATCCAGACAGTCCCAAGGACACGTCCAAGTTTGTTTTTCGACCTTGGCTAGCTGACCCTGGGCAGTTCCGATAGACGAGCACGTCACAGGAGAAATGTATCCATTAAAAATTGTTCGGCAACGTTCTAAGTATAGCGTGAGTTGAGCGATGCGAGGAGATGGGCAGTCGCTTCTCAGCCGCGGCCGCGACAGGCAAGCTCCAGCACCGACCTCCGACCACTCGCACGAGTGAAGTGAAGTGATTGTGTTTCTTTGTGATATCGTGACATCAGGTACGAGCCACCACCGACAGCCTATGTAAAATTAGCAACGGCGCGCCTGGGGTGTGTGCTTCCCAGGCCAATTTCAATGTTACTGGTGTTATATTACGTACATCGTCTGGTTTATTTCTGATTTTGCGTGGGTGCTTCTTGTACGGAGTTTTTCGTTCACTGCGCGCTCGGTGGCGGCGCGGGACGCCCTGCTCTCCTCATGGATGACCTTGACCTATATCACTTTATTTTTATTCACTAATCTGATGATCACTATGTCTATACTCTATAGCTATAGCGATAAAATTAACCCATTAAAAGATACAACTTTCATCATGTTATGTAAAACGTATTTTTGGAGCTAAATGTATAAGTATAATAATTTTATAGCAACTATTATACTCATCATCATTAAATTAACGAACAATCTAGAATCCACATCAGCACCGTAGTAGCTGTCGAAAATAAAAAAAAATGCAAAGCAGCGATTCCAAATCGCACAACAGTTTTATGCTAGATGCTACTAATAACAACACAGATTCATGTTTATTACAACCAACGGTGAGTTCGAATGTTACGCATGCCAGAAATTAGCTAGAGCATGTTCCGACAACTCTCATATATCTTCAATTTGGTTTAGCACACAATTATTGAGGCGGGAATACGTTACGCCAGTTTATATCTCAGTGACGGCGCCCAAAAGCCTTTGCCAACAGTATTTTCTTTGTTATTACATCTGAACACAACGTGTTTCTCATCCAGTACATTTAAACATTTGTTGTTGTATACAAATAACAGATGGCGTTGTTATTTGAAATGAACTTTCTCAAAAGAAATTAATATGATCTAGACGAAAAACCAATCAAAAACGTATTAGTTTTCATAGGTTTAGTAGTGATGGTACGATATAAAAGTAGTTTTAACTAAACACAAAAATTTAATGTAACTAATATATTTAAAGAGTAGTATAGCTGTATAAATGCTAGTTATTTTCGTAAAAACACAAACTTGAATAGCCAAGAAAACATGAAACCTTGCATAAGTCAATTCGTAGCATTTGAGCTACAACTTCCTTTGCAAAAGTAGCGCATGTTTCTCAATTTATGGATCTTTTAGTACGTTGCTTCTTAAACTAAATAAAATATTTCATGGGCTATTTATTACGGAGTTTAATTGATTACGTAATATATTATATAACTAAACCTTCAGTTCATTCCTATCACGGGAAACTAACCCTTCGTGTATGCTCTAAAAAAAAGGCACATGTACCAATTCTAGGATCTATATAAACATTGCCACGTGGTTTCATAACATTTGGCGTCACCAGTTGTGTATCTTGTTTGAGAGGGTCATAGGCATCTCATAGTCTAATATTTTTTTACTTACGAGTATCTGTGGATGGATGTTAATGACTATCTCACAGCCTTATATTTTTTCCTGCTTGGCTATGAAGGTAGAAGGACAACCATTATGAGGTCCCAACTCCTACTATATTTAATTAATATGGTTGCAGATTAAGACAAGCGAGAACCATGATAGCTGTTATTAAATTCTATCTATAAGTGATTAGAAGACCCTGTCTGGTGTAAGGAAACAAAGAGATGTACATATGTGTAATTTTAATTTCTACCTTATTATAAGGAAAAAGACATTCTTATGAAGCAATGCCGTCGGGTAGAAATATCGACCATAGAATCATACACATTATTATAGGTATAGACTGAGATTGCATATTAAAGATATAGCAAAAATTAATACTTTTACATTTGACAAAAATTAAATATCAAATTAAGGAGCAAGGAGTATATAAAATGCTCACTAACTCAGATACGAGGTTAATCGTGATCTGCGTCTCTCTTACATCCAAACAAAGTTTACCGTTCATTTCGACATTATCTCAAATCTAAAGGAATGAAACCTTGTTGAAATAAAAATTAAAGACTTATTGATGTCATTGCAAATCAATGAGTAATTAAGCTTGAATACCGAATTGTATGGATAATTAAAACGATAATGAAAAAAGAGATAGCGGAGAGTGCAGGAATTTCAATCATTTAAGTATTATCACAATTTAAATTATTGTTTAAAACGGAAATAACACTTTTTGTTGCTCAGCCAAGGTCGTTTTAACTACTTCTTCTTCTTCTTTATCATCAACCCATATACGCCCACTGCTCCTCTACTATTAAGAGGGTTTAGGCCATAGTTTAACTACTATCCTTCATAAAATCAATTTTTAAAAATATCTAGCGTTTATATTTAAAACGTATGGTAACTTTTCTGTGAAAATCTTGATAAGTAGTAGGTATCTCCTTACATACAAACGCCAAGTCTAATCATTAAAAAGCTCCCTTTTATTAATTTCCTTTATCTTTATGTTATTAATGACTTTCGATGTTCATTTTAATTTCAAATTAAAAAGAAACAATAATTAATTTGTTCTTTGATAGATCTTATGAATCGTTAGTCATTATCGCCACGTTCAAATATGTAACTGCTTTGATGAAGATATTCTATTTGTTCTATAGAATGCAAAACTTCTGGTAGGTTAATGATTCTAATATTTTGTAACGTCATCGTACGACATTGATGAAACTGCTACCTATATATATCCCTTGATATAGAATTGATTTTTAGTTCCTTTCGCAATTGCCCAAATTGCATAGCTTTCGCACACTCAAACAGTGGATTCAAAATATTTTGAGCAAACCAAACAAACACATCCTCCGTTCCGTTCCACGTTTCGTTTATAGCAGCGCAGTGGCGCAAATCAGCGCAGCGCTAACTCATTGTGTCAAGGTGAAACTAAATTTATTTGCAGATGCTTTAACGACAATTCGCATGTTTCGAGATGATGCGTCGATTTTACAGTACTAGAATGTTTATTGCACACAAGGAAGCGGCAAGTAGCGAACCAGTGTTTATTGCGAGAGATAGTTCTACTGAGCACTTATCAATTATACTTATTCGTTTTTTTGTGAACAATTAACAATCCATTTTATTGTTAAGAAATGAAAGACGAATAGGGTACTCACTTAATCTTTTTTATATAAGTTAATAATAACAAGTGTATTATAATACATTACATTACAATGAATACAATGAAAAATGAGATGAGGTTTTTCGTGCGGTAGATGTGGGTTATGAATTTTAATATTTTAAGATTTACCTATTTCCAAGATGTGCAATTCTCAACTGAAAATAATGATTATTCTCTAGAGGTCAGTGTGGATGTTAGTGTTGTGTACAAAAAAGTACGCAATAGGATCTTTATGACTTGACTCGAATTTTGACGTCCCAGTTATAAACGCTGGTTGCTAAAGCTACGACATAATATGTATGAGCTGATAAATGATTACAATTTGTAATTACCTCCGCGATTATAACAATTTCAAGTGTCAATGTTCGAAATCATCTTGAAACTATGAATGAATCCGAAATATTTTTTTAAAGCTTGCTTAATATTTTAGTGCGAGGGCATAATACTCATACAACATACACTGAGAATTATGCAAGGTGTATCCAGACCGTGATCGGAAACGAAGGCAGGTATTAGCCAAGGTGATCACAAATCTATTGGCTTAAAAATAATCCCGACAAAAATAAAGAAAATGACGCTTTCCATACAAACTGAATACATTTAATACCGGTGGTTGCATAGATAACGTCATTTTTTTTTATTGTTTATCAAGGTTTTTTAATGCCTGAGGGTTTGTAAGCACCGTAGCTATTATCTGCCTTAGTTTCCGATCACGGTCTGAATACACCCTGTATACATTGATTTAACACGTGACGCCAATTAATTATCAAATTTTACAAGCACTTAAACATATTCTTATAGAAAAAAAAAACATAAATAACGTGTCCATAAGTCGCTTAAATTTAATTTTAGGGCAAGACTATTAACTAACAACAATCTTCTTCTTCTTCTTCTTCTTCATCAACCCATATACGCCCACTGCTGAGCACGGGTCTCCTCTACCATTGAGAGGGTTTTAGGCCTTAGTCCACCACGCTGGCCTAGTGCGGGTTGGCGGACTACACACCTAAGAAATTCCTAAGAACTTTTAAGTGTGCAGGTTTCATCACGATGTTTTCCTTCACCGTTAAAGCAAGTGATAATTCAATGTGAATACACACATGACTTCGAAAAGTCAGAGGTGTGTGCCTGGGGTTCGAACCCGCGATCGCCGAGATTCTCGACCGCGCGCCCAAACCTCGAGGCCATCACTGCTTTTACAACAATAATATTACTAAAACAAATGAAAAGTTAGATGAGATGTAAAGTGATGATGAAAGAAATTTCATACACATGTCGAACGTTTCGTAGACCTGAACGAACGTATTTACTGACGTAATCATTACGCAGATTCTTTTCCATTTGTTTAAATATACGAATTTGTAATAGTAAAACACACGTGGGCAGGCGGAGGATGTCATAAATTTCTCATTTGATTCTGAATTCCATTCCGAAGGATTCTCGATGTTTCTTTTGACTAAGTATTTGCAGCCAAAATTTTATAACTGCATAAACTCAAACACACCTAAATTTTTGCATCCACGTGTCATCAGTTGTAAAAATGTTCAATGTAAGGGGAAGCGAAACTACTTATAGTCGATTATCATAATCATGATGTTAAGATGTCTCAAGGGTAGCCTCGGCAGCCTTCTCTACAACTTAGAGGGTTTAAGCCATTATTAAGTAATGTCCATAGTGTTGTATACATAAAGCTTATGTTAAGAACATTATATGTATCGGCATATAATTAATATAATTAGTGTAGTTTATTGGAGTAACTAAAGAAATCTTAATTTATGAATAAGAGAAGATAGACTACATTTTTCAAAATCAGCTCTTGAGTTGTACATTTGTGTTCTTCAGATTTTCGGTTTGTTATGGTCTGGAAAAACGCAAACAAAGCGAACATCAAAATTAATAGCTTTTCAACACTCTAGGAATACGCGCATCCTACAAAGAGCTTCTTGTATTAAGTTTACTATGCCAAATCTACCAACCATTACTCAGATCATATTCCAACGCCCAAACCGTTAAATATACGTTATAAATATGTCAAATATTTTATCTCTATAATAACCACTTAAGTACTTAATAAATTAGTAATATGCACGATCAGTTAACATAGTAACAAAACTCTAAACAATGCACAGACTACGATTTGATATTGTGCCAGTACTCGGCAATTATTAACTTGTAAATTACTTTCAAATATTGACTTAATTTATTACAATCTCATCAAGCTAGCTGATAGAAACCGTCTAAGCTCTAAATGAAATAAAATCTATTTTAAGTAAAACTGTATCAAGACTTTTGAACAAATATCTAGTGAATTGATGGTACTATAAATTTTATACTAATATCTAATCTGTAATCTATAGTTTTTCATTGAATGTGTTAAGTTATATTTGCGTAGGCTTATGTGATCAAAATTTATTAAAAATTGCGTTTCATAGCACATAACTCAGTAGGTGTAACATGAAATAGTTGAAATTATACCTCTTCATTGCGTGTTGATGAATGTCGATTTATAATGCGTTTAGCCGTAGGTATTAAAGGTAGCAAAAAGATAATTACACAACCTTTAACTGTAAACTATGAACCGAATTTTCCTTTATTTAAAGTCACTACGAATGAAGAATATGACATTTGTGATAATTACTGCTACGAATTCTTTAAATTTTAGTGCAGCACTAAATTAAATTCCTAGTTGTTAATTTGCTCGAATTCGACAACTCGCTTGTGCCCTTTTATCCTAGTGTACGGAAATTGGCTTATTTTCCGTCGATTGTGGAATACTTTCTGCAGATGATTGTCTAGTCCGCTCTTTATCTAATCCGATAACATGTTCTCACTGTTCAATTATAAATCTTGAAAAAAATTTCGCTTGCAGTTTCTTTGACAGTTTCTTCAAAACCACGCTTCATATTTTAGTACTGTTTGAAGTAAACAAGGCCGTAAGTGTATCAATGAAAGGCGTCTTTTTCCTATAACAGACTTACCGTTCTACAATTTATCTTCCAGCATGGAAACTCTGCGGTTCTATGAACAAAAATATATCATAAAATGCTTGATCTACATTAGCGAAAATATCAGTATATAGTTTTGTATCCAAAGCATTTGCAGCAGTCTGTTTCGCTCTGTTTACATTCGCAACGTATTGGCGGACTTTCAGACACGTCGCGTTTCTATGTGAATTATAAGGTGTATTTTATAACGAGCATTTTAAATATGCACCTCTTCATATTTTATGTGGTAGTTGTAAATTATAATAAGCCACTAAATGCCATCGTTACCCTTCGTAATGGGCATGTATTTGTGGAACTAACAAACAAATATACGAGCTTTGAAGATAACAATTAACAGTATAGGTAGGTATACACTATACATGTATAGTTCCCATGGTAACTGACAAAAATGATATATGAATTTATTTATTTATTTATAAACTCTTTATTGCACACAAAGAAATAATATACAAATCAAATAAACAATGAGAAAGAAGTACAATTGGCGGTCTTATCGCGCAAGGCGATTTGAATGTTACTGTCTATACATAATTTCCTTGAAAAAATTTCTTCTACATTTTTCTGATAGTACTGTGAAGAAAGCCGTTTCTTATAAATAACTTTTTACTAGTTCATAACAATTAACAATTGTACAATTGATTTGTTATTTGATTCAGTTAAAGCGATAAATTAGGACTAAATAATTATAATCTGTCTGCTCTAATGGCTGTAATCTGGAAGTACTTAAGCAATTCATGGTGAAATTAAGAAGTTCGTGATAGAAATTCATAGCTAGCACGAAATTCTACTGTTTTATGCCCAGTGTTATGATTAAAACACTTAATTCGATAACATATTTTTAAAAATTATCCTACGCAACGCAGTTATTTTGAAATTTAACGATAATGTCCGGAAGGTGGACGCACTCTTTCAAGGCTATCAAACTGTTAAATATAGACTTGAAATTATTTTTAACCCTATGTCTGCCTCTCAAATAATCTCTTTCATTTTATTCCTACTTATTACAACTTGTTTATTAAACTATGCAAAAATAACTGTAATACCAATACGAACTAAACGTGTTTACTTCAGAGAAATTGTCTATTTTCTGCTCAAGTTTTTAGAACCAATATGAATTATAGGCAAAGCGGGAATATATCGAGCCTGGATGTTTATACTTCTCTATCGAGAGAGTACAAAAACAAATAAAATGCGCCTGCTTCGTATAAAAATATTTATGTTGAAAAAAATTACTCGTGGAAGCCGAATGAGATGTAAAAACTTGTAATTTTAAAACTTCTTCTAGTATGGGATATTATATGTGTACTTTTGATGATTATGTAGGAAAGAATAGTAAAAAATTGAAATTATTTACAGGACTTAGCAGACAAACTCGGAGACGACAAAGGCATTGCCGAACATCTGAAACTACCGATACAAAGGATCAACGACTACCAGCTGCTTCTTAAAGTAAGATAACAATGGAAATTACAAAATATGTTTAAATGTCAGCTTAAATTAGAAACTCATATTTAATTTGCATTTTCTCTTCAGGAACTAGTCAAATACTCCCAAAAACTCGGCGAAGATTGCACCGATCTCCAGAAAGCGTTAGAACTCTTTCTAGGAGTCCCCAACCGTGCCACAGACAACAAGTTCCTCGCGAGCATCGAAGGGTATCGCGGTAATATCTACAAGCTAGGCAGACTACTCACCCACGACTGGTTCACAGTAACAGATCAAGAAGGGAAGGCGAGCGAGAGATACCTCTTCTTGTTCAAAGCCAGGATCTTGGTTTGCAAAGTCAAGAGAGTGTCTGAAGACAGATCTGTTTTTGTTTTGAAAGATATTATCAAGGTGAGTGTTTGTTTTATCTAACCAGCTAATGTTTGTTACGTAGATATTGTCACATCTTTAAACTATTAAAATTCGGTTTTACTTTAACTTTAAAAATGACATATTAATCCAATGTCATTACATTGCTTTATCATCTATCTGGATCGCAATCAGTTAGTTTGGTTATATCATCGGATAGAATTATACCGATTAGAGCTTTAACCACTACTTTATAGTCATGACTTATGCTCAAAAACTTATTACGGGTATTAAAATTTGTAAAATATACTCAATCAGCATTGTATTCTTTTTTAAATCAGAAATTTTTATTCAATTTTGTTTTAATTGGCACAATACTTATATTTCGTTGAGGCATGTAAGATGTACAGATAATTGCTAGTAACTAGAAACAAATACACGTCTATATACAACTGGCGCCAGTACCTTTACATAATCTGGACGTCAGACAAAGTTGCCTGCATTACGTCAACTTCACTATTCTAAAAATTCACTTGCTCGTTCATCAACAACATGCGCCACACTGAATTCGATTTCACGTTGTATCTAACTCCTAAAATAGACTCATTTGAAAAACCATCCATTTAGTCACTTGGATCGTTTCCAATCGTGTCTCAATTTACCGAATACGACACCTGACATTGTGAATGTACGCCATTGATCTTGATGTCAATACTGAAGGTGGGGCATGTAGTATCATCAATCCGTTGGATCTTCACACCTCACTGAATACGCAATGCGTATGAATGAATCTTTAAATAGAAAAGACACGTCGAAGTAGACTATGAGTGTATACATAGATACATACAATATACAGGTACAATTATAATTTCACCAAGATTAAATAACAAAAAAGGCAGCGTTCGTTAAAACTCGTTATTTCATTAAATACCATGCTAGCTAATAAATGTAGGTACTGACAATTTTAAAGTTTCAATTGAACCTTTACAGCTTCCCGAGGTTGAGGTCAACGACCTTCCTAGTGAGCCACTGAAATTCGAGCTTCATCAGAAGAATTCAGTGACCACCCTCTCTGCACACAAGGAGCACGTCAAAAAAGCTTGGCTGTCAGAAATCAGACAGTACTCCAGTGACGTTGGTGAGTATAAACGTCTTGTCTAGAATTACTTACTTGAAATTACAATTAAGATTTCTAAAAATCAAAATAATTATTTAAATTTTACAGTCGCATTAGCGGAACACGCCGCTGACGACCTTCAAGTTTTACCACCACCAGAAGTAACTGAAGCTCCAGAGGAAAAGAAGAAAAAGAGAGAGTATACCGAAGAAACACAAGTAGAAGCAGCACATGAGATCAAAGAAAAACGATCACGGGCTGATGAAATAGAGGTTACACAAATCGCGACCAGAGAAGAATCATTACAACAATTGAAAGCTAAAAGAAAAGCATCCCTTGAAGGAGCTGTAGCTAAAAAGATTTCAAAATCTGAAGTCGTAGAAGTTTCATCAATAAGTGAATCCCACGAAACCGTCAGTAGTGAAGTAAGAAGCGAAGTCACATCTGATTTAGAAACTAAATCGTCCGTGACTGTCGGCTCTTACGTCGCCGAGACAGCGTCTGTAACATCGCAGTCGGAAAGTCAGCAAACAGTAAAAGCGGCTACAACATCTGAATATAAAGTAGAACAACAATCTGTTCAATTATCTCAACAAAGTTCCGCAGAAGTAAAAGAGTCGGTTCAGTTTTCATCGGCTGAAACTAAACAACAAACATCAGCGGAATATAAAAGTCAAGAATCTGTTCAAGAAGTTTCTACGAAGCAGGTAACAACAACTGCTGAGCAAAGTTCGCACGAGTCAATATCTGTTGAACAAAAAACAGAAGAATCTGTTCAACAAAGCTCAATTGCCGAGCAAAGAACAGAACAAGTTGTCAAAACAACTACTGCAGAAGCGATCGAAGAAAGTGTTCAAAGGCAACAATCATTACAACAAAAAGTAGAAGAATCTGAACAAGTAACAACAACAACTGAAACTAGGCAAACTACAGTTATCTCCCAGGAAGTAGCTGAATCAAAATCATCTACACTTGAACAATCTTCGGACCAAAAATCTAAAGAAGTTAAAGTAGTTAGCTCCACTGGAGAAACAGTTACATCTGAGGTTAAATCAAACGATCAAACTGTAACCGCAGAGGAAACTGGTGACGACGAGATGACGTCAAGGTATAGCCGCACTTCGCGGGCAAGTGGAGGTAAGTAGTTATTAACTCAAAACGCATCACCAAAATTATTATTTCATTACCAAAATTGTCATATAATTTTTGATTTTCTTATAGAATACTCCAGTAGCAGCAGAAAATTATCCAGTGGCGGTCGCTACGAATCTTCGTCAACTTATGATAGCACCGGGCTAAGTTCGACTTATTCTCGGCGTGAGAGCGGCTCCCGCTTGGAAAGTTCCAGATATGAAGCCGGTGGAGCTATTGAAGGCGGAGCGTCTTCACGCTACGAGTCTAAATATTCGAGCTCGTCGAGGGCCGAAGGAGGATCTAAATATGGCGTAGAATCCAGTTATGAGAGCAGCAAGGTCGAAGGATCGAAGTACGGCATTGAGTACGACACTGGAAGTAAACTCGATAGCATCGCCTCTAAATATGGAAAAGACACGGAATCCAACAGCAAACTTGATTCTATCGCATCTAAGTATGGAATCGAATCCGACTCTACAAGCAAAATTGACAGCATTGCGACTAAGTACGGCATTGAGACCGAAACTACTAGCAAGATAGATAGCATCGCGTCAAAGTACGGTAGAGAGGCGAAATATGAGGCTGAAGGCCGCTCGTCCAAATACAGCGTTGAAGCGAGCTACGATGGCAGCAAAGTTGAGGGTGTAGCTGCTGCAGTGGAATCTAGCTATCAAACTAAAAATGGCACTACAACATCAGAAACCAAGTACTCCAAGTCGGCCATCTCCAACGGTTCCGTAAGTGGGGGAGAGTACCAGAGGTCGTACTCCCGCACCGAGTCTCAGGACGGCAAGCCGGTGTTCTCGAAGACACTGGAAGGCCAAAACATCGAGCGTAAGTATGCCCAGGTGGTAGACACGTAGTGTAGACACAACTATAGTGCTTGTACATATGCTTGTAGACCACTAACTGACACACACATTGATATAACGCTTCAGACCCTTACACTGTTACATCAGTAGAGTTCGTACGGTATTACGTAAACAAAGACACATTGTTTACTAATTTTATTTACGATACGACAGACGGCATTAAATTTTGTTGTCAATAATTAAATTGATATAATTAAAAACAACACAAATAACTTTTGCAAAAACCGTACGAGCTCCCATAACCAACATGTGACTCCCCAGCTGGTGAGAACGCGGTCTTCGAATGCGCGCTCTTAGACGCCGCGGACTCTGTGAAAATAACGTGGTTGAAGGACAACAAGCCGTTGACGGACCGGCTGATGGACCGCTGCTCTATCTCGCTGGAGGGCGGCCTGCACCGGCTCGAGCTCAAGCACTGCCGCGAGGACGACTCGGGACTGTACACGGCTCGCGCTGAGAACCTCAAGGGAAACACACATTGCACGGCCCAGTTAGTCGTTCACGAGTGTGAGTCCACTGTTCCTTCATTCTTTCATGTTTGGGGAATACCAATTGATTATATTCTGGTACTTATAGAGACCAATCGGTCTTCCCCAAACTCAAATAATAATATAATAATATTTCAGAAAATTAAAATTAGTTATCATTTATTCTGTCCGTCCGTATGCATGTGCCATCGCGATCATCGATTAAGACATCGTAAAGCGGATAACACGTAGTTTAACTCCGTCAACTTGCTGTTAATTTTCCTGTATTTTGCACCTAAGTCTCGCTTATGACACTTCAATAATTTAAACCTAAAATGATATGCCTCAGCGACCTGCTTGCTGAAGAATGTGCTTTAGTCCTTCTAGAATTTGTTGAAAAAGAATATGTGATTATTTCCTCATACGTTACAGGTGTTTCGGATACAGGAATCGATTTGACATGGCAGAATTGGAACAACACACAAATTTTTAGATTTATGAAATTTTATGTTTTCAGGTGTAAATAAAAAATTGAAGCAACAATTAACCAATATAAATGTACTGACAGAAATTTATGAATATTTTCAGTGACTCCTGAAGAACGTAAGGAACGGAACGCTCTCAATGCGCCATATTTCCTTGTAGCGCTCAAAGATACTGAGATTATGGAGAACACGTACTTACGTTTCATGGTTAAAGTGAAAGGAACTCCCAATCCTGAAGTCAAATTGTAAGTACTACTTTATCTCATCCAATCACCTACGTGTAATCCTTAAAAAAATCGTACGGCATTTTGTAATCAGATTATCACAAATCGTTTCTCTTCAAATATATCGATTCAAGGGTATAATCATAATGTACGATAGTCCAAAACTATCATAGATCACTCCTACAAAATAGCTAGCTGCTACATGATGAAAAACAAAAGTTAAATTCATTACGTAAATTTCCATACGTTTAGCTCATCAACATCACAGTACAGTGAGCAGTAATAGGTTTACAATCCAACTGGTAAGGTATAAACTCCTGGTAATCTAACCATATCTTGTCCTTCCCTAGCTACCGCAACGGCAAGGAGATCATCACCACTTCAGACTCGGACCGCATCTCGATCGTGCGGACCCGCGCCGACAAGGGTTGCTACGAGCTGGTGATCGCTGACGTCATCCCCTCCGACGCCGGCAAGTACTCCTGCAAGGCCAGCAACACCTACGGAGAGGTGGAATCTGAAGCCACTGTTACTGTTGTCGGTGAGTACTTTATTGGGTTCATGAATATACTAGAGATAAGGAACTTTGAATTCTTTGGGGGAAGCCTATGCTCAGCAGTGCACGTCTTTCTTCTAATGATGATGTTGATTTAGTAGTTCCTGATGTTTTAGCATGTTTCGGGATTAAAAAAGCTACTGAAGATGCAAATTGTACAAGTATCACTAAATAATACACTACATACTACTACTATATCACTACATTACATAGGAAACTACATATCTGCTAAAACCTACAAAATGGGGGGACAATGTAGTAGAGAGTAGAGTAACTCGTTAGTAGTGGTTGATGATGATGATAATACTTAAATATCTTGCCCCAGTAGAAGTCATACACAAAAACATTACGTGATTTTGAGCACGATACCAATAAAATATAAATACCAATGGAAGACTTAGCAGACTAGCTAATGGGTGCCTTTTGTGATCAGTTTTTACTTTCGCCCTTAAACCAATGAGTATAACTGATCTGATTTGGAAGACATCGATTCTCACAACTCGATAATCGATTTAAAGTTTGAACGATTAACTAAAATCGATTATAGCATTCGCGTATCCTTGAACATATAAAAATACAAATCCTTTAATGAATGGCTAAGGAGGGTTCTATAAATACCTTTGTGCCACATTTTTACGGCGTTTGGACAGACTCCAGCGTTTGTTTATAGCTCTATATATAAATCCGACGTTGAAATAGAAACTGGTTGACTCGCGTGACACTAATGTACGAAATACACTTAATATTACGTAAACGTGCTGTTTTTATGAACGACGATTTGGTTCAAGTTTAGTAATGAGGAAATGTTCATGCAATAATTACAACATGAATGTTAGGATTTGCAGTTATGGAAACAGTACTACGAAGCACCATGACAACTATTGATAGTGTGTTTGGCTGTATTGATGTCCAGTGATAATAATCATATCTGACCATAATATGAAGTGTAAAGCTGGGAAGGGTTAACAGATGAGTCGCATTGAGTCATCGTATTACATCAAGTAAATATATCCAGAAATGCGATGGTGTTCAGGGTCAAATGCCTAGCTTCTTCCATTTTAAATTTTGTCCACTAATGAATCGTTATTGTTTCAGATGACAAGAACATCTTCGGAGAGCTGCTCCCAGGAGGCGAAGGTCTACTTGCTAAAGGAGAGAAACCTACCTTCACCTGGAAACGAGATGGAGAGCCTTTCGATCCTGAAGACAGGTTTAAGGTAATTGCAACATCATAACAAAACGTAATTAAATAGTTTAATTTAAACAATTTGTAAAAAAAAACTTTTGTTAATGCCTTACCCCTCCCAGTAGCAGATGTAGTCCCACTAGTGTATAGTATTAGTAATGCATTTCGTATAGCTATGGAAAGTATTAATATGTTTACGTGTTCCAGGTCCTGCTGGGCGATGATGAAGACTCCCTGGCGCTGGTGTTCCAGCACGTGAAGCCGGAAGACGCCGGCTTGTACACCTGCGTCGCCAAGACCAGCACCGGCAACATCTCCTGTTCCGCTGAACTCACCGTGCAAGGTACAGACAGGGGTTTATATTCTCAGTTCGTGTTCTTATTCTAAATGATAATGCGTTATGGAATCTATACACAAAAAAAATACTATCTAAAAATTAATATTGTGACTAGTAATGTCTTCGATTAAGAACAATGTTTAAGAACCAAGTTTAACTTCTCGTGTTTTTTAATATTTTTTAAAAAGTACAAGACATTTTAAAACCTTTAACCAATAGAAGTTCCAATGACCTGCAATTTTTTTATACGCGAAATATTTTTCGACAAATATCAATTTTTACTTTCTGTTATAGATGAGCAACATAAACAATTTTACGTTATGATCTAAAAAAATGTACTTCCCAAAAAACAGAACACTCCAGCATAGTCTCAATCCTTAATTTACCTATTCTCATCATCAGGCGCGGTCCACGAGCTGCACCGCGAGCCGGAGAAGCCGACGCTGGTGATCGAGCACCGCGACGCCATCGTGTCCATGGGCGGCTCGGCCATGCTGGAGCTGCAGTGCAAGGGCTACCCCAAGCCCAGCATCGTCTTCAAACACGACGGGAAGGTCGTCGAGCCTGACTCCAGGCACAAGTTAGTCGTCCTTCATTAGAGTGATGGATTTTAGTAGTTTGGACGCAGGTGATGGTGGTGTATTTGAACGGTGGAGTATTTATGGAGTGGTTAAGTATTTGAGAGCTTTTAAAGACACTTCTATTAAAGAAGAATATCAAGAATTAAAACTTATGATACAAAATCGAATAGAAATTAGGACATAAGTTATAAACGTCATTCAATTGGCATATGAGAAACTAAAATATAATTCGATAGTATGATCACGGTGCCATCAGAGGCTCAGTGAAAATAATTCATTTTTCTATTGCGTTCATTACTTTGAAAAATGCTTACTTAGAATGTTCGTATTCCTAGATTGACTTGAATTCCGCTTTCAAAGCAGTATTACCTTAACACTTACCCTGTTCAATCCAGGTTCCTGTACGAGGACG
The DNA here is from genome assembly GCA_030295005.1 of Cephonodes hylas. Taxonomy (NCBI): domain Eukaryota; kingdom Metazoa; phylum Arthropoda; class Insecta; order Lepidoptera; family Sphingidae; genus Cephonodes; species Cephonodes hylas. Next base: position 15,426,674 of record AP025362.1, read on the forward strand.
AGGAGAGCATGTCCCTGGTGATAAAGAGCGTGACGGCGGCGGACGCGGGCGAGTACCACGTGACCGCCACCAACGACCTCGGCGAGGACTCCAACGTACTCAACCTCGTCGTCAAGCAGCCGCCCAAGATCAAGAAGAAGATCGAGAACCAGACCTGCATGGTAACTAACTTTTATTTCGTGTATGGAAAACCATTCAGTCCAAATTGTTCAAATTCAGCAGCTCCGACAAATTATTATGTGATCCACAAATATTTACTTTGGGTCTGGGTGTTTGTTTCCGAAAAACCCCTCATAGTTTCTAATACCCACGCCTAGGGAATTTTATCTAAGTGTGGAGTCAGAACTATATATGCATGTGTGAGATGTATTCAACTTGACTACTATGACTCTTACTTATTACATATAAATAGTAGCTTAAAGTTTAATCTAGTAACTGCTCTTTTTCTTTTTAATTATTGAGGTATAAAAGTTTTGATAAAAAATTGTCAGTCATCTTTTCGCTCCAAAAAGGTCAACAGTACTTTTTCTACACATTTATTATGGAAATTTTCTAAAACAAGTCTGAACCTATGACATTGCAGGTGAGCTCCACCCACACAGTGACCATCGAGGTCGAGGGTACTCCGGCGCCCGAGGTCACATTCTACAAGGACGGCGTTCAGATCACCAGCTCGGAACGCATTCAGATCGTCAAAGAATCTGAGGAGGTTTACAAAATCACCATCAAGGACGCCAAGCTCACCGACACTGGCTCCTACTCGGTGGTTGCCAAGTAAGTTAAACTTATAAATGATAAGGAGTATTATAAAGATAGTAAAGTAGAAATTGATATGCTTATAACAAAATATGATGAAGACGACGATAAATTAGCTGAACGTGGAAATTTAGACACGAAAGCAACAGTATTTATGCCAACGTTGTTATCTTCACAAATTTTATAATCAATACTAGCTTTTGCCCGCAACTCCGTCTGCGTGGACTACAGGGTTGGGTTCAGAAAGAAAATAAGTTGCAGTATTTTACTCCACAGAGCCCCATTTACTTAAATATACAAAAATCATACAAATCGGTCAAATTGTTTCAACGTGAAACCGTAACGCGCCGGTCGACGCCTTGAGTATCATTATTGCGCGCTTGATTATTATTTTGAAACTGCGATATCTTCTAAGATACTCAGTGAAATCAAATGATGTAAAGGGCAATTTTATTTAAAATTAAATACTTGTAACGAATAACGTATTTATTTGGATAAGGATTAATATCATATTTATCAAAACACCTTCACAAATAAAACTTTATTTTAAAATAAATTTGGTTAGGATAAAAAACGTTATAGTGAGCCAACCTTAAAGAATAGACATATGCTGTCGCGGACTTTTTTTTAGAGCTTTTAAAGAGAAACATTTCTCTCATACATTATTTTAGCGAAACTTTAACCGTTTCCGCAGCGCGCGCCGCGGAAGCTCACAAAAAGGAAAAAATGTCCCCGATTTCGAAACAATCTTTATTGCTGTTCCGCTCCTATTCGTCGTAGCGTGATGTTATACAGCCTATAACCTTCCTCGATAGATGTGCTATCTAACAGTGAAAGAATTTTTCAAATCGGACCAGTAGTTCCTGAGATCCTAGCGTTCAAACAAACAAACAAACAAACAAACAAACTCTTTAGCTTTATAATATTAGTATAGATATAAAAAACATCTTTGATTTGATTAAAATGTTGGTCTTATATAACAAATACATCCACTAGGTTCGAATTGTGAAAATTGTTCCTATCATGAGAGGTGAAATTTTTGAATTTAATAATTCTGATATATGAATATTTTCTTTGTTTATAGGAACGAAGTAAACCAATGCTCGGACTTCTGGCAATGGCACGTTACTTCGGCTCCCAAAGTGACGAAGAAGATGGGCGGCTCGAAGGTGTGCGAGGAGAAAGAGACTGTCACCTTCAATATCGAGACAGAATCCGAACCAGCTTCAACTGTCAAATGGTAAAGTAATAAGAATACCCTAATACTCTCAATGGTAATGGAGGCCCGTACCTGAAAGTGAGAAGTATATGGGCTGAAGATGATGAATGTAGCAAAATACTTCAATGACTACTTATTTTATAGACTTAGCCTATCGCCCTCCACTGCTGAACGTAGGCCTCCCCAAGAAACCGCCAACCATACTACTTACTATACCGTGATCTAATTCGGCTTTGGATCTGGTATGAGAGTCCCGGAAGGATCTTGTCTTGTCCTAATCTTGATCTTGAAGTAACTTGGTGGATTGGATGACGCTAAATCTAAGCATAAGTAAATGTCCGTACACAAATTCAAGTAACTCTTACTGATAGATATCTCAAACGTAGGTTCAAGAACAAGACGGAACTGACGGAGTCGTCGACGGTGAAGATCTCGTCGTCGGGCTCGGCGCACTCGCTCGTCATCACGTCGGCCGCGCGCGCTGACGCCGGAGAGTACTCCTGTGAGGTAATTGCGTCTCACAGTCTTATCTTCTTCACAGGTCTATCATGCATCTAACCCCTGGGTGAAATCTAATTACCTAATGCTTTTTGATTAGCTCATATCTTCGACAAGTTTTACACATACTCATTGTCTCTTTGTTTTTCAACGTATATATTCCCTTTAGCTTATTGTAGTAAGATCGCTCAGAATCCCTGCTTCGATTTGTCGTTACGAAAATTCCATAGCCAAAGACTAAGCGGAGTATAGGAGAGTGAGCATAAAAAAATTAAAGAAAGAAAAGACAAAATTTACTTTAATTAGAAGATTACGACAGGTTAGGGAAAATATGAAAGCACATATTAACCGGAGACCAAGCGAAATAATAGTAGCAGTAGTTTCGTAAGTTTTCATACCCTAACTAATGTCCCCAGGTCCGCAACGTCCACGGTTCAGCGTCCGACTCGTGCATACTGAACGTCCGCACGGCGCCGCAGTTCACGCAGAAACTCAAGGACACGTGCGCCAGCGCCGGAGACGTCAACGTCGAGTTCACCGTCGCTGTGGAAGCCTACCCCGAACCCAGCGTCAAATGGTACGTTACTACCATTGTCAATATCATCAGGTCCTATATTAGCTCACCGCGCGCCGGGCTGGACCGGTGACCCTGACATACGCCTCCTGCTTCTCTCTCCAGAGGGGGGTGGGAGGTAGAGCCATAAGGAGGCTTTCCCCTCAAAAAAAAAAGGTCATATATTAGCTAACAGAAGTGAATGTTAAGGGGTTGTAGGCTTTAGTCCTCCACTTTGACCTAGTGTACTTGCATGTCCAATGCCTCATTCAAAGTGAACCAAATGATAATTGTGATGAAGCCAATGCAAACCGGCAACTATTTCAAAATTTCAGTATAGAATTATAGCTAAGACTAGAAATTATATGACTGTCTAACCAATAGCCAGAGTTGAAGTCATGTAATAAATAGAATCTCACTATCATATTCGATTAAAGACGCAGCTTCTAAAGTATGCTGACCATAATCCCAGGTACCTCGGCGACGTGGAGATCACGGAGAAGAAGTCGGTGTTCACGCGCGTGGACTCGGGCAACACGCACAAGCTCATCCTCAAGGAGGTGTCGGCCGAGTACTCCGGCCAGTACTCCTGCAAGGTCTCCAACGAACTCGGCGCAGACACCTGCCAGGCCACATTCACTGTTAACAGTCAGTATTAGAAGCTATTCTGGTAGTGTAACAAATAGAGTAGTGAAATTGTCTTTTTTCACCCCACTGGGGCTTATGCCTTTACTGTCAAGGTTATATTGGTAGTTCATGAAACATTGTTTCTCTCTCCACCCCACTTGAAACCAGCTACGTGACCACGTGATATCTAAAGGCTAAAGTCTTTGTATTAACTATTTGATAATCTGATCTTTGTGTATTAATATGTTGTTGTAATAATAAAGCCAGAATTTTAAAAAGTCCAAATTGTCTACATCAATTGCACTGCTACTACACTTGCTTAAAGTTACAAAATTTTCTCAAGAAAATTTTTAGTCTAACACTGTTATGTTTCACCATCATAGGGAAACCGCGCTTCACCAAGAGCTTAGTAGACATGACTGTGGATGCCGGTCAGACCCTCAAACTGGATGTAGAAGTAGAAGGATGCCCTGAACCCAAGGTCAAATGGTTTAAAGATGGCAAGGAGGTCACTACTGATGCTAGAATCAAAATAGAGAGAGATACTCAGAGGTGAGTAGACGTTAAATATTTTACAAAAATGTTGTATATTTTTCTTTCATTTTGTTTTGTTAGTAATAATAAATAGCATTACTTGAACTGCGGCATACATAATAAATTGAAACAAGTATTCAAACTGAATTTAATAAAATTCTTGTTCCATACAGATTGGAAAACTATCACTTAACAGTGACATTGGTAAAGGAAGAAGACGGCGGCGAGTACGAAGTAAGGGCTGAGAATGAGATGGGTAGCGTCTCCTCTAAGAGTACTGTCACCGTTCACAGTAAGTATCGGTCTTTTAGACCTAGATTTAGACTAGCGGATATAGGAGAAGTAATCAATATTATTCAAGACAAATTGATATTTATTTTATGAAAATATATTTATTTTCCCAAAGAGTAAATTTTAAATACACTACACATAGCTCCGGCGAACATACACATAATACATGCACACACACTCACACACTTATGGTAAGACAGTAAGCAGTCACCAGCCACAATGATTTCCAGAATTATACCACAACTGGATTAAATGACGGTAACGGGTGATGTAGTAGTTTGAATTAACCTAGTACTTGAATCTTAGATTACTACTAAGCACGAATTAGTTTTTTTTTCTTGTGGAGTCCATAGATGCCAATTTTGGAAATTTGGTAGACTTACAAATTTTTTAAAGCATTCAAGAGACCGAATGCTGTATTTGTCCACTCACGTGCATTGAACCCACGTGTCCTCAACATTACCATTCCATTGTGACGTATTTAATATTTAAACCCATTTACCATAACCATTTTATTGTTACCATTTTGTTATTGTTGTTTATTAGCGAGGGAAGTACATTCGAGAATCTCCAAAGAAGAAATTGAAAATGAGCTTGACAGTAGTCCTAAAAAGCCTTTGGAAGTTCAACCGGATGAACATGAAAAACAAATAGCAGAAAAAGGTAAAACTAAAGCTGAAGTAATTGAAGAAAAATCTATATGGGATGATGATGAAGACACCAAACCTAAGAAAAAAACTGTCGAAGAAGTTGAGAAACCAAAACCTGATGAAGCTAAAAAGTCTATGACTGAACCTGAACAAGCAGAAGAAAAATCGTTCTGGGATGATGTAAAAGATGACGAAAAACCAAAAACACCCAAAATTGAGGAAATGCCAAAACCAGAAGACAAAACCGCTAAAAAATCTGTTTCTAAACCTGAAGTGATTGAAGAGAAATCGTTTTGGGATGATAAAAACGAAGAAGAAAAGCCTAAACACCTAATTCCAGAAGAAGTGGAAACCCCAACCACTAAAAACGCTGATAAATCTGCCACAAAGCCTGAGGTTGTAGAAGAAAAATCCTTCTGGGATGATGACGAAAACGCAAAAAAATCCGAAAAGCCGTCAGTAGATGTGGTTGAAGGTCCCACAAGTGACAAAGGTAAAAAATCTGTAACTAAACCTGAAGAAGCCGAGGAGAAATCATTTTGGGATGATGACCAAACATCTAAGAAAACTCAAAAGCAGTCAGTAGATGACGTTGAAGGTCCCAAGAGTGACAAAGGGAAAAAATCTGTAACCAAACCTGAAGAAGCTGAAGAAAAGTCATTTTGGGATGAAAATCATAACGAGAAAGATAAACAACCTATTATTGAAGAAGTAATTACTGAAAAGAAAGTGGCTGATAAAGGTGCTACAAAACCAGAAACTATTGAAGAAGTCCCAATTGACGAAGACTTGAAGTCGCCTAAACGTAAATCAATCAAAAAACAATCAGTTACAGAAGAACCTAAAAGTGCAGATGTAGAAGGTATAAAAATGCTTCGCGCTTCATATCAACTTAGCAACAGCTTAGTCTGCGAGAATCTCACATTTTCGCGCTCATTTGTTGCATGCTTTTAACCCGTGTTCTTAACAGGCCCGTGTGATTTGTTATGTTTAGGACGAGTTTTCGAAACTGTTACAACATTCAAGACAGCCGGCGACGGATCTATAATTATGTCCAAAGTAAGCAGTTCTCGGTCTCATGGTGCTATAATAACAGGTCAGTATTATGCTTCCTTCCACCTTTTCCCAGTTCTAACCTCATTTAGTCTCATTCTAACCATTCAGTCGACAACATTGCTTATATCTTCTTATTTTATAATGCAAGATCCCACAACGCATGATTAATTAAAACTTTAAATAAGTATTACTATGAAAAATCAATATAATACTATTTTAACTGTTAGGTCCGGCTGAAACGCGCACTTTACACAAAATGACATCGACCTCCGTCAATTACGATGATGACGACTTTATTGAGGGCAGAAAGTTAATTAAACCTAACAAACCCCACACAACTTCGCTAGAAGTTGAAGAAATTGCTACTCATAGCTATATTTTGTCTGAATTGGGTCACTTTACCATACCGGATTATATTAGACGAGGTACTTATGGAATCATTGAAGAACCACAAACTGATTCTGATGCTGAAAGCATTAAAGGAAGTAAACCACTTGGTAACAGAACTATTTCAATTATGTCTCTCTCTGAAGATGACATGAGCTGGCATAATGAATCATTGTCTAGGGAGATTTCTATTGAAGATCTTTCTAAGACTATATTCGAAATTGACGATACCAGAAAAGTGTTTAGCAAAGATTCCTACGTGCGCTCGTCGTCCTTTAAAGAAGATTATTTCACTGACGAAGGTGACGAAGAGTCCCTAATACTTAAAGAAAAATCTGAGAAAATATTTGAAAACGATATCACAGAGAAACTCATTCACATATCAAAAGAATTTGATGAAAATAAATTTAGAAACATCAAAAGCAAAGTAGATGACGTCAAAAACAGAATCATAGAGGAATTTGTTCTTGGACCAGAAAAAAAACTTGATAGTGTGACGAAAGATATAAGTGAAACTTTTGTAGAAAGAAAGAAAAAGAATGAAACAAAGCTATTTAGTGTAGAAGAAGAAGCAGACGACGAAGTAGAAGCATTATTGAAACGAAGCCAGAGGCAAAGGAGCATATTAGATGATATACTGAATCAGGAAGACGATAAAGGTAATTGTCTAAAAAAGTATTTGAGACGGGGATCGTGGCGCGGTGAACAAAATGGCATTGGATGATGTAACGCTAAGCAATGTCGAGGGAGAGTAACTTATTTGTTCGCTTAAAGTCCGGAATTGAAATTGCTAATACCACCATAAAGATCTGTCATTTTAAATTTCATGTACTTTGTATTTCTTTGAGCTATACATTACTAAAGTTATTATATAAAATGACAGACCTTTAGAATCACCCGTTAATGCCGTTAATATCTATATCCATGTACTCGACTAATGGCTATCGTATGTTTGTTTTAGAACGCATGCGTAATAACATTCCCTTCTGGCATACTAATATATGGAGATCGTTGCGGAACAAGTATTGAATCGTTGTCGACGTCTTTCATCATCATCAAGGTAATCTTTTTCGATATTATTCGCAACGCTTGCACGAACACGCTTTACAGCACAGGTCTAGAAACACATAACACAGGTACGTATTGAAATATTTTATCAACACGCCACAGATTTTTGCAGATAAACACACGAATACGTAAGTATTTTACACTCGTCTACATTCCTTCTAGTAACAAGTGCTGTATATACTGCGATCTATACTGAATATTTCAAATTGTACATATATTTTTCTGTATTTTGTAGGAGCTTCGACTTTGGCTTGATTGGCAGTGTCTTTGGAAAGCCTTACTATGTCTCAAGTTCACTATGTCATATGTAGTACTTTAATTGTATTATTTCTTATTGATTTTTTGTGACTATTAGTTTTAAATATCATTGGACATATTGTGAATTTCTGTTGTTATGATTATTACACGAGAGCCTTTTGTAATAAATTTTATGTTCTATCTGTAAATTCCCATCTGGCCTTGGTGTATCATCCTAACATAAGCAATTAGCAATAGTGTCTCATATTTGTTTATTGTCATTGCAGCACCTCCCAAATTCAAAGATAGCACTCTGAAGGATGGTCATGTCTTCGAATCATTACCACTAGTCTACACAGTTGAAGCATCTGGTACGCCGAAGCCCACAGTTCGCTGGCTCCATGATGGCAAGGAAGTTAAGTCTAACGCCAGGATCCACCTTACCAACGAAGGTGATGTCTACAAACTGGAGATCGACAAGGTCGACATGAAAGACGCCGGACAATGGCAAGTTGAAATCGGCAATGATCTTGGCAAGAATGTGCTCAAAGCTGATTTGTCCGTCTCACGTAAGTTTATTCATAAAATTTCATTCTTACCCTAAATTGAAAATTTGTTTCAAAATTAGGACGTCCATATCACTTTTTTTTACTAATTACACGCAGTGCTTGGATTTCTACAAATAGTATCTTTTGGAATTTTGGCTACACTTCCCATTAGGCATTTATGACTATTGTCTATCCTGAGAAAAACAAAGCCCAAATTGTAGTGTCATCTGTTTCTTTCATCACCACTATTTCCCAAAAAACCCTTAACACAATGGTCTTCCCTGCAGCCGAGAGCGAGCTGCGCAAGCCGAAGTTCACAGTCCCGCTGGAGGCCCAGCGCGTGACGCAGCGCGAGCCGGTGACGCTGAAGGCGGTGTGCACGGCCGACCCGCAGCCGCACGTCGCCTGGCTCCTCAACGGGGTGCAGCTCACGCCTGACGCCACTATTATCACGTCTGCTGATACTAAGGACATCGAACACGGACTTAAGGAATGCACTTTCACTCTGCATATACCTACTGGTGAGTATGCTCTTGTTTTTGCCAAGACAATGTCAGTTTGGCTTTAGTCAGAAAATTTAACTATTATGTGCGATTATTCGACACAGTAATGATGTCGCAAATATTTGATATCAATCCTAGAATGCGACAAACATGGGTCTTAACAAAGCGTCTGCGTTTGTCTCGAGCATACTTCGAAGTTTAATGGCTTTTTCCCAATAACTAGCAATCTCTTTACCAGAAAAAGTACTGTAATTAATAATCCTTGTCATAGGTCGGCACTCCGACACCGGCGAATACACAATCCAGGCGAAGAACAAATACGGTGTTGGAGAGAGCTCTGCTCGTCTCGACATCCTTCTGCGTCCCGAAATCGAAGGCTTGAAGGACATCACAGCTGTCCCATATGAAGAGACAACTTTCATTGCCAACGTTCACGCAAACCCAATAGCTGAGATTCAATGGTAAGTGACGAAAATTCATGAAGATGGTCCAGATAAACGAGTGTGCAGTAGACCAAAAAACTGAAGTAAAGCTTATTTAGCTTCACACATAATATCATGCACTGGCTTTGCGAGAAGAGAGAAAAACTAAAGACGAATCAATAACTAAGCATTTAACCTCCGAGTTCAAAAACTCTATTATATTGTTATTTACCGCGAAAAAAAAGAACTGTCAAAGTTTCAGCATTCGCTAGCTTACTCCCCAAGTCAAGCCTGCGTAAAGAAGTTTTACTTAAAAAACAAGCTACAAGAATTAAGGAACAAAGTTAAATGTCTGATTATAATTAATTGTTGTTTAGGAGCAAGGATGGTTACGTGATCAAACCTACAGCTCACTACGAGATCATTGAAGACAAGGAAGCTGAGAAGTACCAGTTGCATATCAAGAAGGTCGGCGTTGATGACGCGGGAGTGTACACTCTTACAGCCAAGAACGAAGTCGGAGAAACAGCACAGCAAGCCAAACTTACCGTGCACAGTAAGTTTTATACTCTGGCAACCTATCTATTGCAATTTTATATTATAAAGAACATTACGTGAAGAAACGAAATGACTTAGGATAATAGTTGATTGAAAAGTTTATAGCCTTGTATCTAGAAAAAATGTAATTGTGGAACAAAAGTTTTAGTTCGCAAATTGGTTTTATATTCTCTTTATACAGTTTAAATTCCTCCATACACAGCTTATTAATAGCCTAATTAAGGTTCTTATAAAATTGACTAATAAAATTTGTTTTTTTTTTAAGTGGTGCATAAAAAAGGAACATAAGCCATCATAACTCAACCTTAATCCTTTACTTCCAGCCGGCGACCCAATCTTCACAAAGCCTCTGCAAAAGCAGACAGTGAAAGACTACGACGATGTGAACCTGAAGGTGCGTTGCGACGGCGAGCCCAAGCCCGAGGTCCACTGGTACCTCAACGGGAAGGAGATCCTCAATGATGAGAGACATAAGGTCACCACGGAGGTCGGCGGACAAGTTGACAGCGAGCTAGAGATCAAACACTTCAACGCCGAGGATGCTGGCAAGGTTGGTATTTATTATTGTTTTTTTTGGAGGTATATAGCCTTAATTTATAATTCTAGAAGTTTTGTCAGGCTAGTAGAAATTAATGAAAAGAGTGACGAGGGAATAAATAAAAAGAGGTAGTAGGTGATTTGAGTAATCCAAGGGCGACATCTACTAACAATCATTTGTTGAACCAACCTTTTCGTAATTTAGGTACACAAGGCTATCGCAGAGAGGTTTATCATCTAAAATTCATCTACGTCCAATTTACAGTAGAAATTACATAAATTAAGTTGCAAGTGGCGCAGTTGGCTAGACACCAGCTTGCGAAACGCGCGGCCGCGGGTTCGATTCCCGCACCGAGACAAATGTTTGTGTGATCCACAAATATTTGTTTCGGGTCTGGGTGTTTGTGAGACCGAAAAGTCTCTCGTAGTTTCTGATACCCACGACACAAGACTCGTATCTTAGTGTGGCGTCAGGACTATGTATGTGACTGTTGGGTGTATTTATTTATTTATTTAATGATTCTTTACCCATTCATAATTCATCTTTACCCTTACATATAAATATGCTCTATCCACAGTACAAAGTCCGCGCTCTGAACCTGGCGGGCGAGGCTGAGTGCGAAGCTCCCGTGACGTTGGCGCAAGTGGCTCCCGGCTTCACGCACAAGCTGGAGCGGCAGAAGGAGGTCGACGAGGGAGAGCCGCTCGAACTCAAGGCCAAGCTGGACGGCAGCCCCATACCCACTGCCAAATGGTAACTATCGACAATTGAATTTTTATTTGTTCACTTTTATAAGTTTTAAGTGGCATTTTTAATGAATTTACGGCGACAAACGAATTAAATCCACTAAATTATCAACTTAAATTAGGTATTTTCCACCACGCTGACCTACTATTGGATTGTGGTCACTTCATATCTCATTCTAATTTTAGCTATGTCTCCAAGAGTAACGCTTAAGGTCAGACATCTCTTTGGTGGTTTACAAGTGGCATGACTATGGCCTTGATCAGCATCAACGGTACCTACATAACAGCTGTGTTTGGAGAAAGCCTAGGCCCAAAAATCTTGTTGCTGATATTTATCACAACACCCATTAGTCCATGCACAAGGCCTCTGCTACTGAAAGGGGTTTAGACTTTAGTCCACCACGCTAGCCTAGTGGAGGTTGGCGGACTAAGTCTCGAAGCTATTACTACTTCAATCTATTCATGTTTATGATTTTGGATTTATTACAAAGCTACTTTAACGTGATATACAGGTACAAAGACGGCGCTCCTCTGTCCCCCTCCGACTCTCACGTGAAGCAGTCGAGTCTCCCCGACGGCACGGTGAAGCTGTCCATCGAGCGCGTGACGCCGGCCGACTGCGGCGCCTACAAACTCGTCATCTCCAACCCGCATGGAGAGAACTCCGCACTCTGCGCTGTCGCTGTTAACCGTGAGTGTACTCAGTTATTATATGGGGGGCTAGAGTAAGAAACTCAATTTCAACCTGATTGTAATTACTTAACTGTATAACAGGTTAGTAAACCTGATCAGAAATTTGGAGAACAGAAGTAAATTATTGGTGTTCTGAGACTAATTATGGTATACATATTCTGATTCCTGATTTCTTTTTAGCAATTCATTTGAAACTCTTAAAGGTCGTGATAAGTTTTATTTCTACTGTTTGAAGAATCAAAATGAGAAAATTTTGAACTAATTTCTTTTACCTACTCTACGGGTTTGGAAATATTAAGTTCAATCATTTCACCATAGAAGTTAACTCCATTGAATTTCAATATAATATTTCAGCTACTCCAAGGAAACCATCGTTCAGCCAAGAGCTGGAAGACGTGAAGGCTGTAGTAGGAAAGCCATTGAAACTCGAGGCTAGGGTTATGGCGTTCCCTGCACCAGAAATCAAATGGTTCAAGGACGGTAAGATAAACTTTCTTAATATTTTAGTCAAAAATATAATTAATTTAGAAAATGGTATCCCAAATAAAGCTATTTTTTTGAGTCTTTGAAATGACAGTCATTTTGTTTTTTAATGAAGCTCAGGATCATCATTTGTAATACTAAATTGCTATCCTTGGTGTGTAATCCGCCGATCCACGCAAGGCCCACGGACTAAAGGCTTAACCCCCTCAATGGCAAAGCCCGTGCTGATATGACGATGATGCCCGTGGTGATGATGATGATGCGTGTGCAGGTCTGCCCGTGCGTCCGTCGCAGGCGATCAACTTCATCAACCAGCCGGGCGGCGTGGTCGGGCTCAGCATCGACAGCTGCAAGCCCGAGGACGCGGGGGTCTACTCGCTCACCGTCACCAACAAACTCGGAGAGGTATTATAGAAACAAACAAAACACTTATTGCTAATACAATTTATATACAATATGGCAAAAAATAAAGCAGAAAAAAGAAATAAAAAATAGACCAGAAACATATTAAATTGCACCAGGAAAGGTACGTCCTACCCAACTGTGTACAGTTACAGGTAAACGATAATGCAAAGCTGATTTGCTTATAGAGTCACAATTTTAAGGTCCCAGAGTAGATTTGGAAGATAATACTATTTTTTTTGGACCATGTAATATATAAACAAGTTCTGTGTTCTTACCAGTAAAGTCGCGTGTGTAGATAGATGATATTAAAAGCTTTAAGCAGTACTCTCTGTATCAAATGAACTATCACTAACAAAAATTATGTGAAATTTTGAATGAATCTTCTAAAATAATAGGTTTTTTTAATATAATAAACACTAGTGGGTACCTGAGTGTACATTTGTTGTGCAGGTCGGTTCCAAGGCCAAGGTTGAAGTGACGCAGAAGGAGCGCAAGCCCGCGTTCATAGCCGAGCTCCAACCTACCAAGGTCATCGAAGGGTTCCCAGTCAGGATGGAAGTCAAGGTTCTGGGCCATCCACCACCCACCATCAAATGGTAAGTTTCATAATATTTTTACTTGATAGGCATTGAATTTCCATTGTTAAGATAGACTGTTTTCATAAGAATCGCTTCACTATGTGACTCACCTAGCACAGTAGACAAACGTTTATTTTTTTTCTACCAGTTATAACTTTTGCTATTTTCATAAATACTTGTAAAAAAACCTAAAACTATCTCAGATGTAGAACAGGCCCGTGCTCAGCACTGGGTATAGTACATATTATATAAGCTGAAGACAATGATGATGATTAAGCTAAAAAATATACTGAATAAGGAACTTTAACTACTCACAGCCTTATGCTACTTAACCAATTTCTTCAAGTACTCCCTAACCCCACTGCCTCCCCCCAGGACCCACGACGGCAAGGAGATAGTCCCGGACGGGTCCCGCGTGCGCGCGGTGTCGCAGCCCGACGGCTCGCACGCGCTGCTCATCGCCAGCGCGACGCCCGCCGACGCCGGCGAGTACGGAGTCGTCGCCGCCAACGACCAGGGAGAAATGGCCTCCAAAGCACCGCTCAATGTTGCCAGTAAGTAGGATCTGCAGCAGGATAGGTCCGACGACTTGAGGAAAGGTGGTTGGATAAAGATCGAGAACCGGGATGGTTGCCGCTTTCTTGGGGAGGCCTACATTAATTACTTTATTCAAATAAAGTGGACGGCAATAGGCTGAATATATTAGTAGCGTCACCTACAGTGAAGAAAAACGTCGTAAGGATTTCTAAAGTAATTTTTCGTTAAAAAAACTTAAATTGTAAATTGCAAATAGCTTGCAATAGTTTTTCGGGTTTCTAAACTAAATCGTTCTCCTATTCTAAATCTTATAACCTAATTCAAAATGTCTTAAAATGTAACAAAAATCTAAAACTAATAATCTACCAGGTCGCCAAGACGACTCGTCTCCACAAGAGCGGCCTCAGTTCATCCACGGGCTGCGTGACGTCACGGCGGAGGAGGGACAACCCCTCTCAGTGACCGCTCCCTTCGTGGGCAACCCTATCCCCGAGGTCACGTGGACTAAGGACGGGCAGCCCTTGAGACCCAACGAGAAGTTGCAGCTCACTTGCGATGGAAAGAGGGTAAGTGATATGGCATTGTATAACGTATTGCCAACTATTCTTTATTCAGTTCATCGAGTGTGAGGTAAGTATAGTTACATTTCCTGAAAGATTGAATAGGGGAGTATTAATTCAATAATTCATTCGTTTATTGCGATTTATGATTCACGTTAACTCACCATTTCACTCTCTCTTTTAGTCAATCAATCGTCCGTCGTTCCATTCGTTATTACAGAAATCGTTACCGAAACGTGAATTTTATCTATCGGACTTAAATTATGATATACGTTGGACGGCAATATATTGACTAAAAGTATCGAACTGTACACAAATATTAGTACAAAAATGTTGAATATTAACAAATTTAATGTCCAGGTGGGTCTGGAGATCAACCCGGTAGAGATGCCGGATGCTGGCGTGTACTCGGTGAAGCTGGTCAACCCTCTCGGCGAGGACTCTTCCGAAGGAAAGGTCAACGTGCGCAAAGTGTACCAGCCGCCTACATTCTCGCAGAAGTTCACCGACTTGCAACAGGTACTAGAAAAAATTAATTACGTTACGCTCAATTTTAAGGTTTTCCATAAAATATGGATATTACAATCGACCTAAACTCTTAAAAATACTTGTTTATTTTTTTATCTTGTTCTTACTGAAACTATGCCGCTACTAGACTGGTCCATGAAAGACAGACTGCGGTTTCGTTCATTATATAAAATTTATATTAGAGCTTATTTCAGTCATTATCGGCTCAAAATTTTTACAAAGCTAACACCAGAACACAGCTGTTATTTTTGTTCAAAAATACTAGAATTAACACCATAGCTGAGAGACTCACCTCTCGTCTCTCAATGGTCTCATGCCAGCCTGCAAAAGGAACTTAATATTAGATCAAAAGGGACGTATATGAGCTGATGACGGTGGTGATGGTAATGATAATGATGATGACGGTGATGATAATGATAAATATGATGAGCATGATAATGATGACGACTATAATGATGTTAATAATTATAATCTCATCTCATCTCTGGATCACCCTGGATTTGACTGGATATAGAATGCCTTTGCATTAAGTCTACCTATACAGACTTTATATGAATTGTAAATAATAATGTTACAAAACACAAACCTAATTCCTCCTCCCTCCTTCCCCTAGCTACCAACATTCGACGCGAAATTCCCGGCGCGAGTATTCGGGATACCCTCCCCCGAGATCTCGTGGTACAAGAACGAGCAAGTACTGCGCCCCTCCGACAAGTACAGCATGAAGCGCGACGGCGACGCCGCCTGCCTCTACGTGCGCGACCTCGCGGCCGACGACGCCGGCGTCTACAAGTGCGTCGCCAGGAACAGGGAGGGGGTCGCCGAGTGCCAAGCCAACCTTGAAGTTGTTGATAAGATGTGAGTTCGGACTATTGAAGGAATTGTTTACTTTAACGGTGAAGATTAATACCGTGTCGAAACCAGTAGACCTAAAAAGTTCTTAGGAATTTAGAAGTATGTAGTCCAACAATCTGCATGAGCCAGCATGGTAAACTTCCGCCCTGTGGATTGGGGGTGTAAGAATTCTGCCACGGTAACCTCTACCTGTCGTAAGAGGCGACTAACAAGGGAAAATGGGGTGGCGGGGCGTACTGCGGGGGCGGTACCCTATGATAGCAACCCCGAGATTGGTGGCAGAGGGAGTGGCCTCTTAACTGTCGCGGACGTTCACAAAAGGTGAACGTCCAAATAGAGTAAGTGGAGGGCATACCAAGCCCTCCCAATTTGGAGGGGTCCATAACTGGACGGTGCGCTGGGCGGCAGCGGATCATTTAGGGTACTTCTACCCTGAGATGCCGTAAAACCGCCCTAAATGCGCGTGATGGTCACCGAGAGGTTTTAGTCGGTATGCTGGCGTGGCCAGAGACCCCGACATACTCCTCAGGGCCTCTCCCGAGGTACCGAACAGGGGAGCTTAAGGTGCTTTCCTCTCGTAAAAAAAATGGTAAACTTAGGCCTCATTCCTCTCAGTGATAGAGGAGGAACTACCCAGCAGTGAGACATATAGGGGCTGATGATAAAGACTTATTAGCTTTGCAAACATAAGGACAATTCTTTTTTATCCTAATTTTATAAACGACATAGTACCGGTAATTATTGAATTTAGATTAACATGTTCCAAGAATTTCCACTGAATCTTATTAGTAATACAAATTTACTTTTGAATGGTTTAACATCAATAAAAGTCCATGTTCTATTTGTTCTCCATTAGCCATTACAATAACAAAATAAAAATGAAAATGCAAAGTCTAGAATACGTTAAATAAAAATTCCTTAAAATGCCTTATTGCCTTGCCTAGTGTTTATAATTCAATGGTTTATGTTCCAGCGCCCGCAAGCAGAAGGTGGAGCCGCCGTCGTTCCTGAAGAAGATCGGCGACATCGAGGTGTTCCGCGGCATGAGCGCCAAGTTCACCGCCTGCGCCACCGGCACGCCCGATCCCGACGTCGAGTGGTCAGTACTCGTAGTCACTACACTACACATTGTAGTCTACTTAGAGATCCACCAAGTAATATAAGCTGTTGTTTGATATATTAGCTCGTAGCACTGCAAGCTTAATTCTATTGTGAAGAGAATTGTATGTTTACGTTAATAACTTTTGCATAATAAGTTCTATCGCAGCTAGTTTTCCACTTCTTTTCATTACCAATTACACGACTCTCTTATTGACCTTGATATTCAAGGTATACAAAGACCGTGATCAACTAAAGCAGTGTAATAGTTACGGTAATTATAAATTTATTAACGATAGAAAATCCTAACAAAATAGGGTAACTGATGTTAATATTACATTACTTCCATAAGTATTACATGAATATAGTGATAAGGAGAACATCATTTTATTACCTCAATGTATTTCCGATATTACCTGTCTCAATTTTCGATCACGGCCTTGTCACACCGTACACATAATCTACGTATCAGTACTAGCTTCATCCACCAACCACCCCCCCAGGTTCCACAACGACGTGAAGCTGTTCCCGTGCGAGCGCATCCGCATGGACAAGGAGACGACGGGGCTGCTGCGGCTCACCATCAGCGGCATCGACGTGGCCGACGTGGGCGCCTACACCTGCCGCATCTACAACGCGCACGGGGAGGACTCCTGCACCGCGCAACTTACTTACGACAGTCAGTACAACTCAAACATCATCATCATCATCATCTACAGCCTTCTTTCATCCCCCCATTTGTCATGTGACAGCCCCGTGGCGCAGTTGGCTAGACACCAGTTTGCGAAACGAGCGGCCGCGGGTTCGATCCCCGCACCGAAACAAATGTTTGTGTGATCCACAAATATTTGTTTCGGGTCTGGGTGTTTATGAGACCAAAAAGTCTCTCGTTGTTTTTGATACCCACGACATAAGACTCGTATCTTAATGTGGGGTCAGGATTATGTGTGTGACTATTGGGTGTATTTATTTATTTATTTATCCCGCTGCTATAGACCTCTCTTCCGGCATGTCATTCGTCTCAATCCTAGTCCAGTTTCAAGGTCTGCCAGCCCCGTTTATCAAATCGTCCACCCATCTAGCCGCTGGTCGGCCACCCGGTCAGCGCCCTACTCCATCTCCCATCGGCCCGCCTTGCCAAGTTTACTTAATAGCATGCCCTTAACCCGTAAAGGTCATTCCATAGAAGCCTAGAATGAATAACTTAACCTTGATTATCTGTTAAACAATTGAGGTACTAGAACCTTGCAATTATTCTTCACCCTACCTGAGTCTATAGTCAGACGTTCGAAATAGGTACCTTCTCGACTGGTACATGAATTCAATTTCAAAGCCTTGAGCTCCTATCAAGAATAGCATATAAATCAACTAGAATATTCTTATGACCTATTTAAAAAAAATCTTACTGTATTTCAACTTAGCCCTGGAGCCCCACACCGGCAAGCGTCCCATCGGCGACCAGTACTCCGACTTCGACAAGATGAAGAAGACCGGCATCCCGATGCCGCTGGCCGACAAGCCGATCATCTCCCGCATGGCGGACAGACATCTCACTCTCTCGTGGAGACCGTCCATCCCTCATGGACCTAGGTTCCCCGTTACTTACCAGGTAATGTATTAAAAATATTTTAGATAGGTGAAAGGGATTAGATATTAGTCAGCCACGGCAGCTTAGTGCCCATTGATGGAGATGATGATTACATATATGCAATGCTACGTTTGGTTCTGTCAATTCACAGACGTCAATGACATCTCTCAAGTGACATTGACCTTGCATAACTTAATTTTCATCACTCATTTGGTTACCGCTTTTTAACTCTACTATCTTTCCATACCTATATATCTTCCATATCTTTCCATATCTTAGGTGGAGATGTGCGAGCAGCCCGACGGCGACTGGTTCACGGCCCGCACGGGGCTCCGGTCCTGCGTGTGCGACATCCGCAACCTCGAGCCCTTCCGGGACTACAAGTTCCGTATCCGCGTGGAGAACAAGTACGGCGTCAGCGACCCTTCGCCGTACGCCATCACGCACCGCGCCAAGCTGGAGCCCGACCCGCCCAAGTTCATCCCCTACCTCGAACCCGGCATCGACTTCAGGCCAGAAACCTCCCCCTACTTCCCCAAGGACTTCGACATCGAGCGTCCCCCCCACGACGGGTATGCCCAGGCCCCTCGCTTCCTGCGCCAGGAACATGACTCCCAGTACGGCGTGAAGGGACACAATGTCAACCTCTTCTGGTTCGTGTACGGATACCCCAAGCCCAAGATGACTTATTTGTTCAACGACGAGCCCATTGAGATTGGCGGAAGATATGATTGGAGTTACACCAGGAATGGACAGGCGACACTGTTCATTAACAAGTAAGTACATTTTCTTCTATAGTTTTTTTTTTAAATAACTTCTTATTTTTGTTCTTTATTTTTTTTTTTTTGATACATCAAGACATTAGTAATTTCTTGTAATGCTTTTTATGTCTATTGTATCAATCAATTCATTAAGGAGAAAATTTAGCAAAAGATTCTTTTTGGTCCCCGAACCGAGACATATATTTGATTCAAGTCCACATTTACAACACTCCAGTAGTTTCCAAAACCATTACCATAATGTAACTTAAGATCTTCAACTGCTACATACCCGTTACCTTCTACCCTACTCCCCCAGGATGTTGGAGCGCGACGCCGGCTGGTACGAAGCGGTGGCCACCAACGAACATGGACAAGCCCGACAGAGAGTCCGCCTGGAGGTGGCCGAGTATCCCACCTTCATCAGAAGACCGGAGGAAGCTGTGGTACTGCAGCGGAAGACCGCCCGCATCGAGGCCAGGGTCACGGGAGTGCCGTACCCCGACATCAAGTGGTACAAGGACTGGCAGCCGCTCGCGCCCAGCTCCAGGATCAAGGTGAGGGGTTTATAGGATAGGGAAATCGAGGATAGGTGACTGGGACAAAATGGCTGCGATTATTGCCTATTGACATAGTAATGCCGGTCTGATATAAATAGGCTAATGTCTGATAAAATGGTGGGTGCCACTTTAATACCTTATAGTTTTGCTGTTTGAATGGATTCGAAAATGCCACTACTTCTAATTATTTATAGTATTATGACTAATTCACGACCTCCGGGTAAGCGTCAAATAGGTTATGCAACTGTTATAACGACACATAAAATTTATGAAACTCTGCCAAAAATCCCTTTGATAAGGTTATTGGCTCCTATTACAGTTTATTGAAACAGACGTTAAGTAGTGTAACCAGTGATTTATTCGATTGATTAAAAAATATTCAAAACAAGTAATTATTACTGTATTAAGTATTATAATTTGTTTTTACGTTAAATAATTTAGATTTTACTGTGTTGGGACATTTTCTTCTTCAAAGTGTTCATCCATAACACACCTTCAAATTGCCCAGTGAATAGCGATTTAATCAAGGATTTCGATAAGGATTTTGTAAATTGATGTATTAATATCAGTTTACTAAAACAATCAAGATTCTTTGTTGCTTTCATCGAAAAGCTAAAACTCATTAAACACCATTTTCTTTTTTTACAAGTTAACATCTAATACAAAATCAAATTTACATCCACCCAAAGCTATATCACTTGGAACATCAAACCTTACACCATCACCTTATCACCAGATCCAGTTCATCGATCCGGACACGACGGTGCTGGTGATCCACGACGCGATCCTGAAGGACTCGGGGCTGTACTCGGTGTCGGCGCGCAACGTGGCCGGCGCCGTGAGCTCGTCCGCCATGCTGCACGTCGAGGAGAGCGAGCACGAGTACTCCGACAGGTACTGTACTTCCACCTTCTATTGTTCTACTTTCAAGGGTATGGTTACTTTTATCCCATATACATGGAAACTCCAACTGGTACGTTGTACTTTCCACCTTACATTACCAATTTTGGTCATCTTCAGCCCATATACATTGTTAGCCAGCACGAGTACTCCGACAGGTACTGTACTTCCACCTTCTATTGTTCTACTTTCAAGGGTATGGTTATTTTTAGCCCTAATACATGGAAACTCCAACAGGTACGTTGTACTTTCCACCTTACATTACCAATTTTGGTCATCTTCAGCCCATATACATTGTTAGCCAGCACGAGTACTCCGACAGGTACTGTACTTCCACCTTCTATTGTTCTACTTTCAAGGGTATGGTTACTTTTATCCCATATACATGGAAACTCCAACTGGTACGTTGTACTTTCCACCTTACATTACCAATTTTGGTCATCTTCAGCCCAAATACATTGTTAGCCAGCATGAGTACTCCGACAGGTACTTTAGTCTTCCCACCTTCTATTGTTCTACTTTCAAGGGTATGGTTACTTTTATCCCATATGCATGGAAACTCCAACAGGTACGTTGTACTTTCCACCTTACATTACCAATTTTGGTCATCTTCAGCCCATATACATTGTTAGCCAGCACGAGTACTCCGACAGGTACTGTACTTCCACCTTCTATTGTTCTACTTTCAAGGGTATGGTTATTTTTAGCCCTAATACATGGAAACTCCAACAGGTACGTTGTACTTTCCACCTTACATTACCAATTTTGATCATCTTCAGCCCATATACATTGTTAGCCAGCACGAGTACTCCGACAGGTACTGTACTTCCACCTTCTATTGTTCTACTTTCAAGGGTATGGTTACTTTTATCCCATATACATGGAAACTCCAACTGGTACGTTGTACTTTCCACCTTACATTACCAATTTTGGTCATCTTCAGCCCAAATACATTGTTAGCCAGCATGAGTACTCCGACAGGTACTTTAGTCTTCCCACCTTCTATTGTTCTACTTTCAAGGGTATGGTTACTTTTATCCCATATGCATGGAAACTCCAACTGGTACGTTGTACTTTCCACCTTACATTACCAATTTTGGTCATCTTCAGCCCAAATACATTGTTAGCCAGCATGAGTACTCCGACAGGTACTTTAGTCTTCCCACCTTCTATTGTTCTACTTTCAAGGGTATGGTTACTTTTATCCCATATGCATGGAAACTCCAACAGGTACGTTGTACTTTCCACCTTACATTACCAATTTTGGTCATCTTCAGCCCATATACATTGTTAGCCAGCACGAGTACTCCGACAGGTACTGTACTTCCACCTTCTATTGTTCTACTTTCAAGGGTATGGTTATTTTTAGCCCTAATACATGGAAACTCCAACAGGTACGTTGTACTTTCCACCTTACATTACCAATTTTGGTCATCTTCAGCCCAAATACATTGTTAGCCAGCATGAGTACTCCGACAGGTACTTTAGTCTTCCCACCTTCTATTGCTCTACTTTCAAGGGTATGGTTATTTTTAGCCCTAATACATGGAAACTCCAACTGGTACGTTGTACTTTCCACCTTACATTACCAATTTTGGTCATCTTCAGCCCAAATACATTGTTAGCCAGCATGAGTACTCCGACAGATACTTTAGTCGTTTCACCTTCCATTTCAATTTTTGTACCATCAAAGGTATAGTCATCTTCAGTCTATATACGTGGTTGGCCACGGGCCTCCTGTACCAACTTAAACTTCTGCAAGTTTTAGCTGACTTGATCCGTGTTACAAAGGACAGAGGATGTTACTACAAATGAGATTATGATCTAAAAATAAAAAATGATTGTATCATTGTTTTTTTTTATAATTACAAACCAACTGTTAGTATGATCAAATTCTCACCAAATACCCAATAACGCCACTTCAAATGGTAATGTAATTTCACAGATTTGTCGATAATTTTATTTAAAATCAAAATAAAAAAATTGCATGGTAAATTAAATTCGTGGTTGCCTGCTTTTTACAATAATCTTATTAGCTAATCTTTTCAAATAATCTTAAAATAAATTCCATATTCCAGGATCCGCGAGCACCCCCCGCGCGTGAAGCCGCAGCTGAAGCCGGTGGGCGAGCTGTACGACCTGGGCGACGAGCTCGGCCGCGGCGTGCAGGCTGTCGTGTACCACGCCGCAGAGAGACTCACCGGTCAATATACCCATACTAGCATGACACCCTCCAAACAGATATACCCACCTGGATTTAAGCTCCATTCTGAATCTCTATCTTCTAATACGTCCGAGAATAGACCTCTTTAAATAGTGTAAAGATATACGGGTGTATTCAATCCGTGATCGAAAACAAAGACAGACAACAGCCATGGTAGATACAAACGCCATGACATCAAAAAAAATTCCGACAGAAAATTTAAAGGTTTCCTTACAACCATAAGTATTTAATAAAAAAAAAAAGAATGTGATATCTCGGCTGTTTCCTGTCTTAGTTTTCGATCACGGTCTGTAAACACGCTGAATAAAGGTATATAAATAAATCTTTGACCGTACTCATCAAATTTAGATAGAGATTAAGATGAAGGATTAAATTCAGTCGTAAGTAAAATTGCTCAATGCAAATCCGTCCGTACTATAATAGTTTATACTTCTTTTTATTTATGTATTGCTTGTAATGTGTACGAAAAAGACAATAATACAAATAAAAATTAAATAAAAACTGCCGGTAGAAATTTGTTTAAAGCTATTAACAGGCACGCATACCTATACTAACTTATTTTGGACACACGTAGAATAGAATAACATGCACTTGAAATTTCACACGCACTTAATAATACCTCTACACTATTCTAAATTAACAATAAAAAAGAAAGAAGAATGACGAAGGAAGATTGAAAAGAATTTTATACACATGATACAATTTAACTACATACAGATACAAGACAGTTGATAAATTTACTAGAGTAAATGACGAAACATACCAAAGGAAAAAATGAAATCAGAAGAACGAACACAAACGATAATTCACACTAAAGAAAACTTAGACATAATATAACACGAAATACACACATTCAAGAACACAGAAGCTGATAAATTTACACGAATGGACCAAAATGAAGATTATTCTACAACACACACAATGCTACTTGCTAAGACTTACATGCCTGCACAATTGAAACTCTAAAAAAAATCCAACATATCAGTCACTTCTTTACTTTACCGCAGACAGTAGATACACAGATAGAATGACTATATCTTTTCATATTTATAGACTGCCTAATCCCAAAAAAGTGAAAAGTAACTAAAATGAAGAAAATAATCCTAAATCAGAAGCAAGCAACCATAATTTTTATGTAACACATGCTACTTACAAACATTCTCTCAGTTAAAAATTCAATCTACCGAATACATATATGTATGCCATCATGTCAAAGAAAGTTTTAAACATGGCATGGAGTACCAAGTACAATTTAAAATCACACATTAAAAAATAAACTGAAATGACCTTAAAAGAAAACAGCAAAAGTATGACAGAATCACGGTTTTCCAAGTAATTCCTTTCTTTTCTTAGCTTTAGCATTCAATATTTTTTTTCTCTATCTCCTTATATTCTTATTTGAGTCTACCAAATAAGCTGAGTAGAGCTGGAGGTATTGGAATTGCTCTGTTTTTCTTACGCATTCATGTCCTAAAAATTGATAGCATTTTCTAATTTTCTTTTCATCTGAAACTCTCACATACTTGGAAAGGACTTACCATCAAACACTCTAATCCAATCACCAGGTCGCAACTACGCCGCCAAGATAATGCACGGCAACTCGGAGCTGAAGCCGTTCATGAAGAACGAGCTGGACATCATGAACCTCCTCAACGACCGCCACCTCGTCCGCCTGCACGACGCGTACGAGCAGCCCCACACGCTGGCGCTCGTCATGGAGCTGGCGGCCGGCGGAGAGCTGGTGCGGGATCGACTCCTGCGAGGGACCACCTACACCGAGAGGGACATCGCCGGGTACATAAGGCAGCTGCTGTGGGGACTCAAGTACATGCACGATAATAGCGTCGCCCATCTCGGACTTACTGTGAGAATCTAATTTCATTAATTACGTGTCCTCAAACACTTTAAATATTTAGTTTTTCCTTACCTTCAAATTTATCAAACTTCTTAATTTTATAGGACATAGTTAAAAAAAAATATGTTATATCAAAGTACTTATTAATTGCTACAATTCAAAATTCTATTTTTATCAATATTTTCAATAACTCCTTAACATATTCCAGATCGGCGAGTTGCTTCTCTCCCACGCCGGCAGCGACGACCTGAAGCTGTGCGACTTCGGTCTCTCGCGCCGCATCCAGTTCAACAAGCACGCGGCGCTGGACTACGGCATGCCGGAGTACGTCGCGCCCGAAGTGGCCTCCGGGGATGGCGTCTCCTTCGGCGCTGACATGTGGAGCGTCGGCATCATCACCTACATACTGCTCAGCGGACACTCCCCCTTCAGAGGTCCCAACGACCGCGAGACCCTCACCAGGATCAGGGAGGGAAAGTGGGAGTGGCACGACGAGGAGTGGTGGTCCCGCCTCAGCGTGGAGTGCAGGGACTTCATCTCCAAACTCCTGGTCTATAACTGGCACGAGAGGATGGACGTCAAGACGGCCCTGTCGCACCCGTGGTTGACCCTGGCAGATAGGATCTACCAAGAAGAATACCAGATCACAACTGACAGGCTGAGGAATTACTATAACTTATACAGGTCAGTTTCAAGTTTACGGCAACCTAATATGCTTGATTATTGTTAAAATGCCATTAAAGCATGTTTGTATTTTATGAAATCACCATATTTTTGTTCATAGGGACTGGACAAGTAACGCCCAGTGCCGTAACTGGTTCCGCCGCCGTCCCCTCAGTGGAGCCTTCGAACATCCTTCTAAGATGGTCTACCCGCCTGGTGAAACTTACACGCCTGAAGGTATTTTGTCAATTTTTTATCTTGATATCTCTTACACCTGCTATTATATCTTTTTCTATAAAAACAATCAGCCTATTGTATGAATGGGTATCAGTACTTCTTGGTTTATACATAGCAGCCAATTTTATTTACGTCTTAACGATTGAAATTAATGTTCTCAACGACTATTAGATGTAGATCTTAAGTCCTTAGGGCTAGCTAGACCTAAAATGAGCTTTACTAACATTAGCAATTCTTCTATTTTAGTGTTTTACCATGAACGATATTTAAGTGCTTGTTTGCTTCCACTCTTTCTTCTACTTCCTCCTACTTTTACAACTTATATTCCTTTTTTCAGGAACTCCTGACCGTGATGTAAGCCCCCGTGACCGTAAACCAGCTGAGTTTGACCTTAAATTCAAACAATGGGATCACCCAGACTGGGAAGTCTCTGCTACATCTGAGAGCCAGTAAGTATTCATTTTTGGTTCATTATAATTATATGCGATGTTCCATTCACTTCTAAATTGAGAGGGCTTAGGTCTTAGTCCGCGACGCTTACCCCAGGCCCCAGTGCGGCTTGACGGATTTTTGTTTTTAATAAATTAAATGCTCTTCCAAAGTACATATTGCTGATCGATCAACATTTTAATCCGAAAAAGCAATAATAATTTTATCGTACGTTTTTTTAATATATCACGATAGCCAGCAAAGCCGTGCCAAAGAACGTCAAATTTTTCTTCCTCGGTAATAATTTTATTAATATCAAGATAGCAATGTCAAGTGCATTTTGTTCACTTATATCCCTATAATAGAATCAATGAGTGACAGATTTACAATAAGATGTATTGTTCCAGCTACCAGAACGGCCCCGACACGTACCTGCTGCAGCTGCGCGACACGCAGTTCCCGGTGCGCCTGCGCGAGTACATGAAGGTGGCGTGCGACCGCTCGCCCGGGTACAGCCTCAACGTCTTCGACACCTACGACCCCAGGGTCAGTTCCACTAACCATTATTTAGCTTAAGGATCGTAAAGGAAGGGCATTACGTAAGAAAGATTTTTTGAACAAGCTAAAAATTTTAAGAGATAAATCCTTCAATCCTTTAAATTTGAGTAAGATAGAATTGAATGTTTTATACATTGCCATAAGTATTTAAAAAAAAACTTTTTATCTTATAAAATTTATACTTTAGAAAAATTTATGATAATAATTTTGAAATACATATTTTTAGACTCCAATCATCCGCGAGCGTCGTCGCTTCACCGACATCATGGACGAGGAGATCGACGACGAGCGTCGCGAGCGCATCAACAACTACGGCACCGAGAGCTACACCATCCGCCGCCTCAGGCACGAACTCGGCACCAGACTCGACAGCTACGCGGAGGCGCAGGCCTTCATGGAGTCCAAGAAGGATGGACAACTACCCTTCTTCAGGGAAAAGCCTCAACTCCTCCCCGTTAGAGAAGGAGAACCCGCTCAACTGACATGCTACGCTGTAGGTGACCCCAAACCAGTCATCCAGTGGTTCAAAAACGACATGGTCATCGCTGAAGGACAAAGAATCAAAATTATCGAAGACGAAGAAGGCAGGTCCACGCTCAAGTTCGAACCAGCGATGCATTTCGATGTAGGATTCTATAAGGTGGTAGCTAGAAACAAGGTAGGACAAACAGTAGCTAGGACTAGGATCGTCGAGGCGACCAATCCTGACGCACCTGACAGCCCCACTGCAACCGAAATTTCCGACACAGAGGTACTCTTAAGATGGAAGCAACCCAAATACGATGGAAACTCACCTGTCGTCTGCTACAGCCTGCAATACAAAGAAGGAGACAGTGTCGAATGGAAGGACGTCGCCAGCAACATCGACCACGAATTCTTTGTAGTGAGAGGTCTCCAACCCGACACGAGCTACCAATTCAGATTATCATCACGCAACCGCATCGGATGGAGCGACAAAGGAATACCCACACACCTGATCAAGACGAAAGAAGCTGGCGCCGCTAGAATCGAAGTGACCAAAGCCATGAGCCACTTGCAGCAACTCACGGAATCTGGGCAAGAGATCGTACTGGAAGAAGACAAACCCAAACTGAACTACTCGACGGAGAACAACCCCGTGGACTGGTACTCGGCGAACACATTCACAGAGCGGTACAGCTTCATCTCGGAGCTGTGGCGCGGCAAGTTCTCCATCGTGGTAAAGGGCGTGGACAAGACCAACGACAATGTTGTAGTCGCTAAGATTTTGGAGAACCGACCAGACACGGAAGTACAGAACCAGAGGGAGTTCGAATGCTTAAGGAGGTTGAGGCACGAGAGAATATCGAATCTCCTAGGCGCTTACCAGGCGCCTGGCTCCCCTGTTTCCGTACTGATTCTAGAGAAGCTCCAAGGCGCTGATGTATTAACGTACCTGTCCAGTCGCCACGACTACACGGAACAAATGGTAGCCACCATTGTCACTCAGGTGCTGGACGGTCTCCAGTACCTGCACTGGCGAGGATACTGCCACCTGGACCTGCAGCCCGACAACGTTGTGATGGCGTCAGTCAGAGCCATACAGGTTAAACTCGTCGACTTCGGCTCAGCACATAAAGTCACCAAGTTGGGTACCAGCGTACCTCAAGTTGGAGAATTGGAATACAAAGGTGAGGGTTTTATTTTTATTACTTTGAATTTAGATTTCTACTATTACAATAATTCACATTTTTAACTCAGTTTTATAAGTATCTTAATAGGTTAATTATGCGAATAATGATGATGCGCATATTTTGATATTTGATCCCATATAATGAAAACAAAAATTTCCTTACATTATTGATAGCTTCAAACAAATCCCTAATTAAATTTCTAAATTTAGGATTTTTAATCCTACACAGACCACGAATGACCCTTGTTAAATTCCTATAAAGCATTTTTCCACTACCCACACATAGAGTAACGATGTCCTCTCCCGCAGCGCCGGAGATAATAAACGACGAGCCGGCGTACCCGCAGACGGACATCTGGTCGCTGGGCGTGCTCACGTACGTGCTGCTGTCGGGCCGCGCGCCCTTCCGCGGGGAAACCGACGCGGAGACCAAGCAGAACATCTCCTTCGTCAGATACAGATTCGAACACCTCTACAAGGAGATCACGCAGGTATCTTTCGCTTGTAATGCCCTTTTATAGTAGGTCCAATCGGGTAATGTATGGGAAATCGATTATGGTTGAACTAAAAAGTGGTCTCTGTGGAAGTTATTAGGAGAGGCCTATGTACAGTATTGCACTTCTTTGGCTGATAGATGGATAAACTGTTATACCTGCACGGTCAAAAAGTGACCTTCCCAAATTCAATGTGACTCATACAATTATACTTACTGTATGGGGTACGTAATTGAGTCATGGATACGATCTTGAAGTCATTATTGAAATAGAAAGGAAGTTAGTTACTTTATTTGAAATGGTAATGATGTCGTATAAATTCACAATGCAGAGATCAATGTCATTCGAGGTTCAGTAGTCATTTTGTAAACTTCTCCTTTCCTAACATCGCGACCATTATGAGCCACTAATTTATATATATGTGGTTGTAACATTTCAGGAGGCGACGCGGTTCCTGATGTTCCTGTTCAAGAAGGTGCCGCTGAAGAGGCCGTCGGCCGAGGAGTGCCACGAGCACCGCTGGCTCACGCAGAGCGACTTCATGAACAAGAAGAGGGAGCGCGCCGTCTTCCTCGGCAACAGGCTCAAGGTTATATCAAATCTAGTCTTTGCCTGCGAATGACCTCAACTAACCAACGCAAAAATATAATTTGCCCCCCTTTTTTTTTTTTTTAACGAGAGGAAAGCACCTTAAGCTCCCTGTTCGGTACCTCGGGGGGAGGCCGAAAAGGGTATGTCGGGGTCACCGGCCTTTCCATGCCGGCATACCGACTAAAACCTCTCGATGGCCCCCTCTTGCGCATATTGGACGGTACGGTAAATATAGGGCGAGCGCCCTTAATTGTTTCCCGTTGCCGCCCAGCGGTCTGTCCAAAAGAGGACTCCTCTCGGGATCGTACATCTTCTATTCTATTAGGGCGCACCTCCCCCGTGATACGCCCAACAATCCCGATCCCCTATTAGTCGTCTCTTACGACAGGCAGGGGATACCGTGGTGGTATTCTTACGCCCCCGACCACAGGGCGAATAATTTGCCCCTAACAACCAATATCAGCTGCCTGAGAAAAATACTGCTGGTTTAATCCATGAGCTGAAATAGGTACATAACAATGCAATCTTAAACATCAATAGAGCTAAAAGCCTAGTTTAACGCCAGTTTATGATTCAAGTAACCAAACTAGCACCTGTAGCTAATTTCAAAGTGATCTAAACAGATTTCTTTCAAGAAGAGCCTATACGTTTCCTCAAAGCTGGTAACACACTGACGAGTCCTCTGACACTGAGTTCCATGGGCGGTGTTGACCACTTAAGAGCGTATATACAAATTTAGCGTCATTTGGGCAAAAACAGTACTTTTCGAACCCCTTAAAGTTGATGAAAGACCCATTGTAGAAATATGTAAATTACCAATTATTGTAGGCAATTTTGTCATCTAAAAAGTTAGTTAAGAACATTTTAAGATTTTTTCGTAAATTTTGATAAATAAAAAGATAACTGAGCTAAGGTTGTCAAAATTCACTTTTAGAGTCATTTTCGAGGCTCAAAATTTTGTTAAATTCATCATATATGTAATGAAAATAAAATGTTATTAAATAGACAATATCCCCGAGCAAAAAGTTAGTTACGAACATTTTAAGATTTAGCTCCAGTTTTCGAGTAATACAATATCTAAAGCGTTCGAAATAATTGAGAAATTACTGTCTCTAAATATTTTTTTTAAACCTTATATGGTACTTTATTTAACAGAGCAAATTTTTTTTATGAAAGAAGAACATATACTTGAAAACGTAAAATTTTTATTTTGAAGAAATTAAACTTATTGCTTTTTTAATAAATTTTATAAAATGGGCTATAAAACGCTGCGCGCAGACCTGAGCAAATCAGTCCGCCGCATGGCCTTTCAGAGAGAGGACGTATCGCTCTGGGCTCCGTCCTTGTATCGATGTTTTTAAGGTTATTACTCAAAGTTATAACTGACACTAACGTGCTCAAGGTTGAGTGCATTCTTGGTGGGAAATTTTGATAACATTAGCTGTAATTTGAAATTGACGTAAAATAAAAATGTAAACACGGATTTTACAAGGAGAGGGCACGGTGTGATAAATTCACTTTGGCAATAGTCTGCGTATTTCGACATTGTCACCAACGGTAAAATGGCCTCGTTAGCAGTGTATCCGCCTCCCACGCGGACACTCACGGTTCGAATTCCGCATTTGTTTTTTTTTTACTTTTTTTTTTTTAATTAACCATTTTAATAATTAAATGATTTCTTCACCCATTAACATTGCTTCATAGGAAATAGAACTCGAATATTGTGACATTGTTTAATTATTTTTTGGAGCAAAGTTTTAAAATGCTCAACTGGCACTGTTAATTTCATTTTTGAACTTTAACTATATATAGAATCATCAGGAACTTGTTCTTCAGCTGTTTGTGCACTAGTAACATTTTGATTCACAGACATTTTTATTAAAAACTCTTTAAACAATTTATTTTGAATTTGATATAATTTCGAAATAGTAAGTCACAGAAAGCTACGAGCACTGTGAAGCCTTCAAATAGACGGCCAAGTTGGCCCAGACCAGAGGTTATACTCTAATAAGAAGGGTAACGACAATAAATTCAACTTTGGAGAACATACACTACCTACGTGTAATAGAAGAAAAATTGCTTTCTAATATTGGGGGTGAGGCTTGAGCGAAACCGGTTTGGTGAATACCCAAATAATATTTTATGTTATTCATATAGATATAAATGTGGTTAATATTTATGAATACCATAATTATTAGCTGCTTTATAATTTAGAAAGTATAATAGTTAATGTAAATTAAAATTAATTTAATACTTAACAATGTTTTTCTCGATTGGATTTATTTAACTATTAAAATAGTTAATTTAAAAAGAAGTAAATAAGTAATAAAAAACAAAACAGTCAAAAGCGGGATACGAACCCTGAGCGTCCGCGTGAGAGGCGGAGACGCTGCTGACTAGGCCATTTCGCAGTTAGTGCTCGTGTCGAAAATAAATAAGTAAACTTACAGGTAAAGATTCAAAGAACAAAACAAAATATTTCGTGGACGCCATGTTGCGTCATTGGTCATTTGCTTATCTCTGTAGGTAGTAATATTATAGTAGGAGAGCTAGCATACATTTTTGAGTTGGTATTTGAGGCAAACTGAAAACTTGTTATAGCTTTCCTATTATTTCCCAACACGGAACTGCAGACTGCCTCGTGGTCTCGCGGTATAAGTATGCGCCGGGGGGTATTATTGTAATTAGCAAATTTTCAGTAGCAGTACGGAGTCTGGAAATGTGACCGAAAAACGGCAATAGGCTCGGCCCCTATTACGTGGGACTGGTACATACTTGGCGAAATGTGGTTGCAGAAATGCAGTTCTGCCTACCCCTATGGAGGATAGATACAGACGTGAGGTTATGTATGTATATGTGGAGCTGCAGACCTGTCTAACTTTTACCTTTTAACGTTTAACTACAACATACATACATAAATATATTGCAACATATATTGAATTAAATTTATTTTTGGATTTTTTTTTTAAATTTAGTGATTAATTTAGCCCCGCTACTTTGCAGCCAGGTCTGCAGTTCCGTGTTGGGATATAATATATATGACAAGTTTTCAACTTGCTTCCAATACCTACCCAAAAATACGTGCCAGCTCTTGGACTATTAGCTCAATGCGACGAACTAATAAAATTGAACAAGCGAACGCCACCGCGGCCGGCGATGCGCGGCGGCACCTTTGAAACCGCGGCACCTTTGACAATTCGCCGACGCAACGAACGAAATAGATAAAATAAAAAATCAAAGGACTATGGCCTGAGTCCTGTCGACGGTAGAGGAAGCCCGTGCCCAGCCGTGGGACGTATAAGGGTTGATGAGAGAATCAAAATAAATAACAGTACTTTCCATATCGTAATTAAATGTACTTTTTTGGGTAATTTCTCACTTCATTTTATAATTTAAATTTTATATAACAGTAGCTGTTGTCCGCGACTTCGTCGCGTGAGTTCAGAAAGAAAATCTATTTTACTCCTCAGAGTCCTATTTATGCCCATACCAAAAATCATACGAATCGGTCAAATTACGTGAAACCGTAACGCGTCGGCCGGCGCCTGGTACATAAAGAATCATTATTTTGAAACTGCGATATCTTCTTAGATACTCATTGTAATCAAATCATGTAAAAGGCAAATTTCTTTAAAATTAAATACTTATACTAAATAAAGCATTTATTTGGATAAGGATTAATAGAATCTTTATAAAACCACCTTCACAAACAATGCTTTATTTTAAAACAAATTTAGTTAGCATAAAAGAGGTTATAGTGAACCAACCCTAAAGCATATGTCTATGCTACCGCTGACTTTTTTATAGACATTATCAAGCTCTACAACTTTTTTCTAGGACTCAACTATATATCTCCCATAGGTAAGACAGCGTTTGCAAAAAACGGTTTCGTTCGCCCGTTTTTTCTCCGACTTACTTCGCAAATCCTGCTACAACAAAAAAGTCTTATCATTTTTCGGACTAATATATAGCCTATTAGACTCACAAAGAACGTAGCTTTCGATTGGTAAAAGAATTTTCAAAATCGATTCAGTATATCCAGAGTTTACTTTCTACATTCACAAACTCAATAACGTTACCTCATTATAATATTAGTATAGATAATGTATGTAAAAGATTAGAACAATCACAATTTTATATGTGACATTTTCATTTTATTATCCATTTATGAAATTCGAATTTATCGCTAAGGATCTCGGTCACTGACCACAGTTGTGTTATACACGGCGAGCGCCCGCCCCCCGCACGTCAATGTGTGCCGGCATTTACGTTGGTGTGAGTTGAAATTCGGCGAGCGGCGATTTGTTTATACGCTCTTAACATGAAATCACTTTCTCATTTCCCCACTAAACAAATGTGTGTTACAGGAGTTCTCCGACGAGTACCACTTGCGCAAGGCCTCCGAGTCCTCCCACGCGGACAGCGTGGCGGCCGCCTTCGGGCAGCTCGCGCCGCGGACCGTGGCGCGCTCCAACTCCATACAGGACGAACTGCTCACCACATCCACCTTCGCGGCACTCAACGCGCACTGACCAACCACATACACACACCATAGGCAATCTGTAATCATCATTATATAGGAACAACTACAATGCATTATCAAAGATTATAATTTTTTTAATTCTGTATTTACTATTTTTATTGGTCGAAGACTATTGAATGTTTTTAATCTGTATTTTTAGGGGTTTTTATCCAACTATATGTCAACCCCATCATGACTATTAGAAATTAAAAAATGAGACCCATGCCTAGCAAAGGCATGTAAATGGTCTAATTTAGGATTGCAATCAATCAAAAAATACATTGAATATTGTAACTGTAGTCTAATTAAAATAATAATGATTACATTTTGTCTTATCGGCACACACTCCATCCTCATACATTTACCACTGACACATCATATTTGAAATGCATCCATTCGTCCATGCTACAGAATTCAAGCCTGTAGCTCCGAAGGATCACGAACATAGACGGAATCCACAAATCATGTGCATTACTATCACAAACGAAAAGTCTAGTCACACTAAGTTTTTGTTACGAAAAGAATTTTGTTATTGTTAAGCTATTTATTATATGGGTCAATCAACTTTTATCTGTCCTATCAGTACTATGTAAATTTGTCCCCCAGTAGGTTAGTACAATGAAACATTAATTTTTCCAAAAAAATTATATATGGCAATCCATTACAATGAAACATAATTATTAATTACAATATCTACTATGATGCTAGTAAATAGATTTTGTTTGCTTTAAAACCTTAACGACCTTTTTGCATGTTTATTTTAGTCCCTATTATATTTTATTATTCTGACTTCCACCAGACAACGGTAAAAAAGTTCCAAAATCCAAACATTTATGGCGTGACTACTGCTTGGAACTCAAGTCGATTTATTTCGTGACAACATTCATCCAGCCTCGATTTTGATTTCATCTTTTCCGCGGCGCCAGTCGACCGAGTGTATTTTGAAAAAGAGCGTGGCTTTATTGTGTGTCCACTGGACAACCAGCACAAAAACTTTTGTATTTTATATATTGTAGTAAATTAAAGTGGAATATATTCCATTTAATGTATATTTTTTACCGTGCGTAAGACCTAATTCAAAATATTATTAATTATTACCAGGGAGCGGAAAGACTAATAAATATCACCACCAGTCCCTTGGACATCCAAGATCGTTGTCTGAATTATTCAATATTTTCTCTTCTAATACTGATAATTATTTTTAAATAGTTGTTTTTTTATTACATAAAAGAAGAAATACATGCGATTTTCATCATAGAGTCCCCTTTGGACACCCGAGTATTTCCTATGGACAAACGTCTATGTCCACTGGACAACCACTTTTTTCTTATCTCCTAAAGACAGATTTTCGTCATTTTTACTTTAAAAGAACAGTAAGGTTTTTCAAATATGATTCTAATATTTAAAAGTAAATTAACAATTTGACTGAATTTTTAAATGTCCAAGGGACTATCTTAACTACAGTCATGTGAATTTTTGAGTAAAATTTACCATAAATTGTTCTGCTCTATTTGAATTCCTTAAATATAAATAATTATCAACAACAAATACGTATAAAATATACAAATTTAAGAAAAAAAAAAAGATATATAAAATCTATCATTGATGGTACATTTAAAAGTTGATTGACCCATATACAATTCTTTTTTATTATTGTTTATTTATTTATACTGATTGGTATATAACACGATGCTCCAGTATTAATTGAAATTAATAAAGAGCCAAAGATCTTATGAGAAAAATGGCATTTTATTCACTATAACACAACCCTAATATGAAACATGGTAAGTAGAAAAGTATGTTACATACCTACATATTTTACATATTTGTAAGATAACACTGGTGTACATTTTATG
Organism: Cephonodes hylas; assembly: GCA_030295005.1. NCBI lineage: Eukaryota > Metazoa > Arthropoda > Insecta > Lepidoptera > Sphingidae > Cephonodes > Cephonodes hylas. The sequence goes on from AP025362.1 coordinate 15,462,488, forward strand.
AAAATAATTTAAAACAAAAGAAAAATATACATATAATTTCACACAAACAAGAAATCCATAAGCAAAAAATTTTAATCCTAAAAATAAAAAAAAAAATAGATAAATATTGTCTACATCTCTAAATTCTAAATACTCATACACACACTCATTTATATATAAAATTAAAACAATCTTCAACACACTATGTATTCATTGATAAACAGAACATAAATATTGTACAACTAGACCCATCAACCTTTGCAAGTAATCAATATGGTGTAAGCCCTATTCCCCAGGTGTTTCCCAAACATAAAATATCCCATTGTTTAATGTATACAACAAGTACAATATTGCTAAAAACAAAATCAATACAATTGTACAATATTTTAGAAAAACAAAATCATTTCAATGTTTTGAAATCATTATAAAATTTTAAAATAATACCTTGTAAATAGTTGCCAGAAATGCTCTTCTTGTAAGCAAAAATAATTAAGTAATGTTTATCATTTTTATTCTAAGAAATGTACACCAGTTTCACACATAGTAACATTACAAAGTCACAAAAGAAAGTCCAGATTAAACAGTTACAAATACATTTGATAATTAAATATTATATACTTACAGCTTACAGTTTACAATAGTCCATTATGGAAAATTATTTATTTATTTATACATTTTAATTCATAATGCAGGAAGTAAAAGGTAACAAGATCTAGTCATCCCAATGAATGTGGGGTAAAACCTGTGATGACGCATCTCATATAAATAGGTAACAATTTACCTAGTTATGTAGTTATTTATTAGTAGTCAATACTTACCTAAACATTGATCAAGTTTATAGAGGCTAAGCTGTATTTTGTGCTTTTTATGACCCATGAATCAAAAACACTAACCAAGAAAAGCAAAGCAATACCTACAAATAAGCCAGATCAATAAATTAAAAATTGATTGGTACTTTTTTCAGAAAGATAATCTACATTACTCTACTTGAATATTACATTACTTAGTGTGCATCAAGTAAAATTAAACATACATCAGACATGGTTTAAGTGCAAAGGTTTTGCTGTTTTTTTTTTTCAGATAAGATTATTTTACATTTACTTTGCTCAAACAGCACCTCTTTAGTTATAGGAATAAGTTAGCATGCACCCCCCTTTATATAATATAAATTAATAGCTCAAACACTTTTTACATTTCAAAAATCATTATGGTAACCTGTAATAAACATTAAAACAACTTATTAATTACGCTAAGCAGTATAACTGACAACTGGCAATATTAAAATTAAATATAATAAATTCATATTGACATTGCCTCCACAGTCCACACTACAAATGTATACTACACACAATGTATGTACACATAGGACATAATCAAACATTAATATTTATAAAACCTCACAACAGATTTATATAAATGTATTACATTTATTGAAAAGCAGAATATATTTAAATACATTAATTGTTGTAACAATTTTTCTGGACTTTCTTAATAATATAGAGGAGTATTTATTCACATTTTGTTCAGATCATTCAGTACACATAGATAAAATTTGTATATATTACTATAAATTTGTGTTATTTTGCAAGTAAGTTCAAAGTGTTGGGGCTCTAGGCTTAAAACTCTGCTTGAAAATTATTTCTAGTAATTAGCTAAGATATTGTTTAAAATATGCACCTTATTAAGCATTAAAATTATTTGCTTGCATTTTGGCAAAGCATTAATAAAACATATTTGGCACAAATGTATCCCCAATGGTAAGCATTGCATGACATAAATACTAAGTAACAAAGTTGTATTTAAAATATTTTATGAACATACCTTCTCTAAATACAAGGAACACTAATCCATCCTGTTACAAGCTCTACCTTTCAGTTAGATATGTACAATATCAAGCACCATATTGCTTTTAATACACAATACAAATTTGTTATAACAATCATTTCATTTTATTGTGTTACAAATTGATTATTTCACAAGCATTGCATAACAATATTGAAAGTTAATAAATTCTTAATCCATTATATACTTTAAGGTTATTACTTACGTGTGAAAATCTAGTATATCATAATTTGAACTATATAAATATTTATTATACATAAATATTTATTATAAAATTATTATTGATGTGCTTTTGTGATCCAGTGAAAAGTGCAAATAATGAGATTATTAAAAAAAAGTGAAGGGAAGAAGTCTGTGTAAGGTACTAATGAAGAAAAATATATAAAAATTTAAACAATGAAACTATTAGAAAAGGTGATGTTTAATCACACAATTGTAGCCACTTCCTAGGTGTGCGATATCTATAATTATTTCTTAAATTACACAAGATATAACAATATCTGTCAAAATTCGACTAATAGTTAAAAGTAGCAGTGATTGCATTTTCTTGTAATAAAAGATTGTTTATTTAATAATTGTGAGTATTCCCATTAATTCTGGTACATATTTTTTACAGTTTAACCAAATAATGTTAAATATTATTAATATTGTAACGTAAAAAAAATTGAAATAATTACTAAAAATATGACAGGTAATTTCAAGTAACTTTATATAAATTATCTTAGACAAGCCTCTGCCTATTAAAGCCTAAATGCTGCATTATAAATATTGCTACATACTATGATATTGATACACTATAAATATGATATAACATACTGAATGATCTGTCCGAGTTCACTCTTTTCACAGTAACAGCATGTTCATTCACACTCTAATGAGGCTAAGTTGGCTAAACTGTGCCGCATCACCTATTTCATCTTTTTCCTTGCACAATATACTCTTTGACTTTAGCCTGGAATTCAGATTTGTTCTTATTGTACATTTCCGAGGCTTCTATGTTTAGCGGGTCTTCAAAATTTAAGAGATCCTGAAATTACAAAAACATCAAATTGATATGGTATTTTATTTATACAAGATGAAACATAACATAATATAACCTGCTATAAGTGTATTTAGTGATTTATAGGTATGCACAATATCATACCATATTATGATGTCTTAAGAATCTAAGATCAGAGAATAGATAAACCGACAAGTTTTTAATTATAGTTGTGTACATAGAATGTATTACAAGGACAATGAAATTGTTTATAATGGCATTATAATGTTTTCAATGAAATAAAGTATGGCTAATTGTGAAATATTTCAATGCTATTTTATATGACTAGTAGGCTTTAAGTAAAGTAGTTCAACAAGCTTAGCAATGATGCATGAGAAAATTGAAAAAATGGAGAAAATAGTCAAGTATAACTGTTAAATGTGTATTTATTTGGCAATTCTACATTTTGCCTTAAAGAAGTTTAATATTATTCTTTGTAACTTACAGTAAAAAGTGAGTTTAATCCCCAGACAACATCTTTCAGTCTTCGTGTTGGCGCCCAGCCATGTTCATCAATGGAAGTCTGACGAAGCAGAGACAGGCAGATATCTCCATCTACACTTATGTTTGGGTGCCATAACTTTGTTAAACATTTAACTTTTGGTGGCTGAAAAATACAGAACATATCCTCAGAACTAACAAAATTAATAATAGTGTAATATCAATGTATTAGCGGTGACAAATTAGTTGAAATAAATAACGAAAAATTACTGAAATTCTTGGGAATAATTTAAAAGCTTATATTTGATCTCTTAGCAAACCAGACTTATGATTATAATGGAAATTAGAACGGTGTATAAAGAAAGCAATAGGCAGAAACGCGAGACACTTACAGCCATATTATAATCTTCCGTGACGAAAATACTAAATTTGAACTTTCCACCTTGCCAGTAGCCTTCATCAGGAGCCACAGTCAAAAAGAAATCTGAAAGAATGTTGGGATCCTCGAAGCTGACACTACACGTAGCTGGAAGGTTCTCGTTCATCTCCTGAACTTCCTTAACCAGTAATTTATCCCTGACGGATATACGCCGAGCGGGTTCACTGGTAATTCCATTACTAGTCTCTGAATGTTCTTTTTTCAATTTCCTATTAAGCGTAATCATTGTAGTGTCTATAAATATGTGCATAAGTCAACTACAACATAGCAACAAAGTGATACAGTCTTTTTTCGAAATTATATCAATAAAAACCCAAACACACACAAAACGCAAATTCTGGCCTGTCAAACTGAAGTTGGCATCTGCATTTTTGACATATTTAGTAGAGTTGCCCTAAATTTTCTTCTAGCAATTTCTATTTTCTTTCTCATTTAAGAAATGAAAATTTGTTTTATCATTCTTTTATAAAATATAAATAAAGATACTATATTTTAATAAATTGTATACTGTATAAATTAGAAACAGTCAACGGTGTTACAGTAAAAAAAATACCATCAACCGTTCAGAAATTTTATTGTCATACTGACTCATCTGGTCAAAATTATGTCAAATGCAATGGGACTGTATTAGTTTTAGGATTAAACTATAAAGTAACAAAGTTTTCTATATACGTAGCTATAATTGTAGTCAATTCGTAGTCTTACATTATGGCAGAAATATCATGGCCTTGGCAGTATAACTTTCCACCTTTTTTTACGTAAGTAAAACTCATAATATTGTTATAAAATATCGTGTTGTGACGACTAAGTACTATGGAATTGTTAGGCAAGAAATGGAAATATATAAGCGAAGGGAACGTTCATATCGTTCTGCAGCTTTTGGGTACAGAACATGTCATTCGTCTTATTAAAGAAGATAAAAATTCTTCAATTTTTTCCCATATGAAAACAGGTGTGGATTTTGTAAACAAAGTTATGAATCCACTTTTAAAGAATTATTATTATGCTGAAGAAGAAACAGTTGAATTGCCTGTTGCTATATTGGATGAACTGAGCCAAAATTTAAATAACTATCGGCCACAAAATCGAAGGTTTAAATCTTCTATTAGCCCCCATGCCATAATAGCATCAAATCTTACTGTGGTCAGTGCCAAATGTAATAAAAACTATTGCATAGAGATAAAGCCAAAAGAAGGATACTTGGCAAAAAGTTTAAAGAGATATTCTAAATGTTACTTTTGTTTGAAACAGTATACAAAATTGCAGTTGCAACAAATCCCAAAAGTTGGTGGCTATTGCCCTCTGGATTTATTTTCTGGGAACCGAACTAGAATGAAACATGCTCTGAGTAATTTAGTAGATAATCCCCAGAACAATTTCAAATTATTCCAAGATGGATCTCTTGTGTATCATGAAAAAAGTAGCAATAATGATTTCAGCAAAATTATAACGTCAACAAACATATTTGACAGTATGGAAATGTTTTTCGATTTTATCGTTGATGTGTTGGTTGGTGATGCTTATGCATCTGACACCCCTTATGATAATAAACTGAATCATAAAAATAAATGTGATGAAAGTAACAGTTTACAGAAAGGTTCATTTTTGTATAACCTTTTGGAAGTACAAAAAATTACAGAGACAATAAATTTTGAAGATATAGAAGAAATAAACCCAGATTATGTACCAACAATTTTAGAAAAAATAACAAATGAAAAACTAAATCTTTATAATGAAAATGATAGAGACACTTTATTCAAAGTTTTAGAACCCACTCATGCAGCATTAATATCAGCCGTAGCCAAAGACTGTTCCATCATGATAAGTTTCTCACAAGATGTTGATGAAAAATTCCCATTTTTACTAGTAAATAACCATAGAGTGGTATATAAATTATCTGTGACAGATTTAGAGCCAAAGTCACTTAAGAGTGTGTTAAAAAGAAAAGAAACAGAGAATAAAATGATTGATATATATCACAGATATGTTGGAAAAGGACAGTAAGTATTGCTGGACAAAAAATTACATGAAGATTAATTTGTATTTTGGATGACTATCATGGAATGAACATCTATTGCAGCTATTGTAAAGATCATTAAAAATTCTGAACAGTATTCAAATTATGGCCCTGAGAAAAGGCTAACCTATGGAATGAAATTAACACAACTAACATGCTACTTAGATCTGGACCAACAAAGACAAAAATTGTTAACAAAAATAAAATTCTTTGGTTTCAGAATCCAACCCCATTCGGAAACAAGAGAGAAGCAGTTAGAAGCATGGCAAGGCCTAATTACAGATTACTTAAAGGCTGCAAAACAATCAACTATAGATGTTAGAGAATCACAGAATAGTCCTTTATTTAATAATGTGTCTATAAATAGAAAATTATCACAAGAAGCTATTGTGACTGTCTTGGAACATATGGCTAAAAGTGGAAGAGCAGCCCCATTAGATAAGAGTAAGAATGTATGGGAGGTGTACTGGCACTCCTTGGATGAATGGGGCAATATGATATACAGTTGGGCTTGTGATAACGGCTTAAACAATTCTGTCTGCACACTGTTTGAGTTGAGAGAAGGTGAAGATACTGCAGGTCAAGGTAATTATGAAATTAATTTATTAAAATCTTAAAACTATGGGTATACAATAAGTAAAATAAAAACTATTTATTTCACATTCATGTTTCATATAGCAATATGTTTCAATAATTTTTTCATGGGATAAATGATATAGTAAATGAGCTTATTAGAATGTAATAACTAATAGTAATAATGTTCTATTAGTAGCATCACAAGATAAGAGCTATAAGGAAATTGTTTGAAACCTAATGTATAACTTTGTCTTCTATTTCAGAATTCCATGGTCTTGACATGAATATCTTGATAAAAGCTTTGAAAACATTAGAAGTGAAAGGCAGATGTGAAGTTATAGACTTTGATGACAATCAAGGCGTCAAATTCTTCTGAATACAGTTTACAAATTTACTACTGAATACTTACAACTACAAGAGTATGCGGCAATTAAAAATGTAGCATCAGAAAATTTTAGCTTATTTCCGTCCATAGCTCAACTGCCACTTTGGCCTGCTTATATGGACTACTTATTTTGTGACGTGGCAATCGCTTAGCAAGATATTGTTTGGTCTTGTAATAAGCCCCTAAAAAAGATTCTTAATAACAATGAGAGAAGTTTTTATACAAGTTCAAAGTTGGGTATCTGATATTAGTTGGTTTACTTAAAGCCATACTAAAGTTTTGTTGTCCAACAGATGTGGAATTAAAATTTATTTAACCTTCTACAATGAATAGTTACCAACAAACAAGCGTAATATGCAGTGAAGTCACAAGTAGGGTACTGTTTAATTTTCTGCTGGCAATTTTCTCTTGCATACGGAAGGAGTAAGGAAATACCTCTAATGAATTTTATATATACAAAACATAAACGGAATTCTATCACTTTCTGTCAATCGAGTCGAGCTCATTTCATTTATAAATAACGTTAATGCATTTTGTTAAGTTGTAAATATTTTTTAACGTTGAAATATATTGATATGATATTTTATAATAAATTTGTTTTATTAAAATAATGTATCACGACCAACGAAATGGTTTCGGTGCCAAAAGTCTCAATCACAAGTTCGCGTAATATTCTTTATGAAAGAGTGCGTGGGACGTGTATAATAGGAAATAAAACAAATACAAAATTTTACAAACCTTTTAATTCGACTGACCAGTGTAAATTTTTATTTCAAAATCGATCGCTTACATGTAATCATTAGGTATATATTACCTACATTAGACAAAAACTGGTAAAAAATCTTAAAAATTGGACTTACAACTTGTACTTATTAATATGTTCTAGTTATTGATATCATTGTGTTCCGAAAATTAACAATTTAGGACAACTATTAACTTAATTAATTGGTTACAAACAACTTAAAAAAATAATCGAAACAAAAGCAGTATTTTTTTATAGTAAAGATTTTTCTATAATGTGTCCATGCGTATTGAGTATTGACTATTTCGACCGATGCGCAGAACAAATTTATATGTGCTTTTGCACAACTTCTCTTTCTCAGCGATTTAAACTTAATTGGCCACAAAATTATCAGTAAATTTTTATGTTCTTCAAACAACAACAAAATTTATGATCATTATTACTTCACTAGAGCAAAATATAAACAATTTTAACTCTATTATAGACATAAAAAGTACTTTGGTGTTATACGTCATAAGTAACCCTATTCTATGCATAGGTCGATTTTATCCCGACGTTATACTAAGTATACGATATCGTTTCTGCGATTGTCTTCTAAATTGTTAACCATTATTTGATACATATTGTTACACATTTTCTCAGCAAGTCTCTTCAGTTGTTTTCTAAGAATCTATTTATTGAGGATAGTACTAAGGGATGTAATATTTCTTACAAGTGTACCGCGCTAACTACATAAACGATCAGTCTTCAACCAAAACATTTTAACAAATGTGTATGTTCACAAAATCAACGAATAAATTAAAACATATTTACAATTATTCTACCTGAACCTTATATTGGAACTTACTAATAACTTATTCTACTAGGTCGAGTTACAAAATTGTGCTTCACTTGGTTGTACTTTTTTATAACAAATGAAACTATTTTGTAGTTAAAGAGTAATTATCGCTTACGTCCATTTTAAATTGGATTAAAATACACGATAATTTGGTCCTAAAAATGAGCAGATTTTTTTTACTTCAGAACGCACCTGAGGCAGTTTCAGATTTTTTGGAATAAGTACCTACTTAATTAATTTCCTATTGCTTCCTGTTAATTAAATTAGCTAACACAACAATAATGGACCTTTAAAGTAAAGTCATTTATTCAATAGCCAAGATTAAAAATTATGCGCCTGTCAATATTTTCGCTACCACAAATGGCAGTGTATGTCCTTGTCCTTACACTACTGTTACTAAATCACAGATAATTAACAAGTGTCTAATTCTGGAATGTTGGTATCGTGAGCTTAATACATAACCTATGTTGGTAAACAACTCTCCATAATCAAACGTGACAGTATGCCTTTATTTCATACAACATGTCCTCCAACCTGCACTGGGCTAGCGTTTTCAACTATGGCTTAACTTCTCTCAGTTTTTGAGGGGGCCCTTGCAGCAGCGGGACGTATACTGGTGATATACAAAATGGTTTTATCTTTCAAAAAACATTTTTCATATCCAAGAAAACCGTTACATTACAAAACACATTAAAAATCTACCAATACTTAGGATATGAAGTCTGCACACTCCCATCGGGCTAAACTTCGCGATTTACCATAATACTGCCCTCTATGGCCTTGAGGTACCAGAACCTAACCTACAAATGGTCGCTGCACTCCAAAGCCGCGTTACAGTATCCATTAGTCCTCTCCAGGTTTCCATTGGGGATGTTGGTAAGGGTGGTTCCGTTGAGGGTCCCGTTGGTCTTCTCTGCGCAGACCACGAGGTCTACTGATGGCACCACGGCGTTGCCACTCTTACTCCCCGGCGGACGGTAGAACCACCACGCGAGGAAGAAGAATAGAAGTGAACAGAGTTTCCCAACTAAAGCTAAGACGAGCATGTACCTTAAAAATGGGAAAATAGACACCGTTATTCAAATACTAGTAACATAAATAATTATTACCTAAAAATACCAAATTTCTTCAATAGCAAACCACATGGGAAATGAAACTCGCTGCCATGCTTTAAATGTTAGCTTAAGTGCGTCCAATTTTAAGCAGATCGCCTTAGTTATTTTGATTAATAATTATTGTTGACCGTAACTTACTTCAACTATACTTTCTTTAGGACTCATGTTTACCATGGTCATTTAACAGTAAAATAAATAAAAATACCAAAGAGCATATAATTTACCTGCTCATATCAATATTATCGTACTGCAAGCAGGCCCCGGTCCTGTCGCACGAGTTGGACCACAGGGAACAGGACAGGTCTATGAGGAAGCCGAACAGCAGGGGCGCCGGGATGGTACCCAGGAGACGAACCTTGATCCACTGGATGCCCAGCGCGAACGAACGCTGGTCTTCGCGAACACATCTACAACGATTTCACGGTTTATTAGTACTATGTTAAAAAACCAGGCGAAATAATCTTATCTTTTCCTATTTATGTTTGGAAACTGTGGTAAATATGGTATCGGACCAAACAACCAAATGTACGCTAGAAATATTTTTTCATTAACTTTTATAAAATAAGTATGACTTAACCATACCAAACCTAAATAGTAATCCTTAAATATTTAACAAAATTCATCTAACAATTTCGAACGCAAACCCAGAAAGGCTTATGGAAGAAAATGTTTTAAAAAAGATTTTGGGCATTGGATAAATAGCAATTTTGACTTAAACATATGCATTTCCAATAAAGAAATTAAAGTTTCCAACACACCTGAGTGTCGCAGAGAGCGCTGGCATGGTGGCGAGGAAGGTGAACAGCATGACGCAGAAGGAGAGTCCCACGAACAGCCACAAGTACGGACAGTCCGTGCTGCAGATGCTGTTGATAGCCTCGTACGGCACCGACTGGTTGCTCTCTGGAGATTAACAAAAGTACCGATACAATTTTTAATTTCATAGTCATCACCACTATCTTCAGCCCATATAGTATGATATGCTGTATGATATGCTGTATGATAACTTAGAAGATTTAGTTCTTGTCAACCAAAGCTAGTAAGCTCATTATTATTTCACTATTAAAATAAATGATAATTCATTATGAGCGATAAGTCAGATGTATTTCTAGGATTTGAACCCATGAGCGTTGAGATTCTCGACCGCGCTAATATACCTCGAGACTATCACTCCTTCTACATTCAATAGTATAAATATTTTCAAAGTGTTGATGATCAATGTTTAGTCTAAATAATGCCTAAAATGCAGGACTACTATTTAAGAATAGGTGGAAAGAGATAAGACTAATCGAGATAACTGATTAGATTTTTTAGAAATTCTCAGTTATAAAACAAATTTAGGAACTTAGGAATTGTTCGCTTAGTGGAGTTAGGATCCATGGTATACTAACCTCCATGCGTGTAGACCGGCAGCGTGTGGTTCCGCGTGGCGACGCAGGCGCAGTCGTGGAAGAGCTGCGCGTGCCCCCGCAGCGCGCGGCGCGTGCAGCCGGCGTGGCACGGCGAGTAGTACACCCAGCCGTCCGCCCCGCACACCGGCGCGTACGCCGCCTCCACGCACAAGCACCCCGCGTTGCACTCCGACACTAGGGGACCAGCCCTGCAACAACACCATCATCATTATATACTTTGTAAACACACCTCACGCCTATATTCCCCGAAGGGGAGGCAGAGATGCATTTCTGCACCCACATTTCGCCAGGTATGTACCAGCGCCACGTAATAGGGGGCGAGATTATTACTATTTCGGGCACAATTCCAGACTCCGTGCTGCTACTGAGATTTTCCTAATGGAAACACCCAATAACACTGACCCGGGAATCGAACCCAGGACCTCTAGATCCCACGGCACATACTTGTACCGCGAGACCATAAGGCAGTCAAAGTATATATATAGTTTGTCTAACAGATAAAATTTGTTTAATCGCAATAGTTATAACCGCTTTTTTTTTAAATCGTTGAATGAAAAAGTGACCAATGTACAACAGTTCCCCTACTGTGTTCTAGAGATCTCAGTGCAACAATAACAACCATGTTCTGTGAATTAGATGACCTGGTTTCAAGTCAGGGCAAAGTGATATCAATGGACGTTTCCCTTAAGATTTCTAATAGCACGAAGTCTGTAGTTGTTCCTGAAATACGGCAATACGCTCGCCCTCTATCACGAGAAACTGATAGGTACATAGCCAGCCAATGAGTAGGTGCAGAAATGCACTCTTACCTACACCTTCGGAGGAATGCCGCTCATGCGTCTTCCTGGTCATCCTATATCACTTCCATTATTCGATTACATGGTATTCTCAATTTCGCATAGCCGGTCCTTAGTTCGCAGCTTGTGAAATAAGAGACTGCTTATTGAGGTGCAACTGTTTGTAAGACTGAAAAATCTCTCTTAGTTTCTGATACCCACGACACGACACTCGTAAAGTAGAGCGTAGCGTCAGAACTACGTATGTGACTATTAGGTTATTTACTGTAACACATTTACGTACCCTGGCACAGCTGGGCTGCTGTACGGAACTGTGACTCCAGCGAAGGGATAGTCTTCGCAGTTGAGGATGAAACAGAAGGTGAAGGCGGCGGCTATGACTGTGGCGCCCACGCACAGCTTGATGATGCCGGCACAGGCTAGCTTCCACCTCTTGACCAGCCAGCCGCCCAGGAATGTACCACCACCTCCCGCCGGTACTGTTATTATTCCTACAAAAATAATTGGTGATTTTGTATTTAATTGGTCATGGAAATCCAATGTATTTTTATTACCAAAAAGGCTGCTTAACTGTAACTATGGTTTCAAGGTAAGGACTATCTATTGCAATATCAAAAGAAGTAATGATGTCAATAGATATTACTAGTAGATACTAGTAATTTGTGTCAACATAGATCTAACCTTAATACCTTACAATACGTTTTAATTAAGCAAATATGCTTGTAGAAAACCTCGATAAAACTTGTTGACATCTTAGAAAATCGTCAGCATTTAACCAGCTTTAACGATTAAAAAACTGGGACATACCTAAAAGTAACGCCGCTTCCGACGCTCTCACAGCGAATTGGTTCTCAATAAGCTTTGGTAGGAAGGCAGCAAATCCCGAGATGAGCATCCCTTCACTGGCTCCCGCTAGGTTCAGGAACAAGAAGGTTGGGTTCTTGAGCAGCGCTGCAGCCGCTCGAGGCAGTTCGTGGAGAGCGCTGAAAGCCGCTGACTTTGATGCAGCCCCTTCGTGCGCTTCCGATACTTTCGACGCTCGAATCTCTGCTGCACCTGTAATAAATATATGCAGACATTCTTGTCAGTCAAAATAGTGACGTTAATCCAATCTTGCTAGTTAATTCTAATATTCCTAAATAACTTTTGAAAGATAACAAATATTTTCATGCTAGTACAATTTTATTCGGACCAATTTAAGAATATAACCACTAAATTATAATACGTCGCATTGTAGTAGAATAACTTACCTGGTAACTCATGCGGGAAGGCGAGCAATGGTATGGCCACGATAAGACACAGCAGTGTGGACAGTATGAAGCCGATCCACCACGCGCCGATCCACACAGAGCTCTGCGGCGTTATGCCTAACCTGCCCAGCAAATTGAATCAATTCTCGATAAACAATTATTGACAAAGACACAGAGTGCAAGTGTTTTTTTACAGGTTTTTTTGATAGAGCGACTCTATTCTTTTTTCTCGAGCACGTTTTTAGGCTCTATATTTATACTAAGAATAACCCAATATAAGGGACCCAGGAAGTCTCGATGGCAAGGCGCATAACAACTCTAATCCAATAATCGGAATAACGCCCTCACAGCACTATCTATGGTGTAAATCCCGTAGGCTTACTCGGTTATATCCATGTGAAGTTTACATTAAGAAATTATACGTATACCAATTGATTTTTACCCCATCTTAACTTCTAAAACAGAATTAGAAAACTTCAAAAGCTACTCGTTTCTAATTTGCTTTTCAATGCAATATTTATCTTGCCATACATAAGTCCTTGTGGGTACTTAGCTAAACATTCAAAAACACCCGTTCAGCGGAGCAAACGAATTGATTCCGAGCGAAGTCACGAGGTGGCAGCACTGTGAATGGAAATATTACCGCCTCAGTTGATATTTTCAAGTGCTCGCATAAATTGAGTGCCGAGGGTGGGTATAGGTAACCGTTACTTTATTATTACATGTACGGCATGTTTTCTTATGCAAATCCATCGGTTTACTCAACCATCTAAGTTAAGGGTTTTGTTTGCGTTCGGTTTGTCTGTGATTTTAAAGGCGATGCCACATGATAGTTGCTCGGTTTACGGCTTTCTGCAAGGATCTACAGTTTTTATATCGTTTTCAAATGTATCTCAACTCCTAACTTTCATCTATTCTTTATGGTCTCGGTCTGTACGAACTAAGAATAAAATATACATAATGGACACAAATTTCGTAGTGGAAAATCTATTTTATTACATTGAAGTAAATCTACTGATAAGCAAGATGCTTATTTCCGGAAAATTGCTTAAAAAAAGCAAATATTGTACGCAACTATTTAAAATTTGACTAGTGGAAAAATATGAGAAAATCGACTGTATTAAATAATTATTATCTGCATACTTAAACCCCGTAAAAGATACTACTCCTAAAAGAGTATAAGATAAAATTTGGCAAACAATATTAAAATGATGCTCTATTTTTCCTGGTGGCAAACCTAACGCAGTATGTGTGGCAGCGCCTTAACGCCCGGTTCAATGTAAGTGCTCTCGGCAAAACAAAGTGGTCTATAATAGCTCCGGCTAATGAATAAGAATAATAATCAAGTCTCAACCTTTGTTCATTTCCAAAGGAGATGGAGCCTTTCTTTATTCCTGTTCAAGTGGTATGCGAATGCCACCATAAAAAAACGTAATCGTAACAGAATATAGAAATTTTGCGAGTTTAGATTAAGTTTTAATGTAATTTTGTAATCGTCAATTATATTTTTTTTACAAAATTTATTTAAGAAGTGATTCAATTATCTTAATACAAAAAACATCGGATATGCTTAAAGTAGAACAGAAATTTAAATTTCTAGAGTAGTAAAATCCTCTTAGAATATTCTTAATAGGCATTTTTCCGACTAAAAATAAAGTTCAATTAGGTACATACTTTTAATACCAGTAATCGTATTTTACGCCAGTTATATATCAATTAATTTTGGTTTAACTTTTTTTAAAATGTATTTATCTTTTGCAAATCTCAAAAGTGCTATATTATTGCCTACTTAATGAACTAACAATCATTTCAATAATTCCGGCACTGGCATTTTATCCTTTTTGGGGGGTGACAACCAAAACTAAATACTCAACATACGCATAAGTTACCAAAAACTGTATCGAAAAATATGCAAAAGTACTTATAAAATTAGTGAAGCCACGGCGCAGAGGTCGTTGAAAACTCCCTCCCCCCTTGGAAGCCTTGTACATGTACACCGCGAAATTAATTTGGCGAAAAGTCGCCTGCGCGTATGCCACAATGAGATGAAAGCGGGAAGGTAAGTTGGCTGAATGAAGCCCCACCGTTGCTGATGGGATGGAATATTAAAAAATAAATAAAAAAAGTAAAGTGTACGCGTCTGGCTCTTTCTGTTCGCTGTTGTTTGTGATCGCGGCCGTGACTATTGTGAAGGAAATTGCGTGTATTGGAACGGTTTCGTCACTTGTATTGACAATTGAATTGTGAAATGTATACAATTTATTTACAAAATAATGTGAATAAATTGGTTTTTAAAGGCACGAATTCTAAAAAGAGTTTATTTTTCCAATTTATACATACCTACATATTTTGAGAACGCATATTTTTTTTAAATAAAAACTCAGAAAATTTATGTTGAGTTTGACGACAGCTTTTTTCATTTTATGTCTTTTTTACTAAATCTGTATTGTATTAACAAGTTATTAAAACAAAACAAACATAGTTGAATTAAAAATCTTCAAAACTTCGCGCAATGCATATAACAAGATATTTCACACGTAAAACGATTTGAGCGGCGCATTATTACCTGCCCAAAAGCTTTGAGAACGTCGAACACAAATACCAACTCAGCTTACAGGCTTACTAGCTCCATGTAGTGAGTTCGGAATTCGGCTGCAAGGAGTTTCAAACTCATAAAAATGATATTTGAAAAGCAATAAAATGCATACGAACGATGAGGTAACTTTGGTCGATGATGGAACTGTATAGGTATCTACAGTTACCATCCCATAAACAGTAGAAGTTGTTTTATAGTTTAAATATTCTTGTTTGCGTTTAAGTCTTAAAATGGAAAACAGATGATATGAATACGTATGTTACACAAAATTTCAATGCCGTTTTTTTTACCAGGTAATGGTTGTTTTTGGGTGTTATTATTTTAATGATTGTTTCTTGTTTGAAATAAAATAAAAGCACATTCATAATTTTCCTGTAAAATAAACTTTTAATTTACGTTATATTCATCAAACAGATTGGCTCTTTATATTACTGTACCTATATTGAATTTAAATCGAATTCAAAGGCTATATTTTGCTTATATTACTGAGAATATAAATAATTTGAATGATGACTTACGTTCCCGAGTCGACGGTGAGGAAGTCTGTGTAAATGGTGAGCATTTGTCCGCCCACCACGTACCCGAGCGCCGGCCCCACCACGGCCATCGTGTAGTATACACCTGAAACACGATATATTGTCATATGACATAACTAGCTCGTTGGACATGCAAATAACTTAATGTTTTCAAGAAGTCTTGGGTTTGATTTTCAGTTCATAAATATTGTTATTGTAGGGTAGTTTCGTTTATCCACATTTAAGTTTTGAATGCAGTAAGAAAGAATGACAAAACTGGCAGTCTAGTTCTACCGTTTATAGTCTGTAAGCCGAAAATAATGCTGTTATCGGTTATCGACAATCAACATAATCTAGCCAAATTGATAAAAACCTAAATTTACTTTTGAAAATGGCCCTTTTACTACTCGTTATATTAGCAAATAACTTATTTTTATTCCTTTTAACAATTCGAATTCTAAGATATATGGTCTACTTAGTTTAAAATCGGCAGTAATTTTCATATTAAATTATTGAAATCATTTTTCTATAAGTCTCACCTTGAATTATCTACTATTTACGCTAAAAATTAATCTCAGAATATGGATTATAAAGCTCCAAGGCTTTCAAGTACCTGCTGATTACAGAATGGCTATGTGCAACCGATTAGGCGTGTGATACAGGCCGTATGGAAGCGCTTTGTTTTCCATACAATAAGCAGCTTCCATCCAATACAGGTTGTATGAAGCTAGTGTTGCCACACACTTTCCCAGGCTCTTCATTTATTCAATAGAACATGAGTATATAAACTGGTCTACTGCATTAAGGTCACGTATATTATGTTCGGCCTTTTTAAAGGGAATAATGGCTGTATTGTAGCTACATTCAGTTATTAATTAAATAACGCTTACATAGAAGTTTTAAGGAGCCTTTTCTGTTGCATAGCCCATTTATAACTGTTCGCCGTATCCCTAGTAAAGAAGTTTATCTCATCTCATCAGCCTATCGCCGTCCACTGCTGAACGTAGGCCTCCCCTAGAAAGCGCCAACCATCCCGGTCTTCTGCAGCCCTCATCCATCCGTTACCCGCCACCTTTCTCAAGTCGTCGGACCATCGTGCTGCAGGAAGTTTATGTAGAACGAAAATAGAGAGTAAGAAAAAATTATACAAAAGCAAATAAAGAAATTAGCAAAAGATTAAGTAAACGTAGAAAAAATTACAAGAAAAAAACAATAATTCTTGACGATTCAAATATATGCACTTGTAAAACTCTTACTTGAATAATGATTATTTTGCCTTAAACTTTAAAGTTATATACCAGCATTCTTGTATAGATGGAGCGTTACCCAACAAAATAACAGTATAAAAATATATGATCCGTATCCCAGTTTATCCATTACCGCGTAAAATATTTATGCAATGTGGCGCTCAAGTGTCGCAAGGCAAACAAAAGTGTTGCGGTTGGAGTGTTAAAACGCTTCCAGTATCGCCTTCCTTTATAAATCCATTCTTTCAACACGATGTTTTCGCAGTTGAAAGCTGCAACACCGCTTTGGGACGGCGCACACAGACTGTTCTAGCTACGCGATAAGACCGAGGGCGGATGGAAGCGTGGAAAAGTACGTAAATTATCTTAGAAGAAGGAGAAAAGGAGGTTTGAGTGATCGGAAAGTATATGAAAGGGTCTCGTTGGTCGTCTGTACTGTAATTGAGAGGTCCCGGTTCGGGCAGTGTAGCTGGGATTTTATTACAAAGTTCTTAATACAAGCATTACGTCTGGATTTGGGTCCGGTTAAAAATATAAAACGATAAAAGGACCGCTATTTTTAGGAATTCAAAAGTTAAAAAAACCCCTCCCACATATTCGGGAATAAAGGGAGAATTGTTAGACAAGCGGAGTGTAGAAGACTAATTACGAGTTCTCAAACTAAAATGTATATAAATCGCTATACAAAATTTCTTATCTTTTACCTTACATCTACTTAATATGTTCCACGGATAAAATTAATAATTAACTTTGTATGATTCCACAGTCACACGAATGGAATAGCCCATAATGACTTCTCGTAGGTTATTTACTCAACTATCAGCAGAAAGACATTTTAAAATTCTACTTAAAACTTTACCTAATACTTCTTCAATGAATATAGACTAGACAATACTTAAAAGAACTCCATATAGCTTCACCCACTATACCCCAAACATCGCTCGCACTACTCCACCGGGGTAACGGTATAGGAATCTCTCGATAACACGAGAGGCGCACACATCACGCCCGTCGGCCGGTGAATACCTTCCCTTGTCCTCCATACCCACTTATTCTCGAGAGGGAAGCGGAGAGAGCGCTGAATGCTGCTTACCCACGCCGCCTTTTACCCGTAAATACATTTTTATGTTATGTCACCCTGGTAGGGGTCTAGGAGTTGGAAAATTGAAGTATTTATGGATAAGTAGCGGGATGGGGTTATTCTACATACGTAACCACACGCCTATATTCCCTGAAGTAGGTAGATGCATTTCTGCAGTCATATTTCGCCAGGAATTTATACGTCCCACGTAATAAAAGTCGGACCTATTTCTAAACTCCGTGTTGCTACTGAGAAATTTCTGATGAAAAAAAAACAATGACCCCATGTGGGAACTTATTCAAAAGTTAAGTTTTTGCCCTATATAAAAGCGTAAAATCTTTGAAATTAGTGAAATTACAATTTTATTTTTATTACCTAATATATTTACGTAATGGTATATGGCCATTTCCACGCAATTTTAATTAATATCCTACATTACTATAACAGCAATCCGATTTACCCCATAAAGGGATACAAACAACAGTTATAGACATAACAATTTCGAATCGGCATGAACCGGCGTGTAGTTAATAGTGTAGCGACCGCAGAAATGCATTTAGAAGCATTTCCGACGCAGACGAGCCAACACACTCGATGCAAATAATCGTCTGCAAGTTTGTGGCGCGTGATTGACTTCAGGTGTTCCCCAAATTCTATTAATCCGCCTCGACATTTAATAACACATATAACTTTGGTATGCCAGCTATAGCTACAACTCAAACGTTGAGTATAGAATGATTTCATTCAGGTATAGTGTTTGTAAACGCTTTTATCCTGGAAGGAGTAGGCATAGGGGTATTATAGTTCACCTAGTTAGTATGTCGCACTTAATAGCTTAAACCCAAGCTGCCCCTGAGAGTTTCCTAATAGCACCGAATAACATGTTGCCCCACCGGGTATATGAACCCAGGACTTCTAGATAGTACGGCAATTGATGATCGAAACTCAAGCTAACGAGGTACTTATTGCACAATCTACAAATTGAATGTCATGAATTACCTTTAGATTTATAATTTTGTTAAGTCTTCCAGGACCTACATTACATAAATGAAATGCTTACTTTCCATTCAATAAATTGAATACGCTAAATGAATCATCTATATATCTTGACCCATAAATGATGTCCTACTTTAGCTCGGCTTTTATGATATATTTTTCATATTTACCATCATTAGTAAGTTTTATAATCACTATAACCCATACAGTCCAAATGTCCTACTTTACCCCATTAAATATGTTGGTAAAGTGTGGAGCTAAGTGACTCCTTAGTAAACGGGGAGCTGAGATTATAAAGTGGGGTAATATGGGCGAGTGGTTTCTTGTGTTTATAGCGCGCGGTAGTGCCGGACCGCACATTACCCCAGGAGCCACATAATGCCTTCATACGGCTGTTATGCCAATGGTTATTATATGACGCTTTGTTATAATGTCCCCGACTCCTCCGCGATGTTGGGGTAAACTGGGAATGTTATACCCCATTGTATTAAAGGACCTTGAGTTGGATTTGTTTTCTATAAAACATATTGTTTTGAACGAATGTTATGTATCCACATAAATATGTTAATTGGAATTACGAAGAATACTTAGATACAATTATTATAGATAATGACTTTTGGAAATCTTTCCTGGCTCCTAGTTACATTTTTAAATTTCTGCATAGTTGAAATATATATAATTAAATACCTATATAAATTTATTTATACATTCCAAGACTACATTTTGAAATGACTAAGTCGAAGTAACTTGACTTTTTACAGATTGAAGAAATATTATTTCATAAAATATCGTCTACTGTTTCTTGGATAGCTCAAATAAAAAAATATACATCGCGAAAATCTCACTAAGAAAACTTTACTTCCACATTACCTTACCTAGATAAACCGAAGACATTTTCTTGGACACGTTTTCGTCTATATAGGTGACGCCGAGTGTAAAGAGCGGGGTTGCGCCGGCGCCGTGCAGGAGTTGTGCGAACACAAACACCGCCACAGCCCACGAACCTCCCTCCACTGGAGTACTGTCGTCGCATCGGCTTGACTGGATATAAAATAGAAGGCAAAGTTACTTTTTAAAGTTCTTATTCTTGGTTCTGGTAAGGTATGACGACAAAATCGACAAGGAATAAGCCTGTTGCATGTCATTCATTACGTGATGAGAGCTTATGGGAACCCAATCGAAGACACGAGTAATAAAAAGCGCAATATAGTTACAAACCCTGGTTTAGGATCAAACTGGTAAAGTATATTCATAATACTTTCCTATCAGTCGACATTTTGGTTAGGCTACACTGTAGTTACCTAATGGTGCCAAATTATACTGTTATCTTGGTAGGAAGTATAGGTATAATAAAGAAAGGTAAAAGCAGTGATGGCCTTGAGGTTTGGGCGCACGGTCGAGAATCTCGGCGGTCGCGGGTTCGAACCCCAGGCACACACCTCTGACTTTTCGAAGTTATGTGTGTATTCAAATTGAATTATCACTTGCTTTAACGGTGAAGGAAAACATCGTGATGAAACCTGCACACCTAAGAGTTCTTAGGTGTGTAGTCCGCCAACCCGCACTAGGCCAGCGTGGTGGACTATGGCGTAAACCCTCTCAATGGTAGAGGAGACCCGTGCTCAGCAGTGGGCGTATATAGGTTGATGATGAAGATGAAGATGAAGAAAGAAAGGTAATCAGATCGAAAAGTTCTCGATATTTCAATTATTTCTCGATAATCTCATACTCAACATCGAGTGCCAGAATGACTGCGACGAAATAAATTAAAAAGCACTTAATGCAATAAGTATAGTTACCGTTCGATTAGGATTGCAAAGATCGTCGGACTCTATGCTTGCTATCCTGTTGGGGGGTACGAGGAAGTGTGGAAGGGCGAAGAGCAGGGATCCTGTGCCCATCAGCAGCACGCCCAGCCCCAACCAGCGCGGCTTGGAGGAACCACTCCTGCCGCCCAGGTACGTGACAGGCGCTAGACATGCGAACGACGCCATGTCGTACCTGTAGAGAAGTTATGTAGTCATTATCTTGTTCCACGTGAAGATTATAAAGGTAATTTATGATTAAGGAAATACAGCTATATCTATGTGTATTGATATATCACATGTGTATGTGTAAAGGCTTTAGCTTTTTTATCGTTGCATCAAAAATTGGTGATTTTCACACTTTATTGATTTTGTCAGTAGTAGCCGTGTCGCAATAACACGTACCATTGAAAAATTGTAATGCATCATACAATTTTAAAAGATCACACATCATTTATAGGAACTAATAAATCCTTTCAATTTCAAAAGATTTAAAGGAAGATTCTCAATGATCGAAATCAGTAAAAAGGTAGGAATTTATGAGGATTTCAAGAGCCGTAAAGTGCCTTTCTTCGTCGATTCGAGAAATGCAAATGCTAATCATATGAATAAATTTATTTCCAAACGTTTTTTTAAGGTCACTTACCCTCCGGCTATGACACCAGTCTGCATGGAGCGTAGTCCGAACCTTTTCTCTATGGTCGTGATCACCACGTTCACGAAACCATTGACGACCATACCTGTTGACAAAAAAATATCTGGTAAAAAGAGAGGTTTCATGTCTATGGAAATTTCAGAGTAATTAAATATGGCCGTTGCCTAAGTTTCAACTAGTGTGCTAGCAAGCACTAAACGTAAAATAAAAATACATAATTTATATATGTCTTTATGTTAGCCCTCCTCTACAATTTAGACAGTTTAGGGTTTTGTAGTGTTGAGTGACGAAGAACACCCTTAAGAAATTCCTAAGAACTTTTAAGTATGCAGTTTCTTCGCGATGTTTCCTTTACCATCAAAGTAAGTGATAAAAGTGTAAGTACACTCATAACTTCGAATATTCTGAATTGCGTGCCTGGGGTTTGAACCCACGACCGCCAAGATTCTTGTCCGCGTGCCTAAGGCTCCAGGTTATCACTACTCCAAAACAGAAAACGTATGTACCTATATTAAATGTATACGTGACATTAAAACGTAAATAATGAGTATTTGAATAGCCAGAAACCGCCTTCTTGCAAAGCGATGATGAACCAAGTCTTCTCCAAATAAATGCCCATGGATAAGTCAAAATTAACCTTTCACCAAATGACAAAATGGATTTAAGATCATTTTGATAGTATATGTATAGATGACGATTTAAACCATCAATAAAGTATAACAAGAAGGTGAAACAGAAATAAGCCGACGCATCGGTGGCCGGCCGGCGATTATTAAAGTTGCACGTCCTGCGCCGGACGTTGCGACGGACAGACGAAACGGTTCTGAAATAGAGTGGCGTGTGTCGATTTCCATTATTTTCAATCTATTATATTTTCGTACCAATTAAACTGCCGGCTGAATCGATTGGCGTTTGTTTTGTTTTAGGCGTGACTCGTGAGGCATTTTTTCATGGCTACCTATCGTATTTATAAAAATGCAAGGATATAACTGAAAATATTAATTATTGATATAATGCATATAAAGAAATACCTGAAGAAAGTGGAAGCGAAAATAAAAGTCTTATTGTCTTACAGACTAAGACAGAAACGTGTAATCAAAATATTTGTGGACATGTTTGAGACATTTCATACCACAAAATAGGCTTTAGTTGCCCACGCATCGTCTTCAACACTCACGCAGTCCTTTTAGTTTTCACCCAAAATTAGGCAAAGGAAACTTTCGTCGTAAAGCTAACAAATGATGCATCCATTATTGTTAAATAAGTAGTTTAAATAAGATTAGATGGTAAGCAAGGAAAAGTAAAAAAACAAAAACGGCAGAAAAAGTAAAAAGCTAGACACACCCGCATATGGAACTCTAAAACATAGTCAATATTGCAGTATGATAACTCCGGGTCAAAATTACCATAAATATTGCAAAGTTTTATCGAAGCAGGAAATACGTTCACGGTACAACAATTACTAATTACCCGGTGTTTGTAATCTATTCTCTATGGAACATGATCATTCGAGAATCCAACATTATATTTACATTTATACAGCCATAATCTATCCTTGATTGTATAAAATTATTCCAATTAACTTTTATCAGGTATTATGGATAATAAGATATATATTTTAAACTAATAACAATGCTTCATTTTTCTTATACTTATTTGTTAAATTCAACGAAGTAAAAAAGTAATAATATGCTTAAAACTTCTTAGAAAACTGATATAGTAAGTTATCCTCTATATAGATATGTAAAATAAAAAAAAAGCAGAGAAACAATATAATTATTACCGCCATAACCTCAAATATTTTTAAAGACTGTCAATTACGCGCCAAAACGATCAACGAATTTCTAAATTCAAATGGTTACGCAATATAGCTCATAAATTTTAAAGGGATGGTGTTCTTCGGGTATGAGATTCCATTAGCTAACCAATATTGTTTGTTCGCTAAACGGGCGCAAACAATAGGACCTCGCGGTGAGGCGGCCGTCTAGATACGATACTGGGATGTCGAGTCACGTACCGCCGAAAATATCGCTTAAGCTTCGTGACACAATGAGCTGGAATGAATATTTCATAAATATATAGATACCCCGCACATTTTTAACTTACATTCGGGATGTAGAAAAGACTTGAAAATTTCGGAGACTGACTGAAAGTACGTGTAAAGTATTAGTGGGTTTTTCTATAGGTAAATGAGGTCTAAAAATGTACCCAAGACACGGCAATAGCTTCACCCTCCATTACTTGAGATTGATACAAGCCTCGCGAAATGTGATCGTAGAAATGCAACTCTGTCTACCCCTTCGGGAAATACAGGCGTGAGGTTGTACAGTGGAGTATAGTGCATTATTTACAATAACAAGAAGAAAGACTAGTAGAAAATATTTGTCTTAGTGCGGAATTTAACTGAGACCGTTTCATGGCCTAGAATAAATACGATGAAAGTCTATATTTAAAAAGTATAAAATATAAACCTCTATTACAAAAACTTAAAACTGAAATAAGTAATTGGGGATTACACAAATATCACGCATCGACAATAGCCTGTAGTTTAAGCAACAGTTTACCATCCGTGGACGGTGGAACCTATTATTTATTTATTTATTTACACTTCTTACAAAGTTATTGCAAAGGTGGACTTAATGCCCTTGGCATTCTCTTCCAGTCGAACCTTAGGTGGTGCAGAGATAAAAAGCGTAGGTGTAAATTTTAATTATAATATACTACACACAATATTAACATACATACATATAATAAATATTTTAAGTTAATATATAATGAGTACTTCCACAATACAAATGTAATATACATTACATAAATAAATACATATAGATTCAAAATACAATAAATAATAATAAATACATATAAACTATTGTTGTGAGGAATCTGTCATTCCGGTGGTCAACAACTTTCTAACTTTCATCTTAAAGGCGTAACGACTCGTGCTCGTCCTGATTTCCAAGGGAAGTGCGTTCCAGAGGAGTATAGTATTATTATGTCATATGCAACCATCGAACATTCTAGCAATGACGATATAGGTAAGCAATACATACAATGTTGTCTACAACGTTGGTAATTTTAGTTAGAATGACGGTTATCGCTGATTGCCGACTGTTACACACAGGATGAACGAAATAGTCGCTTATTTTCACAAATAAACGACCATACCTAATGATTTTTCGCTAGCGGTCACAAGAATTCTAGAATTTACAAAGTAATAATCAATTATAATTATGATAGAGAGAATCAACTAATTTAAAAGTGATCAGACAATATACTTTTGTCTGTATTTCTAATACACTCACTATTTTTAAACAACTACTTCCAATTTATTAAAAATACAGTACACTTCAGAGTCAAAACTTCGCGGGACGAAAAAAAAGGAGTAATTTTTATTAGTTCAAATGTGAAACGTTCTCTTTGTGTTTCCAACCTTACGAGCTCCTTTCATAAGATTTGCAAATGAATCGCGGAAGTATTTTAGTAAATCGTGTTTGCGTAAGGAATGATTAATAAGGCCCAGATATGCAACGTCATTCTTCTGTTAATACCTAATAGCTGGTGTATTAATAAAAGTAGAGCAAGTAAACTAAAAATTTTGCGATAACAATTGCTAGCTATCTTTGACAACTGAGATAGGACTGTAAAATTTTTAAATCTTGGTAAAAACTCGATTAAACACAAGTAATTTAAAAACTTAACACTTTGTTTTAATCTGCCACTTTGTTTTGAATGAATAAGTATGCAAGGATCTGATCCTGGAAAAAATAATTCAATACTCGTTAAGATTCCTTTAATTCCTCATCATCATCAGTCCATATACCACTGCTTTACAACTGAGATAGTTTAGGCCTTGATCTGCCATGCTGGACTTAAGGAATTTTAAATTAAGGCACACCTAGAAACGTTCTTATTAATAATAATTGTTTATCAATACTTATTGAGACATTTTTTAGATGTGCAGGTTTCCTCGCGAACTTTTTCTTTATCGTTAAGGTACGTCATAAGTC
Source organism: Cephonodes hylas (assembly GCA_030295005.1). Lineage (NCBI taxonomy): Eukaryota > Metazoa > Arthropoda > Insecta > Lepidoptera > Sphingidae > Cephonodes > Cephonodes hylas. Next base: position 15,488,262 of record AP025362.1, read on the forward strand.
AATTTGAATACATCTGCCTAAGCCTCGAGACCATTATTACCTATTTTACTTGAAATCTTACATATGTTTAATAAAATCGATTATTGAATAGTTTAGCAATAAACACATCGCCAGGGAGATGAATTAGAGTCACCTATTCAAAATATTAGTATGAACATTGACCACAAAAAAGGATATTAAAAATGCGTGTTTGATTTCTCATCGCAATAACAAAACAAGCCAGACAGTGTACAAAAGCTAATTTAATATGAAACGTACAACTTGTTTCCACTCAGCAAATGTGCGGTATCGCATTATGATATAATCGGATTGAAGGATTACTGAATATGAAAAGGTGCATCACATGTCCGATATTGAAAATTCATAAACGAACATTTGTTCCGCGCGCTTTTATCGAATAATGGGATAATTATTTCTGTAATACTTTTCACAGGTATTGTGAATGCGCTGGGGATTATGACGGTAACTTATTACAGTAATAGATATGGGATTTTAATGTAGTCCGCCAACCCGCATTAGGCCAACGTGGAATCAAATGAAGCGTCTCAAATGTAAAAAATGCCCAACAGTGAGATATAAATGGGTTCATAATGTTCACTTATTGTGACATGAGACGATGATGATAAGACGATTTTTTTAAGTAAGGCCGTAAGTATGATTCTTTAGGCAGAAGAATGTAGTTTATTATCATTTATGCCAGCCATCTAAAATATAAACCTTTAATCTGTTTTATCCGTGATTAAAGATTTCATCATTAAAAATCGACTAATTCTGAAACATTCCCATACAATATCTGTAAGAATTGTAAATAAAATTTCCACACAGCCACTTGATTTAAACCTACCAGAACTCAAAGGAACAGCGAGAAATCCCGGTTGCGGTGAGACTAATAGCCGCGTCCGTTTGGAATCCAAACTGATGTAAGGTATTACGAGGTCCGCGACTAAATCCCGGAAAACAATAAAAATGCTTCGGATGGCGGTCGCCGGCGCTGATGTATGTATGGCGCGCGGATTTGTGGCCGACAGTGGATTCGCAGTAATTAATTTATTTGGCTGGGAATAGTTATGGTGGGTTTAGTGGTAGAGGGAACTGGAGTTAGGATGTTTTGTCGTCAAAGAATTTATAATGAAAACAAAAGCGATCATCACCTCTGGGGACGGACCTCTACGACTAAGAAGGTATAGGCCTAAGTCCACCACGATGGCCTAGTGCGGGTTAGCGGACTACACACCTTAGAAATGCTTATGAACTTTTAGGTTTGCAGGTTTCCTCACTACGCAACTATTTATGTTTAGAGATTACAAATGCATATAAACGACGTATTTTTACCGACACATGATGCTAAATATAGAGTAGGTAGAGTAGGTAGTACACGGAAATTCTTGAAGGTCTCTTCATTGAAGATGGTAAGAAAAAAGAATAACGCAAAAGAAATAATATAAAAAGTTAACGCACGCTAACAGAGTTAAAAAAAAAAATAGATTAGACCTTTAGGAATCTAAAACGACAAACTTTTAAAACTACAAATTATATTTCCTGGAGCAAGTTTTTCCAATTTTACTGCCACAAAAAAGACTTAAAAATCACCAGCTTGATTCCACCAACCCGCACTCCCCACATAAAAGCGCTTAACGATGCTCCGAGGCAAAACAAATTCATTTCTAGACACACGGCGAGCTAATCCGTGCATGGTTGAAGTTTAACACCTGAAATACAAGTGGTTGGGAACCGTCTGATTCGATTAACACACGCCAATAGTTCAGTACGAGAGTGAGCGCTGATTGCAGGACTAAGTTGTCAAGTATCTCGACTAAGCGTGGGCATATGTAGAATTAAGTTAGATGTTAAAGAGCACTTAGATACAGCTAGTTTGGGCTGCGGTATCGTTGAGTGTTTTTGAAGTGGAATTATGTGATGTTTAGATCGAGATACGTGCAATGAAAGTAGGATGTAAAACCTGCGTGCTATAAAATGCTAAAGATCAGCTTGTGCTTACAAGTAGTACATCTAATGTTGTGTTTCGAGAGTTCATTTTTAAGCACCGTACTGCTTTTGAAAATTCCGTATGAAAGAACTCAGTAACATATTAATCAACTTCTTGACAGTTTGCCAACATATAATCCGATATTTATACATAATCAAATGAGATGCAATATTATTTGTACCTAGGCTGCGGTGTAGAAATCCAATAAGTCTTTCGAAACTTAAAAGCTAATTCACGGACACAATAACATGCTCTCAAATAGCTTGACAATAAACTAATTTCTTTTAAACTGCCATCGGAACTAGTAATTGTAATTAACACAGCGACGGTAGGCAGCACACACTTAGTTGTGTAGTGTTCCGTCGAGATCGATTTTATTGGAGTTTAAGAGCAAATGAAATTGAATCGTTTGAGGGTTTGCAATTAGAATAAGTGGAGGGGAAGGAACTCAAGAGTGGAGGCTCGCGGATCTACGGCCGTTGCTACATAAAGAAAAACTTACCAACTTTGTTAAATATTCGTTTTTAAACGAAGGCTTGTTAGGCGATGAAGCAAAAAGACCAAATGGATTGATAGAAAAATTGGCACTAAAGTTTATTACTTCATCAGATGTTTAATCCCGGTAGTGAAAGCAAACCACACAAATAAAAAACCTTAATTATTAGAAATACTATCATTTTAAAATAGAACTTGATAATTAACGAAGCCCTTATTCTTTCAAAACCAAAGGTACCGGAATCTTAGTATTACCTTCAAAACATCTCACCTACACGAGGTAATCCATAAGAGTTTATATTCGGCTACGCTGGACTGGTCATTTTTATAGAACGAGATATTGTCTGTCAGTATCGGGTGGGTGTATCGGACAGTTTTAAAAACCGCTCACTGCAGCCTCATACACTTGGCACGGCGGAGATACTCGGCTGGGTCTACACTTAGATCAGATAATACACGAAATTTAAAATATTTTACATGAATCTTTTCGGGAATATATGGAAGAAATCGTTTTATCTTATGTCGATTTATTGCTGGACTTCTTCCCAAAGCTTAAATGTGGTAAGGAACTCGTAAAACTGTCTCTGTTTCTTCGTAAAATGAAATAAGACGCTGTGTTATTTGTAGTATTAAATATAAATATTTTAGATTAAATTCTCAATTTTTTTGAATGAATCCATCAGAATTTTTTTTTACATGTTTCTCTATCAAGATTTTTTGGTCTCATAATTTTACTTATTATATCCTAGCCATTTATAAACAAATTTCATCATCTCACTAAAGAAAGTATTGTTGACGATGTTAAAAACAAAAAAAATCTTTGCTCTCGGTACAGCCAAAGCGTCCGATTTCACGAATCGTTGGTCTCCAAGTGGCACGTTACTAGGAGCCGACTAATAATCGGGAATGGCCGTGCCTATACCTCCTCGTTTAATACTTGTTTGTTAGTATCTGTATTGGCTGATCGAACAGACTTATTGCTTTTTATTAACAAAACTACGGAACTTCTAATGGAGGGGAGTTAATTTCTATGTAGGATAAGATGAAAGTATTATTACGGTTGTTTGATCCTGGCTCGATTTATACTGATCAGGATTAGGGAAGACATTACTGCTTACTTAATGTACGAGTTACGAAATGTTGAGTTGAATGTCAAAATTTGCTTCATTTTTAAAAAAATACATATTAAACGTGACAAAATAATTCCATAGAAAACTCCTGTTTGCGAAAAAAATAACAAAAAAATTAAATACAAATCAAAATTTGTCCTAAAATATTTTTTTTGGGTAAACATTCCTTTAATTTACATCTAATCTTGTTTCCTGGCCGGCTCTTTGAGGGCAGTGTGTTGCCTAAATTTAAATGAGAAATACCATAAAATCCGTTATACCTCCGCTGTCAGCCCTTGGTTGGCAACCTCTGACACCGGCAACTTTTTTAATTAATTCCAGCCAGAGGTGCCAAACTAATTAACGTGTGTAAATTAACACGTCACAACTTTTGATTAATACATTGCATTATTTAAACTTAACGAACTCTTCTAAGATTACATCGCAAAGTTGTTATGCTGCGTGTAAAGGAATTGCTAAACACTACGGGATTTGTATTGAAGTCTTTATTGCATCTGAGATTTCATATTCGCATTTGCATATAAAAATGTAAATTTGATGTACGGTAGATAGTGTATGAGTGTGCTTGAGCTCGGAACATCCGCTTCAAGATTTAAGATATCGAGATGAAATAAAAGATAAATTGGACAAGGAAAGAGCTAAAAGATATGCACATTTTGTCGTTCCCATACTTTTGTGTAACGTAGAAGCCAAATTCTCTTATATACCTTCAATGCCTTCCTTTAAAACGAAAATTTAAGCTGATATTTTCTGGAAAAATAATGAAACAGTATAATTTTTTTGTTAATGCTTACCAATACTAGGTCAGCATGGTGGACGAAGTCCTAAACCCTCTCAGCTCTACAATTGACCCTACTCTACTCTAGGACGTAATTTGCCTGATGTTGATATGGAAACTTAACAAAATGCTAAAATAAGCAATCAAATCATAACCATACTGACATATCATATACAGGGTGTATTTAGACCGTGATCGAAAACTGAGGCAGGTAACAGCGAGGATGATCACAAGCCCAGTGGCGATATTAAAAATCCCGACAAAAAATAAAAATTTTGACGTTTTCCATACAACCATCAGTGTTAAAAGTGTGTGGTTTGTATGAAAAAACCTCAAAAAAAATATTTTTTGTCGGGATTTTTAATATCGCCACTGAGTTTGTGATCACGCTCGCTGTTACCTGCCTCAGTTTTCGATCACGGTCTAAATACACCCTGTATTAATTTAAAAAATATATTGAGAAATATCACACTAAAAAGGTTTTGTTTTCCAACTGTTAATTACAATCTCCTACAAGTAAAGCGGCCAACGGTAGGTTTTTGTTTAGTCTAGGTAAACAAAGAGTTGCTCGAACTTAGCCATAACTTAGCCCGCTCTTGCAGGTGAGAAGCGCACCTCATTTAACTTCGGACATTTTTATCGTTTCTCATTTAGTTTTTAACTTAATTCATTCAGAAAACGCGTTAGAAGTTTCAAAGATTTAATTATTATTGAACAAGCTTTGTTTTATGTTTTAAACATCCGTGTAAATTGAAAAACCCTTTTTAATCGCGTTGTCAGTTATATTTTAATATGATAATAATGGATAATTTTTTTCTTTGGAGAATGGTAAAAGTACTAGTAAGATCGTTGCGCAAATAGCTACAAAATGATAACTTTTAAAAGTTAATAATCCCAAGCGCCAAAAAACGTAAAATAAAAATAGATATTATTTTCAAACTTAATTTCGGTATTTTAAAAAATTTATAAAAGCGCTATCTATTATCCTTAATTGTTATCCTGAAAATCGTTTTGGTTGCACGTAGAAAGCGTTAACGACCTAAAATCTTATTACATTACACTCTACAAATATCTTAAAACGCCCCCATTTATTAAACAGCAATTTTATTCAATTACACGCTTTATAATCCTATTCAAAGTGAGGGTGCGGAGTGTGGGGCAACCATTTAATAAAAATAGGATTATCGTCTAGTAATACAGGAAATATCATAATCTTGCGATTTGTATGAACATCATGATGCAGGGTTGAAGGAAAAGAGAATATGCATACGGTTATACATACATATTGTCTAATTATTATAGTTATATGCCCTTCGAGTATTTATGCTGTAGTACATTCTAATATTTCTTAATAAGTGTCAAAATTTATAACAAGTCGATTCCTAAATAAATAAAAAACGCATATGTAATACATAAAACCTCTTTTCTTTAGATCCTAATAAAATAACGACGCATAAAAAAGTATTTAACTCGAAAAAGGTTTTATTCCCCTGTGTATCTCTGCAACAAATTTAAATTAAGAACGCCGCAGCAAAGAGTCTATAAATAAAGATTGTGACACTTGCATATTTAGTGTATAAAAAGGCGAGGTGGGCAGAAAATAAGCGGCACATCGCGTACACCTGTTGGTGCGAGTGCCGCTGGCCCATAACTCCTCGGCCGCGCCGCCAGCCAAACTTAATGCAGATTTATGGCGGAACTAAGTTTTGTACGAGGATGGTATGGAAATGGAAGGAACTTGGCAGTTACATTTATTTTTAACACTTTAGTAGTGTGTCACATTTTCTGTAATATGTGAAACAAATTATTTTGAGAGATATTAAATTATTTTTAAGACCCTATGACGTAAAGTTCATTTATTTATTTATTACACTATATTGTTAAACAAATTGATATGGAGGAAATAACAAAACACGGGGTGGCCTTACGTGGTATATGAATAAGCAATATTCTAGACAATCTTAGGATGTATTATAATTGAAGAAGAAGATATAATGTAAACAAAGCCCACTGAAAATATACTTAACCTACCGTTTCGACGATATGCTTTGCGATAAATATGCAATTAAATTATTGTTTTTATCCAATTAATAGCAAAAACATAACTTAAATTATTTTCACTCACGTCAAAATCAAACTCGTGGAAACAAAAAAAATATGCCATTTTCAGATTTTAAAAATGCGTGATCGCTTCCAGCGAAGTAGAAGTCTTGTATCCAACAAAACGTTCTACTATATTGTGCGGAACCCTGTGCACACCACGTAATGGCTTTCAAATGTCGGGTATAGGGTTACTTTTGTTTATGAAAACACTGCCGCGCACCTTTGTTGCAATACTCTGTTCTTTATTATTATTTCACTCACAGGTATATTTAGATTTTTAAACATTTGATCACCATTGGCTTTTTTACAAGATGTAAAAAGACAGAGATCGACTACTTAGACTGGTGATAGTTAGGGCAATTTTAAACGCGTGAAGTTAATCTTATAAAAAATACAAAAATATTTTGACGGTTTCCTAATCACAATAATTATAACTATAACCTTAGTTTTCAATAACGGTTAGTTAGCTACTTATTCATTACAATATATTAATTAACTTTCACCTTAGGCTTTTATTAAGGGTGGAAACACACCATTGTTGCAAACCGAGACAGGTAATTCTTATAGCGGTAAGGAGAACGACAATTCATTTGTGTCAATGTGGTTGTAATTACCATAACTATTACTTGTTCTATTTTACGGTCACGGTCGGTATACGCTCTAAATACACACAAACATGTATTTATTGACAGCCCCGTGGCGCAGTTGGCTAGACACCAGCTTGCGAAACGAGAGGCCGCGGGTTCGATCCCCGCACCGAGACAAATGTTTGTGTGAACCACAAATATTTGTTTCGGGTCTGGGCGTTTGTGAGACCGAAAAAGTCTCTCGTAGTGTCTGATACCCACGACACAGGTCTTGTAACCTAGTGTGGGCTCAGAGCTATGTATGTGACTGTTGGGTGTATTTATTTATTTATTTATTATTAAAGGTTCCCACGAAAAATAGTCATAGTCCAAAGTTAACTAAAATTGGAATATTCTTCATGTGCACTATTCCCCAGGTTTTGGCTTAAGACATTTCAGCTAGATAGTGTTATAATGGGATGAGATCCCGAGCCCCGTGTTCGGAGAGCCGAGAGCCTCTCCCGGGAAATTACGGAACCGCCCTGTTAACTCCTGTTATATTGCTCCTTGTTTTACAGAATTTTTTAATAAATCATTTAAATTTATTCCATTTAAAAAGACAAAAATATTTGGATGATAATACACAATATGTTTTGTCTAACTTTAAAATATTGATGTGTTAGTGAACAGCGCCATCTATATTCGATGTATTTAAAAAGGTTTTATATAAATTTAAACTGAAGAGTATTTATTAGTCCTTGTTTTAAAAAAAACAGTTCATTTAAAAAAAATCTATGGCAATTATTTAAAACTTCCCTATATTGGAACCCCGTGCTTCCGTATAAAATGTAACAGAATTTCCTTTTGTTGTGGAATATTTAAATTTTCGTATAACAGCCCGGATAATACTATTGAAGTTCACGATACCAAACAATGGAGTGTCTTTGGGTATTTAATTTTGGCCGAAGCAAAATTAAACTGCTTAAAATTGATATACAATCTACAATTTAAGAGATTACAGCGATTTTAGCTTTCGAATTTTAATCGATGTTAGCCGAATTATTTCGATTTTCACGGAATAAGTTTTCCAGTTATTTTAAGATTAAGAATATAATAAATTTAAGGTGTGGTTTATACATGGATAAAATATATTTTCACGATCAAGTAATATGTTAATAATTGAACTTCATTATAACATCTTTTTAAACAATGTTGCTATGTTTTACAAGCTTTTAGTTGATGCTAGAATGATCTAGAAACAAAATTACTAACATTTAAGATAATATGTTTATATATTTATTTATGCCATGCACAGCTTAAAGTTCTTACTTCTTAGGAATATCTTAGGTGTGTAGTACGCCAACCCGGACGAGTCCAGCGTGGTGGAATAAGTCCTTATTCCACCACGCTGGACTCGTCCGGGTTGGCGATTAATCTAAAGAGTTAAGTCCTTAACTCTTTCTAAAGTGGACGTACCTATATGCACTGAAAATGATAATGGTGATGTTACTTTACAAAATATATTCTAAGCCGCTACCCGCAATAACACCATCAAAGCCAATTCGCCTGCGCCCATAACGTGTACCAAACACTTAATTTAAAGGGCAAATTGGCGTGTAAATCTAGTTATCTCTGTCGAGGGGGGCACTTTGTATTTTTTGTTAATATTAATTAATATATTTTATTATTTCATTAACCCTTCCGTTGTTTGTTTGGGGTTTATTGAAAGCTTCCTGTGGCTTAAGTGCTCGTTCGAGTCGACCGACCCACACTAACAACGTTTAACATTTTTACGTTTTATATTTTGTTTTTATTGGGATTTAATCTGGACGAAAAAATTTGAGAAACAATTAAAAATAATTATTTCTAGGTGTCGTACACAAGTGCGTCGCTTTTTGGTAACAGTGTGTATCTGAACAATAATAGACCGGTAAAATGGAAGCAATTGTAAAGTAATACTCATAATTGTTTTTCTAGATCTTTTATACCATGCCATCAGTTACCATCAACGGCACATATAGTCAATATACAGTCTATACGTCAACTTGATACCTGATAGGAAATACTAGGTAGTTCAATTACAATTGCCTCTTAGTCGACACAGTTATTTTTCGTTTTGTTTCTGACTAAGATGCCTTTCATCACCACCTTAAAGACAAGCCATATGTCTCGATAACTTAGGATAGAATTATCTGCGAAGAATGATTAGGAAAGCTTGTCCCAAATAAAATGGAATAAGGCAAGACAAAGATTCAAAAATATTCACAAATTGTCATGAACTTGAAATAAAATCGGGTCGATGGAAGGTTTTCGATGCCGTGCAGGTTGTCGTGACTCCGAGTAAAGCTATAAAGTTTATAACAGTAATATCGTTTAACACGACAACAAAACGTTTGTAGCACAAGTATTTTGGTATATGATGGTATCGTAGAAGTTTTTAGTGTGCTACTTGCTTATCATTCATAAATATACGGTGTTAGATGAGTGATGAGATATTTAAAATAAAAAAATCGTTGTTTACGTCATGTCGCTTATGCTGAGTTAACCGTCTAGTTGTTTCAATGTGGATTTGAAATAGTGACGTATTTTTTCTTTCTTTTTATTTGCATGTTATCTAATATCCTTTTCTTCCTTTCTTATTTATCAAAACAGAACACAAAATCAAGAACAAATAAGGAGATTGGAAACTAAAAATAATATCTTGTACCTTATCTTGCTTGCTAACCAGCAAGACTTGCACCATACATACAGCTATCTGGAACTAAGGATTGGATTCGCAATTTCAGCTATGAGAAAGAAAGTCTGCTAGGACATGACATATTTATATTCCCTGACATTTTACGGGAAAAATTTCTTCTGGTTTCGCGGCTCAAGTATATAAAGTGCGATCTAGACGTCTCAGGTTCGATTTCCGGTCAAGTCAGTCATGACGGATATAGTGTTATTGGATTTTATTAAGTATTATTATATGTAGTACTAGCGACCCGCCCCGGCTTCGCACGGGTGCAATGCTGATATTTAATGGATGTTATCATACATACCTTCCTCTTCAATCACTCTATCTATTAAAAAAAACCGCATCAAAATCCGTTGCGTAGTTTCAAAGATTTATGCATACAAAGGGACATAGGGATAGAGAAAGCGACTTTGTTTTATTTATACTATGTAGTGATTAGTACTTAGTTATTTGGCGAAATATGAGCGCAAAAATTTTGTTTTGCCTTACTCTTCGGACAATATAGGCTTGAGATATAAACATATGTGTGTTTCTATGATACAGTAAGATTATTCCGGTGCATACAAACTGTTCCAAGGCGGAGCTGAAACGCAAATTGCGTGCGGTTCGATAGCGTGCTTAGTGCCATCGCTGGACGTTTAGTGTGACGTGACCAATAACCTATTATTTATTGGGGTTCCGCCGTTAAAGGTCACATGCAGAACGTAACTTTGATGACGTAGGCTTTTGTTTTTCCGCCTTTCGTTGAATATGTGACCGATTTATTTAAGGTGAGATCCTAGGGCCGATCGAAGTATTTAGTGATAGTGGTATCTTTTTTTTAAGGAAGGTGTCTTTTTTTTTAACAGCATCGTTGAAAATATTAGCTGAATTACACACAATTTGCTTCTCAATTTAAAAGTCTAATCAGATTTAAATATTGCACTAAAAATATTTACCTATATCGTAATGTATTCATTACTTACACGGAAACAAAATGAATTGGGAACTATCATGACGAGAATATATGAATAGCAACGGCAGAATTATTCGTGCACACATTTCCCTAAAATATTGCATTGACATAATATTTGTTTACTCACAAAACTCGTATCTATATATTTTTTTTAACTGTCATGCAAAAGTGAACACAATGTTTGGAAATTTCTTTGATAATACATATAATAATCACAATATTCTGTGTAATATTTTTGCCGTACTAATGACATGAAATACAGGTAACTTAATCTAGCTTTGCATATTTTAACCGTATCAGGTAATAACTTATACAGAGATGTAAAACTTAAAATAGTTTCAAATTTGATAACTGTGTTACGTGGATCCTAATTTTATAGAGTTGTCCACTTCCCTCCACAGCAAAGCGGGTGACAAAATATTGAGCTATGAGGTTTAACCTCACATAAAGAAAGACAATTACAATTACCAAAAAATTAGACGCAATTGACGCACCATGGACAACTCTTTGTTTTCCAACTCCTCCTTTACATTGCTTTTCTGATTAACTTCGTTGCGGGATTATGACAATTTAGGTCCCCTTAGATTCGCTGAGCTTCATTGCTCGGCGCCAATACTGTGCGTGCCGCTGTTGATCCTGTAGTACAGGAGTTGCAGTGGCGGGTGTGTGGTGGGATAGGATCCTAATTTTATAAATGCAAGTGTGCAAATACGAAAGTATTTCTTGCACTTTTACGCATTCACTACTAAAGGAATGATGAAAATTTGCATACTCATTTTCATAAGCCGAATTGAAGATGTATGAACCATTGCATTTTAAAAAAAGTAATAGCTGTTTACAAGTATGAATTTTCTTAATACAGCAAAAATAACATGAAGCTTCATAGTCTCGAACATCACTACAACACAGTAATGAAATCAGTTCCTACTAACAAAACACTCGATCGAACACAATTATTAGTAAGCCTACATTATCTCACAGAACCCCGGTTAATTTCCGCGTATGAATATGCACAGGTTTTTCCATACATCGCCACACATACATACATACGCACACGATACAGTTAATTTCATAATGAAAGTGTGCGAACAGTATTGTTTCTCACGAGTCACTTTCTACGTAACGTTGACACTCATCCCATAAAACACATTCCCCACTACCAGGCTAACAGGCTTAACAGGAGTGACGTAATTAAAAAAACAACAAACGGCCAATTTAAATTCAGCTTGAATTGCCCATTAATAGCACGCTGTGATTCATGTATGGATTAATGTAGTTTCATGGATTGCATTACGCCTGTTTAATGAACTGTGTGTGCGGTCAGATTGTAAAAAATGTGTAGGTACAGATAATGTCATTTGTGGGTGTAAATTGTTAATTTCCAAGGTATTTTTTCAGATTATTGCGGTATTTAATGACATTTCATTTCCAGTTACAGGCTGTTTAAACATTTTTCACACTCATACATAGGAAACCTAAAAATTGAATAAAAATTAATTGATTAATCCTAACTTTAGAGTTTGTTAATTTGTCAATACATTTAAATGGCTAATAACTAATGTCTAATAACAGTTACGTATTTTACTTCGAGACCGTCATACGATCTGCTCAAATTACGAATACGATCACTTTTTTACAGAGAGCATTATTTTCAAAAATAAATATATTTAATTTATGAAAATTAACCAACGTTGCATTTTTCTTGGTTTTACGTATTGTAAATGGAATAAATCCCCTGTTAAAAAAAGAAATTAAGTTGCAGTATCGTTGACGCGTTACTGCATCATGTAGCTGAAAGTGAGGTACCTTTGCTGGTGTAATGTTATATGTTTATTACTTTATATCTTGTTTAACTTTTTTTGTAATACTGATTTCGTATTTGTGCTTGCAGAAAATGCTGCTTTCTTTCTTTGTTTTCAAATTGTACTTGCCCTGTATCGCTCCCGCCCAGCACAGCCAGAAGAGCGCCCATTTCGCAGTCCTGAACCTCTGCAGCCACTTGGGTCTGAACACGCCCCAGCCGCACAGCAGGTTGCGGTCTTCGTCACACCCCGCACCTGACGACTCGTCTTCTGCTCCCGGCTGCAAAAAAAAGGATTTTTAATTAAAAAAATGTTTATTTTTACCAAAAAAAGACAAAAAATTTGCTGAATAGGCAAAAATTCCTAGAACTGAAGCTTCAAGTGCGAAAATCATCTCTGGAGGAATTTTGCAATTGATTACAATATGAGTTTCAATTTACGACAAGGAAAACATTTTTTTGTTTACTAAGCCAAGTTCAAGCGTTACAAGACCCCACCACTAGTATCACAAATACCAAGTTATTCTTATCCATTTAACTGGTTAAACAGGAATGATATATCAAGGGCCAATCTAGTCCACGTCGCACGATCAATTAGCCCGAACCGGAAGACTGAACAAACGTTGCCCGAGACCAAATCAAGATTTAATGCCACGCGCCGTTCAGTTGCGGGAATAAGGAATATTGTGGGCGTTTCCGATTGCCCGCGACTCAAGAATTTCGTCTGAATCACATTTAAGACTTATAACCGCGGTTTATTAAAGTGGGTGTTGTGATTTATGTATTTTGTTATGCTGAGAATATTGTAACTAACGAAATGGGTGCACGATTGTAATAGACAACCATATCCAGGTTGTTATGAGACTGTGATCGAAAACTGAGCTATACACACCCATACTCAACAGTCACACATATAGTCCTGACCCCACATTAAGAGTCTTGTGTCGTGGGTATCAGAACTACGAGAGACTTTTCGGTCTCATACCCAGACCCGAAACAAATATTTATTTTATTTATTTATTTACTTTATTGTACACCACAGATACAGGAATAAAATATAAAATAAAACTAACTTATATGCTAATGTGTCGCAAAGGGCGGCCTTATCGCTATTAGCAATCTCTTCCAGGCAACCCAGAATTTACAAGTGAATAGAACGGGGTGGTCACCGTGGTTATAAATATAAAAGAAAAACAACAACAGCAACGAAAAACCAAAAGGAAACGAAAAAATTAAAACAAACAAGAATAAAGTAGAACTAAGTAAAAGCTAAATACACAAATATATTTTATAATTAGAATTAAAGTGGTTTGGAATAATGTGCTTTGAGACTACTCTTAAAGACAGACAACGTTTTTGCTCGCCTGATGGACAAAGAGAGTTCGTTCCACAAACGAGCAGCATGGACTGAGAACGAATTACCAAGGAAAGAGGAACTATGCTTAGGAATTTCTAGCATCAAATTCTCTAGTGATCTAAGCGGTCGTGCATGGGTACCGCTAAGAAAATGAAATCGCTCCTTGAGGTAAAATGGTGAAGAAGGAAGAAAAAGAATACGATAAAGAAGAGAGAGAATACGAGTATTTCGGCGAAGACGAATAGGTAGCCACTTGAGTTTTATTCGAAATTCAGAAACGTGGTCATATTTACGAAGTCCAAATATGAACCTAATGCAAAAATTCTGGAGTCGCTCAAGTTTTTCAAACTGGGCCTCGGTGAGATCTAGGTAGCTAGCATCACCATAATCAAGGAGAGGAAAGAGAAGGGACTGTGCAAATGCAATTTTCGTGGGAATTGGAAGAAAATTCCGGAGTCTTCTCAGGGACCCCGCAGCAGCGAATAATTTGCGGCTGGCTTCTTGGAGCTGAGGACCCCAGGATAAGTTCTTGTCAAGAAGTATTCCCAAATTCTTAACTTTATCACTGTAAGGAATAACACAATCGTCGAATAGAATTTGGGGTAACGAGTTGAAATTAATCCTGGAAACAATCCTGGGGCTGCCGATAATAATGACTTGGGTCTTGGACGGATTTACTTTTAGTCCATGTGACCTACTCCAATTGCTAATACTAGTAAGATCTTTGTTAATTTCCGTGATAGTATCAGTCAGTCGGTCTTGGGGAGCATGGTAATATATTTGTAGGTCATCTGCATATAGATGGTAGGAAGAAATAAGTTGATCGGAAATAGAGTTAATAAATAACGCGAAGAGTAAAGGAGATAAAACGCCGCCCTGAGGGACACCAGCAGTCATATTGTTCCATGATGAAACAGAGTCATCTAAACGTATGCGCTGCCGGCGCCCAAACAGGTAACTGTGAAACCAGTCAATTACCGTTGGAGATATGTTAAAAGAGCTCATAGTACTCAATAACACTTCGTGGTCAACAGTGTTGAAAGCATTGCTAAAGTCCAGCAGAGCTAGCACTGTTAACTTTGCATTGTCCATGGCAGCTCGGATGTCATCCGTGATATGCACCAGCGCCGTAGTAGTACTGTGACCAGGCCGAAACCCAGACTGGAAGGGATTCAGGAGATTATTCACATTAAGAAAGGAGTTGAGCTGTTGATAGACGAGGTTTTCAAGGACCTTGGAGAGGAAGGGAAGGATGGAGATGGGCCTATATTCAGTAAAAGATACGGGATTGGGACGTTTGGGTACTGGTATGACTTCAGCGTCCTTCCAAATGGACGGGAAGACGGAATTTGAAATAGAAAAGTTAAGGATGTGGGAAATTATAGGTAGGATTTCATCAAGGGTGGGAAATACCATACGGCGGCTGATACAATCGTTGCCAACTGCATTAGAGGAGATCGACAATATGCTCTTTTTAACATCACAATCGGAAATTTGACTAAAGACAAATTGGGGATAGTCTGGGGTTGGAAGTGATGAAAGATATTGTATAGTTTTATTTTTAATAGCCTTATCAAAGAGAGGCACTTCTGTAAAATGAGAATTTAATAATTGAATATTTAGAGAACATGAACTAGAATACGAGCGAAAAATACTTGTGGATCACACAAGCATTTCTCTTGGTGTGGTAATCGAACCCACGGCTTCTCGGTTCACAAGCTAGTGTCTAGCCAACTGCGCCACGGGGATGTCCAACAGATTCTACAGTTGATAATAAAGTAAAAATAGTTGCATATATCAATTAATGTTCCGTTATCATCTGTTAGTAATATTGTTGTGTTTTTCCTCTTTTTCACATTTGTTTTTATTTAAATAGAGATTTATGTATTGATATTTATACGCGGTACCTTTTATTAGTTTTGAAATAATTTACGTATTAGAATAGTTATATGTAATGTAACAGTATGTTTCCTAAAGAAAATAATAATTTCGTATGGCCAAAAAATAAAAAACTCGACTAGACTTTTTACTCAAATCATTT
Source organism: Cephonodes hylas (assembly GCA_030295005.1). Lineage (NCBI taxonomy): Eukaryota > Metazoa > Arthropoda > Insecta > Lepidoptera > Sphingidae > Cephonodes > Cephonodes hylas. Next base: position 15,504,212 of record AP025362.1, read on the forward strand.
AAAGGATGGTTCTACGACTAGTATCCACTCAAATATCGCCAGTATGACAGATACCTTTTCCTGCCCCAAATTTTGGTAATAATTTATATCAAATGAAATACTATTCAAATTAAAAACACATTCATTCATGGTTATTGAACGTATGTAGTTACTGTGAGATGAAATACTATAATTTTATTAATTCTGCTACCAAACAGATAATCATGTTACATTGAATTCCTGACAAGATCTCGAATTACTCCAATTACTGTACAATTTTGCAATCATAACGGTCTCGAATATCAACTTGAGATACATGCAAATTGGACAAAGCGTAATCACTAGTAAAGATTACATAATGATGTTTCACTATATCAATTCATAACATTAATGATATTTCTGTTCAGATCAAGAGTTTTTAGTATTCATTTCTTTTTGTAATGGCAATTATTGAGTTTCCATTTAAACCACAACAAAAATTAGTCACCAATAATATTAATAATTAATGGTATATTAAGGCCATACTATGCCTATTTGAAATAGGCCAGTTTTATCAGGATGACACTTCTCTCTCTTAGTGAAGTAAAACTTTTGCATCCCATTTAATTAGACTACGCTAGTTCAATCCCAGAACGTTCAATATCAACAGATTTATTTAACAAGTTATATGAACAAAATAAGGCATCAGCCACGGTCTACAAGCTTTGAAAACACATATTTTAAAACTTGTATTTAGACCATGATCGAAAACTAAAACAGATATGTAATAAATATATACGGTAATTACCGGTCATTGGCATTAAAAAATTCCCGAATAAATGCATTATTTAATTCTTATTCTTGTTGGTTTTCTAACGTCAATGAGTTCGTAATCATACTGCCATAGTTTTCGATCAGCCTGAATACATTCTGTATATAAATACGCCTGTATAGTCTCTAGCTCTCCTAGTTCGCTCCCACGGGCTGCATTAAGTCCACACGCGTCCTAACAATATAAATCCATTCTGCCATTAAGCACGTCACGGACTTGCCATCAATGAGGCCATTCTTTATTAGCAACTCAAAGAGCACATTACACGCTGGAGCCGCAGTGGACATTGTGGCTGATATCCTGTTCTTTGTGGCCATATAAAACGTACTGTACTATTCCATAGTTACAGCGGATTCATCTGTGTAAGGCACCATGTGTAGGAACAGTTTTATAAAAGCAGAAAACGGTGCAAACGGCAGTTGGGTATCGATATGTGAGAAATGTTTGTTATCGACAAATGCAAATAAAACTGCCAGATTGGAATTAAATGTTAAGAATGGAGTACGAACGCCTCAAATGTGGTTCATTAGTTTTACATGAGTCACTGGGGAAATACGAATAAGTCTGTAGAATTACGGCAAGATTTGTTTAACGAAAATATCCTTCATAGATAAGATAGGCGAGGCGCGACTCTCTTGGTAATGTCACAGAGTCTATTTTTGTTGTTTTTCTTGCATTGATCTATGTATCTAGTTCTGCCTTTAATTGTTAATTTATTTACAAATTAGTTACATATAAAATCGTAACCATGGAAGACTAATACTGTATTTTTTTTTAATTTCCGCTGCCGCAACCAAAAAAAAAAACTAGACCTTGTTTTAAATACCCACCAGCGGAACATAAATCTAGCTAAAAAATATTGTGACCTTTTTATGACATCGACCTCTGTTGTAGTAATGACCATGGAAAGGGGCTTTGGACTGGCCAACTTAATTGGACGTTATTTTCTAAGAACACACATATCAAGGTCTACGGCGGCTAAGTCCACATGCAATGTCACGTAATATTCTAGATTCGTGGCTAAACTACCTATTTTTACCAAATGACAGGTCTCAATCATCAGTCTATGTACGTCCTAGTGCTGGGCACGGCCTTCTCTACAACTGAGAGGGAAGCCTTAATCCGCCACGCAGGCTTGGTGCGGTACGGCGAACTATAAGTAAGAAATTCCTATACTTTTAGTAATGCAGATCACTTTACGATATGTTTCTTCACAGTTAAAGCACGTGACAAATCATTGTCAATACTCACATAACTTAGGAAAATTAAAGTTGTGTGCCTGGGGTTTGAACCCGTGACCGCCGATATTCTCGACCGTGCGCCGTGTAGTATGTAATAGAGTGTATTATGACTTTGACTACGTAGGTGATTATGGCGGATTTTATAATTTGACCGCAAAATTCTTTACTGAGGTCCATAGTATTTTTTTTTACAAATAAGTTTTTAATTTTTAAATAATAATGATCGCTATCTATATGCATAAGAATATATTGTCAGAAGTAAAATGATTACGAAATAAAACACGACAGGGTTACTTCAATATTGTTTTAAGCAACTTTCTAGATAGAATAGAAAAACTACCCCACAGCCTTCTAGTTAGACTTTAAAATGACTATCAAACATCTAGTTTATATTTCTTCAACCCCTATCAACTTTCGGCGAGGTCATAAGGGGCCGAAGAAGTAAAAACTATTTTTTGTATTTTACACGCACGCAAATAACTACCCTTGAACTTGAAAATTACTTTTTATTTCTTACTTATGATTGATAACTGTATTTCGTGCCTAATTTTGTTGACAAGTTAAGATTTTTTTTAATTTAACATATTTTACTTTGAAGTAACCTTTAATTCTAATTTATGATTAACTACTTCATATCGTGCCTACATAAAGATTAATAAATTAGAACGTTTTTTTTTTTTTATTCAGATTCAAATCTTCGTCTATTCTTAAAAAGTTCCTTTATATATTTATGATTTTTTAATAAATTAGAGGTGTTACTAGATCTGTAAAAACTAGTTATACTTATAAGTACTAAAATGGAAAGTTATTATAATAGGAACAGATTAGTTCGCAGATAATCTGCGTCTAAGGTCAGAAGTTATGAACGTGACGTTAAAATGCGGATAGCGACATGAAGAGTTTGCGTCAATGTAACAACACTTTACGAGAAAGTCAGTAATATCTTCATGGATCATCAAGAAAGTAATGATTTTAATGTAACGTTAATTTAATGAGACAGTCTCGACTAGGTATCATCCATGAAAATGGAAAATCATCCATAGCGATAAACCACAGCGATCCACAAAAATGTGTAAGATATATCAAATCTTAGATCATCACATTGTTATAAGTAAATTCCAATACGAATACGTAAGAAAAAATAACAATATTCAAAAGACATGGATTTCCGGACATCAACCTCCTAAACACTAAAATATAACTTAAAGATATCCTAACATATTGCGCTTTTGAAAATTACCCACGAAATAAGTGCGTGTCTATTTTGAATTTCTAACGAAATGAGCTTAGGACATGGTAAAAGAAAGTTTAAAAGTTTTAACGAGAAAAATAATAATGACAAATAGTTTCCCTTCCGTATTAACATTATATCGATTTCGTTGTCGTTTCCGTAAATAAGATCATAGAAAAAACGGTATTCATGATTCTTTCACACATCTTCAAAGTTTTATTCATAAATTAACTTTATCATATACTGTATGCAGCTAAAAACTAGAGTAATAATGTATGTAAACCATACATTTACTGTGCGTATAATAAATATATTCTTTTGTACAGGTATACTTATCAGTATGTACTGTTGTAATAGTTTTTTATTGAATATGCATCATCACTAACGTAGTTAACCTCCTTTGAAACTAACGTCTAAGATTCTTCCGCAAATATTCTTTCTATAATTTGTTCTCTGTATTAAATATCACTTTTGAATTAAATACCATACTTCTTAATAATATATCACGCATATTTTCATAAAGATGTCAATAACATTCAATGTGATTTACACGTAAGTATAACGCAAAAAATTATCATAAATCAAAAAACTACACATTTACCATTTTAAAACATCCACGATCCAATTTCAAAAATCTAAAATTCCAATTAAAACATTCTGTGTTCCCGCGCGTCGTGAAAAGTTTCGGGAGCGTCTCTGGCGAGGTCTATCGCTGGGCGGGCGACGCGACCCCTCGCGACACACTGAAGCTGCCGCGTTCCCGCCCGCGTATATAAACCACGGGGTGCGTAGTACATGTGCAATTTACAGATAAAATATTGGAATTAAATGCACCCTATGAGGCTATCACTACTTTAGATAGTAGCCTCGAGGTTTTGGGCGCATGTATGGGTTTGTGAGGATGAAGATGATGCACTCAATGACATAATGAGATCCAAATATTTTGTTGTAGAGATAAAAAATTGGAAAGTATTTCTCAGTCATACAAACAATGCTCTCAAACATGAACCCTCGGTCACACGTTCCAAAAGCTGACGTCTTCCCATCCACTCTCATACTAATAATATCAGCTGCAAAAACTGCAGTCAGAATTTTTTTTAGGATTTTTTTAATCGCCTTTATCTAAACATTCGTATATCATTACGCCCTAAAATATACTCTAACATTTTATAAGTTCCAATACCCACCTGAACGTACTGTGGCTCTCTTTGGAACACTGACATAAATAAAGAGATTAATACATTAATGATAAGATTGCATGGTCATGTGAACAATCCAGTGAATGCAAGCCACAAATCGAATACAAATGAACGATTGGTCAAGGTTCAATGAAGCAATGAGGTTGGTTACCTTTGAACAGATGCTATTGGTTATGTTTATTTAAACTTTTTGTTGGTATAACGCTTACCAGTGGATGAAAGTAGACATTATTTATGTTTGAATAAAAAAGATTACAGTATACACTTTAAATGGTAAAATTATAAAATGAATCAATATACATTATATTCAAAGTTTTACACAAATGCTTATCATATAAAACCTCATTTTATTTATCTCACTCTTTTTATAAAAATATAATTGCATATACAACAATATAAGCGTTTTATAAATTTAAACATACATGTGTGTTATCTGCACTTATACAAATATTTATATAGGAAATACTATACTATTATTACTTTACAAACCCAAACAATTTCTAAGTACACATAATTCTTTATGATTAACTTGACTATTATCATGGACGAAAAAATCACGAGTTATTTTGATTTATTTACCGTCACAGATCCTTACTTTATATTAATTTATAAATGGTATAAAGGTATTGTTTCATCATCATCATCATCAACCCATATACGTCCCACTGCTGGGCACGGGTCACTGGGCACGCTGGCCTAGTGCTGGTTGGCGGACTACACAGTTGCAGTTTCGTGTCAGTGGTGATATAATATTTCAATTATGTAACATAATTTCTTCGAATTGTCAGCAGACTTGATTACAATTAACGGCGTAATTAATTGAGTACAGACTAAAATTAAATTCAAAATACAAACAATTGTTTTAATTCAATGTTATAACGTATTTGTACGTTTTATAACTTAAAAGTAACAAGGAAATGTATATAAAGTGTTTTTGATCTGCATTCTGTTGGAATACTGCGCACGTGCGGCCGACTTGACGTGACTTTAATTTGAATTCGGTACAAAATTAAATTCGCGCCATATTTATGGCGTTTGGAGGGAAAACGAGTGTTGCCATGTAAAATAGCCTTTTACACCTATATTACGTTTAAGAGAAATTCTTTTTCACCAGTATTAACTGCATTTTGATAAATTATTCTGCGGTTGATTTACCAGCTAAAAATTTTAATTTATACTAATATTATAAAACTGAAGTTTATTTCAACGGTAATCTTAGGGATTATTAATTTTATTTGAAAAATTATTTCAGGTCTTTAGGCCTTTATATCATCACCCAATGTCCAGTAGGAGATCAACAAAGAAATATGTGATAAAAACAGGGACAGAATATTCGTTTTGCGATCTAGCGTTTTAGATACAGAAGCGATCAAAAATTAGTTTATTTATGTTTCTTTATATACAATATACATATAAAATAGATTTTACTACTCAAGGTCAAGAGTTAAACAAACATAAATAATAATGATTTCATAGAGATATCTTATCTTTAATTTCTTGCGCTCTGAAAGGAAACAGAATTGCAGTAACGATAAAGCATGTGTTATTACTAGGTGATAGACTGCCTCATGACCCCTGGAGGTCCCGTAGTATGCTGTGCTATGGGTTCCAAGTTCGATACTTGGGTCGCACAAAGCAAACTTAAAAGTACCTACTTCAGGCATGAAATCTAAAAAAAATGGTATGAATTCATACATCGATCGCAATTTGGTATAAAGACTATATTTGTTAGTAAATAAACTGACGAAATAATAATAAAACTGTGATAATTCTGACAAAATTTATCAAACAGTTAAGTTAAACTTCAAATGCATTTGTTTTATTCTTCTATGAAATTATGAAGATGCATAAATTGCAAAAATATAGAACTTTTTGTTTTAAATTTTAATTATTAAAATTACCGAAGTCCATAATATGTCCTGGCCTTCTCAAGAATTTTTTCTACATATATACGTTCCTCTACTGACCAAAAATGTTCTATACAAGTCTCTACAACTATTCTCTCAGTATTGTTAGTTACCCGTGACTTTCTGCCTCCCCTTCTGCTCGTCCTCAAGTCGATGGTGTGAAAGCCATCGTCCACTGCGTCGAAAGCTTTGTTCACGCACCCGCCTTCTTCCGAAGACATCTTCAGTCCTTAAACAAAAAACAAGGTTTATTTAAAACACATTCAACAATGTATCTCAATACATACTCCGAAATCAATAATAACATGGTAGTCTTCCTAGGTCATTAGTAGTGATTGAGATTTAGGCGCGCGGTTAACTATATTAACGCTGACGATTCAAAAACACCTCTAACTTTTTCAAGCAATATGTGTATTCACAATGAATTATTATCAAATATTTTATTGGTGAAAAAAAAAATCGCAAGAAAATTTTCAAAGCTAAATGTTCGGACATGTATACTCCGCCAACCAGCACTATGCCAGCTTATTTGACTAAGGCCCTAAGACTCTTGGAATTACGAGGCCTCTCGATCTCAAATATTTGTTCATCAAACTTTTTTTGACTGACTACGCATAAATGTGATCAAGTTTCAAAACAAGATTTAACGATTTAAATATTAAACGTATTCTAAAAATTTAAGTCATCAATCCTCAGCAACCGTCTTTCAAATGAAACAAACAGAACACAAATTAAATCATACTACGCTCTATATTATTATGAGGTGACTCTACCATTCTTGAATATTTCTGTCAATCTCTGACCACGAACTTTCAAATGACGGCGTTATAAAGAATATTATTCTTTAAAAATTATTCGTAAACATTATTATAATGACAAATAGTGATGTGAAATCACAACAATTCTTGGTGAGTGTAAAAAATCCTAATTTCGAAACAACAATGCAACAATGCGCCGCGCCAGTATGGGAATTGGAACATTATGCCTACACACGCAGGGTTGTCACGGCGTAAGAACCATAGATATAAAATACTAGATATATACTTAGACTTACTCCTGTATTCTCGAGGTGCATAACTATACCCACGTTTCGCCAAATATTACTTATGGTCCATATGGATTACGTTTTCATCGTCATCATCATCATCAGATACTTCCCATTGATGGGTTTTGGACCAACACCACGCTGGCTTTGCGCGGGTTGGCGAACAACACACCTATGAAATTTCTAAGAAGTTTCAGGTGTGCAGGGTTTACGTAATACAGCCTATTAAGTTAAATATAGGCTACCAAGGCTATCTTTGACCAGCGGCGGTACGTTCATAGATGCCCAATAGGGTTACACTTTAACTTTTTTATAATTGGTTATTATATAATCCGTATAGTCTCATTTATTAATTGTCAACTTGCAATTATTAAATAAATATTTGAAGTTTAAAGATTATCATATTTCGGAATTCTGTAAGGCGTCTCTCTCTGACCTTTAAAAAAAGAACAAAAAAGACATACAAATTGACAGCTTCATGATGTCACGGCATGAAATTCAAGAACTATTGTGAAACCATAACAAAATCATTACCTTTTATTCACATACATAATTTAGAATTACAATTTACTAGCCTAATAAATGCATGGATACTGCGTTTAACGGAACTCATCTACCTGTCACAATACGCGCCTTTTTCGTGCGACATCAGCAGTCATAAGTTCCGTTTCACCGAACAAAAAGGGACGGCTCGGCCCTTCGTGGAGTGATTCTTAAATCAAGCTAATACATTTCACGATTATTCAAATACTTATTCGAATCACGGAACAAAGTATAAAATACTAGTGATTGGGTATAATAATTAATAGGAGAGTTGTGGTCTCGCGGCACAAGTGTTTTTAAGAGAGAGTTCGGTTCCCGGGTCGAGCAAAATAATTTGCATTTCTGTTAATAGACTACTGAATTTTATAATTAAAATTCACACAATAGCAGTACGGAGTTTGGGAAAGGGTGCTAAAAACTCATGTGTTCTTGAAACCCAATAACGAAATTTGAATGCAGAAATACCTATCTCTATTCACATGATTCATACAAATTTGTTCTCTAAAGCCCAGACAATTTACTAAACAAATATCATTCAATATTATCAGGCGAATACGATATAATTTTCCGGAGCACTGAGCGCCTCTGTCGGCGGCGACTGGAAAATTGCCTCCAACGCGCCCATACTTCGATTCAACCGAATGTTTTACACCTTGTAAACTAAACATTTTATACACATGATTTTCTATACTTTCTTGCGTTTACAAACAAAATATTATAGTTTATTGAACATCATTACCAGGATGTATTCAAACAGTGATTGGAAACTAAACCAGGTTATAGCTAAAGTGATAACAAATCACCTGGCGTTAAGAATAATCGAGACAAAAAATAAAAATATTGACGGTTTCTAAACAGTCACAAACAAACATACCTCACGCCTATATTCCCCGAAGGGGTAGGCAGAGATGCATTTCTGCACCCACATTTCGCCAGTATCAGTCCCACGTAATAGGGGGCGAGCCTATTGCCGTTTTTCGGGCACATTTACAGACTCCGTGCTGCTACTGAGAATTTCCTGATGGAAAAACCCAATAACACTTTGCCCGACCCGGGAATCGAACCCAGGAAATCTAGATCGCACGGCACATACTTGTACCGCGAGATCATGAGGCAGTCCGAGTCAGTCAGAGTGTTCTAAACAATCATAGGTATAAATTGCATGTGGTTGTAAGAAAATCATCATTTTTTAAATATTTGTAGAGCTTTTCTTTAACGCCAAGGGGTATGTAATCACCACAGCTATTACTTGCCTAAGTTTCTTATCACGGTCTGAATACACACTGTATTCCCCAGTATTCTTAAACAATATTTACACCTACACACTAATGCCTATCCTAAAACAAGTGACTGTTTAAAATATTTGCATAAGACAGGCAAACATTTCTGTTATCAGCAGACTTGGCTTGGCAAATACTGTTTAATCTTTATTACGATTGAATCAGGGCCAAACACATGACACACAAAAGAATTATATGCCTTTCACATGACCTAAAATTAATACACATACCGCTCATCCCGGGCGACAGTGACACATTTGCAAAAAATCGCAAAACTGACTTAATTATGTCAACTCAAACTGATCTTATTCATTCTACGTTCGTGATGAAAACGTCGCATTTAATAGTTCACAAGACGCCCGCTAAATATCTTAAAATCGTTACGAAAAGTAAATCTTCAAATATGTTAAAAAGTATCTTAAAACTGACGTAGGGTGAAATTGCCTTGCCTGCCTTGAGGTACAAGAATATGCTGTGCGATCTAGAGTAGGGTTTGCAATCCCGCATTCCCGCGGGATCCCGCACATTTTTAGGTCCTGCGGAATTCCCGCAATCGTGCGGGAATTCCGCGCGGAAATTTTATGACTCGGCAAGGTAATTCAGCTACCACTGACGGCCTATTAGCTCCATCCCAACAGTGCGGGCGCATCGGACAGTATCGATCGAACGGAATAAAAGATTGAAATGTGCGGCGGTTTGTTTAGTCTGTTAGAAAAAAGTGAGAGTTTCCAATTAAAGTGACACTTTAGATCAGGCTACTACAAGTTTCGTTCATTTATTTATTGCACAATGTAATTAGCAGAAATCGATGCAGTAAATTATCGATAAAGTAAATAACTCAACAGTAGGTAACAATTAACCGGGTAACGGATGAATAAGAGTCCCTCAAGATCAGGATGGTTGACGCTTTTTTGGAGAGGTCTACGTTCAGCGGTAGACGGCGATAGGCTTTGTGAGGCTGTTATGGCAAAGAAAGAGGCTGCAGAGAGGGATCGTGAAAAAGTCGATCCCACTCGTAGACGAAGAGCCCGACAAATTAGCGCTGTAACCTCTAATCGGTTTCGAGCAAGTTAAGACTTAAGAGAATAAATTTTTAGAAATGTATATGTGTAGAGCATATAAGCAAACCGCAAGAAGGATTACCGGTATGTGTTCTTCTTGAGATCGCGGTAACCGAGAACCGTGGGGTTTTTAGTCGGTAAAAGCCCGACATATCCTGCTTGTTAGTAGTAGTTTTCCCCAGGCAAAAAAAAAAAATACGGCGATAGGGTGAGTATATAAATAACTAAATGGTCGCAACAATTATTTAGGTTAGGTTCATCATCATCATCAGCCTGTAAACATTCCCCTTTACCATTGAGAGTGTAGGTCTTAACCACCACGATGGTTTGCGAAATAGTTTGGTTTAGTTTTAGTTTGGGTTTGAGCAGGTTTCCTCACGATGTTTTCCTTTACCGTTAAATTGTGAATACACAAACATACACAAACACACATACATAGGTAACTTGGAAAAGTCAGTCGTGTGTGCTCGGGGTTTGGACCTGCAATCGTCCAGATACTCGACCGCGCCTATACCTCGAGGGTTTCATTGTTGTTTAGGTTACTATTTATTATTTAGGAATATAGGAACGTGGAATACTGGATTGCAAACCCGCTACCTTACCTCATAAGAACTATGAAAAAGTACTTTTTCTATTAGGTAAATTTATGAATGTTTCTATTATTATTTTTTAAATATAGTATAACTAATGTACAGGTAATATAGATTTACTATATGCTTATTTTTGCATTTTTGAATCTTTGCGGGAATTCCCGCGGGATCCCGCGGGAAAGGCAAGTTTCCCGCAAATTTCCCGCGGGAAAAAAAATGGTGCGGGATTGCAAACCCTAATCTAGAGGTCCTCGGTTTGACTTCCTGCTACAGCAAAGTGTTATTTGGTTTTTCCATTAGTTAATACTCAGTAGCAGCACGGAATCCGGATATGTGTCAGAAAAACGGTAACAGGCAACAAAATGTCGATATAGAAAATCACTTTTGCCTACCCCATTAGGGAATATATGCGTGAGTTTGTGTATGTAGTATAATTTATTACAAAATTGCATTTCAACATTAAAAACAGCTGTATCTCAATTTACCCCTTAGTATATACAGCCGCGAGTATATTAAATAACACAATAATCTCAACTAATGAAACTCTCTTACAGCTACAACGCGGTGCCAACATAAAGACGTTTGTAGCTCTCAGGTGAAATTACGCCAGCATTTAATGGTTCAAGTCGGTGCTCCGTTTATTATTCCGCAGGGCACCACGTGTAGGTAGTGAGTAATGCCGCTGGTGTCGCCACCCATTCGCCAAGTTGCGAAACAGAGACATTAGGTTGCAAAACACTGCGATGTAAACATTCCCCTAGCCTTTTGCGGATAGGACTATGAAGGTTCTAGGTTGTTCTGGAAGATACTAGTTGAGAGAAATGAGCTATTTTTGGTATTTGGTCATTTCATAAGTCTCTACCGAGAGGTTTAGAAGATCTGTCAGGAAAACGTCATTTTAAAATTATAAACAAAATACGTTGAATTATGTATAATCATTAGCTGCCAACATAATACCAATACCTATAGTAAACACATTAAAATTAAATTAATCAATAGAATGCGGGTGTAAAGACTTATTTATTGAGTACTTATTGCATTTATATTTTACACGAGCGTTAATACTCAATAACATTTTTTTACACGATATTTTTCATTTATAATAATAAATCGCGTCGTTTAAAGTTATTATGTCGCTAGTCGCTACTCTCTACCTAAGAGTAAGAACCTCTTAGGTAAATAATTAAAACAAATAGCAACCCCAGTGTTATTCCCGCCAAAAGCTGGAAACGTCATTCGCATTACGACAGTCTGTGGCGTAGCTTGCTAGAAATGAAGTTACAAAACGAAAGACGGGTGCGATTTCTGTACTTATAATAATACGTGATCCAGAAATGTTCGTGTCGGGTCTAGGTTGTTTCTGAGACCTAAAAATGGTTTAGCTTTTGATACCCACGACACAAGACTTGAATCTTAAAGTTTTTAGTAACATGCCAAAATAATTATGATGCCAGTTTCACTATTACAATCATTAACAATTGTTGCGTCACAGATTAAAAATGATCACTACCACAATACGTTCAAAGATTCCATTACGTGAAAGAATGCAATTCACTTCCTTATTAATCTTATAATCGATAATTGTCATCACATTGTTATGACTTCGCGATGAACTATTCGCATCATTTGATGTTGACGTAACAATAAGATCAGAAACTTTTTTATTCATAATGTTAAAAACGATGCATTTTGTATTTAAATCGTTTTTACGAGGACCTTTTAGGAAATGTTAAAACGGAAGAGAAAATCATTTTTTGCTGTTTAAAATTAAAAAATCCGTTGAAAATACTAATTAATAGAATATAAAAACCATTTTTTTTTATTTCGATGCTATTTTTTTAATTGTTATTATAATGATCTCCATTTTACTGTATATTTGACAACGTCGTCATCATCATGAGCCGAAAAATGTTACGACACACACACGCCACTGTTGACGGAACTTTCTTTAGGGCAAAAACAAATCTATTTAGTCACGATGCCTGCCTGCGCATAAATTAAAAAAGCTTAACTCATCTCTAGTATAAAACAGGCATACACCACATCAATTTTAGTTCAACGCATGTATTTATAACACGCAAGCATCAGAAAGTGTCGGTAGAAATGAAAAGTGTTCTATTAATTAAATTAAGAATACACGACGGATAAAACCGTTCAATTGTAGACGCTATTAAAATCACTATCACTAATTGGGTAAAAAAGTTTTATTGCGTCTAGAAATTAACTTCTATTTTTCTAATAAAATTTGAAAAAATCAACTTAAATTTCACTTACGCTACTGACTCTTAGATGCCATGCAATCTTGGGTATTAGAAAATACGATGTAAGTCCTTTCGTATTTCCCTTCTTACAAGTAGCCAAGATGAAAAAAATATTTGTGATGACAATGAACCCGCACTAAGGTATCGCATTTGGATGCCAGCAACCTCTAACAGGGAAATTCTTTCTAATTATTTTTAATTAACATTCTCGGAATGAGTGTAGTTAACCTAAGCATAATATTCAATTCAAGTTTATTTTATAACTGTTTCATAAGTAACAGACATAACTGATTCGATAACTGTTGCTAAATATTGTAGAGCAGTGTTTCCCAAACTGGGCGATAACGCCCCCTTGTGGGCGCTGGAGGTCTCAAGGGTGGCGGTAAGAGACCCAGAAAGAAAATGGGGGCGTTGTGTAGAGCCTAGAGGCCTGGGGGGTGATTTGTAATTTTATTTAGCTAGGAGCGACAAAAATCGGTAGATACGCGCCCAAAATCGGTAGATCGTAATATACATGACCATACTATGCAGTTCTTGTTTTTTTTTTTTTTTTTTTAAGAAGAATATTGGGTAATAGTGGTGAAAACTGTTCAGAGTGGCTCATGTTTTTTTTTTTTTACGATGACGGTTAAATAAATAATTTATTTTATTTTCATTTGTGGTTTCGCGCGTTTTAATGGGGGCGCTAAAAAATGATTTATTCTCAAAGTGGGCACTACACAAAATAAGTTTGGGTACCACTGTTGTAAAGCATCGACGCCGCTTCTAACAGGTCGCTGTGGAAGTCTATTGAGGAAGCCCATCTCCAACAATTTCTTATGGTTGACGATGAAAAAAAAACAACCAATTAACTTTAAAATCCTGAGTTCTGATCATCGATCCGTGAAAACGCCGCTTATTTAAACGCCACAGCCAGTCAAGTTGCGTACTCCGTGTGTTTAATTCAATAATTGCTTCACTTAGTTCAATGTTGTCGGGCCAGTCATTATCCGCCATTACACAACACCATAGACTATACGATAGCATCCACCGTGACCGCAAAATGTGCAGAACACCCGCAACTCTGATGGTTTCCGCGAGCCTACGTAATAAACTCGACTTTACTGTTATTGGTAAAGGAAGAAACTTAAAACTTATGTGTGGATTAAGGCACGATGGCTTTCTAAATAACTAATCACCAGATTGCAAAATAAGGGGCTTGATCCCCGCACCAAGACAAATTTTTGTGTGATCTACAAATATTTGTTTCTGGTCTGGTGTTTGAGAGGCCGAAACAGTCTCTCGTATTTCTGATACCAATTATACCAATGATGACTATTGGGTGTTTTTATATCTGTATTATTATAATTTATACTACACGCATTCGAGTCAAAATGAACATAACGTTCCCATGTTTTATAATTCGACCAACTAACACTCTTATCTATACTATACTAATATTATAAAGCTGAAGAGTTTGTTTGTTTGTTTGTTTGAACGCTAGGATCTCAGGAACTACTGGTCCGATTTGAAAAATTCTTTCACTGTTAGATAGCAAATTTATCGAGGAAGGTTATAGGCTATATATCATCACGCTACGACCAATAGGAGCGTAGCAGCAATAAAGAATGTTTCAAAATCGGGGACATTTTTCCTTTTTGTGAGCTTCCGCTACGTACGCTGCAGAAATGGTTAAAGGCTAAAATAATGTATGACAGAATTGTTCCCCTTTAAAAATTCTAAAAGTTCGCGATAGCATATGTCTATCTTTTAAGGTTGGCTCACTATAATTATTCTAACCATTTTTTTTAAATAAAGCATTATTTGTGAAGTTGTTTTTACAAACACGATATTAATCCTTATCCAAATAAATACGTTATTCATTACAAGTATTTAATACAAAATAAATTTGTCCTTTACATCATTTGATTTCAATGAGTATCTTAGAGGATATCGCAGTTTCAAAATAATGATCAAGCGCGCAATAATTATGTACAAGGCGTCGCGTCGACCGGCGCGTTACGGTTTCACGTTGAAACAATTTGACCGATTTGTATGATTTTTGTATATTTAAGTAAATGGGGCTCTGCGGAGTAAAATACTACAACTTATTTTCTTTCTGAACCCAACCCTGTAGTCCACGCAGACGGAGTTGCGGGCAAAAGCTAGTACGATTACTAAAAATTAAAAAAGAATTTCAAGTGTTTATCTAATGAGTCAAGGTTATTATTCAATTAGAACCAAGTACGAAGTCCGTATGACGTGTTGCATTTTATTTTATTTAACTAAACAATGTATGTAATCTGTAAATCTTTGTAGGAAAATAAAGTCGTAAATTATATTGCGATTGTTAAAGATACGTTACAAATTGTTACATTTATTTCTCCTTTGTCCCAGTTCTTCTTCTTCTTCTTCATCAACCCGTATTCGCCCACTGCTGAGCACGGGTCTCCTCTACCATTGAGAGGGTTTAGGCCATAGTCCACCACGCTGGCCTAGTGCGGGTTGGCGGACTACACACCTAAGAAATTCCTAAGAACTCTCAGATGTGCAGGTTTCATCACGATGTTCTCCTTCACCGTTAAAGCAAGTGATAATTCAATGTGAATACACACATAACTTCGAAAAGTCAGAGGTGTGTGCCTGGGGTTCGAACCCGCGACCGTCGAGATTCTCGACCGCGCGCCCAAACCTCGAGGCCATCACTGCTCGCTGCTTGTCCCAGATAAAATCTCTAAAACCTAATATTATGTATATTAAAATTAGCCCAAACTTGTACGGTGACAGGAACTATAAAAAAATTGGTCTTAATATTTGTTCACCACTCAATGGTCTCTAACCAGTACTAAGTCAGTACTAGGGCCCTTAATACAAGATAAGGCATTCATTTAACACCTCCACGGGGGCTACGTAACGCAGAAACCTCGTGATAATGTTACCAACAACATAAAACTAGTAATATCATTTCTTTTTTGTAAGAAAGTTCATAATTACTCTTTCTTTCAACATGAAGTGATATTTAAGTTATCCAAAACCGAAATTAGTTCCGATTCCCTATAAATCAGGAACAAAGACATCTGTTGGAAACGCAGGTTGCCGATATAGCACAAAGGGTCTTTTTTCTTCTATGTTGCTCTGTTAAATGTAGCTGTGTACATGATTTTGTGCTGGCAAGGAAATAAGGCCGCGCTATTGGATATGACAGCCTGTTCCTTGCCAGTTTGTGTAATGGGTTAGTGGACCGAGGATTTGGTAAAAATCGCGGGAAGCTGCTAAATGCAGGCCGACTCAAACGAACACTCTAGAGGTCTTTGAGGGAAGCCTATGTCCAGCAATCGAGGTTTTTAGGCTGATAATGACGTAGAGTGCTCTTGGAGTAGTTACGAAAAGTATGAGTTTTACATAATACTTTTCCCGTCGCGGATATCGAATCCGGGGCTTCTCGATGCCTAAATATCAGTTTAAGATTAAGAGATTGCAAAGCTTCAAGATACGTGTCCTCGTCGAACTTGGATCCGGTTTTAAGGGAACGAAAGTAGAAAGAGACGGCCATATATGCCCAAACACAAGAGTGAAGAGTACAAAACAATGATTATGCGAAATATAATAATACTTGGACGATTTCATTTGTCCGATCATAAATGAGAAACCAGTTGTGAAATTTCTCGTTTAAAAAAAACTTGTCGCGTTTCATTGTTGAATTCTCGAAGCGTGTTCAGAAAAAAGAATTTTAAAAACATAAATCTATGTAATACATGCTCATTTCTATTATACTTTAGTTCGTCTCTATCCATAAATATTGATAATATTTATTTAAAGTATGCAATAACAAAACATTCATAAATAATATTAAATGTTTAAGAACAATCAGACGTTACGTGAACAATGATCCCATTAATATTTATCGAGACTTCTCAATTGTATGCAGATTTGATTTTAATATAAAACTATTGAATTACCTCGTGTTATGGCTGCCTGTATAATAAATATTATAACAGTTTTATACGTTTATTTAAGACTTTTCTACGAGTTTAAATATAACATTACACATTTTAAGGCGGCTACCGCTCCCTGTAAGCCGCAAGATTATGGCTGTTTACTGAAGACATAATCTAGGTCTATGGTGATATAAGGAATTTACTAAACACCGAATAATAATTTGATTTAGGTATCGAATCCAGGACCACCAGATCGCACGCGAAATTCATGAACCAACGAGACAGTCCGGAAATACAATATGATATGATAAGAAGTATATTGTGATTGTTTTTCCTATGTTTTGTAAGACAATTAAGTGTCGAGAAACATAATTTATATCCTATTTTATATCGTGCACTTCGCAGCAAATATTAGTTGGAGTGCACTCCAAATCCGGTGTTGCCAATTAAAAACTACGAATGTGTCTGAGCCTTACAAAAATTCTTAACTATATATTAATAATGTCGTTTGGCAACCCCCTGTGGTTAGTTAAAAACTACCAAAAGACAATAGGACAAAACGGTTTAATGACACCTTCTTTGTTATTACACCCAAGGGTGCGTACCTGGACATATCCAGCCTCTGGGACGGGGGTTCGATTCCCGCGTAGAATTAAATTTATGATCGTTGATATTTGTTTAAAGGCTGTTACAACCCCGTGGTGCAATTGACTAGACACTTTTAAAACGAGAGGCAGCCGGTTTAACTCCCGTACAGAGACAAATGTTTGTGTGATTCTCAAGTGTTTGTTTCGTGTGAGTGTGTTTTTGAGACCTAAAAGTCTTTCGTAATTTCGATACATACCTTCAACACAAGATTCGTATGTCACTGTGGGATCAGACTATATATGCGACTGTTGGGTGTGGGTGTATCTATTTATTATTTTACCGGGTGGAGAAACGAGTGTTTCTCGGCAAAGGACTCAAATATGTCGACACATTCGATCATCTATGTAAATTGGCATTCGCGAAATGAGCCGTACTTGGAAGGATTGCAGTGCATCAAATGCAAAATGGTCGCTATCTAGATGGATAGGAACGTTTAACACCAAATAAATTTTAGCTCTTCCACTTCTAGTTAAGTCTCTTTTTGTACTTTTGTTTAAAAATGACAAATGGATTGCACCCGATAGTAGAAACTATTAATATTTGTAATAATGTGTCTTTAAAGTACTATTTAGTAACTGGTGAGTAATAAATAATGTTAGAGTTGAGAGTGGCTGGCAACGGTTGGATGAGGAGAGCCGAAGATCGAGTCCAGTGGCGTGCCATAGGAGAGGCCTATGTCCAGCAGTGGACGTGAAAGGCTGGTGATGATGATGATGTGGTAATAAATTATATAATAACGCCTCTATAGAAAGCAACGAGTAAAATACATTTTTTTTGTGCTGCGCAGTCGTAATTTGTTTGTTTAGGTGATTGTACACCTGTGTACCAATTGCAATCAACTTTTGGTTACGTGACCATAATGTAGTTTTAGTAATTGTTTAAAAAATATCTTTTATCTAACACAGCTATCTCCAGATATTTTTAGATAAAAAGACATTTATAGAAATATATGTATGTAATAAGCGTAGTTTTTAAAGGTTAAAAATACATGTATATTTAGAGCGTGTAATTCATGGAAAAAAATGGTTAAAACTTACATCAATGTTTCAAAGTTTATGCTTTAAGTTAGAATTTTTCAGTGTTTATCCGATCTTAAGTATTCAAAGAAAAAGGCGTCTACAAAAAAAATAGTCATTTTTTTTAAAAGACAATTAAATTGATTATTATATACGGCAGCCTTGTCTATATTTTTCAAGAATTGATTCCTCTACCAGTTTATAACAATTTAAGTCTCCACCGAAATTGTTTTTTTCTAACTTTTTATTTCAACTAGTATATATTTTTAGAACCAAAACAATAGAAAACATGTGAATAAAATAAGGAGGAAAAAATTGAAGGCTAGCAACCAAGGACCGGAAAGTAGTCTGCATTCCTTAGCCGGTTTGAAGTTTTGTTCAACATTCTGTTATTGCTATCAAACCTGCCACATATCCCTATTATTCAATCAAATATTGATACTAATTTTAATAAAATTCAATAGTTAGTAAACATTGGCTTTTATATTTGACTTTTTTAGGATCCATAATAGCTCATTCATGTTCTATAGAGGCCAAATTTAAGGAATGAGTCCACCAAGCTTATGTAGGCTAGGCGCTGGCCTAGATTACACGCCTAATATTTTTTTATGCGTTTAATCAAAAAGTAGCTCATAACATTTTAAAATATTTATTTCAAATCAAACTCGTAGAAATTAATTTCAAATACACTCTTTAACATTAAAGTAATATAATTAACAATGAATTAATACTACAACCTTTAAAGTTGATGCCATTTTAATAACAGACTTTTACCAACGAATTTAAAGCGATTGGACAGGTTTTAAAAACTAGTTTATTTTCACAGACTACAAACAATAATATGCGTTCACTCTCTAAAGGATTCGCCGTTTCTAAAGCTTGCCAATTTATGAGATTTCCATTCCTATGAATATTCTCTATGCCAAGCATATAACGGACTACTTTCACAAAACTCTTTGGTTAAAACAAACGTACATGAAGTTAATAATTTGCATACATTTGAAGGCAAGTTATATGCATCATAAGAAGCTTAAGTCTAGTTGGCAAAGGCAGAGCTACAGGCTCTACATTTCAATGTTAATGCCGCTTTATCATCACTCAAAAATACAATAGGGCTATTAGTATGTTAAAACAAGTAATGATCCATCCAAAAAAATCCAACGGGTTCAACTTTCGGGTTTCCTCTCTAACCGAGAGAGTTAAGGGCTTAGTTCACCACGCTAGCCTATTGCGGGTTAGCGGACATCTAAAAATACTTCTGCGTAAATCATTACGTGTGGAATGGTTATTTTGCCATGCCCATATGAAAAAAATTACCATAAAAAGTAATATGAGAATTTTTCAGTTTTTTTTTTTTAATTTCGAGTGGATGCGAAATCTGTCATTATACGGGTAAGCACCTCTTAACAACACAAAAGGTCCTTGCCTAACAGTGGTTCTTATACGGGCTGATAATTCACTTTGATTTTTTGTAAATTCAGTTTAATAATCGAGACGATAGGGTCTGTAATAAAACTGTTATACTATTTTGTAACAAAGATTGTAAGACTTCATTACATACAATTTCATTTACGTTACTTTTAATTGAAGACAAACATTCACAAATCTCACGCTTTGGCCAAAAGAAGTTACTGTAGAAATACACCTCTATGTTTTGTCCTTATTACATTCATTTTATTTATGTCCATTTTAGTAGAGAGCTAGCCTTTTCGTTTGCCGGCAATATTTCTAAAAATATACTGAGAATTTTCTATACGAGAAAGCCATCATAATTTGAACTGACCCGGGAATAGAAACCACTTGAATTAACGCCGTACTCTACCATAAGCAACGAGGCAGTCACAAAAACTTAAAGGTTCTAATATTTTGAGTGGTGACTAACGCTCGTTTCCGGAAATAACATGATGACTTTGGCCCTAAAAAAATAAGAGTGACAAACACAAAGTTATTATTAAGACCCCGACTTATAATGCGCCTAACTTTGCTCTGGCAAAATTTAACAAGAAAAATAGCATGTCCCTTAAAAAAATATCCCTTTCTTAGCCAATACCAAAACTATTTATGGTAAGAATTTTATCCCTGTCATAGTACAAAATTTAACACAGGTAAAACTGCAGTGCATGGCTATATAAAATATAATTTCTTCAATGACTTTGCGTCTATCAAAATGGTATTTGACAATATAATTTTCAAGTAAAAATTCGCATAGAGCAAACCGTAATGCGGAAGATTATTATTTATTTACGGGCAAATATTATAATATTATTTAGAATATCAAGTTCACCCCTCAATTTTCATTGCTCATTTACAGAATAAACAAAAAAAGAAAAATTATATCATCACATCGCTGGCGATGATGATTATAAAATAATATTGAGTGAAATAATCAGTTGTTATAACGAAGTTACTTCTTTTACCCAACATTCTTTAACCTAACTCTTATGACATAGAAGCATGTCTAAAAGAAAAATAAACTGTTAATTATTATGAAACAAATAAATGTTACGTTACGTCAACTTTCTAATTGCTACAATAATACGCCAAAGAAAAAAGCTACCTCTCCATGCTCTTATAAGTATTGCATGCGATTTTTTCTCATTTTAACTAAAAACTAAAATAATTTATTTCTAAATTACGGTAATTAGCATGATTAAATTAATTCTTGAATAAGAATTTTGCTTAAGCAAAGATAGTAGTGGAAAAATATTCATTCCTCATCCAGAAATCTGTAATCAAGTAAAAGCATTTTCACAACGCAAATTCTGAAAAAAAATACAAACAATACAGTAAAACCTGTTTGCATTCAAACAAGCAATAAACCTCCTTTTTGGATAAGATATTTAAAAACATCAATTTCACTGACTAGGCACCTTTACCTTATGCAAAATCACGGAAACATATCCAAAAAAAACTGTGTGTTTATTCCTCTCACAGCACGACACTACACAAAAACTGTTACGGAATCACTGACGTAAGGAAAGTAAAAGTAAGATGACGCGTAGATGGAATACGTGCGGCCGCGCACCTGTCGAGCGGCGTACTGCGCGTGCGCACCGGTCAAGGACCGACGCAACCTGCCCGACCGGATGCATAGGGTTGCCGGGGACTGCGGACCGGGCTTTACGCTCCGCTACCCTTTGCCTACCAGGTTTTAATTTATGATAATTAATTTTATGTTAATGCAATGCTGTCTCTGGCCCCGTGGCATTAAGTGGCGCGTAAGATCGAGGCGGCAATTTTTTTTTTGGTTAGATTAAGTATATAAATTATGAAATTTTGACCTGTAGAGATATAAAGAGACTAGAGATAATGTAACAATATTGTAAATACAAATAAAATTACGTGATGTTTGTGAGAAATTAAAGAACAATTATAGATAACGTTGTCGTCGTAATATTTATATTTCATAAAAAAATACACTGATGATTATAGCAAACTTAGAAATTTGAAAATTTCCTTACTATCCGTTTTTTAGGCCTAAGGGGGAGTTTTCTTTACTCATGTCTAAAGCTGGTGAAACGCGGATATGAAATACACCTCTGCCTATCACTTCAGAAATGCAGGCTTTATAGGTATACAGGTGTATTCAGATCGTGATCAGAATCTATATGAAAAATCGTATGTCAGTATTGAAAACGTCAAAATTTTTATATTTGTCTGGATTTTCTTTAAAGCTAGGGGGTTAATCACCTTGCCTTAGTTCCCGATAACGATCTGTATACATGCTGTATAAAACTTCTTACATTTTAAAGAATATCCATGAGTTAAGAATTAAATATAGGCACATACTTAGTTATTTCGTACTCACGTCGGTACTAGGCGCCCAGAAATGCATGCAGTTGTATTTCAAAACAATATTTCGAGACCGGTGCGGTATCTGCAACGTCAATGACTTGGCGTCGTTGAAGGTTCACTGAGCACCCTCACACTAGCATATTAATTAAAACTTCTACTTGTTGCTGTTTAATAGCTCAGGAATATCTTGTGTGCTTTTAATAAGCAGGTTTTACCCGCTGCAAGTAGTCTTTGAAAGACTTTTGGAAGAAAGTATTAAAATCTGTTTAGTGGTTAAAAAAGAAAAGAACAGAAAAAGGAGGAAGCACCTTAATTTAGTAGTATTTTTAGTGTGAATGATAAAAATTATAGCACTTTATATGGACGTTCATGCGTGGATAATGTTGAAGAAGCCGAGGCCTTTTTAGATTGCAGCATACTACGAAAAATACTTTACTGGAACTAAGAAGGTTTAGGTGCAGGTTTCCTCGCGATGTTTTCCTTCACCGTTAAAGTAGGTGATAATTTATTGTATCCTGGTTCTGACTGTTTAGATTCATCCCTACGAAGTTCAGTAGCATGAAGCTTGCAGTAGGGTCTTGTTAAAATACACATATTATAAAGATTATTTCAACACCTCGATTCAGCTTCCTCATCGTATTCAGTTTGTAGAGCATTGATATATTCATTGGAATCTCAAAAATAACCGGCGGTTAATACATGACACACTGGTAAAGAAAAATCATGAAAAGCTCTCATCTTCCCGCGGCGACTGCGCGTCTTTGTGCATCTGTGGGGTGACACACATGTGGTACAGGCTGTAGTCAGGGACGGCATTGGAAGATTCCTCTGGGGTTGGTAATAAAACTATTTTTTTAACTACCTTTGGAATTTGGATAAGGAAAAAAATGTTAGTTATCTGAAAAAAGTAGGATCTTAATAATGTTATGACTTATGAGTACCATAAGTTTAAAAAAAATAGTATTTTTTCTCGATCTCATTATTCTGAAGCTAACGCAAAAAAAAGTATCGTCTTACTTCCTAGTAAGTATTCCTATAAAATCTACTGTTATTTTAAGTCTACCTCCTGTTGACTTATCAACTGAAAAAAAACAACATCAATTTTCCGTGATATTACAGAGAACAGGGGTATATTGGCATTTTCACGAATATTCTATTTAAAAGACCAAATAATACTTTACCCATCGACAAAGGTAGCACGGCTCATGCTTACTCCATGGCTCAAACCAAGTATAAAATGTAACCCCCAACCTCACTCCTTTATCCGTCCCTGCATGCGTCATATTGTAGCCTTTTGTTCAGTGTTGGCTAATCTCCAGTTTACTTTCATGCTTTCAGGTCCCGACGCCCACGTTCAGGGCACTTTTGATACCCCTTTATACCTGCGCACAATGTCTGCCGTGCCAACTTTAGAAACTAGGCCTCGAAATTAGTCACTAGGTCGATTTTTGTTGTTTTTAGACTATATTCTCGGGTTTGAGCTATTTTTTTATGCTTCGTTAGTTCTACAGTTAAAATCTATTCTGATCTAGTGTGGGATCAGGACTATTTATGTGACTGTTGGGTGTAAGTATTTATAATGATTTTATCTCTAGGGGGCAAACTTTAACACCAGAAATACAAGGCTTTCTCACATTTCGCCATATGGGTGTAAATGTTTGACTCTGTATGTAAATAACGATGTACATTAATGAAAGATTTGTTAAATTGACTCAATACGGAGTACACATAATATAGAAGGCGAATAGGAAAACTTGAGTCTCAGTAGGAATATTAGCACTATATTTTTCTTCCCTTTTTAGTACCTACACGACTCTGTATACGATAAAATACAATACCTTATTATCTTAATATGCAACTCCAGGATAGCTTCGCAATACCGTTTTCATAATTTGTTGCAGTTTTTAAATAGATGTGTAAGTAGTGATTTCGTTTTAACGTAGAGTGGAAGTTAACAAAATAGGAAGTGCAACCGTTTCAAAACTACACTGAACGCAATCAAACATTGGTAAATGTGGGGATATTGTTACCAAACTTGTTGAATTAATGAAAATTAATCGTATGGCTCAATGAGTTTTAGTACAACTTTGCTGTTTAATTAAGTTTTTAAACTCTTAATAACAGCGATCAGTCTGACTCTTTTATGTATAGCAGCGTATAATTTTAAAGCGGGGTGTAATATGCTCAATTTGAAGTTTATATAGGTAATATCCTTTATCTCAGAAATTCAGAAATCAAAATATTTTACTTCAACATTACATGTTACTCTAACATAACACTTCTGCACGAGAATAATTTATTTGTATTATGAATTAATAATTTCTTATCGTCTCTAACTTATATCGATGGCCTGTGAACTTGACATGCATAGACATTAGCAAAACAAATGAAGACGCCACTAAAAGTGAAAGGCATCTAACATCACCATGGCAACCGGATTATTGACAAAACCCTGACTTTAGAAATAATTTTACTAAAACAAATAAAAATGGTTTTATAAAGTAAACTTACTTTGATAAAAATGAAACTGTTAAAGTTCCATTTGAGGTATCACCCGCCTGGCTTGATGCTGGAGTATCTGCAAAAAGGTGTTGTGAAAAGCAAAGATATTGACTTGTTGGATCTCAATGCTAAGTAAGTATTTTTGGAGTTTCTTTATCCTCATTCACCTCAAATCTACAACTGGACTCAGGCCTGCCAGAATAACCACTAAAGGAATTTCTCAGAAGTCGTTCTTCGTTGACTGCATGATTACATTTTAAATTTTAACTTACAGTTTTATTTGATATCTTTTATTATTGAAAAAATAATCACTCGACAAAACCAACCTAAAGAACGTTCCTTATTCCACGCTTTTTACTGATAAAATGTATTTAAAAATTGGCTTTAAAGCTGTTTAAACATAAAGAATACTATACTTTTTAATTATACCAAACATAATACATACCTCTAGAAAACATACACTCTCCATCCATAACTTCCAGTTCAGATATAAAAGAGATAGCCAAGCGGCTGTACATGAAGGAAGTCCTGATCACAGAGGAGGTCCGAGAACAATTAGAGCAATGTCTGGACATCCTCAAGAAGAGGATCGAGCACGAAGGTCCAGCCGGAAAGAGGTTCTATATCTATAAAACACTGCAGACTCACGTACTGCCTCTGACTAACGTCGCCTTTGATAAAACTGGAAACAGGTAAGGAATATAATTAATCTAGTGCTCATTCCACTAAGATACTTAGTATAGGAATACAAACCTAATCTCTTTAGAGTTATTTATAAGTAAAAATTTAAAAACGCCTGTCATGATTTTATGAGCAATGTTTCGTGAATGCGGTTTAAATTGTTTACCGTTTAATAAAAATGGTTTGTAATACGAATGGAATTTACAATTTTTTAATAATTAAACTTACACCATTTAATAAAGTGTAAGATAGATTACAATATTTTCCTTGATCCATCGCAATCGAAAAATCTCAGACATCCTGACATAAACCATATTCTATTAGCCCATAGGTTCTTAGCCATAGGTACTTCACATTATTATAAACTGGTTGTCGTCAACAAATGGAATTAATTAGTATTGCGATTGGAAGCCATGACTACCAATAAATATCTAATTATATGATTTTCATAATGTTTTCGTTTTTAAGATGTCTGTCAGGCAGCTATGATCGCACTTGCAAACTGTGGAACGTGGAGACGGGCAAAGAATTGAAATCCTTTGAAGGTCATCAAAATGTCGTCTACTGCGTCGGTTTCAACTTCCCGACATGGTATGTAAAAGTGAATAATTAATTTAAAACTTATTTACTAAAATAAAATTCCGTTAGTCAGTCAAGTATCTTTATATTTTTCTCTGCGTTATTTTTAAATGAAACTTAATTTTTGACAGCCCCGTGGCTAGACACCAGCTTGCGAAACGAGCGGCCGCGGGTTCGATCCCCGCACCGAGACAAATGTTTGTGTGATCCACAAATATTTGTTTCGGGTCTGGGTGTTTGTGAGACCGAAAAGTCTCTCGTAGTTTCTGATACCCACGACACAAGGCTCATTTCTTAGTGTGGGGTCAGGACTATGTATGTGACTGACTAAAATAAAATTAATTACTATACCTTAACAGTCAAAACTTAGTCATTTCATTTTTTGTTAAAAACAATGCTTAAGTAACAAATTCGATACTTGGCACAAGAATATCAGGTAAGACATGCCTTTCTCTAAATTAATTCCTAATAATTTTACCAGTAACCGTGTCCTAACCGGTTCATTCGACAAGTCAGCAAAGATCTGGGACCCGGAGTCGGGCGAATGCCTGGCGACGCTCTGGGGCCACAGTGGAGAGGTGGTCGCGGCTCAGTTCAGCACCAAGGGAGACCTTGCAGCCACCAGCTCCATGGATCACACCGCTAAACTATATGACGTCAAAACTGGTAAACACAATTTTACTAACACTAAAACTAATATATCCTTAATTTAATTACTTTTATTACTGCTCCTATTACTTGATTGACAGCCCTCGTGGCGCAGTTGGCTAGACACCAGCTTGTGAAACGAGAGGCCGCGGGTTCGATCCCCGCACCGAGATAAATGTTTGTGTGATCCACAAATATTTGTTTCGGGTCTGGGTGTTTGTGAGACCGAAAAAGTCTCTCGTAGTGTCTGATACCCACGACACAGGTCTTGTAACCTAGTGTGGGGTCAGAGCTATGTATGTGACTGTTGGGTGTATTTATTTATTATTTATTATTACTTACTGTAATTCTGTCGCGAGTAAAAAAAAAGGTGGCTTTCATGTTAGTGTGTCTGTAAAACAAATTTATACCTAGTAGTTTAAATGTGTCGTTTTAATGGTGATCGCAATCGTTTCCGTCCACTACAGTCAGCTACATTGTCCATATCAAACGACATGAAAGTTAAAACACAAAGCCTGTATTTTAATGGTGGTTTAAGAAGAAACAATTGAATGAATTTGTTTACATTATTAAATCGTTTCTTTTTTCCTTTTCGTGCTGTTTAATCATCTAACAACCATTTCCTCAGGCACTGAGATTCATACATACAATGGTCACACGGCGGAGGTCATCGCCTTGCAGTTCGACCCCAACGAAGGTCAGAGGATGATCACCGGCTCCTTCGATGGTACCATATCAATGTGGGACACCAGGGTCAAAGAGTAAGTATTGCTTCAAAAGCGCCTGATTAAAAATGCGAGGCAATTTCATTTTGTGTGCGCTTGTGCCGAAATCACGAAACAAAACTTAAAGTATACCTATTATCGTGTAAACAACCTTAATATTATTTTAAATCGCTCTTCATTAAGAAAATGTGTTGTATCTATGTCGTATTGTCTGATAGCAATACTAAGGTAACCCTCAGCAGGTCATAATTCTCTTAAAGATCTTCAGGTGATACATAGGTACTTGGCGAAATATGGGAGCGATATTGTCATTGTAAAATGCTACTATTAATATACTGTTGCGAAAGTGCAATATTTTTATAATTGCTATTTATACTATATGTACCTACCTAAGCTGCGCTTCTGAAACAACTGCACCAGTCAAGGTCCAAGCAAGTCAAGGGCATTTTATTGAACGAATTTGACGCATGCATCAGCCTAATCGATGTAATTAGGAACTCGTTTATTTTAACATGAAAGGTTAACCAATTGGAGTTAAATTGCAGTCGTGTATGCCTAACTTAATTACAATATTTTTTGACGGCACGGAAACTATACTGCACTTGAAATTAAGCGCAATGCAGTTCAAATGGAGTATGGACTAGGCAAAGGCCTTTGAATTTTTAACAATATAGGCTTATAATGTAAATTTATAAGCTTCTTTGAAGGAAAACTTTTTACTTTTACTAAATATTTGATAACTTACAACAAATACTCTTTCGACGGTAAATATTTTATTTCTAACACACTTCACAGTAGTGGATTTAGTCATTTCACGACAAGTAGTAACTAATATATTCATATCAGTCCATATCTTCTTCTTCTTCATCAACCCATATACGCCCACTGCTGAGCACGGGTCTCCCCTACCACTGAGAGGGTTTAGGCCATAGTCCACCACGCTGGCCTAGTGCGGGTTGGCGGACAGTCCATATTATGGTAATGATTTAGAGGTGTAACCATAGAGTATAACCATTAGTCCTCCACGCAAACAATGTGAGGCCTGCCGAACCACACGTATTTAAGGAATTCTTTCTAGCGAACTCTGAGTAAAGTTTCCTACCAATGCGCTCTGTTACCATTAAATGCTTGATGTATAACACATCGATGAGTGTTCCCCATTCATCCTCAGTCGCGTGGCAGTGCTCCAGGGTCACGACGGTGAGATATCCAACGTGCAGTTCAACTGGGACAGTTCCCTCGTGGGCTCCTCCTCTCTGGACGGCAGCGCCAAGCTCTGGGACGCCCGGAAGACATCCTGCCTCGCCACCGTCGCTGGACATACCGATGAGGTAGGATATATCATGAGCCAAAACTGTTCGACATAGGCCTCCCCCAAAGACATCTAAAGAGTTCTATCGAATGTGGCCTATTTCCAGCGGCTTTCCGCGATTTTCACCAAATCGTTGGTAAAAACTTTTTTATGAGATTTAAATTGTTTAATTATAATATAAGTATTAGCCTAAGATAAAAATAATTCAAAGATTAAAATGTATGCCCTGCAATCTTTTATTTCTAACGGGTACTACATAAAATACCTTAATAATAAACTACACTCAAGCCTTTATTAATTTCACAGGTTTTGGACATCTGCTTCGATTGGGCTGGTAAGCGAATGGCTACAGCTTCTAGCGACTGTTCCGCTCGCATCTACGATGTCAGGTCTGATTTCAAAGAGCTCTCTGTCATGAGGGGCCATCGTGAGGAGGTTTCAAAAGTAAGTTTATCATAGCCGTCATCTCAGATCTATGGTTGCAGACGTCATACGTCTTATTGACTAATTGTCTTGTAAAAAAGATAAAAATGAGGTAAAAAAACCACAACTCAGTGGCGGTACTTCCATAGAAGCCCGAAAGCCCGACTTGCCTTACATAGTTCCGAATAACGAACTTAACGATTGTTTATTTATAAAATAACGCTATAAACGTGAATGTGAGTACTAACCGGTAGGTATTTATTAGTCCTACGTACCAAAAAAAATATGCTGCTACTAAATAAACATTTGGGCTTGCCTTAGTTTGACACCCTAGGCACGCCACTGCCACAACTTAGGATATTAAAAGATGGATCAAGATAAAAGGTATAGTATTTTACTGCAATTTTAAGCTGATAGCTACCGTATGTGTCTTAAGACAGGTTGTAAGATAATTTTAATAGCTATGATTACTAATGTACGCTCCAATGCGATCTGTTTTCACCGTCTTCTAACAAATTGGAGTCACCATAAGCTTCTTGTCCCACTCCGTTTTATTTTAAACGTTTTCCTTTTATCAGGTCTGCTTCAGTCCAGCTGGTGGCTGCCTCCTGACTGCGTCAGCTGACCGCAGTGCCAGAATATGGAATACCATCACGGGAAATTGTATTCAGGTATCAAACGATGTCTCAAATATACGCAGGGAGGCTTAGCAACTATCAGGTTCACCTGGCTGAGGTTGAGTGAAAGCAATCTTAAATCTTTCTTATGCCCTATGATCTAATTGACTATGAGACTATGATTATCTTGATTGTAGCTTCCAAGAATGTAAATATAAGTGCGTCCATAGAATATTTGACTAAAGGTAGTACTAAAGGTTTTCTCATAATATTTTTAAGATTTCAGTTTAAAGTCTACGGCGATATCAGACATAAAATGCGATTATAATTATAAATATGTGTTTTATAACACTTTCTCATCACCATTGTTGTACTATCTGATGGAAATTTCATCTTTCCTAGCCATCGTAACATCCTGTTATCTATGAATTTCCAGGTACTATCCGGCCACCAGGGCGAGATCTTCTCCTGCGCTTTCTCGTACGCCGGCGATGCCATCATCACCGCCTCCAAGGACAACACCTGCAGGATATGGAGATGATTGGACTGGTGGATGTAGATCCAGCACTACACGACAAGCTGGAGGATATGTGTTCAAATTTTGATAACGAGGAACTATTAAAATAATATAGAATTGGAAAATTTAAATGTATAATTCATGATGATTGTAGTAGGCACTGAAAAGTACATAATTATGACTCATCTTCAAGTCGATTGCAGTTATTTTCAGGGTTTGATAATTTGTTTATGTTTTGATGGATCCACTACGAATTATTTGTGAGATTCTCCTTGTTGGTCAATCGAGCCTAAAATATCTTAGTACTCTTAATATAAATATTGTTAAAATTTATTACTGATAGAAGTCAATAGCGGAGTCGTAGAACAAAATGCCATAATAATGCCTAATTTTATACCAAACAAACAAACTTATCAGCTTATAACATTGGCAGCAAAAAAATATTCAAGTTATAAATTCTAGTAGATTTCGTGTTAAAAGCTAATTCCGTAAATTTTTGGGGTAAATACGTAATCACATTTTATACTGCTTTACCTCGATAAACAGTTTTATCGACGTTAAATATTAAACGGACAGTTCATAAATAAAGTGTCATAAAAATAGTACAAATACTTTACTTTGTTCGTAATTTTTTTAATTTAACTTGAAAAATACTTGGTATTCAAATATTTTCTAGAAGGTAGCAAGGAGATAGGAAAACACAGCATTTTTTTTTACCATAAGGCCTCCAAAATATTTTAAAATAGACAAATATGTAGACCTATTCTATAATGCTTGGTATCTCTTCTTGCATTTACTCTCATCTACTTACCGGTTAGAAAAAAAAACAATGATCTCTGATCTCTCGTTAGTTACCAGTCCACAAACTCAGTAATTGCAAACAAAGAACGCCAATTCAATACATTTAATTTCCCTTAATCTCGATTATCATAATCCAAAGTGGCTTTACAAAGATCCTCAGCTTGCTCAGAAGCATTCCTCTTAATACGTTCTGGTCGAAGATGGTATTAACCAGGAAGCCGGTAATAATGACTAAAGACCGTGACACATTGTCGGCAGCGGGTTGATGTCATGCATTAACGAGATAGGTGCGGCGTGGGGTGCATCTATACACAAATACACATACACAAATACACACTTATATATACTCAATACTCATGCACAGTAAATGCACTCGCCCACGCCTGATAATCGGCTGTTGCATATGTCACATTCTTGCAAAGATGAGAATAAAGTTTTAGTCAGAATATCAGTAATTTACGGCTGGTATTGGTGATTTTTGGCCCTACTTAGCCGATAATAAACCTTTTTTTGTCGCTTTTGTAAATTTACCCAGTGCTGAACAGTCAGACATATGACAGTAAATAATTATAGGTTATAGATAATTCGCTTTTTGAATTCATTGAGTCTGAGCAACATCATGCATGAAAAATCTTACATTTCTCTGTAAAAGAATAAAGATACAAATTGGACAATAGAAACCACATGAATGTAGGTCATTAGATAAACTAACGTAAATGTAGATTGACAATATGAAAAGGAATTAAATTTTAGCGAAATTCTGATGAATGTTTCGAGAGCAATAATATCAAATCAACCATTTAAGTAACCATTACGATACCAAGGCTCAAACTAGATGCAGTAACACCAAATTGAACTAGTTAGATAGATCTTAATACATAATATTAAGCAGTCAACAGTTCGATAAATGACAAAGAAAGTGTTATCGGCACGTTAACCTCGACGTGATAAAATAGTTAAAACGATTCAACAAAGTGAATTGTTTGCATTGTTACATATTTACTAATAAATGGTTCGTATAAGATGTGTTTAATTTCAAATAGACAGTTAACCACAAATATTTGTAACAGTGGTACTTACAGAGAGCCCAAAACGTAACAAATAATTGTGTAACATAGAAATTGTTTGTAGTGGGATCAGGAGTCAAGAGATTCTCATTTAAATGTCAAATTGTTTTTGTTAAGTAAAGATTTGAGAGTTAGAGAATATTATTCAGAATTTTATAAGGCTAGCTCGATTTGAGCTTCTATGGAAGGACCGCAACTCATTTGAACCTTACTATACCGAGCTAGACAAGAATCTATGCAAGCTATTGTTGAGTAAATCGTTCTACGTTTGTTATAAAGACAAAATGTGAAGGATTGTTTTATAAATATCTAACCCGCATAGCTTTGGCAACAGACAAGAAACAAGATATAGCAGTAGCGGATTTGAATAGCCTACTGGAGGCAAATGGTCCAGTAGGCTATTCAAATTTCTCCGCCCCCTCAGACTAAAAAAAAATGATTTTAAAATAATATATACCTTACTTATGAAAAATAAGCCAAAAATATTTCCGGGCAAATTTGCTGCCCCGTACATCTGCCGCCCTAGGCTCCAACCTACTGAGCCTGCTGGTAAATCCGCCACTGAGATATAGATTTTTTCTTTCCTTTACTTACAAATTATATAAATAAGAAGCAGCAACATTGTATTGCCTTTATTCAAGAAACGAGTCCTCTGTTATGTATTGGTATAAATGATTTATCTAAATAGCAAATGTGCAAATTGATGACGTAACACGTATTTATTTAGGATGTTAGTACACAGCAAAATCAAGTTAGAATTGATTGTATTTCTAACCTAGCAAATGCATTGCAGTATTTTTTCATGGTATAGGCAGGGAACGAGCTAATCTAATGTACGTCCCATTTCTGGGTCCCGTACCCCTCTATATCATATCTGAGAGGGTTTAGACCTTAGTCTAACACGCTGCCCTAATGCTGGTTGGTGGACTACACACCTATGAAATCTTTAAGAACTTTTAGTTGCGCAGGTTTCTTTCTTCATTTTTTTAGGGGAGAGATTAGTTTTCGGACTTAGAAAGGCACTTTTGTGCCTATATTGTAAAGTGAATTAACATATAAAGAAGCAAAATTTAAAAATAAATTTAATGCCTTTTTTTTCTTTTTCATCACGAGAGGAAAGCGCCTTAAGCTCCCCTGTTCGGTACCTCGGGGGAGGCCGTAAGGGATATGTCGGGGTCACTGGCTACGCCAGCATACCGACTAAAACCTCTCGGTGACCATCACGCGCATTTAGGGCGGTTTTGCGGCATCTCAGGGCCAGAACTGCCCTAAATGGTCCGCTGCTGCCCAGTACACCGTCCAATTATGGACCCCTCCAAATTGGGAGGGCTTGGTATGCCCTCCACTTAATCTATTTGGACGTTCGCCTTTCGTGAATGTCCACGACAGTTAAGAGGTCTCATCCTCTGCCGCCAATCTCGGGGTTGCTATCCTATGGTACCGCACCCGCAGTACGCCCTGCTACCCCAGTACCCCTGTCAGTCGCCTCTTACGACAGGTAGAGGATACCGTGGCAGAATTCTTACACCCCCAATACACAGGGCGGAAATTTAATGCCTAACTATTAAGAGAAAACTAATAATTAGATTAAGAAAGACTCTATACTATGTAATGTAAAGTATAAACAACACAATTTGACATTAAGAGATGTGTGTGCGAAATAAAAACACGGGCATCGATACAATCGGATACATCCTGCTGCCGAGACGTGGGTCAAATGAACTCCGATAACGTGGCATACGAGCGAGCAAGTGCTCTATTTTGTTAAAGAGAATAAAGAGGTCCGTTATTTACCATGCAGGCAAAAATATATCACTTAAGACTTCGCAATACATGTTTATGAAGAATGATGTTTTTTTAACATTAAAGACATTTGCGTATAAAAGACTTTCATGTCAATAACACAAATAAAAAAGAAACCTGCAATTTGTGTTCATATGTCTCTATCCCGGGTCTTTTTTATGGTCACCAGTGGATTTCCTCATGCTGATGGATTGGTGTATTTTCTTTATCCCGGTTCAAAACTGGCTCTTGTAAAAAGCTTTTGAATCATTATTAAATAAACTGTAGATCAGAGTTTGAAGACATCGAGTTTCGACAGAACATTTCTCCTAGTACCCACGTGAAACTTAAAAGCAAATCTCAACTACCAACGTCCTCTATTCACCGTGCGACTCAGCACAAAAAAGCGAGAATCCTTTGACATACACCAACATTTATCAACACAACAGTACGTTGCATAACGCGTAGTGTTTAATTCCACTCGCCGTTCCGTGTGGTGTGGTCGTGTATAATGTGGCGGTACGTGTGTCTACTCACCCTACTAACGTTCGTGCGATCCGAGTACAAATATGAGACGAAATGGTTCACCGTGCCCGTCGACCACTTTGGATTTGCAAATAATAACACGTTCAAGATGAAATATTTGGTATGCGACGACTATTGGGACATGGGAGGCGGACCTATATTCTTTTACACCGGGAATGAGGTATTTTGCTGTTTTTCATAATGTTATTTTTCCTTACTTTCGTATTACTAGACTTACATGCCACAGTTGTGCTTTTATAGGGAATTTTAATTGCTATTTTTATGTACATTACTCATATATTTTGTTCGCTAATCTTGTCTTGCCTCATTGATGAATGAATATTTTTGTAGTTACAATGCCTAATCATTTAGGCATAATATTTATTTTATTAGTTTTACTGCCTATTAGTGATGTGATATAGCTAATAAATTATAATAAATACAGAAATCATTTGGTATTATAGCCATAACCATTATATGTGACCATGGGGGCGATAACGATTAAAAAATAAATAGGTCATATGCAACTACGTACCTACATAATATTATCCTGTTTATTTAGCAAAACAATGCGTTGGGTACATATTCAATATCTACATAAACAATTATAAATCTCTGTTAGTAATTCATGTATTGGGCGTGTTTTAGTTAGCAAAACTTCATTATTTAACTGTCATAATATATACTTATCCATTATTGAAATGAAATAAACGCTTTTATTGGGAAAAATTATCATCATTCTCCTGCCCTGATCCCAATTCTTGTTTGGGGTCGGCGCAGCAAGTTTTGTCCTTCCTTCCTGTGTGGAAGGACAAAACTGGCTGCATAAAAGTTTTGGCCGATGTTTTACGGCCGGCCGCCTGCCTGACGCCAACCCTCCTTGGGAAAAATTATATGACTCAAAATTGTTTTGATTTAAAATATAAGCAATTTTGACAATGCGATTTGAAACCTCAACGATTAACGATTAACCATAAGATTCATCACAGAATTATAATCGAATAATTCAATATAAAAACTTGAAGAGGATAGAATAGGATTCTCTGTTTACACACGATCCATTAGATTAACAAGACGTCAAAAATCATAAACGTTTTGTAGTTTAATTAGCCTTACACACATCACCACACCGACAAGTAGGCATATTCATTATGAATCATAAGTGCTCTTGCATCGATAACCTCGGCAAAAGACCGTTATTTTATATAGTCCAGATATATATTTACGTATTTAATATTATATATGTATAATGTATATACTATACTATGTATATCGTGATCGGAAACTTAGTCAGGTAATAGCTAAGATGATTACTAACTCCTGATGTTAAAAGAAATCCCGACAAAAACTAAAATTATGACGGTTTCTTAACAACTAAATACATTTT
Organism: Cephonodes hylas; assembly: GCA_030295005.1. Classification (NCBI taxonomy): domain Eukaryota; kingdom Metazoa; phylum Arthropoda; class Insecta; order Lepidoptera; family Sphingidae; genus Cephonodes; species Cephonodes hylas. Next base: position 15,540,302 of record AP025362.1, read on the forward strand.
AAACCCTGCTTGTTAGGAAAACGTTATAGACTCATTATTAGAGTTACGTATAATGTTCAGTGGCGCGTACCATTGGTTCGAATCCGCGATCTTCAATTATGTATTTATTTCTTATAGCAAGTATTATTCTCTCGAATAATAATAGTCATATCACCAGTATAGTTTTATCTTCAATAAAGCTTATGATAAACTTGAGTTTTTTTCTTAAGTTCGATCACGAGTAACTTTAGTGTCACACTTCTAACTTTTAGAAGTTATGCGTGATAAAGACATTTCCGTCTCAAAAAATCCAGTAACGGAAGAAACTCTTGTGTATCTCCCAAACGGTTCCTTTGATGCGGAGATCGAACCCAAGCACCACGTTTCGCAAGCTGATGCTTGAAAATACATTTTTTTTTGTCGTAAAAGTGTATCACTTGAGTTTTTTCCCATTCTTCTGTAGCGATGCATTCTGACTTTTAATGCATTCAACATATTTAATTTCAAAGCACTTTAACATTTGATATTTATCGTATTAAAACCAGCTGGTCTAAATATGATACAAACAAATGACTATGCGACACTCGGCCGATATCAAAGTGCGTCTTTAGTCCAAGTTAGGTGCACGTGAACTAAACTGGTACTTATTAGTGTAGCATTCTGAATGAATAGCCAACGACTACCATAAAATCTTAAACTATTATTCCTTAGGTAATAGGAGGCGGTCTATTGTCGTTTACTTAGCGTATAGTACACTGTATTACATCTGAAAGATGCTTAACAGAGTTTTCGAATATAACGTTACTCCATCCGGATATCGAAGCTGCGACTTGTCGACTGCGTTTTTTTAAATTTCCAGTAGGCCAATAAGGCTATTATTATTATTTCGATGCAATGGCATTCCCAAGCGTTAAGAGGGTTAAGGCCTATCATCTGATCTTATGTGAGTTGGTGGACTACATCATCATAATTGTCAGCCAATCTTAGTCCACTGCTGGACATAGGCCTCCCCCAATGACCTCCGCCGGGATCGGTCGAAGGCCGCCTAAAGCCAGCGACGTCCTGCGACCAAAATAAACTGGCGGACTACACACCAAAAAAGTTCCTAAGAACTTTTAGGTTTACAGGTCCCTCACGATGTTTTCCTTCACCGTTAAAAAAGTGGTAATTCATTGTGAATACACACATAACTTGTTAAAGTCAGAGATGTGCGCTGATGGCCATGATCCCGCCATCGCCGAGATTTTCAATCGCGCGCCTAAACTTCGAAGCCATCACGACTTTTGTTAGGCTATATTATATTAAACTACTTTTTTTAATTATTTAAACATAGCTCATGCGTCAAGCCGATAATTTTTTATCTCAGGTCATAGGTAGTTCGTTTGGGCTTCTCAGTTATCAAAATAAACAAATAGGGAAATACCGTTACTGATTATTCTAACAATGATAGCTTCGTATCGTGCAAAATACGTACATTCATAATACAAAGGTCACAGTTCATATTTTATTTAGTCAATGGACTTTTTAAAGTAATTTAGTGATAATATGAGCGTCATAAGTCGTGATACGTCGTGATTTAAGCACGCGTTCGAGAATCTCAACTGCCGCGAGTTCAAATCCTAGCCACACACTTCTGACTTTTCCAAGTTATGGGTATAAATTTAACGTACTTTAACGTTAAATGGAAAAATCGTGATGAAACCTGCATACGTAAAAGTTCTTAGGATTTTTTAAGTTAGTCCGTCAACCTGCACTAGCCCAGCATTGTTGACTAAGGACTTAACCCTCTCAATTGTAAAAAAAGTCCCTGCTTAGCAGTAAGACGTATATAGGATGATGATGATGATGATGAGCGCCAAAAGCCGGTGATAATGTGACCGCGATTGTGAACTAAATGATACCATTAAGAGAATGCGATTGACATTATTTAGTAAGGAGTAATGTATGTACCACTAGTAAATACTTTATATGGACGTCGTGTTTAAAGCCTATTACCATTCTGATGCATAAAGTTCTCAAGGTTAGCATCTGTTAACACATGCCAACAGTAAATGCAAATTTAGATGATATAGGTACTAGTAAAAAATATATTCTATCCAAGTAATGCATTACTCGTCCAAATGTAAAGATGTTTATGTGAATTTCTGCGTAAATATTCTGACATTGACATATCTTACTAAGTGATATTAAGGTTTTCATTTCGAAAATCTCATAAAAACGCCAATAGGCTCAATAGCAAATAAGAATATATCTGGCAAGTATTGTAACAGAAATGCCAATCGGAAAACATTTTTCTATCATACCTGTTAGCTGTTTTTTCGTTTGCGTGACAGGAATTAAACTCTAACTACAATTTAGACGATAGCAGAATAAATATATGTATATTACCTACATATGTATTTAAAATAGTGCCTCTACATTGACATTTGCAGGGTCAAATCGAAGTATTTGCGAATCACACCGGATTTATGTGGGAGATCGCACCGCAGTTTAGAGCTAAACTAGTTTTCGCCGAACATAGGTGAGTGAATTATGAATATACGTATTATCAAACGATTACACGTTTATAAATCTTTTGAATCACGTACAGAAGTCCTACGCCGTAAAAGTACATGTTAGGTGTACCTAAATGAGACGTCCAGCATTTTTTTGAGCAAAGAAATTCTATCTTTCATTCCTCGACATGTTCATTCCTGCTAACACGCTTATACACGATGCAATCACACGACGAGAAAACGAAATAAAGGGAGTTTAGCCAAGAATTGATTTAATTCTTATTATTATTACTAATGTAGCTATAAAGTTCTTATTTTTGAAGGCATATTTACTGCGTCATGTATGAGTACGGTACTGCGTACTGGGATAAGTAGATCGTTCCATACATTGAATGTCAGGAAACCAGTACGATTATCTCCATCGACACAATGATAGCAGACTACGCAGGCTAATATATGTTCATGTAATACTAGGCTTGGCCCATAACTCAATGTAAAGTCTTTTAAAAACTTTCAGGGTTTTATAAAAGATAATAAATAGGCAAGCACCAGGTTTTTTTTTATAATAAATTCGTATAAAACTATCTATACCAAGCAGAAACGTAACTGTAACATCTGAGGCCCGAGGCAAACTTGGATGGGCCCCCCAGTGGATAATTGGCCCTTCCAAAAATGTATATTTTCAAGTACTTCGGTACAAAACTAAGCTTGTGCCCTATAAGACCGGGGCCCTTTTGGGTCCGAGGCTCATGGCATTTTTCCAGACCTACCACCTTGTTATGCTACTGATACTAAAGTTAAGCGTAAAAACAAACTACAGAACAAAATGCATACTATCAAAGCTTTAGAAAAATACTGATAAGTTACAAGACTCATAAATATCGAGATCAAGTGACGATGTTCTTTTGTTTCCAGATACTACGGTCAGTCGATGCCGTACGGGGACAGATCTCTAGATAAGGAACATATAGGATATTTGACATCTGCGCAAGCACTAGCTGATTATGCTGACTTAATTAACTTCCTTCAAGGGAATTCTTTGAAGCCCAGATACCCGGTTATTGCGTTCGGTGGTGAGTAAAGATTACAAATTTTAATTGATAGTTTAATCCTCTCTGGGCGACACTTAAAGCTATTAAATTTATACTACTTCTGATTTATATCAGACGTTCTAACTAGAGTATCTAGCAGCAAAGTACAAGCAAACCGTTATTTTCCAATGACATAATCTCGCTCGCTTGAAAAGTGGTAAAAGTGAAACACGGAGTTTAAAAATGTGGGAAACGGTAATAGAATCTCACTTCATTGATTAAAACTTAGCATGCGAAACTAGAACTTCAAAATACATCTGGGAAAACAGTCGTGTGCATGTCGAAATGAAAATAGATGTGTAGATGTGTCATCAATAGATACAACGCCTACATTTAATTCCTAGAAAACTTCGTATCACTGGTATAACCCTCTCCATGGAAGAGGAAGCCCATGCTCAACAGTATAGTCTGATAATGAACTTCGCATCAATAACTACATTCACCCCTTCCAGGGTCCTATGGAGGCATGCTCTCCGCGTACTTCCGAATAAAGTACCCTCACATAGTCGCCGGCGCCATCGCTGCATCAGCCCCCATTCACATGTTCACCGGAATGGTTCCCTGCGAAGTGTTCAACAGGATAGCCACGTCCAACTACAAGGTCGCTGCTCCGAACTGCGCTGAGAATATCAGACAGTCCTGGAGCGTTATCAGGTATTTGTTTCCTTGTAGCCATTTCTAAAACAAAATATTAAGTTCGTGTGAATCTGGGACCCGATTGGTTAATTTTAATTTCAAATCTTCAGAATGGCTACACAGATAATGGCAGGAATGTCCTTCACAGATTTCTGATGCTTTTAAATTAAAATGCCTATTTTGTTTAAAAAAAACTACATGATGAGATTCTATTCTACATACCGCGATTTTATTTATATTAGGCATAAAACAATATTTTTATACACGAATATTGCTTAGCTCGTATAAAAAAATTAATTAATATGATTGAGTATGTAATATGAGGTAATAAACAACCAATGTTAAAGACCTATCAATCTGACACTCAGGAATGTGCGACCAACGCAAACAATTCCGTTAATTTTCCATGCATTTGTTGAACACGCATTGTTACTTTATGAAGCAATTTCCTGGTACATAGAATCAAAACACATATTAAATGACAATACAGGATCTGAATCAACAATGAAGAGGATCAAATTGAGAGTTCTAATCTCTTCTATTTGACACAAAATTCAAACTAACTACGATTGTATCTCTGAAGAGAGCAGTAGAAATGAATTCCTGCATCCATTTTAAAGCTTCTCGTTTTAAGGGCCAGTTTATTTAGGGCATATTTTCATATTCCCAGCTGCTAAAGAGATTTTCATATCAGAAACATCTAATAACATTTTCTTCGAACTGATAATTCCGTAGATCACACTCACCGAACTTATTCCCGCGAAACTAACCAGAAAGCTTTATAGATCTAGAATTTACCGTTCCCTAGATATATAGGCAGTTTATTACTAAGTTATATGTTTTAGGAGCTACGCAGCAACGACGAATGGTACCGAATGGCTCCACAAGAACTGGGGTCTGTGCGGCGCGGCAAATTCTAGCATCAATGTTGAGGCTCTGGTGGATTTCCTAGAAGACATGTATGTGACGATGGCGATGGTAAATTACCCGTTCGCCTCAGACTTCTTGATGCCGCTACCAGCACAGCCAGTGACAGTCGCCTGCCAACACTTGAACGGGTCGTTGAAAGGAGAAGAACTTCTGACGGTAGATGTTTTATTAGGAGTCTTCTTCTTCTTCATCTTCATCAACCCATACATGCCCACTGCTGAGCACGGGTCTCCTCTGCCATTGAGAGGGTTTAGGCCATAGTCCACCACGCTGGCCTAAAGCGGGTTGGCGGACTACACACCTAAGAAATTCCTAAGAACTCTCAGATGTGCAGGTTTCATCACGATGTTTTCCTTCACCGTTAAAGCAAGTGATAATTCAATGTGAATACACACATAACTTCGAAAAGTCAGAGGTGTTTGCCTGGGGTTCGAACCCGCGACCGCCGAGATTCTCGACCGCGCGCCTAAACCTCGAGGCCATCACTGCTAGGAGTAGGAACTATAAATTGCCTATAGTCTGTTCGTGATTTAGTGCAATGAGTACAGACTACAGATGTAAATAATGTGTAATAAAATGTTCGTGTGCTAAAGTTCCCTTAAAAATTTTCTACTTTCAACATTTTTTGCAGGGTATTGGAAAAGTTCTATCAGTATTTACGAACAATAGTAAAGAATGCTTAAATTACACACTCGGCGACAATTATGGGAATTTGAACGCGAGTGGATGGGATTATCAGGTTAGTCTATTACTTTTTTTAAGTACACAAAGCTTTTTAGTTCTTTAGCAACATGATCTACGTAACCCACTTTTACTTGTCGATAAAACTATCACCTATAAAAAATGAGCATACAATTTCTGTGAGCAAGATTGTCTAAGGCTGAACTTGGAGTTTCTTGCTTCGTCGTGATGGATTTAATGAAGGATTGTATGGGTTTTGCTAAATATAGTATTGGTTTAAATCTGTCATAACCATACATTTATACATTAAATAGCAGTAGTGTATCCTTTCTATGATCACCTAAAATTTTGCCTCATTTTCTTTTGCTTAGACATTCATAAACCCCTTACAACAAAACATGACATGGTTAAGGCAAGTTTACACGACAATCATTTTACTTTCAGGCTTGTACAGAAATGGTGATGCCAACATGCACAAGTGGAACAAACGATATGTTCGAACCATCTCCTTGGAATTTCACTGAGTTTGCCGAGTCGTGCCACAAGAAGTACAACGTATACCCTCGCCCTGAGATGGCCAGGATCGAGTATGGAGGGAGCTTGCTGCAGGCGGCCAGCAATATTGTCTTCAGCAACGGGTTTAGAGACCCTTGGACTGCAGGTGAGACATCAAACTACACGATGTGTTACTATACTATACTCAGCCTATCGCCGTTCACTGCTGAACAAAAAGTGTGTTACAAAAAGCCAAAAATCCCAAGCTATTTTATAAAGAAAGTTTAGGTAATTTTTATTAGTTTATGATGAAAAAATCTAGCTAAAACCAAATTGAATTGACGTTACATTTTGTTTATTTAAATTAAAGCCTTATGTAATTCAACCCTAAACATTTTTTCCAATCGCTGGTATTCCTGAGTGAATTGGCAGAGGTGCATTTCTCATTACAGAGAGTCTCCTGATAGACAAACCAACAACACTTTGTCTTCCTGGAACCAATTTGAAATTGTTATGTTTTTAAAAATAAATAGTGTAAATTTTTCACTCATTTATTTTCAGGAGGAATCTTAAATAATTTGAGTGATACGGTAAAAGCGGTGCTTATAATTGACGCAGCCCACCATTTGGACTTGATGCCAAGCAATAGCGCTGACCCCGATTCCGTGAAAGAAGCCAGAGAGGAGCACAAAAAAAACATTCATATGTGGATTCACCAGTTCAGCGAACGGATGAGGCATCATAGATCATAGAGCCTCTAACAGGACATATCTACTAATGTTATGTTTTACACCTATTTCTATAATAAAAAAAATTAAATGAATGTGTTATTTTTTTGTCTTTCAAACTTATAATATTTTTATAATGAGACAGGAGTTACCATGGACTTGGAGTTACTTAATACAGTTACACCAACTCCAATCGACAAGAAATATGAGAAATTATTTATTGTTTTTAGACTGCAATAGAGTTACACTAAGCATTCTTTTTAAAATCTCATGGTTTCCATCTATCATTTTCCCTCGCTTCTTGCCCAATTGCTACGATGAACAGCGTAAAATCATTATCTCATAAATTCAGTAATATAACGCCGATACCAGCGATTTTACCTTTCATACCTACAGACGCCAACTTTTAAAACATTTACTTATATCGTTAAAAATATACAGATATATATTTTTTAATCCATGAAAAAGAATGAGGCAATGACTATGTTTTACCGGGAATAATTGATAATTTCTAGGTAATGTAATAAACCACGCAGATGTATCTAATCTACATGTATCCCAAAGTCCGATGTCGTTTGCCTCAATTTTATCTTTATCCTTATAGTAATCAAGAAGTTCATTGTATTTTTTTCTTCAAAGTCAACAGCTTAAGTACTAAAAATTCATATCAAAAAGCAATCTTTTTCACTTCGACCATAAAACTAAATATGCAACAAATAAACAAGCTTCCATGGCATAGATGTCTTCGTATAAAAGTAAAAAAAAATAGGGCCAAGGAGAATCATCAACTGACCGAATCACGACTAAAATCCCGCTTACGTAGTATAATTAAGCAACTTTAAGCTTTTTGGCGTGCACAATTCACACACAATTATTTTTTAAATAAAAACTGAACCAATATTTAAACTAAAAGTTATATTTTTACAACAGCTATGATAGCGCCACCAATTAAACTTATTCAAACTTACTAAGCATGAAAGACATTGACATATTTGACATTTCAGAATTTAAGGTTACAAAAATCAAAAACCCAAACAAACAAAACCCGGTTTTTAGCTTTTAAGGGAAAATGTCTACAACATGTAAATACTGCAATGAAGAAGAAAATAAGCAATCTCGCCCAGGTCTAATATGCGAGGCCTGTGTGTGTTTTGTGCACCTAACGTGCCTTCAAAGACCGGGAACGCCTGGCGATTTTGTGTGTGATGTGTTTTTCGATTTCCTTTGCGAGGATTGCTCTCCAAATAAAGCTGAAGTATTCACAAGAAACAAATTTCCTTGGTAAGCTAGCTATAATGTACCCTTGAAGAACTTTATTTAAACCAATTGCATACAAAACTTAAAATATAGGTATATGTTGCGTCGCAAATTTATGTGTTATATTCAAAACCTTAGCACCTTTATAACGTTAAACAAAATTGCAGTTGTCCCTATATATGACATTTTCTCACCAAAGTAAATGCAACTCTTTTAAGTATGATTGCCAAAAATAAAACATCTGGAATTAGATCTCAAATATTTAAAGCTCCTACGTTAATTTTGGCAGCAATTGCCTACTGGTTTTTAGACTGCCTTATAATATTGCTGATTAATATACCAAATAAATAAAAAAATGCAGACAAATTGACAACCTCCTCCTTTTTTGAAGTTGGTTAAAAAAATTCATCACATATGCTTTTATTTTCTGCAGGGTTAATGTAATCTACCTGACACTAAGCCACCTTAGCAACCACTCGTACTGCATCAGCAACCATGGCTACTTCCACTACAAGACCCACATCTGTTCTTTCATTGACAGAAATTGGCAATCACTGTTTGGGCTGCAATCGTAAGTTGCTTTAATATATATTTGTGTAATTTCTTGTTAATTTTATTACTTATTAAATAAACTTAATAATAATCCCATATACTACTATTAAAGCTTAATACTAATATTCTTATTTAATGAAAATGTTACTACAAAAAATTGGACCTAAAAATTTAATTTCGATAAGAAAATGATATAAAACAGTTGCTAAGAAAAATATAATTAATGTACATGTATGCATAGAGGTTCATAGAAAAAATTGTCATAGAGTATATGAATTATTAACAATGTTATATAATTTCAGAAAACAGAAAAAGAACTGGGTTGGCACAATAGCTGGTGTTCTGTCTGTCTACAACAAACTATTTTTTAAGTCCGGATCTGTAGCGTTGGGAGAAACAGGCTGGTGGCGACTGCTCCATAACTTCTCACCTGCCGTAGCCGCTCATATTAGTAAGCATAATGTTTCTTTAAGATACAAATATTAGAGGTCAAATCACAGAACAGCTGAATAAAAAATTGAAGGGAAATAGACAGTTTTGTATGGGGATGAGTGCCCCAGCTTGTCTGTCACCTATTCATTCTACTAAGATTACATGACCAATGAAAAAAATTGAGACAAAAATAAAGAGCTGCTATTGGTTGTTACACATTTAGAAAAGTCTTGATGTTACATAATATATGCCACCCAAATCACTAAAAATCTACGGTATCTATCTATGGTTTAATAATTGACGTAAATTAATCATCTAATATTATTTATCTTATTTTTTCAGTCCAGGAGGTGGCTCGTGATAAACCCAAGAACCGCCCACGCAATCAAATATACCTGGACAAAACATTGTTTTTAACAAAAATTATAGAAATGGGTTAGTATGCCATACTTCACACATAATTATATATAGCAGAATATGAAGCTGCAGTAACTAATGAAAATAAAAAAATACGGGATGTATTTAGACCGTGATCGGAAACTGAGGCAGGTAATAGCGACAGTGATCACAAAACCATTGGCGTCAAAAAAATCCCGGCAAAAAAAAAAAAAATTGACGTTTTCCAATCAAAGCACATACATTTAATACAGATGTGATGGCTGCATGGAATTGTCTGAATACGCCCTATATATTTTATTTATTTGTGTGTCTGTTTGTCTGTTGCATTTTGCTCTTATAAAATAGACATAATATTAAAATGATTTTTTTTTCAAACTCCACAATTAGTAAAGTCATGCCCAATTTTTCCAGTCATGTATTCAAGGTAATCCATAATGTTTATATAATAGTATGTGTATAGGCTACAAAGACCTGATCACCGGGGACGCGGAGGCTGATTGTCCGCTGGTGCCGTGCAAGAAGCGGCGCGTGGACTCGGACGAGTTCAGCGCCTCCAGCACCTCCGTGTACGACCACTTCGACTCCGACAGCAGGTAATGTCCCACCAGGTAATATTACTAGCTTCTGCAGCTATAGTTTTTTTATGTGTGTTGCCAGGTGGCAGGGTAAGAATACTTTCTCTTTTAATTTTTTTTTTTTCTATAATATGCTTCTTACGAAAATGTGTCGTTCTTGGGTAGTTGCGTAATAAATATATAAGTAGTATTAGCTTCGAGATTAGGACGTGCAGTTGAGAATCTCAGCGGCCCCGGGTACAAAACATCATCCCGAAGATACACGATCTTAATGGTGTTTGAAAACATCGTGATGAAACCTGCACACTTAAAAGTTCTTAGGAATTTCTTAGGTGTGTAGTCCACCATCCCACACTAGTCCAGCGTGGTGGACTAAGGCCTAGGCTCTAGTGGAGGCCCATGCCCAAGTATATGGGTAGATGATGACGACAACATAAATCATGATCCGATGTTATCGCATTACAGGAATGAGATACTAGATGAGTCCGTGTATGAAGATTCTATGAACGCCATCGTCAAAGACGGGCCTTTCTCTGACATCGAGTTCAAGGGTTTCGACTTCACGCAGGCGAACCATTTGCTGCCCGTCCAGGTAACATTATTTTGTATGGGATGTTGGATATAAATTCATTCTATTATTTTCCTCAAAAAAAGTATTAGATTGGAACCGCCACTGAACATATTAAAATAGTCAGTGGTCTTTAATTTTCTTTATCGTCAATATAATTTTGGTTGCCAATTTTTTTATTTTATTTAAATATTAATACATTACAAATCAGCATTGATCATATCACTTACATTTCGTTTTAAGTAATATTAGAAAAATAAATAAAATAATCCAATTTTCTTTCAGAGTGACTCTTCAAGCATAACATCACTGCAACAAGGACAACTATACTACGATTCGGACTCCCGAAGCTCAGAACACGAGAAAAAGCCGCCAGAGCCGAAGCCGAAGAAGGCCGAAGAAAAGCCGATAGTCAGAAGAGAGTCTCTATTCTCCACTCAACTCAATTCAGTAGACATGCCTTGGGTAGGCAATTTGCCTGAACCTAGGAAAGATTTGGTTCCTATGACACAGTATGAAGAGATACAGCTGTTGAAACAGGTGGAAAACATGATACCGAAAGTCAGAGACCCTAATAAAAAGGCTTATCTATGCAGGCTTAAAGCAAAGCTGGCTTTAAGGCGCTTGAAGAGGCACAAGCATCTACCTATGTTTGACTTGGATAGGTAAGTTTACTGTTTAGTTGTCTTTAGGAATTATTGTGTTTTGTTTACTTGCTTGTGGAACGAGTGTTTTTGCTATCCACAAATTTTTGCTAGGGTCTGGGTATTTTTAAAAACAAAAAGCCTTTCGTAGCTTTTGATACCACATACAACAAAGTTATGTATGGAGTCAGAACTATGTATGTAAATGTTTAAGTTTTTTAGTCTATGTAAATATATAAATAACAATGTAAATGATGGTTGGGTATATTGTGGCATTAATTATGTTTCATATTTACAGAGCTGTAAAATTACTCGGCGGCTATGTGACGGAAGACTCAAAATCATCGTCCAACGTGGAGAGGGTTCTCGACAGATTCCAAAGATCTGTAAGTTATTTTTTTTATTATTTATTCCGTTTTGGAATATTCAAAAAGATGATAATTTTTTTGATTTTTGAATAGTTTATTTTTGCCGTCACTAAATCGGTTAAATATGTAGATTGGTGTATCTAACATTTTGTTCATTCATGATGGAAAAAAATGAAACGAAATTAATATGTTATGACTAATAGAATCTAGTCTTTATTATTCTATCCATCTTTAATACTTGTAACCGCTACATACATGTATGTTTATTTATAAGAAATAGCTCTTTCATGGTAGTTACTCAAATTGTTTCAACCACCCTCCCCTCTATAATGGTAGTCAATTAGTTAGCAATTTATCACTAGATTTAAGAGCTTAAGAGAGCAGCTCTAGATTTGAAAAATAGTATATAAATTGACGAATCAAAAGTACTTGTAAAAGTCTATTTGAATAAGGAAGATTTGACTTTGACTTTGATCTTCACCTTTAGTACCTGATGGACAACCTATGCGGCACTATCGCGAGTACGAACTACGGGACCCTCCTACTGTCGCACGTGGAGGCTGCGCCCTTCCGCTCGGCCTACTCGGGCGCCACGCTGAAGCCCTACATCCGAAGAGACGCCGACACCACGCCCACATGGCTCAAACTCACCGATGAGTTGCTCAGGAAGACTAATAAGTAAGGCAAAAAACAAACTTTTATTTTCGTCGAGAAACTTTAAACATGTTTTGCACCACCTTTGAAACGTCGGATTCACTCGAAATTTGGCATTATTATTGGCGACCGGTGACAATATAATATTTACACCAAAAAATTAAAAAAAAAACAAAAACCACGCTTCTATAGAAGATCCATAAAAAAAAAAACAAATATTGGGGCAGAAATGCCTACCTCTTCGGAGAATACAACTGTGTTTTTTTTAAGTCAATTTTCTTAATGCTCAGGCACATAAAAGGGTACGAGCCCCCACCAAGAGCTACGATAGACTATTGCTACGTGAAGCCACAACATATAGCGGCAGTGAATAACCTCTGCGCACAGTTCTTCTGGCCCGGGATTGACTGTATGTATTATTATTTACTAGTTTATTGAGTACTGCATTATACATTATCACAAAACCCTGTTCTAATTACCGTCTGTCAATGATGTCTACAAACCCACGAAAAGGGCCCACATACATTTATTCTTATTTAAATCCACCTTTTAGGTGACTAGTGAAAGATAATTAATGTTTTTTTTTACCATAATCTAATTGTACCACACTACAATTAGCCATTAGCCAACTTACCATAAGCAAGTGTGGGTTCTTTCTACTTAATCCTAGGTCTTTTGAAAGATCGTATTACATTCCATTTATCTCAAAAGGATTGACTATGTTAGAGTGTTTGTGAGATGTCACCGTGTCAACCGTCATGAAACCATATACCTACTTCTATTTGCTTGACACGGGTGTCCTCTACACAAATGTTTCGGTTTTGGGTTTGTGAGACCGAAAGTCTCTCATAATTTCTGATACACACAGCATTCGTATGTTAGCGTGAGGTCTGAGCTATATATGTGACTTGGATGTATTTTTTATTACTATTGTATATGGGCTGATGATGAGGATAACGATGAGGACGATGATGATGGTGATGATGATGATATGTCAGTGACGGAGGCGCTGCAGTACCCCGAGTTCAGCTGCGTGGTGACGTACAAGAAGCTAGTGATAGCGTGCGCGTTCCTCGTGCCCGACGCGCACTACAACACCGCGTACATCTCCTTCGTGCTCACCCGACCGGAGTGGAGGAACGCCAACATCGCATCGTTCATGCTCTACCATCTTCTGCAGGTCAGTATGTATATACAAAATCATCGAATATGACGTAAAAGAAAAAAAAAACAAAATTTTGAAAACAAAAAATAACAAAAAGTTAACAAAAAAACAATAATAAGGCATTTTAATGGACAACAAAAATCAACAATACCATCAAAATAGACAACACCTTGGGGCCAATTTCAAGAGTTTGTCAACCACTAAAATTATCTTCTGCTTGTGCCAACCCTAGGGCAACAGATTTTGATTCCTCTGAATTTATAAAAATAAAGGAATCACTCATCTAAATGTATAGAAGCGTTATGGCTTAGTTGACCATGCTAGCCTAGTGCAGGTTGCTGGAAAATGCTACCTAAGATATGAGTTGTAGAAAAGTCTATGGGTTGCAGCTTTCCTTACTATGATTTAAAAGCTATACTACATGATTATATTAGTGGAATAAGTAATTGAAAACCTATTTGTGTACATAATAATCATAGGGACAATTTTATAATGACATAATTATTTTCCACAGACATGCACAGACAAAGATGTGACACTTCATGTGTCACCAACAAATCCTGCCATTTTCTTGTATCAAAAGTTTGGATTCAAAGTAAGTATTGTGGATCATATTAATAGAATAGTAAAAACAGTGTGTCTGGTTGTGAAAATGCAGTCTTTAATTTCCCCTCTCATGTGAACATATACTATAAGTGATAATTAATTAATATGTGTTAATACTGAATGAATCTTGAATATCTTATAGAAGATATTAAAAAGAAAAGTCTAAAATTATTATAATAATAAAAGCTAAGTTTTTAAATTATAAAACTATGCATGTTGTGTGTATTTATTATTTTATTAAGTAGTCATATGACTTTGATTGACACTAGGTGTGTGGTTAGTGTTTTAAGATTATTTACAGCACTTTAGTTACAACCAATACTATCTAAATTTAGATTTTAGAGGCTTCACATTTCTTAGGTGGCTGATAACAAACTGTCAAAGAAAAACAAGTCTTGGAATACAGATTTTATTTACAATGGTTTACTAATGAAACCTTCATACAACAAATAGTCATAGATTTTCCTTGTTTTGTTCACATCAATTTTGACAATCCTTCTTGCATCCAGTAACCGAAGGTAACCTGTTTTGCTATTCTGAGCTATCAACTGCTCTTTGATGTCCAAATAATTCTCTGGTATCAATCTCAAGTTAGAGCACAGTATCTTCTCAGTTTCAGTGAGACGGGTAAATCCAGGTAAATCAACAATTTCAAGAGGCATTGAGGTCCTTTTGTATTTCAATAGTTGATTATTTTTACCAAACATTGCAGAACTCTTTGCAGGGGATTGATTTTCAAACTTCTTGGACATAACTGATGTTGCATGTCTCTGCTCTTTAACATGCATGTCATTGTCTTTCTTAAGTTGTTTGTATATCCTTGCAGCATAAAGGGTTCTTATGCCATTCCTTCGGTATTCACACAGCCTTGATATTCTTTGAATTAATTCATATTCCAAACTTATGGACTCCATGAATGAGTCAAATTGAATGCCAGTCATAAACTGCATGAAACTGAGTAATCTTTCGGCTTTTTGTCTTGTCATGGTTAAGTCATATTTTTGCACCCATGCATTTAACTTATTAAGCATTATAAGCCCATGATTTTGTATAATCTTGTATCTCCTTCGCCTTTCTTTCAATCTGGTATTTAATGCTTTCACCAATGACACTTTCAATGCATCCATACATTCATCATCTTCATCTGAGTGATTGTCTTCTATGTTGAAAATGCTCTCTGCATTGTGATCATAACTAAACTCAAACTCTGATCTGTATGCATTATATCCCGCTAAATGTTGATCTCCAGAGTTGTTTCTTGGTGGGTTTGTACTTACTTCTGTATTGTACAAGTATGGTATGAGGGGCTTGGGAAACAAAGACTCTTTAGTTTCTGGCAAACATTTAAGTTCTTTACACTGAACATTTTCTATGTAATACTTCTTATAATGCTCCTGGCATTCTAATTTTGACCGTGTGTGCACACTTTTTGATATTTCTTCCCAATTACCGTAACCATATGTGGAGAGTGCTGTAAGTAATTTACATTCTTCCTTTGCTGACCAATTGCAATTCTCGAAAAGCGGAAAATCATTTCTTCTGACGGCGTATTTGTGGTCATTTTTGTGGACATTTGTTTCCTTTCCGGCCGCGAAACAGCCAGAACAAAGGTTTGTTTCACATTCACAACACTCGATATACGGTTCGTGAGCTACCTCCGCACACACCTCACACTTCGTTTGCAATACATCACTGGTCATCATTTTTCAGGTAGAGGAGCTAATACAAGACTTTTACGAGAAGTACTACGACATTGATTACAAAGGATGCCGGCACGCACTGTTTCTACGACTTGTTAGATGAATAAACTCAAAATTAAACAAGTATTTTATTTCAACTCACTATTCCTGTGTATATTTCTACGCACCTATAATACTGGAACACTTAGTAAATAACCACTTTAATAAATTAAGATACCGTTGGTAATCAACTATAATAATAATAAATAACCAACGATTTGCATCAAGCATAGCAATATGACATTATGTATAGAAACAAAATAATCAATCGTAACACGTGGTTCATAAGACTCAAAATTGCTAAAACTGGAATAGATGAAGGAAAATAAGATCAAATTGTCAATGTGACGTTAAAGTGTTGTCAATTTAGAAAATTGAAACCAACCTCTTTCAAACAATTCTATTTCAGGTTCAGTTTCAACTTTAAATAAAACAGCGTAAAAGAAAAGCGAAATAGGTACTTAATAAATGTAAAAAATATTAATTCTTGAATCATTTATAACAAGAAGTAATTGAAATATTCTAGAAGGAAACGTGAATCTTCGACCTATGATCTTTCTACCAACCACTCACGTGTTTATTTGTAGGTCGATAAAAACAACAAAAGATATTGCCTGCGTTAATAAATTGAACCGAGTCACATGCACATAGAGATTAAAATTGAATTTACACGTCCGTAGTAATAACTACTTTATATGAAGTTATGTGCAACTTTAGAACTTGGTTACTGTGGTTTACAATCGTATCTTATAGAACTGCATTGTATAACTTACATTCAAACAATAACTTACATTCACGGTTTTATAAATATGTAACATCCTTTTAGTCTACTTATCCCTACATTTTTCTAATATATAAACACCTGTTCAATACTAAAAGAATTTTGATATGATTTATCATCAACCAACCGCGATTTTTTTAAAGAAATCTTATATAATATTATACGTACTTACTGATA
The DNA here is from genome assembly GCA_030295005.1 of Cephonodes hylas. Classification (NCBI taxonomy): domain Eukaryota; kingdom Metazoa; phylum Arthropoda; class Insecta; order Lepidoptera; family Sphingidae; genus Cephonodes; species Cephonodes hylas. The sequence goes on from AP025362.1 coordinate 15,557,254, forward strand.
CATTTTCTAGAAAAAAAAATCCTTCAATGTTTGGGATATAGTTAGGTTTACCTACAAAAAATATATAGGTAGGGGAAAACCTACGCTGATGCGAATCGCGAAAAAATTGAAATGGAGGTAATCTATATTAAATTGAACCCTGTCATTACCGTAAATGAGACATTATTAAAACTACTTAATTTTCAGAAACTAATTCCTAATTATAATCATTAGACTTTGGGATGCGGCTATAATCTTTAACCATTAATAATCAAAAAAATGTTTTACAATCCAGTAAATAATTCTATAACTAGCAAACGTAATACGATTAAAATACACAAATGCAACGTTTAAGTCTTTTTGATAAATTGACAAGTGGCCATCAAACGATATTGAGCATTTTACGTTATAAGAAAAAAACGAAATGAATTAGATTTCTTTTGAAAGTACATTTTTTGGCCGCTTCGCTGCTTTAACACGTACATCTTAATTATGATTGTCATACCTATGAATCCAACAAAAACGTAACATCGGCAAAAAACATTTATCTGACTCCGTACATTTACTCAAAATAGGTACCTCAGACCAAAAAATATTAAAAGCAGTATTTTTAAAACCACGCGTGTATATAATACAGCTCCAAAGATCTTATTACAATTTTTACACAACTTTTATAATATTATTCACCAAACACATATGTAAAAGGAATTTTCAATTAAAGTAACATGGGTATTCATATCCTATTTTTCGCTTAAATGTTTTTACTATTTTAGCAGTCTACACTCTAAAATAAATTTGTAAAAGAAAACATACTTTTTATTTTGTCAAAACGCACATAGGAAACTTACTGATTTTAATCGGGGTGAGAAAATGACGTGAACTCATAGATTTTTGAACACATAAATTTATAGTTATCTCTTTCTTACTCAATGAAACTAACTATACAGCTTTTATTTTTTATCTCTTTTCCACGCCGAGTGAAGGTCCCAGAATGTTCTAGACGTTTTAATGTATATATTTTGGCGCGACGACAGCGCTGCGTTTCATTCAATTGTGAAGTTGCTGATGTGAAGTGTTGAGTTGTGTTGTGTGTGAATAATTTTATAATTTCGCTTTTTTCTGCTGACTGGATTACTAATTGAAGATACTATTGCTGGTGAGTATTATATTAGTATATTTTACTGTTTCTCCCATTTGGAATTTTTATGTAATAATGGTAAACTTGCCAAAATTCGAATTTTATTTTGCGCGCATGATCGTGCATCACCAAAAAAGGTGTCAGCCGTCCGGTGGCTAACGGGAGGTTTTCTTTTTGTTACAGAATAACTCTTCAAAATGGGCAAAGACTATTATAAGATATTAGGATTATCAAAAGGCGCATCCGATGACGACATTAAAAAGGCGTACAGAAAGTTGGCACTGAAATACCATCCGGACAAGAACAAGGCGCCTGGCGCCGAGGAGAGATTTAAAGAGGTTGCAGAAGCGTATGAGGTGCTCTCGGACAAGAAGAAAAGGGAGATTTACGATGCTCATGGTGAAGAAGGTCTCAAGGGTGGTATGGGCGGCCACAACGGGCCAGGTGGCGGCCAGTCCTTCTCGTACACATTCCACGGAGACCCGAGGGCGACGTTCGCGCAGTTCTTCGGGTCGGCCAGCCCCTTCCAAGCCTTCTTCAACCTGAACGGAGGTGGCGGCGGCACCACAATGTTCTTCGACCGGGATATGGACGTCGATATGGATCCGTTCGCGAACATGGGCATGGGACAGGCGCGGCCTGGTGGCCCCGGCGGCGCGTTCCGCAGCCACAGCTTCAACTTCCACGGCTCGCCCGGCAGGAAGGAGAAGACTCAAGACCCACCCATCGAACATGATCTGTACGTGTCACTGGAAGATATCGCGCGCGGCTGCGTGAAGAAAATGAAGATCTCTCGTCGCGTAATTCAGCCCGACGGCACCTCGAAGAAAGAAGACAAAGTGCTGACTATTCACGTGAAGCCCGGCTGGAAAGCTGGCACGAAGATCACTTTCCAGAAGGAGGGTGATCAGGGCCGCAACAAGATCCCCGCCGACATAGTATTCATCATCAGGGACAAGTCGCATCCACTGTTTAAGAGAGAAGGCAGTGATGTCAGATACACAGCAAAGATATCACTCAAACAGGTAAGATTCCATTGCTTATTGTCATTGATTCACCTAAAAACCACATATAAACTTTATTGACTGGAAGATAATGCCAGAGGCATTAAGTCCACCTTTACAAATAATTGTAATAAGTGTAAATAAATAAATAAATAAACTGTTGTGTCAATTAACATTTGTAACAAGTTGAAACTATAGATTATTCTAGAATGAGTTTGTTGGCCATCTGTAACATTTTGAATATAACAAGTATTTGTAGATAAATTAATTTTGCAATTGAGCGGCTGTATATGTGGGACATGCAGTGTGTTGCATTCTTGCCACATCTTGTATAAACAATATTGATAAGGTTATTGCATGTCTAGATCAGACTGCAGTTGTTGACATTAGGATGTTAATTGGTGTGAGTCACAAGTCGCTGACCCAAACTTTCCTTTGTTGCAGGCTCTATGTGGAACCATCATAGAAGTACCTACCATGTCAGGCGAGAAGTTGACAGTCAACCTACAAGGAGAAATTGTCAAACCTCACACAGTCAAGAGATTCCCGGGATATGGTTTGCCTTTCCCCAAGGAACCCACAAGAAAAGGTGACTTGCTGGTTGCCTTCGACATCAAATTCCCAGATCGCCTATCATCTGGAATCAAGGAAATACTCATGGATACATTACCCAATTAAAGTTCTAGAAAATTCTCATTGGTCCAGATTTAAGTGTATAACGATGATTGTTCTGACACCTCTGACTAGAAGTGCTGGCTTAAAGAACTATCTGACCAAAGCATGTCGGAAGGCCTTCAGCATGGTTCACCAGGGTCACAAGGAGGACGGATTAGTCGCAGTTTGGACATGTCAGAACACCAGTTTTATATGCTCAAACCTAGTGATTGGACATTCCTACCCGAACCTGTAGGAACCTACTCCATGTTGCTGCCTAATTATTAGCTGTGTTATTCGACCGAGTGAATGATGGACATTTTTTGTTGCGGTTCTCGTGCGTTCTAGTACGGCGGACTGGTGTGAGTGTTGAATGCGATTAATTTAATTTAATTAAGTTGTACATATTTTTTACAACATTGTAAATATTGACTCGACAGTGATTGTAAGTTTTAAGTTTTGCGAAACTTGGAATTGACAATTGCGCGTGTGACGCCGCCGAAATAGTGTTGGAAGATGTGGCTGCAATCCGGTCGCATACTCGATCTACTGTTTCGTCGGTTACGTAGGAAGTAGTGACAGTGAAAGTGGCCGGCTTATCACTTATAATTGCTGTTAAATGACTAATAAACAGACTTATGCCTATGGATGTGTTTCATTGTACGTGCATACTAATTCCTTACATAAGGTGGGAACTGGATTGGAGGGCAGGCGGTGGCGGCCCACGTAAAACTATTTTAGCAGATGCGAGCGCGCGCTGTAGTATACACGTGTCTGGAGTTAAACTGGAATGGACACTCGCCACCGGTACCCGCACGTGACTTTACCATCATGCAAATGCGCTGCTCTTTGTTTCATAGACTCACCTGCCACGTCTAAAATTATTCCAATAATCAGTGGCGTCCTGTCTAAAATAATTGAAACTTCACTTTGTAAACAAACCAATTAATTTTATGCTCGCTGATATACAAACTTAGAACTGATATATTTTTACACAGCCAGTGAAAAGGATTTTGATTTGTGTTGATATTAATATAGCTAATTGACGTATAAAATACATGTAGATATAACTTGATAATTTAATTACAATAGTCAATGACGTTGAAGAGGGCGTGGTTCAGGTTAACTGTTAATGACTGCAAAATTATAATAGTGGGACACGAGTATTTAATAACAAAAACACAATGTAACAGCTGTGCCGGGACGAAACGGCAATCTGTTGACATGGCCACCACGACGAACCTTGACGGTGGGCTAATGTTGCACAGCCACACAAGCAGCGGTTAAATAACTAGAATATTTCAAAACAATGCACTACACGTTTCTGTTTTACTGTAATACCGCAATGCGGTCAGATTTCCATTAACACTACACAGTAGCGGACAGCGGTATTAGAATCGCATACAAACATTACGATTTAAGATTAAACTGGGGAATTTGTCGTGACTGGAATATTTAGATGTCACGCTCTAACGGTAATCTTTTGGACAAATGAGACCTAATGTAAACATAAATCGGCGTTGATGTATGTAGGTATTGGCAACGGGATTTTAATATAATAAAGAATAACATTTAAAGCATTTTCACTTGACATAAATAAATAAATATATCCAACAGTTACACACATAGTTTTAACTAAGATCCAGTCTTGTCATGTGTATCAGAAACTAAGAGACTTCGCTCTCACAAATATTTGTGGATAACCCAAACATTTGTCTATTCTATCTATATGTCACAAGTTTGCTATTTGTAGTTACTGTATATTTGTAGTATTTTCAGTAATTTAGATACATATCGACATCTATATTTATATGGTCCAATTAATTATGATAATGTTACTCCAAACACATAATTATCCATTTAATTACATTCAAAATCCCCTTTATTCGTCTCAGAATTAAACTGATCGCTGGTGTAAAGGCCGCAAGCAGACTTGTGGAGGCCGGCCGCGATCTCTGACGTCACCGAGCAAAAATACCCGGCGCCCGCCCCCGCACTCGCTCTGGAGAAATGCAGCTTCAACATTTCACGATAATGTCCGTAAATTCTTCGTAATTTCTGTACGAAAATTAAGGATTATGTGCAGGTGTATAAGTTTGCATCTGTTTACAGAGTTCGTTACATAAATTGTTCCCATTCGTGTAAAAACCTTGGAAAATGTTTATGAAGATTAAATGTGTTTAAAATAGTCGTGTTGCCGTGACAAAAATAGAATAAGCATAAATATTAAATATTCTGCTCCATTATAAGTCAAAGTATTGCGTTATTTCCAATTATTCAGTGAACGATACTTATGTATAAATAATTCATTGATTGAATAATTTATAAAATATTTGAAGAGTTTGACCTGTGAAATTGCTGTTAATCTCCTAGTGATTACATTACTATTCGCTAGCTAGATTTCAGAATAGAAGAGAAAGACCTAGTTGATATTGAACGGGCACATAGATTTCTTTCAGCTTTAAAGAGTGCTGTAGTTAAATACTAATTATCCTCAATATTTGCTGACAATTGGTTGTTTATGCATCGAAAATATCAAACACATTATCATTTATATCTCAAACACACTGTTATACTTATATTTTATTGGCCAAAAAACTACAATTATTTTGTTTTTGATGTCACAAGGTCATCGAACCTAATGTTGGACAAATGACGTTTGTATTCATCTCTACTTAGAGATGACGACTCTTACAGAAAAGAAAAACGATTTTAACTGATCAAATCGCAATTTACAATTCTATTTTCAATCCAATCCACTAATTATTACTTGAGATAATATTTTTGGTTAGACTTTGATTTCTGTATATTATAGTCTCCTCTTATAGCTTATTTTCTGGGATAACCAACCATCTTAGCAAGTGATGTGACTGTGATAATCCCCTTTTCGACCTTGAAACCTTCTGTTTGTATTTGCTGATCAACGGGCCGTAACAGTTCAACGTTTCCAAAGGTTCTGATATATGTAGATTGTAGATATTAGAAACATTTGTATGAACCAATGCTTGTTTAAATAGCGTTGCATCCAACAGACTTTCAACAGCGGTTTCAATGGTGAGTATAAATATTGCAAATGTTCCATTAGTAACAGCCGCGCATCTAATTTTTTTGTTGGTTAATATTTGTATTTGTATTATGTTCATACGTTGGCCAGTGTATTCCTTAACCAAACATTGATACGGTATTTTCTATGGACTGAATTGAAGTTAGTTTTGTATTTTAAATAATTCTGTTAGTCACTGACCTAATGACTAATTTACGACCCCATTCCCTATTGTAAACTTCTCTTCTTCTTCATCAACCCATATACGCCCACTGCTGAGCCCGGGTCTCCTCTACAATTGAGAGGGTTTAGGTCCACGACGCTGGCCTAGTGCGGGTTGGTGGACTACACCTAAGAAATTTCTAAGAACTCTTAGGTGTGCAGGTTTCATCACGATGTTTTCCTTCACCGTTAAAGCAAGTGATAATTCAATGTGAATACACACATAACTTCGAAAAGTCAGAGGTGTGTGCCTGGGGTTCGAACCCGCGACCGCCGAGATTCTCGACCGCGCGCCCAAACTCGAGGCCATCACTGCTTCTAAACTATGTGCTTTTTAATTTCGTACGACAGAGAATATGCTATGAGAATAGGCCGATCATAATATTATAAATGAAAATCCTTGCTACTACTGAGAATAGAACCAGTGATCTCAGTCGCACATTACGTCCCGAATCCCGATAAAAGATACACTATTAAAATTATTTTAATTTCAATAATTACGATTTGCGTTTGTTGAGAAAAGTTAAAAAAAGTTTATATCTCATATTTGTAATGTACTATGAGAGCTGACATATATATGTATATATGTCAGCTCTCATAGTACATTACACATGTGTGTACATACGTACAAGCGAGATCATTCCTTCCGTATCACAAATGGGTACGGAAATCCTGACATGCTGCCAAAATTTCTGTTATGTTTTTCTTAAAATTAGTTCTAAACCTTAGTAAACCACTAGTTTTTACGATTTTTTAGGTTGCACCACGAATTTCTGAGGCTTTAATATCTGTATCGTTTTCCCTGTTTTAAAAAGTTGATGGTGGAATTTTATCTCTTGAAAATCCATTGTTACATATGATGAATCAGTAGGTTTTTGTAATCGCGTGCATAATTAATGGACACTTTATAATTATCTTGAACTTGTAGTCGGGTTTCCAGTATTACTCGTGGCTTTCCTTATCTGTTTCCTTCCATGCGTCACAAGTGACCACTGATCATAATAGTCGTGTAGTACGTACGTCATAATTGTTATCGGTTGAAAAACAATGTGTAGCATGTTTGACTCTTATAATTTGTGTGCAAAGGCTCTTAAAAATAACCTCAGTAATTGCTCCTGTGACGATAAAATTATTTACTTGCATAAATGCAATATATTCATGTATATAATTATTAATAGCTCTTACATAGTATAGAAAAATGGATAAGCGACTGAATATGACGAGAAATACCACGATAAAATTCTTGAAATGAAATTAAATGAAATGAAATAATATTTATTGAATCTATAAAATGTCAAATACATCACTTAGATTCAGTCATTTCAAATTTTACCACCCTGTTCGGAAGGCAGTCATCACTAGAGAAGAACGGGCAAGAAACTCTAGTGTTGCTCTTTTCCAATCAAGAGATAGCTTACAATATTGTTACAAAGACTTAATTTCCCGAATTAGAGCAGCTCATTGATACAAGATCAGAATATTGTGTTGCATATTAGAACAGCATAGTCATCTTAAATGGAGATACTGTCATCTAACCATCTTAGTCTTGGGATCCCTATTAAACAGGTTCCGGTGTAGATAAGTAACTTTGAAGCAAAGGTTTAGGTTTAGGTTTATATTATCCTTCAAATAATTTACGAATACAAATACGTCTACGTATTAATTATCCCCTAGAAGAGGTAACGATGGCGTAAATTGAATCTGAAACATTTCTACACAAGACGGCACGAATACTGCTATCTCTGTTGCTCGTCCCATAAATCTTTCTACATGCGCATTCTTCTGTCTCATTTAAAAATCGATATTACTAGGGCTGCTAGCAGAATTTCTGTAGGTCGGGAAAAAATCTATATTTTAGGATTTATCGGAGTCCTAAATTCTTAAACTATCGTATGGGTAACATCATTATTTTCATCAGCCTTTATACTTTAGGGTTTCCGGGTAACGGGCCTCATCTATAATTGTGAGGGTTTAAGCCCACCAGTTATAACCAATGCGAGTTTAGTAGTTAATCTAATAAATACCCAAGAACTTTTAGCTGTGTAGGTTTTCCCTGCATCGTACGTGCTAATTTATTGTAAATTTTCACAAAATTGACAATCAGAGGTGTGTGCCTGGGACTTCAACCTGCGTTCGTCGAGATTCTCTACCAAACATTTCTTAAATTTTACACCAATTAAATTAATGCCAATTGTATCTAATGACAACGGCATACAGACATAACAAAACAAAATTTTAAAATTCGAATCAAATTAAACAGTGCTTGAAAAATAACGATGCTTTTGCCTAGACATCAATGTGAAACCAGTACACATTTCAAACGCGGAAATTAAAAATAATAGGGTGGGTTTCAGTGAAAGAGTGGGTGTTACAGTGGAATGGGGTGGTTGGCACAGCGCCAGAGGGTGGCTGCATACGCAATGTATGGCGCTTAGTATTCAGAGTATTTCATTTATCACTGACATAGAATTCATTTTTTCTAAATTATTTGCGTTTTGATGAACTTACATGTGCGTGATTGTTGTATTTATTTAGAGAGAAATAAGAACTATGTAATTACACGTGACTTTATTAAGAGCTCAGCGATAGGAAGGAAATATAAAAATAGTACAACCATAGACTATAATACATAGTGATGGGGGCACAAAATAGTGTTGTGCCAACCGATAAAGAAGGGATTAAATTTATTATTACAATAGTGATTAAAACAGAAATATATGATGGAGACGAAAACTATGAAGGACCTGCGGATACCAAGAAATGTATTTACTGTTAAGTAAAAAAAATTCACCTCTGCTTACCCCATCAGGAATATAGGCGTACGTTTATGTATGTATGTAATAAAAATTCCAATATCATAATCAAACTTATATGCCAAAGCTTCAAACGCAAATCGGTTATTGATTCAAATATTTAAACCAACAATAGCCCCCACTGGTCAATCTAGTAAATTATTCAGTCACAAATCAGATCAATATTTTCATATTACCAAAATAGTCTAGTGTCCGGGCAGGTCAAAACTCTGAATGGATGCCAATGGCTCGACCTAAAAACGTCCTGAACAAGATTGCAATCGCGTTTAGCGCTGAGGAGGGGCGCTTAATGTTATCGACCTATATACGACCAGCTGATAGTCTCAGGCCTTCCCACATTGAACTGGGTCATTAGTCATAATGGCGTAGTGCGGATTATATGCAAAGGTTTTTATTTATAATGCCACGGGAACATAAAACCTTTGTAGTAAATAATCTGTGAAAGAGCTCGTTAAATTTTGTGAAAAAGCATTAGGTTTACGTATAATTTTTATGCAGTAGTCGAAAGTATGGTGATATTTTATTGTATTTTTTATTTATATCCAGGCCTTATAACCTTAAAATATTTTCATGTTATGTAACGTTAGCTCTATCTTTCATGTCCATGTTTCTGAACTTTTCAGTGTTAGGGCGCAAATCAAAGCAGCTTTTAAAACAATGAGGCGGGTTTAATCATCGCTCTCTCTTGTATTTGATTTGAAAAACCTATGTTTTGGGGGTTTGTGACACAAAGAATCTTAATTTTTTAGATAGGATGTTTTGTGAACTCAGAAGTACACATGCATGTGTGTGACCGTTGACTGTAGTTATTAGTTGTATTGTATGGACTGATACGGAAATATAAAAAAGTAAATAAACAGAAAAACTCTTTTACGAGCTGATTTCTTTAGTAAACAATAATTATAATAAATTGGCAAAAAACGTTGGCAAATATATAAAATACCGGAAGGGAAAATTCTTGAGGAAAACCGTGTCGTACACGATTTTTATCAGCATTTTCTTTACGTATCTTATCAGGAAGAATGACAATCAAATTAATATTTCTTCTTATTATACAGTATTTCTTTATTAGCAACGTTGTTGTTTTTTCTTTATATGAATGAATTTTTAGAAATCGAGAAAGAGTGAATGAAATTATGTACAATATCTTCACTTATTATTGTGATTAGGCAAAGGAAAATAAAATAAAGGTTTTATAAATAAAGTTTTTATTTGATTCAATCAATTTAAGCAAATACTTTAGCAACGTCACTAAATTATAACAAACACATTACAATTTATACAAATGAAAATCTGTCGCGTAAATTTTGTAACTAGAAATTTGGCCTCAAAATTACCTTTTTATTTCAACGTCATAGATACGGACTACGGTGAACTACATAGATGGAAACCTGACTGGCTTTATCTTTTTATTATGATTAATGGTCTTGCATGAGGTAACTGTTCTACTTGTTTATGTCGGTGAAATAAGGTTGAAAACTTCCACACGCAAACCTTTTTCCATAAAACTTTGGCGAATTAGCGAGTTAGGTTATATTCTTGTTTGTCTTAAAATTGGGTCCTTCGAGTGTATTAACCTTTGGTATAGCCCAGATTCTGATTGAATTATCACTTGCTTTAACGGTGAAGGAAAACATCGTGATAAAACCTGCACACCTAAAAGTTCTTAGGAATTTCTTAGGTGTGTGTCCGCCAACTAGGCACTAGGCCAGCGTGGTGGACTATGGCCTAAACCCTCTCAAAGGTAGTGGAGACCCGTGCCCAGCAGTGGGACGTATATGGGTTGATGAAGAATAGCCCAGAGTAACGTTGTTCTCATCAATGGCGTAGAGGTGTTTTGGTATGGTTAAAATGCAGGGTGTCTAAGATTAAAAAAAAAAGAAATGAACTAGGGCAGACACAGGCTAAAGCCAAGCCAAAGCTAGCGACCACAAAAGCTAAAAGGAAAAAAGAGGTTCATTTCTTGTGTCTGAAGTCAACAATAATAAAAAAATTACTGGGATTAGATTTATTATTAGATATATTTTCGTTTTATTTTAAGATACCTAACACTTTTTGGTAATTAAAAAAAAACTGACAATAATGAGAATGACATACTTATTCCTGTGTTTTTTCAATGCCATTAAAGTAGAAATAAATCGTAAAAACTGATTGATAAAACTTTTCGCGATAAAACAATACAAACATTTACACCATTCAAATAATTAAATATACTGAACATTTCTTTTTATCGATGTAATTAATTAAACTTTAAAAATGTCATAATATGTTGTATATTGCTTGCAGCCTGCAGGTATGCATTAATATTACACAGAAATATGCACTAAACTATTTCAAAAAATCACAACCTATAAACTTGTTGTTTTTGATATTTTACATAAATGCTTATAGCCTTTTGAGCTTCTACATAATAATTAATTGCATATTTTGCTAAGTTGGTCAGAGCAAGAACTCGTTTTGGTGTTTGGTGGGCGGATGAAAAATTCCAATATTTTTTGTTACCGAATTGCAACTTGACTCCAACGCAGCATTTATGCGTCGTGGGAGATTTCAATGTCAGCTGATTCTGCGTATTACTTTCAAAAGAAAGTAGATTTTATCGGAACTGTTGTGTGTAAAAGTCATTGAATACTAGGTGTGATTAAAAAGAAATATTTTTATTAAGATTAAAGTAGCGATGGTCTCGAGATTTAGGCACGCGCGCGGTCGAGAATCTCGCTAATTGCGGGTTGAAAGCCCGAAACCTCAGACTTTTTATAGTTATGTATTTAAAATGAATTAGTTAGTACCAGTTTAACACCGTAAAAAATCATTCTGAGGAAATTTGCAAAGATAAAAGTACTTAAAATTTTCTTAGATCTTTAGTCCGCCAACCCGTACTAGGCCAGTAAGACCTAAACCACCTGAGTTGTAGAAAAGGCCCATGCCCAGCAAGGAATAGCAAAAAATGGCGGTATAATACTAGAGATTCTCCAATAGTTTTATTTACAACAGTTTATTGACAATATCTCTTTATTCAAATGTATGTATGATGAATTTATCGTCATAACATGAGAGTCTATGAAATAAGACTGAATAATAAAGGAACTAATATGACAGTCTTCATTTATATTTTCCGCCATTAATCGATTAAACATCTAGATATCTTAGACCACAGAACAGACTAGAAAGGAAATGTCAGAATGCGGAGCGTGTCGAACCTGCGATTAGACTATCATATCTTTTACACGGGCGCTTCCTATAGTTGTTCGGGTTGGGTGTAACGTCAAGATTTTTGTAAATGTGTGGCAACCAATTTTTATCAATGGTCGAGCGATCGTAGTAGAATGAACAGGTGACTGACAAGCGATGACACTCGTCTCCCTACAAAGTACTATTTCCCTTTTAATAACCTTATTCAGCTGTAGTGTGTTGAGACTATTCGTTCCTATCTTACGTATATGATCCTTATAATTTTCTCCTCTAACCTTCAATTACAGATGGTTTTCTTAATAACAAAGCGATGTTAGTATTCCATAGACATTATTTATCTATTCGAATTAATTAGTTGTGCAAGGCCGTTCGTCTTCATGCAAATCGACGCGTGGAAGCTTCGAGATAATTTTATGAAAATCACTCTCGATTACATAATGTGAATCTCTTGATAGGGCTATTTACAATAGAAATTAGATTCCCGGGCCAGGAAATCTGATTTTCATAACAAGTTGAAATAATGTTTAAAAAAACTTTCTTCTTTGTTTTTTCAAATACATTTTTATTTTGGTACGAAAGGCATAATATAGTATCATAATCATATTCAACGGACATAGGTCCCACTGCTAATCAACTAAGAAGGCTTAAGCCTTAGTCATCCTAAGTGCGTTCTGGTAGACTGCACACCTAAGGTATTCCTAAGAATTTTCAGGTGTGCAGGTTTCCTCACGATGTTTTCCTTCATCATTAAGTTAGATATTGTGGAATTCAGGGACGAGGACAAAATTTATGTATTCTGGCAAAATAATGGGAACACAATATTTTATTATACTAAGAATACCACTAATGCCTGGTTGCATGTAATAGAAAATCCCCTTGTGTATTAAACAGGAAATGAGCCAATATGATGGTACTAGGAAACATACAAAGATGAGTCACGACATCGATTGGTGCGAAACACGCTAACAGTTATCTGTAAAGCTGCTGTTTATAAAAATATGTCAGGAAATAAATCGGATTAGCTAACATTGATATTAATATTATTCTTGAGTGATTTGTGGGTCACGCTTACTTATTTGTTATTTATAAACTAGCGACCCGCCCCGGCTTCGCACGGGTGCAATGCTGATATTTAATGAATGTTATCATACATATAAACCTTCCTCTTCAATCACTCTATCTATTAAAAAAACCGCATCATAATCCGTTGCGTAGTTTCAAAGATTTAAGCATACAAATTGACATAGGGACAGAGAAAGCGACTTTGTTTTATACTATGTAGTGATAGTTATAAATAAATAATATTTTTAACACAAATGAATAATTGGTGACCAAAACTTAATCAAGAGGATAATCTTATTGGTCTAGGTAATTTCTTGCAATATTTGTTTTAAATTAAAGTACTACAAGGTGAAAAAAGAATTTAATCATGCTGATTTATTTATTTTACTTAATTACCTCATGTAATTGTGGAAAGCGAACTTGTACCTGTTAAGTGTTTACATAATATGTTGAGTTTTTGTTATATTTTAATAATAAACAATATAATTATCACTCCTGTATCTCCCTAAGGATAGGCAGATGCACATTTCTTGCTAGCTTGAGGTACCTATGGTAATGTTTCGCGTGTTTTTTTTAATATACTGCCGCGCCATTATGACAACAATTTCTTAAGATATACAATCATTCTTTTGCCTGATCCAGGAATCAAACCCGGTACGTCTCGATCGCTTGCAAGAATTAAAGTAGATGTATAAAGGACATTTTACATTCAAAATGTGATCATAACGTAACCTGAACCAAGTTAATATTTTATGAGCCATGTAAAAGTCTTGCAGATAACATTCTTACATTATTCTGATATGGATTGTATAACAGACCATTGTGTTACGCAATTTCATTCAAGGCTGAATAACCACGTGCCTTAACTTCCTTAAGAAAAAAGTTTTTTTTAAGACTCGCTGAAGGAATTAGACTACACTATATTTGCTTTAACTACATGAAAAAAGAAACTAAAACCTGTAATATTTTGCATCAATAAACCAACAAAAAATTTTCTAGATTGTGAACGTTGTGTTTCAATGTTTAGTAAACTTACAAATTGTTACTGACGTTGGTGCAGTCTGGCTTTATTTCCTTTTCCCTTGCTGTTTTGGTCAGAAAAAAAAAAACACTTTTCAATTGGCTTATAAAATTTGACTCCTGTCTCTTGTAACATACTTTAATTCTTGGAAAAATTGTTATTGTTACCTGAAAATTTGACACACAATGCAGTCAGATTTTCCCCCAACGTCATAATTTAATAAACATAACACAAAGTATACTATATTATTATGACGCTAATGAAACGAAAACTGCAACTCCAACAACAGGTAAATCCTAACTTTGTTGCTACAGAAGTTTGCTACACCAATCCAATTTGTGAATTACCAATCATTGTTTTTTTCCGGTACAAGATACCTGTTATTTACCCATATAGATACGAACTGGAATTTTCTCGGCTGAATTGAAGTTTTCATTGTGATTTACGATAGCGAGACTGCGTGAGATTTGTAGTAACTCAAACTATTAATTTTGCTATTTATGACAATAGAAATAGAGCGCATTTTGTGTTAAACGGTTGGTTAAATAACGGTAGATGCATGGAACAGTCGAGAGACCGAAGTTGCACGACGCTCGTTCGGGTTTGTTCGAGACTACTCCACGGCGTAACCGAGCGCGTAGATAAAAACCGGTATTGTGCGGGTTGCCAGGTTTTTCACTATAATTGGCCCATATGATGTGCGTTTTCCGGCTTTTATTGCTTAATATTTCGGGTTAAACTTTCTGTAGGAATACGGTGTTCATAGGCCCGTATCAGGCTAGAAATTTATTTATCAGGTTGTATGGAGTCTTACTTCAGGCTAAAATGTAATGTTAGTGGATTTTATATTTTTATTAATGACCAGTTCCGAAGATTTATTTGTCACTGATCATCTACGACGACCAGAACTCAACGTTAAGCAAAAAAGTACTAGAAAACTTGAAATTCGGAACATTTTAATTCTTAATGAGTCTTAAAAAAATAATTACTGAAACGATTTAACTATATTTTCTGACTTATATCCTTAGAGTTCTTTGTGTTTATTGAATTTACATATTCTACTAAATGTTAGACAGCCAACTTAGCACATTTTTTTCTGATGCCTGCGACATATTTTTTTTACTTTTAAAATATTTTGAGATATGATTACCCCAATATACGGGGCCGTTCAAGTATTACGTAAGCACTATAAGGGGGCGGGGGGGTTATTGCTTTGCTTATTTTGGATGACATGGGGGGCAGGGGAGTCTAGATGATGATTACGTCATCGGTAGTAATTTTTTTTTTACCGAATGGCAACCCTACATTGTCTTTGCTTGAAATCAAAACGCATTTTCGGGAATTCCCGCAAATAATGCATACGGCTAGGCACTCGCTTTAGAACCGAGTAGGGGAATTACCGCGCGCTATTCACTTGCCTAAATTTCCTCTATCAGTGTATTGTTTCGTTTGGATCCTATAGCGAGTAGACGTATTGTAAGCATAGCAAAACAAGTTAACATTTGTGTTACTGTTGATTCCATTAGCTAAAGTTTAATGTTTAAATAAGATGTCGTTTCAAATAGACAAATCCAAGTTATACCAAAAATTGTTTGAAAGTTTTAAGAAATCTCATACAAGTACGAAAGTACAAAATGTACAAAAATTAGTTAACGAAGTGTGGCGCAATTATAAATTACAAGCAAAGTCCGACAAGGAACTAGATATTGTTGTATCTAAGAGAATTGAAGAAGAATTGCAAGCGGCGACTAGGAATAAATCCAATCTACTACATTTTTTTCTAAGGTGAGTGACGAAATAATTTTACGTACCTTTGAGTACTAGAAATATTAAAAGTCGCCAAGAAGTTTCTTTTTACATTTTGTAACAATAATTTAGACGTTTTTATGATTACAAAATATTATGGCCTATCTCGAAGTATAGAGGTAATGTTCATTATATAGATTTACTAGCTTTTGCCCGCGACTCCGTCCGCGTAGACTCTAGGGTTAAGTGCAGAGAGATTTTCCCATTTATAACATGTTTATCCCACGGGAATACATTTTCCAGGATAATATTATTCCATGTTAATTCTGTGAGCCCTATCAACCTCTATACCAAAAATCATTCAATTCGCTTTGGTAGTTCACGAAATACCCATTCCCACGGGAATACTACATTTTCCGGGATAAAAAGTATCCTATGTCCTTTCCTGATGTATAAGCTATATTATTGTAAAGTTTCATTAAAATCCATTTAGTAGTTTTTACGTGAAAGCGTAACAGACAGACAGACAGACAGACAGAGTTACTTTCGCATTTATAATATTAGTATGGATTTTTTATGATTGATTCCGTCAATTGGTCACAAAATACAGGTGTTAATTTTCTGTATGTGATGGGTTCGATTCGATTAGATTAGATTATTTAAAGCCTTTAAATAATAATTATTTTTAGCCTTTAAATAATAAATTTAAGGTCTTTAAATAATATTTAAATGCTGTTTTTATTTCATACTTTGTATTTATGCAGCTTAATAAGAAAATAATTAATAGAAAGTTTTTATTTTTAGGCAACGACTACCTATAAACCTGCAGAAAAAACACAAATTATACAGCCAGCTTCAAATATTAAAAAACAGGAAGAAGATAAAATAAAACCCGGTAATGAATCACAACAGCAATGCGAAAATAATGAAAATGCAGATAAACAGAGAGCAAAACCTTCTCAGGAAGCTATGAAAAATAAGATTGCTCTACTCGAAAAAAATCTGAATGCTTTGTATTCTGCCAGAGATACTATGCCAAGCCGTGCTGAAGTTGATAAACAGATCATTAAGTTGCGCGACGAAATAAAAACAGCAAAACAGTCTTTAAACAGAAAGGTTCAAAACGCAGTTGCCCAGAAGAAACACAGGGATGGTATAAAAAGAAAGTTAGAAGATATTTGTCATGAAAATCCAGAAATAAAAAAAAGACTATCTCTGAGGGATTCAGTGGGACGTCCTAATCTTGAAAGCAATCAACCATTACTATTGAAAACAATTGCGGATATAGCTTTATTTGGGAGTGCAGCAGATGATAGAAGACGAACGGAATCTATTCGCAGCGTAAAAACTCTTGATGAACTCACACAAGAATTACGTAAAATAGGATTTGATATTAGTCGCAGTGGGACATATCTTCGTTTGATTCCCAGAAAATCTAATTCTGTAGAGGGACGAAGACATGTATCGACAGTCCCTGTTAAGCTCATCCGGGCTCAAACTGATCTTCACAAGAGCCACTTAGATAGCAAGTTCGCTGAAACATCAATTAATTATTTAGAGAACATAGCATCCATACTTGGACCAGATCAAGTATTTTTCATATCTCAAGATGATAAAGCTCGAGTCCCTATTGGCGTAACTGCGGCAAATAAGCAAGCACCTCTTCTAATGCACATGGAATATAGAGTCAAATTGCCTGATCACGATTGGGTAATCGCTGAGCGTCATAAATTAATACCATCTGTTTATGCTGGTATCAAAATCACTTCCAGTATGCTAGGACAACCGCAAGCCGTTGGATATTCTGGACCAACATATATCGCTATTCGAAGTGGAAAGCATAGTTCATCTACTGCTAATACTCATGCTCAGGATTTCGAGACGCTTCTCGAACTTGAAGAGTTTCGACCATTAGCTAAAACTGACAATGGACTAGTAAAACCAGTGGTAATCATGACGGTTGATGGAGGGCCAGATGAAAATCCGCGTTATCAAAAAGTCATAGGGTTTGCTATACAACACTTTAAGCGACATAATCTCGATGCATTGTTTTTAGCTACCAATGCTCCTGGAAGAAGTGCGTATAACAGAGTAGAGCGCAGAATGGCTCCTCTTAGTCGCGAACTGGCTGGTTTAATTTTGCCTCATGACCATTTTGGGTCTCATTTGGATGAACGTGGCGTTACAATTGATAAACATTTAGAAAGATCTAATTTCGAATTCGCAGGAACTGTATTAGCTGAAATATGGAGTTCAATGGTAATTGATGGCTATAATGTTACTGCAAAATATGTTGAGGCAGGTGATCAAGATCTTCCTGATTTTCCAGACATTAAATGGTATTCAGAACATGTACGTGAAAGCCAATACTTGCTTCAAATTGTAAAATGTAAAAATACAGAATGCTGTCGTCCAAGAAGTGGCCTATTTAGATTACTAGACAACAGGTTTCTTCCACCACCTGTAAAAGTAAAACAAACAGTTAATGACTTGGTTTTGGATGAAGGAGGACAATTTCTTAATCTTCCAGTCAATTTAGCTCTACGCTTAAGTGCTTCACTCAAAGATTTCCTGCAAATGCCCTACGATTATTTTTGTCCAACGGTAAAATTGAGGCTATCAAGTCGAACATGCAAAACGTGTGGTCTTTATCATGCTTCCGTCAAGTCACTAAATCGTCACATCGAGAAGATCCATAAAAAAGTAAACACGCACACTGATAGGAAAATTAGACCTGTAAGAGTCGCTGCTCGTCGTGCTAATGAACTGATGTGCATTATTCAAAATTTAGAGCACCATGATGTTGAATGGCTCGATGAGAACGACGTAGACATTCCAAAATCGGAAGAAAGTGAGCAGACTTACAACACTGAGCAGCAATCCAAGCAATCCAATGTCATCGAAAACTTAGAATCATGGATTCGGGTTTCATGGACTGAAGACTGTTAATTTGAATTTAATATGTGTACCAAAAATTTAAAACAAGTTTGTTATGTTTGTAAGATTATAATATTTTTGTTACTCTATGTTGAATACCATATCAGTAAAATCTCTCCATCCTAAATCTATTTTCTTATTTTTAAAATTATAATTATAACCTTATAATTACAATATTTAAAAAAACAATACATTAATTGAAAAATGTTTACGTAAGCATGGGGGTAGGGGGTAAGAGCTTTGCTTACTTTTGCTGACAAGGGGGATGGGGGGGTAAATAATTGTAATAAATCTGCTTACGTAATACTTGAACGGTCCCTACTGTAAACGTAGCGATATTGGCAACACAACCCAATAACCAAACACGTGCGCATAGGCATCACGTGTCGAAGAAACGTGACGCGTGACCCGCGCCACGCGAGCCATACTTTCGCGGCAACCTGGCCATAACTCGGCCGAATTTAGTGCACCACGCGACTCTGCCTCATTATCTTATCTCGCAGACTTGTCTATTTGGTCGGGTAATGATAATTGTATTCGTCGGTGGGCTCACGAGAATGCCCCAAATTATCACCGTCCTTCATTTGTATCAGGATGATGACGTAGAACAGATTAGTATAAAGAGTTTGATATACAGGAGCATACACGTGTTCAGTATTAGTGATATGTATGCACATATTACTTTTACGTGCCTGTGTACCTAATTATGCACTCGTGTTATTAGCATGTACTTATCTGTTATGCAGAAACTTCAATTGCGATTAGCATCACATTTTAAAATAATGCAATTTTTCAGTTGTTTGCTTACAAAAAACGAACAATAAAAAAAAAACTTACAAATCATTAATGATTCTTCTTAAACATCGATTATTATGATGATATAAAACGATACACTTGCAAGGATTGAAAAGTAAAATTAGCTTTCAATTGTGTAACATAATCCAAAAGGTGTCCTATAAATAATATCAAACAATTTATGCGTCAAATGCATGTGAAAGTAAATAAACCATTTTAGCGCGTTGACTTGTGTTGGCGCGCTTTTGCCAAGCGTCAGGCATAGCGAAGCGCCAATGACAAATTAACGTTTTCGTTTAATTTTGACATATTAAACTTAAATCCCCCTAAATAAAGTTCAACATTAATTAAAATTAAATTGTTCCTTGTTTTAATGAGATGGAATGAAGTAAGCAATAACAAGATAGGTAAGAAAGTTCTGGAATTTAGTCTAACCTTTGTATGCGCTGCACATGATAATAAACGAATGTACGGCTGCATCGCACGCGCGCGATAAACAGTAAATTGTGTACTGATTGAACTTTCTTATTTATTATTGTTGAGATAAACAAATCGAAATTGAAATAATGCCTATATTTTAGAAACAATATAAAATGCGAGTTATCCATTATCTTTGCTCAATGCACGCCGATTGCAATACGAAAATTTTGATAAAAGTTACATAAAATAATAATTTGTGTAACTTATTTAATTACGGAATAGCCGTGGACAGATTGTAACTATAACATAAGTAGGTACAATATTTTAATAATTTACCAAAAATGGGCAGGGAATTGCTTTCGCAACGAATATTCATAATAATTTTGGCTGAGCTGCCACGAATTACTTTTTAATATTTTTCATGAAACGTTTTTTATTATTGAACCTTTATGGAATTTATGCCAATTTGTATTATTTTCCTGATTTTGTTAATTGCTTAGGCGGACTCAATATGGTAAATTATCCCAAAGCCAGCGCGAGTAACCAGTGCGTTTAATTAACTGCTCAATGACAGAAATAGATAAGTGGCTCCTATGACTTCATCCTGGTTCAGACACGATCTTGAGCTACGAAGCAGCGCCTAAATTATGCATGTATGCTAAGTAAATTCATCTACGTTTGATCACTAAGGTCACTAAAGCCCTTACTTAAAAACCAGAGCTACATTCATAACCTATCGCCAGTTTTCCGCGAAGAGGTAGGCAAAGTCACAATTATGCCCAGCTTTCGCCAGGTATATATCAGATCCACGATATAAAGGAGAATATTTCTAAACTTCGAGCTGCTACTGAGACTTACCTAAAATAAAAATCTAATAACACATTGCCCAAATTAGGAATCAATAGTATGTACTGCGTTCCATGAGTTGTCAATCCAGGTATTCTACTATGATAGTACAAAATGTGATATTTTCGTAAGTTGAATTGTGGATTAGTAACCAAACCACAATCATATGTTATTTACCCAGGGTATTTACCAAATAAATAAGATTTAAAAAACCCCAATCAATTATCAAATTTTATCTCGTAAGTGTAAAATACGTAAAAGGACTTTTCCTTAAGACTTTCATAATATTATGGAATCCCGATGAAAATAGAAAAAGTAGAAGAATTATTCGAAACTTCTTCTGTAACATTCATTCATTAACTTTCAAAAACCCATTCTTAGAACGTCCAACAATGGAATATTGAAGATTTTATTAATTGGTATTTTTTGGGAGTGGCGTGCGTCGTCTTTAAAAGTTACCAGTCATGTCTTTGATATGGGGAATATGAACCCGTTATAGAATAACATAGTCGACAAAGGAATAAACGGTCGGAAGTATAGATGAGACCTATGCATAGCAGTAGCATAATGTGATGATATAGACGCCTTAGTCGTTACCAAAAACATTGTATGCATAATATTAGATTTAAAGGAATATTCTGTACCCGTTTTTGCCACATCTTTCAATGCTATAAGTTGATGATGATTTATAGCCCATACCCTTTTTCATAAATTGACTATTTATGACCGAAACGATTATTCAAATCGTACTAGTAGTTCAGAATCGGATAACCGTTTTCAGGTAGACTAATAAACTCTTAAGCTTTGTAATGTTAGTATAACACGCTTCCAAATAAAAAATAGTTTTTTGATATCTAAGTGTTTGTTTCATGGCACGCCACTGGGCTCGATCTTCGGCCCTCCTCATCCAACCGCTGCCAGCTACCTTGCGAACCAGTGGCGTGCCATGAGAGAGGCCTATGTCCAATAGTGGACGTGAAAGGCTGTTGATGATGATGATGATGATGAAGTGTTTGTTTCTGATACCCACAACACAAGACATGGCTATGTGAATATAAAACATGTTCGTTTATGATGACTACTAGATTGTCTTGTAAGATCAATGTCATGATTAACAAGTCTACCCACTAGACAAGTGGTAGGAAGAAACCACATTTGCGATATAAATAACAAAGCTTGCATAATTACTTCGCGTGGGTACATATGACATAATAATGCCAATCGCATGTATAAGGACGTTCAATGCCAATGCCATTAAAATTTCCAAACAATACTTATTCTGCATATAAATATACTATAGAGGTGTTTATTGACTGCATTTTAATCAGATGTAGTAATGAATTGATAGCGTGTAAGGGAAAAGATGCGCAGATATCAGAATGATGTAGCAGCATACTCGATATTTTATCAAGTCTTCACAAACTTTTCACTGCATACAAAGGTACAAGAATTTTATGTAGGGTATCAGAAACTACAAAAAATATTTATTACAAAAAGTTTAAAGCAAATATCGGTATTGCTTGCTCCATCTTTCAAAATCTTTGCAACGTCATGCATTTTCAAAATCTGTTGTTATGACAGACGTACGCTTTCATTCGGCTCTTGCAAAGGAACTTCCATAAGTTAAGCCGATTTCCAATGTACCTCAAGGTGTGAAATAATATATTTCTCTAAAAAACTTCGTATTAGTAGGCTTGTAATAATAAAACACCTACATTGTAAACCATGTCACTGAAACGGTCTGAATCTAGGGCAGCAGCTCCACAGGTAATCCGGTTAAAGTAACTAGATATTAAACAATGAATACTTTCCGCAAATATAAGTTACAACAAAGCCAAGAAAAACAGTTTTCCTTGACCCGTGCAAAGTTGTCGCATTGTTCTTATCGAGTATGCGAAGACTGGAAATACCAAAATGTCTGCATAATGTTTTTTAGTCCATTTAAGAGTAGTATGAATGTTTGTCCATAATATTTAAAAGAGGGCTTAATGTCTGTTAGTGTTGTATAAGATGTGCGTGGGAGTGTATGGGCAATTAATTCAAGAAATGAAACATTTGTAAGCTTGTTATTTTAGTACTGGATAATTAATGTCCGGCATGCTTGTTGTTATTTTTGCAGTGATGTGTTAATAAACTGTTCATTCTTATTATAAATTTGATTTCAATTTGGTAAATATAAAGGTACATATTAGATCACTGAATAAGGATGGATATTTAGGTCGAATAAATTGATGATCTAAAATCTATATACCTACCTACAAAAAATGCAAATGTGGCACAAATGGTTTGCATTTAATTTTCCTTTATAGCTTACCTAGGTAATAAAAGTGCTAAATCAATATTAACGTCACGAAGTTACACTGTAGCATGCAGTTTTACTAAATAGAAATAAACATTTAGAAAGAAATTGTCTTGTCATCAATAGTGGCGTCTTTTTATTTTAGGTTCCTACCTACGTCACTAAGCCAGTGACATCACAAAAATGCCTTCCACCAATTGATCGAGTGCCAAAAATTAAATTTGATCTAAAGTTTACAGTTATTAAATTATTTGTGTGTCAAGATACACATATACAAAGTAGTTAGAATTTGGAATTCCTTTTGATTACGTGCTGTCCAGAAAGATGCATTTGGCAGATTCTCGCTCAAATTCCTTCACTCTCGACTTACAGATCTCAAGATTATAAATGGGAAGGGTAATTTAATGGTGGCGATGAGATGTGGCGCAACGGACATACTTGGCAAGGACATCGTTGAACCAATTCATACACGTGCGACGAAGATAAAAATCTCTAGATAAATCTATTAAGTTTCTCATACCGGATTGCGAAACAAACTATGAAGGTGTAAAATATCTTTGGTGATGAATAGATGTAAAAAGATGTTTGCCATATTTTTACTGAGTTTTATGTACCGAATATGAAAATCTATAGTTTTTACGACTTCCGGTGCCAGTATACCGAAATACTTTGTGTTAAGTTAAGTTAACATTGTTTTTGAGTCAGGGTTTAGGATTCTATTTACAACTTAAAATCAGGAAATTAGGTACCTTGTTGTTTACAAATAGAATCGAAAACTTACGTTTGGCTGAATGCAAAGATTCCATTAGTGAAACGGGAGTTCCTATACATTCAGTACTCAGACGTATACACAACACATGGGAAGTGAGTGCGAACAATAAGCCATTTAAATATTTCGACATTGACAGCTTGGCTTCAATCCAAACAAGATGTTGGGACAATGCATCCACACATCGGTGGAAACGTGCGATGCCAAATATTCGCCTGTGGTTGGATTTTTAACCGTGACCTAGGTCTTCTGCAATGCTAAATTAAGTTCACCGTAAATAGATTTCATCTAAATAACCGCTGCAAAATGTTGCAAACATAAATAATTGCCTGTCTTTTTTAATGTAGTCACAATGTTTTGAAATTTAAATAGATCTTTTGAACATCATTTTTTAAATATTATTTAGTGCAGTTAGTTTTGCAGACTGAAACAAAGCTTACTTAGTGCTTGCGGCAAGGTCAACCAGCTTTGAAAAAGCATAAAGCGTAGAGTTAGTTTAGATTTTGTTTTTTTATTCTATTAATCAAATAGTATAGACATGAACTTAACAGTATTTACCAAGGGGTAAATATGAGTCTGATCATAGAGTTAAAAACCTTTGTAGTTGTTTTGTTTAGAAACACTTTCGACGCATTAGAAAATTAAAATATTTTTCCTACTGAAAAGTATCTATGAGTACTCAAAGCGTTTTAGCCATTCTAACATTAACCGTAGTAACGGTTTTTATAGGTCTACGATCCTTAATAAAGCCAACCAATCAGCCAAAACGACATTCATTGTGTTAATGACAATTAAGCGTTCTGTTCCATAACTCCTAAAATAACCACAGACTGTTCTGGCCGTTTCATATCAATATATTGTTTACGTATGTACTTATTCTATTTTGGCGTATGCCATTGTATCTATCAAATATCAATCAATATGTTTATTCGCCACCATTATTTATTATTGACACAGCATTGATTGATGTAACAATACCGCATGTTCTTGTGGTTCCCTGGATAATGTCGCTGCTGCATGAGTCGTGAAAATCGTCTGGATTTCCTTGGATTATGATGCGAGATATAATTGTGCGCAGAGCTTGGAGACAAGGTCAAAAATATTCAGACAGGAGTTGCTAACGAGTCCTGACATCACGCGGCCTTCACTCGCGTTCATTAACAAATTTATATTTGCCGCTGGTTTACTGTTTTGTTACATGCTGCCTTGGTACATGCTCGCGTGCGTTCGCGCGGTTTGTTTTTGTTTGTGTCCATTATTTATAGCGAACCTTGACAGATAAGGGTGCCAACAGCTCTGACACGTGGCAAAAAATGACATCCATTTTTTTATTGCACACTATTAATTGCAGTACCGGTAGATAATTCTGGAACATATTTGATTGAATGTAAAAAGCATTTCGTCTGATTTCTCTGTACCTATAGTTGTGAATTTTGACGTGGGTTCAGGGAAGTATTCGTAATGTTTGTATGACTGATATTAAAAAAAAAACTAAGCAAAGGAATACCTACATACATCCTACGTGAGTAAATGCCGTTGACCGCTCGTCCGGTATATGTTTTACATTAAAATATATGATACAATTGAAGGGCAGTCCTGGCGGGACATGAGACACAGCTAAAAATAAAATTGTTACACCCCAGGAAATATGCGTCGTTTGTGTCAACTTGCAGCATGGAGTTTTGTTCTAAGTATACCCATGGCTGTTTATTTCTTAATTTATCATTACAATTTATAAATTTTAATAGTTCGTATCATTAAGATTTATTTGATAAACCTATTTATTATTTGTGTATACAACGGTAAAAAAAGATCGTATTCTCCGTGTTTGTGGAACAGAAAAATAGAAATTTCTATTCGATAAAAATAGCGAACCTGATTTATACAGAAACAGAGCAAAAACTTAGTTGGTTTGGATCGAATAGTCAAACCAGTTATTGCGGGTTCAATTCGAGAGCACACGTTAATTAGTTAACGAAGGTACTCTTCGCAAATATTAAATATACAATTCTTTACCTTATCCCTAAAGTCTAAGACTAGCAAATACACATTACATAAGCCTTGAAAAGTAGACTTTTCTAACTGAACTCCACTTAGAAAAAAAAAATCTGAACCTTTTTCATAGAAACTAAAAGAAAAATAGATAAGTAATGACGCATTTTCAATCAGCGCCATCTAGCGTCGTCAACGGTGCGTCTGTACATCCCGGGGTCGTATAACTCTATGTAGGTCGGGTTGGCGCGGTCAATAATCCTGCAGGTTGTCCGACCGTGGGTGCGTGCGTCTCTTGACCTTGGACGAATCATCGACACTATTCCCGGAAAATTTATTTGAATAAATAGGACTGTGGGCTGTAAACATTTTTAATCTTCTGAAGCACAATCGAAATCATAGTTTCTCAAAATTCCCATAATATGCGCCGTGCTTTATTTGATAATGAGAGCTCTCTTTTGTATCTTAAGTACGCAATATTGCACAATAATTCTCATATTGAAATACTGTGCAGATTTAACTTTTATCGTACTGTGAGTAAGTCAACTTCAGAGATAAATTTATTGTTTAAAACACTCAATAATGCGTAGTATTATTTAAGATGTTTTTCTATAGCCTTTCGATCATTAAGAAGACACGGTGAAACGTGTGCCTGGGACATCCAGAATATTTTCGATAAAAATGGCCAGACCTCCAAAGAATATCATTTCTTCTATACAGAACTGTTACACGAAAGAATATTTAGATTAAAAAAATTAACGGTAAAAAACATATTTTAAAATCAAGCTTTTATTATGCACGAAAAATTAAAAAAATAAACTAAGAAAACATTCATAAAATTCGTAGTTTTTTAAACTTTACAAGTAACAATTTACAAAAGTGTTCGGTTTATTAGTAGAAGTATGATACATAAACATATATTATCTATAACTAGTATATTAATATTCTTAAGTGATCTAAAAGCTCGTCGCGGCCGAGGTCTTTGCATTAACGAAATTTCGCGACAAGCTTTTAAATCACTTAAGAATATTAATATACTAGTTATAGATAATATATGTTTATGTATCATACTTCTACTAATAAACCGAACACTTTTGTAAATTGTTACTTGTAAAGTTTAAAAAACTACGAATTTTATGAATGTTTTCTTAGTTTATTTTTTTAATTTTTCGTGCATAATAAAAGCTTGATTTTAAAATATGTTTTTTACCGTTAATTTATTTTTAACTTTTTAGTTGGAAATGTTTCTAAGTCTATCCATTTCGTAGTCATACCGAAATTCAACTCAATCGGTCCATGGAAACTAGTGTTCCTATGGGCACCTTCCAACTTCTCATGACACCAGATCAACGATACCTTGTTATTATGTTGTCACTGAAAAAATAAAGGCACACCAAATTTTAGCTTAATTGGTCCACAGGAATCGGAGTTCCTATGGGCTTCTTCCAACTCCTCATCAGATCAGCTTCATGATACCATATTTTTGTATTGTTACCGAAGTTACGAAGACACCAAATTTTAGTTCAATTGGACCACAAGAATCGGAGTTCCTATGGGCATCTTCCAATTCTTCGTCAGATCAGCTCTATGATACCTTGTTATTATATTGTCACCGAAATTACATAGTTATACCAAATTTCAGCTCAATCGGTCCAAAGGAATCGAAGTTCTTATGAGCATCCTCCAACTCCTCTTCAGATCAGCTCCATGATACCATATTTTTGTATTGCTACCGAAGTTACGAAGAGATACAAAATTTCAGCTCAATTCGACCATAGGAATCGGAGTTCCTATGGCCATCCTCCAACTCCTCATCAGATCAGCTCCATAATATCATATTTTTGTATTGTTACCGAAGCTACGAAGACATACCAAATTTCAGCTCAATTGGACCACAGAAATCGAAGTTCCTATGGGCATCTTCCAATTCTTCGTCAGATCAGCTCTATGATACCTTGTTATTATATTGTCACCGAAATTACATAGTTATACCAAATTTCAGCTCAATCGGTCCAAAGGAATCGGAGTTCTTATGAGCATCTTCCAACTCCTCTTCAGATCAGCTCCATGATACCATATTTTTGTATTGTTACCGAAGTTACGAAGAGATACAAAATTTCAGCTCAATTCGACCATAGGAATCGGAGTTCCTATGGCCATCCTCCAACTCCTCATCAGATCAGCTCCATAATATCATATTTTTGTATTGTTACCGAAGCTACGAAGACATACCAAATTTCAGCTCAATTGGACCACAGAAATCGAAGTTCCTATGGGCATCTTCCAACTCTTCGACAGATCAGCACCATGATACCATATTTGTGTATTGTTGTCGAAGTTACAAAGACATACCAAATTTCAGCTCAATTGGTCCACAAGAACCGATGTTTCTATGGCCATCTTCCAACCTCATCATCAGACCAGCTCCGTGGTACCATATTATTGTATTGTCATCCAAGTTACGTAGGTGTACCAAGTTTCAGCACAATCGGTCTATTGGAAGTGGTTCAAATCTTCATTGCAAGATTTGTAAACATACAAACATACATACATACATACATACATACATACATACATACAGAAGTGAAGTTAAATAAAAGCTTGTAATAAAAAAAACATTTTACACATTAATTCTGTATATTTCAACACAAATGTGTACATAATAAGAGCAATGACGCTTGGTGTCAATTGATTTCAGCTCGTAAACAAGACGGGTCGTTCCACTGCACAGAGTTAAAACTTATTCACCGTTATAATTCATCAATTTACATTCGAATAAATAGTTCCTAGGAAAAAACATAAATGACCAGTTGTTATAGACGTACATACAATTATTATATAGTTTGTATTCCGGGTAGAACTTTATGATTATTTTGTGCATTTAAATACGGTCCAATAATAAAGTTAGACTCATTTCCAAGGCTCTATGCTTCTACGGAACAATTCTTAATGGAAAATCTCTTAAAATTTTGCCGGAACCGCAATCACAAGGATAACTCGCATAAATAAGGTGATCATCATCAGTCCATATCAGTCCCCTTGCTTGGATCTTCCCTACAACTAGGCCTTAGTCCACCACGCTGATCTAGTACTGGGTTGGCGCACTAGACATAAGAAATTAGTATTGCATAATTTCAATATACTACTTTCCTTTCATAACATACTTAATCATCGTTTTAAATCATCATTGCAAAGAGGTTATAAGTAATAGACATTACGGCGCCTATTGTTTTAAGTGAAATGGAATTTATTTATTTTATTTATTTATGCTTTTTATACAATGTGTATAAAGGCGGACATAATGCCTGAGGCATTCTCTAACTGTCAACCTTAGGGTGATGCAGAGATTAAAGGTAGGTGCATAAATAGCGTAAAGAATAAAACTCTAAACAAAAACTAATAAATAAGGATAACAACTAATTAAATAAACATAGATACACATATAAAATAATATACTATATATACTTACATATACTTATATAAAATACATAAAATATAATATATACATATATAAAAGAGGGAAAAAGAACAGAAGTCGTACAACACACATATTATCCAGAAATTTATTTTGAAAAAAGCTGCCGAACTTTTATTTTGAATGCCAAGCGAGTTGTAGCCGACCTGATTTCGAGAGGGAGTGCATTCCATAGGAGAATGGCTTGGATGAAAAAGGAAGAGTGAACAATATCGGAGGTGTGGGGGGGACACTTAAGGAGAAGATTGCTTGAGGAGCGAAGGTTTCTGGTATGGTTGCTACCCAGGTACTGAAAATGAGGAGTTAAATAGGAAGGTGATGAAGGGGAAATAAGAATAGAAAATAGGGTAGTAAGTGCACGCAGGGAACGACGTTCACGGATAGGCAACCATTTTAATTGGGAGCGGAAAGAGGACACATGATCATATTTACGAAGGTTAAAAATGAATCGAATGCAGTTATTAAGAAGACGGTCGAGTTTATTGAGGTATTCTGCATTCAGATCGAAATAGCACACATCACCATAGTCGATTATAGGGAAAATCAAAGTCTGCACAAGCATCGCCTTGGTCTTGAATGGTAGAAAATTCTTTAAACGGTATAAAGCGGAAAGAGAGTTTGTAACCTTCTGACAAACCGCAGTGACCTGGGCTCGCCAACCAAGAGTTGAATCTATATATAAGCCAAGGTCCTTAACGGCTGAGGACCATTCTATGACACATCCGTTAAAAACTACAGGTGGAAGTAAAGTAGTGTCCAATCTAGTCATCAACCTTGGGCTGCCAACAATTATGACTTGACATTTAGATGGGTTGACGGACAAGCCATAATTGTCGGACCATTCCTTGATGCGAGCCAGATCACTGTTAACCGCATCTATAGCAGAAGACACACAGTCAACGCTTGCGTGGGAGTAAATTTGCAGGTCATCGGCATACAGGTGATACGCACATTGAAGGTCTTGGGTAATACGATTGATAAATATAGAAAATAACAATGGATTTTGGAAAGACAACCTTTATTACAATGTTATTGCACTTTGCAACTGTGAGACCTTATTGTGAAATTCTTAGTAGACTGACTTGAGAGAGTTCAAGGTTAATGTAGCACAAAATAAGAGGGTATTCATCTCACATCGCTTCGTGACCTTAAAAACATTAGGAAAAGAAATATTTACAGATAAAACTTGGAGAAAACATTCACCGTTTTTATTCCAAAAGTACTTCTACGTTGAATGCAGTCTGTCTGTGCGCTATTGATTTTGCATTCCCTACCGTAGCTAGACATAGTATACTCAGCCTGGGTATCTGTGTGGCTGCGGTCGATTGAATTGGCAGAGTTTAATCGCACACTGCGCATGCGTGACCAGGGACGTCTTCAGGTCTGGCGACGCATTCAAGTTAGGAAGGCTTTTTACTTTTGAAATTTTTGTTAAGAAATCATGCAATTATTGAATATTTTTACCCATACGTGTCCTATTGGGAATAGGCCTTCTCTACAACTGAGAGGGCTTTGGCTTTAGTCCTCCAGGCTGGTCGAGCGCGGGTAGGCAGATTACATACGTAATAAATTCGTAAGAGCTTTTAAGTCTGCAGGTTTCGTTACGATGTTTTTCTTACCCGTATCGTACGTGATATCTCGAAGATAAACACTGTATATTTTGGAGAAGTTATGGCCTCAGTAACAGCTTCCTGTAATGGTTACAGGAATATAAAATATTCTTTACAGATGGAAGAAATATAAAGAGTCACTTCTATACATATATTGAGTGTGATGATAGTAAATTAGAATAAAGAATTATTTCAGAGTCCATTGGCGATTGGAAGGCAAAATTCAAACATTTTTTCACGCCGTCTACGATGTTATGTTTTGAAATCTTTTATTAAACACTATGAGCTATACTAACGTATACATTGAATTAAAACAATAATATTAATTTACGTCTTATCTGTCTGATAGTTCCTGGATTGTCGCCAAAATCGATTTTTAGACATGTTCCTTTTCTATTATTCTCGAAAGTAGACATTATTTTTTGCTCGAAGATTGCTGTTTGTTTCTGCTTAGTCTACTTAAAAACCTGACAAGGTGTCAGTATGTATTATTATAATCTCAATTAATTAGTTACTGATTAAGATCCATCTGTTTATTTCCCACGAGATTTCCCAGATTATTTTTATAAATAAAAAAAACGAATTTAAAAAAAAGTTTACCACTTAACAATCGATTGGTGTATAAACAACGGGATGTTAGTCGTGAGAATATAAAATTTTCCTTTCATTGGTAAAAGATGAGTGTTCCGCCATGTTGGAATCATTACCCGGTGTTTGCCGAGTGCAAACATAAGTTTGTCAAAGTGTATGAGACAAGGCCGCCGACCACCTACGGTCATCCATACGGCGATGCTAATGACTCGTGACTCAGATTCGACCCGTTCTTGGTAATGGCCCTCTTAGCTTAGTTTTTTGTTAGACATGCGAAGAGGAAGTAAGCTTAGAGTGTAGACTATCATGCTAGAACAGGTATTGATAGTCTTACTTATATGGAGGAAAGGAGATGAATATGAAAGTGGATGGATGGGTGAGGCGCAGAAGGGCAAAGAAAAGATGGAGTGCGTGACTGAAGATATGAAAAAGAAAGGGGTGAATGAAGACATGATGACTGATAGGGATGTGTGGAAGGATAAAACATACTGCGCCGACCGCAAATAAAATTTGGGAACAGGGCTGGGATATGATGATGATAAACAGGTAAAGGTTCTTCTCATCAACCCATATACGTCCCACTGCTGGGCACGGGTTTCCTCTACCATAGGATTTAGGCCATAGTGCATCACGCTGGCCAAGTGCGGGTTGGCGGACTACACACCTAAGAAATTCCTAAGAACTTTTAGGTGTGCAGGTTTCGAACCCGCGACCGCCGAGATTCTCGACCGCGCGCCTAAACCTCGAGGCCATCACTGCTTTTACAACTATCTATAGATAGTCTTGAGCTCTCTAATTCACCGACATTAGTACTTTACATGTAATTCTCTTTGTACCCAAAAAGGAAATGTACGGTGACTTCAATATCACGGTTGAAGCCTTGAAAATATGGATTTCTATGCGACGAAGTGGAGAGGGAAATTAATTTGGATAGTGGCTACCGTACATATAGTGTAACACTTGAAAAATCGACACACGTTATAGGAAAATAGATGTATCAGATGGCAACAAGCATTACTATAAATTTCAAGTCAGTCTTATTTAATTATCAGGGAGTCAGTGCGACTCCTTCGCCCTTGGCGAAAAAAAGTAATTTCTATCAAGTCTGTTCCCTTTTCCTGTCTTAGCTATAGAGCCATATGGTCGTCTTAGAGAATAAAAAGGATATTTTTAATAATAATATTACATTTACATACGGATTTTCGTAAGTATGCGCAATTATGGCTGCCAGCGGATTTTTTTACTCTCATCTATTTTAAAAGATCTAAGGTAACAATTGAGCTGGTAAACTATTCGAATGAAAAATAAAAACGATTGTTTCGGCGGTGAAATCTACGATTGGTATAATTGAGCAACAGTTTTGGTCTAGCGGTATGAAAAAATACTATCAAAATACATAATAAAAACCTATTTATTCACTTAAAAAAACATAAATGAATAATAAAAAAATTCAATGGCTAATAACAAAACTTTTTGATGCAAGCCATCTTATGTAGAGTGTCTAAAAACTTTTACAATTTTTAGTTATTACACGAATAATACAATTTAATCATGCAGCGATGATTTATTATATTAATAATACAATAGTATTAAATGAATACAAATGATCTTGGTAAGACTACACGTATGTAATATCTATATTTATATTTTTATTCGATTTTATTATGAGTCCGAAGACACACGTTTGTTTAAAAAATCAACACATTTATAAAAAAAAAATAAAACAGAATGAGTATTAATAACAGTTGTTGAAATGTGCATTTAACATAAAGCGAATAACAAAATGAGGTGATTTGATTGACCTTAAATTCTATTAGGGTTCAGAGGCAGAAGGATGATAAAAAAACAATATAAAGAAAAATGAAACACTTATAACTAAATTATCTAAAACGTAACTGAATGTCTGTTGTAAAGAAAAAAAGCAACGATACCTAATAAAAATATGACATGGTATAAAAATAAACCTATAGACAATACGATATTAATAAAAAAATAACTATTTTATTTGGTGGGTGTAGTTTCGGTTGAATGTCCTGTCTTTTTGCAATATATACAACAAGCACAAAAAAAGAAATTGTTTTAAAAGGATTTAAAGTCTCATAAACTGTTCTTGTACCCAAAACCAAGTTATAACATTTTTAAATTTAGATTTCTCAGACGCACGAAGATTTATAGATTGTATACAAAGCGCCTGTACAAAACGACAGAGCAACGTGTTAAAGTTAATAAATGCTTATGAAAAATGACGTTGGCGCTAAAATATTCATACCTGTCTATGGAAAAATAAGGCACGTATGAACTACATTTTTAAATAATAAATGAATATTAACCGTTAGTCGGTAATTTCCAAAATATGGAGATTTGCTACGGACATTTTAAATTTAAATTTGTAATTATAACAATAGTTTTTTTATTTGAAAGCTGGCGCCATGAAGTGTTGTTAAAGGCATGTGTGGCGTCGCCATTTTGATTAACTTCGATATGTCAATTCAAATGCCAAATGATTGAATCGTTGAACATCCAAATCAATTTTCGGACAAAAACCGTTATTATGCCATAATTCGTCATTATAATTGAGCTAATTCTAGACTAGGTATATGATTTAAGTAGATTTTTTTGGTTTTTTTCCATCTCCTCCCTTTTTTGAACTCTTGTCTCGAGTTGCTGCTGGTGTGGAGCCGTCCAGGTTGTACCAGGGTTTGAGGCTTAGTTGAGGTATTTCCTTGCAGTCCACCAGAGGGTTGGTGGCGCTGACTACTTCCATGACCCTCGGCTGAGCTTGGTCCAGCAGCTCTTCGTTGGCGCAAATCACTCCAGCGAGGGTCGTCTTGCGAATCTCAGTGAGTTGCTCTGTGGAATCGAAATGAGATGCTTAAATACACTTATTAAATCGTTCCCTTGACGGGCGTTAAGAGCCATGAAATTTTTTAAAAATGTTGGCTTGCTCATTGTAAAGACAATGAGCAATCTTTATTGTGATTTCGGAGAAGGTGATAAATATATGAGAGAGCAAAATTGTAACCAGCAACCTCGGGGTTGTTATAAGGCCACCGATTAGGTTAGGATCTCTCTCTTTTAGATCTTTGAAATCTCTTTGTTCAATTGAATTATGAGTACCTATATTGTATTTTATATTCTATCTGGCATTCGTCACCACCATAGCCTATACGGAAAAAGTAATTTTTCTCGTAATTCATTACAGCGAGAATACGTGATGTGTAATTACAAAATAAGTACCTACGTATCCTCGCAAGACAAATAACCAGATGCATTACTTTCATTTATTGAACTACTGGTTGATTGATTACTGCGACTACATAAAGATCACGTATGACGTCACAAACAAGTGTGATTTATACAATTACTTTGATACTTAAAAGGAGATTATACGTCGAGACATAATTACATATTTTAAAGAGCAGAACAGCCATTATTTATGTGACCTATAGTATGTTTTATCAACAATTAACTTTTTGATTTATTGAAAATAATACGTGCGATCCTTTTTCCTGCTGTCAAGTACGTTGAAAAACTATTTCTTAGTCATAGATCCAGTAAATAAATAAACTTAAGTTCGCCATTGGAAATCTAAGCTTTGTTTTATCTGGGAAACGATCTTGTTACCTTATGATCATCAAGCGCAAATTTATGCTACCGGATTAAAGAAGCCATCACGTGTTCGAAGCGATACTAAATTTTGACTGTCAAATCTGTAAAATTGAGTTTAGAGAAATTAAAAAGTGTTTACTAGTCATAGAATCAGAGAGCAAGGAATCTTAGCTTAGGCATTAAAAATCTAAACTTTCCTTTATCTGGGAAACGACTTTGTTACCTTACAATCATCAACTGCACATTTAAGCTAACTAAGGAAGCAATTATATTATTTTTCGCACAAATTTTGACACATAATAATAATGGTCTGTTTTTCCTAACTCACCTTCAGTAAACCCGACGCTAGAATCCGAAGTTTCGTACCAAAACCTGTCGCCGACCTTCAGCCTCAAGAACTGGTCTGCGATGAGACAGCTGAGGGTGGGGCCGAGGAGACGACCCTTGGGGTTCTCTGCCAGGGCGCCCGTGTACAGATCTATGTCTTCTACGCTACTGCAATTACAAAAATGAGATATATGTTATACGATGTTTTATAATTTGTAAATGTACTGTTTGGTCTTAGCTTTTATAATAGCTATCATCAGTCTTTTTCAAAGACTTCTAAAGCGCTCCGACATCAATATTTAACTTTGTAACATAGATTGGGTAATGCCCAGATTCGACGCTTCAGCACAAACGGACTAGTTACTCGTGGAGTACTTTTAAGGGGGTATTCTGGTCTAGAAATTTGAAAAAATCGATTTATTTTTTTTTGCATATTTTCAAAGTTTAGACCCTTAAAAATATGTCCTTAAATGGATTTTTCAAAATTCGAATTATTTTCGTAGATACAGACAATTTTGTGACGCAGCATCTAAGCCGGTCAATCGTCGCGAATCACACAATATTGATTACTGTTAGTCTCCTTGTATCGAATTATTGCATTATGAACACAAGTCTTCGACAGTTTTAGTTGTGATGCTATCGCACGTTCAGATTTGCCTTCGTTATGCAAAACAACAATGGCAAAACGAATTTCACTACTGATTTCGGGTACTTTTCCCATTCTTCACACGTCTTTACACTACAGACTGTAAGTTCAGACTAAATTAAATAGAAAACGATAACTTCAACCATATTAAAAATGATGGAATAATGGGCATCAATTAATAAGCAGTGATGGCCTCGAGGTTTGGGCGCGCGGTCTAGAATCTCGACGGTCGCGGGTTCGAACCCCAGGTACACACCTCTGACTTTTCGAAGTTATGTGTGTATTCACATTGAATCATCACTTACTTTAACGGTGAAGGAAAACATCGTGATGAAACCTGCACACCTAAGAGTTCTTAGGAATTTCTTAGGTGTGTAGTCCGCCAACCCGCACCAGGCCAGCGTGGTGGACTATGGCCTAAACCCTCTCAATGGTAGAGGAGACCCGTGCTCAGCAGTGGGCGAAAATGGGTTGATGAAGAAGAAGAAGAAGAATGGGCATCACCGTTGGTACTGAAGCTCATTCATTTGCTATCAGACGTAACGAAGTTCGGATTGAGCGCTCTGAGCTACGAGCTACTGCTGCTTCCAAAGAAGGCAGAACAGCTCGATTAGCTGAAAGAACTTCACAAAACATCGAATATGAAGTTGAAGAAGGCCCAATGTATGGATCTGGAATCGCCGATTAATCCAAAGTGAGTATTGAATGTTATTATACAAGTTATTCTACTAGAATTGTTTCTCAAACTTTAAACGCGTTTTTCTCAAAACTACTTTTTTTGAAGCGGTTGACATGATATCTCAAGTTCTACTCAATCGATTCCTTTGAAATTTGGTAGGAATCTTCTTTATATATCTCTCTATCGCGTCTGCCTTGGATTTTAAAAAAAATCAATTTGGAGTATTTTTAAAAAATTCGAAATGGTCGAAAAAAGGGTGTAAAAAAAATTGATATTTCATGTCGACGCCATTTTGTGAATTTTCTTTTTTTTTTTGACTAAGGTCAACGCAATAGCGATCTTTACAGATTGAGAAATTTCCAATTTTTTTTGTTTCAGATCACTACAAGGGCTGGAATCATGTCAACCAGGGTGCACCGTTTTTTTTGAAGCCCCCACTTCACCGTCCTGTAATTTGTCCAATTTATCATTTCTTTTTCTTTTTCAATTTTTTTTATATTCTTGAAACGTTAATTAACATCATATAAAAAAACCGATGGTAAAAATGTTTTTAATTTTTTCTTTATGTTGGTTTGAAAAATGCCTAAAATTTAGGCTTCTAGACCAGAATACCCCCTTAAGTGCAAGTTTTCTCAAGATGCATTTACATTTAAAAGACCTGATATTTTTTTCATTGTATTACATTCTTTGCCTGGTATTTGACAGTCAAGATTCCGCCACAACAAGTTCCTATACAAGACTTCAAATTGTTAAGAAAAACTTACTTATAAATTTTGCAAATCCTGCTAAGGGACGATTCATCAAAAATGGCGTTGAGGTCAGTAAAGTTCCTGGGTCTGGAGAGGCCGCAGTGCTCCCTCCACTGCACGTACGGCGCGAGCCCGTGGTCCCTGCCGCGCTGGATGTTCAGCGACACGAGGTCCAACCCGCACGGGCCCGGGGGCTTCATCGGGTTCGAGACGTTGGCCACAGGGTTCTCGAACAGATGGTTGCTGAGCTGGAATGTAATGGATTTAAATTCGTATAGGTGATTTTTATAGATTAAGTATTGAAATTTGTATGGTGTTAGTGAGGTTTTAGAATTTTAGAAGTGCTGGTAAGACATGTAAAAATGTAGGCCAAATTGATTAACCAAGAGGTAGGCAGTAAGGTTAATATTGAAAGCAATTGTTATAGATTCATGTTTTGTTAAAGCTACGGGGAATCATCAAAAATAAAATTCTTATTTATTACATAGGCAATGACAAAAGTATCTAAATAAAGCTCTGAAAGTGTGTAATGTCAATTAATTATTATAGGTATTATTCTACAAAGCGTCTGTGGACAGACTTTAAAATTGAACTGTCAGTTTGTCTATGCTAGATGACTCCATATTTTTCTCATCTTTTAAAATATTATTTTATTCCAGTGCATGTTATGTTGTTGGGGTATGCCTTTGTCCAGCAGTAGACATCTTTAAATTGATGATGCTGCTGCTGCCGCTCCTGCTACTGCTGACGATGATGATACTACTTATGATGATGATGATGACAATGATAATGAAGATGCTATATACCTCAGTAGTGACATGCGGGTCGACGGAGTGCACGGTGGTGTGCAGCGCGGACCGCACGGCGTTCTTGGGCCCCTTGGCGTTGTACAGCGCGTACGGGTTGAACAGCATGTGGTGCAGCTGAATGTAGTTCACGGAACCAGTGTTCGTGTCCACGTTGTGGATCAGACCCTGGAATGGAGCGGTGTTATTGTGAAACTTCGGGGCCAATTCTGCATCTTCCAGCACGTTTTGTAGGTTGATTATTTTTGGGTAGCATTTTGGGGGAGGCTAAATGTGATTTTTTAAGCATGATTCATAATTAGTGAGAACACTAGGAAATTTTGAATTTTGAGTTTAATAAAGGCTCGGGGATCGAAATCGACATTATAGATAGCGCTATGAGAGAGCTTTCTTAGAATTTCCATGATCATGTAAAAATTCATTTTCGAATGATACCTGTAGGTGTATTTTACATAATATTTTTTTACTCTATGTATCTTTACTAGCCACATCTTTTTAATTATGCCGAGCCCGGACAAGCATGTTAACAGGCCGAAAATTCTCAACAAAAATAAGTATTTCTTATATTTTGACAGCCCTGTGGCGCAATTCGCACCAAAATAAATGTATATGTGATTCACAAATATTTGTTTTAGGTTTGGGTGTTTGTGAGACCTAAAATGTCTCTCGTAGTCTCTGATACGCACTACACAGGACTTGTATCTTAGTGTGGGTTCAGAACTTTGTATGTTGCTGTTAGGTGCATTTATTTATTTACATTGAAATCATAATATTTACCGGTAGGAGTGTGTGCGCGAATCGGAAAACGGCCGCTGAGAAGTGGTTGGCTATGGAAGGGTCTACTGTGGGGTCGTAGGAGTCAGTGAACCCGGTGTCTTTCAATGTCATGTTGAGTGCCCACATGACGTCAATACCTGAAAGGAGAAAAAAGAGAAACTTGTCCTCGTATATACTACTAGCTTTTGCCCGCGACTCCGTCCGCGTAGACTCTAGGGTTAAGTGCAGAGAGATTTTTGCATTTATAACAAGTTTATCCCACGGGATTACATTTTCCAGGATAAAATTATCCCATGTTAATTCTGTGAGCCCTACCTACCTCTATACCAAAAATCATTCAAATCGATTTGGTAGATCCAGAAATACCCATTCCCACGAGAATACTTAATTTTCCGGGATAAAAACTATCCCATGTTAATT
Source organism: Cephonodes hylas (assembly GCA_030295005.1). Classification (NCBI taxonomy): domain Eukaryota; kingdom Metazoa; phylum Arthropoda; class Insecta; order Lepidoptera; family Sphingidae; genus Cephonodes; species Cephonodes hylas. Next base: position 15,596,875 of record AP025362.1, read on the forward strand.
CTGCGAGCTCTACCTCTCTCTATACCAAATTTCATTTAAATCACTTTGGTAGATTCAGAAATACCCATTCCCACGGGAATACTACATTTTCCGGGATAAAAAGTATCCTATGTGTTATTCTGATGTATATGTAAGCTATATTGTGGTAAAGTTTCATTAAAATCCATTCAGTAGTTTTTACGTGAAAGAGTAACAAACATACATCCATACTTACAAACTTTCGCCTTTATAATAATAGTAGGATGTCAAAAAAAGTCACGTATGTGGAAAGCAATGAATCAACAAGTGATAAACTATGCAGTGTTTCTATACCATAATGCAAGATTTTTATATTATCTGTTTTAAAACCCAAATTTTATAGAGGTATGTACGAGCATTTTATACGCTATAACTTACAGAAAATAACAACATTCTGACTCACACTTCTTCACTTCATCAACCCATATACGCCCACTGCTGAGCACGGGTCTCCTCTACCATTGAGAGGGTTTAGGCCATAGTCCACCACGCTGGCATAGTGCGGGTTGGCGGACTACACACCTAAGAAATTCCTAACAACTTTGAGGTTTGCATCGTCGTTAAAGCAAGTGATAATTCATTGTGAATACACACATAACTTCGAAAAGTCATAGGTGTGTGCCTGGGGTTTGAACCCGCGACCGCCGAGATTCTCGACCGCGCGCCTAAACCTCGAGGCCATCACTGCTTACTCACAATAAATATATTTATCTACAATTTTAACACATGGCTTGTGAGCTGATCATAAGTCCTAATATTAGTTACAAATATTAACTCCGTGACGAACAAAGAACATATGAAGACAATCTTCTAGTACGGTCCACTAGTACTAACCAAGTATACTAGGCAGAAACTCGGAGAAAGTAATGTGTTGCATCTGCGCGCCGACGATTCGCCGCGACTCCTGGAAGACGACCTCGTCGGTCCACTTGGGGTTGTTCTTCTTCAGCTCCACGGCCAGCCGGTTGTGCTGTCGCGCCCAGATCAGGTGCATCGTCGTCAAGTGCAGGTTCTCATTCGCTCTGTCATCACCTTGGGATGAAGGAAGAGCCAAGAATCAGTACTTTAAGATCATCGCTAAGTATAAAAGAAATGTTTTGATTTTGATCACGCCGACAACCATTATTGCTATTGCAATCCAAATCTTCAAGGTAAACGATAAAAATAAATAAAATTGCAATAACTGTTCATGTCATTGTTCAATTTTTAACTTTCTGTTGGGGAAATTAGCTTTAGCATCTTACTAAGTCTATGGCCACTATTGTGAAATGCTGCTATGCTATTGTGAAATTTTATACTGATTTTATTATATATTTCTAATATAAAAATTGAATTTGGTTTGATTGGGTTAAACCATACTTTACAAAATTGTAACCCAATGAAATATTTCCGAAAAATTCTCCCTTTGTTTCCACCTTCCATGTAACAACTGAAGAAAGATTACTACATATATAGACTAATTATCTTGTACGTCTTTATAGTTACCCGTCTCAAAACAATATCTGCCCTTGGCATTCATCTCCACAGTGTTACAGCCGTCGTTGGGGTCTGTGGAAGGCGGCAGCAGCTCTCGACTTCCGACCACCAGCATCCTGAGCAACCCTCCTGTTCCCATTCGTAGCTTAGTGGTCGTAGTCTGAGCGAAGCCGTATACTGTAGATCCGTCGATGAATGCCGTCGCTTGGTTTAATTGCTCTCGCGGGCCTGAAGTACAATTTTACATATTACAAACTGGAAGTATTGGTGTCAAAAGAAGCACAGTTATCGTTCAATCAAATGAAAGAAGGTTCAAGGTCATAACATATTTTATACATATCAAGTTAGATTAGGTATCCCATTGCCGGGCTACTATTATACTATAATATAGGTTAGGGCTTAGACCACCGTCATACTGAGACGTTTTTCCTGGATTGAATTGTTTTTTTTCTTGTTCTGACCCAACCATAGAATACTAGTCCTGTGTCGTGGATATCTGCAACTATGAGAGACTTTTCTTTCTCACAAGCACCCAGAACCGACACAAATAATTGTCGATCACACAATCAATAGTTTCGGTGCAAGGATCGAACCTGCGGCCGCTCGTTTCACAAGTTGGTATTTAGCCAATTATGCTACTGTGCAGTCAAACTGTCAAATTGTCCATATGCATCATGACTAACATTGACAACTTCAAGCCGTCTCGATATACCAAGACCTTGACTTGACCAACACGCACACTGACACACACAAAAAAAATCCTCATAAAATTCCTACCAAAGTGGCACATCCTGGCCGGGGCAGACCTGACGAACTCCATGCAGGTGAGGTTGTAGTCCTGGTAGAAGGGATCTTCCACGTCCAGCATGACGGGGAAGCACTCCGGATGTGGAGGCTGGCTGGGGTCGCAGCATGCTAAGGCTGAGTTGTTCTGACCTGGAGATTTAAGGAGCCTCGATGTTAGATTATGACTTTGGGTTTATTCATGAAAATTTACAGAATAACTATGGTAAGTAAACACATTGGCAATAAAATTCATTATTCCATTAAACATTATTCCATTCCTTTTTGAGATTTTCTTTTTTTTTTAAATGTTTTTTTACGAGAGGAAAGCACCCTCAGCGATCTTGTTTGGTACCTCGGAAGAGACCAAAAGGGGCTTGCCAGGGTCTCTGCCTTCAAACTCGGCGTGCGGAACAATTGTCTGCATAACTGAGTTTGATCCCTAACCAAAATCCTACGCCAGCATACCGATTAAAACCTGAGTATGTTGGAATATTTCTCATTTACTTCATTCATTTGGCAAGTCTTTTAATCAACAAATTATTACAAAGATTTTCAATGCCTTTGTTACTTCGAACAAAACTTAAAGGTTCATGTATTTACATTTTTCATATAAAGATGTACCTTTACTCAAAGCCGTGGCAGTAATATCGTGGTCCAAGAACTGTCCCCACACGGCCAGCATGACCGTGAAGGAGGAGTCGTGCGCGTAGCTCGGCCTGTGGACCGTCACACTGACGTCGCGAGCGCTGGGCAGAGGGGCGCCGTTCACTCCGGTGCGGGGGGAGCTGATCCCTGGAAAAATACGGTTTTAAATTATTATTTCTGTTGAGTTATGTCTCAGAACCTTCTAAATGGTAGAGGTTCATTTACATCTGCAACATTTCTAATTTGAGCTTTCTATGGTATGGTACGGATTGGAAAAATTCATATAAAGCGTATATTGCTTCAATAAAGAAGATTAGTAGTAGTTAGAGAAGGAGTACTGAGACGTGTTTTGAAACTAGATATGTCTTAGGAATATTTTAATAACAAAGTAATTATTATGTCAATTAAAAACTACTATATTAGCTCATTCATATATTCCTCACCATCTCCATAAACAGCAGGCAAGACTCTTCTGAAAGGGGTGTGAGATACCCCCCATCGGTACGGATATTTGAGGTTATTGCACGTTCCGTCCAAGGATCGATACTTGGTGTTCGGGCACACTATAGACGTATCGTTCTTGCAGTACCACGGCATCGGGAATGTGCCATTGATCAAGGGTCCGACTCCTATCGCGCTGTTCGGACTGGTTTCCGTGCTGAAATGTGGGATGATGAGCATGATGATGAGGAGATGTTAAGCAAACAGAAATTATATAGGGAAGTAATAAGAAAGTGGTTGGAAATTAAGATAGCTAATAGTTACAGTGGGTACAATTATATTGATGCTACAAAAAATGAGTAAAAAATACGCAAACAAAACAATCTAGCAGACAAATAAGGCTACTAAAAAACGTAGACTTTGATTTTAGGCGTATTTCTTACAATTTTATTTTTTCGGGTAGACAAGTTTTAATACGAATCATCATAACTTTTGGGGTATGTTCTATTGATGATTTTATTATTAACCTGTTTTAAGTTCCTATAGGTCTTTGTCAAATAGGAACCTGATAAATAAATAAATAATAATAAAAAAGTAATCGCTATGATAACTGTAAAACATGCTTTACGCAAAGTGAATCTTTTTTGTAATGCTATCTAACTACAAAGAGTTAATGAATAAACATATGTGTACCAATCAATGGTATTATAAATTACTACAAATAAAAATAAAGTATGTGCAGAACAGTGCAACATTCAAGGGTAGAATTGTACCTGAGCGGAGTATTAGAAGCGGATAGTCGCAGAAGTTTCCTTTTGGAGCTGTTAAAAATAATAATGCACTAATAATTCAGAATCTGACATTATTAACACATCACCATGATTTATCATTTTATAATTTCAAGCGTCAGGTGATATTAACAGAAAATAACAAACGCTAACCGGTTTCAGAGTTAACTAGAAAAATCTTATTTAAATGATTTCTTATAAATATTGCATGATTTTAACAATGTGTCTATCGAATTTAAAATTTAAATAATCTGAATAAATTCGATTTGTTAAACCTAAAGACAGAAAGCTGATTTTTTTTTATCACAGACTGCGAAAACAAACAGACCTTATCTAAACCAATACTTTTCAAATCCCTGCATGAATTATTTAAAATATATTACTCGATTTCAATTTATTATTTTTTGTATCATGAATAACTAACGGTCAATTTCTTGTCATTTGTGTTTACAGTAAATATCAAAGTCGTTAGGTAGTCATAAATTAAAGTTTGTTCAAAAATGAAAACCAGATACCTGGAAGTCTAAAAACCTGACCTCGGAAAACAGATAAAGTTTTACTAGTCATACAAACCGACCTATACATAGAATAAGATAACTTATGACTATAACACCAAAGTACTTTTTATGTCTTTATAGAGTTAAAATTATTTATATATTGCACTAGCGAAGTAATAATCCGTCCGCCAACTGTCCGCCAACCCGCACTAGGCCAGCGTGGTGGACTATGGCCTAAACCCTCTCTATGGTAGAGGAGACCTGTGCTCAGCAGTGGGCGTATATGGGTTGATGAAGAAGAAGAAGTAATAATAATCATTACTTTTATTGTATGAAGAACAAAAGAAAGTTACAGATAATTTTGTGCCCAATTAAGTTAAAATCCCTGAGAAAGACAAGATTTTGCACATATAACTTTATTATGCGGATAGATCGAAACAGTCAATGAGGCAATAGAATAATTTACAGAACTTAATTAAATTGGAGCAGGATATAACATACGTAACATATCTGTGGTTAGCCAGGCGAAATGAAGCCAAACTAGACTGTGGATACAGTTTCGTGGTTTGTTACCCTATCATATTACTTGCCGGGTGCTGGTGGCCTAAATTTTAATCCTATCATGCCGTTTAGTAGTTCACTTATTAGTAGGTGAAGTGGGTTGAATGCCCTTCTAAGGATCGATTTTCTAAAGCAGCTAAACTATCAAATTTATCATTAGTTTCCGGTGTTGTACGGATACTACATATTCTGTCGGTGGTAAAATAATTTTAAGATATCCCTTGAGCCATACTTGTTTTTATTTTGAAAACTTCTTAGAAAATATTTTGGTAGTGTCAGACCACGATTTACTTTAAAATATGTTAGAGAAGATATGTCTGTCATATTAATATTATTGTGTGTGACGGTTAGCAACGTTAGAGCTAACTTTGGGAAGAAACGAGGGTTAGTTATTAAACTGTCTTAAAAGTTAACTTCATCGTAACTGACTCTGTTTTATTGCTTGATTTAATCTGACATTAATGACCTATGTTAAACAACTTCGGTAGCACCATAATCCATTTTATGACCTCGTAAGATCACAAGAAAATAACAAATTAGTTATTCCTGATTTCATCAATTACTTTTAAATTTTAAGGTTAATCAAAGCAATAATTTTGAGCAGATAACCCAAAAATATTCGTGTTTGCCATGGTCATGTATTTTTAAAATTTTTATCTTTTTTTTTAACATGCAAAAAAATTCTGAACCACGTTGTGTATATTTATTTTTGGCTGTTTATTCTGGGCCGCAAAAGGAAGTAGCATATTAATAAGTTTTTAAAATTCGGAAGTATTTTTTTCTTACGTGAGTTGGTATGGCAATGAAAGTCATGTTTCGTCATATACGAAAGCCATATCAACTTATACAAATGTATGATATACAAAACTTTCCTGGTCAGAAATTAGATCATGTTACTTTAACTTGGTTTCAGTACGAGTTATACCATATTTTTAGATGAAACATTAATCAAAAGAATAAAACAGACTCCCGCTGTCGTTTTTGAAACTAATTTCATTTTAGGCTCTTTATAGTATATTGTTCAATATTAAAACTAGTACAACACCATCACCGCATAAACCATTTCAAAAATAAATCTCACCCGTCCAACAAAGCTTTGGTGGCCTCTTCAGCGGCATAAGCTATATTTGCCATGGGTTTCACATCTTCAGCCGTCGCTGCAGCCCTTTGAGCCCTGATCGCTGGAGTGTTTCTCTCTAAAGGTTTCCTCAGGTTCTCTACCTTGATCAGCTCCTTAAGTGCAGCATTCCCTTTTGCAACAGCGCTTTGTATTTCTTCTTTGGTCGGAGGCTCCCCTCGCCATTTCGCCAGTGGTTTTTCTGTTTGTGGGGGTTATTAATTTGATCAATAATATCTAGTTTCTGTATCATTACCATTAGAAATGTTTGGAGTAAAATGGTTAGTAGTCCTCCCTGACACTAAAAATGATTAATTTCAGATTCTAATTCCTGCAAGGTTTCTTTACTGCTATATTTAGTTTTAATCTATTTATGTCTATTATTAAATAGATTTTACCATTTTAAAGTTTTGTCGAAAATACCAAAATAAAATTAAGATAATTCTTGAGATCTCCCACTGGTTCATTATCTAATTCAAAATGTAGTCTTAATTTTATCAATTTGTTAATCATTTGTATATAAATGGCTCGCAATAAAGATAATTATTCATTGACCAATGCTTTCAAGTGACTTTTATTGATTCTATAGATCTGATAAGGTATTGAAATTCGATGATAAACTTGAGAGTGATTGTAAATAAAGAGTGTGAGAATTTTGTTGACGTCAAGAGCAAATTTAGCATATATCATTCCTGGCAAATAATTCGTAAATAATGTTGTGACTGCATCACTGGTTTCATTTGAAAATTAATTATTTGACTGATAAAAAAAGTTTGATATTGGATTGTTAAGTAACAGTCTGTTCAATAAGACATGAAGTTAAATATGGGCCATAGCTACGTCGGAGGTAATCAACAAAAATATCGGTGATTTAGATTGTTCCCATAAAGTTTAATGACATCGGTACATAAAGACCCGTCCAATAGAGAAAATTGTTTTAACAAAAGTGCGGTAAATTGCCTAACAATGATTTCTATCGCCTTTAAAGTAAGACAACTGTGAATCTGTACATCTAAAAATTCTTTGAAATTTCTAAGATGTTTAGTCCGCCAACTCGCACAACGCTAGCGTGGACTAAGGCCTAGACCATCTTAGTTGAAGAGGACGTCCGTGCCCATTAGGAGGACGTATACGGGTTGATGATGATTGTGTAAGTTTAAAGTTTCACAACTGCGGCTGACATCATTTCAATACATACACATACATAAACTCACGCCTGTCTCCCGTTAGAGTAGGCAGAGACTATAGAGCGCCGAATGCCACGGTCCTAACACTCCTCTTTCGCTTCCTCCACTGACATAATCCTCTTCATGCATGCACGTCGGTTTCGAGGACTCTTTATATTACCCTTCTTAAGTATATTACCTATTTGATCTTTATAGGTGGATCTGGGCCGTCCTCGTCCGACTTCACCACTCACTCCCGCACAGTAAATCTCTTTCGTAATTCTGCAAACATTCATCCTTTCCATGTGGCCAAACCATTTTAACATTCCCCTATCAAGGGTCAAGGGTGTCCTTAGCTATCGATCTGTTCGATTATAGTGTAAGGGCATCGGGTACGCGACCCCGGCTTCCTGAGCTGCTGCGGGTTCGTCCACTGTCCTATCCATATCCGCAGTATCCTGTATTTACCTGGTATTCCTTCCCCAAATCCCAGTATATCCCTTCTGATTGCCCTGCTCTCCTTCCTCATATCCATTCCCTTCTAACCCCCATATTATTAATAAAAGGAAACGATGAGGGAATTTCGAACGTTATTACCCCAGGAGGGTACCGGTGTTCCCGGAGAATCCCTCCCTGAGCTTATGCCAGGCAGCCCTGTCGTTTCTGGGGAGGGCAAAATTCCCAACGGCGACGTGGCTTGCCACCCGTCATGTTTTGTCCCCCCTAAAGGCAAAAAGCGGGCTATGGAGTGCTTATATGCCATTTCAATAATATAAGTGTAATAGCCCCGACAGCCCCCGTGGCGCAGTTGGCTAGACACCAGCTTGCGAAACGAGAGGCCGCGGGTTCGATCCCCGCACCGAGACAAATGTTTGTGTGAACCACAAATATTTGTTTCGGGTCTGGGTGTTTGTGAGACCGAAAAAGTCTCTCGTAGTGTCCGATACCCACGACACAGGTCTTGTAACCTAGTGTGGGGTCAGAGCTATGTAAGTGACTGTTGGGTGTATTTATTTATTTATTTATAATTCAAAAGCTTCCTCTCATTAAATGTGGGCTTATTGGTATTTCTCATTCTCATTTGGCAGACCGGAATTAAATTAAAAAATGTGGTAGAAAATGAGTCGGCTAGTTAAAGTTTATTAAGTTTTTTATAGTTTAATCTGCATGCAAAATATACGGAAGTGTCAGTGAGTTAATATATCACTTTTAATTATGCATCCAATTTGGATATTTTTTTTATTTTGGATTTTATCATAAGTTACCGTTATAGATCTAATATCTTATTTATTATCATACTTAGGTAAGTCATAGGTTTTGCGCAACATAATATGACTTGAGGAACTAAAAAGTGCAGTTATTGGACACTGAGTCGAGATGGTTCGATTCCCGAAAGTAACCCGCAACTACTATTGTGCGAATAAAAAGATTTTCGTAACTACTAATTACCCACAATTGATTATTGTTTAAGTATGGGATTAGAACAGCCTGTTTTGGATGCAATATAAAAAATATATTATAGAAGTTATAAGTAGTCTAATTAAAACCAGCAAACGAGAAAGATTCGGCAACAAATTTAAAGTGTCAGTGCGTCAAACCGTATTAGACCAGTGTGGTGGTCTAAGGCATTTTTACTCTGTTCAATAAACCTGAAACTAGTAGAATTTAGAGCTACACACATCATTGTAAAGATACATGAGATAAGATACATGAGACTTTATACAAGGCTATTGCTACTAATTGCAGCTACGGGTAATGTCTCACGAATATTACATTACACCTTCCAATAATCATTAATTGAAAACTGAACCAGTCTCAAATTTTGCAATTAACATTAGCCGATATTATATTTATCCACCAGTGTCATATAAAATTGTTTTTTTATCTTAACCACAGAATAAGACTAGAAAGGAAATGTCAGAACGCCCAGCCTGCCGAACCTATGATTGGAATATCATATGTTTGACACGACAGAGACAGATTTTTTTGTAATAACCAAAACATAAACTACACTATTCTTGATGCTATCCAGATAGACAATTAAATATGTCTTCTGGGAAAGGATTCATTTCGGATTTCTTCGTTGTGATACATCCCTACATATCATTGAAAACGCGTAAAACAAAGCAATACAAAATCGTCACGATTTAATTTCCAGCTGACGTATGAGTTTGAGTGAAAAAAAATTATCCAAGTTCAGTATAGTGACGTGAAGAATAAAAGGTATATAAGTTTGAAAGTGATAAAATAAAAACACTTCTTGAAAATCAAGTGAATTTATAGTAAAAGAGATTTCGCTTGGTAAATCACACGTGAGCGTGATTTTAACATTTATCAAAGGTTAACTTCAGTTTTTGATTGGAAATAAAAGGAGCTCTTTATTATACGCTATACCGTTCATCATATATATTTTTCTTAACAATGACTTAATTATATACACAGTTATATAACGCATGATTAAAAATACAATACACCACGGATGGCGTGCATAAATAAATGTGACATAAGTTGTACAAAAAGCTGTAATATATTAGCAAATATTAACCCATGCCTAGCACGAACGTCGCATCCGTTGAAATGTCAATTAAGTTGCTAAGGCCGATATCTAATGTATTTTTACATGTGGGAATGCCTATTCGATGAGTTTTACCTTGGGCCCAAATTTGTATTAACGTTTTTATTAGTCCTTCTTAACCACAATTGAAGTTCGTACCTTCGTAAGACATTGTGATAGAATTTCCTGTCTAGTAGGACTGACTTTTTGAAACTATATGTGTCTCCATGATAAATTATTGCGTACTTTAACGGCGAAATGATCTCGTCGTGAGGAAGCTTTCACACCTAAACATTTTTTTAAACTTCTTAGGTGTGTAGGCAGTAGGCACCAACCCGCTTTAGACCAGCTTGGTGGACTAACGTCTTACCCCTCTCTATCGTGGAGAAGGCCCGTGTCCAGCAGAGGGACGAATATGAGCTGATGATGATTACAATGCTAAGTCCTAAAAACATAGTATACTAAAGGTTTTTAGTATACTAAAACAGTACACAAATCTATTTATATAATAAAGACAGGAAATACTTCGTAGGTGAGTAATAAACTAAGTTTAGATATAAATAAATGAATTGCTTAATTTAAAACATGGTTATATAAATAGCAGTGATAAATTAAAGACCAATCAATAATCCTAGGCATTGAGGTTGGAGTAGCAATTATATATATATATATAATTCTTAATAGTAATCAACTATTTGTATGTTTATACCATGTATTTTAAGGGTGTATGTTTTAAGTATTCTTAATATATAGATTTCAATATTTTTATGGTCGGTTAGTATTAGGTTCAACACTTTGGCCTATTAAAAGTTAAAAAAAATACGCCTAAATAGTATTTTAAAATGTAAGAAATGCTAAATTTTGCTCGAAACTGTCAAATCTGCCAAAAAGTTTCAAGCGAAAAAGTATCAAAATCACAGTATATTCTTCAGCATATTATAATGCTCCACGTTTCTATTCAAACAATAGTGTTCCGTAGTAACAACGCAATTTAGCCACAAATAAATATTTACATATTTATAGGACCAAAATAAATACGATTTGCATATACCACTGTCTAATATCTATTTATAGACACATAATAGATCCTTGAATTTTTTTTAATGTCTTAGCTGAATCTGACAGAAATGTTATCGGTAATGCAACCAAACTTGATTTAAATGTTTAGATAATAGCGAACCATATTTCCGATAATTATATACAACACAATAAAACAGAGTACTTTGATAAAGCATATTTATTTTCCTGTTCCATTTGGTGACCTCCGAGCAAATGCAAATTTTTAATATTCACAATCTTTGTCTAGCAATTTATTTTATGTGTAATTACTGCTAAATATCAATTACAATTAGATGATATTAATTAGGTCCAATAAATTATTAAAATCAAGTATAAGCTTAAGGCCAACCGCACTAGGCCATTGTGGTGAAGTAAGGCTTAAACCTTTTCAGTTATAGAGGAGGCTCGTGTATGGCAGAAAAGCAGATATGGGTTGATAATGATGATGTAAGCTTAATTGAAAACTAGAAGGCAGTCACTGCGATGTCAATTGAGATGGGAGTGGTCTGGCTCGTATTGATGGTACTTTCTATTTTAATTAAATATGATAAACCCACATAAGGTAATAACGTGGTCCTAGGTAAAACACTCAAACAATAGCGGTTGGAGACTTAATTCGCTCTGATAGAGATAAAGGTAGATAAAGGTTAAACCCAACATTTTGAGTCGGTCTAAAATGTGTCGAGTTTGGAGATCGATTATCTGGTTTGGCATAAATATGTTGGCCGATAAAAGATGGCCGATTGGTTGTTATTGGAATTCAAGATTACAGGTTTTCAAATGAAAGTTACAGCTTATCTGAATTTTCGAAACAACAAGATTGACATTTTTGTGTAAAACTAAACACAGCAGATTCGATGAATAAAAAATATTTTTGAAATCCCATATTTCAGTATTTTTTCGAGCCTGATCAATTATGCTTTTTTAACGCAAACATTAATCCCTTCTGTCATAACAGATTCAATACAGCGTTACATGGCTGTTCAATAACTGGTTGGAGCAAGTAGAGGTAATAAAATGTAATTTGATACAAGCTAGAATCTATGCAACTACTATGATGAACAAGACACCACCCGTTACCACATGACTTTTTGACTGTTTATCATTCTTTTAAATGAATGCTAAAAACCTATGCATTTCAAGTATATCTAGATTCTAGCGGGTCTAGGTCACCGTTGTGAAATACGACAGATTTTTGTCAGCAATGGGTCAATGTTTATTTTCTGTACACACCGACGTATTAGTCTAGATAAGCATTTCTAGATAATTTTTAGATAATATTTTATTACCTTAATTAAAATTAAGCAAGGAATATAAAAATATATATGCCATAGCATCGTTCTCATAAATAATTTAAAGCAACATTAGCTGAACGTAAAATATATTCAAGGTAAAATAATTTATTAAAATATCAGGTCAATGATTTCGACTTAGCTCACCTTTTTATCCTACAATAGGATAATAACTTTGGAGTCACGTACCTTAGCTAACATGAGAAAATAAACGAATGGGAATGCAAAAAACTGCAAGGATGCAATTCGTACTATTTGTAATGGAGGACAATGACTTCAACCTGCAACTAGTACAATTTAGTTCCTTTCGAGGTTGGATCAATTAATTTGTAGATCGATGAGAACCAGTTTGCTTTTTGTTTCTACGTTACACATTCACAAAAAATAACGTTTATAATTTATACGACTATCTTTTTCAGGTTTAAGGGGTTCTTTCTTTGCTTATTGCATATATTCAGATATTATGTTACGAATTCTATAAATATAATGTTGGAATAAAGAAATAAGTTAAAAACTTGAAATAGCTAGTTCTTATGGGTATTAAAAGTTTGAAGAGGGTTGTTCTTTTACTGAATGAGGATCTTCCAATATACCTCACACTAATGTGGAATCACTGCATGCGTACAGATAATATTTTAATACGTATATATTACTTCAAAGTTGAAACACAGAATGCCTTCGTTCTTAAATCACAAAGGGATATAATTCAATTATGTTGCATTAGAACTCCGAATGCAAATTAGAGTCTACAAATTGTGGAGTTTTATTAGTTAAACTGGGTTTGCAATAAGGCAAAAAATGGAATGAAATCTTCGAAAAACTGGATCAACTAGTTTCACATATTGAAGAGAAACAGGAAATAATTGAATAATGTGAGTTAGTGTGACATTCGAGGCGACAAAAAATATTATAATGAATACTGGTTCAGTAGGTAAAAATTCAAAATTTTCGAATAACACGCAGCGTGCCTACGACGTCATTTGCAAATGTGTTTTTAAATAAGGATGGCATTGTATATCACCTCGATAGCTATTTTTAAATTAATGTAAACAATATTGTAATTACTGACATTACTGGCGGTCTTTTATGTTTTTTTAATAACAGATTCCTTGTGAGCGTAGGTCATGCATTAGATTTTAAGTATCTGACATTTTGTGCCTTCAAGGCAAATACATGATCGTTTGTAACTCACAGTTAACATGCGAGAACTGACCAAGCCCAACAAATTTTATTCAACCTTTTTGGCAATGCCATTCCATTCAAATTCGTTGAATATTGCGAAGGTGATAGAATATGTTAATGATACCATAATTTAAATTTGCCGGCGCAAAATCAAGTCTTTTGATCGTCAGTTAAAACATTAGTTTTAGCGCAATAATTAGCATAAATATTTTATCATGATAAACCTTTTGAATAGTCATTGGCACAATTATTTGACAATAATTTAATGGTAGTTTATACTTAAATACTTATTACTTGGTGCCCTTTCGTTTCATTTTAATTCAAGAACATTTTTCTACACTAACATTATCTTAACAAAATAATATGATGCAAAAAAGAGTGTTATCAGCTAGAGCATTGAAAAAAATTTAAAGAAAAATATCTGATCCACCTTCAGCATCGATACAATAAATATTGACTTTTAAAATAAACTCAATGAAATCTAGCATGCATTCTTAATAAAAAAAACTATCTACATCTGAAATGACATCAAGGTCAATTGCAATAGGAAACCTGTCTGCCAGTATTCCTAATATCCTTCAACGGAAAACTAGTTCTCAACCGCGCCTCCGTTTGTTCTTACTCAACTTCTTTTATATTGAGCATAGGTTACATACAAACATCTTTTATCATTCAACCATTAAAGAATTTTGACCACTTCTAGCATTTTATTTGGAATAGGTAGTCAACGTAAAATGTAGTACAGTAGATAGATTATACGCACGGATCAAACAATTACGTCTTGCTTTAAATCCGGTTTCGAGGCAAGGAACTCCCAAATTTTATCTACGAAATTGTTTTTTACTGATTACATTAATATCTTTCATGTTTAGTACTAAATATAATTGTTCAGCGGTAAGCAGGGACGCACTGATCAATTAAGATAGCAGAATTTTCTTCCAACCCTCCCCTTACCTATCTTTAAATCCGTATATGTAGGCTCATTTTCAGGTTTGATGATACATTTTTGATGATAACAACCGCACTATTGTTTCTCTTACCTTTCAAAGGCCACTTCACTTTCATCAGCGCCATTAAGTCAGGTTCCAAAGTGAAGTTCTTGTGAATTGGTTTGGATGTCATGCTTGCCCCCAACATATTAGCTTGAAGGGGCGGTCCTGCATCTGTCACTGTGATGATGCTTTCTGTAGTATTGTCGGCTATCTCCGTAGCTAAATTGTAGGAGACGGTGACTAGGAGAGCCACACCAAGAGCAGCGCTGGTAACAAAATAAAGAGGTTATTCATTTGGTTTTAGGTTTTTATTTATAGGTTTAGGCATTTGGTGGATTTCCCTTAGTCACTACGCTTAATAAATAAAAGATGGATGTGGGCTGCTCAAGATCGGAATGGTTGGCGCTTTCTTGGGGAGACCTACGTTCGGCCGTTACGACTGATTGATTTTCTAATAACTTATGACAGAACTACTTGACGATCCCATATCAGGAAATTAAACAAATATTCATGATGACCATCAATATAATAATAATTATGTGCTATTAATGTAAAATTACCATACGCCTTTAGGTTCTTATTTAAATTAATAGATGCTTATTAAAAGTGTATTTTACCATTTCCTACTTGCCTTCCTAATCAATAGTTTTGTGCGTCTAACATTTGATGCAACTTTACATATTTATAAGGGTTTTGCTTCCTCAAACTAAAGGAACTCTGTGATTTAAGCGACTGAAACGCACCGCCAACTTTTAATTATCTTACAATTCGGTTCAGTCTATTCTTAACCTAAAAACTGCGTCAGGCTAACATTACCAGTAATCGGCATACCGGCCTTCGAATCAAGACTTCCAAATTCACCATAAAGAACGCGTAGTGTCTTAGACACGTAGTTATTGCATCAAATTACAGTTATTACAGAGGCATTTTGCTGATTAATTTTTTATTCGTCTAGATTTCGAGGTTTAATGACACCTCAGATTATTTCGATGAATTTTAACTTACTTTTTGGCTGGCTTGTAGTTAAATTTAAAAACCGTGATCCCGATGTTATGCATATCTATCCTATTAGCGCTAGAAATGATGTGATAGACTGCCTCTAGGTCTTGTAGCTCAAGTATGTGCTCTGCGATGTTAGACTCTCAGTTTGAGGAGTGTTATGGATATTTTCCATTAGGAAAAATTTGAAATGTGCTTGAAACACGGCCGTAGGCT
Source organism: Cephonodes hylas (assembly GCA_030295005.1). NCBI lineage: Eukaryota > Metazoa > Arthropoda > Insecta > Lepidoptera > Sphingidae > Cephonodes > Cephonodes hylas. The sequence continues at coordinate 15,612,664 of AP025362.1, forward strand.
AACGTGGGACTGACATACCTGGCGAAAAATCGGTGCAGCAAATGCACCTCTGCCTACCCCTATGGAAGATATGGGTGTGAATGTTAGGTGTTTTTATTAAACATATTTGCCAAAGAAGGTTTCTGTCAAGTCCATCCTATCCTTTTTTCTTCATGTAGGTAGTTGAAAAATAAGGAAATTTTTGCAAACATGAAGCTAAGTATAACGTACACATTAGTTTGACAGCCATTCTTATAGACAGTTAAAACAAGTTTCTCGATAAATATGTAACGTCTAGTTAGTGATGACGCACATTGTCCAATCATATAATCATGTAGAATAAACATTGAATGTAAATGAATTTTGATATGCATAATAGTTAATCATCGACAATCGAAAAATTCGAAGAATAAAAGATATAAAGAAAGAATATGGAAAAACTAAAATGAGGTCTCTCAACAGCTTCGGATACAAACGAGATGGTTATGGAGCAACTATCATGAATAGAGAAGGAATAAAACGGCAATAGTTTGTTGCTACTGAAAGCTTTGTTTGGGCAGCATAGAAAAAACCATTTGCAGTGTTGTTTTGTCGTAGCAAAGTAAAAAGCATAGGAGTACAGACGCAAAAGTGTAAGTAAAGGTACAAACAAGCAGTGGATCTTGTATCTGATCTAGAAGAAGTAAACTAAAATGTCTTACATGAGGCCAACGCAAAGCGCGCATTGTATTTGATGGAGACGTTTCTGGTAGCTCCTCGCGAGGCTGGACTCGAACATGTACGTGGGCTGCACCAGCGGGGTTCGCTCCGTGCTCGTCGACGCACGATGCATTTTCACCTGGACAACCACATCAAGGATTAAGTTATTATTCTTTTGAAACAACCTAAAATGTAACATATCATGCCTTGGTTTAATAAGTGGGGGTTCTAGATCAGTATTAATAAACATTCTGCTTTAACTTCGAAGGAAAATATCGTAATGAAAAACACCTTAAAATTCTTAAGCGTGTAGTCTGCCAACCCGCATTAGGTGAGCGTGGTGGATTAACACATAAACTTTTCAGTTCTAGAAGAAGCAGTGGGACGAATATGGGCTGACGATGGTGATGATTGCTTTGTTTGTATCCAGAGTATAAAAAAAAAGAGTTTTTAAGTTAAAAAATAGCAGTGATGGCCTCGAGGTTTGAGCGCGCGGTCGAGAATCTCGACGGTCGCGGGTTCGAACCCCAGGCACACACCTCTGACTTTTCGAAGTTATGTGTGTATTCACATTGAATTATCACTTGCTTTAACGGTGAAGGAAAACATCGTGATGAAACCTGCACACCTAAGAGTTCTTAGGAATTTCTTAGGTGTGTAGTCCGCCAACCCGCACTAGGCCAATGCCTTGTTTTGAACCAATACACTTACATTATTACTATTTGAATTAGTCCATGATATGGCCGTGGTTTTATTTCATATGCTAATAATTATTTTGATAGGAATCAAGATGCTAGATATAAGATAACATTTGATTCAACAGAATTGGAAACATAATAAAATTTAATTAATCGTTTAACCCCAAAACACACAAATTGTCCTAAATATTTTGCTAATTTTATTCATTTTGGCACTATTATGCTCCCTTACTAAGCCGCTGGTTGCAGGCTTCTACCAATAGAACACTATGAAACCCTTTGAAAGAGGCCTGTATCCAGCAGAGGACGTCTTTAGAGTTGGTGATGACGGTGATGATGATGATGCTTCCTAACCATTGGGTGGAATAAAATACCGTTTTGGCACTTTCGCAATATTCAAAGGTGCTGCTACAATTATTCATGATTTTTTTATGTAATATCTGACCCGTTATTTGGGTGCCCAAAATCGAATGTCAGCTAAAATTTTAAAATTTTAAAATTTTTAAATTAATTTCCTCAACAGTGCGGTTCAAACGCTGTTTTCTTCCTCGCACAACATCTTTGTGGAATCAGCTTCCTTCAGCGGTATTCCCAAACAAGTACGATTTAGGGACCTTCAAGAAGAGAGCTTATATCTTCCTCAAAGGCCGGCAACACACCGATGATTCCTCTGGTACTGTGGGTGTTCATGGGCGGTGTTGACCACTTAACATCAGGTGGCTCATTTGCTCGTTTGCCTCCTTTTTCCATAAAAAAAAAAAATAAAACAAAATTGATATTTCGATGAATTTATTTACATCAGTAATTATTTTTGTTTTGGCTATTAGAAGTTCATTGACTTTCAGAGTCATTTATATATTTATTGGTATGTATATTTGTTAATGTTTTTTTACTGAAACTTTTTTATATTTAATATTATATATGTATATCTTGACTAGCAAGGGATAACTATTCTTACTCGTTTTATACAATAATTAATACACTAGCCTAAAACTGTATACAAAGAAAAAAGATTGTTAATCATTCCACTATTTTTTTAACTATTGTGTTGGGTAAATATATAAAGGCAAGGAAGGTACAAACAATATTAAACAACATAGATGGTAGAGTATGCTACGTCAGGAAATAGTAACCTATCTCTTACTTATGTATAGCCATCATTCAAAATCTTGAATGTGCGGGAAATAATTACTTATTGCCAATGCTGAATAGATAAGGTAAATTTTCCTTAAGATGCAAAGATTTTTTTCTTCAAGTAGATACCCTTCTCTCCATGCTGGTGAACCTAAATTTAGGAATTGGGAAATTAAGAACTAGAAATATGAGTAAGGTCACGGAAGTAGCTACGAATGTTAGAAAACTATTTATTGACGTTTGTTTACAACAAAAATACATTTAAATGTGAGTCAAAATACCAGTTTATATTTTGGAAAGACTTGTATATTTCTGCATATCATTATTTACGTTTTTGTTCATTGATTTCCGTGGCAGTCTGGCGTTAAAAAGATTGTATATAGCTACGTGACCACCTGCTAAATAAACAATTTGTGTGGTAAATCGTGCAAATAAAACACATTTCGATAATCTCCTAGAAGAAATGTCATGAAATAATATAGTGTCTAAAATGTTGATCATGGAAAATATTAAAAAAGATAAATTAAAGGATTCGGCGTTGCTTGGAGGTTGCTTGTTACGTTAAATAGGTATGTAAAGCTTTACGTAAAATAATTAAATAATTGAATTTGTTGGCCGGATATTCACGTTCGTTTGGCTGTATTATTTAACGATAGTGTGATTTGTAAGTACTGTGGTTACTTTTTAATTCACGATGCGAATAATGTATAAATTTCTAATACAGAATAGGGAATTCTTATTTTATGTTTTTAGCTTGATTTTTAAACGATCTTACAGGAAAGTCATTCAAAACAAAAATATTATTTTTTGTGTCAATTAGTTGTGGATAAGAACAATGGTTTTATAATAAAATTTTATTTTTTCCTAACATACATTTCTAATTCGAATTTATCGAAAAAAAGTAGTGCAATTAAAAAATACTTTAAATTTATTAACAAAAAAGCGGATGACGCATCGATATAATTTATTAATTAGATGTAGATATGTGTCAATTAAATCAATTCCGTTGCCATGAGAAAAAAATCTAACGCTGTACCATTATATAGCAACACAAAAAGATATTTTTAAGAATTAGTTGTTTTTTAAATTTAAATATATTATTTTAATTTTAACTCACCTCTGACTTACTGAAATTACCTGTGTATAAATATACGATTAGCAATCATAATAACTCTGTCTACTAATAATTTAATAAAATGTTTTTACTGTACAAAAAAATAGTTCTTGTGTAGATTTTAAGCGAGTTCAATCTCATATGAAATTGTGGAAATTTTATTTCCATAGAGGAAGGCAATAGGACTTACTTGTATAATAAAATTATAGAAATTCGTCTTTGACCCTTTAACAAAATCTATTTTGCGGGATTATTCTTAATACGAGTTTTATTTTATTTTTTTCCTAATAAATATTTTTATTTACATAAAAAATATTGCCTAACTTTTGCCGCACCTTACAAAAAATTGCTCAAAATTATCGATTTCATCAAACTAAATCAATGGATTTTTTTGGATTGGAGTACTTTTGGGACGGGTCAAATGGTGCATTAATAATAGCCCATCTCTTGTCTTTTGACACAATCGTTATCTATTATCTACCCGACGTTTAAATTCAAACGTTTTATCGGCACTGGATTTTTTTTATTCTATTCGTATATATAAAGATATTGGCAACAATAAGCTTCTTTACTTAAAAAAATATATTAACATTACATAATATACCTATTAATACAATGCAATAAATAACTTATTAATATTTATCAATAATTTCCGCAACATCTTACCATAAGGGGATATTTTCATTGCCATTTTAGCAATTTTATGACCAGTACACACAAATAAAAACAACGTTATATATATAAAGAAACAGTTTATGCATGTTGTTTTGTTTGAATCACAATTTAAAATATAATATATTCGAAGATCGAGCTTGTCACCAGCCAGTGTTATTTAAATCGTTGATTTTAGATGAATACTAATTATCCTATTGGTTTAATTCTGATGCTGATATTGCTCGTATTTCAGTTATCTTTTAGTCTGGCATTTGGTATAATATTATATATTTTATAAGATTTATCTTTGTCTCATAGACATTTTTTTTTTCCTGCTTTGATATGGAAACAAATCGGACAAAAAGAACTTTATAGAAATGGTTTAGAAGATGTAAGATAGAATATATAGAAATGGTGACTAAGAAAATTTTGAAATCTTAAAAATAACGACAGCTCTCCTCTCACTTCTAAAGTAATGTTCCATTTGAAGTTTCAATTATAAAATGGATCATCGAAAGAAATTGTCGAAGGCGAATAGGAATTTACATAACTCCTTATGTAGTTTCAGTATTAGTCAGCAGTCTAATATGAATGATCTCTCATTAAGCTGTTATTAAGCTGTCGAGCTTACTAGCTTTGGAATCCAAAAGGTTATCCTATTGATATTGTGTTTCATATGTAGATTAAGGTGTTTAATGTAGAATTTCATCTTTCCTACTTTAGCTTTCTTAGCTTCAGTCGCAACAGCGTGCACTTGGTGTTCCAAGTGATAATTAAACCGTAGTCATTTAAAATTTTGTTTCCCTTTTTAGTTGGACGTTATTTAGTTTCTTCATCTGATCGTAATATCTTATATTCCAATAGTTTTTTTCTTGCTTTGATATGAAGCAAAATGGATACATAATTTCTTTCTTAATGTTCTTATGTTTTTTCACTTGGTTCTTCCCTTACTAGTTAACGATAAACTAGGATCTCAGAGAGTTTTATAGGCCTTTGTGGTCGCAACTGTCCAGCCTGAGGTTAAATTAATCTTTAACAGTACGTTGGAATATTACCTTGTAATAAGTCATTACAACTAGATAATTTAGAAATTGTATTAAGTCCAAGTAGTCCGCCAACCCGCACTAGGCCAGCGTGGAGGACTATGGCCTAAACCCTCTCAATGGTAGAGGAGACCGTTGCTCAGCAGTGGGCGTATATGGGTTGATGAAGAAGTTAGAAATTGTATTAAGTCCAATACTTTGAGTTTTATTCTGGCTAGTATTCCGTACACTGGTTCGCTTGCTGGAAATACAAACGATCGCGGGCTAGCAGCTGTTTAGTTACATTCAGACGGACACGTGTAAAAACTAGTAATTTATATTATAATATTTGCATTTTTATTTTCCTGACATTTGTACATGCAGCAAATATGTATTAATTAGAAGCTATATGTTTCGCCTGTCTCTGGCCATTAACGCTATCAAAATCATGTATTCTTGCAGTATTTTGTTCATTTTATGACATATCGGATGACGTGGTTTAGGCTTCAATGTTTATGCTAATAAGTTCATCATACTTATGCTCTTCATCGCAAGCAACTTTCACAAAGAACTTTAATCCGTCATCAAATTGTAATATTGCTAGATGCAGCACGTAATTCTCTTTATAGACGTGACAATTTAGAAAATAATGAAAGTTTTTGGATTTTTCATTAAATTCCTTTCGCTGTAATTAATCAACTGTATTCGGCATTGAAAACCATGTATCTACTAGGTACGAAGCCACTCAATTCACAAACGTATAAGCATAAAAAAGGAATCATTAAATGCTTGTTGTTTAGTTTGTATGGTAATTAATTCGTTTTGTCTCAATATTCAATATTCATAATAAAATAATAAATATCGCATCACTGGCTTTATATTAGCTCAATTTCCGAGACAAACTTCATTGTGGCAGGTGGCAACAATTAAAGCAAAGATTGCTTGGAATCGTTTTGCTTTACGTTCGATAAGAAGTTCTTGTATAAATCACTTAATACCTTTATTAGCTTATACTAATTTATCCTAAGCGGAGTTACATCTTAATATGCAAAATTACCACTAATCTTTTTATGACTATTAAATTAGTTGCCCTCAAAGTTATGGAATTACAACAGTTGGCAGTTTCAGTATTCGTGAAATTAGATACAAATTTCCTGGTAAAGCGGCTACCCTTTTTTTTTTTTTTTTTTTTTTTTTTTTTTTTTTTTTTTTTTTTTTTTTGTTCTCGAGGGGAAAGCTGTTTATGGCTCTACTTCCCGCCAGCCCGGGGGAGGGGGGCGGGAAGCGTATGTCGGGGTCACCGGTCTTCCAGCCCGGCGCGCGGCGACGTCATATCCGCGCAGGTGTTAGTGCCGGGCTGGGTCCCTAACAAAATCCCTAAACCGGCATACCGACCAAAACCCCCCGGTGGCCATCTCCGCGCCAGGTTGGGCGACCATGGTACGTGAGCGAGAAGCGCACACCGTTAACCACAGCCGCCCGGTGCGCCTCCGAGACGAAATTGTCTCGGCCGTCTCGGAGTTTTAGGGGGCGCAGTTGCACCCCCACTTCTTGGTTCGGGCGCCTCGGTTGTGGATGGGCGCCCGCGACGTGCACAGGCCACAGTGCCGCCGCCCCTCTCGGGGTCACTTTCAGTGAGGACGCGCTGCCCCCACAGCACGTCCAGCGACCCCAAGGGCCCCTTTAAGTCGCCTTTTACGACAGGCAGGGGATACCGTGGTGGGATTCTGACGCCCCCTTGCCACAGGGCAGGGCGCCGGGTCTAATTCTCTCTGTTGACCCGGCGCCTCCTTCTTTGACGTCTTTGACGGGTGGGATCGCTTCTTTCGCGATCCCGACCCGCGCTCTCCTTCTGCGACATGACGTGCTCACAGAAGGAGAGCATCGCTCGCCAGGACCTCGGACTCCCGACCATCGAAGAGACGACGGCCGGGAGCGAGAGGTCTTCACCGACAATTGCGCGGAGAGCGCTGCGCTGCACTACCCAGGCTGGACACTCTTCTAATGTGTGCTGGGCTGTGTCGTCCAGACAGTTGTCACAATGGTGACACACGGTCGACTCCTCCTTCTGTGCCACCCGACACAGGAAGTGGCCGAAGCACCCGTGCCCCGACAACACCTGCGTCAGGCGGAACGTCGCCGCACCGTGGCGCCTGTCCACCCACTGGACGAGGACAGGACGCACTGCCTCGACGGTCTTAGCACCAGCACTGGGATTCTCCAGCCTGGTTCGCCATTCCTCCACGGCGGCCGTACGGAGGGAGGCTTTCAGTGCCTCAACCTCTCTCGGGGCCAGTCTGTCCCCGCGACTTGACGCCTCCTCCCGCTGATGGAATAGACGCGAGAGGAATTTGGCATCAAGGTCCCACGGCAGGGACCCGGCCAGAACGCAGGCCGCCTCGTAGGAAATCGTGCGGTAGCCCCTGATCATCCGCTGCGCCAGCGCACGCTGAGGCTTGCGCAGAAGAGCGACGCAGCGCCTGCTCAGGGACTCGGCCCATACTGGGCTCCCATACAACGCCATAGACCGCACGACTCCCATGTACATCCTTCGGCAAGGGATGCCCGGACCTTCCAGGTTGGGCAGCAGGCCGGAAAGAGCGCCTGCCACCCGCAGCAACTTCGGCTGCATCATCTCAAAATGGGCGCGGAATTCCCACCGACTATCCAGCAGCAGCCCCAAATACTTGAGCTGCTTGCCGATGGGAATCCGCACGCCCTCAATCTCAATGTGGGCCCCAGCAGGTGGTCCCATCCGAGGCCGATGAAAACATATGGCCTCAGATTTATGGAGAGCCACCGTGAGGCCCAGCCGCCGAATTCTCCTCGCCACGTTACCAGTTCCAACCGCGGCGAGGTCGGCGGCCTCCTGGAAGGTCCCGCCCGTCGCTGTGACGAGCGTGTCGTCGGCGTAACAGAATACACCGACGCCCCGGGGGTTGGCACCACGGAGCACCCAGTCATATCCGATGTTCCACAGAAGGGGTCCAAGAACAGACCCCTGTGGAACACCGCACGACATGGCTCTTCGATGCCACCCGTCGGCGCCCGGATACACCACGTCCCTGTTAGATAGGTACGAGTGCACCAGGCGCCTGAGATAGGGTGGCACCACGTGGTACCGCAGTGCTTCCTTAATACAGGCCCAGGGCAAGGTGTTAAAAGCGTTGGCGATGTCTAGAGACACCGCCACGACGCATTTGCCCCGGGCCACTGCTTCCTCCGCTTGTGCCTTTACCCGCAGAATCGCCGAGATGGTAGATCGGCCCCGCCGGAAACCGAACTGGCAATCAGCCAGGTCCGGGCCGATTCCCTCAAGATGCTCGACGAGGCGCGCATGAACAATGCGTTCAAAAAGCTTGGCAACCTCGTCGAGCAACACAATGGGCCGGTAGGCCGACGGCGACTCAGCGGGTCGACCTTCTTTCCTGAGCAGGACCAGCTTGCCTGTTTTCCACCTCGATGGAAACTGGCCCTGCTCTAGGCACGCGGAGAACAGGCCGCGGAGCCTCGCCCCCAGGAACTCGACTACGAGCACCCAGACTCGTCCTGGGATGCCGTCGAGACCTGGAGCGGAGTTCTTGCTCCGCAGCCGACGCACTGCTGCCTCTAACTCCCCGGGCGACACGCCCGGGGGAGGACCCTCCGGGGTCTCCCTTGCCGAAACGGACGACGACGACGATGCCGCCGGAGTTGTTCCGGTCGTGTGCGACCCATGTCTCGGCGGCATCGGTGGAGGAACGACGACGACATCGGTGGCCGGAAAGAGGGCGGCTACCACGTCCCCCAGGAGCTCCGTTCGGAGACTCTGGGTGAGGGGGGGCGCTAGCGGACGCAGCTTGTTCAGCGCTAGCCGGTACGGACGCCCCCACGGATCACGGTCCAGAGTCCCCAAGAGCCTTTGCCTCTTTAATGGCCACCCGCAGCGCTCTCCTAGCCTCTTTATAGAGACCACGGAGTAGCCGCTCCTGGTCTAGGTAGTTAGCCTGGCGGATTCGCCGGCGCCGAAGCCTGGCGAGTCGGCGGCGCGCCACCTCACAATTATATTTTAACTGCGCAAGGTCCGCCGACCACCAATATACTTGGCGCCGCGGAGGGAGGCGCTGGACTCGGGGCATCGCCGCGTCGCAGATGCTACTCATTGCTGCCCCAAACCATTCCGCCTCCTCCTCCACCCGCACCGGTGATTCCGGTGCGGGGAGCCAGGCTTGGACCATAGCGGCCAGCTCCAAGGCCTCTCTGTCGAGGCGTTTTTGCGCCCATCGAGGGCCGCCCCCATTCGGGGTGTTCGGTCTACTGCCGGACTGAGTAGTGGCAGGCGCGGAGACATCGAACCGAATATAACGGTGGTCCGACAATGTCTCCACGCCCACGAGGACTCTCCATCCCCGGATACGGCGAGCAACGGTATCGGTGGCAAACGCGACATCCACCACCGATCCGCCATTGTGCCTCACGCAGGTGTTGACCGAACCCCGATTAAGGACGGCCAGGCCGAGGGAGATCGTCCACTCCTCCAGGACCCTGCCACGAGCGTCGGTAACCGATGAACCCCAAGCTCGAGACTTAGCGTTGAAGTCGCCAGCCACGACTACCGGGCAGGGTTGGCATTGCGAAACCAGGATCCCCAGGCGAGTGAGAAAAGCCTCAAACTCAGCCAAGGGTCTGTTGGGAGAAAAATAAACTCCAACAATCCAAACTCCCCCCAACAGAGCTGCTACGCATCCCCGGTCCTTCGCTACTTTTTCGAAGGGCGGGGAGCCTGCAGCACCCTGGGTTATCACGGCCACCAAACCGTCAAGGTCCCCGGCCCAATTGTCACGGGGAGGGACGAAATACGGTTCGGCGACCACAGCCACGTTCACCAACCACTGCGCCATGGACTGAAGGAGCAGATCTTGTGCTCCAGCGCAGTGGTTGATGTTCGCCTGGAGGATCTTGAAATCAATTATTGGACGACCTCCATTTGCTCATTCTCGGCCTGCAATGGGCGCACGGGCCGCGGCTGAGCCGTAGTCCCAGCGGCAGTCCGTCCTCTAGCTTTTTTAGTTCGGCGGACTGGCTTGCCCATGCAGGCCTTGCTGCCAACTGAATGGTCGGCAGCTTTGTTCACCGCGGCGCACACAGTGCAATGCGGACCTGCGGAGCAGCCTCGTGCTTTGTGACCCGGCTCACCGCAGCGGTAGCACAAGTTGCTACGGTCAGTCTCGGCGGTGCAACGCTCCCGGACATGACCTAACTCAAGGCATCGGAAGCATCGCAGTGGTCTTGGTTCTAAAACAGTAACGCGTGCCGCCGACCACCCAACCAGAACACGGCCAGCCCTAGCCACTCTCTCCGCTGCCTGAGCCGGGGCTCTAAGCCAGACTACCCCCATACCAGTTCGGTCCGGCCTGATCTCCCCAACTTTCACTACCTCCGCTGAACATTGGGATGCCACGGCGAAGGCCTGTGCGACTTTCTCGGGGGTGACTGATTCGATTTATATTGATGTTGTTTTAATTAATGAATTTAAGACATCTTTTGTCACCGAAGTTCTTGATTAGGTCTATTAATAAATGCGCATACATAGTTAAAAGTTATCAAGCATTTAAATAATGTTCAAATTTATCGTAAGCTAATTTAAGATGAAAGTATTCAAATGGTAATGGGTACTTTAGCAAAATATTTACTATTTAAGAAGTTAGTGAATTTTTCTTAGCTGACTTCCCTTTACCTTCAATCTTACGTCTTCCAAAACAGTTCGCTAAAGTTCTTACAACTCCATGAGATGATATCATAGATATACACTTCGATGTGATAAATTTCCATCATGTGCCAGTAGGCTCATTTTACATATTAGGTAAATTAAATTCATTGACATTTCCACAACTGCGTCTAAGCAACAGCACTGGAATTTTCTACAATTAGAATTTATATCCGGTTTCATACAGAAATAATTTATTAACACCTGTATTTGTTAGTGAGAAAGGTATGACTAGTTTGGTGGCATTAGCGCGACTCGAGGTCTATCTTGACAACTTTAAAAGGGAAATTTAGGTACTTAATTATAAAGTGATGAAAACAAAAGATTACAAAAGGGTCTATTTAGACTTCAAATATACCGCGGCTTAGAGCTTGATTGAAGCTTTCTTTTATAACAAAGATAATACACTTTGGTGATCTGTTACCAGATGATCAAGCACTAATTAAAAGACTTAAGATAACACTTTTTACTGATGGAAGGAAAAATGGGAACACGAGTCCTATTTTGGTAAAATATATTGCTGTGTTTTCAAATAGAAATAACTATATTTGAATATAAGTAGAGTCACGTGATTGCGACCTTGCCCGACGAGTCGGGTACCAGAGTAGTCCAAAGGTAAAAAATAATGTTTTTAGAAATGACGCGCGTCCATAACTATTGAGAGGTTTACTGCAAACCCCATTAACAGCATTATAAAGTCCATTATCTGTTATGGCCACTTTGGTGATACATTAAATATTTTTAATATTAAGCAATTTTACGGCTGTTTTTCCATTTTATGGGAGGCCACAGTTTATTATAAACAAAAAGTTATGTTTGTTTCTTTAGTTTCAGGGTTTCATAGGAGCGTCAAGCTGTCGGCACATCAGTCAAAAATTCAAAATCAAGTTTTGTGAATTGAGAAATGTCAAATTATTGCTACACCACATCTAAATCTAGGGCAAAAGGAATTAGCATAATTAGACAAGATTCCAATTAACCACCCCAGTAATGAATATCTTACTAAATGTGTGAAGCAGCTAATGATTAAGGAAGTTTAGTTATTCAATAGATTCCCAACCCGGCTTTTAGGGGTGTTAGTGATGACTATAACAGCCAATTTGATACCATATCTCTTAAGCAACCACACCAATATTTTGACAAATCCGCCAATAAAAGAAGTTTCTCAAAGAAATTTTACCATTTCATAGCACATTTGTGATATTATATTAGAAACTATCACACGAAAAACTGAACGATTCAATCAGACCGATGAAGATTTCAACTGCAAAGGTCGAACGAATGAACGAAAAGCAGACAAATAAATTTTGATTTATAACAAAGATCTACTCACATTGACTTCTTTTTTTCAGCTGGCAACCTGGACGCGGGCCAAAACTTACGGGTCTTAAGGTCTGAACTGTGGTTGGTGAACTTAATAAGGTAATTTCGGGTGCCGTACGACACACAACAAGTTTTTTTCAAAGCTATTAGTGTGTGATTTGTGTGCGATGCAACGGCAAAAAATCATGGTGCAACACGACCCGCGCTTATGACTGTGAGTACTCAATGACGTGTAGTGTCACTGAAATATGGCGGATGAACTGCAATGGCGACATGCGTTGAGGTTACACAAGTGTGTTTCGAGACAACAAACATCACACTGGCAATGGGCAACAAAATGTATTATTGTTACGAATATTTAATAACACCTGAATCTAAGAATACGTATTTATACTAGGCGAGCTATAAATATAAAGTCAGATTTGTGTATTCAAATGGGTAACAGAGGTCGCTTGGAGAGGGGGAAGTCAGCCTGACGCACAATGAGAAGCTTCAGTGAAACTGGTGAGATTATCTCAATACGAAAGCTGTAGCCCCCACCTGAGCGAGGCTGTACAACTTCTGCCTAGGAACACTGTCAAGTGTTGCCATGTTATTAATTATTTATTAATTTTATTACATTCTTAGCATAATATTGTAATACTTATATAATATACGCATATTAAATATTATTCCTAAATGCCTTAACGATTCGCAGCAAAATATTATGACTACTTGGCACATAATAATAAGCCAATCAAATGAATGAATGAGGACTGCTCGAGAATGATATGGTTGGCGCTTTCTTGGAGAAGTCTTTCTTAGTAAGCCAATTTTCATCATTCCCATTCTTCATGAATGTTTTAAAACATGTTTAACAGCAGGCCATCTGCCTGATACCAACCCTCCTTGGGAGTTTCATTGTTTAAGAAATGGAGTAGGGATAGCATGTGTGGGTATACGATATTTCAGATTTAATATTTAAGAAATCAGCCAGTTATAATGTATAGGACATATATAGGATGGTGGTGTGGATGCTACGTAGAATAAGGTGACTGTATAAGCTCCGGAGGGCCGAGGTCGGGTTTTTGCCCTATCCCATCCCTAGCCAGATCAATGGAAAAAGGCTTCCCCTGGCAACTAAATATTGTAATATTCCTTTACATCAAGGAGGAATGCGTAAACGACAAGCTGCTTATTTCATTGCATTAGAAACCGCAATCGTTATTTCATTGACCACAGTGTCGTTGCAATGTTAAATAAGAAATACTTATTCGCACCCGTGTCGGTTACCATTAATCTCAAGTTCCATGCTGTCATTATTATTAAGTAGAGCAATGTATTACGGACCCTTGTGGTCCTTATATAAATATCTTGTCAAACTATAGCTATAATATAATATATGCATCGTGGTCCCGCGGTAAATGCTTGTGCCGTGCGATCTAGAGGTCCTAGATTCGATTCCCCGTTCGGGCACAGTGTTATTGGGTTTTACATGAGGAAATACTTAAACTAAACTTAAAGTGGGACTGATATAAACCTGACAAAATGTGAGTACAGAAATACACCTCTGCCTACCCCTTCGGGAAATACAGGCTAGAGGTCATGTATGTATGTATGTGTCAAAATATACAAAGTTCAGTGGGCTAATGCATGGCGGTGAGAGGGCAGACAAACCCTGGTGGCAGATTTAGGGAGGGGGTCAATATATCACTGTAATTAAATACATCCAAGTCATACGTATAGTCCTGACCCCACACCAAGAAACGGATCTTGTGACGTGGGTATTAGAAACTACGAGAGACTTCGGTTCCATAAACACCCAGGCTCAAATTGATTATTACGTGATATATGTATTATGTATAATACCGAAACCATAGCGTATTTTCGTCTCAACTTTGATTTGGTCTCGATTAAAAGGAACAAAAAAAAAACTACTTATGAAAGTAACATAATTAGAAAATGTTGTTTGCCTAACAATTCTTCGGAATTACTGTATGTTATAAACTTTATAATGAAAATAGCTTAATATAAATTCTTACGAACTACTCAACTCATTTTGATAATTTTGAAAAAATATTGTTCTCGAGGGATGATCATTGGATTAAAAAATATGCCGTGACGGTTGTAGACGTCACAGTAAAAATAACAAAGCATTATAAAAACAAATTACAACCACAAATAAGCTTTTCCGTTTCATAATTTTCATTTATAAAAATGGACACTTAGCATAGGTAATTAAGAAAAACAATTTGTAGTAATTTTGAATATTTTTGGACTGATGGCCGCCAATAAATTTGACGGCCATTTTTGAATTCTGGCATTCGCGATACTTCATTTAGCCGCGCGTTAAATGTTAGAATTATACAATCTGTTGATCTAATCGTATTCGAATAGTGACGATATCCTTTCGTAAATTTTAGAGGTCGACGCCAAAATTAAGTGATGCAGGTCAGTTGCGTACGTCGAATTAAATACGTATTCAAATTATATGCCTTTAAACCTTGCGAAATTTGTGTAAATTATTCATATCAATAAATTTAGGCGCAAAAATCTATTTTTGAATGAACCATAATTAGTCTATGGTTTTCGAACATTGAAAAGAGATTCTAGATTATCAATATTAGTGCAAGTTGTATGCACCTATAATTATATTACAAGTTTTATTTTTTGTTTTTTTTTTTTTTTTTTTTTTTTATGGACTAACGGAATTATTATCATCTTAGTTGTATCGTAGTAAGCAACTGGATTACTAAAATACCAGATTACTCCTATCTACGACACATACATATGTAGAATATATCAAGCTGCATTTTTTTTTTATTTATGGCTCTGCACTTCTTGCGCATTTAGCCTAAATTGTCAAATTGACAAGCTGCATAATTATTTACACTAAAAAAAGAAAAATAACCGTGTTTTTCCTCTACATTAAGGATTTTCCTCATTTTTAACTAAACATTTAAAATATGGCTTATACGACACATATAAAATATTACTTACCTACTTATATAACAGTAGATAAAAGTAGATCATAATGCACACAAAAAGTAAGTGTTATTAATTACAGCAAGTTAAATAATTAATTCATTCATGTAACATATAACGGCTTAACTGCAATTATTATTAAGTACATTTTTAAAAAATTACACTACTGCATTAAAATATATTTACACATTTTAATACCTAATTAATATTTTAATTAATTGATTAATTAAGTACTTATTATCTTGCGTTATAAAGTGTTACTTGCGACATGTATTGCCTATGATTAAATAAAAAAAACTTACTTGATTATTATATCTGGAAAGTTCTCACGATAAATCATTTAAGGTAACTTAGTTAAAATTTAAATAACTGGAAGTCCCGGTTAGGTCAAGATGTGTCGGCAACCGTTAGCCGTACTATCTCAACTGTTACTAAAAACTAACGCAGAACTAATATGACATTGTCCGTTCGGCGTTAATCTGCATGGTGGGCCAATGAAAAATACGTGTCGTGTATTCTATCCTACTCGGTCGGTTAATAAGGGCAAGATACTATATCCTGCGAGTTACAAGTATCAATTTTCAGCTTTGCGGTTTAAAAGTCATAGAGCACAGTTCTGTTTCAATTTATTACGAAAATTTGCGAGCAACTGCGCAAAACCAGACTCTAAGAATAATTGATGAGATAACAAAACGGATTTTGTATTAACTAAAATTGATTTATTGCATATCGAATGCATATTTAACAATTTATCTTGTAGTGATTTATCGGTTACTATAAGTCATTGCAGAAAAAGACATCAAAACGACAATACCATGCCAGCTCGCACTAGGCCAACAACTGGACTAAGGTCTAAACCCTTTCAATTGTTCAGGAGTCCAGTGCCCAAAAGTAGGATTTTTATGGACTGATAAAAATATGTAGTCACATCAATGTGATTGTTTAATACTAATTGACAAATCGTTATTACTACAGATTCAAAGATAGGGTACGTTTACACAATTATCGGATTAAATAATGTAAAAAGTTATAAAACTGTCACATTAATTTAAACTTGGACTTGAACTTAAATAAACAAATTTAAATTATATTAATAAATACATAAATTAGTTTATGTAACATATCGGGGATAAAAGGCTATTACGACATAAACACTTGTTGTAGAGAAGGAAATTCGATTGAAATATTATTTCATTACATTGTTCTCGATATGATTTTTGAAAAAAACAATTTTCATATTTTAAATAATTTAGTTAAAACTCCTGCTGGGTAGATAATTGCAATTACGCGAGGATGATTTTTTTTCCATTCATGAGTAGAATGTATGACCGTACGATAAAAGTTTAATTTCTCGGTGATGGCTAAAGTGACGTAGGTAAACTAAAAAAAAGTCTTTAGTAGAAGATTATTTTTTTGAAAAAAGAAGACTGTAACTTGTACATAAAGATAAACTTGCTTTATTCCTTTTTCATTAGTCTTACAGAAATAAGTGTGTCCTTCAATTTTATTAGTGAAAAAATATTAATGTACTTATTTATGTATTTACATAACATAATATGTGATCATGAGCTATATTTTTGTAATATTATTTGGTAGACACTATTTTGTTATTAATGTAATTTGTATTGCAATTCGCCTGAAAGGACATATTAAAAGAATGGCTAACATAAAATTATTTATGTGTGAATGAATATATCAATAAAGGTACCTAATAGTAACTGAGTGATGGCTCATTTATTAAAATCTATGTATGTAATTTAGCAACGTATTTCAAAAGCTGTGTTGTGTAACAAGGAACGGAGATTACGTCGTGGCAAAACGTCATCTTGACAGTTGGTGTTTGGCAGTTCGACATTCACGAATCAGTTTTAGTGAGCAGCGAAATTTTTCTTTAACATATTCTGTGTGAAAATTGGTGAAAATGGCCACGGTTGAGGAATTAAAAAAGAAAGTGCAAGAGCTGGAGGCTAAATTGGCCGCCGCCCAGGGTGGCTCAGGGCCAGTGAGGCAGAAAATCGAAGTAATGTCGTCCGAAGTGGTCGATTCCAACCCATACAGGTTTTAAGCTTATTTATCATTGATCTGTTGGAATAGGGTTTCATTTTTGTTTTTTACTTAACGGGTAAATAATACGGTGGCTTGTAGAATGGGAGATGCTATAAATTATACCACCAATATCTTACTATAAGTGTCAATATGTTATAGGTACATATCAATTTCTTAATGCTAGAAAAGCGAATGAATCAATCGCTCCTAGGGGTAGAAGTTATTTAAAATGTCTATTTATATTTAAAATTGAACAAATATAATTGATTTAATAAAATAATTACATACATAGAGAAAAAATAGACACTTATTATGACTCACATAACTATGTTCAAGTAATGACTACTGAGTGTCTTAAAATTCATACCTATATAATGTATTTCAGTTACATTAAATTAAACTCGTTACATTGGGATCCACATAATAACTAAGTCATTTTTCTGTTTCATCCACTATGTTGTTGGATATTTTTTTTGGTTTAAAAGCAGTTGTTATCAGATGATTTCTATAAATTTATTATAATTGTAAAACTTATATGATGGAACCTCTTATTAGTATTTACTTAAGAATGCTCCCTCAAAATATCAACATAACTTATTTAATAATTATATTGATGTGTACTTATAATTACCTATAAATAAAATTGTTATTGATATATAAAAGAATACTAACCTTATAGCCACCCAGAACCTCATTTGATACCACATGTATCATATTTTTCTTCTATAAAAACACTAATTTATATTGTTGCCTTTTTTAAACACAAGAAGATTCACAAAAAGCCTCCTTCACAATGCACAAAATGTGTCATACTAAGCAAGAATTGTATTTCAGCAACTTAAATCTTAAGTTTTTATTTTATTTAGTGTTTCAATGCCAAAGAGGATAAGCCATTGACCTAAATCCTAAAATATGTGTCAATAACATATAGTTAACAAAAAATAAACAAGTTCGGTCATTGAACTAATTACTCAGACTTAAACTCAATAAATGATGTCATTTGATTATAGTGTTAAGATCAATGTTATTTAATGTTACATAGACATATATAACTTTTCAATTTTAGTGCTCTGACATTGTATGACCTTCCTCATTATATTAGTGGCAAAATGTTGACTTTATGAATAACTTCGTTAAGAGGTTGCATATGCGTTTGTGTCACAATTTGTTAGCTTTGTACCGCCTAATAGATACTGCGAAGTGTAAAGGTTCTTGATCTCTAAGTTTTTTGTTGCTAATCATTCTATTAATTTAAGGTCATTGAAGCCATTTTAGATAAGGTAATGAGAATTTGCCTGCCTTATGTTACCCAAAAACGAATAAGACTTGTTTTCTACGAACAATGACTGTTCATAGTTTTATTGGATTATGCAAATTATGAGTATTTTTTATGTTTATTGATGCTTTGTGACTTCAGAGGCTGGTGATAATGGAATACAGCTATTTTAATGCTTTTTCTCTTGTTTTGCAGCCGTCTTATGGCCTTGAAGCGTATGGGCATTGTGAACAACTATGAGAAGATTCGGGAGATGTCCGTAGCTGTAGTTGGTGTGGGAGGAGTAGGTAGTGTCACTGCGGAGATGTTGACTAGATGCGGCATTGGAAAGGTAATGTTTGTATTCTAAATTGAATATCAATTAAAAAAAAAACATTATTTGATGCCATAATTATAATTTTTGTAAATATCTTGTACAATATAAACTCCCACAGCAGTACCATACATTATCAATGCTATCAAATTTGTTGCTGAGCGAGCTTCTTTCTCCACTCTTTATCTACAGTAATACATTCTAAATAACATAGATCAAGTGAGTGTCATCATTAATAAAGATATTTTGTAACTGTCCAATGAATGTTGTTAACACTACACATTTGTATTGCAGTTGATTCTCTTCGACTACGACAAGGTGGAGCTAGCCAACATGAACCGGCTGTTCTTCCAGCCTCACCAGGCCGGGCTGAGCAAGGTGGCCGCCGCGGCTGCCACGCTGCAGAACATTAACCCAGATGTCGCCATCGATGTGCACAACTACAACATTACTACCGTGGAGAACTTCCAGAAGTTCTGTGATGCTATCTCGTGAGTAGGAGGAATGTTGGATTGCAGTGTTTTTCTTTTGTTAAATATCATTGGCTAAGTAGCTTGGAGCTTGATTAATGGTTTTCATTTTATTGAGCTGTAGTTTCTCTCATAATTATTGTGTTTTGAGTAGTCAGAATTGTTTATAAGGGTGTCTGGGTATAGGCGGTTTTTACCTAATTTGGTGGGAAGTTAATAAAACAAATAAATCAAATTTTTAAAAAGGGATTTGTATTGGACATTATTGTTTCTAAATTAGTGTTTATCAAATTTTGTTATGACCTCTTGGGGCACTAAAGGATTTCAAAGAAACAAGCAAAAAGTTTTTAAGCTACTTTTAAAAAAGTAAGTTTAAAAACCCCTTTAAATTTACTTTTAATTTAGAGACAGTGCTAATTTTAACTTGTTTTGTATAGTGGTTAATATAAGCCTCTATTATTCTCTAATTTTACGATAGAATATAATACATTTGAAATATCCTCTCCCCAGTACCGGCAGCCTGTCCGGTGGTCGTGTGGACCTGGTGCTAAGCTGCGTGGACAACTTCGAGGCTCGCATGGCGATCAACACGGCGTGCAACGAACTGAACCAGCGCTGGTTCGAGTCCGGGGTCAGCGAGAACGCCGTGTCGGGGCACATACAGTACATCTCGCCCGGGGAGACCGCTTGCTTTGCTGTCAGTTTGTATAGTGTTTATCTTGTTTGACAATTTTAGCATTTTATATTAGGTTTGACAGCGTCGAGGTCTCGCGGTACAGACATGTGCCGTGCGATCTAGAGGTCCTGGGTTCGATTCCCGAGTCGGGCACAGTGTTATTGGGATTTTCTATTAAGAAATTCTCAGTAGCAGCACGGAGTCTGGAAATTTGCCCGAACAAAACACTGATGGTACTGACTGATGATACATATCTGGCGAAATGTGGGTACAGTAATGCATCTTTGCTTATCCCTCCGGGGAATACAGGCGTGACGTTATGTATGTATGTGTGTAGTGGTAATATAATAAATACTTTAATTTATTTTTACAACATTATTTGATATATCACGTATATATTAATTAATGTTTGTCTATTATCTATGAAAATAAATACTTGAATATTTCGAACCGAATAAATAGTGTAAATAAGCACGTATATATTGCAGTGCGCCCCCCCGCTGGTGGTGGCGTCTAAGATCGACGAGAAGACGTTGAAGAAGGAGGGCGTGTGCGCCGCCAGCCTGCCCACCACCATGGGCATCGTCGCGGGGTTCCTGGGTATGTTATATTCTTATTGGAAATGTTATTCATTATATTTCTATATAATATGAGTGTAGCAGCAATGCTTAAGATATGTGTTTTGTGCAGGCATGTCAGAATGTTGTTAAGTTGAATGTTACCAGTGAATACTGAGTGGCAAAATATTTTTTACAATCTTGCAACACTATAATTTTATAGTGATGTCGTCAATTCGATTACTGCAAGTTTTTAATGTACAATTCTCATTCCCAGATAATTTGAATTTGTAATTCCTTCTTGATAAATTTAATGTTACTTAATTTTTTGAATTTTGATAAAAATGTATAGAAGAGAATTTTTGAATTAAAGTTAAGTTCCCCATTAACAATTTAAATTACTAATTACTGTATTGTTTTAATAACATTCAATGTTTTATTAATATTTCCAGTGCAGAACACACTGAAGTACTTGCTGGAGTTTGGCACGGTCACACACTACCTGGGCTACAGTGCGCTCACCGACTTCTTCCCAACCATGAGTCTTAAGGTGTGTTCATAAATAATTTTTGATATTCATTTATTGTACTTTATCATGATATCATGAAACTATCATCATCATCATCATCAATATAATAATCATCATCATCATCATCAGCTCATATACATCCCATTGTCCCGTTGCTGAGCTTATTGTACTATTAACGCAATAGGTCTTAGGAATTTTTTAAGTCGTCCGCTAACCCACATTAGGCTAGCATGGTACGACTATAACCTAAACCCTCCCAGTTGTAGAGGAGACCCATACCCATCAGTGTCATACACAAGCTGATCATGATTTTGACAGCCCCGTGGCGCAGTTGGCTAGACACCAGCTTGCGAAACGAGCGGCCGCGGGTTCGATCCCCGCACCGAGACAAATGTTTGTGTGATCCACAAATATTTGTTTCGGGTCTGGGTGTTTGTGAGACCGAAAAGTCTCTCGTAGTTTCTGATACCCACGACACAAGACTCGTATCGTAAAGTGGGGTCAGGACTATGTATGTGACTGTTGGGTGTATTTACTATATATTATAAGCTGATAATGATGATGATGATTTATTCATTATGATGTCATTATGATCTACTTCTAGGATAAATGAGATGTATAATACACTAGGCTCCGCCCCCATTTTCAAATGTTTTGTTTAATATACTAATGCATTGACACGTGTTTGTGTGCAGCCCAACCCGCAGTGCGACGACCGCTGGTGCGTGTCCCGGCAGGCGGAGGCGCGCGCCCGCCCGCACGTCGAGCTCGCCACCGAGGTCACCGAGGACCTCACGCCGCTGCACCCGGACAACGACTGGGGTACGGAACACTTACCGGACCCATACACCATCAATAATATTGATCAATATTCTGATTGTACAATATTATTGAACGTGTAGGGATAATATTGAAGCATTGCGCCGTGATTGAGCAAAAGATTGATGGAGCTTAATTTTTATTGATCAATATTTTTTTATTGCGCTGTGTAGGGTTAATATTGCGCAATATATTTCTTTTTTTTTCTTTTCAACAAAATCACCAGCGTGGCTGCCGCCAAAACTTCGTCGTCAGACATGTTGCTCGCACGAAAATATTGATCAGAGTGGTTTATCAATTTTATTGACAGAATTAATTGAACGTCTGGAATCAAAGGGGGTGTTCAATATTATTGAACAATAAAAAGATTGTTCAATATTATTGTAGGTGTATGGGGCCCCTTACACTGCTTTTCAGATAAAACAGTCAATTTGTTTTAGTTATGATGTTGGTATTATGCATTAAGGAATCATTTTAGATTATTTCTTCGATCTTATTCTCTAATATCTTCTCGATTATGTTTCCCTTTACCTTGGAAGTGTGTGATATTTTTTATATTTACACATGAATTTAAAAAGTCAAGATAAGAATTTCAAATTAACGTTTCAATGTATATCTTATATAATGCATTTATCTTATAAAATTACTTTGTAACTTTCAGGAATCAGTCTAATTGACGAGAATAATCCCGATGACGACGATTCTGCTAATTTGAAGCTTGTGGACGGAGTTCAGGTAATATTATGGTTTAATTATAACCATTATTTTCAAGAGTTACCTAGAATTATTCAATAAAAAAATCATAGTGTAAATGTAAATAATAGCAGCCTGTTTTAATCAACCTTATAAAATCTTTATATTTTTTTTATGTATCATAATTTATTATGTTTATGGTAATAAGTTTGGTCGTATCGTCTATTTGTTTTACTAGAAAATGCATTTCATTGTACAATAGCATTTCCTACAGAATTCACAAGTTAAAAAAAAGTGATTATAACGCAATAATTGTTGTCCAGGTGGCATACAGCGTGCCGGTGGACAGCAGCACTCCAGAGTCCAGCACGGGGGGCGCCGTCGCAGCATCAGAGCTCTCCCTCGAAGATCTCATGCAGCAGATGAAGACCATGTGAATACATCAGTAACACTCCCACCGTGCCAACGCTACTGCCACGCTCGCTTGGTGGCCCCGACCGTACTCAACAACCCCGGTACCCATAATGTACTTTTGTCTACGGGCTGATATACTTGGATATTGTGGAATGTTTATAAATTTCCTCATATTTTAATTTGCTTTTGGAAAATCTGATTTGTTGGTGAAACAGTAGATGTCAATAGAGCCTAAATCACTTCATATGTTCAAATGTATTAAGTAAAATACAAAAATAGTTCTATATACCTGGTAATATCCCAAAATAAACAATAAATTATTACTTTACACATAAAACTTTGTATATACAAATAAATGATTCTATTATGATGGCCTGAACATAGCTAACACACAAATAGATCTTACCATAGTATGTTCCATTCTCTCTCACTGTTGTAATAACTTCATTTATAGTACTTGTTAATAGCCACAATGTAATAGTATTGAACAAGCAGTGCTCAAAGTTGTGAATTTTATGTAATAAGCTTATTGATCTATGTATTATAAAACTATCATTTCTGTATATCCTTGGCTTGAATATGGAAATTGTTTTAAAAAAAATTGTCATGCTAATTTTAGTAGTGTTTGCGCCAAGCGCTCTCTATCTAGCTAGTATACAAAATTAAGATTATTTAAAAAACGGCGATTAAAAGACATCTCTGAAATACCGAATTTTAAAAACTTTAAATCGCTAGAGTTAATGTAAATTCATACATTTTCAGAATATGAGCAAAAGGTAACAATTTTTCGATGTTATTTCTGCATATCACATAAGTAGCTAGAGGAATTCAGATAGTTTAGTGGAATATGCTAATAAATATATATGGTAGCCAATAGATAGTCTGTATGTGAAAAAATCAACTTAATATCATTCATTTCATTTACATCCCACTGTTAGGTAACTCTTATGTGTGAGAAAGACAAGCCTTAGTCCACCAGATTGGCCTAGTCTAGACTTGATATGCTTGAAATTCCTTGAGGAAAATTATGTTATAAATATATTTTACATATTATATACATATCGATGTCTTGTGTCATATATAAGTTGTGAACGTGAGCTTACCGCGTAGTAATCATGAACAATTCGTTGTATTCGGAGTCTGTGTGATGTTAGTCGAAAGGAGTGAGAAATTTTATTTTGTCTTAACGGTTTTTGGAAAATCTGACAGTCCATTTTATGATATATTTTTTTATTGATATATTTTTTTGAATTTCAGATTTAAATATAGTGAATACAATATCATTTAAAGTTTTTAAGCATTCCGAAGTGAATTCTCCAAAAAAATATGTAATAATAGTAGAGTTGAAACTTTTTTTTCAAAGAAGATTTATAAAAAAAGCTCATCTCTAAACAATAGTTAATTAGCAGTTTTACGTAATATAGTACAGGTTAAGTTGTCCGATAATAGATGTCGCTGCTAGCGCGCGTGCGCACATTTAACGAAATATTGCTTAACGAGTCAACGTGAGAGCTTCGTCATAAAAAGTATAGCATTAATTGTGCATTCCAGTATGGCGCCAGACCGCAGCTATAGAATGGAGGTTTTGTCGGTTTCTTATATAAAAATGATAAAAAAAAAACATTGTAATAGGCGTATTAATTCTTATCATTTACAATATATTTAAAAAAAAAATATTTGATAAAGGAAAAATAAATAAAAAAGAAGGTATACGAAATACAATCATGTATTTTTTGTTAAAAAAACCTAAAAATGTCTTGAGTATTTTTTTCTTTTGAGGCTCCTAAAGTAGCTGCGGTCTGGTGTATACTAATATTACCTATTGTTTTTATTTATGTAAATGTTTATAGGGTAAGAGCTACGTTAAGTGTTATTTTGTTAAGTTATTTTAATGATTTTGGATGTATTTTTTGAATTTTATCATACGTTACCGTTACGGCTTAAGCTATTTACGAATGTCGATGTAATATAATTAAAAAGTTTATTATTTAATTAAATATTATATGTGACGAGTTTGGTTTTTATTTCTTCGATGTTTTTGTTCAGTTTTGTGGTTATCTTTTTGTTTTCTGGTGGCAGCTTGTTGTTCTGGAAGTAAAAAGATTAAATCACAATTGGAAAAATCTATTTATGAACTAAATATGATTAAAAAAACAAAAAATATAAGTTAATAGCGTTCTATATAAATATCGATGGATTTCATTATGCCATATTGATTTTTGAATTGTTTTTCATCCGATGATAATCCTGGCCTTGCCACTTTGTAAATTTTGCTACATAAACGTTAAGTCAAACTCTCTTTATACCTTTAATATTCCAAGTTTTATAAAGAAATATTATGTAAGTAGTACGACTTAGTACAAAACGAAATATTATGTTATAAAATGACCCACCATCAAGCAGTCCAGCACAGTACTAGCCCTGTCCACGAGCCGGGAGTCGATCCCGCTGGCGGCGGCCACCTCCCTCGCGAAGCTGCTGGCGGCAGTACCGTCGCGCACGCGGAACAGAAACACGGGCTCGCCGTCTTGTACTATGTGCTCGAAACTCTGGGCAATAGCTACTTATTACTTATGACTATGGTAACAATTGTAAAGGGGTAGACTTTACGTATTATCTAAGAAGAGAAATATATGTAAAACGTAGCCATAGAACAGTTAGTTAAGTCCATTCCACCAAAGATAATCATGAGTTTTAAATAAAGAGGAAGAGACTTGGAATTAAAAAAAAACTGGAGTCTCTCGGAGATTAATTAAAGAATGTCGGTTAAGGAAATTTAGAATGTTGGAGTTATTAACTTTGTATCGCTGGAGACCTTTATCTTTAAGAAGATGAAATTTATATGTCTGCTAACCCGCTCTAGGTAGGCCCTGGTAAACTAATGTCCATATGAGCTGATGACGAATTACGATGTCCGTTTTTTATCAATGTCATCCTTTTTAAGACTTTAAAATCGCTGGAGGTCTTCAATTAGACTGTTTTTTACTGAGCTACAAACGACGCAATTTGCAAAACTTACTTTAGCACTGGTAAGTGGTACTCACCATAAACGTAACAGCGGGCGAGTGCACGATATACTGATGAAGAAGTGCGTGGCGAGTACTGTATTCTACTCAGCTACAGACCAGTACTCACCATGAATGTAACGGCGGGCGAGTGCACGATGTACTGGTGTATGTTGAGGAAGTGTGTCGCCAGTACCACGTGCGGACACCCCCCCCGCACCAGCAGCGAGTTGAGGCACGCACACAGCAGCGCCAGTCCGTCGCAGTGCCCCGTGCCCTTGCCGAACTCGTCCACCAGGAGTAGAGAACTAGATGTAGCGTGCTCCAGGGCGAGAGACATCTACCAACGGAATGATTATAGCGTTGGTAAGGAATAGCCAAGGATGCTCCTATCTAGTGGTCATGGTCTGCCCTAGAATAGGTGCTACGAGTACGCGACCTCGGCCCCCGAGTCACTATCAACCTGCCCTTCCATGGCTGCAGTATCCACTCCCCTACAGGCCACACATGCCTCTTCACTATTCCCTTCCCCCCGCTCGATGACGGGCAGCAGCGTCATTAATGCGATTCCCTTACTGTGCTCGCCAACCCGCCTGCCAAACGTGGCGAGTATCGGCAAAACCCTCCACATAATTGGCTGATGATGATAATGCCATTGCGAATAGTTCTAATCTAAGGTCACCTAAAGCATTGTTTTCGAAAGTGGGAGTGGGTGATAGTTCAGGAGGGCAATTTATAAATGGACTGATACGACTTAGTGGCGACTTATGTGTGGCGTTATTCATCATCATCATTTTATTTTATTTTATCATCATCATCAACAGCCAATATCATCCACTGCTGGACATAGGCCTCCCCCAATGACTTCCACCGGGATCGGTCGGAAGCGTGGCGTTATTAAAGGGTTAAAAATAATGTTCAAGGGCATAATTTTTAATGAAATGTTATGGTGAGGCATGAAATAAATTAGGTTGGAAAACACTGCTCTGAAACGTCACATAAATTGTGTAATGTGTAGTTTATAATTTATTGTGGGATCTGGGTATTCTCATTTATATGTATGTCAAATAACAGGTCGCTACACTGATACAACATTTGATTCTATTTTACAACATTCCGTCCATTTTCATCTCCATGCTATCCTCAATCCAAAACCTGCTGTTTTAAATATAACCGTATAAAAAACTACAAAATACCTGTCTCAAATCGATGAGGAAGGCGGACATGTGTGCAGCAACACACTCGGTACTCTGTATGCGGCTGAACAAGTGGGTTATTACGCCTATAGTGGCCCTCTCCGCCGGGACGAAACTACCGATATGGGCCAGGTATACTATCAGCCCTGATCAACAAATGAAGAAAAATAGTTGACTAGTTCGGTTTATTCTTCGTTCTTTATGATAGATTCAATTGGTTTAGCTTTTTGGTGATGATATGTGATGGTTAAACTTTGTAATAAGTCTTTGGGAACTAGTCGATTTTTCGGTAATTAAAATAACTACTAAATGCATTTATTCTTCGCTCTCTACGACAGATTCAATTATTTTAGCACTTTCATGATGATGAATGATGATGATAGTGAAACTTTTGTCTTAAGTCTTTGGGAACTATTTTATTTCTCGTAAATTTAAATAACTTCCCTCACAAAAGTAAGTATCATTAAAAACAATCTAATTAGACATTATTACACTAGTATCATCCGTTGCTACGCTTTAATCATAAGCTCCAAGTTAGCAATAAGACTTGATATTGCATTAATTTATGTACATTTCTATAAGAAGGCATCAAACAATATGCTTTTAACTTTATTTGCTTAAACTTACCAATCTGCTTCATATAAACTGATTTCCCGCTAGAATTAGGTCCGGTAAGTATCTTAACGCAGCCCGCCTCATTACTACTCTCAGTATCGTTGGGTACGAAAGAATCACACTGTACCATGTGTAGAGGGTGTTTCCCTTGCTTAATGCTTATTATTTTCTCCTCAGTTAGTACTGGACGAACATAGTTGTACTCTTTGCATACTTTAGACATGGCTATGAGGCTGGAATGTAAATGTCTGTTTTAGCAGGCTAGTGTCCTTAAGGGAGCTAAATTGGGTATTATTTCAAGAAGGCAGTTGGTTGGTAGACTTTGCAAACTTGAGAATATATCTGATAAAAAGATTTCCAAATTATGTTCTTCGCAGTCACAACAAATTACTGTGGTCTATCATCGGTTCATATACGAACTGGGTATCTCTACAATTCTTAGATCTTTGTCCACCATGCTGGCCTAATACGGACTACACAAGAAATTTTTAAAAACTTTACTTAACTTATATTTTTGTGGTGTATATCGTGAGATAGACTTACTAGTCCATCTTCTTGTCCTACTCGACTTGTTTACTTTAACAGTAAAGTATGACAATAGGAAAAAGATTAACCTGAAAATTATACTAGAACCCCGACACTCAAATACATTCAATTTTGACTTTCACCTCTACTATTGTAAGTAAACTGACCAGTCAAGTTCGGCGCACATGTCGATGACATTAGCTAGTGTATGGAGGTTTTCCAAGATGACTGTAGTGAGCCGCATCATGATCCTCGTCTCGTGCGCCACTATCTCGGGGTATGTGTCGCCGATAATCACGTCCAACTCTTCGAAGGAGTAAGGAGTTTTAAGGAAAAGTATTATGATATACTTACTATAAGAAGTGGGGAGGCATGTAGCTGAATAGGAGGTACCTTTACTGGTGCAACTTAATTTGTTTGCTGTTGTTTTTTGCAATGTTATAAATTGTAAAAGCAATAAATGCTTCTATCTTTCTTTCAGCTGCTTGCAAACAAACATATTACGAGATATGAATTTATGGTAGGTTCAGAATAATCAGGAAATCCGATTCAGATTTGTCAAAACGAAATACAATTCAAGTGAGCCCTTAACTGACTGAGACGCTAACTCATCTAAATATAGAAATATCAAACAAGTAAACTCATGATATGGACTCGAAATTAATGACACTGGAGATTTAAAACAACATAAAGCCTTAACACAATAACAATTGTCTTTTCTAATTTCGTAACAATGTAGAAACTAGAAACTCATCTGCAAATGGACAAGAGAGGATGTTATTGTCATCTACTAGCTGGCGCTGAAATCTGTTGGAGTTTTGTAAACATAGGTCTAGCAGCTACTGCACATCTTCTCACACAGATGACACCACTTTTGAACACTATTTTAGACTTTATACTCTCTTATTTATGTTTTTATTTAGATAAACTTTATTATGTGGAACCTTATGCAGAATTCGTGAAGAAAGTAATAATGGCGAAATTTTAAAGTCATCGAAGTCAAAAATACTTAAAAAGTTTTAGTGTCGATAATCTTTTTGAATACACATCATTACATTTTTTGGAAAATGGTGGTATGTATTTAAATATATAAAAATGAGTAAATCCACAAATTCAATGGTGAGTAACCAATAAAACTCCTAACATGTTCTGTTGTCGTGAGAACAGTCGTGGAATGCGTTCAAATCGATACATTTTGATAGACTATTTAGGTTAATAAGCATTTCTTATTTAAAAATGCATGAAAACTAGGTTTAGAGCATGTTATGAAGCCTCTTTTGTTTATCCCTAACAAGGTCCCATGGTGTAATGGTCAGCACTCTGGACTCTGAATCCAGCGATCCGAGTTCAAGTCTCGGTGGGACCTAAAATCACATTTTTTCGTATCTTTTTACACTTTTTTTGTTCCAGGTCTCCCTCCCAATATAGACGTGCTGCAACATTTATTTTCGACGAATACCTAATTCGGTTTTACGCGAAAAATTATTTCATTTCATAACTTAAATAGTAGGGGTCGAAACAGAAAAAATGATACAAGCAACTAGTATCAAATTATGGTGTTATATTTGAACCTAAATTTGTCTCGGTGTGAAAATGAAAGTATAAAACTTTTGATTTTCTTGGTCATGGGTTGTTTTTACTCAATACTTAAAATAATTCAATTATAATCTTACCTTCACATCCCGCACTCTTGTAGTGAATGTAGTCGTTGTTTTGGAACTGAAATATAGTAAAATTATGTGTTTAAGCCAATTTTATATTATTGAGTTATTTAACAGGGTTAGTGAAGCAACATATAAAATAAACAATCACGTGGGTTATTTAATATTAATAAATATTGTTATAATTCTTAGAAACGAATGATTTATCACTTTAAAACAAGCGTAAATGGAGGAGTTTTTATGAATAAATACACCCAACAGTCACACACATAGTCCTGACTCCACATTAATCTACGATAAGAGTCTTATTTGGTGGGTATCAGAAACTATAAATATTTGTGGCTCACACAAACATTTGTCTCCGTGCGGGGATAAAACCCGCGGCCACTCGTTTCGCAATCTGGTGTCTAGCCAACTGCGTCACGGGGCTGTCACACCATTTTGTAGCTAGCT
Source organism: Cephonodes hylas (assembly GCA_030295005.1). Lineage (NCBI taxonomy): Eukaryota > Metazoa > Arthropoda > Insecta > Lepidoptera > Sphingidae > Cephonodes > Cephonodes hylas. Next base: position 15,643,245 of record AP025362.1, read on the forward strand.
ATAACTATGCCATTACATCAAAATCATTGCTAAAACCACATCCTAACCATAAACCTCATATTGGGCAGTTGTTTCTGGTGCGGCGTGAGGGTGTCGGCCCACGCCGTCACCGCCAGCAAGTACCCGAGGTGCGGCATGTACACCATGCTGCACTCCTGCACGAACGCAGGCAGGCGGTCCAGCTCCACCTTGGCGGTCTCCGACATCAACAAGTGGAGGCTGGACATCGTCTGTTTCTCTATGGGGATGGGGATAGTGCGAGGACGTTGTAGTATGGGTAGCGAAGGCTAGTAGAGTGCAGTAATAGGAAATAGAATTTCGAATGTTTTTAGAAATGGTTGAAATTTTTCAAATTATTATTATAAAGAAACTCAGCTAAACAAGGATCTATTGTTAACTCGACGTATATAATTATAGTAAAATGATTTTAAAGGATTTTATTAATATAAGGGATTAACTTTACTAAAAATCTAAGCTATTTTAAAGCTAAAGTCAAAAAAAATCTGTGAACTTGTTTTTTTTGTCGTCTTGCTTTCGCATATAAAGGGAAATCATATAATATGTTAAATTCCGTTTAAAAAATCGAGCATTCTAGATTTATAAACTTTTATGAAGTATCTGTATAAATGGATAAACAGATAATACTTCTATCTAGATCGGGGTCCACGCCAGTTTTCACAGTGAATTTCCCTTCGGATTTAGAGAGATCAAAGTCTATGATCCTGTTCATGTATAACGCCATCTAAAAATTACACAAACTTAATACTAATAAATTCCGAGGTTTTTAGGTACCATATTGACATTGGTACTAAACAAATTCATCGTCAGCCCACATACGTCCCACTTCGGCACGGACCTTCCCTACAACTGTGAGTGTTTAGGTTTTAGTCCCCCTCATTGACCTAGCGGACCACTACATAAAAAATATTGAGAAATTATAGCTGTATAGGTTACTTCTGTTATTTTTCACCGTTAACGTATGCGATATTTTTTTCTGAATGCACACATGTTGAGCCGAAACTGGCGTATCCGGTTGTATATACCAGTGTCTAGAAATAGGACATACATAGGCTGGTGATAATGATAACAAGTCTCTGTCTGTATGGGATATGAAACGGCTTTAAAACGGAGGTTGTAATACTGTTTGTATATGTACTAAATATACTTAAACTTACCTCATACAGTTTGTTGTTGTCACAGGAAGCTAATTGCATAAGAAACTCGCTGGAATCGCCCGCGTTCTCGCATATCTCACATATTAGTACTGCGTTATACAACGTCTACAAATGAGGAAATTATCATCATCTTTTAGATGCCCCATACACCTACAATAATATTGCACAATATTCTGATTGTACAATATTATTGAACGTGTAGGGATAATATTGAAACATTGCGCAGTGATTGAACAAAAGATTGAGGGAGCTTAATTTTTATTGTGCAATATTCTTTTATTGCGCTGTGTAGGCTTAATATTGCGCAATATATTTCTTTTTTTTTTCTTTTCAACAAAATCACCAGCGTGGCTGCCGCCAAAACTTCGTCGTCAGACATTTTGCTCGCACGAAAATATTGATCAGACTGGTTAGTCAATTTTATTGACAGAATTTATTGAACGTCTGCAATCAAAGGGGGTGTTCAATATTATTGAACAATAAAAAGATTGTGCAATATTATTGTAGGTGTATGGGGCGCCTAACAGCCTTCAAATTCGTCCCCTGTTGGACATACGCCTCTCCTATGGCACGCCATTGGGCTTGATCATCGGCTCAAAAAAATATTATTCAAAAATTCCTTTCGAGTACGCAAACGCTATTCATCATTGAGCTCAATGAACTCAAAATTTGGATGTTTTGTTTTAGCTAACATATTACGGCTACTACCAATACGATAAGTTACAGTTCTAGCTTTTAACGAAATTTTTATTAGGTTAGAAATAAAAGAATCTATGCAAAGTTCTAAAGGCTAAATTAAATACGCTTCGCAAAAACATGAATTAATCGAATACTTACATTGTATAGCGATTTCCATTGATATGGCTTCGCTGAAAGGGCCTTGATTTTAGCTAAAATACCCTGAAAATAGGTACATGTTTTTACCTTCTAGAATATTTTATAGCATTTCAAGTTGTTTAAATTGTTACTTACGTTAACATTCTTGATGAATCTAAGAGAGGAACAGATATTTCTCAATATAGCATCGTTTTGTGTCTTCATGAAGAAAGCTATCACGTCCTGTCTACGCTTTAGTGTTTCTAAATCTCTACTCGGATGTTGCATCAACACTCTATAGATAATATTAAAGTTATATTAAAGTACTACACTATACAAGAAATAAAATTAAGTTTTCGATAGCATTGTTAAAATAACATTTTTTTTATTTAATCATATAACGCATATGAATAAACCATAGATATCTTGACGTATTTTGTTACAATTATGCAGGCTAGGCTAGTCGTCATTACAGTAAAATTTACTTCACTGTACTGTTTTGAAAATTGATATTTAAATAATGAAATAGGACGCCCCGCGAACAATTAAATTAATCGCACAAATTAAATTATACTGAATGCATTATTATCACGTACAATTTGTTTCATTTTGAAATAGTAGATAAACAACTTTTATAATCAAATTCCAGTTACATTCAATGAATTGGCACAAGAGCCGACACAAATTTATTTTACCCTAAAACAAAAACGAATCATTCTATGATATAAATAAATACAGAACAATGTTAAGTACTTAATAATTTTAAAATACTCAAGTGTAGCATTTGATACGAAGTTAAAGACAAAAGACCTTAAAAAGACTTATCGTCTTAAAGCCGTCTTTGTACATATTAGTTAAACTACAAAATTAGATTCCATAAAATGCTGCAGAAATGCATCTCTGCCTACCCCTTCGGAGAATATAGGCATGCGGCATGTTTGTTTTGTTTAGATTCCATAAATTAATTATGATTACTCCCTACCTCATCCTGCTATGTCCGACGGTGGAGCTGCACCTGTTAAATAGATGGAAGAGGCTGAACCCCTCTCGGTTGCCGGCCGCGGTGCCGCGCTTGAAGTTGCTGGGGTGCGACACCGTGTTGAACATCTGCAGCCCGCGGTACGTGTCCGAGTCTATCGCCACTAGGTCGGCCCTAATGCGAATAACTAACTAGTTGCGTTTATTTTCGTAGATGGCCATCTAAAGAGGCCAGTTATAAGGAGTGTGAAAGTTGAAGGAGCCGAGGAAAATAATGATGGATGCGAGAGAGAAGATATGAAAAAAGGGGTGAATGAAGAAATACAAGCGGATAGAGATGTTTGGAAGGATAAAATGTTCTTAGTGAATCACAAATAGGATTAGCAACAGTGCAAGAAAATGATTTAAGAAACATAATATGGTTTGGCTGGTGTTTCAAAAACGTATTTTTTGAAAAAGTCTTTCGTAGTTTCTGAAACACGGCACAAAATCGCTTCTAAGTTCACAACTGTATGAATGACTGTTGCGTGGATTTATTTATTATTTTGATATTATATTCCTTTGCTGGATGAAGCGAGACAAAACATAGCTGACTTTAGACAGAACTAAAATCTAAAACTAGAATTAAAAACAGGGCTCACAAAGAAATGATCCTAAGGCTCATAAACTGCGGTTTGGCTTGCAAACTCATGCTGATTGAGGACCAGTGTAAGTCCAGATACCTCAGCAGGGCCCCCAAAGAGTGCACCGTTTGTGTCTCACTGAAGTCTATGAGGGTTCTTAGGAATAGTATGCGTTCGTCCTCCGAACAGTTGGCAGGCTCGTGGGGGAGCGAGAGGGAATATATACGCCTCTTGCACGCTTCGTAATCTGAATGGAATTGGTTTGAAGGAGGGTTTTGGATAATATTGAAGGTTGTGCATCAAAGTTATTTTTTTATGATAATTGGGACTAGTAGATGTTAAATTTTATGGTATTTTTTATAAGAATATAGATAAGAATTTTTATTTGTATTCTTTCTGCCTGTCTACTGCTGAACGTAGGCCTCCCCGAGCAAGCGCTTACCATCCCGGTCTTGAGGTTGTCGGTTACCTGCTACTTTTCTCAAGTCGTTGGACTATCCTTCAGTGCCCTATACCAGTATGTATATCTTTAAGAAAATGATAAAATTAAAAAAAAGCTTGTATATGGGACATACTCTTTAACCACAAATATTTGTTTCGAGTCTGGGTGTTTGTGAGACCAATAAAGTCTCTCTTAAAATCACTCATACACTTAATTCTATTAGTTAATTTACTTACTGTATTCCCTAGCTGAAAGCATGATGAGTTTACAAGTGCTTTGTCGACTATCGTCGTGAAAAACTGTTTTTTTAACGAACTGCACGAAGGAGCCTTGGTTCTTGCCTTCCAGTAGAACCATGATGGGTTCCACCTGCCTGAACAAGCTAGCGAACATCTGGAACTCTGGGGGCCTGTCTGCTATCTCTTCTAGTATGAACAACTGGGGTACAAGTGTTTAAATCGAATTTGTTAAACTTTGTTATGGAATTAACGGTATTATTTATATTAATATTACAAATACAATTCATGTTACGTATCACGTCTGTATTAGCCAAAGATAGGTAGAACTGTATTTCAAAATCCATATTTCGCGAAGTATGTGTGAGTCTCAAAGGGAAAAGACTACTTCTTAAACTTGACTTATTGCCAAGTATTAAAGATTTCAAAACAGTTGTAACGTTGTTGGCACTACTTTTGAACTAGCGTTACTGTACTTAATTTTGCACGCATCTTCTACCAACTGGGCAAGGGGGTCAGAAAATAAATCCATGATACTTATAATTTATTGAAACGTGTAGATAATCATTTTTACGTCTTAATTTTAAGGTTTGCTGGGTTTCTTTATAAGTTCATCTGTAGTTTTCAGTTACTCTTAACATTACTAGTAATTATATTGATCGTGATAAGTTCTGGCTGTAATTTTAAATAATCTTACCTCTCCGGTTTGCAAAGTGAAATAAGCAGCGCCTAGTTTTCCAGAACGCCAGTGCAAAGCCAGCAGTTTCTAAACGTAATATAAATTATAAATACATCTTTTATTCATTCTTTGGAAATATCTAGACACAGTTAATCTGGAAAGATACAAACCTCTTCGAGTTCAGATTCTTCGCTAGTCTCGTGTGGTGCTCCCGCAATTCGATTTGAATCTGTTTCTGTGTTCCTAGAATATATCGGATTTTATACAAAAAGGACAAATACAGGTATAGACCTGTATTAAAATATTTAGGTCTTACATATTTTAATGGCGTACCTAAGCCCGCAAATTTTCTTAGCATTTACATTAAGTTCTTAACCTTGAGGTTATTTTCGTCGGCAATTTAACATTTTTATATCCTGAAACTCCCTTTAAATTTTAATAAACTTAAAATATTCTATGATCGCGAGGTAGCGATAAAATCGGCTTTGTTACTTTCCACGTATTATGTCATTAACTGACTACATTTATTCTTGTGTAGCATGAAAAATATAGTAATGATTTCTGTGGATTCTTTTATTTATATTATGTAAGGAGTTTTATTAAAAGTTAATCCCACTACTATAACTAATTCAAATAAAAATCAATACCAACGAATTTCAAACCAAAAATAGAGAATTAAAATAAATAGTTCATTAAAACCCAATTAATGGATTAAAAGTTTTTAACTAAACAAATTACCTTGTACATTTGGCGATGACAAACTGCCCTTCCTTTTGGTTGCCTTCAATATTAGAGCTACTTGTTGCCTGCTTCGCGACAGATGTAGAAGTTTCATAAGATGTGGAATTCATAGTGACTTATACAATTTTCCTTTATTTCGACAACAAAGACTTTGTTACAAAGTTGTAATCTATAATGACTACTTTGTTACAAAGTAGTAATCTATAATGCAGAATGCCGTAAAACTCCCGCCAAAAAAATGTTTAAAATTATGCCGTGAAAAAGCAAAGGCAATACATTCTTACAGCCGTGTTAAAGAAGGGTAAAATAAAACTGACCTTTTTTTAAGTACTTTAATTTTATTTATTTATTATTTTTCTTATTATATAGACATAAAATTATGTTTGTATTAAAATTGTACCAGTTCTTTGTTATTCATTATATATTTAATAAATAATTAACTTTATGGTATCTATTAATATTAAAAACTTTTTAAATGTATAAGATATATTTTTAACTCCGTGCAACATATTCTATAAATAATTTATTGAATCACCGTATTTTGAAAGGCACTTAAGGTAACATGCTTAACAGATATAATAATATTTTTTTGCAATATTGTAATTATAGATAAATACAATCACACAATTTGTTTTAACATATTTCACGGTCACGAGTTCATTGACCTCATCGTAAAAAAATGAAATTGAAACAATGGTATTTAGCTTCACATCGCTAAAAGTATTACAATAGTAAAATATAAGTAGGTGCATTGGACCAAACGAACAATATGTGAGTTGTATAACACTTTTATTCATTAAAATATGTCTAGCGCATTGCGTCAACCATTGTTGAATCGTAAATATTAAAATTACCGACTAAAATGAGATCCATTGACAATTACTCCTATTTTTTTTATTTCACGTGTTAATCCAAGCTTCTAACGATTACAATGATCAATAAATACTCGTAAATTGGCAGCCATTCACACATATCGATCTGTTAGTTGGTGAGTGATGAATGCTTGGAAAAGAAAAGACCGAAAAAGGTTGTAAAATTGGCAGCCATTCATACAATTTTCATGTTGTCATCCTGGCCGATTTCGGCTATGGCCGAACGTTTTTGCGTAGCTAGGTTAAGTTGAGCGTAGTTCACATGCTCTTGTGTGGCTGATGTAGCCAATCTTGGCAGTAAACGTGCGCGAGCAGCGTACACACGTCAAGGTGCCATAGATGTAGTTGTAGCGGATAGTAGCCGGTGGTCTGCTTTTTATGAGGTCGCGTTTAGAATACAATTTTCAGATCGATCTCGTTGGTTCATCAATTAGACGACAAGCAAGTCTGGTTCGTCGGGCGCGTCTCGTCGAAGGTTGACGCGGACGTGGCGACACATGTGTCCTATTGCCTCTGCAGCGGGCACCACTACAGCCGCCATGCAGGACCGTACCATCGTACGCAGAGACGCGAAATAGATCTTCACGCACCGGAGACATGGCGCTGTGCACCAGATTTGCTGGAAGTTTATACGATAGTTAGTACTGCTGTCGGATGTTTTCTGTGGTTAAATACGGTCTATAGGATATCTCTTGTGAACCGATAGTTATTTAAGGTTGTCGTTGGACCCGTGATAAAAACGTGATTAGCGATTTAAGATGTTCTGGTTTTTTTTCCCGTGACGCGTTGTCATTTGATTGTACTCTTAAGAGTTTCTCAATAATAGTGTAATGTGAAAATGGTTCGGGTAGGGTCATGAATGTACTATACAGGGTATATTTAGACCGTGATCGAAAATTGAGGCAAGTAATAGCGAGGGTGATCACAAACCCAGTGGCGACATTAAAAATCATTAATCATCATTAAAAATTAAAAATCATTAACAATTTTTGAGGTTTTCCATACAAACCACATACTTTTAACACCGATGGTTGTATGGAAAACGTCAAAAATTTTATTTTTTGTCGGGATTTTCTTTAATGCCAGGGGGTTTGTAATCACTATCGCTATTACCTGCCTCAGTTTTCGATCACGGTCTAAATACAAAACATGTATGTATAAAATAGAACACATTCAAATTTGACGTTAATTTTCTATTACACTCGTCTGCCACCAAAATTAATAGATTGACGGTTGTAAGTTAGCAAGAATACGACTTCAGATTTTAAGAATTTGTTTTTGTTAGATTGAACGCTCTGATCTCAGCAACATTATTGAAAACGTTTATTGCTGAGTGGTCCAACTATAGATAAAGGCAAAAGGCACTTGCTTAGCTGTTTAGCTATTATAATATGTGTACGTACCTCAAAAGCGAGGCAAGCGAACCCGCATCCGAGACAGAGGGCACAGGGCGGCGCTAGCAGCACGGCGAGCGCGGTGTAGCACAGGTCGCGCGCGTGGCGGAAGCACGCCCGGCTCAGCCGCCACGCGCACTCGGGGCTGCGGGCGCCCTCCGGCTCGCCCACTATGTCGTCCCATACTATCTGCACATATATGCGGAGATTATTGTAGGAAATACGTGACAAGTCGCTCAAGACCAGGGTGGTTGGCGCCTATTTGGGGAGGCCTACGTTTAGCAGGAAGACGATAGGCTGAGCAATTAGCATATACGTGATTTATTATATTGGGAAGAACTTTTCAATTTAGTAGAAAAAGTAATGCTTTTTAATTTTGATTGATTATAGCACTCGTTGTTCAACTAACTTAAATTAAAATAATTTGATACATACTCATATTAATAAATAATTATAACGTAAAAGAAGCTTTGTCTGGCTGTTAACAGATAGATTTCATCGTTGTTACGTATGAATATACTATAAAAATTCAATGTTCCCTGGGAATGAGCATGGAATTCAAATTGCACCCGTTCGGGCCTAGGTCTATAGCTATTAAAGTATTATTAATGACTACGATTGACAGCATGTGTTAACACAAGTGCCGATATATGTAGGTGGCGCAGTGCCGGCCAACGCTAATGTGTCAATGTCACGATATGAGCATGTCTTCTATGGTGTAACAATCCTTTTCGCACTGATTGAAAAGTTATGTTACTATGCCTACTAACGATTATTTAAATAAAATGTATTTTGTATAGCTTGCTTTAGGAAATAAATTTTTGTTAACAATATTTAGAAGCGAATGTTTTCTTAGTAAGCTACGAATATTAAATGTTTGTTAAGATAATTAATTAGACATGAATAGGTATACTAAGTATGGTAGTAAGTCAGTATAAAACGAGTAAAAATTCATTTCAAAGTCTAGGAGTATGTTAAATCCATCGTATGATATAAGCCCTTCAATAAAATTAGATTAAAAAAAAAAACTACCCCCCCTTTCAGTGATAGAGAAGGCCCGTTGACCGGCAGTAGGATTAATATGATGATGAAAAAGAGTTTGGTGGTTTGAATTGCATCGCTACCTTCCCGTATTTTCCTGTTCTTGTAATTCATTATAAGAACCATTTACGTAATGGAGGGTACAAAAGAGGTATTATAAAAAAGCCCTTTAAGATTTAGGAGTGATAGTCGAGCTAAGTTAGTTTCTGCTGCGCCCAAGAGTCGGTCACGCGATGTCTGCTCGCCGCTTGTTACACCATCTTTATTATTTAACATGACTCGGGATTTTTAATGAAATTCTGACAGATTTCTACATGTTGTATAGAGTTCAGCGACCGATTCTACATTTAATAAAAGCTACGATCACCAGAGAGTTTCTTATACATATTTTCTAGTACGCTTATAATTGTGAAAATGACAAGTATTGGTATTTAAGAATTATATGACAAATTATTTTTAAAGACAGTATTGAACCAGTTACCAAATGCTGACATTGAGGCCATATTATATGTGAAATTACTTTTTAAGCATATCAATCTAATGTTTAAGACTGTGACGTTCACTCGACGTCTTAACCAAAAAGCTGTACCTATTTAAGCGAGTTAATCTTTAACAGTGGATAGGATTTTATCCACTCTTACTAATCTAGAATCAACTCTCTCTGTAGCCACCGACACTGCTTAGAGTTGGCCAAGGAGGTAGACTAATACCTAATCCCTCTTTGAAGAAAGGATGACCTGTAGAAAAAACAAATATTTGTATCGCGAGACCACTTGGAGAGCTTTAAATATCATATATCATGGTTAAAATAGATGTGAGGTAATTTTAAATAGCTATCACCAATTGACCTTTTCACAGGAATGTTGAAGTTTTTCAAACGGCTCCAAGTAACTAGTGTTTATATGGAAATGTGCTTCCGGAGTGAAACGCGACTCTCTTTCAAGTGTTATTTGCATACACACGGAAAATACAATTTTTTCATGAAAGCCAATTAAGGTTAAACGAATTTTATGTTTGTAAAACGGCGACGTTTATAAATTGTTCTGTTTTCAGGGGCTGGAATGAAATTTTAATGCATAAGAAAAGGCTTGGTAAAATTTCTCATTAAGTTTTTACATCTAAAGCGTGTATCTGTTGAAATTGATTATTGTTCTATCAGTACTGCCATTAGCTTTTTTTGTTACCAAACAGACCGTCTAACCCGTTCCAAATAAAAAGAATCTGCTAGATAAATTTGCTTTAATTTACTAATTAAATACGCATATTTTAAATTGAACATTGGCTTCTTGCTGCAAATCTTACTGTATGGGGGTGAAGATATAGAGCTCTTAAATTTATTTGTTTTACTAGTACGATATTGATTAAAAACATGGCTAATCCGGCACAAATATGTCTTACTAACATAAACAATATTTACAGGCTGATAACGATAACATTCTCGTATTGATTTTGTGGTGTAAAAGACATGAAACTTATGTTAAAAGTTTGAAATTAATGTCTTGCTTCACCATTTAGACAGAATACATATAAAGAGTTTATTTACAGCAACTAATACATTTATAAACAAACCTGCACATGTTGGTTCAAATTATTCGGGTCTCTATCCTCCAGCGTCTCTCGCACGTTCTCCGGTTTGGCCGACATCATCCGGCTATCCGGCGAGGGTCTCTCCGGCTGTTGTCGCTGCACCGGCGTGGGCACCAGCACGGGCGGCGCGCTCGCCGGCTCCGGAATGGCCGACAACAGCTTGGCTTTGTGGGCGCACGCGATGCACTGCCGAGAAGTGATCCGGCAAAACCGAGGAACCGCTGCTCCTCCAGAACCGAGGGGCACTTCTTCAAATGCCACGGTCGAACAAACTGTTTAACTGACTTGTGGAACGCTGTCTCTACTAGTGCAGAAGATAGGATCTTTTGTTTTGTAATTTGCTTACGTCCGATTAGATTGTTAGCCCAATAAAAGTTGGTCCTTCGATCGATTTTGTTTATAGATATGTTTTATTTATATTTGGAAAAGAATAATTTCAGTTACGTTTGATTGTTAATTATAATTTTAATCACCTTATAGTAAAGTTATTAGCTACTATTTTTATTCAAATTTTACTAGAACAACTTTTATAAACACTTGGTACAGACAAAAATTTCATAACAAAACTACAAGAACGTAATTATTGAACAAAGTACACACATTTCAGTTATACGCGGTGGATGTATCACACGCCTGGTTTCTTACTGAATGCTTTCTGCGAGCTTCACACGTAGAGGGCAGGAGTAGTGCGCAGGCCCACACCTCTACAGGTTACTACAAGCTGCTGGTATGCTGGTAATTGAATTCGCCTTCATTCTAGTTTGTTTAAAGTTTTCATGTTTTGCCTCGCTGGTGGATACTTCGACTTTTTGTTTGTATTTACAGGTCATGAAAATTATTCGTGAAAGTCGGGGTGGTTCAATGTAAAAGAATGTTAGTTACTTCATCTCTTATTTTTCATGTAATTCTGCTGTCACGCTTGTTTATTAAATAGGGACTAAAGAAAATAGGAATGTTTTTTTAATATTGTAGAAAAAAAACATAGAAATAAGTGTTCATTCGGACGTATGTCGATGTCCGTTTTTATTAAAAGACAAAGTTTTATAAAAGGTTTCTCTTTATCATACAAAACCACTTAATAATGAAATGAAACCAATTACTTCCAGTTACTTCTATTACAAAATACACAATTGAAGTTCTTTGAATGACATAAAACATTACCAGGCGGCTAGTTTCAGATATTACTCAAAATATTTATAAATTTAACGAACAGAGTTCCCTGTAATTAAGTCCACCGCGTCAACTAGCGTATTTAAGTCCGTTGACCGGCAAATTGTTGGCCTCACGTTGGTTCATACCATAGTTTGTTTTCCCTCAGAGCGTAAATCAACTTGATTATTCAATATGGACTCGTGGATTGCTTTCAGTCACGTCATTAATGTATTATAAACATATTGCTGGGATTTGTAGCGGTAAAAGTAAGTATGTAAATTGTTTTAACGAGTGTAGTGGCTTTAATTTAATAATGAGCTTCAAATATGTATCGTGATTTAAGTAAAAGAGATTGTTGTTCGAAACAGATATCATAATATAAATAAATAGGGCCAAAAACTATCTACTCTCATCTACTCTTCTTTAAATATGAAGCTATCTTGTAATCTGTAAATCATTTGCACAGTTTAATTTTGGAAAAAATGATGTTTTAAAAGGGTGACAACTAATCTAATCTGATTTTTTTTACAGGCACTACTTGACAAGAGATGCAGTTAATATGGTAGACTAACATTACTGTAATGATTAGTTTGTGAGCTATAGGAATAAATTGTGATTTAAAATTAAAATTTATTTCTTAGTTGTGTTTTTTGCCAAATCTACGGCAAGTGTAGAAGATATGATCAAGTGTTATAAGTTCGGATATATGAAAGTACACAATATTTTTGAGTTTTTTTGCAAGATCCTAATTGCATATGAGATGAAAACCTAGCTGTAGCTACAATTACTTGTGTGGAATATTCTGCAAACAATATTAAACTTTTTTGCTATCAAATTTGTATGATTAACCCATAAAACTCTGCTGAAGAAAATATAATATGCACCAACACTTTACGTAATTTGCTTGTATAATGTCACGCCCTCATTTCCAACGTATGGCATTTTAAACTGTTTGTAGCGAAGCTATAAATATCAGCAAATTTATTCGTGGATTTCGGTGAAAACGAGTACTTGTCAATAAAAATGCCACAAAAACTGTCTCTTGAGATTCTATGATAAATTTATACTATGAAAGTGAAAAATCACTTACGGAAACTTATAGCACTTAATATCTGTTTTATTGTTTCAGTTAAAAATAGTTCTAATTTATAAATAAAAAATATGTATGTCATAATATGCTTGTTGGTATCTTTCAGAACTTGATGAAAATAACATTTTTTATTAATTGGATTAATTCTATTGTTTTACGATAGATGATACAATATTAGGTCAAGTAGAAATCCAGTATAAGGGCAAAAAAAACAAAATTTTATAAAAAAGTGTTTATTTATATTAATTCCTTATATACATGCACCGAGTACTAAGTATGTACAAATACTACATCTCATATACTTTGTTCTAAATACAATACATTTAACAATAAGTGAGTACATCCATACATCTATATAAAATTACTGGACGCTATCATTAGACATACAGACAAGCTTTGGAGATTACAAAACAGACTGTTTTGCTAGTATGAAGAATACATAAAAGTATTTTTAATGCGGCTAAAATATTCAAACTGTATTTTATTGTAAATAAATTATAGTCAAAATATTTTTATTTTGGCGATAATCTTTCGCTTTTCGACACAGATATATCGTTTCTGAACGAAAGTTTTCATAAGAAAATCTCTATAACTTTTCTACAATCACAAAAAGAACTTAATCGGCTAATACAGCACTCTCGTATAATAATTTAACCCAAATGTATAAGTGGTGTTTCTGTTTGTTCCTGTGGGGCGCGGTAACCTAGTTCCGACACCCTTCGGCGTCGAGCGATGATGGATCACCAGTAAAGGTTACCACTTTAATTGTATTTGGTGTGGCAGACCATTAGTCTTTTATCACGAAGTATACAGGTGAATAAAAACGATCGAAAACTAATACAGGGAAAGGCTACGATGATTAAAAAAAACGTGACTTAAAAAAAAACAGACTTTTATTTTACGTTTTTTTAACAATCACATACATTTAATACTCGTGGTTGTTAGGAAAATGTAAAAAAAATATTTTTACACCACTTTCATTATATCAGCGTGGCTATTGCCTGTCCTAGTTTTCGATCACGAGCTTTATATACCGTATATTCTAAATATAGAACTCTTTTCTACCAGATAGTTTTTTATAAGGATTTCTGAAGCCAGTAGGTATCTTCATTCTTACTACTGTATGGTTAAAACAAGCACCAAGTGTAACGCACCTTGCGATAAAATCTCATTAATATTCTTATATATACAATGGAAATATACAGCTTATCAAAAAACTTATTTAACCGACGTAAATATATTAGCGAAAGTGATTTAAGAATAATTCTAGTTATCCTACATTAAAGCTTTAGGTCGCTAACAATGGAAGACTTATAAAATGTGGTTAAAACAGTTTGCACATAAGCTAAAATTCTATATATATTGTTGTAGCACCGAAATATTTTTATGATAATGTTTCATAATCACAAAAGTAGAATCGATTTGTTCCATTTTCTGGTCGTCATATAGTGAATCTATGATTTTCCATTGGATAAAAAATATTGGTATTAAAAATAAAAGTGCAATGATTAAGAAATATCACACTTTCTATCAAGATGGTAATGTGATTGACGGATGTTCAAAAGGTACGTAATTCCGCTTTAATCGATTTAAATACTATCAATATAGTAACAAAAATATTAACCGTAGCTCAGTGCAAACTATTTCAAATAAAAAGTAATATAAAAATAGACCTTAAGTACAACTACATAAATCATTTTATACAATAACGAAACATTAAAGCACTCTTCGGAGTTTATAGCTTCATGAGCATCTGGCAAATTTTGCTACAGTTGAAAATGAACATCAATTTACACACTTTTTTTAGGTTACATTTTTTTTTATATAACTCGAGATATATCTTATAGTTGTTAGCCAAGAGTTTGTTATTATTTAGACAAATCAGTGTAAAATACCCAGCATTTTTAGTAATTCGTCGCGTGTAAAGTTTCGCTTTCTGTCTAGAAAGCCTTTCAATAAATTAAGGGCAGTTTTCGAATGAACCGTTCGAGCGACCATTACATTTGACCCGCGAAGTGACCGGCTCGCGTGACAGTCTTGTAGCTATTTTCAAATCACTACTCGCCACCTTTATTTCTTTTTCACTGTAATTGCCAGGATTATTTCCAAAGGGTAAAGTTAAATTATTTTCTAAAGAAATATTCTTTTTACGTATTAAGAACTGCGTGCTTACACACAGGGTTATTTTGGTGTATATAAAGAAGTTTGTAGTAAATAAGTAAGTAAAATATACAAAAATATAATATAGTCTTTAGCTGTATATCGTGCAATATTGCGCCATATCCAGGCCTTCTCGTCAAGACGCACTATGCATTAAAAAAATTACATACATTTTTAACTCGCATCAGAATACTCAAATGATAAAAATACACACATAAGTAAAATAACCTAAGGTGACTTCTAAAGATTACATGTTATGTAACGTATGGTTTATACATAGTGAATAAATAGTCGGAAAGTATTTGTATACGCCGGTAGCTCAGTGGATGGCGAGCGCGGGTCGCGCCGGCCTGAGTGTGGGTACGATGGCCGGCTCCTCGGCTTCCTCTTTTGTGGATTCGCTGTCGATATGCGCAGGCACACTGTTACATATTAGGTTTTGTCAGAAGGGATATATATTTCGTATATGTGTGGTTGAAAGTAAAAGATTTATATGCGGTATATTTGGAACGTTAACTAAAACCATTTAAATTTTAATTAATTTGAAAAATATAGACAATTTTGTATTGAGATTAAACTAGCACTTATTCTGTGCACAAAAAGAGCTATAACTATTTATTTTAAAAAAAAGAACATGCACTTATCAAAAATACTCTTGATTTCAATGATTTTTTGTGTGTTCTAAATATACCTAGTATAAGACCTTTTTTCAATGATGGTGCAGAATATTATAAAATACTTGAAAAGGAATTTGTATTCCTAAATTAAGAGTCTATAGAAGTGACAGGGTGCAATGGGAAGACATTAAATCAGAATATATCACATAATATAATATATTGCCCTAGTAGTTCACAAAAATTGTACAAAAAAGTATGAATTAAATAACAACAGCTTGAAATATTTTTGTACAGTTTAGTATAGAAATGTTAAATTATAATATCTCCATGGTTATTTAGTTTGTTAAGCATTAATTAAGTTCTTCATATACTATACAAATCATGCTATTATCTACTCTACAATAATTACTATTACTTATGTTGTGAAATAAATCTTCAATCACTCTTCAATCTGCTTTCCAATATCGAAATTTTATGTTATTTATAATTTTGTAGGTACTTCCAGTCAAAGGGAAGATTCTCCTTTAATAGTTTTTTCTTTTCAAATTCCTTCTGGAACCATTATTATTTATCACAGCGATATAACAAAAAAATCTATCTCCTCTCATCTGGCGTATATCTAATTATATGAACTACTTACAAGCATGCTATTTATATAAGCATTTCAACAAGCACTCACCTGTGTGTCGTGCGCAGGCGCAGGTTAAGGGTTAGACTATAGCTCTACCGCCACTATATCACCACCTTGGAACAACACCTCCAGTTATATTCGCTATCTACCCTCATTGACATAAAAAAATACCAAGGCCTTTTTGGATCATTAATATTTTTTAGTAAATTTTCCCCAAAAATATACTGAGTCAAAGGGTCATTTTTTACATGCATTGGAACAGGAGAAATTTTAGGAATCTTGTTATTTGTACCCGAAGCGATTTTCGATTAATTTTTCTTTTTTAAATCATTGTTATAGGGGACATGCGATTTACAAAACCTATAATTAAAAAAACACATTAACAACTGAAAAATATCTTTTTTTATCTATTTATGTAATGTTTAAAGTAATGTCGTATTGTTCAATTGTGATATTCAACCCAGATTCCTAAAAAAAAACGTAGGCCATGACCATCCACGGACCGCAAGGGAGAAGTCCGCGGGCCGCTTGCGGGGCCATGGATTGTCGACCACTGATTTATAGCTTCGCAACAATAAACACAGTACCTAATATGAAAACAATATCTACTTTCCAACATCTACAGCTCACCTGATCCTAATGGGGTGTCGGAGCGACAGTTCGGAGCCCGAGGTGGAGGGCGAGCGCGGCGCGGGCAGCAGGCGGGGCGCGCGCGGCGTGCGGGGGGAGCGGCCCCGCGCGAACTCCAGCCGGTAGTTGTCCGACCGGGGACTGCCGCTGAAGGCTTCTGTTTCTGCCGCTGGGAGGGGAAATGCTGGTAGAATCTAGGTCTATGGTAGCTAATACTGATACATTATCAGCTCAGTCTCGTCCCCCTGCGAGGCACTGCTGGCCATCGGCCTCCTACACAACTTGAGAGGGTTTACCACGCTGGCCTAGTGTGGGTTGGAGGAATACAGACTTGAGAAGTTCCTAAAAATTTTTAGTACTAGCTTGCCAATTAGCTAGCTTGGTCTAATTCTCTCATGACTATAGGAACACGTATTGTTCATACGTACTTGAGCGAATGGGTGTGCTAGTGATACCGGTAATTCTAGGTATATACTGTAGTGGTATGGACGTGATATGAGAAAAGCAATTGATGAAGAGCAGAGAAGGGTCAGTATAGTTAGAGTGCTTCAATGTAGATTTGAAAGAAAAAGGGGTCAATGGAGACATGACTGCTGAAAGGGATGTTTGGAAAGGTAAAACTAGTTCGGTTTATTGCTGAGAAAATATATACCATACAACACAATTATTTCCATCTATTTTGACCCAAATCAAAGCAGAATGTAAGTCCTCTATATGTTAAAAAATGAACTGCTAACAGTATACACGAGTCCTGAATACAAATCGTGTCCCATTTCTCACGCTTGGTATCGTGACAGGCGCGTGACAAGGCCGCCGCGCCCACTACTGTCATAACGCCTAATGCACTTCCGATGGACTGTTGTACAATTCTATTGAGGGCGTGATGGTCTTCAAACATTATGGAAGGTTTTTTAGAGTTATGATTTATGTGCCAGTAAAAGTTTTAATACTAGTTTGTTTTCCCTGGGTACTAGCAAGTTCAGTTCAAATGTATTTGTAACGGAATATAACAGCGTAGGGGAAGTACGTACAAAATGACATATAGTTTTGGTTTTGGGTCATAACTCTTTAATGGTAAATCACAGCCCATTCATATTATGCACCAGTAATCTTAGGTTTCATATCTTTGAATTATAATAGATACTCGAAAGATAAACAAACTGGAAAAAGAAATATTTTTAAATTTAACTGAGATCAACGAAATCCATTTTGTCCATATGCTATGGACAAAATGGCATACCACATACGGACTAAATGACATACACGACAAAAGTTATAAAGTTAAAAAATTATATGTCGATTAAAAGCCTGAGCACGGGCAGCTGAAGTAGCTTCTGGTTTGCGTAAAGAAATATCTTTATTTCGTCTCAAAAACCCTTTTAACCATTCTTGTCCAGCTACTCGTATTATTTTTGTGGGTTAAATCTTTGAGCAAAACCATTTTTTCAGCTATCTCAAAAGCTAATTCTTGAACAGACTTTCGCGTCAGTCCAAACAAACGAGATTTAAGTAATTTCAAATGCTCAATTAATTTTCTTTCCACATCAGGTGTAAAAGTAGCTTTAGCTTTTGAACTGCTTCTATAGCTTTACGCATTAATTCCTCACTCCAGGATTGACGATCAGTCTTACGCTTATAATTTCGCATTTTGGTATATCTGCAAAGAAATTAACAGCTTATAACGAGAAATAGGTACCTAAAATTAGCTCATAGAATCCTTATGGACAAAACGACATACCTATGTCATTTTGTCCGTTACGTATGTATGTCATTTTGTCCATATAGCGTAATAAAAAATCAAAATTCAACAATAAATGCAAAATAATTATTATTTACGGAAAAAACTATTTGACGGCAACAACAAGTACACAGGGGATGTAATAAATGTAAACACAAGGTAATATCATGAAAAACATAATATTAATTCACAAAACTCTCTGTAGTTAAAAAAAAACTCGTAACTTACCAATGTTTGTCGTCGGCTATGACACCCAAACTAAAGGCGAGCGCGAGTTCACGTTTTCACAGGTTAGTATCACCGGATAGAGTCACGAGATGTAGTTATCTATGGAGGGCTAGAAACGGCAGAATTTGAAATATGATGCCTGTGTCATTTTGTCCGTATATGTCATTTTGTACGTATTTCCCCTATGACTATGTCTTGTATATCTTGTCTAAAGACTGTACTATGTGGTGGTTAACTTTAATGGAGAAGGAAAACATGAGGAAACTTGCACTCCAAAAATTTGTTAGAAATTTGTCACCGATGTAGTCCGCCAAGCCACAGAGTCAGCGTGGTGGACTTATGCTTAAACCCTCCCGCTTGCAAAGGAACCCTATGGCCAGAAGTAGGACGTACATATATGGGCTGATGATAGTTGTGATTGAAAGATTTCTATATAGTATTTTGTCTAAACTGAGGGGTTGTAGAGGAGTATTAGGTCGTATAAGAGATGATGGGAGGATATGCGAGGTATATAGATTGGTGACCATTGCAGACGGCGTGCGCGGATATGGACTGTAGTTTAACTTAGAGGGGTTTATAGAAGAGGCCTGTCCCCAGTAGAGGGACGTATAAGAGACGATGGTGTGAAGTAAATAGGTTGGTTATCGTTGCAGTTGACTTGCGCAGACATAGAGGAGGTCTATGGGCAGTAATGTGAGGTATATAGTAGATGTTGGTTTATAGAGGTTTGTGCCTAGTAGAGGGTAGTATAAGAGATGATGTGAGGATATGTGAGGTATATGTAGTGTACCGTTGGCGACGTGGTGCGCCGACATGGGCATGCGCGCGCAGGCGGGCGGGTGCGTGTGCGCGGGCGGCGCCGCCCAGTCGCGGTACACGCGCGCGCCCGCCACGCGCCACTCCGACAGCTCCACGCAGCGGATCTAGCGCGACGTCGTCATCATCATCATCGTTATCAGACACAAGTAAAGTACTAGAGAAACATTGTGCCGTAAATGAAATAAATGAAGGAAAAGGAATAATGTCTACGTTATCTTTAAAATAGCAAATGAACTGCCTTTTGCAGTCATCATTAGAAAAAAAAGGATAAGAAATTTTATTGTTGCTTTTTTCAAAAATGAAATAGTTTACAATATTGGTACCAAGTTAACATTTTCCTAATAAGAACATAATCCTTTGAAAATATATATGTGTATATATTTGAAGTATGCTACGGTATACTTGAACTACAACAATCAAACATTGATGTTATAAATCGTAATGTTGAATCTAAATTTGAGTTTAAAAAATTAAGAAAGTGCTTGCGTCTAGCTGTTGGACATTTGGCTGAAATACACTTATAAAATTGCTTTCTCTCATTACTATAAACATCAAATCACAAGATCAAGCCAAAATCTATAGACTTCCAACAATATTTTGACCACTAGAACTTTCTCCTTACCGGCGTAGTGCTTTTGCTCCTGCCGCTGATTTCCGAGGAAGCGTTGCTGTGTCTCTGTCGGGCGTCGCGGGTTCGTTCCGGCGCCGGCGACTCGCGGCACGAACCGTCCGGCTCGTCTCTCGTCTGGAATTATACCATATATAGGACCAGTATTAAGGGGTTATGTAAGGGGAATAATAACTAAAGTTATGATATTTTTCATAAAATCATTAATATAAAGACAAAGGGATTGCATCAAATCACGAGGAATTGTAGTTATTTTGCTTAAATTTTTTCGGACCATGTCTAGACTTACAATATCAATCATTATCTTGATAAATAATGTCGTCGTGTTATTTCATGCTTATTTTCGGCTTCAATAGTGTCATAAAAACGTTCATTTTCTCCTTTAATCCTATTGAATTCATTATTTCGTCTACTTTCTTTTTTTTTTAATCAACATTTTGCTTAGAATACGTGAGCATAGGAGTTATATCTTTCCTCCGTACCTTGGTATGTGTGGTGGAAGTGGGCATGCTGGCAGCTCCACTGCTCACTAGCCTCAGCTGCTGCCGAATATTCGCCTTCTCCCGAGCACGTTTGCGCTGGAATTCTTCTTCCACTCTGAAAATTGGATGAATTGTTATTAACTTCTTTGTTTTAACCTTCCGGTCAATGACCAAACTTTCAGCATTCGTTCAATAACCGGGTACCCGGGTACCCGCATATAATGTGACGGTAGAAAAGTTATTAGTAAGCTATCTACGTGGCATATGAAATAACTATGGACACTATACACAGTTTATAGACCCCATAGAAGGTTTTAGACCTTTCAGGGACCTATTTGGGACTAATCGGTCCTTCAGCCGAAACAATAATTTTAGAACCCCAGTGAACAGACGTTATATGTCGGTACTACCTTAACTCATTGCCAATCACGTTAAAAATCTGTTGTAAAAGTGAAAAAAGGTATATAAATATTGATAAATATGTAACGTGAAAAGAACGTTGGTGAAAATTTTCAGTCTTGGTGGCTCCATATCAAGAATCAAGAAGGAACATTACTAGTGGATACCATTATTATTGGATAATTATTTTCCTACTCTTCCATTGGTAAAATGTTTACAATCGTGATACTTAACGATTCTCAGCATTTTGAAATAAAATAAGGCATTTATTCCACCAGCAATAGCTTAATCGAAAACGCGAGAGGCCATTATCGACTGCGTTTAATTTTCATAAAAAACATAACTATGTGCAGTTATGTGCCAAAAAGGCACTAATTAAATTATCATTAATACATCAAGAAGCAAAAATTAGTATTGGTGCAAAGAAACAACCCGCAATTATTGAATTTTTTGACTGGTCAAAAGCTGGAGTGGACACTATGGAGAAAATGCTTGGTAGATATATCACAACGCATAGATGGTCTCTAGCATATCTCTTTAATATTCTCGATGTCGCCTGACTTTCACCATATCTTCTGTATAATGAAAATCATAAATACCTGTTAAAAATGGCATGAGCGACGATTATTTTATCGGCTATTGGGCAAACAACTGCGTACTCCTTTCGTTATAAATTGTTCGAAGAATCCTCAAATTTTGAGGCATTTCTAAACGAAAGCGGTGATTGAATCTTTTCCTGGCCGAGCTATCAATCCATATGCGCAAATTATAAAAAGTAAATAATCAAGATCCCAGTATTTTTAAGACAACTAAAAAAAAACGTCGCGAAAACTAGAAAAATATGTTCTGTATGTAAAAACCTAATTTGTGATGAACATGGGTTGGAATGAACGTCTTGATTAAATTTACTTTTATTTCCGTGTAGCAGTGTATCATTATAAAAAGTATACAATATAAATAAATAAATAATAAAAGAAAATTATACTAATAAAATATGAGGGGAATTATGTGCTTTTTACTTACTATTTTTGCAATTGCTAATAAAAAAATATATATTTAAATAAAAAAAATTATAAACTATATAATTTTTTATTTATTTTTAAAGTCAAATTACCAAAATACTTTAAACAATTAGATTCTTTAGTGAGTATTACCGACGTTCATGCGTAATACTTTCAGTGGGTACCCGGGTGCCTGGTTATTGAACGAAGGAGGTATCAAGTTTGGTAGTTAATTACTATTATTATATAATTAATTATAATAACGTTTAACAAGAATTGGGTTTAAAACTACTTAAATTTTGGGGATCCAGACGGTTTTGTAATATTTTTAAGAAAAAGTTATTAAATTCTATCTGCAAAGTTAAAATGGATACCCGGGTACCCGGTCATTGACCGGACGGTTAAACTATCCGGAAAATTTATCAATTGTATGTGGTTTCACGAATAACATTTCTTTATAAAACCTAGACTTCTATTGTAGTTTTTGATTCCCACGTTATAAGTTTGAAAATAGTGTTTACTGTTTCATTCACAATATCCCCAATTTAATAGATTCTAACCTCCGCATGGCTTCCTGTTCAGTTTTCCGCTGCTGCTCTTTCAAGTCTGCTTCCTTCGATAACTTTTCAGCTAGTCTTCTTCGCTCCAATTGCCTCACAGTAGACTGGAATGTGAATCTCTTACTCCGACCTCCGGCGTTTGAAGGACGCTGTAACAAAGATAGAAATTTATAAGATATACAATAAATCCCATCAAATAGTAAGATCGCCAACCCGCACTAAGCCAGCGAGGTGGATAGAGACTTAAACCCTCTCAGTTGTATTGGACCGTACTCAACAATGGACGTATCTGAGCTGATATTGATGATGATGATAGAAAATTAAGAGAAGAAACCTACCAACGCTTACAAATACACATTACTAAAAATTTTACAGAATTAGGTTTTGTTTGGTGAGTAACGTCAGCATTATAATTAGAAGTCGTGTAAGATAGTTCTATTCATATTAGTGGTGACTTTGCTTAGACCGCACAGCAGTAACAATCAAATGCCAGTTAGGTACTAGTCCTTAGCAGAGCCAATTTAAAGACACCTGTTTTTTAAATATCATATATGGGAAATAAATTCACGACAGTTGTACCAACGGAAGTTTGCACTCGCAAAGCATGTGGGTGAAATTATTCGTGACTGACAGAGTGCGGATAAATATCTGTACGTATATTCGCTACGCGGATGTCTTTTATGTTTCCATCAGATTTCATTTCTTTGATGTGGTGTTCGTGACTCGTGTTATGGTTTTACCGTTTGTTTGTAGCAGTATGGCTTCTATAATATAGTTATATGTGGTTCGGCAAAGGCACTTGTGCATGTTAAAATATATTGCTTTGACAAAAATTAAAAAGCACCTAAATACATCGTCGTCATCATCATCCCATAAACGTCCTACTGCTGGGCACGGGTCTCCTCTAACATGAACAGGGATTACCTAATTTATACATATTTAAGACTATTTAGTAAAATAATCGTGTCAGATTTTAAGTACATAGTCGTCTAGACCTTAGTCTGCCGTATTGATAGCAATTAGATTATCTCAAACAATTGTATTAAACTGAGTTAAACTAGCGGCGCCTAGTTTCACAAAAATCATTATCATGTCAGAACGACATTTGCTAGTTGTACATAGAAATCATAAACATAAGCATGAAGAGACAAATAATGTAACTGGCGCTATAAAGTAGTTTTGTGAAATTTAACCTGCCTAATAAACTAGTGGCCTTATCTTACATCGATTCTCTGTATCACTGACAAAAACACCGTACTGTAAAGTACTCAAATTATTCTTTTGGAGAAAAACGAACGTTATAAATGAGAATTCACATCATCTTTTTATTATTATTTTATTTTTGTTGGTATTATCACAGCAAGTGCGTGCTGACTTAGAAGTTCAAGCGTGCGTAACTTCGCGTATAACAGGTTCGAGATTTAGACCTTTGTACAATTCGAGACTACGAATTTTCAAATACTAACGATGAATGATATCGTGATGAAGACCTACGCGTATTCTTTATGAGAATGGAGGCAAACACTGCCCATGAACACCTACCTACCAGAGGAATCATCAATGTGTTATGTATTGACGATCATAAGAGAAGAATAAAAATTTAACTCAAACCACATAAGAAGCTTGCTTTTTTATGTAGCTTTTGTGAAATACATTATTTTATGCTTTTTTAGGCAATAGTAGTAATTTGCGCGTCCAGCGGGCAATAAAGGGTATCATAGTCGGTTCCATTAGCGACTGCTCGCTTTTAATCTAGATAGAAGCGTTGGGTGCGGTGGTTTACTGCCGACGCGATACGGACACACTCCACTGACCTGCATTCTGTTTCATAAAAATATTTATAGTGGTACCAAAACTTTGAGTTATGGATATGTTTCATACACTTCACGAAGCAGTCAAATACTATGTTGTCTATCCGGTCCTTAGTCCTTCCGAAGATTGAAGTAATGATGTAGAATCGTAAATGATACAGTCGAAACCAGTCGGAAACGAATGCTTATGAGAAATATACTTGCAAAAGCGTTAAAACTTTCTAAATTCCGAATATTTTTACAATAAATTTGATTAATTGTTGAATCTCTTAAACATCAAAACCCGGGATAATTATTCTCCAACCTGAACTAAAACCGCAATATTTCACAATAGAAACACATTAGCACAATACGATTTGGGTAACAGAAAATTCCCAGGAATTTGAATATAAAAGTACAATAACCACAAAGAGTTCCGAGATGAAAGTAAAAGCGTAATCTTTTGTTGAAAACCAAGTCAACAATTAGGGCCGGCGTATTTAGAGCGTGCGAACCCGATGCTGCGATAGCCTAATGTTACGTATCTGATCACACAGGCGGCAGGCCTAATTTGTTAATATTTATTGCGGAATTATTTTAATCACCCCTCGTTGCTCCTCATTTACATATTAATGCGTTTTTGTGCAAGTTTTCTAATTTATCTCGTAAGATCGTGTTGGGTAATGAATGAGCTAAAATTGTGAATTCGTTCTGACGGACTGCCGGTTTTTGTGAAGAAAAACTTATGCGGTAACGTAGTCGGTGAATGTAATTGATTATGCAGAAGAGATTTTTATATAATTAGGAAAACTCTATTGTTTCTTCGCTTCAGTGGTTCATCGTATATTTCCTGTGATTATTTAACTCGCCGACCAACCGAACCAATTAGAATAAAGTTGTAAGCGAAACACATAACTGAACTACTTACTCTACTAACAAAATAGGCATGAGTGATGAGATATTAAATAAAAGGTTTGTTTTCACTAGAAGAATAACATATTAACCGGGGAGATGCAGATGTAAATAAAGAAACACCTATGAAAAAATCCCTTTTGAGAATCATTAACTGAAGAACGATTTAGAACCACTAAAGCTAAATATATTGTAAAATAACTTCAGAAATATAAACTTAGAGATTTGTCTTTTAATGTTTACGTATTTTTTTATCCAAAATAGAAGAATACTATATGAATTGTGTGAAAATAGAGCAATCCAACAAAGAGGCAGGTGTGAATCATTTACGTCGAGGATGTTAAGCGTGATGCGCTAATTCACCGATTGTTATCTGGTGCATAACGCATCCTCTGTTTGCGAAACCTGACCTTTGTTATGAAACTGCACTTTTATCATAAAAAGACCATTGTGGGCACGCAATGCAATTACATGAGTACCATGTTTGTTTAACACTTTTGAAGTATAGTTTAAGATTGTTAATCCGGTCATTGATAAATTTTTCGATGGTAAATGTCATGGGTGTAACAAACGGTATTTCATTGAAGTTTAATTGGATAATGAGATTATTTACAAGGTTTGTGGTACTAAGGCTATGATATGTGTTTACAATTTGATGACTTAACCGTGCCGATATGAAAAGGGAAGTCAAAAGAATAACGGAAAATTTGACCTTGCATACATCGTCACCCAACTAGCCAGAAGGCGTTCTAAACTACATGTGTTTTCCTGAAACGTAATAATGTTTTAAAAAGTACGTTAACATGATGTCAATAAATGCGTAAAGAAGTCAACGAATAAAAAATACATTTACATATTGTGTACAAAGTTTAGCCATAAGAGCGTCTACAGTTAGTTATTTTTCATAGTCCCACATTTAGAACAAGTGAGGCTAATTAGTGATGACAATGTCATGTAATGAGATAAGGCACGTTTCGCAACGTTTTGTCCAAAAATATCGAACACAAGTTTAAATCCCAGCCCCTATGGTGTAGTTTTTTTTTTTTTTTTCTCTTTATTTTTTTTATATGGGAGTTTAACCAAAGAATGGTCATGTCACTCCCGTACATAACAAATACATGTATTAATTAATATTTACTAATAATGCAAATAATTTATACCTAGGTACAGCAATAAATCTTACTATCTAAACTTAAATATTACAGAGGAACGGTTTTATATAATCTACATTTATAACTTGATTTCCTAGCATACTTTAAAATAGAGTTTGCAAAGTCTCCTAGCCTCTCTGGAGAAGGGAGAGGCCAAGATACTGTTGCATATTCCAAGTTCTAATCCCCCCTGCAGTATCTGTTGTCTCTCACATGCATTCCGGTCACACTCCATCAACACATGATACAAATCGTCTATAACTCCACAAGATGTACAATTTGGAGAACTAATTTTACCCATCAGATGATTAAACTTGTTACTTGGAATGTGACCGGAGCGCATTCTTAACAAGGCTACTACAATTTTTCTCTCTAGTTTCTCTTTTTCGAACCATGGATAATCAAGAGGCGTATTTTGAATTGTTTGGTACCATATTCCTTTGGAAGCTGAACATTCTTTAAGGTATTTTTGCCATTTTTGTTTGCATGCAGTCTTTACGTGGCTAGTCCAATCCGAGTGTAATGGTAGACAATAGTAGTTGGATCCATCAGTGGATGCTTGTCTTGCTGCCAAGTCCGCCTCTTCATTACCCATGATCCCAATATGTGCCGGTATCCATTGAATGACAATTATTTTATTTGAGGCCTGAAGTTTGCTGATGGTGTCTAGGATCACTGTGGCTATCGGGGTCCCTCGAAGACTCGAGGGTATCCGAGCCAAGTGATGGAGGCTGCTTTTTGAGTCCGAGAAAATAACAAAGTTTTCTTGGTTCAAGTGCAGTATGTATGAAAGAGCTTCGGATATGGCTATTAGTTCACAATACATGATACTTATATTCGCATCTATTCGAAACTTTACCTTGATATTCAGCTGAGGATCAAAAAAAGCAGCCCCCAGGTTCATATTATCTTTAGACCCATCCGTGTAGAGTTTATAATAACTATTGTATTCATTGTTTATCATTTCGAAACATTTAGATTTTAGATCAGCTAAATTAAATAATCTTTTTGCCTTATTGATTCCCGGTATTTTTAAATTTATCACATTCGATAAGTCAATATTACTAACCCAAGTGTCTAATGAAAAAATATCTAATACAGGTTTAGAGTGCATTGGGAATGCCCTGTAAGTTCTATGAATGTCAATTAATAGAGGAATCTTTTTTTGTTTCCAATAGGGCCCCTGACACAAAATTGAGAGTTCGTCCAAGATATTAACTATTCCAGAATTATGTAGAGATTTTGATTTCAGATAAAATTTACCAGCTAAAAAGATTCGTCGAATAGCAAGCGGTTGAAGACAAAGTTCTGTCTCCATTACATGAATTGGTGTAGTTCTAATAAAACCCCCAATAAGTCTTAAAGCCTCATTTTGTAATTTATCTAGCTTCATGAGGTGACTTTTTGCACTATTTGCGTATAGAAAACAACCAAAATCCATTCTACTTCGAATTAATGCTATGTATAGCTTCCGCAGATGTTTAGGGTGGACACCCCATTTAGCTCCTACCAAGACTCTGAAAACATTCAATAAGCGCTGAATCTTTTCTCGGATCTTATTTATGTGCGTCCCCCACCGTAACGAATCATCCAACCACATGCCAAGATATTTTATACAGTTAACCTGTTCTATAATATTATCATTAACAGTTAAGTTAGTTGTGGTTCTTTTCCTGCCTCTACTGAAAACGATAACTTTGGTCTTCCTGTGAGAGATATTTAATCCTAATTGGGACATCATGTGCTGAAAAATGTGAATGGAATTTTGTATGCATATTTGGGACTGAAGAAAATTGCTTTGGAAACTATATAATATAAAGTCGTCGGCATACTGAGATATAAACACCTCTTTTATATTCTTGCAAATGTCAATAGTGGCTGCGTTAAATAACAAAGGGGATAAAGGATCTCCCTGGGCTAAGCCTATGCTGGTAGAGCGACAAAGCGTATTATTATTTACTAGGTGGATATGTAAACGCCTCTGATGAAGGTACTGCCAAAGGTAATTACATAATCTAGAGCCTACTCCAAGGCTATCCAATATGTTCAAAAGGGAAGTAACATTTACACTATTATAAGCATTCTCTATATCAATAGAGCATGCAATGGTTGGGTAACCCTTAGAGCAGGCTATTTGAATCCTAGAAACCAGTCGAGAGAGACCATCATAACATGATCTGGATCTTCTGAAGCCGCAAGTATCCACGGATAGGAGATTGTTTTTCTCCAGGTACCACTCCAGCCTGCGAGTAATAATAGTATGGAGACTATGGTGTAGTTGTTAAGAAACCAACGGAAAAATAAGAAGACGCAGATTTCATCCCGGGAAACTGATATTTTTAGATCGAATATTAAAAAAAAAACAATACTATAACAATCATCGTATAGTAATGAAATGACTGCAGAAATTTTAAAGCGGGATTTAAAGGCCAGTAATAAATGAAGGAGTTTGCTATTTAAATGTCAAGTGTCTACACTTTTTCTGAATTTGAATTGCTTGGTGAAAATAATTTTAAATTGGTAACCTATTCTACCACGGCATAAACACACAAAATATGAGCTTAATTCCAACCTTTCTTTAATCTACCCACTTAGTGTCAAGCAACTCAGATCCAACCTTCCAAAATGTAAATGCATTCCAAACTTAAGGCTTCCCGCTTACAAATGAGGGCTGTGCTATGTATATCAGGCGATTTAACTCAAGTTAAACGACATGATGCGAACGTGTCTGGCGCTAACGATCCTGTGATGGTATCACAGCGGCGCGGCTCTCATCTCGATGGGGAAGGGAAGATGGTAGATAGGACGGTAACCGCCCTGTGAACTAAACGATGACATGAGATTAGTGGTTGGACATGGGAAATATGCTTTTGTTAATTTTTTTTATGAATATCGTGAATGTTTTTTTTAAGTAACGTAATAAAGGTAGGGAGGTATTGGCATTCTTTGAGTTTATAGAATCCTTGTGGTGCTACTAAAATATTTTTTAATAATTAAACCCAATATTTTTTTCCGATTTGTCGAAACCTGAACCTCTCGATGGCATGACGCAAATCTATGTTCCAATTATGATATTTATTTAAGAGTTTAAATATGTTTTAAACAAACCATGTCTGGCTCGACGAGTAAGGTCTCTAGAGAAAAAAGGTGGATTCTATTAATATTTGTGTCGTGTAAGAATAGTTAAGTGTTTGAGTCTTGGTGTTAATGTATGGGAAACTTGTGTTTATAAAAATTCCGACAAGCAGGAGGGTAAAATTTGTTCAAATTTTAAATTAATTTCATTTTTAACATCTTCGTTTATACTTTGTATCGATATTTCATAATTAAAGGAATCATTGTCATAAAGATTAAAAATTCAACCTGACTTATATATTTTATTTTAAAGAATTAACTAAGATCCCCTCCAAAGACTATCATGGAACACAGTCACTTCACTGTCTACCATGACAAATGGTGGCAATAATTGACTACGAGCAACCAGTGTATCTTCACCCCTAACATTCATACTACACTTGGTTTAAAGTTGTACATTGAAGATGTTGAGGGGTCAGCTACTCTGGCCAGTCAGTCACGAGGACACATCAGCTTATTGTTTAGTAATACGTTACAAAACTAGAACAATGTGGACATCGTGACTGACGTGTTTTGTTATTGACTAGCTTTGTTTTGGACTAATTTGTTAGTATCAGCAGTACTACAATCTCTAGGCAAGACGTAAATAGTAGTCTTTAAGTGGCAGCTTATCCTGGGAAAGTTAAAAAGTTGAGCCACAAACTTTTATCGGAATGAAGCAACTGTTTGTATAAATTCAATGTTAAACCGTAGTTTTGTCTCTGCTCTCAAATTTAAACTCAAAACATTTTTCATTCAATTAGATATTTAAAAATACAGTTGAACCGTCAATTTTAAGCTACTTTCCCTAAGGGAGTTCTAATTGCTGTTGCGAAGAAACAACAAAAAAATCCTCAGTAACACGAAATGTTATGTTCTCTTTCTTATTTTTTTTTTATTCAAGAACGAAGCAAATCAAATGTTAAATAATTTCATATCAGAATATTTCCACATTTAAAACACTTAGCAAATTCTATCGCTTGCTGATAAAAATTATCATGTACATCATAGTCTCCAAATACTTCAGCACCTCAGTGAATTCGTCTTTCCCCGTCCCTTCCATTTAGCCAACCTTGAAGTGGCAACGCACAAGCAAGGTTCAACGACTATAAACAATTTCCGCCGCCATGCCACTACAAACGTAAACAATTAGATGCCAGCCCATAGCCATGTTATAATAAGCCATCGATCGCCTCCGCAGCGGCACGTGCCGAGGACGTCACACTGGACAATAGCTGACACACAGACCTGAATTCTTCAACGTTTGTTTCTATTCGCCACTATTATTGTATTGAATTGATTTGTAAATAGATTGGAAAGGGAGTCGGAAAGTAACTATTGGAATTAGGTAAAGAATTGATTGCCATGACGTATGTAAAAGTTATGAAAGTGGATTAGTTTTGAGGCGTATTGAAGTTAAAATTATCATGATACCTTTTCGTTTTTAATAAAAGTTTAGTTAAAAAAAACTGGCTCCTTATTACAGGAATGTTTTGGTTTATCGCTGTAAGAGAAAAGAAGAGGTTATTTGGCCACACTGCAATATTTATAGTTTGTTTTTGCTTTGCCTTTATATTTTCTCGTTTAATTTATAGCCTTAAACAGAGTCCTTGTGCAAGCTTAGTTCTCAGTTATTGCAACAGATGGCATCAACCTACAAATGCAGTAAATTGTATTTCATTATTTTCTTGACGATTTTCCTCCTACGTTTTCTTGTTCTACTTTAATATTTTCATAAGAAAAATCTATTTAAACTTTATGTCAACTACCAATGAACTCATTATTATATACAGACATACATATTTATATAAAATCTTTTCAAAAAGTTACAAACTTTACACGCAAGTATGAATCTATAAGCAATGAATAATGATTACGAATATTGGACTTAAGTCATTAAAAATTAAATAACCTAGACTGTGATTGTGCGTGGAATATCGGTGTGGGCTGTCGGAAACGCGGTCGTGGACTAGGTATTGGAAGTTAGAAGACAAGACTCCGAACTTCGTTTAAATTTATATTAAATCATCATTATTTAAAGACCACAGACATTTATTCTTCAATAGTAGTCTAGTTATAGAAGTTGTTTTAGGTCGAGATTGTGTACTTAAAACTAACATAGAAGAAAAACTAACTGTTCCTTATAAGTTGGACATGAATCCAGTGTTACTGATGGAAAAAATATATATTTTTATGCCATTTTCGAATAAACTGACACATTTCCTACCGCGTTACCTTACTTTAAGCGTAGTGTGGTGAAACAGCTGAGAGTAAACACACTTTGCTTGGACAAGTGCGTTTGGCTGTTGTTGTGTACTCGCCTTAGTTTCCGCACTTGTGTGCACATTGCTTTCTACATACACTGCTGCTGTTTATTAATTATGCAAAGCACTCAAAAATGCTGCAAAGAGTATATGCATTATGTCACACTTGCTTGTAAAGAAGTAGGCTTTTATAAAGTTTATATTAACACTATAAATAAATAAATACACCACACTAGGTTACAAGACCTGTGTCGTGGGTATCAGAAACTACGAGAGACTTTTCGGTCTCACAAACACCCAGACCCGAAACAAATATTTATGGATCACGCAAACATTTGTCTCGGTGCGGGGATCGAACCCGCGGCCGCTCGTTTCGCAAGCTGGTGTCTAGCCAACTGCACCACGGGGCTGTCAAATAATATTATGTGTATGTCAAATTTAGTATTTTTAATATTATATGGCTTATATTACAAATTATTTAATTAAGAGTACCTACATTGAATGAACTGAAGTTGTTGGGTAAATATTAATATATATAAAATAACCTGTAATTTTTTTAAGATGAACCACACCCACGAAACTAAGTTGATCATCAGTTTTGCAAACATGACTTGTTGAATACAAATTGGGCGTAAAATCACTCAAGGTTTTTGCTATTTGACAAATAAAACATGCCGCTTATATTTGATAGCTTATTGTATGTAGGCAATTTTCTGTTTAAATAAATTCATGTCATGAATTATGCTACAAGTTATAAAGTAAAAGTATTAATAGCATCGAGGTTAAGGCATGCGATCGATAATCTTGGTAACAGTTTTAGGTTTAATGATTTTAAGTTAAAATTGCAGCGTGATTTATAATTATCATGGGAAAAAGAATCGCACTTACAGTTTCGCCGAAAGAAATGAAAATGTATGTATTCTCATAGCTATATTAATAAATCTTACTAATATTTAAATGCAAAGATACTTCATCTGTTACGCCTTAACGCCTAACTCACTGAACTACTTCGTATAGCTTTTGCTACGAAGATTTTTGGGATCCTGGGAAGAAAGGACAAATGGAATGGGCACAAGTCCTAGTTTCATATAAATTTCATATAAACTTAGTAAGATACAATATATAAAATATATCTAATACAGATGCAACAAAGTGTTACATTAAATGCGGATTTGCTAAAATATTTTCACTCAAAAATAACGCAAATAATTTGGGTTTTTATTACTGTAAATAACTTTAGTCTAATTTGACAATAACCGTTATATTTTGAGTAACATTAGTAACACTACATTATAAGATGTTGTAGAACTATCAATAAACGATGCTTTTCAAACATATTGACCTCTGCCATTAAATTCTCAATGTTTTTTATTTATTGTGTTTTGTATTATGGGTATATAGAAAAATACATATTTGGAATAACGTTTAATAGCATATTCTTTAAATGTTAAATAATACAAAAATATATTTTTTGCAGATTGTCCGTATAAGTAATAAATTTTTAATTGTTTTCCATGTTGTTTTAATATTTAAAAAAGGAAATATGTACATTTTTGTATGTTTATAACGAGCAAATTTAAAAATCTCCTTGACTATATTACCTGACTTTTAGTACGACATAGAAAATGTTCCACACATTAGGAGTAACATAGGGTACTTTCTTTTACTAAATCTGCGTCGGTCAGAGCGGGGTCTAACGGCTATTTCTTCTATATGTAGATAGAGTTCAGAAGTGTATAAAACAAGAATTAAATGGGTCTAACTTTGGATTTAAGTTAAGGCTAACTAAGGTTCCACCTAATGGTAAACATAGTAAAACTTTACCAGACATTTGTTGTGTGTTCGCGATCGCTGTCCTATTATCTATTTAATGTTACATACCGTTAACAGAACAAAAATAAGACGGAACACTTTTGTTTTTCTTTTTTATCCAAATAAAATCACTTGTCTTCAACTTTAATGTATTATCGTGTATTTATTAATGACATGTCCTAGAGACTAGTTGTATGTATAGAGTTACCATTAATGCGATAACGTTTCGGATGCATTCAAATGAGTTTTTTCTATCAAGTTTGAGGTACAGATGCTGCATTAATGTGCTGAGAACAAGGAAATGACCTTTTGTCGCGGAGCCTCGTTTGTAATTCGATGTGGACATAAAACAATTTGCATAAGCCCAGAGGCAATCAATTAATGAGTATTATACTAAAGCCTCTATATATTTTCGTATTTATTACTGGTTTATTGGTAAGAGTACATCATTATGTCTCATTATATGCTCAGTCTAATTTAATGGGCCATTTATATATAAACGTATAATTCATCAGTCAAAAACAAATCCACTGCTAAACCTACTCCTCCCTAAATGATCTCCACAGTGACCAGTTGGAGACAGTCTGAATACAAACGTTACAAATGAATAGTGCAAATGACTCCTGTACCAAAACAAATATCTTTTTGATCTACATCTTTTTTTGAATAAAGGATTTATGAATAATTATTCTTTAAAAAGATTTTGCTGCTGGTTTTTCTAGTATTTTCTTATATGGAACCTAAATAATGACGATAAACTATTTCCCGTTACCGAGGCAGTTGTCGCGACAGACGGCGTGTCGATCTGCTCAATCTCTGCGCCACCGTGACTGCCATATGTGAAGTGTACAATTATATGCACTTAATGCTTAACGTTTCTTTAATTACATCTTCTTAATATTGCATCCGTGTGCTTTAGAGTTTAGAGCAAAGCTTTTGACAACTGCGCTGCGATTAGGGCTGCTTGAAGTCGCGTATTAATTCGTCCTAAAGCTGTGACTTTTCGATTCGTTATGTGAGGTTGATGGTGGCCCAATTGGGTGGTAGAATGGTATCCCTAGCTGTACAATGTACATAGATACCACGGTACGTGAGCCCGTCATATTGGCAGTTGCATGTGTGTCGCGTATCAGTATGTAATCGACATAATAGGACTTACCTAATAAAGCTTTAGTCTGCCACCCTGGCCTAGTGAGGATTGGCGGACTAGACTACAAATCTAAAAAAATATTAAGGGCACTCTTCGTTGTTAAAAAAAAAATGATACAGTACCTACACAATGTGGATCATAAAGCACCGTTCTTATTGAGGAACAAACGCAGCAAAAATATCTTCAGCCTACGACCATTAGAATCTTGTTATACCAATATTTAAAGAGACACTTAATGGCGTGTAGTTTGTGAACAAAGTAGTTATCGCTGCACGTAGCCGGCATTAGCCTAATAGAGTGGGTTCAACACATTATTCAATAGAAAATATTTGCGTTACGCACGTGAACGAAGCCGACGTGCGGGGCATAGTGACGAGACACCCAAATCTACGTACATACTATCGAGGTTAGCCAAGCCCTTATGTGAGCTGAGATGGGCTACATAATGAAGAATTGATTTAAATTTTATTTTTAAATGCTATAGAGAATGTTCAAGGCATTTTTGCCAATTTACGTAACATTGACAAATTTAGTTTTTGTGATGATGGATAGCTGGGACAAGGATTGTCTGTAGATTTTTCAAAATAAATTCTGAAGGTGATATGAAAAATCCAAGATTTATGTCGAAAACTTTTACTTTACGGGCTATTTCATACTTAATTTTTTTTTCCGTAATTCCCAAGTAATATATATAGCCAAATTCCTGACTTTCCAAACAAGTAACCTACTTTCACTTATCTAGCGTTATTTATAATAAATAAATGCTGTAAGCTTTGTGGTCTTAAAGACTGCATAAAAATACCTATTGACATTTACTTAATTTTTCAAGTAATAAGTAGTTTATGACAAAAAAGAACTAGAAATTAGAGGACACTAGAATATCAAGCAGGAAGGGTGTGGCCACAGACACTTCACTTCACTTACGTAATGTTTAATATTTGTTAAGTCGTTTAGAAATACTGTGAAATTATGTTAAACCCATATTTCGTACAACTAGTTAGTAGTTGTAAAGAACTTGCATAATTGAAATTGTTAAAATGTGCATTTAGACGTTATAATAAATGTCTGTTCCTGGTGAAATGAGGGTACAGAAATGAACTTGTCTCCCTCTTCGGGGAATACATGCGTGAGGTTATGTAGGTATGCACGTTGTGTAATATAATTGATAAGACGGATAATAATTGCAGTTTTAGATATTGGCAACGAAAATTTGCCTATTTCTTTAGTTATTCTTACTATTTCCTTAGTTTTATGAATTGAAGGTAAGCTCTACCTTTAGCATCATGATCTCACCAAAACGCTAAATCCAATGCTTCAATGCTTACAATTTTTCTACTTTTGAGAAGAAAATAACCTACTATAACAACTACTTAACTATGTGCGATGAAGCAGTTTCGTAAGACGATTCCCATCATTAAATCGTCGAAATAATAACGTAAATTTTATTGGCCAATTTGACTGTGGTCCGGCGTGTGCAAATGTCCCTAAACAGATTATTGCTTCTGATAAATTAACATACCGAGAGAAACTGGTGGAAATTGCGTAAAAACTACACTTTATGTAAATGCAAGGGACCAAGTACTCGTTTATAGTGAATGTTTTGATAGACAATTGTTAAGCAAGCGGTTTTACAGTTGCTAAATTGGGTCAAATGGTTTTATAGAACTTATATTCAAGTAGGAATTTGACTTACAATATCCGCATTAGCAGACATTGTGAACTAAAATAATTTGAGCAGAAATATCGTATTATAGTTTCCACAAACGAAGCGAGAAGATAGAGGCATGTTTGCTCCCTTATATATAGATTTAAATAAATAGATATAATAGCTTTATTGTATCTCAACTGCACTTAAAATTCCACTGTTATAACTCTAAATAACTCTCTGACCTGTGCTGACCAGCTCAGTTTCCCGTCGTAAACCGAATTCTGTAAGATAACTGCCTAGTTTTACTATACAACCGGTATGCTGTTAATTGTGATAACAGACCTACTAATTTCGAGCGTTTGATAACCAGATAATTAAGAAGCTTCGGATGAATACTTGGAGGCTGAGTGTGACGTCCGGTTGGGAAACTTAATTTCCGTTGATATTATGTTACGTTGACTTTTACGTGTTAAGTATGTATGTCTTTAGTTTACTTTATTTGATGTTGGTGACCTTTAGAAGCGGAATGTTTTGTAATTTAAGTTTGAATAGAATGTTTTGAGGCGTTCGTTACAACAATTTCTAGTGGAGTGCTTTTAAAGGGAAACCTAAGTAACTTAAGTAATTTGATAAATAAGGGAAAATGTAGTAAGTTTCCATATTAACGTTTATATTTTAGTACAATTTTCCTGTGCCATTGACTAAAAACTTAGTAAACAATGACGAAGGTCTGTTGTAGGTTGGCCTCATAAGCCTACTTATGAAAAGCAACGTGTAAAACTATCAAAAAAGCTCAGTTGGGATGAGGTAAACACTTTCAGTTTTAAAAACTCAGAGCTGTTTATTTGAAAATGGAACTTTGATCTCCCAGCTAATGCCTTAAGAATCCCTACGTTAACTACGCACTAGCCCTTATTTTGCTTACTAAAGTTAATAATTAAAGTAAAGATGAGTTTGTGTCGCCCGGAGCCAAACAGGTCGAGATGCAGTGTCGGAGATGACATCACGCGGCGCAAGGACGCCGAGGTGTGACCCCGGTGCAGTCCGCTAATTCACTTGTAAACAGACTAATTGGAAAACACCTGACATACTGTACTTGTGACGTCAATGGAACAATCAATTATTAATAATAAAACCTTCATGTATAGAAGTTCTTCTTGATTTATACTGGATGTGCAAAGTAACAACACAGCCCATGTTAAAATGCTCTCGAACAGATTTCAAAATGTTGTCATTCAGTTTATGTTGAAGAAAGGATCTTGAGATTGCAGTCCTCAGAGATCTTCACAAGGTATTTCGTACGAATTTTAATCTTTATAGGCAAGCGTTGTATAATTCCTACGTCCAGCAATAAGACGCATATAACCGTATTTTATTGTACACAAAAAAAAGGAAAAGCAAGAAATTAACAGTAAGCCATATGTTATGCTTGAAGGGAACATCCCCCGTGAACGAAAAGTTTTACGGCGAGTCTATTTGGTTTTTGAAAGCCTATGTAGTTTTGACCACCCCGTGACGCAGTTGGCTAGTCACCAGCTTGAGAGAAGGGAGACCGCGGCTTCGACCCCCTTAACGAGCCAAATGTTTGTTAGAAGATATTTCGGGTCTGAGTTTTTATAAGACCGAGAAATAGTCTCGTAGTTCCTTATTACGACCCAAATACCTTAATTCGTGATTTTTGGATTTATCTACTTGTTTATATTCATTCAACAGGATATTTAAGCAATCGATATTAATGTATCGACTTAGATTTACAGTAGAGAGTAATAATTATAAGATTGTAACGTGGAAGCTGTGCTCAGACGCTAATCAGCCATATTTCCCTGACGGTAAGTAGGTCCGGTGTTGGATGGCATGCGATAAAGGTAATTATTAGCTATTAACAACGTCTCCTTCCGATGCAAGTGTGTCGGCCAGTTGTTAATACTCATAATATTGTGCGGAACTGCCGAGGAACACGAATGCATTCGACTGTGAAGATATCTTCAAGTCTAGAGATCTTTAAATCATTGATTAAAGTACGAGGATATTTGATACATAAATTTATTATCATCATCGTCATCAGCCCATATACGACCCACTGCTTGGCACAGGCCTCCTCTACCATTGAGAGGGTTAAGGCCTTAGTCCATTTATTAACAATACAAATACTACGTTATTTAGATATTTTTTAAAAAACCCTAAAATAATGACTCCCACACACAGATTTTGTCATACTCACAGTTCGGAGACCACATTACGTCTGTAATGTTTGTCTCGCTATAGGACTCAAACTACGTCTGTCTATCTGTATAAAACACAAATTTTCATTCAAGGACCGACACCAATATACTAAAATAAACAAAAATATATTAATTATTGTATCTTTAAACTCTGACACTTAACAATCGAATTTGTTTAGTATGACTTCAGACTCTTCCCAGGTCCTTTGATATTATTGAGTGCAATAACTCAAGGAATTTCTCAATTGATATTCTACGACAGTTTAAAGTCTTAAGAAATACACAGCTGGCGAATCACTATGCAGAGCACAAAGGATAACAATTTGATATTATTATTTTTATGTCAACAGGATTTCCTAACAACATTGTGCTGTGTAAAGGATACCCACTTGAGTTATTGCAAAAACGTTTGAATGCACTAATCATAATTGACGTCTGCGTTTTGAATAACAATTTGTATGTTTCCTCCACACATCGTAGTTACGATCTAAAATTGTTACATTCTCAGAAATTCTTATGAATTGATCACGTTTATTTATCAATCAGAGACTTTTAATTGAAATAATTAGTGAGGTAAGACATATTTTTCCATGCATTGACATTTTTCACATTTAACAAATTTTATATTATTTGTCTTTCTATGAAAATATAACCTCAGTAATTGCACGTCTTAATGGTATGGTTATAATTTAAACATAATATAGAATGTTTTCTATTATTTTTTTTCGTTACAATATTTGACCGATTAAAAAATGATTTTCACACAAAGATTAAACGCAAGACTCTAAGTTTACATAGCAGATTTTAAGTCAAATAAGAGGATTTTATTCTCATATTTATACTGAAGTGTTTCTTAAATAAAAATGACTAAATAATTTTTACAATAGCCGAATGTTAAACGCGCATAACAATGTTGACAGACAAACAAATGGCGTTAAATATGTGCGTCATTAATACACATGTTTAAGTAAATATTTTTGTCTTTAGCTTAACATATTCGATGTATTTATTTGAAGGACATATGTGTAATTATATTGGTTTAATAATAATACACGCATTATATATTTCACGCACGTTGCCTTGTTAGTCTACGGGAAGCGTGAATGAATTTTAGTATATTTGGACTCGATTTTTTATTAGGGTGGGTCATTTTGACAGTCGAAAAAGTAGGGATTCGGGCCGATAGATATGATACAAAATATTTCAAATTGTAATTAGTCATAAAATCTTTAATTTTTGGTACAAAAAATGCACAAAAACAGATTTTTGACAACATCGCAGTGAACTTGGCGAATGAAGATATAAATATTAATGTGTTGAAAAATTTATAAAAACGTTTTTAAAATATGTTGTATAAAACTCAACGAATATTTATTACGATTATTTAGCAATATTTTCAAGGAGAACTTGCAAACGCAACTTTAAGAATTTATGGAGCATTGCGAAATCATTTTTAAAATAATTAAATTAAAATCATTTATACTCGCATATAAAAATGAATTAACGCAGAACCTAAAAATTCAAAAGTAAGGTAACTTACACGCT
Source organism: Cephonodes hylas (assembly GCA_030295005.1). Taxonomy (NCBI): domain Eukaryota; kingdom Metazoa; phylum Arthropoda; class Insecta; order Lepidoptera; family Sphingidae; genus Cephonodes; species Cephonodes hylas. The sequence continues at coordinate 15,683,572 of AP025362.1, forward strand.
TAATAAATTTTTAACTGATTATGATTATACTATCAATTTTACTCCCAAAAATACGATTTATTAAGATATACCTTTCGCAAAAAAATTGCAGGATCAATCACTTAAAACAACACAACAAATAATAATCACAATAAAACAACTGACCGTGTTTCCCGATGCGGCGGTACTGGCGCAACTACTGTCTCGATCGACTGGCACAACTACTGTCTTGAGCGACTGGCGTGACTACTGTCTCGAGCGAGTGGCACAACTACTGTCTCGGGCGAATGGCGCGAGTGCGGTGATGCGCGTGCGCAGCTCACGTGCGTCTGTTGTGGGATGGGGCAGACGACGCGGCGCGAGAGCCTCCCACCATTCAACTATTTTCCTCACAGTAGGTACTGTTGTTATTGAGCGATGAAACTGGATTTATTTATTTAAATCCCAGCTAATGTATTGATGCCTACCTTTTCGAGAATATAGGTCGAGTATGTGTGTATAGTCTGGATTACCTGTCTGATTAACTTGTCTCAATCGTTAAGAAAATTCGCGTTTTACATTCAAACCAGAATAATTAAATAATGTTCTTATGAATGCAGGTTGCATTCGAAGGGTGCAGGGTGCATATAAATTCTTCTCTGCAATTACTTTTATTAGGAGCAATATTATAAGAGTACCTTTTTATATAAATAAAAGACTACTTCAAGATATCATCATCATCGCCAGCCTTTCACATCATAGGCGTCTCCAATGGCACGCAACTGGGCCCGATCGTCGGCCCTCCTCATCCTTCAAGATATTATATTAAACTTTATTTTATTAATCACAGAATCATTCATCGCGTGATCATTGAAGCATCAATTATATGCATGATAAATATATTTAATTGTTGGCACATCTATAGGGTCCTAGTTTTCTCGCGCTTACTTCTTACTGAAATTACGTTAGAGCACATTTTTTAACCAAGAACAGTTGATTCAGTTCAATAAAGTTTTATGACAGAGTTACGATTCAGTTTATAACAATAATGATACAAGTCAAATCTAAGACAATAAAATATTTTAAATATGTATTAATCTTAATTAACTTCATAATAGCCAATTAATATGCTAGTTAAACTTAGGTTATTTTAATATCGCTTAGTCATGCCAGAATACTGAAATTTCTGATTTTAATTGACTCTAATTAATTATTATCAGAATACAATAGCAGGTTACTTCATAATCCTCTAGAGAGTGTGAGGAAATAAGTCTGTAATTGTCTATGTACTTTCTATTTACCATCGAGACTTCTTTCAGTACCCCTTAAGGACTTCGTATTGTTTGGTGAAACTCAGTTAAAGTTTAATCCACAAAGAAATGTGAAGACCGAATGTTTCGTGTTACCCACAACACTGGTGACTCACAAAGACCTAATTGAAAGTATAAAAGCGGCACCAAAGTTGTTTGTACTTGTCAAGTAAGAAAAATGGAACTGAACAATGCGCGGTGTAAACAATGGGTGAAACATCAATACGTTTAATGCAAATCGACACATAAAAATGTCGTCTATAACTTGCTACTGCGTGAGGTATCTTGTGAATTATTATTGGCTGTCTGGTGTTTTTTAAAGTATAAAGGATTGCATGGGAAACTGAATGCCAATGCTAAGAATCTGGGAACGAAGGGAAATGAAATATGTATTTATCTTTCACCCACCTATGTGTTCCTATTCTCGAGTTATGACAGCTATTGTCAGTAAGTTTTTTTGGATTAATTTTAAATCGTATTAATTCAATAAAAGATATATTGAAGTTATTTTACCCTACGAATTATTAATAAAGGAAGAAATACGCCCCGGTACAGAATGGCGCAGAGTATGACTGAGTACTGTTTTTTCCCTTAGTATTTTCAGTTGAATACTTAAAAATAAAGTTTACGTGCTTAACCATAAACCCTTACCAATACCCATATAAAACGCTAACTAAAACAAGTAAGGACAGTTAGGGCGCTCGTTTACACCGCTATTATGTACCACCACGTGGTGCGAACTAGTAAACGTAAAACACCATGATCCCAAGTCCATAACTGTGTCTCGATCCAGTTACTTAATTTCACAAGGCATGCGGTTCACTTCACCCACATACTAAACGACGCAGGAAAACGTTTCGAAACAAATGTGATATCTGAATTCATGCCCTCATAATTTTGACATTAAATATGGAGATAATGATGCATTTTATAAAATCGAGGAATAGATAACTTTTGCTTTTAACAATAAGTTTTTATTTTGTTTTATTACTTTTTTTGTGTTTCATTTTGCTATGGATATTGAATTTAATTCAAATATGCAAGAAATATTTTACGGATTGAATTAATACATGCATAAAACTGTCACAGACATAGTTTTGACCCAACAACAAAATTAAGTCCTATGTCGTGGGTATCAGAAACAAATTGAATCTTTGATCTCACAAAACCCAAACCCGAAACAGATATTAGTGATCACGCATCTCATAAGACAGATAAGTTTTTCAAGCCATGTGGTCCCGGGACGCCACATTCGCATTAGTGTATGGTATACTAATATTCAAATTAACACACAACAAAAACTGTCTGTATGACATCACCACACATCAGATAGGTTGATACAGTGTCCATTGTCACCGATCATTACAATGGTATCAGATAAGCAAATGACCATTAGCTAGAAATTTGAATTGGCGTCTGATCGGCATACAACATGGCTGCCTTGTCCGTTCGCGTGTCTGCGTGACTGAAGCGCCTAGTAAAACTTACGTGGGACAAAGAAAATTTGCATTTACACTCTTTGAGGTCTCTGTTTACTTCATCTATTTATAGCTGCATAATCTCTTGTAATATTTGCACGGCGGTGTTTGCTTGAAGGTTTGACTACAGGGCCTTGTTTCGTAAGTGCTGTTTTAAGTCGTTAATACTTCAAAAACTTATGGTAGTAATGCACAAGAGTACACGCATATTTAAACCAATGAACATCCTGGAATGGTTATTTCAAAGAGTTACACTTTATATAAGTTCGATCGGACGGAAAGCCTCCGAGTCTGGGTCATCATCAGCCCAAATACGACCCAGTACTGAGCACCGTCCTCTTCTGCAGCTAACACGATTTAGTTCAATATGTTTGTATAGTGCGGGTGGGTTGACTACACACATGAGAAATTCCTATATACTTTTTGGTATTCAGGTTTCCATACAATGTTTACCTTACCTACTTAGAAACTTAGAATATTTAGAATAGTCAGCTGTGTTTGAACCCGCGCTCGCTGAGATTCTCGACCACGCGCATAAACTTCGAGGCCATCACTTTTTACAAGAAGTACCTACATACATACATACATACACACTTAAGATCCTTCAGCTTCACATGGTAGGAGGCGGGATTATGTCCAATTGGTATTCGTGGTGAGAAAGCTTCATATCTCGATAAACCTTCGTGTTATTTGTAAATAATTCTGTTTGACATCAGATGGCACGGTTCGCCGACATCGATTGTATCAAACAGTCGCAGAATTAACGGTGTGATGATCGGCACAGCCGCTTAGTATTCAAATAACAAATGGGCTCGATTAAGGAATTCCCTGACGGTATGGTCCCCGATGGCGCCGCCGGTAGCCACGACTCAGATCGCAACATTCTTTATACTTTAACGGGATCTATTACGCGCTTGAAATTATCTTGAATTTTGCTTAAAGATCTACCAGCTACTTGTGGATTAATATTAAACTTTTTGAGTACATTGTTGCTTGAAAGTTCCTGTGTATGGATTCCAGATTGTGAAAAATGTTATCGGATTTTTGGTTCCTGTTCTATTCGATAAATTTAAAAAGGACCTTAGAAATAGCCTATTACCACGGTAAAAGTATATACAGTAGATTATCTTCATACAAACGGGCCAAAATCGAGTTATACCTACGCGCCCGATCTCGGCACGCGCTCGGCATGCAGGCAGTCGCGACTGTGCCGCAGCCGCAGTGACGAACGGAGGGTGTCGTTTTAAGCAGTAACCGCGCGATTTTTATAGAATGACAAGTAGAATATATTGTGCTGTGTATGGTTGCATGAATTCTTCAATAACGCACCCAGAGATTATTTTTTTTTAGATTTCCTGGAAACTCCACAAGGTGAGACTATACAATGATTATACTTATTAGTAGGTACGTAAGTAATTTAAGCGTTTTTAAAGGATTTTGAAAAATAAATAAGCTAGACATGTAGTTGAAATTATCTCCGATTTATGTATTTCTGTTGCCGCTTTAACAACAAATACCTCTAAATAATCAAATAAATATGTAATGGTTGCCGTTTTTTCTCGGTACTAGTATATGTTTGTTAAAACACGAACTTTGCATTGTTAACGAAAAATTCAAAAAACTTTGCAACTCTATTTACATAAACATAAGATTAAAATTATTTTGTCTAGTAGTGTTACGTGGCAAGCGCCGACGACCCAAATCCCTTTAATAAATGCCGCCGAACTCACCGCGCCTGCGGCACGGTAATTAGTATTACCGTGCCTGAGGCTAGCGGTGATTTCTTGAGATGTTTGACTTGATGTCAATTTTATTAAAATATTGTTTATTTGGAAAGAACTAATTCGGTGCTGCTATTTTAAATATTAATTAAATTAAATTATTAATTATAAAGGATTTTTTTTCAGCCGTCTTCAATGGTTGCAACTGATACGTCGAAATGATTTAGAACACACTTCCATTCACAAAGTATTTCGTTTATTTAGATAGAAAGTCAACGCAGGTAGATTTAATTAAAATGTTGCGGTGCGCAACCCTATCGCATGTTTACGACCGCGCGGCGGCAGGCCTTTGTTCTCAAAATGTGGCCGAGATAAAATACTGTATAATACTTTTACCGTGCTATTACACACTTAAAATTACATGTGAGGTACTTTTAACATCTTTCCAAAAACAGGTGTAAAATTGTCAACGAAAAGTGAAAGAGCGCGTAGGAAGGCAAATCAGATATTCCAAGTTAGATAAATAATGGTATCTTGTAAAGAGCTGAATTGCCTTGGAACCATGGAGCGTGGTTGATTTTCCTCAGAATTGTAGTAAATTTACCTTATATTTCATATCATTAATAACATTTAAACCGCGATCAGCCTACTTACCAAGGTTGTGCGCTATTTACATATATTTGTAAATCCATTTAGCATGTGAGAACTAAAATGTTACCCCAACAAACACATCGAGCATTTTTGTCTAAGGAAATCCAAATATTTCCTCAAAACCGAAAAACTCAATAGCAGACACAGGTTAAGTAATTGCAAACATGAACGCGGAAGCCGGCCTAAACTGAAACAAGGCCAGTATGCTTTAAGATATAAATCTTTCAGGCATAAAGACACACGGAAGGCGTGAAGCGTGGGAACATGGGAACGAGACCCAAAGACCAATGTCATCAGATTATTCAACTTGATGATGCAACTGAGAATATTGACATAATGGTTACGAACGCAGTGTTGTAACGAGTAACAAGCGTGAAATTTTGAAGGAAAATTGTATTGCGTGTTCAACTATCTGGTAATGCAATTAATTTGTAGCAAATGAACAAGCGAAGAACCTAAATGAAGACTTTATGAAACTTTATATTTGTATTTAAAGAAAATTATAAGAAGTTTAATAGATGTGAAGAATTATGCATTCCCGGTACTGAAGGTTGAAGATAAGAGCAGTAAATTGGGGAATTTGAGATTACTATTATACATAATAAGGCAAGTAAAATCAAACAATTTTTTTAAAGGACTGAGTAGATTTTTACAGGTACTTCTCTAATTTTGTGTAATACTTGGTATTTGCTTTAGTTTTGAATTGATTTTGTCCAAATTGCTTTGTCTAATTTGTTTTGAAATGTCATAACACATCATTACCGACGTTGTTAATAGAATCTAATCTAACGATAATCAAAGATATGGAATGTATTGTATCACCTACGCATAAGAATTATGGGCATGCTATGCATTCATTACAGATAACAATCAAACCAAATGATTCCACCAACGCCACCGCGGTAATTGCGCATCTTCGGATTAACCTGACGATGACTTAATATTACCCCGCACTTGATTACAAATCCAAGCGATGATTTATAACTAGCAATTGTTTTTAGCCTTGTAATCGCTTCTGCTGTATCGTCATTTGCCTTTAAAATTCCTGTGTTGATGATAAACATATAATGGTTAATTAAATGTTTATGTTATATTTTTTATGACAGACTTTAAAATAGTTTAGTGGATGAATTTTTTTATGTAAAGATTGCATTGAATGAAAAGTAACAATAGTTAGGGTAACACATGAATGGTATTGATGATGTTATCAATGAAGTTAAATGTTATCGGAATTCTTTCATAGAAAATGTTTATTATGGTAATCTTAAGGTTGTTATTATTTTTATAAAAATACCTAAGTGACAAATTCCAGGTAAGAAGTAGTCGCTGTCAAGGAACTAATTTTTTTACATATAATAAGGTTATTGCAGATTCAATAAAGAATCTATTTACGTCAATATTGCGTAAATACCTAACGCCAATATTTTTGTACGCAACCGCGAGTGTGGATCACAAGTCAATCAAGCGAGTTGCGGCAACTAGATCGAAAACCATTAGCTCCAAGGCTTCAGGTGCGTGGTACATTTAATGCGAGCAATAAATCAGCCAGTTGTACAAAAGATTGCTAACCGATGCTCGTTAATTGTTGGGCAAGAACAAATGTGCCTGATGTTTGGCAAGTGACGGTGACATGACACCAGGGTTGGCTCATTGCATCGATAAATTAGGTTTTCAAAGCTGTATAAAAAGAGCTGTCAAGCTATGAACAGTTTGCTAACTCATGAGTTTGCTTAATAAAGTTTTCAAGAAATTAATCAACATTTAAAATTTATAAGTCGTCTATGATTTCTCGTTCAGAAGGAATCTTTAGTTTGATAAAACTTTGAAAACATTCCAGAGGGAGTTTTGATTCAAATATTATGCAAAAGAGATCGTCACATCAAGATCGTTAGAAATTAGTCATTATTTCAACTTTGCCGTAAATTAGTGTCATCTTTGCCATGCTTTCATATGCATTATCTACTTCATTATATTAGGAATCCTACGAAATTCGTTTGTGGGAGTTGATGGGACACCGATTTATGCATTTATCCGCTGTATTGTGTATGGTTTTATATGTGACGCGTTTGTGAATGAAATGAAATGAAATAATATGTATTGAATCTATAAAATGTCAAATACATCACTTAGATTCAGTCATTTCAAATTTTACCACCCTGTTCGGAAGGCAGTCATCACTAGAGAAGAACGGGCAAGAAACTCTAGTGTTGCTCTTTTCCAATCAAGAGATAGCTTACAATATTGTTACAAAGACTTAATTTCCCGAATTAGAGCAGCTCATTGATACAAGATCAGAATGTTGTGTTGCATATTAGAACAGCATAGTCATCTTAAATGGAGAGACTGTCATTTAACCAAGTTAAAATTTCATAAATGGAAATAAGCAAATCAGGCAGACCAGTCCACACAAACAGCACCCGTTCACGAGTATGACGCATGTGCCAGCCATCGGCCTCCTCAACCATTTCATAGGGAAGTGACCGACCCGGCACACGACGCCGCCGTAAGCACAGACGTTTCAGCGAGCATGACATACCTAATTGCTTACAGATTACTAAAACAATAATTAATTACGTACAGCCATGTCCATTAAAGTGACCCAGTCAAACCTGGGATTACAGTAACATTTAATTATGCCCAGGCTTCGTTATCCTCCATATATTCTGATATTGTATAGTAGGCTTTGTTACATAGTTGTTTCTTAGTAGTTTTCTTAAATTTATGATACTTTAAAGCCTTAATATGACTAGGGACTTTATTGTAGAAGTGTATACAGTAATTGTGATCAAACCTTAGGCTATCCGGGACGAGTTCACAAAACACCACAACACATGATATGGGTGGGGCTTTTTAACTTTGTTCCAGTATTTTGAGGTAATACAAGTCTTTTAAAGCATGTTAAGTTCGAGTTTCCGATTAAAATGTTCATTTTAGGTAACTAAGTAATGTATTAGACATTTTGTAGATTCAGGTAATATTATTTATAGTGAACCATTTTCTGGACACATTTAAAAAGGCTGAATGTTTAAACTATACTGTATAAAAAGCCATAAAACAGTTTTAAACAAGTTTCTTTGTGCAAGAATACTTAAAACAACAATTAGCAGTGAATACGTAATGTTTCAACTATTTTCAGAATGATTGTGTGAAATATCTCTTGTTTCCCTGATGCGTAATATATTTAATTAACATTCCTTCATGTCGATTACTAAAACAAAACATTTTGAAAAATCGAATTCCGCGTCAATTAAAAACTTAAATGCGTTTTGGGAATTTACCAAAAAAATGAATTAAATAGCTATTATATTCAGGTGAAATATTAATAGATTTGATAAGTAATTAGTAGAATCCCAATTATTTTAAAATCTAATAATCCTTTATGATTTCGCGGGAGACCTAACAATCTTTATTTCCTTCTGTCTTCATATTTTTTTAAGCTTTATTCACCCGCTGGAAATATCAATTACTTCTTCCTTTGAACATTTTTTACCCCATTTAACACACCTTCAATATTGATACCAGTCTAAGAAAAAATATTTTTCACAATTTTTATATGCTTATTGATCTACACCAGTGGTCTGTAACCTTTTGGCAGGCAAGGCCCAGAAAGTGGTAAAATAAAGTAAAGTCGGGCCGCCCTTGTGATATTTACCTCAGAATGCTAAACAAAAGGGCGCATTTCCTACAACACAACCTAAATTAGGTATTTTTAACTTAGTTTAAAAACATCCATGGGCCGCAAAGCCGCAAGTAAGCATGCGGCCCGCGGGCTACGGGTTACAACCACTGATCTCGACTGCTGAAATTTGGTACTCACGTTGACAGCAGGCTCGACCCTCGCGGGCAATGCTCTCGCGACCTGCGGGGAGGCGGACCGCTCCCTCTCGCGCATCTCGAGTGACGTCACGCCCGCGCCCCTCGCCCCCCGCGCGCCGCGCCCCTCGCGCCCCTCCCGCGCACTGCGGGCCGCGCGCGCCGCCGCCTCCAGGCAGCCGCTCGACTTGCTCCTGTAGTACAAATGGAATATTGTAACCAGTGATACTTGTGCCCTGCAGTGGAACCTATGGGCTGATGAGATGAGATGGACCAGTAACAAACTCGTGTACAAGTTTCTTTTTTGCACATTTTTTTTGGGACTTCTCCAACACAAACAAGCCAGTCCGGAATTGGAAGTTTGTAGAGTGATAAGGGGGGTGGGAGTCGTAAGTGGAGTTTGAGAATTAAACGAGCAGTAGATTTATCGACATCAGCGCTGATAAGTTTAGAAATCTCTTCCTCACTAGATATTAAAACACACTTAATTCAGACTTAAATTCCTCAATTGTAATACAAGTATAGAATTAAAATGCAAAAAAAAGAATACAATTAATATGTTATGGCTAAACATTTTCCCACTAAAAATCCCTAAACAAATTTTCCCCCCTTATTAGAGCGAAAACCCCCAAGCTGGCATTACTGAAGAACATTTACCTGATCGGCCTGTCAATAGGCCCAAGCATGGAGAGTGGTTGTTCTGCGGGCGGCGCGGGCGGCAGGTACATCACGTGCCCGCCCCACGATAAGTACGACGTGCCGGGCCGCCATGATGTGGGCTCCTCCTGGGGCAAAATATGGAAATGTTATCTAAAAGGTAGCATCATCATCAACAGCCGTCAATTCGTCCACTGCTGGACATCGTCTAAAAGTTATGCTAAAAAGTAATTTTGGAGATCTACATACAAAATTCCACATTCCACGCCAAGGTTTTTATCATTCGAGGATATTCGATATTTTTACAAAATGTTACATCAAAAATTGGTTATATCGGTAAGCAGAATAATGATTTAGATAATGAAAAACATACCCATAACTCAAGAAACAGCAATTACGTGTGCGCTAATCAGTACCGTCGAAAGATTCTTCGCGCTTCAAGGAGCGTAAAACTATTAGATTCAACCTTATAATTATGAAGTTACATAATAACTTGTTATGAAGTATCAGTTTTTACTTCGAAATATTTCTTTTCCATGATCTCATTTCAGCTTATGAGTAAAAATTGATTATCGTCGCTGGTGCCCACTGTTCAACTGACGACCAGTTTTGATATCCGAGATCCTATACCAGATAGATACTAATACTAAATAACATAAAACTAGATAGATACTAAATAGACTACCAGAAGAACTAATATCTCACCTTATCCGAAGGTACAGCAGATTCTTCCTTAATATCCTCACAATCAGTCGACCTCACTGGCTGTTGATACAGCAGAGGGTTAGAAAGCGAATTCGGCGCTGACTTCGTCAAGAACCAATTCTGTTCAGGTTCTTCCAGCATTGGCTCGTGCTCCAGGTCGAACCTGCGGGACCCTAACGCGGCTCCCAGGGCCCCTGACACAGACTTCCTGAACTTCTGGAGGCTGTTGAAGCCCTGCTGGATCTGCTTGCCCTGGAAGCAGTCGTAGAAACACGACATCGCTTTAAGCTGCGCGGGGTTGGTGTCGAACTGGTAGACTGGCTACTGATGAGGGATCATGGTGTTATGTTAATTGAATGGTAAATTGTGAGAGATTTTAGTAAAATGAGCCAAGACATTCAAGAATAACAGCATGCTTTTAGACTTTTTTGTCATTAAAGTACTTTTTGGGGACCGCCACCTAAAAGCTGGATGAAAAGGTATTGTAGTGAAATGTATACCAATATATTGACATCTGGAATGTTAAAATAATTAGGATACCTGGCGGAAATTCCCACTGTCATGGCTAAAATAAAAATAGGGTACGGCGTGGACATGAAACTTGTTGTTATTCAAAAATGTCTTGGTTTCGGTTAAGTAAACTTTATTAATTTGGTATTCACCATACTCCGTCATCAGTTAGTGATATTCAACGGGAGGTTAGGTGAGTGTGTTTTAGAAAGTTAGTCACAGTTTGTCTTGTAGTGTTCTGTTGTTTAGTATGATGATTTTTGGAGTAATGATATATGACTTCCGTGGGTATTATTGTTAAATTTATCGAAATTATATGTCAGAAGTGCATTAAAATTTGTACTTAGCCTTGTTTATTCAGAATGAATTGTGTAATAGGTACATAGAATATTGAAGAAAAGAGAATAATAAATAAATAAATACACCCAACAGTCACATACATAGTCTTGACCCCACACTAAGATACAAGTCTTGTGTCGTGGGTATCAGAAACTACGGGAGACTTTTCGGTCTCACAAACACCCAGACCCGAAACAAATATTTGTCTCGGTGCGGGGATCGAACCCGCGGCCGCTCGTTTCGCAAGCTGGTGTCCAGCCAACTGTGCCACGGGGCTGAATACAGAAGAGTTATGATTTTGAAAGATGAGATAAAGAAAAGTTATATCTGACAAAAACAGCGGAGAAATGAATAATGATGCCTGTAAAAAAAGTAGTGGAAACTGTAGCGAGGTGTGTGAAGTAGTTCTTCTTAGTTGTTGTAACAGTCTATGTTAAGAATAAAGCTGAATAATATAAGGGTTGTTGCGGAAAAAGAGGCAAGAGAGGTGCAAAAGGAGGAAAGACGTAATGGTAAAACATAGTTAAAGATTAATAGAAAAAATATTTATTTCTAAGTTTACATGCAAAGAAAATATGAATCATAGATCTCGTCATCCAAGATTTTAATACATTTACCCAAACATACATAAACCACCAATATTTTCCCAAAAATAACCAGCCACCAAACTTTCAACCCGATTAGGATTACCCTTAGATCATAAACCATTATCCCAAAAATCATCAGCAAATCACTCTCCCCTAACGTCCCGGGCGCACGCTCCCACACTCACCCTGTCCTGCGAGTCCCTGGGCAGCGAGAGACTGAAGGGCTGCGCCCCCGGGCTGTAGGTGGCGATGGCGGGGGACGGGCTGGCCGGCGTGGTGGGGGACGCCGAGTGCAGGGGCGCAGCACCCTCGGAGCTGCTGTCGCCCAGGTCTTGCTGGGGAGTCCATGCTGCTGTGGCGTCGGCCGCCTGAATGGAATAGTTTAATGTTCATTTGTGTATCGTATTGATATTACTTTTAAACTTAAAGACTGAAAGCATGAAAGAAGTGTCCAATAAATTTGGAAATGCATAATGACCCCAATAAAAAAAAAATTAAACGATATTGCCGATTTTAATCAGCGATATCGTTTAGAAGATAGTATAACTAATTTTATTTCATTACACATTTGATACTCTATGGACGAAAAAGAAATAGTGAGAAAAGCTGTAACAGATACCATTAAAGAAACTAAATTTTTACTATAAGCAATCTACGGTAAAAGTATGACTTTAAGTAAATAATGTATTTTCCAAGACAATACAATAAAAATTTGCAAGTGGTACTAACATGGTGCGCGGTGGGCGAGTGCAGTCGATGGTCGCTGTGCGCGTGGTCGCCCGATATGCCCGAGTCGCCCGACTTGTCGGCCGACTGGTCGGAGCGCGGCGACGACTCCGCCGACACTTCGCACATCTTCGTCTCCACTGCTAGGGATAGCGGCTGCCTCTCTGATGTATAGGAAATCAATGATTGGAACAACTTGGGTATGTGAATTAGATTAAATACTGGAGTGAATGATAAGTATTGGTCTCAGGTGCTAGTAACTTGAACTAAAATATTCTTGTGTAGTTTTTAATAACAAAATGTTGCAACACGAGAAACAATTATGGTGATTAAATGTGATCCCGAAACATGAAAGTCTTCTTAATGCGACTCTTTCGGCTGTGGTTAATTCTAAGAATTTACTTGAAAAATGTTTATCAATTCTTAAATCCAAAGAACAGAACAGAAGAGACTTCTAGTGAATTGAATCAGTTTGTATCATTAGATATACCAATATCAATTTAAATTTTATCAAATGCATTAATACCATAATTGCCAATGAAATATGCTCTATTTATCATGATTGCCTCACCAGCAGCAAAATGTGCATCAAGGCTGGCGAGCTGTCTCCAAGCTGCTGCGGGCGAGAACCTCGGCATGGACATCTGCTTCTTGGGCAGCGTGGGGCGCAGCCGCACGGCGATGCCCAGCGACCCGTCCGAGCCTTCGCCCTCTGATCCTTCGGAAGATAGCGCCGACTCGGATGACACTGTGAACGGAGGAGGAAAATAATGTTAAAGGGTTTGGTAAAATCTGAAAGTATTCATTTTCTCAAACTCAAAAGCTTAAACTCCGATCGATGTAAAAGACTATGTATGTATGTGGCAAACCACATGAAAGAAAAATGCAGATGAAAATAAATAATTTGTTTTTCATTTACGGCTAAGAGATGTCTCTGCCATACGAGACAAATTACGTCAGACATAATTGAATGAATAAATAAATAAAGAAATAAAGTACTTACAATTTTTAACAATTTTCTTATCTTCCTTCAACTTGGACTTGAATTTGTCAATTTCATCGTCTTCTTCGTGATACCCGAGCAATTTCTGCTCGATTAGATGGAAGTCTGTGAACTCCTCGATGATGGGGCTGCCCAAACCAGGGAAATCTTTCAAGTGGTCCTTCGCTTCTGATTGCTTGTTCTCTATCATGCCGAAGTAAAACTGCTTTGAGGGAGGCTGCTTTTGGCTAGAATTAACGTAACAATGGCAATTAGTTTCCCCTATTTGGTTTTATTCGAATTTTAACGTGAGCGTAGATTAAACATTTTATTCCCAAACATGTAAAGTAGTCTTCGTAACATAGGTCGAAGGTTACCCAAACATCAGAAAAATAAAGGTGGGTCAAAAGCGTTGAATAAAGCCGTCACGAATTATTCATTTCTATTGTGTAGTTAAGATCAGATGTCAAGATACTTATGTAATACGGTAGGAATGACTATAAATATTGCGAATAAATAATACATCATAAAAGCGCAGTAAAATCAAGCAGCCTGACTTATGTCCTGTAGCGTAATTCGATTATAACAATGTCAATATACAAAGTAAATTAAAGTAAAAAACAAACATATAATTGAATATACTTACGAATCACTCGTTACTTGGCTCGCTGTGGTTTTCGATTCCTTTTCCCTGGTTGGTGAATGTTCTGGCGTAGATTCCTTCCCTGAAGCTTGGCCCCTATCAGGCATACTCCTGCCGTTCTCTTTGCTATTAAATTTAGGTTGAACTGTAGTTGCTTTCGGTTTCACATCGTTGTGTGTATTTATTTTTGGTTTAACTTCATTGTTGCGGCTCGGCGGCCTTCTGCTGTTTAATTTTGTATCGTTATTTTTATTTGTTCGACTAGACTCTGTGACTTTATTCTGTGGTTTCGTTGGGTTGGGTGCGCGCGCTGCTACATCGTTGTGACTAGTTTTCTTATTAATAATAACCTTACTGTTTATCTCGTTTCTTATTCTACTCGTTGCCTTCTTCAGTTCCGCTTGAAATTCATCTTTTTCTTCATTATTTTTATGTAATAGTGAAGGAAGAGATTTCCTCAATGGCATACTGGTTTGTGCTAGTGGACTTAGCTTGCCCTTAAGTTGGTCTCCGATCGCCTTCATTCGACTCTCGTGTATCGCTCTCGGTGACTCTGCCTCTCTTTCATTGGCTAATAGGGTTTCGTCGAAAGTCTTCTCTCTCCTTAAAGTTGGTAGTTCGATTTCATCCTTTTTGAATCTTTCTGAGTACCTAAAGTTTCTGTTTAAAAGCGGTGTCTTCCATGCTTCACTATGTTCATTGGTCTTGGCCGTTTTAGCTCGGCATCCACTCACTCTGTCAGTTCTCGTCTTCTTGTAGTCTTGCCTCATTTGCAGCAGCCGCTCCTCCCGTTTCAAGGAAGTGGTACTTTGCACCATGTCCTTATTGTCTGGGTATTTGAAATGTTGCTCCTTGTCCTTGCAAGGCGATCTGTATCGTCTCTCGAACTGATTGTCATTCAGCTCCAGAGACTTGTACTCGGCGTACGTGCTCCTATAAGGTAATTTACTTTCGTGTCCGTTAAGTTTTTTTGTTTCGTTTCTCGTTTTGAATAATCTAAGTTTTCTTTGGGGCTCTTGTCTCGCATTCCCATCGCTGGAATCCGGTGACGAACCCTCGAATTGCTGAAAATGAAACAAAATACAGTGAGATAAAATCCAAATACAACATAATATAATATTTTAAAAAGGTATAACAGTATATAAATTCGTGATTATAAATACTTACATCATGATGAGGTGGTGGTGGCGCTCTGTATTTTTTTCGGAAATGTTTGTTGTTGTTTCTCGCCTTCTGCTCTTCCTCAATTCTCAGGTCTGGTTCTGACCCAAACCTTTTGATTAATGATCCACCTGGAATTTAACGTTGTTACTATTAGAAAATTTAAACATTTTTTAAATACACAGAAATAGGTTATGATTGATATTATTTCAGAAAAAAAAGACTGTTGTATATCCAAGTTATAAAAGATCATCCTTGACCTTCGAAATTTCGCGTGACTACATCAATTTAGAAGTGTGATACTGTAAGTGCGACATTTATACTAAAGTGTTATATCGCAGTATGTTGTGATTACCGTCGTGTCGGAGGTCAAGGTTGGTGTGGGAGCGGTGCAGCGGGTCCCGTTCTCTGGCCCGCAGCTCGCCGCTCTCGCCGCTGCCGCCTGCTGAGCGGGACCGGTACACGCCAGTGTGCTGAAATTTACAGTTACATAATGGCATTATATTACGTATTGGAGGTTACGAAATTTTTGTAAGAACTGACTCTATAATCTTCATTCATACTCCCATGGGTATGACGCATACTATTATGCGTTTAATATAATAGAACTTTGTCATCTGGGCGTCACTGTTTTGTGGTATATTTTATTTCGATTGGAAAAAGAAGATTCATTTGCGAACCATTTATTCCATTAAAAAGTTACATTTGCTGTTGCGCTAAGCCCCAAAATTGGCTAACAATTTTTTTTCCTAGTATAATTTGATGAGGCGTGTCGTTTGTTAGTTAGTAATGAAATACTTTACTTAACTAGTTCCTTCCTTACTTAGTTTCTTACAAACAGGTGCATTGTCGTCATTGGTTGATTCAGTTAAGAAATATGCAAGGGTATTAGCTCACCTGGTGTGAATCAGATGACAGGAGTGATGAGGTAGGCCTCCGCCCGCTGATTGTTCCACCTGACTGCAAGATGACGCCATTGTCAGTGCTGCGCAGACAGCCTATCTGGGGCGGCGAGGGTAGCACCTGCGGGTCATAGTTTCATATCGATTATAAGAGCTGAAGGCACTTATAAGAGTAAAACCTTTTATAGCCAGTGAGATTCTACGCAAATAGGTCTATTTTTTTCAAGGAGATAGCTTAATAAATGGGTGTGAAAGCTAAATGTGATTATAATATTATGCAAGAATAATAAATTTTTAATAGGTTGATACAAATATTCGTCCACTATAATTGCTTCTCATTTTACAGCCTAGTTTCTTATGCAGCTGTTGATGATGACTCAAGATTCTGCATACATACATAAATTCACGCCTGTATCCCGGAGAGTTAGGTATATTTGAATTTCTGAATCAACATATCGTCCCACGAAATAGAGGGCGAGCCTATTGCCTTTTTCGCTTACAATTTGCTGGTCCCGGGAATCGAACCCAGGACCTCTAGAACGCACGTCAGGTATTCATACCGCGAAAGCAAAAGGGAGTCAATGTTTTAAGCGCCATCTGTGCCTGCCTCGTAGTCTCGCGGTACAAGTATGTGCCGTGCGATCTAAAGGTCCTGGGTTCGATACCCGGGTCGGGCAAAGTGTTATTGGGTTTTTCCATTACGAAATTCACAGTAGCAGCACGGAGTCTGGATATGTGCCCGAAAAACGGCAATAGGCTATTACGTGGGACATGTGTCAGACCCGGCGAAATTTGGGTGCAGAAATTCTTCTCTGCCTGCTCCTTAGGGGAATACAGGCGTGAGTGTATGTATGTTCTATGTGTGTAAGTATTGGATTGATGTTAGGGTACCTTGGGCGCGTGCCTGGGCGGGTCGTGAGGTAGCGTGGCGACGTGCCGGGCGCGCTGCGGCGCACTGCCCGCCTGGCCCATGCCGACGAACACCACTCAGCCCACACACCGCATCTGTACACAAACATACTATTAACATAAATATATACAATAATAAACGTTACTTGTTTGGCTTTGATGTTGGAAGTTAATAATGAAATATTTTGGCAGTTGGCCTGGAATCAGTTTGCAAGCTTACCTAGTTTAAGGCATGCTGCATATGAAGATGGAGATTAGAGGCAATTGAAAGAAATAATAGTGCTAATATCTGCTATTCCAAAAATTCAAAAAGTGTAGATAATTGAGCTCAAATTTGTAAATTGTAGAAATTATTTTTTTAATACCGCGGTACCACACTACTTTTGGCGTTGGAAAGCTTCTCAATAATAAAATCACAATTAGTGATAATAAATAGGTACCTATTTACTTGTCATAGCTTCTTCATAATCAGATTACAAAGTAAGTTCAAGAAACAATAAAAACTTTTGAAATTTTAATACATCGATATACATACATACGTCTTAACTTTCTCATATTGTGTTCTTATAGATGGGTATTACCGTCCCCTAAGACATGTCTGTATATTAAGCAATAGAACTCGAGGATTTTACGAATACCTTATGGGAATAAACAACTAGTTAAGCTGAATAATGTTTCGAAGAATAAATTAGGCTCAATCTGTTTCCAAGCAATCACACATTACGAAGGTTTAACATTCCCTAATGATTACCAAAACTGGTGTCAATTAACCCTGGCCTCAGGCAGAACTCTCATTTCTCAGGGGCCTAATCCCCGTCCCACACTCCTGGGCAATTTACGAAAGTATTTTAGATTTATGGGAATGGAAAGTTACACCCGCGAGCAGCTTAGTGACAGGTTAAGAATAAGTTAATGTTGAGTTTTGTTGAATTTTTTACCGTCCGTCGAGGTTGAAGGTGCTTTGTGAATTATTTATAACGAGATTATATCTTGAAATGTGAGAAATTGGTTTGTGGTTTTACTTAAAACTATATATGGATTCAGATGTCGGGCTCACGGTTTTACTTTTCACCTTCTACATGATTTATTGATTTACGTTTGTAATAAGTTTAGTATGTTTATGTTTTGTCATATTTATTGCACTTTTGCTTTTAGTTGGATATTTAAGAAACTGTTTTCTTCCACGCGTTCTTTACTAAGCTTCGAATAGAATCCGTCCTACAAATGGAATAAAGAATATAATTTTCCCCTTAGTTAAGATTGATAAATGGCTTTAGATCTTAATCTATCATGTGGAGACTTGCGCGCGTCTTTCTACATATAATTATAGACATATTACTGTATACTTTGTCAATTTTATATTAATTTGAATACTTAGCTTTTATGTGCAAATAAGACTACATTAATAAAAAATATTCTTTCTCTGTCGGTTCAACTCACTTCTAAGAAATGTCTGAGGAATTTGCAACATTCATTGACAGATTAAGCAAACATGTACCGGCGATTCCACTAATTCCCATATCAATAGTCCATATAATAAGAAAGTTAATGAGTAACGCCGGCCGGGTGAAACTGTGCGAGACAAACTTCTGTCTCATTGTGCTGTTGTCGATCACCGCGCTTGTGGAGAAAATTAACAAGCCATACACGTGGTGGCCATAGGTGCCGCTTTATGTAGGGGTGTCCGGGCTAAACTTATTCATTAAAAAGTATATTACTACACAGGCTGGATTGAGAAGACAACCTAAATATTCATCATAAGTATAATATCATCATACTGGACATAGACCTCCCCTATAAACACTTGCAGCAGTGATGGCCTCGAGGTTTAGGCGCGCGGTCGAGAATCTCGGCGGTCGCGGGTTCGAACCCCAGGCACACACCTCTGACTTTTCCAAGTTATGTGTGTATTCAAATTGAATGATCACTTGCTTTAACGGTGAAGGAAAACATCGTGATGAAACCTGCACACCTAAAAGTTCTTAGGAATTTCTTAGGTGTGTAGTCCGCCAACCCGCACTAGGCCAGCGTGGTGGACTATGGCCTAAACCCTCTCAATGGTAGAGGAGACCCGTGCTCAGCAGTGGGCGTATATGGGTTGATGAAGAAGATAAACACTTGAGCCGCTTCTCCACATCGGAAACACATTTCGAAACGAAAGTAGATAATGACAATTTAACATACTATAAATCTACGAATTTTTTGACATTGGTTTTTGGGCACCATATTTCCAAAATAGAAGAATTAACTACGGTTAGGGGGTGCTTGTAATCCCCGGGTTGCCTAACATCGAGCTCAGTGACTTTCCATCTTAGAGACTTATGTCCAGCAGCTGACGACATGGAGGCTGCTGACGATGATGACTATGAATATTATTGTGTTGGCACCCCTGCACATCTGTTGTCAAAGGCAAATGGCGCGGCGCGTGTTTTCTCGTGCGGGGAAACGTTGTCCACCGCCGCCGAGCCGCCGCGGACACACTTTCTTTATGATAATGGACGCACGCCACTTCTTATACAGACAATTCATTTACTCAAACGATTGTCTCTTGGTATAACCTATTATGTGTACAACTGTTAGGCTAGGCACCGCAGTGACAGGCTGGCGAGTCTTGTGGACAGCGAATTTTTATCCAGCTTTGAAAAAATTTACTAAGACGGCACTGGAATTTCCAAGTCAGATTTTTTGTATTGACCGATATTCTCAGAGACTATACAACTACTGATTAATAAATAACGTCATATTTTTAGTGAATTCAAAACCACGCTTACGATTTTTTGAAGTTGTTTAAAACAGGATTTAAACACAATAAATCTGCTCAAATCCGCCATTGAATGTAGACAAATAACCTGAATTTATTGATATGCTGACAAGCGCCAAATCGTTTTAAGTGCAATAAATCATTCTACCTAATAGTTTATCGTGTCTATCACGGCCTTCGATAAACGACGGACTGCTAAAATTATTGTACATGTACATACAAAAAAAGCAAATTTAGATCGCACTTTTGATATTGACTAGGTGCCGGTCTAAATATTACTTCCTTACGTACTATAGGTACATAATAATAATGACTTTTTTTGCAACAAAGCATCGTGATCGAATTCGATTGAAAAGGCTAAGAAGTAAAGTATTGCCTACTATAGCCCTAACCAGGATAAATGACACATAAAAAATAGTTCCGGGGTTTCTGTATATTCTCTTAACATCAGCTCATATTTATGCCGATATATTAGATTCTGGAGTACATGTTTGTGCGGCCGAAATATCTATGGTAGTCTATGATAGCCAAGACACAATAGTAACAATACCTTCATCATGAGACTTTATACGTCCCAATGATGGGCACAGGCCTCCTCTATACCTAAGAGAGTTAAGGCCTTTAATCCACCACGCTGGCCTGGTGCGGGTTGGCGGACTACATACCTAAGACACTCAGCACCTACCAAAACCTTAAAACAATCAAAAGCTAAACTCAATATTTGAATACCGTAATCTGCATTCCAATACGCAGTAGCGATAACATTGCATAGCTACAAATCGGGAAATGATAATTTACCATTGCGCAACGGACCCCCATCTAGTTATTAGCGAGTTAATTAAAGTGCCTTTGCAGAACAGTAACAAAACTACAAATAAATCAAGAGTGCGGTCAATAAATCGGTCGAGCCGGCTCGCTACCGGCACTGCATTTGTAGCAATCATCGGCGGCGCGACTCAACATTCTTTGCGCACTACAGTTATCTTAATGAGATGAAAACACTACCGTATCTCCGCTTCCTTTGCACCGGTAAACAGGGTAGGTGCAGGGAAAGAATACAAATTGTTTTCGAGTGTAGAATGATAAAATTTAGGGCAATTCAAGTTTATTATTTGAATTCACTGCAGTTACATGTGCAGCTTTGTTTTTCTTATATGAAATATACAAACAAGTCGATAGTACATGGGAGAAATTTATTTAAACAAATGTTTAATATAGAAATACACCTAGGTCATGTGTTTGAGTTGGTGAGATTCAAATTAAAAAGATTAAATTTATCGTCGATATCCAAAATTACTAATTAACATATATGCATCTAAGAATTCCAAACAAATATTTGTGGTATAGTCTAATAACACATTATTTTACTACTAACACAGCAAAGTGGCTCAGATACTAGAACACATAACTCTGGATTACCAAAACAAAAATTACTATGTCCCTCTGAGAAGCTGCTAATCCGCTTGCTATAAAATCTCTCGTAATTCCGAACGCTAATTTTATTAAACGTAAAACTAATTCCGTAAACAACTTCCAGCCGATGTCGGTGGTCTGTGCGTACAAAGGCAGCGTACACAATAGCAGATGGAGTCGGGTGCAATCCCGAAACGCCATTTGCATCATGTGTGAATAAAGCGCTAACTTGCCAGTAAGACCCCCCCCCCTCCCTTTACTTCTCCCCCCCCCTTACCGGTCGCAGTTGTCAAATTCCACATGGTAGTGACGACGTATTGAACCGAAAGGGAAATTGGATTGTATTGTCCATTGATAAATGTTTGGTCAAACATTTGTACCACAAGGTTGAGAGCTTTGGAATCTTTGAATAGAAACTAATTTGTCATGGTCTGGCTTTGATGTGGAATAGATTTTGTTACTATTTTATTTCATGGAAATATTGTATCTGAGTACGGGTTTTAATTTTAGTTTGACATATTTTCGGCCATAATTAAATTACAAAATTGATTAATGTAAGTTGTAACAGCTTTGAGGTTTAGGCGCGCGGTCGAGAATCTCTGTGGTCAGGGGTTCAAACCACAAGAACACGATAGATTGAATTATAACGTATTTTTGCATGAGCTGATTATGGTGATGAAGGTGATGTGAGATTAGTCCCACAATCCTAATCTATGCAACCAATTAATATGTAGACGTGCATACATAAACTACCAGTTACTACAAAAAAACGTAACTAACATTATTTTTTCTTGCCCCCACTTAGAAAGGCATCAAGCTCAGTTCGCGGTAAATATATTATATATTATAATAAAAACTTCGACAATATCAAGTCAAATCTCGTCAACTACAACGGTAAATAAAAATGATATTTTATAAATAGCTATTAGAAAACCGATGAAATGTAAGTCGTTTCCACTACATTTTGATTTATATTAAGATGTTCAAAATATTGACATGTTGTGAAAGCCTGCGTACATACCGTTTACTTTGACAGCCCTGTGGCGCAGTTGGCTAGACGCCAGCTTGCGAAACGAGCGGCCGCGGGTTCGATCCCCGCACCGAGACAAATGTTTGTGTGATCCACAAATATTTGTTTCGGGTCTGGGTGTTTGTGAGACCGAAAAGTCTCTCGTAGTTTCTGATACCCACGACACAAGACTCGTATCTTAGTGTGGGGTCAGGACTATGTATGTGACTGTTGGGTGTATTTATTTATTCATGCAAAGGTCGACTTTGCATTTCATTACATGTTTAGGTATAAGTGAAAAGCTAAGGCGAGCATACATACTTATATTTCTGTACTAACAAGTCACGCAAAGAAAGATTAACAGTGTTTCTTTTTAAATATACCTCGTAAGGTTCACTAAATTAGAAATTTCTGTTTAAAAATTAAGAATAAATAATACAGTAAGCCTTATTTTCTATCTTCTTCTTCATGAACCCATAACGCCCACTGCTGAGCACGGGTCTCCTCTACCATTGAGAGGGTTTAGGCCATAGTCCACCACGCTGGCCTAGTGCGGGTTGGCGGACTACACACCAAGAAATTCCTAAGAACTTTTAGGTGTGCAGGTTTCATCACGATGTTTTCCTTCACCGTTAAAGCAAGTGATAATTCAATTTGAATACACACATAACTTCGAAAAGTCAGAGGTGTGTGCCTGGGGTTCGAACACAATCGAATTTTCTATACACTTTTATAATTATTTCGAGATGGGGAGCTTTTGAAAAAGTAGTATATTTTATGTGATAGTGCATAAATAAATTGTTTTAAATCACAATCCATCCCATAACACAGAAACAGAAAAAAATATTAATAGATACCATTAATAAATAAGCCATTGTTATACAGCGCTATAAGTTTTTACCTTGTCTTGCAATGTATTTCAAATGATTCTTGTGAGTTTAACCTGGTATGTGTGTCCTATGAGAGATCAAATAGAATGCCCATCACGGGCCCGTTCGAGGCTGTTTAGCGACTCGAAGTGTGCCTTCAGATTCCTTTACAAATATAGAAATACCATATAGAAAACCCGTCGTGATGGGACCATATAAAAAGCTGGGTTTATCGCCAATTTTTATGTTGATAACATTCTAGAGAATTCCTCGCTAGATTCAGTTAAATTTTCTGTTAAACGAGCAGTTTAGGTTAATGCTTTTGTTTACACTTTCCATCATTATTTTTATGATAATGAATTTGAAATCTTACATTACTGATAATAACAAACATATTATATGATGAGAAATAATACAGCTTCTTTATAAATAGAATCAGCTCTACTAATAGCCAAATCAATTTTACCACCTATCAGATTAATCTCCAATTGCAAAACATTTAGTCAAACTCAACCAAAATACTTTCCCATACGCTTCCTGTTATGCATAATGGATTGAACGTTATAGAATCAATTGCGAACAATGTGTAGCCGGACAGAGGCGCATCTGTGGGGCGTCTCGGGCGCGCCGGCAGCGTTCATTAAGCGCAGACAGTTAGACGCGGCCACGGGCGCGGAAAATTATTCGCAGCCAGCGCTTCCGACCGCTGCGACTAAGGCTAAGGCTGTCGTCTCACCGAGAAGCTGACTGATGAGAGGTATTTAATGATTAGGGTGAGGACTATGAGGAGTTTAAATGATTAGGGTCAGTGGCGAGAGGTTGGTTAATACCAGTTTTATATTTGGGCCTTTATTATGATTTATAGAGCAATGTTTATCTTCACCTTTTTTGATTTTTGCTTACTGTTGTAGAATTGATACGCGTCCAGATATTGGCCAGCTGTGGTTTAAAGTCTTTTAAAATGACCACTCAAGAGTCATTCATGTCGGGGTCCACTGCCGAATAGCTCCTGCCAACTAGGGAGAGTCGAAAAAGTATTTCAAAATTCAAGACCTTATTTTGAAGGTACTAAAATTATCACCACTAGTGTGATAACTTTGACAGTTTGAAAAATAACATGACAACTCCCTCAGCATCACGAAACTCATACTCCCAAATCCCCAACTCAATAAAGAGTTTAAATCCCCAATATTTAACCCAATAGTTCTGTATAAAGTCACACAGCACCAGTCCAAGCTGTCGTTGTATCTGCCCCCTACTAGTGCGAGAACCGAGATCACTTCCGCGCTCCAGCCGCCGGGAACATCTGCGCGCTCATTAATGTATCTGTGCTGCCGCCACCATTACACTGCGCATTGTAAATCATACACTACCGACCACCGCCTTCACTAATGCTAAGGAAAAATTCTACACTGCAAGGTAACGAAAACTGTAGAAATTGTTACATTTGTAAGATCCAGTTTAAGTAATAATTAAAGAATCAACTAATTTGTAATATAAGGATCATTCAGTTTGCCTTGACTAACATGTGGGTGCTTAATCGAAAAACTACTACAGTTCAGGTGAATATGATTTAATGGTAATTAGACAGTATTTTGAACGGGGAGACTATCGCCGCTTGTCTGTCACCAATTCATTCTACTACGATTACAAGACCAGTGATATAAAAGAAATGAAGAACTGCTATTCATCGTCACACATTCATTAAAGTTTTGATATAGGTTCAATATCCTCAGCATGCTTAGTTGCTGACATTCCTTTTGTAATCTTATTCATCTATTCTGTGAAAATTACTGTTGATTATTATCGAGTATAAAGTCATGATGATCTTAAAATGAGCACTGAGCATTTCTTTACCCTTTTCTCTTCTGTTTAAAATGCCGGTAAAGCCTATACCACATCCTGTCGATATTCATGAGGAACAGGCATTTCTAAGTATCACGTGAAACATTTCCTCAGACTATAAGAAGAATTTATTCTCGGACATTGCATTTCACTTAATATTTTTGCCGTAAAATATCAAAGTCCATAAAACAACAAAAACCCAACGTGGATTAAAGTTTAATCTCTTATAACTACAGTTGATTTAGATAGTATCAATGAAACGAAATATATGTCAGACATAGCAAAAACTGTAGTAACACTAGCCACTGTTTTTATAAATCCCAAAGAAGTAGATGAAATTCAATGAAAATCCGTATCAATGTAATTACTATGTTAAATTAAATAGAGGCAGAGATCCAAAGTTTGCCGGTTGAATAATTTCCTAACAATAAATCCTCCGATATTACTGATACCGTAACACAATGAACGCACAGAGCATTCACTGCATTAGTAATGCAATCAGTGTTGGGTGCACTTCGCAAAAAAATAATGGCTATTACATTAAACGTACTTGTAACTGTACCACTGTTGGCACAAACTCAAATTAATATAGATGCGAACAAAAAGCGATAAAAATCGTTAAATCGTTCGGAAAATTATGAGCATAACAGTTTACTGTAAAAAATTCGTTATTCCTGTGGAGTCGAGATTTATTTTAGAGCTTTCGGACTGAAATTCAATCTCCATTATCAAGTCCATTTGTGGATACCTAGATGCTATTAGTTATTTTTAAAACCTGAATGACTGGGTAAAAAAATGATATTAATGTCAAGGTATTGCAAAGTATATATTTTTTTAAAGTATCGCTGTTTTGTTGGCTATGTTTGTTACGACTTAAAGTCCTACGTGATTTATCATTAACGGCGGTATATATCGGCAATTAACAGAGGTATAGAAAACTATACAGGCCACCTTTAACTTAGCAATACACCGAGGAATAAGAAAGAAAAACATGATACAAGAATCTTTATGACCACTACAATACTCTACATTTATATACATCCATCACTACCTAAGCACTAACTCCATACAGGATACCTTCCAACCACCAAACACCAGATAGCCCCGTTAGAATTTTTCCCTTGTTAACAAGCGAACGTAACCAGAGGAGTTCCAAGGAAGTAGTTAAGCTAACGAGGCTCTGGTGTCGCGTTTCACGGTCTAGTCGTCCAGCCGTGGTGGCTACCAGCGGCCGTCGCCACGCGTCGCGGTTCACTGGACCTCGCACTTATACTGTTAAACGTGTCACTTGACGAAGGTTTTGGTTTATTATCTGTTACTTCTTGGTTATTAATTCTTTATTTATTGTTTGTTTTATAGCATCAACTATGTCTTCATAATATGTGTTCCTTGTTGATTCCAAGATCGATTCCTGCGTTGAACTTTAACATTTAAATATTTTAGCAGCAGTCAGTCTGTTAAATGTGATTTTAAATGTAGGTAGCTATAATTGGGTGTAGTCTGTGGAGTTATACCTCCAACTGTGCCCTTGAAAAAACACCTATTAGATAAGTTGAACGTTATCTAGAATTTCAACTTAAAATCGATCCGAAAATATTAATTATTCTTTGGTGATAGTTGTGCGGTAATAACCAATAATCTAACGGCTATTCTAAAATTACACGTAGAAGATAGATTCATTTCTATAAAAAAATGTACTACCCACAAATGTTCGTCGAGTTTTTGTTTTGTATAAGTTACATTTGTTTCTCTACTATATCAACGCAATCTTAATACAGAGCAATATTTAAAGTATTAGAGTAATTAGCTTCACTTATACTGGCTGTATATCGATAAATGGCTGCCGAGAATTCCTAATGTAAGTAGCGAATAGCAAGTCGAGCATTTAAACATTGATAATATCTTGCGCGATGCAATCACTACGTTCACAGTTATAGATAGGAGTGATCGCTCGCATGCCGCGGGCTCGGAACACACCTGTACCACTGGCATTGCCAGGTGTTCTCATTTGTAGGGAACGTCGCGGTTTTCTAGGGTTTGAGGATGCTTTCTGATTTAGATTTGATCGGAAATGTCCCGATTAATCAAAAAAATTTAAATCTATTATCGTGAAATGAGTATATAGATACTTTAATTAAATTATAATTAATAAATTCAGTGAATACTATTATTGTGACATAAGCATCTATTTAGATTTACTTTAATTTAATTATACATAAGGGTACGTATAAGATTGCCTTGCGGTCTCGCCATAGAAGTATGTGTCGTAAAATCTAGAGATCTCGGGATCGACTCCTGGGTCGAACATTGAATATTGCAATTTTCCATTAGAAAATTCGCGGTAGCGGCAAGGAAACTAAAATAGCACCAGATTAATGGCTACAGACACTTTTAAGTGGGATGAAAAAACAACTGGCGAAATATGAGCACCAAATTTCACCTCTACCTATCTTCCAAGAAAGTATGCGGGAGTATTTTAAACATAAGATACCGATTAATTTTACCTTCCATCCCAATAAACAACAAACAGTATGGAAACACTATTCCCAACCCGAGATCTAGCATTAGTACGCCGTAGATATCTGTATCATTGAATACTGCACAGATGGGTGGGCAGTGAGTGCATTAATCAAGCGCAACTTTGTTTTACAAAGCAGTATCGCAACCGATGACTGATGATTTAATAGCGCTCTAACCGTGACTGCGTTGCGGTATTTAGTACAAATAATTCCATCGTGTTCGCGTTTAATAATAATTCTGCTTTGTAGGAATGTTGGGGTTTCTGAGAATGTAATCTAGGTTTTAATACTAAAATGTGTGTGGATTGCTATAAGACCGTTCCGTGGTGTCGTTTGTTGGAAACCAGTTTGGGAAATGAGAGGCCGCGGGTTCGAGTATGTGTGATCCACAAATATTTGTTTCGGGCCTGATACCCACGACACAGGACTTGTAGGAAAGGAAGGAAGTGTGGGGTCAGAACTAACTATGTGACTGGAAGATGTATTGATTTATGTAGAATCAATGTAATAGATGTGGTCTGATTTTTTTTAATAAAAACAATTCTACTCGAGCTTAGTAATAAACACTAAAAATATTTCAGGCTCTTTTCTTTCGAAGACGAAAGCAATGATTAAAATGTCACAGGTTTATTTCTGTTTCGGCGTATCGAAAGTTAATGAAATTCAAAGAATTCCCACGTAGTGTATGGTAATTATCTCCGGCGCGTTGATCATTAATACGTAGAGATAAACCCGTTACGTTCTAATGCAGATATAGTATGTTTGTGTGTCAGAGGGCCGGCGCGCAGTTTATGTCACCGTAGGGTTATCGCACATAAATAGAAAAAACATAGATATAAATAATAATACAAAAAAATGGTAAACTAAGAACAATATAATATGATTGGTAATTATTAGTTAGATCCAGTAATTAAATCAAGTAAGCTTAATATCTTTTGGCTCTGCCCGGGTACAATTTTGAAGTCCATAAATATACAATGAATGAGTATACTTAATTCGAGATAATTTTTTCCTAAAGTCCTAGACATGTCCATACCGAAAATCATTCAAATTGGTCAAGTCGTTTTTAAGTTAAGTGGTAGTAAGAATAATGACAATTAATCAAACCTTACAGTAATAAAGTGTATCATTTACCCATGCCAATAGAAAAAGGCAGCATACGAACAAATGATATCTCTTTTGCCAGTAGTGATGTGAAAGCCCTGTCCGCCGGTGTGGTGCTAATGAAAGCTATGGATATACTCGAACGCCATATTAACATAACGCACGCGCTCTCAAGGGTACCGCCACCACGCACCTAAACTCGGAAACTGATTATATGTCATATTTATATATTATGACCGTGGGAGTAATTCTCCATCGTTACTTTATGAGAAGTAGTAGCTTCACAAATTCCATCATCACCTAGTAGAGATACTTCCATAGAAACCTAAAAACCCACCTTACCTAATAAAATTCCGAATAAAAATTAATCTTTAACAGAAGAAATTTGACATATAAATGGGTATTTTCAATTAGTCACTTTAAAATTAACGTTTTTAGGCTTTTGGGCGCTATGCAAGTACTATATAGTAACACCATACCAATGTACATTAAAATTGGTCAAATAGCTATGTCTATGCGACTTATTAAGAGATATACTTTCCCCGTAATAAGAAAAAAGTGAACACGGACCTCCTTTACAACTGAGAGGGTTAAATACGTTTAAGCTCGCCACTAAATAGATTTTAGTATTCGGCGCGTACTACGAAGGTTGATTCAATCTGAATGGAGTTTTAATAAAGACGCCCTCAGGCTGCCTATAGGTTCAAGACCTTACTGTATATAATTATTTATGAATATTGTATGCGTGAGCTAATGACCTTCCCACCGAGCGGCCTCGTGACACACATTTCAGGCACGTTTGTCCCATGTTTGCTCTTGCGTGTCCGTCTACGTGTGTGCATAGATGGACAAACATTGGCGTATTTGTGTATTGGTTAGAGTCAATACCACTCAACGTACTATGTAGCCGTATTGATTGTTAGGTATTGGTTTGGAAGTTTGTGTAGTCCAGTTTAAATAGTTATTGCAAGTTGTGAAAATTCTCATGTGAGTTGGGAGTCAAGTTGAGAGTCACTGTAGCTTTTGGGTGTAGACCTAAAGTTAATTCCATTTTTAGTTTGTTGTCCCTATATTATAAACAAAAAATATTATTATTATTTGAACACTCCGTGATAATGATACTTTGCAAAGGGAAAATTAAAAATAGTTGGATGTGAAATCTGGCCATAGCAATGCATCACTGCCTACCCCATCGGAAATACAAGAATGTGTGTGTGAGGAAACATACCAATGCGTTCTACAGCGGATTAGAGAATATGAAAGTTGTTGCGCATCCTTCATTTTCCTCGCAGAAAGCGCTAATTGTTTCCAACTAATGGCGGATATTCAGTTACTTGTCGGCGCATCCTGCAGTTACCGGTGCCGAGAAAGTACCGTGTAACATTGAATTGATGATTTACACGCCATCGCTCGAGTAATAAATATACTCATTAACACATACAACATTTATTAGCTGGATATATTTGTCTTGTTCCAATATATTATTGCTGCAGAGGGCATATTTCAGACTTAAAGACCTAGAGGTTTGTTCGTTAGAAATATCATTTGCTTAATAGAAAATTTTATATTTCCAACGGTAAACTTTTAGAAATATATATCAAATATACATAGATATAATATTAACAAAGTAAACACACAAACTCCAATATCGCAACTCATTACTCGCGACAAGCGTTGACACATCTCAATTATTAGCTCATCTATGTCCATGCGCATGCCCCAATCCTTTTGTGATATGATAACGCCGGGGGTGGGGAGAGCGGGGTGAGGCGACAGCAGAGACACTCGGGCCCGCGTTAATTACAACGTCAAATTTGTGTTGCGCAAGTTATGATGTATGGTGGTGGAAACAGATTGGTTTGTTGTGCTCCGTCGCGCCGCGCGTGATGGATGGAGATTAGGCTGGAAATACATTTAGCGTTTTACAAGTACTACATCGGTCGTATTTTTTTCTACATAGATACACGCAAGTATTCCTTGAGGAAGTAGATAGAGGTGCATTTATGCATTTACATTTCACCATAAATAATTCCCAGTATCTTGGTAGACTACCATGAGACAGTGGATATGTTTTTTTTCCTTTTGTAATGATTATTTTGCTGTACTGCCTCGTGGTCTCGCGGTACAAGTATGTGCCGTGCGATCTAGAGGTCCTGGGTTCGATTCCCGGGTCGGGCAAAGTGTTATTGGGTTTTCCATTAGGAAATTCTCAGTAGCAGCACGGAGTCTGGAAATGTGCCCGAAAAACGGCAATAGGCTCGCCCCCTATTACGTGGGACTGATACATACCTGGCGAAATGTGGGTGCAGAAATGCATCTTTACTCATAAAGAACGCCCCAAGCGTTTCAATACAAAAGTAATATCAATTTTAATACTAGACAGAAATCATTTCACAACGCTCAGAACAGCGTTTTATAAGCGTTTAAATAACCGCAACTATACCCGCGCCCTTACATAGCGTGCAATCAACCAGCCGATGATAGATCGATAGGTAATTAGTTGCCAGTCTTACACAATACGCCGGCCGAACGATTGTACTCACTCCGCAACGCGTCCGCAGCGCCCTCTGGTGCCACTTTACAACAAATTGCCGTGCTACATTGCATCGAAGGCGAATAAATTTCATTGTAAGGTTTATTTGTAATTTATTTGCGCACAGTGAAACAGCCCGAGGATAAGTTCCGAGTTTTTTTAGGTTTGTATTTCTCTCAGTTGGAGAAATCGCACAACGTATAAAATGTTTATTATATTTTAGTTTTTATTACTACAAAATTTAAATGACAAATTGTTTGACTTAAACAGTTGTCGCTTTGTTTTCCAGATTTTATTTTACCTTAACTGGAGTAGCGCAGATTATATACAGAACCTGCAACAATAAAACATACAAATGATTATTTAAAATGTAATAGTGATATTTATGTGTTTATGTATAATGTTTTGTATACTCTATGCCCTATTTGAAGGAATTATTACGTTTTCGCACAAATATGTAGGTAGAAAAACTATTTTGATTATATCATTATAATGAAATTATTAAGTAAAGTGCGATATGCACGAAACACACTGCCTATGATACAGCCGACTATTCATCGAATGTTCGAAATATCAAATGATTTGAATTTTTTTCAAACGAGAAATTTCATCTTAGTAGTAAAAACTAAAGAAGTATTGATTGAGCTTAGGGATGCTCGATGAACATCGATGTTCGATGATCATCGATATTGAAAGCAAAAACATCGATGTTTTAATATCGATGTTACCATACGAAAAATATCGCAACATCGATGTTAACGGAATCGATCATCGATGTTAACTTACAGCCTCACCTCACGCACGACACGCACATCCAAACCAATGCAACTTAGGAAACAAATTATGTCTTCTATGAACGCATCCACAAATCAAGTTTTTTAATTCTGAACGCTTGCTTGATCCAAGATTTAAAAATATTCACTTTCAAGATCCCATAGCATGTTCGAAAGCAATTAAATATGTCAAAGAATTACTAAATACTACGAAGGAAACAGAAGTAATTGAAGAAGTTATTAGTCGTTCGCCAGATCCAACAGAAGAATTTAATTTGTGGAGCGAACATTATAAACTTGTAAATGAAACTCTATGCCTTTTTCTAGTGATCACGAAATGTCTTCAGAGTTGATTTACTTTTTGAAAAATCCAGTGTCTGATCTTAAACAAGATCCTCTCCAAGTTTGGAATAATGTCATCGGTTCCACTTACCCGAATTAAAAAAAAATAGAGGTGAAATATTTGTGTACTATCGTGACATCAACGCCATCCGAAACACTGTTTTCAAAAGCTGGCTCTACTCATTATCAACAAAGAAACCGATTAAAAGGTTCTTCTTTATTAAAATTACTTTTCCTTCAGTTTGATCCAACATCGATGTTCGGTTTTCGATAAATATCGAACATCGATGTTGAGCTTTCGATTATGACATCGATGTCAACATCGATGTTTTTTGAATATCGATCATCCCTAATTGAGCTTGAAATATAAACAGACTTTTTACGAACTCGAAGGTCTGAATTAACTAGAGTCGAGAGTCGACTGACAAATTTTGACTTCAACTTTAGTTATAGCAGCAGTAGATTCAATGTATGAAGTGTCTGTCAGTACTCTTCATCATTTTTACAAGGATTTATAAAGCCCGTGAGGGCCTTTCAAAAATGCTTATAGACTCATTTGAGTGTTCCCCTCCACGGAAATCTTTAGTAAAAGGCGAAAGATTTATACGTTTTGAAGGGAAACCAGAGTGACGACGGTCGAGTCGCCAAAGACTATATACTGTTGCCGGAAAATCTTGACATCGCGATGCAGGAATATGCGTGTCACTAATCAGCGCCATCTAGTGGCGAGGAAAAAAATATACTTCAAGAGTTTGCATGCGACTCTACCTAATACTAATGTTTAGGAATTATGTATTTTTGTTATTAAAAATCTATATTTATGAAAATATGATTATAAAGTAAGCTATAAGCGCGATCGAGCATACAAAATAAACTTTTAACTGTAAAATTAATTATTTCAAGACTTTCATGAGCTGACAGATTGATGTAACATTTCTTCGCATTGAGCGGTTTATTAATCGGCGCCGAATCGGCCTTGACATTATCTTAAAAGATTACAGGCTCGCTGTACAGAGTACTACGCCAGTAATATTGAACAACTTTACTCACGTGTTTGATAACAATGCAAAAAAAATTTGAATTTCTTTAACAAAAATTACAAAGTATGTTTATTTTCTAATATTTTTTTTTATGGAGCTACCAAAATATATAGTTTCTGTAAATAGAAAGCCAATAATTAGAACTTGAACAATAATCAGAAGCAGAAAAAGTGGTAGAGCAAAACCGTAAAATGAACTGAAGTACATATAGGCCGGTTCAATATAGGTGGCGCCACCGTCGATAGATGGTGTGGCATGTGTGTAGTGTGGGTCTTCCCCACACTGGTTATTGCGTTTCGTTTGTTAACAGAAATTGCTGGTAATTAATAGCCATAATGTCTTTTAATATTTTTTAGGAACTACTGCTTAATATTTAACTTATTTTTAATTATAAAGTGGACTTACGGCGTTCTACGACAGTCGAACTTAGATAGTACAGATATGAATGGCATAAGAGCGCAAATAAATTTATATTTGAAATATTCTCAAACGCCCGGAAATTAAGTAACGTCCTGTCTGAGAATAAGTGAATTTTTGCTGCAAGTGCAAATTTTTAACTCTTACTACTTAGTGGCAGCACCGCACATGACATGTTTGACGTCATCCAAAGTATCAAGCATCGAAAGACTCTCATTTCTCGCAAACCTTAAGCAGTACCGCTAAATAAGTCATTAAAGGCAACCTGTTTCACTTTCTGTACAGCTTCTAATTTGTGTGAACAGAGTGGTGCCGAAGGAGGAGTGTTCGTGATGGTGGCGGCCTTGTGGCACGCCCCGCGCCGTTTGACCGCGCCGCTGCCGGCTCTGTGTCACGGAAATCGGGTAAACACTGGCTCGATTCACACAGTTATGTGGGAAAGTGAGATAGGAGCCATAATTCCGACGCGAAGATAAATGAAAGAAGAATGGAATTAAAATAAATAAATAAATACACCCAACAGTCACACATATAGTCCTGCTCCCAATTTAAGATACGAGTCTTATGTCGTGAGTATCAGAAACTACGTGAGACTTTTCGGTCCCACAAACACCGAGACCCGAAACAAATATTTGTGGATAACACTCGTTTCGCAAGCTGGTGTTTAGCCGACTGTGCCACGGGGCTATCAATTTGTCTTTAAGCTTTTGAGATAAAAGGTCTTCTGACGCTCTGGGTGTTAATGGGGCAACAATAATCTCCTACGTCTTCTAACAAGAGTGTTTAAAGGAAATATTCGAAATCATCCCATCATTTCTTTTCCTGCAACTTATTTCATGCTGAATTGGATAGTCGAAGCATTCTAGCCTCCAATGAATGGAATGAGACCAAGCCGTTAGTTAATTCTTTAATTTTGCAGATGTCTAATAAAAAAACGGACACCCAATCATTAGCCATTCCGACACCGAGTCTTGAGCGGTTAAAGAATTGTTAATAATTACTAATCAAGGCATAGCTCTGCGGGTTGCAATCAGCAGTGGCATAAACATTATATTCCAAAATAATAAGGTTTGAGGAATGACAATGATTTCCGCGGCAGTGGCGCCATCTATACTCGTATTACCTTAAGTAATAGCCATAGATGAGGCAGTAAACAGAGCAGTTAGTCCACGCATTTATGACATAAGTAATTAAGTTCTAATCTGTCTGTGCGCAGTATATTTGTGATACATTACCACATAAGTTGTGTAGTTTTGTCGCTGTGGTTTTCCTTGCTTTAAACGCAAGTATGCGAAGGTGAAATATAAATTAAAGCGAGCGTACCGAATGTCCGAATAAGGCGCGCCCATTACTGGTTTCGTAAAGATCACAAGCGGAGGCGGGTTGAGCCGACCCGCCAGTCTATGGGAGTGCTAATTGTTCTAGCTCTGGGCGATTAATAATACCAGTCTAATATTAATACTGCATTAATTACCGTCGTGAGAAACGGATATCGTAGATATGCTTAGATTAGATAATGCGACGAATGTTAAATACTTGTGATTTCTTTTTTTACTGAATGTAATTTTTCATAATTGTAATTGATTTGTATTTACATTGGTATATTGAAGAATTTATTCTTAGATTTCAAGTTATATCTTGAACATAATATACGTCCCAAACAACTACACACATGTGTACAATCCTACTTCCTAACCGCATTTTGAAATAATTTCATTGAAAATTCGAATGTTATTGGTATGCGCGATAATAAACACAAAATATGTATTTATACAGTGTATTACACGGCCATTGATAATGCGTAGGTCGCAATAAAATTACACAAACAACGTCTAAAGTATTGTTTGAACTGTACGCACTGTTCTGTACTGTACTAAAGCAAAATATGGTGTAGTTTATCTTGCGGTATAGATTAGCGAGAGTGTCACATTTAATTCCTAGCTTGAATATTACAAGCTTTTATTACATACTTCTATAGAGTGCCCTATAATGCGCAAAAGACTCACCCCCTATTTCGCATTGTATTTGCATTGTATCTGACTTAAAGCGAATGAAAGAATACACTTCTGGCTACTCAATGTATTTCGTATTCCACACAGTTTACGTTAAGACTTACCAAACAATCACACAAAAATACCTGACCCATTAGTCTCGCTCTATTTCTCACTCTTTTTAGACACGTGAACGTTAAAGCGAGAAAAACACCTGTCCTTAGTACAAGATCTCGGTGGCAGAGGTCGTGTGGCGATTCACGACAGTTTAGTATCGAGTGGCGATGCCGTCACGGTTCGCGACCGCCCGCCGAGCGAACACCGTCGTGGGATAATGCTGAATCACAGCCACGCAGGTGTCGATGAAGCTACGCAGTACTTGTGGGTTAATCAGCAATGTTTAGCAGGTTTATAAGTATGTTGTTGGGGTTATGGTTTGATGTTGGTTGGTAAGTTAGGGGAAAAAATAAAGCGTCAAATGTAAAGGAAAGGTATGCGTTGTTATTAATTTTGATAACCTTATAGTTAATGTTGATATATGCGATACACGATCGAGAAGCTTAGCAAGTAGGGCAAAGCGCCATATGTGTCTTAAAATGTGCACG
Source organism: Cephonodes hylas (assembly GCA_030295005.1). Classification (NCBI taxonomy): domain Eukaryota; kingdom Metazoa; phylum Arthropoda; class Insecta; order Lepidoptera; family Sphingidae; genus Cephonodes; species Cephonodes hylas. Next base: position 15,719,845 of record AP025362.1, read on the forward strand.
GCAAAAACAAATCTATTACAAGGAGCAGTTGCATATTCTTTAAGGTATTCAGAAATAAATATAGTTGTAAGTATTATACTCTGATGGAAGCAATTTAAGCATGTTATGGCATTTTAATCGTGCAAAAGATGGCGCATTCATTATCCGATGTAACATAGACGCGTTCAATCTAAAGACGAGACTGGTGGCCGTTGAGCGTTGATGGACTAGCAGATGATAACTCACTCATATCGAATAAACATAATGGATTGTGTTGGTAACCGCGTTTATACAAGCGCTGTGGAGCCGCGCGCCCGCGCCGCCCGCGCGCCGCCGGTAATGCGTTTCTTGCAAAAATAATGCGAGCACACGCTAATGGTACTTAAATGATGGCAGATTTACTGTTTTATTGTCCCGCGGTGTAGCCACGGAAAAAATAATTACGTACAGTTGAGATATGTTAATACTGCGGCAAAAAGTGGAGTTAAAAGCGTATTATAGTATCATTTTGTGCGACAATTTGTGAAGATTGATAGTGAGGGGCGGCAGGCGCGCCGCGCGGGAGGAATGCCGCCCGTATTAGCGGCGCTGTGCCCTGTGTCTGTGTGTCTGTGTGTCCGTCCGCGGGGTGGACGACTGCCTCAAGGCGGATTGAGTCGTAGCTCAACGTCAACTGATGCTATCATCATTGTACTTATAAATAAATACCGCGCTACGTCGCTTTGTTTTTTATAAAAATCTACACTATTTATATGCAAATTTAAAGTACGCGCTCGTTTCTGCGAAGTTAAATTTGATTGCGCTGCGTAGTTTGCATTTAATTCGTCTTGCCTAATGGCATGTGGCGATACGGCTTAGATGGTTGGCGACGCGCTCCCAACCAACTCGCAGTATGTGCTGACTGCTGACGCGCTAATCGACATATTATCTACGAGCTTAATTGGTGATCGCATTAACTGAATACCAATAAACGAGCTGGAATGTTCTGTTTTACCTGCAACTGCGCATCATTTAGGGAAAATTTTACCAACATAGCTACAAACATACTGTTTCGTCATATGTGCCTTACGATCTAAGGGTCTGTAGTTAATTTCCAGCAACATCCGAGTTTAAAATGATACCCGAAAACAGCATAAGGCTCACTTCGTATTACTTGCGATGTGATTAGATAAATGTGGGTGCAGCAATACATTTTTGACGACCCCTTCAAAAAATAAATACGTAACTACAAGAATGTATGTCATAATTATCAGCCCTTAAAAATCGCACTAGTGGGCACGGGCCTCCTCTACAACTAAGAGGGTTTAAGCCTTAGTCCACCGCACTGGTCTAGTGCGATGTTTCCCTTACCGTTAGAGTAAGTGATAATCCACTGTGAATACACACATAACATAGTATAGGTGTACCTGGAGATTGAACCCACGACTCGGCATTTTAAAACTATACATTTGAAAGTTCCTTAGAATTTTTAACCAACCCGTACGAATTGAGAGTGGCGTAGGTACTATCAACAATTGTTTCCAGGTCATCAACACCAGTCAAAAGTCTAGCCCGACCACGTATTTTTGATGTGGAAACATTTTGAAGTCGTAAGATGCGTAAAAGATACAGTGGAACCGGTTTAGTGGCGGTAGAGACAAAAGCGTCGCACTGAATAAGCTCTCGGCGACCTTGTCAGGTTTTTATTGAGGTTGTACGGAATTGATTCATTGATAACGACAGGTTGGGAAAACATTGTGCGCGCCTATGAATTGCATTTCATTGTATGACTGAGGAATTAGGACATTATTTAAATTTATTATGGGTGTTTGTGACGCCAAAAGTCTCTTGTAGTTTCTAATACCCCCGAATCAGGACTAGTATCTTTGAGTGGGATCAGGCCTACGTATGTGACTGTAGAATGTATTTATTAATTAATAATATATTTGTTATTCAAGTACTTAAAGTAAGTCAGTACTTATAATGGGAAAGTGGAATGTTTTGCTTGTTACTTTTTTACTACATCACTGAACCGATATTGATGGATTCTTGCGCAATAACAGACGGGATGCTGGATTACAGGCTAATATTTGATCACATTTTAACGGCTAGTAAAGGAATATTCCAAATTAAATTTCTTACGCAAAAAGGTTACGTAATTTTTTGCCGGCCCGTTTCCGGCGTATCGTTGCTGTTCGCTGGGTCAACATACTTATTAACATTTTCCCACGAAAAAAATGTTATATTTATAGCAATAATGTCGAATATTATCACTTTACAATTTAATTTATATGTAATAAAAAAATTTGTCCTTAATAGTATGTTATATATGTGTGTGTTTTTATACACAGAAACTAACTATATAATTATCTCGTTTTCACAATTAAATCGAATTTTGAATTGACAAAAAAAAAGCACGTTCCGCTATTACCCAGCGTTGCAATAGTCACACCTCAATTCGAAATAAGACTTTCTCGCAAAAAGCCAGAGATTCACTGATTGCGTAACAGTCGATAATTTCTCCGCGTTGGAATGGGATGGCCAGTATATGCCTGGAGGTGCGTGCTCATTGCGTGAACAAGCAATTAAATACCGTTGAGTGCTTGCGCAACGCTTTTATCGCTTTTCGTTATTGAGCGGTGTTTTTTAATCGCCGTATGTGGACGCAGCGTTGATTGATCGTGTCTCAGCAATGTATTTTATAGCTTCTGACTGTGGCATTTAGTTTTCAGCCGATGTAAAGGTTGAAATATCAATGAGATCAACTTATTTGCCTGTATTAAAGTTAAAGCAGTGATGGCTTCGAGGTTTGGGCACGCGGTCGAGAATCTCGCCGGTCGCGGGTTCGAACCCAGGCACACACCTCTGACTTTTCGATGTTATGTGTGTATTCACATTGAATTATCACTTGCTTTGACGGTGAAGGAAAACATCGTGATGAAACCTGCACACCTAAGAGTTCTTAGAAATTTCTTAGGTGTGTAGTCCGCCAACCCGCACTAGGCCAGCGTGGTGGACTACGGCCTAAAACCCTCTCAATGGTAGAGGAGACCCGTGCTCAGCAGTGGGCGTATATGGGTTGATGAAGAAGAAGAAGAAGAAAGTTATAGTGGTAAAGTCCTGTCAAGATCGGTTCACTTATCATCAGCCCATATACGAGTACGTCCCACTGTTGAGCATGAGCATTCACGGAAGCTCCGTTACAAGAGAGAGGGTTTAGGCATTATTCCATCACGCTGGCGAAGTGCGGGTTGGCCTCAATATTTCGTAAACAATGACATGGTAAAACAATCACAATTTTAATTTCAATTTCAATTTCAATGTCAATTTGCACCATTACATACATTGAGTAAAAAAATGAAAGCAAAAATACGTCCCACGTGCTTAGGCTAGGTTTTCATAGATTTCCAATTGGGAATCTCTCAACAATCTGTGTAAGACAGTCCTGGTACCACGTTAAACCGCCGATGGTATATGAGGCAGGTAAGACAAAGCCCGGAAGACCGGCCCACAGTTTTATCGCACGGCTGGGTTGTAACGCTAAAAACAATTAAGTATGTGCCGATATCGATGTTGCAATAATTGCTAATAATTCTCGGCGGATTTATTGTCACCTTTGTGTTCTTTTAGCAATTTCTTAACGAAGCGACGCTGTTGAAGCACGCCGAGAATAATGAGGCGTTAGGCAAGTATTTATAATGGAAGTTAACTTTAGCAAAAACAAATTATTTTATACATTTACTTTAGATTTTGTAATGATTTTTTTTTTCATACAGGTACACACGTTTGAATTGTCTAATTGATGTGTTTCTATAAAGTAAATTATAACGCACCTTTATTGTGAAGGAAAAAAGCGTGAAGAAATCGGCACAGCTAAAACTTTTTAACAGTTTCCGAGGTGTTTTCCAGCGACCCGTCCTAGGTGGCCAAAGTCCTCTTAATTATTGTAAGTATACAGGTTCATGATAAATCCATCAAAGAATACATTCCAAAAAACAAAACCAACTAACTCGCAGGCTAACTTATTAATTAAATCACAAATCGCGGCGACTTCACACGTCACATAAAAAGCGGTCTATCAATTGGACATAACAGTACGGTGGGTTCCGTGCGGTGTGAAAAACTCGATGCATCCATATACGGCGTGCCGTCCTCGTGTCGGTAACGTTACGTGACAGTTTCCTCGCAATGATGGGCGGTCGCAGCCCTGCTCATCTACACTGATTTACAAACAAATAGATCTTCCGTATATAGATTCACACTTATTTTGAAACGGGAAGGAAAATGTGTATTTATTTATACATTCTTGATTCGAAACGGCACTCTTGATTAGATTTCTTAAACCTTAATTAAGTAGCTTTTAGATTTGTCTCAATTTACCAATCAAACCAATAAAAAGTAATATTGCCTTAAACATCTATAGTTACGTCTATCTCTTCATCAAACTGGGATAAGAGGTTTAGCAAGTTTTAGATGTAGAAATCTTTGGAAACTTCTAATTACAAAAATAAAAAAGTTGTCAAAATAATATGGACAAATGACGATGGTATTCACAAATATTATTTTGTGTTTGACTATCATTTTGTACAGGCATTAGTATCTATACCTTCAGAGCTTTCTTAGCAGTCGACTTCTGAAAAAATAATGAAAATATCTGTTAGTACATTCAATATAATTACAACAGGTACTACTATTATTACGATTTAAATGGCGTCGTCATAGATAATAAACAGATAAAGAGAAACTAGCCAATTAAACGATACAAAACTTACGCAACATATAATTGATTGGAATTAGTAAAAGTTGTACTTCCCGCCGGAGATTAAATATGTAATTATCTAGATTTAATGAGACTTAATTGATATTGTTACATACATTAATCGTGTTAAAGATTTTGCTATCAACATTCGGTTTGTAGGCTTAATAATGCTTTTCACTTCCTCTCCTTTCTATTTGGATGTAATAGTTACATTTGTTTGCTTTTTGCAATAAAACAAAAGTACTAGAACTCGATTACAATATACAGTTAACACGAGGTAATTATTAGTATTACAGGGAGTGCCGATGACTTAAGACTTGGCTCATAAATAAACATATACGAATAGGTACATACAGGGTGTATTTAGACCGTGATCGAAAACTGAGGCAGTTTATAGCGAGGGTGATTACAAACCCAGTGGCGATATTAAAAATCCCGAAAAAATAAAAATTTTGACGTTTTCCATACAACCATCGGTGTTATAAGTATGTGGTTTGTATGGAAAACCTCAAAAATTTTATTTTTTGTCGGGATTTTCTTTAATGCTAAGGGGTTTGTAATCACTATCAGTATTACCTGCCTCAGTTTTCGATCACGGTCTAAATACACCCTGTATATGTCCTACTGTAGTTTACGAAACATCCTCCTTCACTACTAGATTTAGACCTTAATCCTCAACGCCGGACTAATGGTGCAATATTGACATACCCGAGACCTTGGTGACTAGATACCAGCTAACGAAACGAACGGAAAAACCCTCGCACCGAGACGAATATTGGTGTCATTTGGAGCTTTCCGAAAAATCTCTAGTACTTTGTGATACCCACGACACTATGTATACGACTATTTGATAGATATATAGATAACACTTTATATATATGTTTGGTATATAACTAAACATATTAAAAACAAACTAACGCTAACCATACCAGGCCATCATAAAAGCCCCCCAACCGATAATGAAGGTAAGATATCACATAATTATTTTAATTATTTTAAGTCCTAACGAGTGTGAATGTTTGCCATGAATTACGAAGCGGTATTGCCATGTGTGCTGCATTAACATGCACGGCATGCGCTGTACCATACAAACAGCGAGTAATTTGGCCAAGGCGATCCGCACGCCATGAGCACGCTCCTCGGTTCATTCATGCCTACGTCATCTCAACTCGAGATTCTCGAGCACGGGTGAGGGTTGATGGAGTTGAAGTTTTTAATTAGGAATAATATTGAGATGAAATGTCGTCATGTATAAAAAGGAAAGTAAAAGTTAAACGAATTTTTGTTGCTCAATCAGAATTAATTAAATAATTGGTTTATAATAAGGTTATAATGTTAAAGTTACCCATAATATTAGCAGATATGTCAAAACAATTACAGACTAATTACAGGATTAGAAAAGAAAACTGCATGAGAGTCACACAATTAAATATGAGCCTTCAGCCACAGTAGGCGAAACCTGGACATTGATATGCCTGCCTATCGCTTCTGTTCGCTATGCGTTTGAAGTGTCTCACTATAAATTCTCGGGTAATGAATAATTGAATTAGAAAAAAGTCAGCACTATACAGTTTGATACAATACGAAACATATTCTCGGCAACCTTTACACCTTCAGATATACGTGAGAGAGTGTCAATACAAAAACGTATTATCCATAACATCTAAATAGAAGTGATGCGTATGAAGACATTATCAGGTCCTTACCCCCGTCGACACGCATTACAATGTTTTGCGCAGAACAGCGATGGACCCCGGAAACGCTGCCTTAACGCCCCGTGCCTCTTCCCACGGCCACACCATGTTTCGACCACACAATTACACTCATTGGAATATGGGTAATTAGTTTTTGTTTCTTGTCTCCAACTGCTGGTAAGCCTCAAGAGTTACTGAAGATTGTAAGGGAAAGCTATAGCTTATGGGGTTGAGTTAATAAGTTATATCTTATGTAACCATGCAATGATAATATATTTCGCTTCATAAGATTCTATTAATTATCACTGTACTTACAATCAAGGATACTGTTATCCTCATAATATAGTCACTAAGAAATTATTTCCAACGGAATCTATCAGGTTAATGAATCATATAAAATTATTACGATTTACCTATTGAAGACTAAAGGCATACTGAGAACTTTATTTGTTGGTTATGATAGACATTATCAAACACTGTAATACAAAATCTCTAGACCACCGTAACAGAAGATGTTATCTAAGCCAAGACTGTATGAATGAGGAACATCTGAATGATAATGCTTTACAAGCAAGCTCAATACCCAGGCCACGCTGTGAATAATCCAGATGATTACCGGTGAATTACCACGCTGACTCCACGCATTCCTACAGTGTGAACTGTGCAGGAACCAGACATTATGACAATTTCATAACCGCCGTGGGAACCGAGCCTCCAAATGGTAGGAAAAAATTGATTGCACCGACTTAATGCAAGGTTACGCGTCTATTGCGCTCGCCTTTATTTTGGTGAGAATTAAATGTTTCTTCTCGGTGTTACGAAAGTGCTGTCGATGTAAGCGTTACATTATGTGCTTGTAACCGTGAGATCTCAGATTTAGTGAATTCAGTTACAATATACCTAAATTTCAAAATTGAGCGTACAACGAATGTATCTTTTTAGTAATTCGACAATAATCTTATATTGTTTACATTATTACGTATTTATTAATTAAATAAGGTTGTACTATTTAATTCAAGAAGTGGGATAAAATATAAATTGGGATTTAGATCCCAATTTTTATGTATCTTCTTCAATTTTTAATAAAAATAAACGCAATACGATTAAACTATTAGCGACACTCACAGTTTGCAACGTAAATAAACGCACAGATTGAGATCGAAGACGCGAAATGAAATATTGGTGCGATACGCGCCTCAAGTCATGTATCTTAGTCATAACAAAAGTGGTTTCATTATTGTCCCTCAGAAAAGGCGGGTGAGGGTTTAAAACGGCCCATCAGCCATCAGATAGGTGCGGTATGCAAATATTTATTGAAAGGGAACATCGTAAAACAACATCTGAGCCGATAGCCGCCGCAGAGCCCACACCGCCCGTGGACCACTTTCGCACAATGTGCTTAATCGCGATGTTGCGCCGTGCATAAATTAACCCTTCGTAGCCCAAGATCATAAAAAATTATAATACTTTGATATATGATAGGCTTGAACAAATAAAAAAACACGTTTTTCGTGGAAATTCAAAAATATTTTTTATTCCGTATGTATTGGATCTTTTAGGGTTTGTAACATTACTGTCACATTGGGTTAAAATGGATGAAAATGTTTTAACGTAGTATGGAAGGATCTAACAGATTTATTTTGTTTTTTGTAACAACTACTATTCCGAACTTTTTAAAAATTGTTTGTGCTACATCAGGACATCGAAGAAACTTGGGCCAAATGATTTTCCAACCTAATTCGGTCAGTAGCCAATTTGATACTGCCCTACCGTCAATGGGGGGACATGTTGCGCCGGACTCTTGTGATTTTGGCTTGTATTTCATTTTCAATTAATCATCGCTGTTGGACATTAGGATTCAAGGATAGCTTACATAAAGTCTCCAATTTCAAGTTGAAAATCTGCTGAAGACATTTGTTTGTCATTGCATAGTTTAGTCTGCGTTACTCTCACATACATCAGCCAAGAACTGGCCATGGTTAGGTCTAATAATTGGTAAAACATCCAAACCTGGCATCTTTTAATTCGTGTCATAATACTATAAGTTCCCATAATCCTGTTTATAAAATCTACACCTCCAATATACCCATTACATTCTTCGACGATATGAGACCAATCAATGTTGATGTACTTCTATTGGCCTTATCGTAACGACTTGGACCTTCGACCACTCACCAGCAAAAGTTGAGAGAAGCGTGACAAGTTTGTTGTCTTTTCATATATATTTTGAAACATCAATTGCGTCCATATTTGCTACGTAATCAACAGAAAATCTACATTACTTTTTATTACATCCTCGTCAGGGGGTAGTTTGGAATCTGGAACGAGATTATTCCGTACGGTCCCAGGACTCCCCAAGTCCAAGATATATCCACTTCTGCTAAGTACTCCAGTAAAGTTTCAAGCCACGGAAGTAAAGTAATTATCCAAATATCGTTGTTATTTCTGATGTCTGGGGTATGCCCGAGTCATTTTAAATACGACGTTTCAAGATGCTCCTTTTTTATTCTACCAGGAGCAAAACTCTTTCAGTTCCTGTTTCAGGTTCAATATTATAGACGAAACTTGAAACTACGCTCAGTACATAAAACTTTCAACGCAAATTGTGTTTTTTTTTTGGCATATATCTATTCAAATTGTCTCTTCTCTTAGTGGAGCAAATCTATTCATCTACACAAAGGTATACCTCGAATAGAACTCCACTAGAAGTTCTATTTAAGGCTTATATTATAGATCTAATTTTTGTGTAAATACTACCCCTATCTTAAAAAATAGGAGAAAAAATTCATCAATATATGGATATACATTAGTTGTATTTTTTATGACATTGTCACTCAATGTGACAGAAATGTAACAAACCTAAAAAGTAACTTTTTACATATAAAAAATCAAAAGTATGAATTGGTAACGATATATAAACCAAATTATTTACTTACCTACGGGTATCAACGAAAATTATACAATTTTATATACTTTTAGTATTTTTTTATAAATTTTAAACTTTTGGCAAGTTCAAACATGGCATTTTCATCAAAACACGAAATTCAAAGCCAAAAAGGGAGCAAGTTACGCTACCTATGATTTATATTTGATGCTAAAATGTTCGGTGTGTTATTTAAGAATATATTGATATTGATTTGACAAATCTTAAATGTTTAGTTTAAATTTTATAGAGACTTTTTGGGTTTGTTACAGAAATGTCACCAGGGGCTATAAAGGGTTAATGTACAGCCTTTTGTTAAATGTCTAGGTTAGATTTGATACAGGTTAGTTGCAGCAAGCTTAGAATACCGAAGGAATAAGTGACAAATCGTCCTATAACTGTTTAGCAATTTACTTACTATATAACTGTTGTAATATGGTAAATTTAATAATCTTATTAATGTTCAAATGATACAACTAGCGCCATCTAGTACTTATTAAGAAGCGTCACGCGTAAATGTCAATATTTTATAATCTGTGATTGTTCCTTCCTTCCGCTTCCTGTTCTTGCAAAACGCCCTTGTGAAAATGTGCTCCTAAAATAAATCTACGTTATATACATCAATCTTTTATTCAAATCAACCAACCACTTTAACATGGTAGCAGACCAGTGGTTGCGTTGTGTTTCAAGATAAAGTTGTGTGAAAAGTGCAAAAATACGAAGTCCAAATCAAAATCCGAATGAGGTTACGTACCAAGTTAAAAAAGCAAAAAGTTAAGTTATAAACATAAATATGGCAAGGCAAGAAAGGTTGAAGACATAATGATTCCTATTTTTGATGGGGCAAATTATTTGAGTTGGAAGTTAAGGTTAGTAACTTTGTTAGAATATAAGGAATGTCACGAGCCCGCCATTGGAATGATGCCGGTAAAATATGGTAGTGCGGAAACAGAATGGAAGAAATTGGATTTAAAAGCGAGAACTATTATTATGAGTGCTATCTCGGATAGACTACTAGAATACATCACTGAATGCAAGACAGCTTTTGACATGTTACAAAAGTTCGACAAAATGTATACAACTCAATCAACGTCTCTCCAAATTATATGTCGAGGAAAAGTGGAAGCGATAAAGTTAAATAACTACAATACAGTAGAGGAATTCTTCGTTGATTTTGAAAAATCCATAAACGAATTCAAATCAGCCGGAGGTAAAATTGATGAACCTGAAAAATTAAGATACTTGCTCAGAGCCCTACCACCAAGTTATAGTTACATAGGAGACTTCTTGGACGTGATTCCTGAAGAACAAAGGACGGTGGACTACTTACATTCTAAAATAAAGGAGAAAAATATGACTATGTGCGATGACAAGAAAAATAATGTGAGTACATTTGCAACCAACGCCACAAGAGCACAATGCTTTATTTGTGGGAAGACTGGCCATCTCAAGAAGGACTGTTGGCACGGTCAGAGAAATAATCAAGGACAAAACAACTTTCGAGGAAGTTACCAGTCATTTAGTCGGTCTCAGCGAGGACAACAGAGAGGTTTCAACAGAGGTCACAGCCGAGGCAGAGGTCAAGCTCAATCATCTAATAACCATCCTAGAGGTGAATCTTCAAGTAATTATCCCTCCGTGTCATGGACAGCTGAAGTATGTAAACCAGAAGTAAATCAGGTATCGGGATGTTCTAAAAAGGTAAAATATAATAATAATAGTTGTGTAATTAATTGGCTTTTAGATAGTGGGTGTACTGACCATCTTATAAATGATGATACATATTTTTATAACTATGAAGATTTGAAAGTTTCAGTTGATGTAAAATTACCAGATGGAAACACCTTGAAAGCAACCAAAGTGGGTACTGTAAAAATGTATTTCAAAAACTATTATAATATAAAGTATGTGGATTTAAAAAATGTCTATTATGTTGAAGGAATAAGGCAAAATTTGTTAAGTTTTTCAAAGATAACTAAAAGTTGTACAATAGTAGCTAAAAATGAAAGTGCCAAAATATATAATGAGTCTAGAGAGTTAATAGTTGTTGCTCATAAAATAAATAATTTGTATTGCTTAGAAGGTTATGCCTTAATAAATAAAGTATATGCACATTCTGTTAAGTTAACCCAGAAAGAAAAATGGCATAGGGCACTTGGTCATGTGAATTTCCAATACTTAAATAAGTTAATCAATAATAAATTAGTGGACGGTTTGCCAGATAAAATTGAAAGCCAAGAAATGAAATGTTCAAATTGTATTCAAAGTAAAATGACTAATGTACCTTTTGAAAATAATAGAAAAAAGACTACTGAGATTTTAGAAATAATTCATACTGATTTGAATGGCCCACATAACACAACTGGTTATGGTGGAGAAAAATACTTTTTAACCTTTATCGATGATTATAGTAAATGTACCATGATATTTTGTATTAAGAGTAAAGCTGAAACTGCGAAGTGTTTTATAGAGTTTATAAATTTAGTAGAAAATAAATTTAATAAAAGTGTCAAGAAGATTCAGTGTGACAATGGCAAAGAGTATCTAAATAAGGATATTTATAATTTTATAAGGCATAAGGGTATAAAGTTGTTACCATGTCCCCCCTACGTTCATGAGTTAAATGGAGTAGCGGAGAGATATAATAGATCTGTTATGGATATAGGTAGGTGTTTAATGAGAGAAGCTAAAATACATAGGAGCTTCTGGCCTGAAGTAGTAAAAACAGCAGCTTATTTAAAGAATCGTACTATTGCAAATACAGTTGAAAATAAAACTCCTTACGAGATATTTTTTGGGGTAAAACCGAATGTAGAGCATATAAAAATTTATGGAAGTAGAGTCTTTGTTAGAGTTCCGGAAGTGTTAAGAAAAAGTAAATGGGATGATAAAGCACAACAAGGGATTTTAGTGGGTTATAATGAAAATAGTTACAGAGTTTTGTTAAATAACAGAATAATTAATGCAAGACATGTACAGGTAATTGAAGAAAATACTCAGTTAATTTGTTTGGAAAAACTAGATAATCAAAATAATAAAGATTTGGAAAATGATACTGACACTTTAAATGTTTCAAATGAAGAGGTTAAAAATGAATATGAAAGTGATGAAAATTTTGTAGATACAGATGAGACTTATACTAGTAGTAATGCAATTAAAGATCTTGTAAATGATGATAATGTAAATGATAATAAAGAAAAAGATGTATTAGTAAAATCACAGAAAAGAAAGAGAACTCCAATTTCTAGGTATGGTAATCCAGTTTCACATTTCATTTATGTAAACCATATTGATGCAAATCTACCAAATTCATTTGAGGAGGCGATGAATTCCAATGATAGTAAACAATGGCAAATGGCCATGGATACTGAAATAAATAGTTTAAATAAAAATAATACTTGGCAAATTGTAGAAAAGCCAAAAGATAAAAAGGTAATTGATGTTAAATGGGTTTTTAAAAGGAAAAACAATAATGTATATAAGGCTAGATTAGTTGTGAGAGGGTTTCAGCAAAAAGTTTTTAATGAAAATGCTTACTCACCTGTAGAAAAATGCAAACTTTGAAAATTTTATTGTCATACAGTTGTAAAAATAACTTATTTGTAGAGCAAATGGATGTTGAAACAGCATTTTTAAATGGTTATGTAAAGTCAGAAGTTTATGTAAATCAACCAGAAGGTTATGAAACAGGAGACAACAAAGTTTACAAATTGCATAAGGCTCTTTATGGTCTAAAAGAAAGTCCTAGAGTCTGGTATGATTGTTTTGATAAATTTATAAAAACTTTGAATTTTGTTAGAAGTAATTATGATTACTGTTTGTATGTTAATAGAGCAAGCAAAGATCCAATATATATATTAATATTTGTTGATGACTTTTTAATATGTTGTAAAGATAAAAATAAAATAAAAGAGGTAAAAACAAGTTTAATGAAAAGATTTGCAATGAAAGATTTAGGAAAAATCAAAAGCTATGTTGGGATTGATATTGTTAAAATTGATACAAAATGTAACCTAGCAGACATGTTGACTAAGAGTCTAGATAAGGCAACATTTTTGAAAAACCGAATGGAATTAAAATTAATTTAGAGTTTCTAGAGTTCATATTATAATTTTAAAGTACTTTGTAATATTGTTAATGTAATGCTGTAAAATGTTAAGATTATAAATTTAAGGAGGCGTGTTGTAATATGGTAAATTTAATAATCTTATTAATGTTCAAATGATACAACTAGCGCCATCTAGTACTTATTAAGAAGCGTCACGCGTAAATGTCAATATTTTATAATCTGTGATTGTTCCTTCCTTCCGCTTCCTGTTCTTGCAAAACGCCCTTGTGAAAATGTGCTCCTAAAATAAATCTACGTTATATACATCAATCTTTTATTCAAATCAACCAACCACTTTAACAATAACATCAAGTATTATCCTTAAATAACAAATAGGGCTATTTGATAAAATGGAATTAGAAAAATGTTTTATCTGTATAGAATTTTACATAATTTGCTACGTTCGATGATACTACAATTGTAAATGTAATAACAATTTTGGACCACTAAGCTATCAACTCTGCTGATTCAATAATATCGCAACTGGATGCTTCAATTCTTAACTTACTCGTCGATGGATTGATCAGGCATAAAGTCATTTAGTTTTTGCCATGCCATAATGGAAAGCAGATAAATATCCGTTCAATGGAGTTGTAATGATGGTATTACGTAATAAGTAATTTCTCTGAAGCATGGCACATATGCCAAATAAACAAAAAGGTTGCTTATGTAACGCAATGGTAAATATCTTGAGCCACTCCCCGTGTCATTATTTGTTCGCATAATATATTCCAAGGCTTTTTCCTATACGCTTTATGGCGTAATTGCTGCAAACAAGCATTCGATTTGTGTTATTGTATTCAGGTTAAGATGGTTATAAGCTATAAAGCAGTTGTAAATATTTTTAATATTTTTTCCCAGATTGTTTTAAATCCTACAAATTGTGGAACGTCAAGTAATTTTGCGCAATTTTTTCTATCAGGCTTTCCTTTTTTAAGTTAAATTAAAACACTACTTTTTGAAATTCGAAGAAACAATATTTGATAAATTTCCTTAGTAAGATGAGCTTGATGACAGATTTAAAATTTTCATTCATACATTATCAAGCACGCAACCGATATACAAATATATTTCTCCTCACAGCCAAACCTTAATATTAGCCATTTTTCAAAACGTACACCATTAAAAACGGCACGCGACAGGATCGATGGTGTCGCGGAGTGGGCGGCTAACATAGCAGTTTGACGTATTAATATGTCGCCGTTATGATAATAAACTCGTCTAGGCCGCGTCCCGTCGCACATCTTTAGCAAGTCTTTTGTTCCCTTTTATTCACGCCTGCTAATAGCTTTAAGTAGTGATGGCCTTGAGGTCTAAGCGCTGGTCGAGAATCTCGGAGATCGCGGGTTCCAATACTAGGAAGGCAAGTCTGACTTTTCCATGTTGGTTCTGTAGACCACAATGTACTATCATCAGTTATTTTAAGCGTAAAGGAAAACATTGTGATAAAACCTGCGCACCTAAAAGTTTTAAGGAACTTCTTAGGTGTGTAATCCCCCAGACCGCAGTACTACTATCGTTTTTCGACGCGTTGCGTAAAAATGTCTAACTTATTGCTGTTTTTGGAGCACATGAAACCTTAAATCTATGCTGGTACTGATTACTTTCCTTATCCGTATCTTAGCACAAATCAATATATTTTTTTTGCATTTTTTTTATTTAAACATGCAATTGGCCGCTATCATACGGATACGGTTGCAATATCCTTTGCGCGGATATCGAAGTCATCGACTCAGAAATCAACAGCAATATTTACATTTCAAATTTGGTAACATGGGAACTAGACCTTTTGGTTCTGTTTCTGAGTATTTATGATAAGCAGACGGCCTCCGTTAATATTCATAGTTAAGTCTTTTCCCATTTTATATACGAAAGCTGGGTTAGCCAAATTAGCGCATTTTCAACTAGAAAAAGTCATGACATAAACACTCAATTTGTAGAAGCAGAGCAGACATCAATATTATCATCATAATGTCCCACTGCTGAACACTGGCTTACACTACCTCTAAGAGGGTTTAGGTCTAAGACAACCATGTCCTAGTTGGCGGACTATAGAGATAAAAGAATTTAAGCCGGTTTTATTTACCGTTAAAGTATGTGATCAACAATTATGAATAGAAACATTACTTCGAAAAATCAGAAATGTGTATCTGAGCTTCGAACCTTCGAACCCATTAATAATTTTATTTTATCACTACATAGTATAAAACAAAGTCGCTTTCTCTGTCCCTATGTCCCTTTGTATGCTTAAATCTTTGAAACTACGCAACGGATTTTGATGCGGTTTTTTTTAATAGATAGAATGATTGAAGAGGAAGGTTTATATGTATGATAACATCCATTAAATATCAGCATTGCTCCCGTGCGAAGCCGGGGCGGGTCGCTAGTGAAGATATAAATAATATTTGAAAAAAAAAACATATTTAATGACTTCCTCCCATAAATCACGATAGAATCTTTTACACTGTAAACCAACAGTCGTCAGCCCCGACAAAACGACACATGCATTTTTATTCATAATTATTCCTCGGCGTGATTACACGAGCATACCAGCACGTCATAATTGTGGCAACTTTTAAAATAATACGTTTAAATAGAACGGTGGACAATTATGACGAAATGTCACCACGCTCGCATCTGTTCCCGCCGTTTGTGGGAACCCGCCTTAATGAGAGCGGGAATTAAAAGTTAATCTCTTTTTAATCTGTGACCGTGAATTAAACATGTCTACTTGTAATGACACGAGAGGTTTTTAATGTTAATTTACACGAAATATGACTTGCGTGTGTTTGTTTCTTTTTGTCGTGTGTATGAAGAGAAAATAGATACTAAGTATGTAGGTATATCTTTGTTTTTTCGTTTAGTCATTTGTTTCCAAACGTTTTAAGACTATTTTTCTAAACTATTTTTTGGCCAATCTCAGTTTGTTTTATTCTTTAAGATATAATTTTAACACAATTATGCAGACTAAGTCTAAAATTACAGATTATTTATTTGTCATTCTAATGTGCTAACGGCCGAATACTGAAACGCTACTTAATTCTAAGTCGATAAAGACCGACTAAAATAAGACGGGATTAGACGTTTAAATTGCGTTTCAGCATTCGGCCATAGGTAAAGCTAATAAAGTTGAATTGAAAATTCATAAAGTTGATTCGAACTCTTCCAAACCATAATAAATGTTTTGCAGTTGTCTTGCTATGTACTCTTTCTAGATCCTCGTGCTATTCTAATTTCGCAGCAATACTTAATAATGAATACTTTTCCACTCGTATTCATAGACAAACTCCAGACCATAATGCAACGTATTCAAATGCATTGAAACAAAATCTCACGCTCAACTAGCCGAGTGACGAAACTGGGCAATGCTAAGTATCTACGTGGCATTGATAGTGTTTGCCGGCAATAAATTTTTATGTACTGAGCCATTAAACCGTTTACCTATAGCTATGTGGTGAAGGAAGGTAACATTTATGAATATGAAGCTACCGCATGTTGAACCTAAGAGGCGATAAGATATAAGAGGAATCATCGCGGCTTTTGCGGGTTTAAATACAAGGAACAATCGTAAGATAAAAAATATTATATATACCTACAATGTCAAGAATATAGGCTATATTGGGCCTTCTATACACTATCTGACATGCATTTTATAAATTCTAGGAAGATAACATGAGACAGAAACTCATATCAATGTTAGTGATACAAATATTTTTGACACCACCATTTGTTTTGGTGGAAAACCTTATACTGGTCTCTAAAAATGTTGACTTACATCTGAATCCTGCATCAGTATCTCTAGTTCCAGAACTTGTACATGTGTTTAGTAGTTTCTTAGAATAAAACTGAATTAATGACTTTTTAGCGGAGGGCGAGTAATGAAACATATTTTGACGTCATCAACTCAGTTTTGCTGTATCGGCACCGACGTAAGCAAAACTTGCTTATTTTACTTACTAATATTTTTGCATGGTATGTATTGTGACAATACAACAAAGAATACTTCAATTGTAACTTAGAATCTCCAAAAAACCTAAACATCAATTCAAATTAACAGACAAATTCCTGAATCGATATTTTGATAGCAGGATTTCGCAATGCTATAATAGAAACAAGCAAATTTGTTTCATCACCTGTAATTAACCATCTTAGACATCTTAAACGTCTTTCGAAAAGGAACTTCATAACTGCTTTGACCAATAAGGTAGAACTCGCTAATGAGTAGGTACTTAATTCTGACTGCACCCATTAAATTTGTCATCAAGCGCAAGCGCAATCACTTTTCCGTTTTAATGATGATGAATAGAAGATGTATATGTAACACCTACATTTCATTATGTCCCACCATACTTCTACTCTTCGAAAGTGTATTATGATGCACATATCCCAGTCATTTTAAAACGTAAACAAGTGTAAGTAAACTTGAACTGCAAAAAACTTGTATCATACATCTTTATGGAACAAGGAAGTGAAGATTCCACATTCCATGAGGACGTATAACCAGCAATTATCTCGTTGATAACACACCGTGGGCCAAAAAACACCACGCTTGATTGACCACGCTCGTACAGTTACTGCGATTCAATTTTCTCCGCGCACACACACAATAAAAATCATCTCCTTACGAACCATAATTAAAACGTTCTATAATTTTCACACAAAAGATCTGAAATACATAATTCACTCCAGTAATTGCTGCTCAATAATCCTCGGCCGGAGCAAACACATTTTATAGCAGCGAAATGTAGGTTTTATTATCAGGGGAAGTAAGTCGATTTTAACAGTGACAAATTTAAAAAGAATTATTTACATGACCATGATGACAACGCAATTGCATGTGATTAAAAATTACACATAAAAGAGCTGATATTGACCAGAGTAAGTTGAGCTTTCATTATATAATTACTAGTATCGAAAGTGAGGTATTTTGATTAGCCGCTGGGTTGTGTGGTGGCTGGCCGCGGCCGCACGGACAGACAATACACGATGAGTGGACATGAGAGTGTGAGGTCATTATTAACACTTCTCGGTGCAATCAAGCGTAATAATAGATATTTTGTATTTCTCTTTTGGTTCTGAATGAAATGTAATCAATTGTACACATGTTTATTGATTGTCGGTGTGGGAAAGCTCCCACCGCCAACATTGATGGTTCAACGTCCAAATAATACCGAGCTGGTATAATGCTGAGTTTCATGACAAAAAGTTTTGAGTCACAAATGTATTATGATGTATTTTTCGCAACATTTATCAATTCCGTCTGCATTGACAGAATGTATTTTTTCTAATCTACACCCTGCCGCTCAACTGTTTGCACATTTTTTTTAAACCATGTTTAGAGTTGTTATGTCCTCTACTAGAACAAAATACATATTTTCGTCAATTGCAATTACATTGTTAAAACTAGCACAAAAATGTTTGGCATTGGACACCAGGCTCAGTTTACCTAATATTAGCTTTGCTACACAAGTTACTCCATATCCTTTCACAGTAACCCATGAAAATTAGATGATTTGGTTGCAAGAAAAGTTAGCCTGTACAAAACATGGGTATAAAAAATTCGCACAAAGCACTATGCCACACGCATCGAGTGATGTGTGGCGGTGGCCGTGGCCCAGGCCAGCCTCGGTCCGGTGTGGCCTGTGGTCTTTTTGCGCCCTGCCCGCTGCCGCCAGCCTGTCAGAAACAATGGGCGCAATCTAACATCTCCCATATTGTCTACCAAACGCTCTAATAGCTAGCCACTGATGCCACGAGAAGTGTTCGTGGATGTGGTATAATGGTGCTGGTTCGATTGTAGTTGTGTTAAATGGTGACAAAATGTAATAGCGATGTTTATGTTACGAACAACACGGTACTTTTGTGTCGACTGATTAGATATTAATAATTCGGACTGTATCTTTAACAAGTTCATATTTTATTGTTTCAGTACATTTACTTAATATAAAGATGCTTTTAAACAAATTTTGTTAATGCTATTCCTTTCTATAATATTAGTTTATATTTCATTAATGATAATTACAAAAATATCATAATAGATAGAAATAAAATTAGATTTGAAATGTCAGCTTCGCAATTTTAATAATGTTGCGAGAAATTAATTATCTTTATTCTTCTTTATTGATATTGGATTTTTACTGATTGCACTATAAGATTATAATTTAATTGATAGAGAAAGCATTTTTTTAATATAAAATCATTTGAGTAATACTCGATCTTTATAAAATATGGAAATCTTAAGATACCTGACATCCCAGGTAAGCCGAGTTTTGTATTACTCAACGTAAGCTTCATCATTAGCTACTGCTGGGCACGGGCCTCTTTGACTATCGAAAAGGTTTAGGCCTTAGTCCACCGTGCTGGCCTAGTGCGAATGTTACGTGACATAGGTTTACAAGATCTTTATCACTTTCAATATAGCACTTGTCAGAAGTCGTTAGCGATAATTATATTTGGCGAGTTTGATTTTAGAGTTAAAAGTGGCCATGACGATCGTGTCCTCTCCAACCTAGAGCAAGTTTCCTCGCTCGTTGTGAGTGTTGGGGGGCGGCGGCCGCGGCGGCGGGGGGCGCAGGCTCGGCGGTGCAGCGGTCGCGCCCGCGGCTGCTCTCTCGCATTGTTCCCGGTGCGAGCCCTCGCCCATTGTTCAATTTTTCACCACTTCGCCACTTTGCTAATGGCGCATTCAACTTGCGTGCACCATTATGCAATTATGTTCGCGTGTATTTTCTAAACTTAAGTTTATTAGATGAGGTTTGTGTTGGCCGCGTGCTGTCCAACGTTCGAGACAACCACGTTACGGTCGTAAAACAATATATTTAATTTTTCAATAATTCAAATTATTTAAAATCAATTGCCTTCGAAAAGTGCGAAACGTATCAAATGAAAAATAATCAGGATGTCTGCCCAGCGTCGGAACATAAGTATAAATATCCAATCGAAATTGCTAAACAATGGTATATAAAATATGCACAAAAAAGTAATTTATTAATACACAACACATCATTATTACCCAAAACATCAAGATAATTAACTAGTCACAAAATATAAAACTACAGCAAACTAACAGAAAAATACACCTACAAACATTACCTTCATTACTTACACCCATTCTAACATAAACTAATGGCATATAAACGGAGGTAGAACCGAGAAACATAAGCTTTACAAAGTAGAAGAGCAGAACAAATTAATACAAATATAAGGCGGGCATTTCTCGCGGCGGTATCGGCAGATGTTCACAAAGTGGGCATGCGTCAGGGCGGGGGCAGGACACGTCCGAACGCTCGGGACACGGGACTCCGTGCCCGCCACGGACAGGTGCGAGTGATCAATTAACAGGGATCGATAGCCGAGATTACCGAGTGCGCGTGCGCAACCACGACACAGCGCACGCACAGGAGATCGCGATTCGTGAGTATGGTGGCATTTCATCATCAGCACGTATATGTCCTAATACACAGGCCTATGTCACTCACTCACTCTATCACTGAGAGGGTTTAGGCCCTACTCCACTACGCTTTAAACATACTATTATTAGTCTTTACCGTGGTGATAATTGCATCGTTAGTTCAAAATTTGTACGAAAATACTGTAATTTCAAGTTTTCCGGCTATTTTTAAATCCATTAACGTGAAATCTGATCGCTGTTTGATAATTGAATTTTACAGGAAATAACATAATTGTGAAAAAAGGGATGTTTCGAAATTGAAACAGTAATGTATGACTGTCGGTAAAATACCTCCATTTAAGTGGGAGAGCCAGTATCACTTAAAAAATATCGCCTGAGGCTCCACCTAATCCAAATCGCTATGAGTTCACAACTCGCAACGTTTTCAAACATTAAAGTTATTCAGAAGTGTCCACGTCATCCGATAGTGGAGTGGCAGAGATGGCACTCGCAGATAAAGGCCGATACGCGATGACTTCGAACACGGTAAAAAGCGCAAAAAGCATACGCGCGCTTACAAATCCATTAGATACCGCCGCCGAGCGCTCGCGCACAACACATTCCAGCCGCTGCAGCGCTTCACGTGAAACTGAGCCAATTAATTGACATTGATAACTGAGCCGAAAGCGCTTGCAAAATAACATAATTAAACCGCAGGCCGGCATGCGAATTCCGCGGCGCGTGCGCTGTTCCCTTTTTTAACTTCAAGATTCCCCTTTCATAACATATGAATAAAGTATTCTTGTACTGGAGTGCAGTTGGTACGTTATACGTCAAGATACAATCAATAGAGGGCTATAATGTTGTATCAACTTAAACAAACTTTTTTGATAAGTAAATTTGTGACCTTAAAAATACTTAGTATAGCATTGTAGATTATACATAATAGCGTTCGTCAGATTAGACCTTGGATCCGGCACCAAATATTATTTATCAGTCTGCACCCGAAGACCCTGGTACCACTGCTCGGTAATGTAATTCTTAGTCAATTAAAATAAAACATATCGTTTTACACTCATTAGCACCAGCACGCGATTGACAGGTATTTTGTAAACCAGAATCATGTCGAAATGCGTTAGAACTATGTAAATGGCTACACTGAATTGGTAATAACCGAGAAAGTGTCGTCAAATTGTTAATTATGTTTATATATTCGTGGAATATTGCGTTGCGTCACTAATATAACGATAGATATAAACGTCGTCTTGAGATTTAGAACACAGTTTTCAAATTAATGTGCGTTCCCCGATTTTGAAAAAGAGGACTAATAGTGATATGCATAAATAATTATAAAATGATTATATTAAAGAAATTTCGAACTGACAAAAAACAATATCAATTATTATCAATATCGATAAAATTAAGCAGAATTTTTTCAAATGGATTTTTCTCAATATATAACTGAGGTCAGTGAACTACATACGTCATAATTACACGGTACTCTAATCTTACAAAAAAAAAAAAGTTTATTACCGACTGGAAAACCCATCTACATAAGTACGACTACGCTAATTTACAGCAAACAAAATCCATATGTAAAAGTCAGGATACGGCCCAAGAACCCATATAAGTGAAAGAATTTAGTGCTTACGCACATACACGCGGAAACTGAACTTGCATACCGGTGGGTGATGCAAAGACGACAGTTACCGCTGCTTCACACGGCCCTAATGCTCCCACATGTCACAGCCGCAAACGCAACGAACATCACGCATATAAATTTATCTGCAATCTAGATTCTTTCTTGCTCGTGTTATGAAGCCTTTGTTATGTTAAATAAGTACTGCGTTATAAAAGACGTCTTGTGTCGTGAGACACGCAATGGTTTGTACTTATGTATAAGAGGTAAGACCCTCTAGGCGATAGGTATATTCGGATAGCACCTTCGATAAAAACTTTCTTATTATCTCTGCCGGGGTTTGTTGATATGTGTTTGATACGGGTTAGAAAGTAATATTATTGATAATTCTATCATAGTTCAATTCCCTTGAGTCGCCTTTGTATTTAGACTGACTGGTCCTTAATTAGCTGTCATTTTGAGTTTAAATGTTGTTACTAAATTCCTGTTTTGTTGAATATTTTGACATAAATCAGCGTATACGAAAAGCGATTTAACATACCTCTATCAGACACCGCCGTATGATCCCGTAGGTGTCTCGTACAAATTCGCCAGATGTACCTGTCGGATTAAACATAGAAATTAAAACAAATGGAAATATAATGATAACTACGACTACGAATACAATATTAATTATCATTTCTTTTGAAATCTAGGTTATATTATAAAATATGTTAGTTGACGTTAAAAAATAATATGTAGCCTTATGAAAACTTTTTTTTTATACATTTTTTTTATATCTAATCAAAGACTTAAAACAAGTAATAAAACTCTCATAATATGATTTTTATAACAAACGGCCAAGCGTTGAATCATAAATACGGAGAAACAGTGGATATGAAACTCGTTTGGAAATAACAATAAATAAAATTTAATGTATATGTAAATATGTTGATAGCGGACGATAGTTCAAGTTCGCGTAACTTTCGTTCAAATGTGAAAGTGAACACTTAATGTTTTAATATTAATTCACGAATTCATAGTAAATTCTATAACCAAATATTTTAATCTGTTTGGTCGTAATAATTAAAGAGATTTCAAAAACTCTAGATAAATCATAAAATATTTTGGGAGTTTCTGGTTCAATTCAAATGTAGCAATAACCTATACTAGGTCAACTAATAAATATAAATTACAAAATGTCCTAGATGACAACTTTATTTAATTTTATACAATTGAAAAACACCTGTTTTTACACACTGTAGCCTAAAAATTAATAAGAATTGGTCTTTGTAAAACGTTTGATAGAGCGCACACACCGTTTGGCAATTTAATAATACACGATAATTAACATATTCAAAATTCCTAAACTTGCACTTTCCAAATTTAATTTAAAATATCGGAATGGCAGCCCTAAGTGTGTCGACCGTGACCGGGGCGGCGGAGATCGAAAGTAAAAAGTTGGTAACACATAACACTTCTTCGCGCGGGCGATGACCCCGCACTGGTTCCAACACTGTCCATTCTGAGGTCGTTGGCGAACTGACCTCTGCTTAGACGTATTGGCAGTTTTGTACGAGCAAAAAAGGTAGGTATATTGTTTATGATTCTATGTTTACGTCTGATTAAGATTGTATTATAGAGTACACTGCTGTTCTATTTTGTTGGTTTAAATGCTAAACGAAAAAATCATATTTTGACTTGAACAATAACGACTAAAATAGAAATTAAGGTAATAAGGAAAACTTACAAAAAAATGCGTTTTTATTTTATTCATTCGTGTTATTTTATAATACAGTGGTGACTGATTATAACAGTTATACCTTGAAATCGCGAATTTTTAGAAAAATATTTCTATATTATCTACGCGGTCATTTAATTACTATCACATAACATGCTTGTCTTTCATTGCTGTGTACCTGTGTATTTGTAGAGTAACTATTGAACCAATAAGTTTATTACGGAATAATTTCTCGGAAACCTCACGCCGACCCGGAACGAGGCTCGTTGGAAGCCCAACATAATTGGCATGAAGCCACTTGACTCCCAATTATTTAATTCAGCCATTACGAAAACACGTTCAGTTGGCCGTGTCACTTCTAGGAACTGGATTTATGGTTGTTTATGAGCTTCTGTGGTGTATCGATAAATTCGGAATCGAGAAGCCATGGGTTCAATCCGCATTCTGATACATAGTATTTTTTATGACACACAAATACTTGTTTCGGGTCTGGGTGTCTGAGAGAGCGAAGACTTTTGTAATTGCTTATTTCCACGATACAAGGCTTGCTACTTACTAATAAATATATAATACTAAAAACTTAAAATCTGTAAATAATCTAAAATAGCTCGTGAAGGATTAGTCCATTATTCGTTCCGATAAATTTCTCTCAACATGAGATATTTCGTCGCCTAGAGTAAGTCGTACACTGTTTGACATACATATAAATTAAATGTACGATCATAATCCGATAAAATGTTGCAGCAATAACGTATATTTATAATGAGGAGTTTGCGTTCCGCAATCAATTCACAGTTTGTCACAACCTCGTACCGCGGAACACGCGACAACAATCATTTTAATTACGAGTTACATCGAAACGTATCACGCTCGTTCATTCATTTCTTTTCACTAATAGCGAGCATTTTATCTGTATCATTAAAGTATTAGTCGCGCCAACCTGGGTATGAAACAACGTATGAATGTATGCCTTAAGATAATTGCTTAGAAATACGGGAATACATTAATTAGATAAGTATTAATCATTAATTGTAGTTTCACCTGCGCTTAAAATATTCTGCGTTTTACTAGGCGGATTAAACAATTAGCAGATTTTTCCTAATAAATACATTTCAATTTCTATTACTTGAAACGTGGCTGTAGAAATACTGTACTATCTCTGCCTATTCTTGGGGATATGCATACAAGTGTTGCGTAGTTGACTAAGGCTTAAACCCTCTCAGTTGTAGAGCAGCAGTGGGACGCACATATATGGACTGATAATGAGGCGTGATAAAATGTACTAGACTTGATTATGTACTCCTCGGTCTGACGAAATATCTATAAAATAAAAATAGGTCTACTCTTTTGTTTGGGGATTACATACACAGCACTCGTCACCATTGCCTCACTAAATAAACGATAAATAATACAAAACGTTTATAAAGAAAATTAAATTGATGTCAAGATTATTGACATTATCGAAAGTGACTCAGCGATAACCGAACAAATATTTACTTTGTTCAATAGATACGCTTATGTAAGTGCGTTTAAGTTGTTATAAGCTATTAGTTAGGCACGGATTACGTCGCACGGTATTATGTGAGCAGATTACAATTAACTTTACAAGTCTATTGGGAGTAATTGCTTCCTAACTTTGGAAATATACTACAAGCTTACACTGAACTGAACTGGCCACTACGTTAAGGTCTCGCGGCCTTATTAGGTGCCGTTTAATGTCCCAGGACAAACAAAGTGTTACTGGGTTTTCCATTCGGCAATTCTCAGTGCCATCACGCAGTATTATTTCCAGACCGACGGAACGAAAAACAGCAAAAGGCTCGCCAACTTTCTTGTTGCACTTATCACCTGGTGAAATGCCCATCACTTGGGGAATAGTATATTTAATTCAAATCCGCGAATGTCGATGACTGTAAGGACCAATATGCCCTTACCTAATATTGCATAATAATAAGCGAGTTCTTGTAGAAAAAAATTAAGAACCGTTATTGATTTTTCAATAACCTTTATTTAATATTGGAAAATAACAAGCAAAAACTCTATCAATTGATTAATATTGGAGAATATAATATTTTTAACATTTCACATTTAAAAATTGTTCAAAGCTTTAATAACCACTTTAATATTTTGCCAAAATTGGCACGTGGTCGTTTAATACTATAATGTATTAGTATCTAAATGAAAATTTAATCGAAATCTATTGAGTAGTTTTTATAGACTCGACAATGGAAGCCGATAATAATTCTGAAAGAAGCAAATATTATTTTCAATATCTCTTGGAGATAATACTATATTTATAAATAATCTGTAGCCCGTGACTTAATCAATGCCCGATTCGCGAATTGAACCAGAAACTTCTCATTGTCAGAGCGACAAGTCAGTTTTTTTAACCGTCTAAAAAACTAATGTAGGTAATTAAATATAGCTTCAGCTATCCTGTGATATTCCTCATAAACAAAACAGACGTTACCAATATTTTTTTGGTATACATCACTTTTGATTCCAATATAACCAACATCCAATAATTCTATTTTTTGTAACCCGCATATTTTATTTTTACATATAACACACACAGCCTCGCTTTCCTTATCATGGCCAACACTACAATGGCAGCACGTATCAATGTTTGACACAAACGAAAATTTGAATATAAAAAGCGGGTGAAAGTTGTATAAAAATAGTTCGCCAACGTGAATAATAGGAATTCCACTGGGCGTCCGCATTGTACGGATACTTCTGTCATCGGATCAGGTTCGGAATGCAATGTCGCATATTTGTTAAATGCCACAAGATAATCATTGATCGACAATTTATAAGTCAATTATTGATTCACGCTTTTGCCACCGGATGGGTAGGCACAGGTGTGTTACAACTCATGCTTCGAATGCTATAAACTCCATTTCTTTATTAACCCATATATGTCCCAGTGCTGATCACGGCTCTCCTGTACAATTGAGAGGGTTTTAGGCCATAGTCCACCACGCTGGCCTAGTGCGGATTGGCGGACTACACACCTAAGAAATTCCTAAGAACTCTTAGGTGTGCAGGTTTCATCAGGATGTTTTCCTTCACCGTTAAAGCAAGTGATAATTCAATGTAAACACACACATAACTTCGAAAAGTCAGAGGTGTGTGCCTGGGGTTCGAACCCACGACCGCCGAGATTTTCGAACGCGCGCCTAAACCACGAGGCCAACACTGCCATTCGAACTCCATTTACCTATAATATTCTTGGTTAATAAATTTACTTAGTTTGCTAGATGTAAAATTCTGCACAAATATAAGATATTTCATTATTCATCATCGTTGTAGATAAGGCCCGATCCCTGCAGTGGCATGTCTATCGGCTGCTGATAATGGTGATGATGATGATCGTGATATTTCCGATGTTATATATATGCCGCGCCAAAGATGTCACGTCGAAGCAGAGAAACCCCAAATAATAATACATGACTAGAACAAGGTCCTTCTTTGTAGGTACCTAAAAGAAACATTATTTTTTATTTGTTTTTTCGCAACAGTGTACAGTAGGCTGACATTTGAAATATCCTCGGTGCATATTTGTGTAGTGAGCGATTTGTTGCCCCACCGCACTGGAAATTACACTGGTTGTGCACAAACAAGCCTTACATTGTGTAGTTTCCTCGCATTTTCTTTATTTTGCAATTCTAAAAACTGCTGTGCACCTGGACGTGAATTAGCAAACTTCAACTTGTAAAAATGTAAACACTGTATAAAGGAAAACATCCTGTGATTATTTTTGATAAAGGAGTCTTCTTCTTCTTCTTCTTCATCAACGCATATACGCCCACTGCTGAGCACGGGTCTCCTCTACCATTGAGAGGGTTTAGGCCATAGTCCACCACGCTGGCCTTGTGCGGGTTGGCGGACTACACACCTAAGAAATTCCTTAGAACTTTTAGGTGTGCAGGTTTCATCACGATGTTTTCCTTCACCGTTAAAGCAAGTGATAATTCAATGTGAATACACACATAACTTCGAAAAGTCATAGGTGTGTGCCTGGGGTTCGAACCCGCGACCGCCGAGATTCTCGACCGCGCGCCCAAACCTCGAGGCCATCACTGCAATTTTCTTCAATTGTTTTGTGTGTTTCACCTATGGTCGTTTGATAAAGAAACCGAAGGGTAAGAGTATTTGACCAGACAAAAATCTAACAAGGTTGAGCTTTTAGTCTACAACTTATCCAAACAGCGTAAAATTTTGGATTTTTAAAACATATTAGATCAGCCATGAAATCATCGTAATGAGCTCTAAAAAAACATTCAAAAAATAAACAACATCTATCAGAAGATTTAAGTATAGACATTTTTTTACTTTTTTTCTTAGAAAAAATCTCTAAGCCGTAAACAGTTATAAACAAGGAATAATTACCAACACTCAATCTATCCCGTTAATGGTTAAACAGTCGGCAAGCGTGGTATTCGCGGAGTATGCGCCCTACCGCTGGAACGAATCTCTATATACATGAGACAATAAAAACAACTGTAAGGAAGTCATTAACCAGCAAAACGATTAAAACTACTGCGAGGTCGACGATCTGCTGACAATGCCCACATTTAAAGGTGCGTAGACGTAGGTTGAAGGAATTTTGATGCATTTAAAGATATTCCTAGGATGCAAAGATTAAAGGACATAGAAGAAAGGTCGCAGGATTAAATAAAATCACAGCTATGATTTTAAAATGTGTTCATTTAGATGTATTATTCACTTTATAATAGAAAATCGTAAGACAATCAAACCGGGATGATCTGAAAACTTGAGGTAATTATTACATTTATATGTAAAAAATCCCCATTATAAAACATCAATCATCAAGATTTTACATATGTACACTTCGTACCTTAGACAAGTATTTCTCGATTGCAAACCAAACGATAAACACACGAGAATTTCCGGCGTAAAAGTGACGTTTCGACCACAAAACTTTTCCCACATACCTCAGAAAAAGTGAAAAGCAATACGAGTTATTAAGTCGGCCAACAAATAGAAATTAACTTGGAGAATAGAAATCATTAATCAAGTCGCCATCAGCGCGGGGTTAACGGATAATAAACGATCTTATGCAATTATCATACGTTTAGTTGTATTGAATAGTTTCACTTGTAATTGATAATTGTACGTGATGTGACCACTTATCACATGTCCGTCGAAGGGCGGAGAACTTTACGTTCTTTATTACCAGCGTGAGATACATGAGGGTCGTTCTGAATATTATCCTCTCTGCCTTTATTCCTATTTGGTTCCTAATAGGATCAACGCTTGCAATTTTAAGTCATAAGAATGTAAACACAAAAAATCTCGCCTACATTGATGATCACGATTTCTTTTTTAAAATAAATATTCTACGGCTTTTCATGATGTTGACTTCTTACATTACTTAACTATTTGCATATCTTTCATGTTATGTCATATGTCCACCTGTTACACTATGTTGATACCGTAGGATTTATTATCCCGAAATACCTTTCGCTCAAGGCTTTCACAAAAACAAAGACAAAACGCTAATACAAACAACATACTAACACAACGACTTATGTTCTTACACATTTTTATTTGAATGTATCAAGCGGTCAACGAAATCGACAGTAACACGTTTCAAACGCACGGAATAGTGTTAGAATAAAACAAACGAAGGTAAATAAGACCAGCGCTCTCGGACCGCAAGTATGTGGTATTTTGGCTCCCTTTCACTATCGATTACTGCTGGCTTTGCCCACATACCTCCGCTGACCGTGTGGTGCAAGCTGTTGCGGTTGTGTGGAAGGAAACTTTATTACAATAGTTTTTAGGTGTAGTCTTACAACGTGTCACAAAGGGAATTGCAATGTTTTAAAGTAGTGAATTAAAGATATAAAGGTAGGGTTTGAGGTACGTAATATGAAATAATTAACTTGTTAATTTTGAAAATTATATGTAATTTTAAGTCGGAATTAACGCGGAAATTCTAATACAGCATGTGTCCTAAGAACTTTTTAGACGGTAATAGTTTTCTGTTAAGATATAAAGTAAACAGTTTGGAACCTACTGCCTTTTTTTTGGGTAGCCCATTGACAATATCGCATAAATATTATGAACTTTAAAACTAAATTACGTTACGTTGCTTAGAAGTACGCAGCTGCGGTTAGAACCATTTGCTCTAGAGTCAACTTAACGAGGTACATTAAAGTTGAATTACCTAACATAGCAATCGAACCATGGACCGTACAGTCCAGATACACAATAATTTTAATTACGCACTTGTGACGTAATCATCCGCTTTACAAAATCCGGTGTCAATTGTAATTAAAGTACATCCGATGTAAGTATTTCTACTTTCTTAGTACATATTTCAGCGTTTTGTCGTGGGAATTACCGTTTCCTCATTGTGTAAAAGGTTGTAAAAGTAATGAAATAATTTTGGCAACACATATCCTGGACAATCTTGCAATAAAAGTGTATAATTCAATAAAGTTTAATTTCAACGTTTCCGTAACGGAAATGTTATAAGCGGTTACTATACCAGGTGGTATGTTTACTATCGGTATTTTTTTATAGATTACACACTTACAAATCAAAGAAATATACATAAATTTACCTTAAATAAATATAACAAAATTTTAATTTAAGAAACTACAAAAGACTTCCGACGATAAACTAAATTTAAATCCTAATGTCGATGCTTTACTGTCAGAGCATGCCACAGGCGCCGTGGCTTAGTTGGTTAAAGCGCCTGTCTAGTAAACAGGAGATCGTGAGTTCGAATCTCGCCGGGGCCTTGTATTAATACAGAGAAAACCTTTTATTATTAGGGATAACGTCTCTATATTTTTATAACAGTTTACAACAGTGTATTGGATATTTTTTACTAAATGTTATTATGTTCCTTAATTAAAATAAAGATTTACGGTCCAAAATTTTTCTTCTGACATGGTAAACAGATATATCTTACCTATTATTAGACAAATATTTTTTTTTTACTTTGTAGTGCATAATAATTTGTTTTAAGATATTTTTGAGTCTTTTTAGTTGAGAATAAATAAATAACACAACATCCATGGGATTTCCATAGGACTCCAGAGACTGCATAATATAGTCTTTTATATTCTTTATACTTAATACAATAGAAACTACAATATTTACACAATGACACGAAATACGCACGATCCCGTAATAAAGCGCAGTAAGTCATTCTATTTTGTAAAGTGGAGTTATGCAAAAAAATTCGCGTGAATGAACCATACAATGACCTCCGACCGATTTATTCGCACGCTCTAACAATGTGTAACGTTACACAAACATTTGAATGTATTTTTATGTTAATAAATAGGGGTAAGAAGTTTTAGAACAGGGTTGAATATAGTTAGGTATAGATTAGGTTGATAAGTTCTTTTTATATAATTTTTAATAAGAAATCGGAAATCACCACTAAAACTTTTAATTACAATTTATGCAATTAGAGATGTAATCTGGTATCTTTGTAAATAATTATCTTTTAAATTAGCACGTTTTCTTTGTTGTATTCTTCATCGCCAGGCTATATACGCCTCATTGCCACGGGCCTCTAAACAGATAGACCTTAGACCACCACGATGGCCTAATACTAGTTGGCGGACTATAAAAAATACCTACCTAAGTACCTACCTAACCTATGAAAATCCTAAGATCTTCCCTCACAGTTTAATTACGTAAGAATTAATTTTGAATACACATAACTTCGATAAGTCAAAGGGTGATAGGGGTTTAAAGCCGCAAGCGCTTTTTTTCAACCACCTGCCTAAACGTCGACAAACAAATACCATCAATGGGCATTCAAATTGTGTCTCCGCGTGTCATCGGAGCGAGTCACAGTCCCAATGCCGGCATAACGAGAGTCTCGTACCAACCCGACACGCCGTAAACCGATTGTGCCGTAAAATCTATCGATTACCGGTTTTTTGTGCACGTTTTTGTTACTCTTACGTACGACGGGTCACCGCTTGTATGCATGCACCGCCTGGCGCTTCACTTGCCAAAACGCATAGTGGAATAAGTAAAATTTATTCTTTACTATTTCTCAGCTGTTCAGAATGTAATAATATTTTTTTGTGAAAAAAAATGAGGTACGACTGTATTTAATCTGGGTAATTGATCTAAATATTGATTAATTAATAGAAGTTGCTGTATAAGTAAAAAGGTGCTTAAGAGTACAAGGATAACCTACTCTGGGAAATTACAAACTTATGCTTTCATGAGAATAATTATAAAGAATTTCTAGCAATGATATTCTTCTTTTTAACAGTACATTTATTTTAAAAAGACAGTGTAGTAGCTTACAATGCTTACAGCTTACCATAATACCTGCTGACGTCACAATACATTCGCAAGATCGGCGCGTGCAACTCTGAAACGATCATAACCGTGTATTAAATAATAAGTTGTAAACGCACAACATAAAATCGAGTTAGTCATAAATCTCCAGTCATCACTTTCACGTAATGGGCGAGGCTGCGCCGGCGCGGCGACTTTCTCGCGCGGACCTCGGACGCGTCTGACGTCACTACACATCACTCTCAGGTGCTCTTCACGTAGCTTAAACATACCTAATGTTTTGAAAATTTACAATTAAACATAATTTGTTTGTTAAATAAATCTGGTAAAACGTCAAAAATAACCTAACGTTAAAATATTATTCGATTCAAAATTTCCTACATTGACATTAACACTAAGAAATTTGAAAACAAATCATAAAAAAGAAATAACAGTCACAACTTACAAAATACTAAAACAACAACCACTAAAGTGCAAGCTAACGCGTATATTTAACGAGAAAACCTTATTGACGCAACTTTAGTAGGTGACACCTAAGCCGTGACACTCAAACACATATCCATTGACGCTTTCATCAACAAACGCCGCTGGACAAACATTTGTCAAACAAGTTCCAAGACTAAACAACCAACGGCGTGAAGACATCCTGACCAAACAGGCCAATGTTTGATCGATAATGATCGAGTCCAAACAGTCCAATATTTGGGCCCGTTCGCCGCAGGTATGCCGGGGCGCGGCGGTGCTCGTGAAATGTTGAACAAACCTTCACATTTACCAGCCGTTATCAACGATACCTACTAATAGAGTTGCTAGGACTGTATCGGGTTGTGTATCTACGGAAATTATTAAAAAAATTTGAACTAATGCTGTATTTTTCTACGAACCATTAGAAAAAAGGGAAAGGAAATTTGTACATAAAAGCTCAGGCCTGTATCCTTGAAGGTTAGTCAAGTTGGTAACAAGGGTTCTATTAGTAAGTAGAGATGATTTAGTTTCGATATATATCTCAAATCTGTTAAAGGAAAGGAGTACCTTGTGATCAATGTGTGTACCGTGCGATTTAATGCTTCCGGCTTCTACAGCATTCTATAGAATTCACTGTTTTTTTCGTCAGAAAATATTAGTTCATCTATAATAATATTATAAATGAAGAGTTTGTTTGTTTGTTTGTTTGAACGCTAGGATCTCAGGAACTACTCGTTAAAATATATAGGAGTTTAATCATCTCATACGAAATTCAAGGATATAAGCGTGTATGCGCATGCATTTGGAAAATAAAGTGAATAGAAAGATTTTTTAAATTATGATGATGATGACTCTAACACTATAATCCTAAGAGATCCAATCGCATCCAACAATGGTGGGATCAAACCAGGAAGCCTCTAAATTCCATCAATATTCAATGAAAATGAGTTAATGAATAAAGAGCAGCTAATTTGATTAGGAATATCCGATAGATGCGTCCACTTTCTACCATTACCCGTTCGGACGAGCAGCCCATCGCCAATATAAATAAAACATCGGATCGGTTTCACCTCATGTTTTTCACCGTTATCTCGTGTTTGGAGTTCATTTCGTAGATTCCATCGTAATTGCCCAGCTATCTTGTTAATATCACTGAAATTCACACCACGTGCGTATTGTTAGATAATTTCCAGAAGTATTTAAAAGTTCGTGAGCTAATGTTTCCGATGTAATCAAAACTATTTGCTGAAATTAAACTATCATTGCTGTTCGTCTTTTTAGTGCCGTAGGTCCAAACTGAGGTTATTGAAAACCTGTTGTATAATACTATTGTACTTTTTCGATTACTCGTAATTGAAATTTACTGTAAATTTAGATTCATTGTTGAGGTAGTCGTATCAAGAACAAAGTGCTTTGTTTGTTTTTTGTCCAGCGTGTTCAACGGCAGCAAATTCGGTCTTTATTACATGCAAATTTAAACAAGAGGTTGTAAAGATGCACGACAAAAATACAAACTGCAAGAAAAATACTAATCAGATCAGTTTTCACCAAAACCCAAATATTCGTTTTTGTAAATTAATCGTAGCGAAAGTTGATAAAATACAGTTTACTATCAGTATTCTTCTCTTTATACTTTGCTGACAAGGGCAGGGGTGTCAAGAAAAGTAAATATTGGACAAAGCCCGAGGCGACACTTTTTAATCTTTAATCTCTTCCAACTAGAATAGAATAGTGCATTCTTTAATCTAGGTTTTTAACTTGGATAAAGAATCTATTTAACGAAAGCAGAACAGAACATAAGACACACATATTTGTAACATAACAATACGTGAAGTAATTGAGATGAATGTCACATTGACGATGAATTAACTTCATGGCTCCTACCACAGTAATGGGATAGCTAAAGTCAAGCATAGATACAATATTACGCTCTAGAAACAAAACACTACTGTTAGACACATTACACACAATCTGTCATAAAGACTGTATTCATTTCCAATCTTTCACGGTGCAGTCGATCAAAGTAAGAAAATGCCGTCCAACGGTGCTCATATCAAGAGCGCGGCACAAAAACTTAATAGGAAATGGTGAAAAGCGAAAAATTGCCGTATTGTACGGACAAAACGAACTCAATATGTTAAAGAGGCGATGGGCGAGCGGTCGATTTCTACCACATTAGCCGATGGAGTACGCCGCGCAGTGAAACCAACGCTTTCCACACATTAATGTTGTGAAATTTATTTGCAGAGTGAATTACAGCGCGCTTTATATATATTCAATAATATAGATAATCGTCGGATATTATGCCAGTATTTATTACTCGAGATTAGCGGCGATTGTAATTATTTTAATAGCATTTGCGATGGAGGAGCAGAATTTACTCTTTCTATAGCTCGTATAATTTGTAGCGTTATGTACTTATTAGAAATTAGTAAGGCCTACGATTTGAGCTGGGGTAGTAACTATAGCGATAAGAGCTAAATAGTAATAAAAAGTAAAAATGCCAAGTAATTTCTGTTATTATAAATTACAATTAGCAAATTAGGAACTAGACTAGCCATCCATAATTAGAATGACGATAGACAATAATCTCATACAATTTTGTTTTTTTTTTTCAACCTTTAAAAATTAAGAAACGACAAGTTTACATTACTCTGTTCTCTATTGTTACATTTTTTCCAACACCAACTAAGCTGTCACCGAGGGTCGAGAAAGCCGTTTCAAAATTGTGTATACTTCTTATCAGATAAGTGATAACAAGTCCATAAAACAACTTCCACAACAACCACTTTCATACGTAGAAAGAAAATGAACTTGATAAAGCAAAGTTTGTCGACCTTGAAGTGGAACGAGACGACATTAAGCTTGTAATACGAGTAGGAGATAATGTATGCCATTATTTCTACTAGCTTACACTTGACTAGCAATAGAGACTTAGACCTTAACCTTAGCAATACAATATAAATATAAAAAACGATAAAAATAAAATAAATGAATTACTGAATGAAATGAATGAAAAGATGCATGTATGAATGAATATCATGAAACGATATATGTCATTTTTTTATATCAATGCTACAATTTTTGCACACTAAAAGGGTGGGCAAAGCATAATCTCTATTGCTGTATAGTGTAAACTGATCGTGTGCTGCTGCGAAGGATATCCTAATAGAACTATCAGGCAAAATACCGCGACTTTAATTGCCAACAGCAACAGGACAGTCAATGAACGAACGTAGAAAAGGTTATGTTTATGGTATCCAGGTCTTGGCGATTAGGACAGTCAAGGAATAGAGAAAATTATCTCTTTCTCTCGTAAACTATTTTCTTAGTCCCAAGCACGAATTTTGATGTCCGCAGAATATTCTACCACAAATTTTACCCTTCAAATATTGATCAGTCGATCTAATAAAACGGGTGGTCAATATCCATAAGCTGACATTAATTACGTGGATCGTTTTCACTGGAGCAAGCGGCGTGATTAACGATCCCCGCAGATTGAAAGTGAAATGTATCAGCGCCACAATAACGTCCACGACATGGCCACTTTCCCTGAGGACCTTGCACCAGTTCACTGGGGGCAGGTCGTGGGAACCATTGAATTGGTTATAGTTATGAGTCACACCGAGATATTAGCTCAAATATGGCTTACTTGTTATTGGCTGTTAATAATTAATTTATAAAAATAATTGAACTGCTATATTCTTGAGATACTTCAAGCATTGAAGTAAATACTGATCTGTAGAACCTGTAAAAATGTACAGGTTGTGTCATGATAACAACTTGTAGTCTGTCACAACTTGAGACTATTTGAAGTTGACACCAAAAATCTTCTTAGACAAATAAAAAATGCTTATACTGCTAATGATGTATTTATGCAACTACAGCATTTTTTTCAGGTCTTTACCATAATTCACAACGACTACCGAAAAAAAACGTTCCTAAGCACCTTTTTAAAATGGTTTATTGCATGGACACTGAAAATACACAGATTATGTAAAAGTGTTAGATGTAGACATGGGTGTTAAATTCGTGACCACTGCAAAAATACATGTTTTTATAAACTGCGAACCTGTCTTACCCCATCATGCATTTCTTAGAACTGCAATCGTAAAGCGAATCTCATGAGGAACTGAAAACTAACTTCCTCAGAGCAATGTTAGAATTGCCGCATGTATCCGCATTGCTTAGCGTATGTAAATACGTCGCGCATCAATCAATGAAATGTTCTTTTTATGTCGCCATGTTCCGTTAGTGTCGCGTGGGACAAAGCATTTCTAAAGAAAGTCTTAATAACTGCATACAAAACATTGCGGAATTTGTGGCTTCCATCTAGAATATATTTTCCGGTCTCGTCTTACACGAGCCGTAAACTACATAGTTTGTAATACTTATTGTGACAGTTTCACAATGTCTACAGTAATTTTATAGTCGCTTTTTCCAAAAAATTCTTTGAAAATCTTTGCTTTTTAGGGTTGACGATGTTTATTTTCTTCTTCCATACAGACCCCGTCCCGTATCGTTATTTTCTTTATTTTTTTCAAGAACCTTCCTTAAACCATGTTTCTACCATTTACTACATCAGTAGCAAGTTTACTTTTTCCATACTCACGAAAAGCGTCTTGTTATGATGTTCATTCTAATTTTTAAACGTTTAGTTTATTTAATGACAATTCATTATTTCAATTGTAATGCATGACATAAGAACGATTACTGCACATCGTAAGGTATCAAAACGATCGCAATAACTAATATAAACAAGAAAACCCGAAGAAATATAGTCCAGCGGAACACGTTTGTTACTGCTTTTCTAAAACCGGTCATTGTTAAGTGAACATATATTTAGCATGGAAAACGGAGACATGTGCAGATTTCAGTAGTCATTAAGTGGACTGTTATATTAAAGTGGGCTCATGAATACACAGCTGGCTAGTTAGCGTCTCGTGGTAGCCCCATTGTGGCGGTTTGTGCAACGTTCATGCTGTGCGAATGTGAGGCGCGCGCGGAAATGGAGCGAGACGCAGCCTCCGCGCACACTATTATGTTCAGCACATGAATCGCTTTTTTGTAAACACTTAACGGCCGCCAAAAGGTGCATCCGATGGAACAATACCCAGTTGCTGAACGCTTTGATATGACCTTAGTTTTTGCTTTTTAACTTTTGTGTCTGAGGTGCTTGGTAGGTCGGGTGGGTTTTCTTTTTTAAATCAGTTTTATGGTATCGCCAACGCTATCCTCGCATTGCCGTTGATAGGTATCCATCACTAAAATCACGCGTAACTCAGTAACCAATATAAAGGGAACTATTGACGAAAACTTAAACAATCTGTCCACATTTTATATTTTTAATACAACGCCAACAATTTAAATTCATCTATAAATAAACTATGCAAAGATGAGCATGGCTGTTAATGAAAGTATACCACAAAAGTGATATCCCATAGGAAAACTTCCGTGGGAACTGTCTGGATCTATCTAGATCGGAATGCGTACGTGCGGCCATCCGTCGCGGTCTCCCCACCGGCAGCGCATCAACCACCAGTTTTCATGCACTAAGCGATCTCTTCACATGTTCCGACGCGACTCCAATGATATTTATTTCCCCGTGCCGTGTGAAACGACTTTATCCACTCGCCGTATTTTGATTTACGAGGAAAACTTATCAACATTTCGATTGCAGGAAACGTTTGACGTTGAAATTGTCGCTTCGTTTTTATATGTTTTCTCTTCCGATTGATTTGACTGCATGTTAGTTCTGTGACAGTGAAATGTATTGATTAAGCCTTTTGATGGACAACCTCCGACGTTGTTTAGAAGTCGATTGGAACTAGAAACAGTGGATGTTATGATAAATGTTTCTATGGTATAAATTATTTTTAATGTAATTACGGCGTTGTTTATTTAACATCATGGGATATCTCGGGAACAATCCTATTCGGGTCGAGAAAGGTTTCATAGTCTTCTTTCTTTAAAAAAAGTCTCAAGACCCTTTAGTAAAAAAATGTTTCTTTACATATGTAAAACGCCTTAGGGCCTTAAAACACAGCTAACGAAACCTCTGATCAATCTTTCGATTACACATATTTTTTGCATCTATACATTGACCGTAATACACAAAAGTCGATTGTCATCATATCAAAACGCTTCCTATTATTTTCCTTCATCGGATCTATCCACTAGCTCGCGATACGTCCGACGCACACGTTAATTTCCCTGTGGTGTGGGTGGTCATCGGAGGCAGTGTGTCACGAGCTGGCCGGCAATACCGCACACATCTCGCGCCCATTGATCTCGATAGCTACTGACATCGTTCTACTGTCATCACTTGCTTCTTAAGCGCTACCTAGCTTCTTTTATACCTAATCGCAGATGCTGTACGATAATCCTTGAAAGTATGTGAAGGTTATCGAGTTCTGTTGGAAGTATCTGCGACAGCTCGGAGTGTATAAATTTGGTGGAAAATGACAACATGCTGACCTACTATTTTCTTTCTTTATGAGGTTAAAAAGTTAAGAGTAGTTATAATTTTACCTATGTCAATGAACTATGTACGTACTGTATTTAGAGGAACAATAATCAATTTTAATATAA
Organism: Cephonodes hylas; assembly: GCA_030295005.1. Taxonomy (NCBI): domain Eukaryota; kingdom Metazoa; phylum Arthropoda; class Insecta; order Lepidoptera; family Sphingidae; genus Cephonodes; species Cephonodes hylas. Next base: position 15,759,399 of record AP025362.1, read on the forward strand.
ACATACTTGCAGATGTTGATTTTTGTAGTAACATTTATTTCCATTTACGCACTATATCAATTAATAACAATAAACTTTTATGCACATCGTCCCACTGCCAACAAGTAAAGACATAATTTTTTTAACCGAAATAATCAGTATAATAAACCATTAATTTATTCTTCCTTTATAAACAATGCCAATTTTAAATTACTACGTTAATACGACAAAGCAACATTCTACGAATACAGTGAAATAACAGTTATTGTATTTTCATTTGCTTACAAGCCATTTGGCGAATCTTTCATTTACCACCAAAGTGCATGTAAAGTGCAAATTGTTATTAAAAATGAAAAGCAAACGAGATTAAAATGCAATATGCGAGTGCGCTGCCCGTAACGGCTGTTCATTACGGTACCATTGACTCATTGAAACCTGCACCGATTAGACAATGATCGGCATTTTTATATGGAGTTGACTTAGACACCAGCTTGCAAACGAGAGGCCGCCGGTTCGCTTCCCGATTCGAGACAAATGTTTGACCATTAATATTATTTCGGGCGTGCATGGTTGTTGGACCGAAAAGTCTCTAGTAGTGTCTGACACCTACGACACAAGACTTGTTCCTTAATGTGGGGTTTAACTATGTAGGTGACTATTAGATGCATATTTCATTATATTTCTTTTATTAAAATTAGAAAACTGTATGTACTAGCGCATAGCCTTGACGTGTGTCCTAAAAGCTACAATAGAGTTGCTGTTGCCTTATCAAAAGAAACCTAAGCCTTATTCTTAAACACGGTTCAAATAATATCAAAGAAAAACTTACACTTCTCCTAGATCCAGTGCACACCTGTGAACAAACAAACAAACTTCAAATCTCAAGATTCACGATAGCCAGCTCAAAAGCGGCGCGTATGATCTCGCGCTGATAATAATGCGCCGGACATGTAAAAAACGCGTTAAAGTAACACTTTTAGTAACAAGTGGCGCGCTCTGTCGGAAATGGGACCGCATTCCTAACCCCATTAATGCGTGCTACATCATTCGTATAAATGGGATTTTACATGGGGACGGAACGGAAGGTTTGCTTGGGGGACAAAGTTAGATTTTCTACGATAAATAGACTTAACCCTACACTGCATTCAGTGCCATATATGTCACAACCAATAAAATTGATATTTTTTCTAAGTTGAACCTAGGGACGAGATCTATAATTATGATAGCTTATTAATTATAGTCAATGAAAATCAATTAGTACCTTTATTCGAGTTAGATGGCAGTACCCCCTCGCTCAATTAGCCGTTTAACTGAAAGAATTGATAATATGCCGTGGGCGGTGCGAACGATATTTAAAAATACAGAAAAATAATAATTATTGACGGAGTGCAATAGTGAAAAAAATGTTTTTATATCGAGAAAACTGTGTACTAAGCAAATGTAAGTATTATTTTTTGATTTGACATTGTTTTGATACTAAAATTTTATAATTACTGGTTGTTCCCGATATGTCACTTCATGCAGTGATGGTCCAAATTTATGTATGTTTAATAATGTCGATATGTTTTTTTTTATTTTCGATAATGGCGACGAAAAGTTTATCTAGCAATCAAATCCTAAATTATTTGACAATACCATCAGGCAGCGAAGACAAACTAGACTCCTTTGAGGCTGAAAGTGATGATGATATTGCTGCAATTCGAACTATCGTCAATCAACTTTGTGAAACGTTTAGCGATGCTGATGATGAACAGCAATATGATTCTTCAATCAGGTATGATCTCGTTACACCATTATCAAGGTCATATAATAAATAAATACATTCAATAGTCACATACACAGTTCTGACCGCATACTAGGATACAAGTCCTGTGTCGTGGGTATCAGAGACTACGAGGGACTTATTCGGTCTCACTAACACCCAGACTCGAAAAAAATATTTATCTCGGTGCGGGGAACAAACCCGTAGCCTCTCGTTTCACAAACTGATGTCAAGCCAACTGCACCACGGGGCTGTCAAATATAATGATGTAACTGATATGCAGCAGCATATTTCAAACCTCTGGAGATTCAAGTCCTGCAGTTCCAATTACGTCTAGATCAAGTGCTATACAAGCACGGCAGGTTGTGAAAGAAAGAAGTGGTACTTGAGGCTTTATTGCCATCTCCTCGATATCGCCACCATAAACAGTTGGTTGCTATATAGAAGAGTTGGGGAGATGCGACAAGAAGCAACGCCGCCAAAGTTAAAAGACTTATAGTTAGGATTGGCAAAAAACCTCTTCATGAGTGGTTAGTCAATGAAAAAGAAAAGAGGCCGACCGTCTTCTGCTAGTAAGGACTTGATAGAGAAGAAAAGAACGAGAGCCAATGGTGCGAATCTTCCTCCTCGTGACGTAAGGCGTGATGGTGATATGTAAGGACAGAAACACCAACAATGCAAGTATCTTTGCTGCAAAAGAAACTCATTTGTTTTGTTCGAGAAATGCGGGGTCGAACATTGTGTCAACAAAGATAAAAAATGCTTCCGTCTCTGTCATCTCTAGTATTGTACTAAACATACATCGGTAGGTCAATGCATGTTGTGCCATATATGGAACAAAATTAAAAAACCGTTTTTTTCCATTATTATTTATGATTTATTTTTTTAATTATTTTTTCCGTATTCTAGACCAAAACTATGAGTAGATAAGATTTTTTTTCTTTCGAAAATAAAAATCATGCAGTGTAGGGTTAATATTATTTTGAATAAATTTATAAAATAATTCAGCAGTGGACGGTGATAGGCTGATTGATTGATTGATATAAAATAATAATCGTATGAAAAAAGTAGTGCTGGACTCGAGGTTTATGCACACGGTCAAAATTCTCGACAGTCAAAGCAGTCAAGAATCAAATCCCGGGCACACACCTTTGACTCCGTGTAGACCGCCAACTTGCACTGGGCCAGTGTAGTGGCCTATAGCCTAAATAGCCTCTCAGTTGTAGAGGAGGCTCGTGCCCAGCAGTGAAAAATATACTGATACTCACGATGGCGATAATGATGATGAAGACTATCATGAATTATTTTCAGTACCCAGTCGGCACAACTATTCATATCCGAAATCGGACGACACCCCGTCTTATTCTACCACAAATATATTTCTATTAAATCATTTACGAATTTTTCACTTTGTCATCATGTAGGGAGTCAATGTCACCTTTCAGAAACCCGAGTACGTTTCCATATTTATTAAAAGTTATGTTTTGAGATGCACGCGATGGCACACCGCCCTTTGCGCGAGCCGCCGTGTGCTTTTATTTAATTGTTAATTACTTTTGTAACTTTAATTGTGCCATATAAAATAAACAATTAACATAATTTTACAACTCCATGTATAAAAGCAGAGATTTACATTAATTTCGTCCCTACGGACAACTTCTTTGATATTAAACGTCTCACACGCCGGCGGAGGATAGGATTTTATTTTAGTTTCCATGAAATGTGCTATAAATTATAGTACTTTTAGAAATGTAATTAGAGTTTATTAAATTTAAATTAATTGGACTAAGGCTTAAACTATCTCAGTGGTAGAGAAGACCCGTCCTCATAGCTCATATAGAATACCTACATTGGTAATGATTATGAAATTAAATAATTATGATAAAATTTCTAAGATTGTTTATAAATCAATGAACGAAAAACTAAGTTAACTTAGCAAGTTTTTAAGGAAGAGGAAATTCATAAATTGTATAATGCGAAAAGTGAAGTAAAAGTAACATTTAAGAATATAATATGTGCAGTATGACCACGCAGAAATTTACGAGCACATTAATATTTCCTAGTGTGTAGAAAACGCATATATTTACGGATGGCAGTAAAATTTAACCACTGAATTAACTGGCGGAAAATAACAAGCGAAACACTAAAACATTTCCTTTCAAAGGAAAAACAAAAGTTTACTTTCCCCTTAAGATTTCTAAGACCTACAGCATGTTACATAATTTTTAAGAGACGATTGTTGAATAGCTTCGTTTTATTACACTTACACCGCTGTCCCTGTAGAGGTAGACAGAGGAATATTCTTACATCCACTTCCGCATTGTCCCCTTGCTGCTATTGAATAAATATAAAAGAAAATCTCACGCCCTATAAAATAAAAATATAACGCCCAAATTGAAATAAAACCCGGCACCTTAAGATCGAACAATACATACGTATCAACAGGACAGGCAAATTGTAGATAAATAGAGCCCATAACAGTGAAATTTATTAGTTGATTCTAGAAACAATGGGGGGGAGTTAGTTATAATTTTTATTCCTATACTCTTTCCGTATTATTAAGTTTATTTAGGCAAACACAAACAATTACATACCTCCTCAATGAAACTTCTCATAAGCGCAAACTCCTGCTCCGCCAAGGCACAGTCACTGTCCTTAGCTCATTATCATAAACAAATATGGTTGCGAAAACAATTGTCTAATTGGATAGTCGATTGTGATACCGAATTGTTTGACCAAGGTGAAACTGGACAGTCGTGAACCGTGGGAGACTGACAAGCCACTGGCGCAAGCTACAAGAACCATAAATATTATATGCTTTTTATGAAGGAAATCAAAATAACTTTTTTACTTTGTTTTTAAATAACTTATAAAAAATCGCATTTCTGGGCAAAGGTCCCCTCTTTTTCGAGAATGAGCTGTAATAGTCTAGACGCCTTTGAAGAGTGGCATAACTTGGCAAAAAAGAAATTTAGTTCGGCAATTTTTTTCTGCAAAATACTCGTAATTTTAAATCAATTTAAATCGGCTATATTTCAATCCACACTAAGTTACACCGACATAACTTTCCAAACCGTTTATAATACAATTATTTTAATCAAAGTATTTGCACATTACAGAGATATTAATTACACAACATCTTTTGACATGGCTGTTGCAGAAACCTCATGCGTTTTCCAACAAGCGTGTGACTTGCACCATGGTTTCATAAGTCTTGGAACACGCGATACCTCTCGATACGGAATTCAGCGGGTAATAAGTAATATCGATCGCATGTGAACACGCTTTAACGCGGAATTAACGATCGAAAGTCATAGAACGGCCCTAAATTTAAATTGATATAATAGAATTTAAAACGGCAGTGTTTGTGGCCGTGACTGTGCTGCCACTGATTGTGAACTGACAATGTGATTGCAGCCAATTAATAGTACTTAAAAGCTTTAACTGAAATATGCATAAAACAGCACATCAAAATATGCGTTTAAAAACGTTATGAAATCGTGGACGAAAAAGTGATGTAATGCTTTCACTTACAAAAACAAAAGTAATCAAACCTTGCCTATTTCCTACAAATCAGTTATTTATATGACCCGCATCAGGACTTAATCATGAATATTGTTCGAACTTATTATAAAAGTTTTTTACGAGAGTACATTTGCCTTTTCGGGGCCTTTTTATAAAACTAACGTTAAGAAATTAGCACTACAAACCAAATCGTTTTCATGAAGCAATTTTTTCCAAGGATACCAAGCCTTTCAATCAGCCCAACAAAATAGTTTGGTCAATTTTTTACCAAATATTAGAAGTCCCACGTCAATTCGCTCAGACAAACGGACAAGGATCATTAAACGAGATTGAACCAACATTGGAGCCAATACTTAAGCAAGCGCTTACATAACGGTGCGTATTTAGCACGCACCCGTCAATACATTTAGAACAACGGCGACAAAAAGTGAAAGAACAATTTCCCTAAAGCATGTGAACTTCCCACTGATGGTGTTCTGTTTAACTGCCTTATTGTTGCTTTTGTAATGTGTTGTTTGTAATTGTTGTTGCATCATAACTTACGCTTGAGTTAGCAGATGTTCGCGCGAACTGATGCAGCATCTCAAATACTTTCTATTATGTAATAATACATAGGATCTATGTGTAGCAACACAGATTTTGTACCTTCAATTGTCTCATACGAACATGCCTGACATATCATAGCTAATAGCCTAGCGTAGGCTCTCATTAAAGCCATAGTCAGTGATTTTACGAAGCGGACTGAAAGAATAAAGGTAATACGCCTCTACTCGAGGTAAGCAGCCCTTCCTAGTTTCAAGATTTATTTTCGTTCACTATTCCGCTTATATACAGTACCCAACGACTACAAAAGAATACGGATATATCGCATTTGCAGTGAGATTAACACTAGCAGATCCAAAAATACAACAGACGGAATTTACACTTTAAGTAAGATTGTCGGTATCCGGGCGGATATAAATATCCTTCCTCTAGCAATCATAACATTTTCCACACATCACTGTAATACTTCCCGCTTGTTTTAAGCAGATAGCAAAAACTAAAGAAGTATTAAAAATAATTCCTTCAACATCAATTATAATGACCTTTAATCTAATAATACGTTAGCACGTGGGAACATATTTCACTAGAATCGTAAAGACATTGACTACTACACAAGATAATAAACAAATGAATGCAGCGATTAATCCCCTGACCTATGTGCCTACGTGGCCCACAGTGACCTCGAACTAATCGAAAGTTACAACACTTGCCGCCAAGTACAAGATCCACATTACGCCATGTTCGTAATACCATTGAATTTACCACGCACATTCCCGCTATTGGCTGTACAAGCCAAATCCGAGCCGTGACTGTAGCCAACACTTTATAGAACTTGTAGCTGTATTTTTAAATAAGCTTTGCCCATATAGAAACATTAAGCATAGCGATGGGTTTTGGGATTAATTAGTAACCATGATGCTGACACAATTGAGAAGACGAACTGTTGGATAAAAGCATGTGACTTGTAATCAATTGTAATTTGAGTTTTTAATCAGGAGCATTTCTTCGTAAAAACTTTTGTTGTTTCAAAACTACAGTACCGCTTTGGATTATGATATATGAAATAGATACGATACAAAAAACTGCCTCAATACAAATATTACATTTAATAATGTAATTATTAAAAATGAATCTTAACCAACAAACTCATATAGAAGTCACAGATTCATCTCAACTACACCAAAACCTGGTGAAAGCATCAACAGAGTTTCACCTTTAAATAATTTGTTTTAAATTTCCAAGTTTTCCACTCGATTAAGCGTTGAATTTAATAAATTAGTTAACGTAGCCGCGGAGCCTACTACAATGGAACATAACTTTTGAAATTGAACCCATGCAATAAAACATAACGGCGTGTTCGGAAATACGAACAATAAATTGAATTAAGGTTAACATAACACGTAACAATGTTAATGGCTAAGGAAACGGAAGAACTCGCGAGCCTATCCAATTTGATGGGGTTTTTTCGCGGTTCGATGTAGACCAGTAAGGTGCAAATATTTCTGCCATAATTTACGTAACTTTTAGAGTTAATCCATGAGAACGTAATGCACAAGGAAATATTTTAAATATTTTAATAATATTCCTCCAAGAGATCAAATCGCAAATGAATGGGATAGGGATCTGTAAACTGAGAAAACTGACAGCCCATCGAGTACAAACTATTCATATACTCTCTATAATAGCCTGTTACGTGCGACACACATACAAGGATTGCTGATGACCACAATGGCCCGGTTACCCAAAATCGCTGATGCTTCGTCGTTCCACATACGGATCAAGGCCGCGTAAACGCCGACTCCGCGACCTCAATTATTAGTTATAAGTTTACTATATATATATTGTTATTATTGTAGAAAGATAGAATTCTTGTATCTAACATCGATCAAGAAACTAGTATCTAGTTAATAAATTAGTATTATAAAATTTTTGGTTTTTTTTAAGTCCTTCGGCTGTGACTAACGTAATTGGCGCAGTCGGTAGGATTCTAGAGTCAGTGCGTGGCGGTCATAGGTATCAAAAATCGTTGCCTAGCTTGACTCCGCATAGTCGCTGGCGGGCTCTTAAGCCATCGTCTGGAATCCGAAACCTACGAGGGCACGGCCGGGGACGTACTCAAACATCAGTACAAAGAAAAACCAACTTATGTAAGTACTCTGAAATTTTATCCTAAGTGTTGCCTCCTGTCTCCAAAATTTTCCATCCAAGGAATAAAGGGGAGGAATCTGTCTCTTCAAGACAGATTCATAGGAACTTCGCTTTAGATAATAGTAGGAATTTAGATAGTAATAGAAATTTAGGAAGTGATAATAATTTAGATAAAATGACATTTGACCCGGACAATATCTATAAGGCCCTACGGCCGGTCCCTGAGTTTGATGGGAACCCAAATGTCCTAACTAGGTTTATACAAATCTGTGACCAAATAGTGGCACAATACATGAAAAACGAACCGTCATATCAATTAAGTAATCTGTGTCTCATAAACGGAATTTTAAATAAAATCACGGGTCCTGCCGCCAGAACAATAAATTCTAACGGCATTCCTACAAACTGGCTAGGTATTAAAAACGCCTTGATAAATAATTTCGCAGACCAAAGGGATGAAACCGCCCTTTATAACGATCTTTCTCTCGCAACTCAAGGCAATGATACACCTCAAGAATTCTACGACAAATGCCAGACCTTATTTAGTACAATTATGACATATGTGTCCTTACACGAATCAGTTACAACCACGATAGAGGCTAAACGCGATCTTTACCGTAACTTGGCTAAGCAAGCCTTCGTAAGAGGGTTAAAAGAACCCCTCGGGTCACGTATTCGATGTATGAGACCCGAGACAATTGAAAAGGCTCTGGAATTTGTCCAAGAAGAGATTAATATAATGTACCTACAGCAGCGAAATGATTCCGTACCTGAGCGACGTAACACTCCAGCACATCCGAGCACACCACATAAGGTACCATCCTTAGGTTTTAATATGAACATGCCTAAAATGTTTAGTGTACCTACCCCTAGTCCAGCGTGGCCGAAACCATCACCCGTATTTGCGCACCCTTATACATCGCAACAGGCACCCCAATGGCGTCCGAACGCCCAGATTTCTCATCCGCAGCAACGCATGCTTACATATCCCACGCGTACTCAGCAAATGTTCCGGGCGCCGCCGCCAAATTATAATCCGAATAACAGTTTTAGATTACCTCCTAAAAATGTACCAGTATATAATGCCGGGCCGAAACCCATGAGTGGTGTAAGCCATTACGTACCGAAGGTATTACCACCAACCTTAACGGGACGCGATTGGAGAGTTCACGGTAATCCTCCGCCATCAAACTATTTTAAAAGTAGGGAGATGAATTTTAACGAAATTGCAGATTACAACGATTATAACGATAGTTATTACGGCGAGTGTTATTATGAGCCATTTACATATCCTCCTTATTCGGAATATTACTGCGACATGAATCCGGAATATGAATACGCTATCGATCAGTCTCAATACGATCATACAAACGCGAATAATGTTACCGACGCGGAAGCGCAAAGCCCGGTTGATAATAAGCAGGATTTTTCCGAGGGCCGTTCCACGAAAGAACCAAGATAGAATTAAATCTACATTCCAAAAGGGAATTACGCTACGTACAAATAGCGGATCCCCCACTTAAGTTATTAGTTGATACCGGCGCGAATCAATCCTTTTTGAGCCCTGAAGCATGTGACAAATTTTTCCCCACTATTCCACGTGATTTTGATCCTTTCGAAGTTACTAATTCGCGAGGTACTAGCATACATGAACATTCAATTACCATCCCGCACTTTCAGGAATTTAATGAACAAAGATATGCGAAATTTTTCATATATAGATTCCATAATTATTTCGACGGACTTATAGGTTTGGACTTGTTAGAAAATTGTAACATAGATTTAAAGAATAATTTGTTAATTACGGAACATGCTTCAATACATCTCAAGTGCTATAAGTGTCGAAAATCGAACCCGTACGAAACGATCCCAGCCGGCTCATCCAAACTAATAAACGTACCGATATATGACTCGGAAGGTGACGTACATGTGCCCCAGCAAATAGTTTCTAATTGCATTATCCATGAGTGCGTTACTAAGGTCTCGGACAGAGTAGGCACGATTGAAATCGAAAACCCCACCTGTGACGATATTACTATTAAATTTGAACAACAACCGCGCATACAGGTATTTAATATCGAATGCATAACGCCAGGGCCGGATTCGGAACGTGTTAAAAATGTTTTAAATCGTTTGCGAACTGATCACTTGAACGTAGAGGAGAAATGCAATTTGGAAGCTTTGTGCAGACGTTACGCAGACGTATTCTATCTCGATGGCGAACCCTTAACGTTTACGAATAAAATTAAGCATAGGATTAGGACAACGGGCGAATTACCGGTATATAGTAAAAATTATAGGTATCCATTTATTCATCGTCAGGAAGTTAGGGAACAGATTACTAAGATGTTGGAACAAGGCATTATTCGGCCATCCGATTCCGCCTGGAGCTCACCTATATGGGTAGTCCCTAAGAAAGTTGACGCTTCAGGGAAGCAGAAGTGGAGAATAGTTGTTGATTTTAGGAAGTTAAACGACAAGACCATAGACGATAGGTATCCGATTCCTAACATCACGGATGTTCTGGATAAACTAGGTAGATGCCAATACTTCACGACCCTGGACTTAGCATCAGGATTTTATCAGGTCGAGATGGACCCCGATGATATCCAAAAAACAGCTTTTAATGTCGAACATGGGCATTTCGAATTCTTACGAATGCCAATGGGCCTAAAAAATTCACCATCCACATTCCAACGAGTGATGGACAATGTGCTTAGAGGGTTACAAAATGAAATCTGTCTAGTTTACCTCGATGATATTATCGTCTTTAGTACATCCCTGCAAGAGCACATAGTAAATCTAGAAAAAGTGTTCGACAGGCTACGTGACTCCAATTTCAAAATCCAAATGGATAAATCTGAATTTCTGAAGTTGGAGACACCATATCTAGGCCATATAATTAGTCGAGAGGGTATAAGACCTAACCCTGATAAAATAGCGGCTATTCAAAAATATCCACTGCCTAAGAGTAGCAAAGAAATTAAACAATTTTTAGGACTGTTAGGTTACTACAGAAAATTTATTCCGGATTTCGCACGTATAACTAAACCGATGACTAAATGCCTCAAAAAGACCAATAAGATAACGTTTGACCCCGAGTATATCGATAGTTTTGAAAAATGTAAGAATTTATTAACAAACGATCCGATATTACAATACCCGGATTTTTCGAAAGAGTTTAATTTAACAACGGATGCCTCTAATGTAGCGATAGGTGCCATCCTTTCACAAGGACCGATAGGTTCAGATAAGCCCATATGTTATGCGTCCAGAACTTTAAACGATAGTGAACAAAAATATAGCACAATAGAAAAAGAATTGCTTGCCATAGTTTGGGCAACCAAATATTTTAGACCATATTTATTCGGTCGTAAATTCAAAATTCTAACGGATCATAAACCCCTTCAATGGATTATGAATCTAAAAGAGCCGAATTCCCGGTTAACTCGCTGGCGGCTCAAGTTAAGCGAATACGACTATACTATAGTCTATAAAAAAGGCAAATGTAACACAAATGCCGATGCTTTATCACGAGTCCAAATTAATAATGAGGAAACAGACTCGATGCTCGTAAACCCCTCCGAGAGACCACCTAGTCGCGCTGATTCGTCAACTGAGACAGCTCACACTAGTAATGAAAACCCGATTCTTGAAGTTCCCATTACCGATGAGCCGTTGAATAAGTTCCATAGACAGATTTGTTTTACAATAGTAGGTGATATTAAACGACGAACAACAGCCACAAAACCATTCGACACACACACCCGTACTCACATTCAAGTATCAGAATCCAATTTAGAGCAAGACGTAGTAAATGCCATAAAGGAATACGTTAATCCGAAAGTAAAAACTGCCCTTAAAATAACACCCCCATTAGGGATGTATTCCATAATTCCGATCATACAAAATAATTTTAAAAGCTCTTCTATGAATTTAGTCTTAGCAAAGACTGAACTAGAAGACGTAAAAGAATATTTAAGACAGCAGGAAATAATTAAAAACTATCACGAGGGTAAGACTAATCATAGGGGAATAAACGAATGTTACTTATCACTTTCCCGGCGCTTTTATTGGCCGAAGATGAAAGAGGAGATAAGCAAATACATTAACGAATGCACAATTTGTGGACAGTCGAAGTATGATAGAAACCCTATCAGGCCACAATTTAACATCGTGCCCCCAGCCACCAAACCCTTTGAAATAGTACATATGGACTTATTTACCGCTCAAGCAGAAAAGTACCTAACGTTTGTCGATTCATTTTCTAAGTACGGGCAGGCTTATCATTTACGCGACGGAACTGCAATAAGTATTTTACAAGGATTATTAACATTTTGTACTCATCATGGGCTACCTTTAACTATAGTTACAGATAACGGTACAGAATTCACGAATCAATTATTTGCCGAATTTGTAAGATTACATAAAATTAACCACCATAAGACTTTGGCGAACTCACCTAATGATAACGGCATAATAGAAAGATTCCATTCCACTATAATAGAACATTTACGTATATTAAAGTTAAAGCAAAAAGATGAACCTGTCGTGAACCAAATGCCCTATGCGGTATTAGCGTATAACAGTTCAGTTCATAGTTTTACTAAGTGCAGGCCTCATGATATCATACGAGGTCATTTTGACCCCAGAGACCCCCTAGATATAGACCTGACAGCTCATCTTATGCAGCAGTATATTTTAAGCCACCGGGACCAGATGAAAGTAGTATATGATCTTATAAATAAATCCACCACGGTAGATCGCACTAACCTAATGAATAACCGTAATAAAAATAGGGAACCGGAAGAACAGTATCAACCCGACCAACAAGTATTTATAAGTAACCCGTTAGCGAGTAGGCAAAAATTAGCGCCACAATACACGCAAGACACTGTACTTGCAAACCTTCCGATTCACATATATACGTCTAAAAAGAAAGGACCCATTGCAAAGTCTAGACTTAAACGTACATGTAAGTCATCTCGATTGTTACAGGATTCGACTACTACTAATAGTCCACCTTAGCATTTATAAGTGCATCGAGCACTCATCATAGTATGTTAGAAATAGAAAATTTAGTTAATATAATAGGTAAGCTAAAATCCTTATACAACAAGGATCAAATATTGGACGCGGAGTTAAGAGAATATTATAATATAATTAAACCAGGATTCTATTACATAGATAAAAGAATAGTCATTATTTTTAAATTTCCTATAGTCTCCCCAGATAATTTCGAGTTGTATAGGCTTTCCATTGTTCCTAATAAACACCACCAGACCTTTATCCCTTCATATCCTTTTATGGCAACTAATGGGATAAGTTTCATGTACATGGAGGCTGAATGCCCGAAGTTCGATCGTCGACATCTTTGTGAGGAGAGCATCAATCATCAGCCCCGAGGCCATGCCGACTGTATCCAGAGTCTCATCGGAAACCAGCCCCTACATAAATCATGCCAGCCGACGGAAATCGTTCTCACCAGAGAAGCTATGGAGCAGCTAGATGATCAACACTATACAATCGTCATCCCTAAACCAACAAAGGCTGAACTGAAATGTAGACGCCAGGACTACGTAACGCTAAGCGGAAGCTACCTCGTCACGATTCCTCTGAAATGTTCGCTGCGCACCGACGAATTCACCCTTATTAACATCAATGGACAAATTAAAGGACAGCCGCTGAAAATAGCAAACATACCGAATGGCTACCTTACAAGAGATGATACCAGCATCCCTCATCTTGAACTAGCATCAATCAACTTGAAAGGACTACATGATATTGAAGATAAGATTCAAGCCCAGCATCCAGTAAATTTGGACCATGCTATATATCATACCACAATACCTCTCTACACTGTGGTACTAGTTATAACCGCAATAAGTATTGGAGTTACTGCACGCCGTTATCTCAAAAAGTCTAAAGGATACAAGCCCTCACTATCTGAAAAGGACACCCCATCCAGCGAGGATCAAATATATGCAACCCCTGAAACAAGAAAAATTCAGACATCCACCCCAGCAACATTTTCGCTCAACGTTCTCAAATAGTTGCTGATCTGAGGGGGGAGGTGTTACGTGCGACACACATACAAGGATTGCTGATGACCACAATGGCCCGGTTACCCAAAATCGCTGATGCTTCGTCGTTCCACATACGGATCAAGGCCGCGTAAACGCCGACTCCGCGACCTCAATTATTAGTTATAAGTTTACTATATATATATTGTTATTATTGTAGAAAGATAGAATTCTTGTATCTAACATCGATCAAGAAACTAGTATCTAGTTAATAAATTAGTATTATAAAATTTTTGGTTTTTTTTAAGTCCTTCGGCTGTGACTAACGTAATTAGCCTGTTAAAAATTCTAAATAAAAAATATTGACTGGATTTCTTTAATTGCCAAATTATTTGTCTGACGCCAATAGAAAATTGTGTAACGCGCAATACTAACAATTTACCATAGTGTAATATAAAACATAAAAACAGTAAATAAGCAATAAGAACTGAAGAGCGAAGCTAATACCGGCATGGCTGCGATGTGACTTAACAATGATTCCAAGAAATGTGTTTCTCAATTGCACGAAAGCAAATTGTCGAAACTGTATAAGTAGGTGAAACGATAAATAAAACGTGACAATATTCATTTTTGTAAGCGTCAAACAATGATAAAGACGATTCGAACAATCGTCGAGTAGCGCTGCGAATAGTTTTGCCTGAGGCGTTAATTCAGTAAAAATACCTACTTGACCCAAGAGGAACCTTCAAGTAAACAATCTTTGGTCTTCAATATGATACAAACATAAACTCACCACTGTCTTTCATTGGGGTGGAAATATAGAGCGCCAAATGCCACGGTGGAAACACACATCTTTCGCTTCCTCAACTGGCATCTTCATGCATGCAAGTTTTAATATAATAAGTGTAGGATGCAGAATTCTTTAATTATTGCCTTATAATCTTTAATAATCAATCTGGCTATGGATCCAGTAAATACGTAAGACTTAAACTTAGTACGTGGATGAAAAAATACAAGACGAAAATAGAAGGGTAATTTTGATGATTGTCGCATTGACTCCGTGGCGCAACGGTAGCGCGTCTGACTCCAGATCAGAAGGTTGCGTGTTCAAATCACGTCGGGGTCATACGGCTCAGTATCGCGTCTTTTTACCAAAAATTTAAAATAATTAATATGTTTTTATTTAATTTTGCAACGTATACTTGACTGCTTGTGTTTTTGATGTGCGAAACTGATATGTAAACAGCCTAAGAATATTACCAATATTTTAGTAATATTTCTACAGAATATTATCATACAGATTGTTAAGTAAAACTGCAGATTCGTAATGTTACAGAATTATTTTTCCTAACCCATTTTTCCATACTTTCAATTGCATCTCCGCTCCTTTTAGTATGGCAATATACAGCATATAGCCTTCCGCAATATACGGACTATCTAAATACGAAAGATTATTTAAATTGGACCAGTATCTCCTGAAAGCGTTCAAGCAAAAAAACAAACTCTTCAGCTTTGTAAAATTAATATAGATATCAAATCTAATATTAGCACTACACATTGGTACATGGCTTAAACTCGAGATTGCTGTAGACAAACAAATCGCTTACATCGAACGGCGCCAACCAAGTGCCAGTTTTTGACCTTAATCGCGTCTCGATTGTGTTACAAACAATAACGGAATTTGTGCCGATCAGTCACTCGGAGTTAGTAATTTTGACAAGTCGACGACCTGTGGCACCGCGCCGCTCGCTGCACCGACTATAAGACACGCCTACCACTTAAACGGGCGATTTGTTACGCGAAACACTCAATACTAAACCATATTATATACATACATACATAACCTCACGTCTGTATTCCCCAAAGGGATAGGCAGAGGTGCATTTCTGCACCCACATTTGGCATATTTCCAGACTCCGTACTGCTACTGATAGAAAAACTCAATAACACATTCCTCGACCCGGGAATCGAACCCAGGACCTCTAGATCGCACAACACATCCTTGTACTGCGAGGCCACGAGGCAGACCATATTAATACTAGTAAATACATTTTAGTACACATGTGCGTAAGAATACACTTGTATCCCCGAAGACAACTTTTTAGTTCGAGCGAGCGAGCCAATTACCGTTTACCGGACGAATTGCGAAAATACAAGCTATCATTGATAATATTTTCTGTTGGAAAAGTCAATAATTCTCCATTCCTGTCAGATTTACATCATGCCCTATATTTAGTTCTACTCTTTTATGTGATAAGTCTATCATTTTCCATGCATAATTTAAACGAAATTCACGACATTATTCTATTTAAATAATGTGTACAGTGTATAACACAATACGAGTACAGCGATATATAGTTCCTTTAAAACACAAAAAAATACAATTTAGCTAGCACCCAATAAAGCTACTTAATATATAAAACACAGTAACAGCATAGTTTATAAAGTCATGATTGTAAAGCGGTACCAGATGCTATGCCTCAGCCGAATGAGTCAACCCGACACGCGATGTGCAATTTTTCGTGTGAATCCACCGATTATATGACATTAAGCAAAAACACCAGTCCACCGATGTTATGAAAGCACGAGCGATTGTTCAATCATATTACATTTGACGAAAAGATAATTTCAACGCGGACACGACTGTTTAAAAAAATTCGCGTTGAGAAATCTCGCGGACTACCGTAAATGGTTTGTTTTGTTGAATGGTAAATAGTAATATCTAAAGTAGTAAGTACCTATATGTAATTCATAAAACATTGAATAATGTTCTTAAATAGAAACAAATAACAATAATGAAGGATGACAAAGTAATAACTAGCTACCTAAAAACTGAAAATGTTTTTATGACTCCATTTTGATTTAAGGTCCAATTTATTAGGAGTTTCCACAAGAAAATTCTCTGTAACAGCAAAAATTTTGGAATTATGCTCCATAATAAGCACGCCCCTCTTTACGTAGGAATTAAAATGAGCAAGCTTGCGGAACGAAGATGTTGAAATAAATCTCTACCTTCTCTTCTGCGATACAAGCGTGAGATTATGTATGCATGGTATTAGCAGTAACTGCTCCTACATTACCATAACTTCTATGGCGAAACTTCATATTACTACCAACTGTCATTTTGCTTCAAGCGATCAGTATCTATCTGTATTAACATATAATAGCCCCACTTTACCTAGCCAAGTGCTTAATCCAATAATCGTGAAGTGAGAGCGCAACCTATGAATATAGATATTGTGTGGTATAATTGTACCATGAGGCACAATAGAAACGTGTCGTGCTAAATACTATTACAATACAACTGACATTAGTAACTCAGACTTTGGACACAGATAAAAAATAAGAGCCTAGGTTTATATCGTGGCATGGCAAAATGAGAAAGATGTGCCTGATAGTCAGGTATGAAAATCAGACATTTATAGTTAAGGTTTAGATCTTTAACATCCGGTTATATAATCAGACGAGTGCATGTTTGTAGATTAGCATGAAGAGATAACCAACGCATTTAACAATAAATAAATTCGTTATACACTTCAAATATCCACTATCATTTGCTAGGTCCAGCAGTGAGGAAACCTGTACATCTTAAAGTTAAAAATTATTTTTCTGGTGAGGTAAGGCCAGGCTCAGTTGAACAGTAACGATGATGATGATATTAAAGATGATGATCACCATGACTCGGAAAAGGCATATCCCATATAGCCTTATTTAAGAAGACCAAATCAAGATGCAATAAAGATAACCAAATTCTTTTGATGAATAGTATGGTGCATTCATACAATAACGCGAATCTCAAACAAGTCGATATACAAGTGTAAAATTACAACACCCAACGTGCAACTCCGGATTACACAATACTGAAGTGTCACATCGCCGCACTCATGTCGCCTTACAAAGTGGTTTTTAATCTGTCGTTGACATTTTTATAAACCTTATTAATGATCCATTGAGTGTTAGCTCAGCTCCTGATTTCGATCAGCGTTTTTATTCGTGATTTTAAAGGGCTGAGAGACTCTTTAACATCGTTCCCTTTATTATGAAATATTTAGTCTCGCCTCAATTTTTTTAAATTAAATACTGTATGTTAGGCGTAATTACCGAATAAAAATAACAGAAAAATCAACTTTAACTTCTTCTTAACACATTCAGATTACTTCCAAATCAATAAGCGTAAACTTCCTAGGGAAGAAAGCTTGATAATGATAATACTCGTAAAATGGTTTACTCCGCAACTATAACTAAGTTATTAAACTAATCAACAAAAAATCCAAACGAGGTGTCAATGGCATGATCATCGTCATCATCATCATCATCTATATACTCAATATGTTCGTCCAACTGCTAGGTGCGGGCATTCTCTACAATGAGAGGGTTGAGGCCTTAATCCTTTTAGTTTAGTAGGCTGGCCTAGTGTGCAAGGACAGTCTACATATCTAAAAATTCTGAAGAACTATTCCTTTGTTAACCTTTACTCATTATGATATCCATTCATTCTACACTGATAGATCTCTGCTCACAGAACAGTCTCAAAACCGTCTAGTGAGTGTGAGCGCGTCCTCTTACCTCCCCGGTGTCACACGTTCCAATTTGACGCACGATTTGCAATAAAACAAAGCATTGTTCCACATGTTGACGAAACTTTAGGCCACGCTGCATGGGAAGTGTTTAAGCTGCCCATTAGAATTGTGCGAACAAGATAACAGAGCCTTAATGGTATCGCGTAAGAGATTATTGCTTTAGTTTTTCTTGTTCTTGGTAATTCAGATGGCTTTCATATAGCGATTATGTAAATTTATCGCTTTAAGGGAAGACATTGTATTTCTTCATCTACTTACATTATACGTGCTAAATTAAACCCTTATTCACAAGCATTATTATATGTCGAAAGATTAAAACAGCAGTAAATCTACCGCTCGTAAAAGAGGGTTATGGTAGGTATGTTCGGTTCCAGGAGCATCATGTTTAGTTATTTAATATACCATAAGATTGTTTCAATTTGTTGTAAGTAAATTATGTCTCACATTTGAAACCTGACGCTTGAAACTAACTATGCTATTAATAACAACCAGTTACTATGTAATAAATAATAATTCATTGAAACACAATATTATGGTACCTATAAGAATGGAGTGGATGATTCGATTTTTGGGACGACGGCCATTTTCGATTCGAAAATGGCATCCGGTAATGCGATAAAATATTCTTACTCTGTTCGTTGCTTCCCATAGATTTTTCAACTACTTTCTACAGTACGATGTGCAACTGTTTACTAGACCATTTAGTCTCTCCCTCCTATAACCTTGGGTCTTATAAACGAAGCGAAAAGAATGAGGCCAGCATAATGGCGTCATTCTATCATTGCTTAGCTTGAAGTAATTGTTATATACAGATAATTTTAAATATTAGACTCAATTTTTTTCTGACTGTATACTCTTTTATTGTTACCCATATGATTTGCCTCTAAAAGATCCCCTTTTGCGATAATACTACCAAATGTTCTAATTTTCCCTTAGTGATCTTGTTCTGTTTATTTCTTCGTGTGTGCAATAAATTGTTCATTAATAACTTCTTCTCTATTCAGAAAATAGCAGTATCTATAGCATACTAACGATAGGCAAAATATTTTTTTTTTGTTTTACATATACTTATAAGATAGTGTGGTCTGAGGGATTAAAGAATACCAAGATTGATTTTGAAACTTTGATTTGCTTGACATTTTTTTTTTAAAGATGCAATGTTCACGAACCCGCATCAAGTGATTTACGGACGGCTAAATTGAATCAATTAAAAAAAAATTGTTAAAATAACGCACTAGAAATAGAAAAATACATAGGCTATTCTTTATGAATTCGCCTTGACGAAGCTAACGTTGATTATATATAAATAAACAATACTACAAAACCATTTCATAATCGCGAAAAACACTTTATCATCGACGTTACATAACTAGTTAGCAGTCTCCCTCACAAACCCACTCGAGACTTGTTTGCCTGGACCAGATACCAGCGACCCATTTGACTTAGATTTCCGGCAATCAAGTGGCCACAACTCAGTAGTTACAGTTTAACGTCAATTGCAACCGACTAGATTAGGAGTAATGCCACCTCGGTACAGCGGGACACAGGTTCGATAAAATATAGCTCTTGCTGGGTATTTATTGCGACTGCTTCTGAGACATTAACTACACATGACTTATACTATTTGCGACGTGTACCTAACAAGCTTGTGCCACAAGTGTTTTCCATGCGATCTAGAGCGGTTTGACTCCCGAGTCGGGAAAAGTATTTTTTTTTTGCTAGGAAATGCTTAATAGCGCCTTTTCTTTGACTGTACGGCATTAATGCCGCGACGCCATAAGACGGCCTGATATGTTATCAACAGCTAAATACAGATTGTTTGTTTAATGACATTAGTAATAAATGAAACTACACCCTAATTGATAAAAACATTAGTAATATTGAGTTGAACGTGATTGTATGGAATATTGGTTTTATGCATCATCGGCAAATATAAAAAAAATAGACTTTTTTGGAACGAGAGGTTCTTGTCTTAGATTTCTTTTTGGTACTGGCACGACAAAATAGCTAAACTTGTACTAAGGAGAGATTCATAATAAATATCGGCTATAATCTTTACTTAAACCGCACGGACCACGGTCGCAAAAATCAAGTAAACAGGAAAAATGTAATAAACAATATGATATTGTAAAATCCCAGCCAGACAAACAGGCGTGCAGAAAAACGTCAATAATTTTATGCATTGGTAGAAAGCAGCTAAGACAAAGGTGGGCAGTGGAGCATTAAACGCGTCTGTGTCGGCAACAGCGACGCTGGGAACACTTGGCGAGACCAATCGACTTGCGACTTCCTTAATGGACCGATAGCTTGATAAATGTCACTCCTGTTGCCATGGTGATGCGAACTGATGTTTTCTTAAAGATGAGTAAGTATCCGAATTTTAGATCAGAGAAAAAAAATAGGACATATTGTTGTTGTCTTGTTTTTGAATTCAAGCTTGATTATTATTTTTTTGGTATTTTATTGTGTTGAAAATCTAAAACTTCGGGCGATTTTGCTATGCTTGATATGTAAGTGCGTAAGTGTGTCCCCACGTTGTCGGATCGTGTGTCGGCCTGAAAAATACCTGTGAAACGGCTAGATATGAAACTTGTAAACTTAATTCAGCTCTATAAGCTTGATATAATATGTCAATTGAGATATACAGCATACTCCTTTATAAAATGTTTAAAAAATAATCTATAAGTTAAAAACTCTCACTGATAAGGAATTTTTGTCGTCAGTAACGTCCCTTAAATCTTCTCCTACCAATGGGAGAACAAAGGTATCTGGTTAAGTGGTTACTGAGCCTCCAAAAAGGCTCCATTATCAAAAGTTTTTTCGACAAATATGCAATAAGAAGGATAAATAAAACGAAAATATCGATGATATCACACGTACAGGATTAAAGATGCAAAAATTCATCTAACAACCTTATCTGATGCGTATTATTGACACAAACAGATGCTTATTTTATGAAGTTTTCGAGCCATACTTGTATTTCGAATGAGGATATCTAAAGACCTTCGTTGCTTTAATATTTAAATTGATTAACCATATTAAATAAATTTAAATAAGGATACAATTGTAAAATGCTGATACTCTTGAAAATTTCTTAAAAATCAAGTAATTACCTACTCGTAGTAATTTTCTAGTATTTGATAAGTTCTTGGTTACGTAATAACCACACTACAATCCATCGTATACATTTTATAAACACTCGCAATGCTGAGAAATCTATCACTACTATTCCGCTTGCAAACTTTTATTTGTTCCACTTTTGGCTTTTTCTACGATTTAGAAAATTTCAATTTAATAGTCTAATTACTCTGACTGAGGTAGGCCATCGTGGTCATGGTAATAGTAGAGATAAAATAGTTGTATAAGAGGTCGTGCCCAGCAGTGGGACGTATGTATATATAAGGGCTGATGATAACTCTAATGTAATTCGTCATTCTAATGCAATTACTTCATTTTAAACGTCCATCAACAGCATCTTGGAATCGCTCACGACTTCAAAGATAGCATAATGTCAAGTCAAAATCCCTGATCTTTTTACTAGCAATTATTACTTCAACAATCATTCGTCAATAAATATTTCGATTCTCCGTACGTTTGAAACAAATTCCGCCGCCCGACAATTAAGCTTAGCCAACAATTTTTCCCTCCAGAATGGGTCCCAACTAGTTATTGCATCAAGGCGTATAGTACGCGGCGAAATGTTACCCAATACGGGCCGTTGGCTTATGCCCATGTTTTGCTTGCAATTAGTATGATGCAACCGCCCGCTCGATACACACATTAAATAATTGCCCTACACGTTACGCATGCACCAAGCCTTTTTTTTCTTTTGGAATGCGAGCTTGTTACTGGACACTGGTCGATATGGCTAGGATTGCATGGGTACGAGGTACCTTTAATACTGTATGACAACACTTTATCGTGCTTAAATCTAATTTTTATACGAAGTGATCTGAGTGTTTCACGTTTAGAGTAAGTTTACTACGACAAAACAATAATTATAAGTGCAATCGTATTCGTATTTTAAACATTTAATATTCATTTTTTATCATAATTTTGAACAATTTCTTTTTAACAGCAGAAGTCGCACCGCCAAATGCCAAAGAGTTGGACAATGGCAAAATATTGAGCTTAAAGAGACATTACTTATAATATTTTTTTACCTGGAATGCCCCTTGTTTATTTCCCCTGGTTTCAAAGAAAAATAAAAAACTCAAATAAAATAAGGTAGCAAATATATTGTTCTAAAATCAGTAGCATTCCAAACCTATGATACATTATATAGCCAACGTACAATTAAGCCACAAATATCAAAGGAAAGACGTCGGAAATACTGCGGACTAAAAATTCACAGTTCAAAACGACCCATAGCAATTAGACTAGTAAAATGATGACCGTATGATTATGAGGGTTTTAATTGCATCTTTATGTTAATCTGATAACAACAGTAGTTAAAACATACAGTGCAAGATAATGTTACACGGTCGATGTCGCAACTGCTAGGAACTTAAGTTGAAGCTGTATCAGGTGGCATCTGTTTTACATAATGGTCAAGGAGAATCAGCTGCTTAGTACCTTGTGCTTTGAAGTGATCCCGTCATAGTTATAAAATTATTCTTCATTTTAGATAACATTTTTTTATTTTTAACATTTCTTAACATTCTATTTCAAATAATCAAAACGCAATAAGAGAAGCAAATCTAAGGGTCCAACAAAAATCCACGTATTTATTTGGAATACGGTATACATCCACTTGTCTTGCGACAAGTGATATCTGTATATAATGAGGTTGTTATTTGTGTTATATGTATGTATGTATATTAAATTATATATTCTTTACATAATATGTCTGGTATAGAAAGATTTAACTTAAAAAC
Source organism: Cephonodes hylas (assembly GCA_030295005.1). NCBI lineage: Eukaryota > Metazoa > Arthropoda > Insecta > Lepidoptera > Sphingidae > Cephonodes > Cephonodes hylas. The sequence goes on from AP025362.1 coordinate 15,782,836, forward strand.
GTGTCAAAATTTTGTTTCTTTTCTTAGCTTCAATATGTGTCTATACGTCTACACCTTTGTTTAATATATAATATACTAGCTTTTGCTCGCGACTCCGTCCGCGTAGACTACAGGGTTGTGTTCAGAACGAAAATAAGTTGTAGTCTATTTTACTTCTCAGAGTCCTATTTATGTCCATACCAAAAATCATACAATTCGGTGAAATTGTTCAAACGTGAAACCGTAACTCGTCGATCGGCGCCTTGTGCATCATTATTGCGCGCTGGATCAATATTTTAAAACTGCAATATCTTCTAAGATACTCAGTGAAATCAAATGATGTCAAGGGCAATTTTATTTAAAATTAAATACTTGTAATGAATAACGTATTTATTTGGATAAGGATTAATATCATATTTATAAAAACACCTTCACAAATAAAACTTTATTTTAAAATAAATTTGGTTAGGATAAAAAACGTTCTAGTGAACCAACCTTAAAAAATAGACATATGCTGTCGCGGTCTTTTTTTTAGAACTTTTAAAGAGGAACATTTCTCTCAAACATTATTTTAGCGAAACTTTAACCGTTTTCGCAGCGCACGCAGCGGAAGCTCACAAAAAGGAAAAAATGTCCCCGATTTTGAAACATTCTTTATTGCTGCTCCGCTCCTATTGGTCGTAGCGTGATGTTATATAGCCTATAGCCTTCCTCGATAAATGTACTATCTAACAGTAAAAGAATTTTTCAAATCGGACCAGTAGTTCCTGAGATCCTAGCGTTCAAACAAACAAACAAACAAACAAACAAACTCTTCAGCTTTATAATATTAGTATAGATTTATACGTTTTTCGTATGTAGTAATATTTAATTTATTAATATTGAAATTGTGCGTCACCGATACAGTTATATTTACTATAATTACATTGACCACCCGGTCTGTATTCCTGTCATTCCAGTTCATCTAACGGTTTTCTGCGTCGATAATTTTTAATTATATTGCTTGTATAATTATTTGGAATTTGTTACTGGAATTTAGAATATAGACAAGTCACCACAAAGGGTAGTATTCGGTTCGAGTGGGTTTGCGAGTTTACGAACAGTGACTGACCTAAAAAAAAGCCATCGTAAAACTCTAACTTCTATGTGCACGCGAGAATTAAGTCCAAATAGAATCTCGCCTTTTGTAACTATGTATTATGGGAAGAGAGAACTCTTTCCTAATTTCCTATACGTGAGTTTATGTGTAGGTAAATTTTAATAGAAACTTTAATCATTTTCGATCTAAATTAACGATCTTATAAACAATTTGTTATCTGTTATATGAGACCACTAAAGACTCAAGATATATGTTTAGACTACATTTTATGTCTATATATTAGTGTTAATAGCACACGTCTGATGAACGAGCCCGCAAGTCATCTAGAAAGTGATTATTGCTATCACTAACTACAGGGAAATTGCAAGTCCATCATCGACCTTTGACAAAGAATGGAAAAGGAAGAGAAATATTAGAAGCAAATATAGATGTTTGAATTTGTAGTAATACCATGAGGCAATAGAAGAAGAGTCATAGAAAAATGTGAGATTTGCAGTTATCGCTTCGGTTTATGATATGGAAGAAATGACGTTTTTGTACGTATTTCTATTTAATATCCCAGGAGGGTATTATTTGAAATACGTTCCGTTTTACAGCAGTCGTTGCAAGTTCCCACAAGTATATTACTATTATTTCCTAATAAACCAACTGTATGTAATTGACCTTTTGCACTGTTTAAAAACTATGTGTCAATACTATATGTGTACAAGTTGAACATTGTGCTGGTGGCAGCGGCCTCTAGCATTGTTGGCGCGAGAAACTTCACGCAAAAACCAAACCGTGTTTCTTTTGTTCGACAAACACACATCACATACGGGTTATTATGTGATATAGTTCTTGGGTATTGAATTCATGAAATAGGCGTTCGTGAGCTCGCATGGTAGAGGCGAGAACAGCTAGCAAATTCAGATCTGAAATGAAAAATTTGACGATCGCCCTAAATTTTGTCTTTATTAAGTAATGATGAATATAAAAATACAGCCGAGTAGGCAATCATAGAATTCAAATTGTTCAAAATATTTAATTCATTTCCCACACTTAATTATGGGTAACTAAAAAAAAAGATTGTCACCTATTTAACATTCCTTTTGTTACGTGAATAATATCCGAGCAGAACCACGTACACAAACATATACACACGCTGAATTTCTATTAGTATTTTATGATAATCACTGTCATTATTTTTAAATCACCTCAAAATTAGATTTTTATCATGCAATCTTCGCATTTGTCAAGAATATTAATGGGATAAGTTAAATGAAATCGAGATTAATTAAGTTGACGGTAGTAAGAGATTTCATCAACATTTAACATTATCTATCATGCGGATATGCATTTTCAATCAACAATAAACCTCCGTAATGGTTTAGTTTTATGGCAATCGTGTTTATTTTAATTACAACATTAACTATTTACCTATAATGCCTTGTACCGCGGTAGGTACTCGTTTTTGCAATGGGATCCTGAAGTCTCAGATTAAATTCCAGGGTCTGGTAGTGTTACTGGCTTTTCCATTAGCAAATTCTTATAAGAAACTCGGAATTTAAATTTGTGAGAGGTCCTAGAAAAACATCTCCAAAAAATCTACTTTTTTCATTATACTAAAAAAATTCTATTAAAATTACATTTTTGAGTCAAATTCCTGTTATTTTCACGAGGAGTATAGACCATAAAAAATGCACCTGGCAAAACATTGGTTCAGGTATTAACATTTGGGTTACCCTTGGCCCTTGGGGATGAATGTATGTAAAGAGTCATTCAACTCTCACCAGACCGAGTAGAATAATGAAATAATTCACTTTCCCATTAACAATATTATGAAGGCCTGAGGATCAATAAATTCGCACGTCCGATACAGCGGATTAGATATTACCACGATATTGCAAAATGTAAGCTATACGTATTACATAGTTTCAACAAACGGTAACAGTCGCCCGAATCGCCTCAGGGGTAGACAAATTGTTTTTCGACGCAGCTAGCAAACGTAATATGAGTTTATTAAAATGCACCGAGAACATTTCCATACATCCGTACTGTTACTGCGAATGTCCAACCAAAGATCGAACCTAGAACCCCTGGATCGCACGGAGTTTACTTACACCGTGAGATCAACGTGATAATATTTGGTTATCTCTACCAAACAGAATTTTATCCAAAAAAAAACACATTTTCGTCATCTAAATAAACGTTTACGTTCAAAATTTTTGTCTCTTCCACTGGCACTCTTAGCTCTTCTAGCTCTATCTTCACTTTGCTATAAAGCTCTCATCAAAATCGTTTTTATAGTAAAATACCAAGATTTCCAAATTATAACGCGTGCAAGTGAATGCGACACACTTGCGTTCATGTTTGAAACTACTGCGTGAAACTGCTGCGGTATTGACGGCGTGTTAAATAATTTATTCAGTGTTTATCTACATTAGCCCACATTTGTGCTGGTGAGTACCGGCGCCTGCCTTGTGTGAACAACTGCTGCTTGGGTTAGCTTCCTACATTATTCAAATTTACTAATTCTGAATGGATTTTGTGAATTTTTATTTAGACGGGCGCAAAATATTTCAAGGCGGTTATGCTGCTGTGCGGTAAAATCTGACTTTAAAGCAGTAGAAGTGTAAGAGTATCAGTTTTATTTCATGAAACATTATTTATAATGTAAATCTTTATTTATCGTCTATTAAATTTAAAAAAATGCATTGCAGAGTTTGATAAAAATTGCTTCCAAATTATAATAGATTTCAAAAACGTCAAATCTAAGTTAATTGCCAACACCATACAAAATAAAATCTTCGTCAAACTGAAAAAATGTCTAATTTAGTAACTATTGTTATCAAAAAATCTAACAATGCCGTGTGTGTATGACAAATTATCATTACGTAAAGAACGAAGTGAGTGCAATTTTCGAAATACTATAACAGAGGGATACATGGAAAGTTAATAATGTTTAGAAAGCGAAACCCGTGTAAGTGTGCGCATCCGTCGCAGACTCAGTGTCCCACAAATATATCATCTTATTAGCAATTATTGCAATCACAGTATGAACCAACTAATGCATGGATGTAGCTTTGGAAATATTACATCCATAGGGCCTTGTTTCCATTCAAGTTTCTGCAAGAACTTTTTCTCTGATGCATAGCAACGCTAAGTTTAGATATGTATTTTTGGATCTTTGATCGGTGCGGAAATCGAAAACGGCCTGAATACTTGGCTACATAATGACAGGATTATGAGGACTGTTTATTGAAGAATAATTTTCATTAATATTTTTAACCTTTATCGAACCTCAAGAGTCGTACTGATGTTCTGAAGTCGATGGGAATAATAATAATTTATTACACGACGCGACATAGTCTCATACGAGGCTCCTTGGAATACTCCAAGGAGACATAAAAAGAAAAAATAACTTTGAAAAAATTATCATATTCTAATTTTGTAAGGATTTCTTATTTCCCGTTAACCAAGGGAGCCTCCCTTGTTGACTATTATGATCATAGCAGTATTTTAATGCTTAAATTCAGGATATATAAAAGTATAAATTATATGCAAAAGCTTGTTAGGTTTTAGTTACAATAACCAGCAAACTAAAGTTTGTGCATTTCTTCGCCCTAAATGTATAGGGTTAAAAACGTGTAAAAATTGTTATGAAATAAAATATTAAAATAAAGTAGTAATAGAAATATAAACTATATTTCAATTTCCTAACTTAGTCAGACACTATTAATTGATTTAGGTAAAATGTTGTAATTCTCCAGATATTTAACTGTGAAATGGCGTATTATATTGAGCGTCTACGTAATACTCTGTCATAATATTATAATGCAAGCAAATTCCTTATGAAGGTAGTTCGTACTAATTTGAATGAAATTCAAGGCAACTTGAATCAATAGACAAAACTTACGCCTACTCATTAACCGTCTTGCACGGAACTTCGAAATTTAAAATTATAAAAATTAAAAATAAAAATGTATCTTTTTTCCCTAAATATATTTTTTTATTTCGGATAAACTAAGGTGACTTTACCATATAGCTTAAAAATATTTAAATAGCAAATTTGCAAAGACTTTTTACATCAGATAAATTAAGATGTTTTCTTAACATTGTGAAGACTTTATAATGAGCAACTGGTCTAATTTTAAGAGGCGATAGACCTTAAAAAATGTAGTGCAACAATTGCAGGTTAGAAAGTCAACGCACCAACAATTCTACAAGATCAAAGCGACCGAATCAAAGGTACAGCATTTGCGAAACCGCAAACCGAACTCACCTGGGCCGAGTCCGCTTGTGCACCAACAAATCACACGCAACACGATAAATAATCCAATGTAACAACACAGCACACACTTTATTGTAGATTTTTGTTGAAAAACAGTTCGTTCACAAATGGCGCGGTGTTGTGATCGCGTCGTCCCGCCTTTTTGTTGCGCATGCGCGTGGACGTGCGCGCGCTCCGATCTCCCGCCCCGTTATGTCGCGAGTGGCGCTCAACCGGCGCAGCGTGGAAAGCGGTCGCAATTGCCGCTCAAAGAGTTGCTAATATGCAATGGATTGGAGGTAAAACTAACGTTTTGTCGACAAATACGCGTGTCTTGAGTAATAAATCTTGATATTATTGTTTTATTGTGCGCCAGCGAGAGGTTCGTACTCGGCTGACGGTGAATTAGAATGCTATCGGGAAACGGACTCGGCGGGAAGGCTATTCACCTGCGTTTTGGTTTAAACGCAAGCTAGATCTTTGCTGTGTTTCATGAAAATTTATTGGATTGGCTTAGAATATGCGGTTTTGGAGTTATTAGAAGCAGATATGAACGAATTGTGGATAATTTTAAACAAACAAACACGTGGCAACGCGCTATTCGATTAGAGGGGAAAAATATACCAGAAGAATTCAGTAACAAATTATTTTCATAGTATTTCCATGTACCTATTAATTTTAAAAAGCCTAACTTAAATGCAGAGTCACTACACAAATAAATAAATAATTATAAAACCAATATTAAAATTATTGTAAAAACTGGTAACGGAACATACTGCCAAAATTTACCTTAGTACCTGTTTATCCTTCTGTTGTATTTAATCTTTGTCCGAAGCCAGTTTATCAATGAAGATGGTTGGCGGCAGCCGTGGCCGGTGTTCGGTGACCGGGGAGGGAAAGTGCGCGCACCTCGCGAAATACCGCGGTACCTCACAGCGCACCTCGTGAACTATGGAGTATGGCGATTACATAATAACAAACATCGGAAATGACCGAGTAAACTATATTTTTTGCATATTTTTCTGTGTTGTTTTTTTTTATGTTTATGGTGGATATTGAAATTGGCTATACTATACACTGGACAGAAACCGGTGGAAGCAGATCATCCGCTTCAGATGTCACCCTAAAGCTGACCACGATCCTCAGATATGAGGAACCGACCAGAGAGAGAGATACTATACACTAAACACGTTAAATTATTTAAAGCTTTAAAAGGTAAAGACATTTCAATATTTGTGGCGAATCATCAATATACCTTATACATAAAATATAGATGCTTCAGTTTTGATGTCTTAAAAAAATACCAAATCCAAAACAATTCCTACGACTGGCAAATAAAACCTTTCCTAGGTTTGTAGATATGTATGATCATACGCATACAAAATTGTTTCACACTCACGCCTTTTTTGCATTTCATTCTTGTGCCTGGACATGTACAATTTTAAAACCCAAATCTTGTCAATTATCCCTCGTAATAAGAAGCAAGTCTTTCCTATCCGGGAAGTGGCGCCAAGGTCACATGGTATATAGAAAGACAAGGCAAAATATGATTCACTTTACATCTACTTATTAATAAGCCTCGTATTATAAAAAAAAAGCCTAGCTAACATAGGTGTTTTGCATACAAAACCAGCACAAAGTATTTCCAACAATCGAGAGTCAATACATCCGTACATCCGCGCATCTGTTTGTCGGAAACGTTATTATCAATACGCGAGTCACGTAGCCCGCTGGCCTTGAAACCGGCGTGCAAACGAGGGGAAATGTGTTCAAATCCTGGCAGGGGCTTCACGTATGCAGATCACACAAACCAGGCCGTGCGAGAAACTGAAAGAGAAATTGGTGAAGTCATTGAGGATGTTGGGGTGGAATGCGGACTGAGTTGGTGATCTTATGCAGGGTGCAGATTAGAAAATGATGATTATACTGATAGTATAATTGTCAAAGGAACTTGCAACTATTGAGAACTGGACATTGATACATAGACTAGTTGCTTTGACTTGCAAACATTTATAGAGCGAACATAGGTCGCCGATAAAAAGGATTTTTAAAATACGTTAAACGAAGTAGAAGCGTAGAAAATCTTACCATTGCATTTAAAATATATAGTTACATGAATAACCTAAAATTCTGACCTCAATACACCAAGGTCGTGTCTTGTTTATTAAAAACTGAGAGATATTTCTGTCTAGAAAACACATACATAATATGAACCATAATTCAACATTGAACATACTAATATATTTTCTTAATACTAAGAACGATACCGGTGCCTTTCATTCCACACCCTCATATCAAAATAACTGCGCCGCGGAGACGAAAAGAAATTGATCAACCTTTTTCATTGACGCGCGTAAAAGCTTTCGAAACCAATGATCTTTAATTTACCTCGCCTACACAATGCCTTAAAGCGTAGTTTAATTTATTGCCATCATAAAATAGAAACTACACACTAGTTTTATGTAACGCGGTAATATTGTAAAATAGATTATTTTTAAAAATTCTCGTCTCAAACTTATTATAAAAAAGATGAAGTACTCGGTAGTTAAGTATTGTCCTGCACTATATTTTACTTTTAGTAATAGTACAACATAGAGGTCGCAGGTTTTATTTCAGACTCTGACATAACATTATTTTTTGAAATTGTTGTGAATACGAAACTGCAAAAATAATAATTGAAAAACCTCAATGCAGAAATACACTTCTGCCGACCCCAACGCGCGAGTGTGCGTGTGCGCAAGTAAAATGTCGCATAAAAAGCAAATGGCTTCCTCATGAAAATATTTGCTCATAAAGCCATTAAAATAAACGAGACGAATAAAAATCAATATAGTGAATGTAACGAGATCTCGGGCTGCACTCATTCAGTGCGCTATCATGGTTTACTTCATTGCACGATAAAGCACGTTGAATACCGCCGGAGACCCGACACCGGTATTAATGCAAACGTTCTCGATGATAACAACTATGTAACAGTACGTAATAAGGCTATACATTTTGTCACCGGGTGAATAAAAGCAACGGTTTGTGTGGGACGAACTATCCTTAGTCCTCGTATCACTTACTATGCCAACTCAAAATATAGACGTCAATACTGCCCGCTGAATGACAATTGATAGCGGATTAGAACGCCCGGTTGTGAAGCGATGAAATTTTATTCAATACCCACGGATCGACGGAGCAGTTGCGAAATTGGAAAATTATAACCCCGAAACAGATTCTGTGCAATCAACAGGAATAAACTTCCAGTGCGTAAGATCAAATTTTAGTTCGATGATAAAATCAACATGATGCTTAAACTGTTGAGCACGGACCAATATGATATGCGAAATCTCTCATCTTGACAATCTGTTTGGACATCGCACTTAGGCACTATAAAGTGCGCTTTTGTAACTCGCGTGTGCTCAATTAAAAATATATTGTGTGAAGCTTGTGCTTAACATAACTTATAAGTTGCATGGGTAATATTTAAAATCCAATATTGAAATTCAAAAAAAAACAAATAAACAATTTGAGTAGTCGCAATGAAAAACATAGAAAGAATTCTCAAGTTATAATCACTTTATACCTGTTAATACTATCTAATCTCTATACCTACTTAGGAAAACTTTATTGCCAATAGGATAAAAAAAGTTACCACAGATGTAAACAGGTCACGCCTGCTAAGACTCCAAATTAATAATTAAAATATCTAACCCAAATAATATTCATAAATTGGTAGGAGCAACACAAATTTCACACTTAGAAGTTCTCCTCAAGTATTTTACTGAATATGTACTAATTAAAACAGTATATCCCGTTGAGACGGAGTGGGCCAGTCCTCAGTTATTTGTCAGCAATCGGCGCAACGGCACAACTTATACGCGTAACATTCATATTGTCACAAATGGCGATTACGTCACTGCCGGCCGTTTCCGCAGCGATACGCACAGGGCTGGCATTTACTTAATTTGCATCTTTATAATGTACTAATGAATTAATTGTAGTTTTATGTATGCGTGGTGTTCAAGTATGCGAGCGTTGACGAGGCTGCAATAGGCATGGATTGTAGGTAAGATGGCCGCGGAATAAAATACAATTCTAACACTCGCGTGGACAATATTGTTGACAAAGATATTGTTATTTGATGTTTCTTTAGTAAAGTGAATGTAATTTTGTAATTAAATGGGACTATGCTCTAATAACTTTAATTTTCTCATCATATTTTGGATATTAAAGCTATTGGTCCAAAAATTGAAAGATTCCTTCTTCATAGAACGCGACTGATATGCAATTATGTATTCTTTCATCATGTAAGTATTGGATATTTCTTTAATATTTTTTATAAACTTCGAAGTCATAGATTTCTGAGATTTAACCCAATAACGGCCGAGATAATGTAATGGTAAAACCAGGCTTAATTCTTGGTCCATCATAGAAGATTGTCACATTTTGAAGACTAATTTGCAACATTAAATAAATACAGTGAGTGTTACGTCCCTAAGCGTAGACACCCACGTGTTTAGTCCACGTACTGATCACCGTTCCTAAATAAGGTGTAGGCAACGGTGTTTCGATGCGGGCCGCGATAAAAAATTGCTTTAGCACTACATTCATTTCATTTTATAAAGGTACGAGAATACCCCAGGATGTTATTGGCAAATCGACAAAATATTGAACAGATTTGCGGCACGTTTTTATTAATTAATATCCTCATTCAGTATGAAATGCACAAGTCCTGGTAGTATCATATATATTATATGTTTGATATTAGCACTGGTTTAAAACACGTCTTCAATGTGGGTACAGCAGTAAAATACAATAGACTTACTCGTACATGCTGTGGCGTAACTATAGGGTGGCAAGTCGGCAAAATGCCACGGGCCCCCAGCCCGAAGGGGCCCCCGGTCAGAGGAAATCTCAATTCCCAACATTTATTATTACACATACACATTACTCAAGTAAAAAAAAAGTTTTGTCTATAATGACCTACCTACTTCACGTAGTAATTTATTAGTTAACTCTTACAAATAAAAGTGTATAAATAAATATTATAAAATAAAAAATACTATTGTTGTTGGTTCAGCTTCTTTATATATTGGGGAAGTGGGAGGGCCCATTCGATGAATTTGCCACGGGCCTCGAACGATATAGTTACGCCACTGCGTACATGAAATACTTAACCACCAACGTAACACCAGATATGAAATTTAGAAAAGTGTGTTATCAAAACCTGTATCTATGATTTAAATTCCATTTAAATTATAATGAGACCACACGCCAAACTCATTATTTTCGTTTCCAGTAAGAAGCAACACCTTTCACATTGATAGGACTCCAAACCAGAAATCCGAAAACCACATAAACAAATCCCACCAAAAGCCTAAATTCAATATAAACACACGCAAATGCATGTTCCACGTCATTCTGTCCTGTCATATTATTTATCTGCAGGCACGCGCGGTGCGCTTAAGAAATTCCAGCGGCCAGGTAGGTGAACTTGGTGAAATTTTTCCATTGCATTCATAATTCCCGGGTGCCAGCGCAATTAGCTTTATGAAAGGGTCCGAACAAAAGGCCAGATTATCTACCCCGCGCTGGTAAACGACCGAATTAAATAGTTAAAGGGCGCTGGAATGCTCCCGAACGACGCCGGAATGTGCACTCCACTTGACCACGCGCTCATGTTAATGTCGACGCTTTGGCTATCAAATTAATTATGACTTATTTTTTAGTATTGTCTGTAATATACTGGACAACTGCATCATTAAAACCTATATGTACAGTTTGAAATGCGGCATTCCGGAAAAAGTCAACAAAGAAAGTTCCAAACAGTACAGCTGCTTAATGATCATCTACTTATGGATTGTCAAAGTAGTCAAACGTAGTTTACGTCACTTTTTGGCAATCATTTTTTACGTGTTGTTTTGGTATTACTTTGCTTATAAATCTTTTTAATTAAACCACATTTTAGATTGGAACACATGTCATAATCAAGTTGAAATGCGCTTTTGTCATACATTAGTTACAAACCTATAATGTAATATCTGTTTGTTCTGTCACGCCGCAGCTGTATGTATTATTCAAATCTAATCAGGTATGCGTCGTGAAACACGATACAGATTCTATTGGAGGGAAACGAATCGGCCGTCAGTACCTTTCGACAATAAGAAATTGAATAAAACAAATTAATTTGTGTCGTGTTGCGTAAAACTCGATAAAACCCATTCATTAGATTGTCCTCGTCACCTGTTATATAAAAATTAATCAACGACTGTTGTGTAATTGAAACCCAACACTGAGAAGTGAGAACTATGAAGGAACCTCTGGGCATCGGTTGTCGCTCGTCACGCAACCGCTCCGAGCTATAAAATTAGTATTATTCTTGCACAATAAGGTGGCGAATTAGAATTTTTATAGAATAAAATAACATAGCGTTACGTTTTAATACGTTTTTTAGGCAACCGTTGCAAAACTGTTTATGGAATGTCAAATGAGGTTAACAAAACAGCCTATGTTAGATAACTTGCAAAAGCGACAAGTGAAACTAAGTTCAAGGTGAACCATCTGCAAGTGTTATGTCATGTGTTATGAGAATTCATATTAAAATTGGAGCGTGAATTCGATTTTGTCCTAGCTAATATAGTAATTTGTAAGCACCACATAAAATATTTACTTACATTATTCCAAATTCCTATTCATCTCAACAAGTCTTAGAAAGTGCTGTTCAATTTCTAAAGCATCTATTGCTTATATGATCATTAACAACAAACAAAAAAAAACGTAAGTTTTTCGCAATGTAAACCAAAATTTACAATTCGTAGCCAAATATCTCTCTTCTCTAATAATTATTTCTGCATTCCCAATAGAGATACCAGTACGCCACCAATTTTAAAAATTGTTGTCTTTTTTTACTACCTTTAAAGACCTTATTTAAACTTACAGATAGTCAGTTTTACAAACCTACCATAACCAACAACATCTTCATACTAGAAGATATCGATAACATTAGTGTAGCCGTCTAACGCGGCGACGGCAACGCACGAGGCCAGGTCAGTCGGCTACACCGGCTCTAGCCAAGTTATGTTGTGCGCACTATCAAGCCATCAGGCCCTCGCTCATTGTTCATCAACACATAATGCTGCTCATCTCACATGCTAATTGGCACCGCCGCTAAACGATCTCCAGATAAGAATGTTTGTTTTATTTCTAATTATATTTTATGGACGACTCATTCTTGACTGTCGCGGAGTGAGCGATTGCACCTTTCAAATACTGTGTTTATTTACTTACAGCGTGGTAGACTAAGACTTAAACGCTTTCAGTTGTAGAAGAGGCTAGTGCCCAATAATGGGTCGTAAGTCGTAAGGGCAACGTAGAACTTTGTTATGACATGGCGACACCAGGGCACATGGCTATGGGGGGTGAGCCTATTGCCGTTTTTGGAGTAGGTACATTTCCAAACTCCGCACTATTATTCAAAATTTCTTGAGAATCTATACCAGGACCTCAAGATCGCACGACACGTACTTAAGCTGCGATACTACGAGGTAGTCAGTTATTGTATCTATTGCCATAAATATAATCAGATCACATACACGTCTATTAAACGGAATAAAACAACAAAGCTAGTTAGTGCGTGGCTCCAGCACAATAGTGTACGGCGCAAACACGACCACCAGCTGCAGATTAGTCGCAGATTACAAATTATTGTCTACCGCACACTATCTGATACACTCGTTAGCTTAAAATCATAGTAAATTCTAAACGAACACGAATTTGCACTATAACATGGATACATTTTGATATTTTATGAAAGCATTTGATATTTTCCTATTGGATTACTAGTTTTGTAGTATTTTTATTAAGAAGACCTGCGCATGTACTGAAATGCCTTTTGTTTCTTTGAAAAAGAGTACTGATTACTTTAACGACATGGTGCTTTAATAGAACAATTTATTGGTGGCAGGAGGTCACAGGTTTTTCACTCTGAGTTTCTGTGATTATGTGGCTATGCAGATGCTTTAACAGTGAAAGAGCATCGTGACGAAAACGAATTTCTTAGGGCGACCAACCCGCACTAATTACCGCATTGCCTTTCAGCTATATAGGCACGACCCTAGCAGTGGGACGTATCTGGACTGATGATGATAATGAAAACGTTTGTAGACGAATCCGATGGGATCTTACCCTGCATATTCCGATCAGAAAAGTTCGTCATAAATATTGGCTGGACTTAGAAAGTCACCATGTTCCTTTGGTGTCTTAGTTCTTTTACGTTTCACAGCCCCTATGAAAAAATAAATTATTTGACTTGGGAAAGCGTGTTATAATTCCAAACGATTAATGTACATAAATTCGGAAATTGAAATCCCAACTCGTGTGGCGAAGTTGTCACAAATATCGCATTTATATTTTTTTAACCCTTGAAGCTACAGGTATAAATATTTTCATATCTTTATTTATTTATGTACGTTATTTTTGTAAGTATATTACGTTTTTTTTTTGTTTTACCAATTTTTTCTTTTTTTTGTTATCGTGGGGAAAGCTGTTTATGGCTCTACTTCCCGCCAGCCCGGGGGCAGTGGGGGGTGGAAAGCGTATGTCAGGGTCACCGGTCTTCCAGCCCGGCGCGCGGCGACGTCATATCCGCGCAGATGTTAGTGCCAGGCTGGGTCCCTAACAAAATCCCTAAACCGGCATACCAACCAAAACCCCCCGGTGGCCATCTCCGCGCCGAATGGGGCGACCACGGAACGTGAGCGAGAAGCGTCCACCGTAATGTCGCAGCCGCCCGGTGCGCCTCCGGGATGTAAACGTCCCGGCCGTCATGAATTTGAAGGGGGCGCAGTCGCGCCCCCACTATCTTGGTTTGGGCGCCCCGGTTGTGGATGGGTGCCCGCGACGTACACAGGCCACAGTGCCGCCGCCCCGCTCGGGGTCCGTTTCATTGAAGACGCGCCGCCCCCGCAGCGCGCCTAGCGACCCCGAAGGCCCCTTTGAGTCGCCTTTGACGACAGGCAGGGGATACCGTGGTGTGATTCTAACGCCCCCTTTCCATAGGGCAGTTTGTCTTACCAATGCAGTAACTGATCCGGAAGCTGACACAACACGCATTACAACAGAAAAATATTTTAGCAAAGCAACATAGTATTAAATCTCGTAAAAACGTTGTATCAATAATAGCGAGGCTGCAAATCCCCGCGCTAGCTGTGAACAGATGTAACAACGGCTATCAGTTGCGCGCAACAACAAAACTTTTCAATAGATTTATTAGTTGAGATTTTCCATTAGCTTGCCCGAGCTTCGACCAATTTAATTAGCCGATCACACGGAAGGATGCAATAACAGAACGCGAACTGAATTGCGCTAAAGATCGATGTACATGCCACGCGGAAAGTATTTGTTCGTATATTTTTACTTTTAGACCATATTTTACATTGTAATTATGATGATTTGGTAAACTCATTCATGACTATAACCTCAACGGGATTAGAATTTTTTGCTTGTTGTATTGTAAGTCCTACAAAGTGGGCAGACCTTTTGCTGTTTTTGGAGCAATTTGACATACTTCTTCCGGTTATCGAAAATCCTATTGCCGCTTTCGTCTTTCATGCAAAGCAAAATCCAGGACCTCTAAATTGTTGGGAACACATACTTTTTGTTAATATAACTATAATTAATTCATGATAAGCTTTTGGTAAAATAAAAAAATTGTTATCATGTTGCAACTTGCAAGATTAGATAGTCGCCGACACTCTCATATACCTCTGTCTACGTTTATTCATACTCTTGGCTGTACAAAGAGCATCAGTAATTTTCTTTAAATCGTAATAAAATAAATATTCGTACAGAATAACGTCAATATGCACGGTGCCTAATACCAACAACGTATATCGAACTAAACACGGTACTCTCGCGAACAATAAATGATAGTTTGAAATTAATTGTTTTCTCTTTGCGAGCGGTGCAGCGGGCAGCGAGCGCGCAAGCTAGGGAGGAGCGATAGTGCGCGCACACCCGATCATCGCGCCGCGCGTGCGCTCCACCGGTGATACATTGCTAATAAATATGAAATTCTCTTCCTGCTCAACGATGTTTATCTGCGCAGATACGTGTGTTTCACTCGAATTGTGGAAATAAACTTCCTATTATTATTTTTGTAGCCGGGTTTGTGTTTACGCCTTTTGTGTTGGAACTTGGAAGAAATAAAAAGTAACTAACATGTCAGTAGCGAGACGCTAATTTAAGATGTTTAAGCATCGAGACGAATGTGATTTTTGCTGCATTATATTAATTTAACTATGAATAAAATAAAATTATAGTAGTAGCTTGTAATTAAATACAAATACTTTCCGCTTCTTGGTAAAATAAAATAGTGACTACTCCATCGGATTCACTTCATATATTTTCATACTTATATTTCGACAGTCTTAGTCGTGCAGCTGATTAGACCAATGATTGTATAATCGATAAATTTATTTCAGGTTTGGGTGTTTATGAGACAAAAAGGCTCTCGTAGTTTCAAATTCCTTATGTTTTGTTATGGACTGAAAACATTGGACAAAATTACTATCGGGTACATATCCTTTAATACATTGGCGTGTGCGATCGACAGCTTCAGGATTCAGTTCTTGTACCGTGCAAAGTGTTATTTAGTTTCCCATCATAAATTTCGAAACGGCAAAACTCAATTCTTTCAGAAAATCAAAGAGTAATACATACAAATGTGAATGAACCTCATGACAAAGACTTGTCGCTTCCGTCAAGAACGTTATACGCGTTATATTCTTGATGGAAGTGAACGTGCCATTAGGAATGTTAGTCCGTTTGATTAGCACATTATTTGCACTGTTTAACGGCATCTCGGCGAGTATACAACTTACGCAATGAATCGGTAACCAGGCATCATATACAACTGTCACCACTTTCACTCAAATATTAAGTGCGGTGATGACACCGCGGTCATGTAACTAATGTAAATACTTGGGGCAATTTCCACGGTTCAGAATTGAAGATTGTTGAACAAGCTAATATTAATTGGAGATCGTAGAGTGCTCTTAAGTCTGCCAATATAGAAATGAGTTTAATTACGGAATCAAAAAATTGATTTAGTAATTTTTTATAAATGTTCGTAGAAGAGATGTGGGTATTAATATCTTACGTATAATTTGAAAATAAAAAGAGGATTAAGAGAAAGGTATTAGAAAACAGCAAATAAAATTTCAGTTACCTAATTTCCATAATTGTTTTAATCGTAGACTTTTGATATAGACAAAAGCATTTACCTATATCGCTTTTGCAGTGGCGTGCCTAGGGTGTCAAACTAAGGCAAGCCCAAATGTTTATTTAGTAGCAGCATATTTTTTTTGGTACGTAGGACTAATAAATACCTACCGGTTAGTACTCACATTTACGTTTATAGCGTTATTTTATAAATAAACAATCGTTAAGTTCGTTATTCGGAACTATGTAAGGCAAGTCGGGCTTTCGGGCTTCTATGGAAGTACCGCCACTGCGCTTTTGTAACTACGAGTATATTAGGCCAAATTCCATAATTAGCAATTTCTATACAGAATTAGTGGAACATTTTTAGTCCACTCACTCGTCCTAGGCCAACGTGGTAATGCCTAGACCTCTCGCAGTATTGACAAAATCATTACTATATCCTAACCTTGTAAGTTACATGCAAATTTCGTTGTTATTTTGTTGTCAAATTTGTTTATACGCTTTCACGTCGAAATCGCCGAACAGATGAGTTTCGGTATACAAATAGACAGAACATTTGAGAAGGTTATAAGTTTTTCTGTTTGAAACTTATTATTTCCCACCAGTAACACCTTGAAGATCAAACGCGGATCTCTCGATTAAACCCCACTTACTTAAACAACCTTTGCAACGAGGTAAAGTACAAAAGCATTACCTATTAATATGCAACATGCATCCACAATATTTCCATTAGATACTTCAATCTTGTTTTTGCGTACAATGATCATTCGCTATACGGAGTCTAAAACGACTTTAGTTTAAAACCACATAATTTAAAATGTATACCAGTAGTGAATATGCAAATATCGTTCCAAATGTGAAGTAGGCTCAGTAAAGTAGTACAAAACTATGTTGAATTAAAATACAACAATCAACGCATTAGTTTTTTGTTGTTTTGCCTTGCATCTGGAGCGTGGCGGCTGAGCAATCCTTTGTCTGACGGTTGTATACCTACCATTAAATATTGAATTCGTTATTACGAGTAAAAATTTTACGCTTTGACCTTTTTTAACTGTCATAATCTTTTGGTGAAGGAAAAGATTGTGAGGAAATTTGCACACCTAAAAGTTCTTAGGAATTTCTTAGATGTGTAGAACGCACACCTGAGCTAGGCCAGCGTGTTAAACTAACGCCTAAACCTTGTCAGTTGCAGTGGAAGCCTGTGACCTACAATGAGACATGTATGGACTTATGGAGTCATCACTCGGTGCGAAAAAATAAATCAGTTTTTAACTCACGGATTGCTAAATGCGAAATTAGGCTGAAAACTTAAATATTTATGTAGTATAAGATTACAGATACATTTGGATAATACCGAATATTCTTGAGCCATATCAGTGCAACGATTTTTTAAGGTCGTATTACCATCCAATCTATGATTCTGTTACAGGGAGAATTATTGGAATCCTTTGTGCACACTTTGGAAACATAACTATAATATGATCGTCTTCGATATAATCAAGCCAGGCTTTTTAAACGGGTACTACAATGAAGGAGGCCTATGTCCAGCAGTGGACCTCAATTAGGTGATGGATGGATGATGATGACGATGATGACAACAATGGGCCTGTACCTGATAGTAAACATAGTATACTTATTTAAAACTAAACGTCGCGCCAGGGCGTCGCGACGCACAGTTTGGGAAGCCCTGCTTTAAGCTATTTTGTGACAAATAGACTACAGCGCCATCTTTTGATATTCCCTTCCCCCCGGACCTCTGTGGAGTGCAGACGTGTTTCAAGTTGCTATAATTTATTTATTTTCTATTTAAAATTAAATATTTCATAAAATTATATAAACTACAAATACCAGGAGTGCATAAAAACAAGAAGACAATATTCAACAAGCAGCGAACTGACTCAACTTTCGCAGCTGTGCGTACGTACCTACTTATAATAAATAAATAAAAGAGACAGCAATAACAACATTTACTTACGACAAAAAAGGATAAATATATTAACAATAGCCTAATTAGATGAGACAGGCCACCTGCACGCGATAGGTCAAGTTTGCTGGCGACTAAAGATTACACACTGATTCGTCGATTGCCGACCAATAGGGTTGACCTCTGTTGAAATAAGACCAAAAAACACTTCTTAGTGTTTGCTGTTATCCTGGTACATTCAATAGTTAATTTTGCTTATTATACAATGACCCGAAGACGTTCGCCACTCGAGACGAAAAATGTGGATAATAATAAAGAACTGAAATCTAAAGAATTGCCTTCTACCCAAGACAATGACACATATGATTCGGATACAGCCACAGAGACTAACAAAAGTGACAGCGTTACTCAATTCAAAAATGAAATGAGAAATCTATTTTCCTCATTATCAGATGTAGTCGAGCAGCGATTTAAAGAAATAAAGCAACAAAACTCGGAGTTAAAGGCTGACTTACAGTTCATGTCGGATAAATATGATGATATTTTGGAAAAACTGAATCATTTGGAGGAAGACAGGGCAAAAGACAAAAAATATATAAAGACATTAGAAGTTAAATTAGAGGAACTGGAACGCAAATCACGGTCTACAGGGCTTGAAATACGCAACGTACCGAAGTTAATCCATGGCAACAAAGCAATAGAAACCAAAGAAAGCATATGCGACATAATTAAATCCCTAGCTAGAACAGTGTCTATTGAGTTGCATGACTACGACATCAGAGATGTCTATAGAGTAAATACAAATAAAAATAGTAACGCTAAACCAATAATAGTCGAGTTAAACAATTCGATGAAAAAGGAAAAGATTTTGCAAGGTGTTAAACTTTTTAATAAGAACAAGGACAGAGAACAAAAACTGAACACCTCACACCTAAAGGCCCCAGGTCCAACCGCACCTGTATATGTATCGGAGACTCTTACTTACAAGGCGAGTAAATTGTTCTCACTAGCCCGGGACTTCGCACGAGACAATAAGTATGACTTCTGCTGGACGTCCAGAGGACAAGTATACTTGCGTAAATCGGAGGGTCAATCTCTGCATCGCATTGATAACGAGGAAGATTTTGCAAAATTGAAAAACAAGTGTTGACTATTCGGCCACCTAATAATCTGTTTAATTAAGTGTACTCATTATGTAAGTACTCTTTCAACACTTATTTTGTCATTAGACCACTGTGTATTCAATATAAAACTTCCAATGACTTCAGCAAGAAATACATATATTGCTATATTTCTCCTACATATAAAAAAATATTGTCATGAACATGTAAAAGCTCTAGCGCTATATATTATTAGATTAGAAAAATCTTATTATATGAATGAATATATCGTAATTTTATCTCGTATTGTCAGTATATATATATATAAACTAAATTACTATGAAAGTATTAAACATTCCATTAACTTAAAAAATATCCGAAACATAATAAAGATGAATAAATTAACAAAACTTAAAATTCAATCCTACACATAATAATATAATAAATATAGATAGCATCAACATTTCTAAATCGTATAATTGTTGCCCCGATGAGTGCAAAAAACACATAACACCTAATAGAGAAACTCTCAACATAATCACACAAAACATTCGTAGCATATCAGCAAATATGTCTAGCTTCCAAGCACTTGTGACAACCTTGCACATAGAATTAGACATTATTATACTCACGGAATGTTGGCTCTCACTAAACCCGAATATACCAATATTAGATGGATATGATTTCTATTATACCAAAAAAACACTCAACCAAAATGATGGAGTAGTTGTTTACGCAAATAAAATGATTCGAGATTTAAAGATAACTGAACCGGACTTAACTGATGCTAGCGGTATCCTAATAAAGATAGGCTCTGATTTAAGTATACTGGCTATATATAGGCCCCCATCAATAACCAACCTAGAACCTTTTTATAATTCAGTAGATAATATTTTATTAGAAATTGGAAGATTTAAGAATATTATAATAGCAGGTGATATAAATATCGATATTTCAGATGGTAATATAGACAAGAACTCGGACGATTATTTGAACCTTACTGCTAGTCATGGACTTCTGCCTGCCCACATCTATCCTACTCATGGTAAAACCTGTCTTGATCACATTATCATTAAAACAAAATATAGCGCTACTAATATAGTAATTGAATCCTCAGTTACTGACCATAATGCGGTACTCTTATCTCTCAGCAAAGCAAAATCCATGTATTCAAATAAAACTAAGACTATGATTAATCACGAGATACTAAAAAATGAATTGAATAAAATAGATTTTAATCTTGTGTATGAATATACAGACGCGAACAAAGCAATGGAGTACTTCATGGATATATTATCTAGTGCATTAAGGTCCTCGTCTATAACTAAACCCACTCCACATCGTCTGAAAATCATAAAACCATGGATTACTAGTGGAATGTTAAGATGCATAAGAAATAGAGATAGAATGGCTAAAAAAATAAAATTATCACCTAATAATGAAATACTTAAAATAACTTATAAGAGATATCGTAACTTCTGCAATAACATATTAAAAAAATTAAAAATAAACTATGAGAGAGATAAACTAAGTAAAGCGAGTTCGAACCCCAAAAAAATGTGGAATGTAATTAAGGAAGTTACTAATACTAAAAGAATAAATAAAACTGCTCAAGAACTACTAAAATCAGTGATTCCCCTAGTAATTCAGTGAATGAAATTAATAAATATTTTGTCAATATTGGAAAAGACATAGCATCACGAATTGACACTACTAATAACTTTCCAATTAATAGACAAGATGAGAATTATTCACAGTGTACTTCATTCGCTCTACTTAAAACCGATGAAATAGAAGTGGAACATTTGATAAATTCTTTAAGGTCAGACTGTGCAGTGGGAGTGGATGGTATCCCTGCCTGGCTTATAAAGCAATATAAAACTATTATAATAGGCCCACTCACCTTTATTCTAAATCTAAGTTTATCAACGGGTGTTTTTCCAGATGTGCTCAAAAAAGCTCTCATCCATCCTATTTATAAGACTGGGGATAAAGACAGTGTCAATAATTATCGTCCAATTTCCATTTTACCTGCCATTTCTAAAATTCTGGAAAAAATAATGAATAATCGTCTCAAAAAATACTTGGAATCTAACAACTTAATATCTGATAGGCAATATGGTTTTAGAGATGGAAAATCAACTAATGACGCAGTACACGACCTCATACACCATGTTGTAGAGGCCTTAGACAATAGAAAAAAAGTTGTTAGCATCTTTCTTGACCTAACGAAAGCGTTTGACACGGTATCCATCCCCAAACTATTGTATAAGTTAGAAAAACTTGGAATACGCTCTAATGAATACAAACTTTTTGAAAGCTATCTTCAGAATCGTAAACAATGTGTTAAGATTGGAGAGTATTTAAGTGACTATCTTTTCGTTGAACATGGAGTCCCCCAAGGAAGTGTACTAGGCCCCACATTATTTATAACATACGTCAACGAATTATGCAAAACTAATCTTACAGACGGTAAACTGTATGCATTTGCCGATGACACGGCTCTGATATTTACTGAAGATTCTTGGGATAAAGTATTTCACATAGCTCAAGAAGGTTTTGATAAAGTTAATAAATGGCTCTATACTAATTCCTTATCAATTAACGTTGAAAAAACAAAAACTATGACTTTCAGTATAACCAATCGTACCCCAATAGAACCTGATATTTTTTCTATAATTGCACATAAACATATGAATAATAATGGACGACAATGTAGCTGCTCAAAACTAAACAATGTTCAAACTATCAAATATTTAGGAGTAATTCTAGATAGCAAACTCAACTTCGTTCCCCATATTAATTTACTATCAAACAGAATTCGAAAACACATTTATATTTTTAAACATTTAAGACATTTAGCTGATCCACTTGTTATGAAAACAGTTTATTATGCACTCTGCCAGTCTCTATTAAATTATTGCATTTCTTCATGGGGCGGAGCTTCGAAAAGTATATTAATTAAACTGGAGCGGGCGCAAAGAGCAATACTAAAAGTAAGCACTTTCATGCCCCTTCGGCACCCTACAAAGGAATTATATCAATACTGTGAAGTACTATCAGTACGACAATTATTTATATTAGAAATTTTCCTTCGACAACACCGAGAATATAATTACAGTAACTTAAATACAGGTTCATCTAATAGATCTACACGAAATCATAACATAACAAGACCGTACTTCTGTAAAACTTCTTTCTGTGGTAAATTTTACTATTTCCTTGGCACATTGATATACAATAAGTTAAGTAAATACAAAATAATTAAAAACACTCTATCTAAGTTCCAATGCAAAAAAAAAAAGGTTAAAGAATATCTACTCAGTCTAAATTATAATGAAACAGAAAATCTACTCCATCCTACAAAATAATATAATAAAATTCCTAAAATGTGCACAATGATATGTAAATATATATGTATGTATATGTAATTCTGTATGTATGTATGTATAACTTTAATTATTATTATAATATTATTTATGTTTCCGGTTACAGAAGCTCAGTTTTATAATATTATTATTATTTTTTGTTTACTTTAAATATAACTAAAACAAGTTAAACATTTCAAAATTTTGTTTTAAGTTCTTTTTTATTTAAAATACCAATATTGTTTTAATAGCATTTAATGTGATTAAATAAATTTAAGTTTCATGACTGATTAGAATTTATATTGTTATTTAGTACTAACTTAAGAAGTTAAGTAAATGTATTATAGCTTTAAGTTCTGTTACTTAGAAATAAGCAAAAATTGTAATTGTGATCCTGGAAGGCTGCTGGTTCTTATAGCACAGGGTTTCCCTATTATAAGAACTAGCCGTACCCTACTGCTGTAAACTTAAAAAAGTGAAATAAATAAAATTTATTATTATTATTTTGCTTTAAACGACTTTCGTTTCTCCCTTTATAGGGGTTTAAAAAGCACGGGCCATAGCCAAGTGCATAAGAATTTATAATTTGTATTTATATCTATTTGGTTATGAGTAAAGATGGTTCTTGTTTAAGTAATATCAGAATTTAAAAACTTTCGGGTAAGGCGGCAAGTATTAAGAATAACGGCTTTCTGTATCAGCAAATAAGTTAGTGGGTTAATTTTTAAGGTGGATAAGCTTGAGTGTAGCGTCTTAGGGATGACTCCTGTACTTGATATGATAATGGGAATTGTGCGAATCTGATTAACTCTCCACTGGGATTTAATTTCAATTGATAATTCTGTGTACTTAGCTATTTTCTCTGAATGTGTTGATAAAAGGTTATGCGTGTTACAAACAGCAATATCTATCAAATATACCGATTTGTTAAGTTTGTCATGAAGGGCTATATCGGGTCTATTATTATAAACTGTCTTGTCGGTTATTATGGTTCTATCCCAATATAATTTAAAATGTGAATTTTCTAGAACTGGCTCGGGTTTATATTTATAATATTGCACTTTATCTGTAATGAGTTTTGTTTGGATGGCTAGGCATTGGTGAATAATAGCGGCAACTTGGTCATGACGATGCTTATAATCGGTTTGGGCTATGGATTTACAGGCTCCAGTTATGTGTTGTATTGTTTCGGAAGCAGAATGACAACGTCTGCAAATATCAGAATAGTTTGGTCTATGGATAATGTATTTCTGGTAGTTGGCAGTGTCAATTATTTGATCTTGGATGGCAATCATAAATCCCTCTGTTTCTGGGAAGAGTTCTCCTCGCTGCAACCATGCGTTCGACGCCTTCATGTCGACATGAGGTTGTTGCAGGTCAAGGCGATGCCTCCCATGCAGGGATTTACGTGCCCAAGCTGTAATCTTTTCTTCATTACTCCTAATATGTTCATTGGCCTGTGTGTTATTTGAATGTAAGTTAAGGGGTGTGCATTTTTTATCAGCATTAACTATTGTTTTATGGAGATCAGAATGTTCGGCTTTGTGTAAAAAGAATTTTCTTAGCGTGGCAATCTGTCGATTATGTAAATTTTCAATATCAATGAGACCGCGACCTCCTTCGTCCCTAGGTAGAGTCATTCTTTGTATACAAGATCTCGGGTGGTGTTTACGGTTTCTACTCATAGTTGTGTTTATTAAACGTTGTAGTTTAAGAATATCTGATTTTGACCATTGTATAATACCAAATGAATACGTAAGAATGGGGATAGCAAAAGTGTTGATGGATTTAACTAAATTACGAGAATTGAGCTGGGATTTCATAAGTATATTCAGTCTGTATTTAAATTGTTTTTTTAATTCCGTTTTCGCGTCTCTCTGATTTATTTGGTGAGACTGTTGGTAGCCTAAATACTTGTAATAATTGTTTTAGTCTAAAGCGTCTACTATTTGGCCTGTAGCTAACTTATATGGATTGTTTTCAATGACTTTACCATTACGGATTGTGAAAGTTTTGCATTTATCAATGCCGAAAACCATTTTAACATCATCGGAAAAAATTTGTGTGAGATCTGCAAGATTATTTAACGAAGAAAAGCTGTTACTGTATAATTTAATATCATCCATATACATGAGATGGGTCAATTGAAAGTTTTGGTTATTAGTGGAGTCTAATTGGAGGCCATTTTGGGAGTCGTTCAGAAGGTTCGACAGAGGATTTAATGCAAGGCAGAACCACAAGGGACTGAGAGCGTCACCTTGGAAGATACCCCGTTTTATCGGGATTGTTTCAGTTTCAATGCATCTATTTATTTTTAATTTGGTTTCCCATTTCTGCATTACCTGTTTCAAAAATTCTACTATAGATGGGTTTATTTTATAATGGTGGAGGACATGAATGAGCCAACTATGTGGTACGGAATCATAGGCTTTTTGATAATCTATATACATCGTGCACAAATCCTTTTTTTGTTTAATGGTTTGTTTCATGGCTATGGAGTCTATTACGAGCTGTTCTTTACATCCTTTACTGAATTTTCGACAACCTTTCTGTTCTTCAGCAATAATATTATGACTTGTAAGGTGTTTATCTATGACTTGAGAAATACATGATGTAATAATTTTATATATGGTTTGGAGGCAAGTAATTGGTCTATATTTAGCCGGGTTAGTGGTATCTGAGTCTTTAGGGATCATGTATGTTACTCCTTGAGTGACAAACTCGGGTATTGTGTTAGGGTTTTCCAGAAAACTATTGATATGCTTATACAGTAAATGATGTAATGAGGAGAATTTTTTGTAATAAAAATTATGGATATTATCCGTGCCAGGTGATTTCCAATTGTGAGTTTTTTTAAGAGTGTCTATAAATACTTCCAATGGTACACTACTACACGTCATTTCATCGACATTATCTAAATTCCTTTCGCTAATTTTTAACCATTCAGCATCTTTATTATGCTGAGTTGGTTTTGCCCAAATATTTGACCAATATTCGTGCATCTGTTGTGATGTAGGGGTTATATTATTTATATGTTCTTTCTGTATATTTGAGGAATTGGCTACTAAAGATCTATAAAAAAGTTTTTCGTTAGAATTAAATTGAGCATTCTGTGTTTTTCTCCGGGTACAATTGAAATATCTATTGCGTCGATTAGTTGTGGCATTCAGTTTCTGCTTAAGGCTATCTAGAAATTGGCTATCTGTCATATTTGGTTCTTCATAATTGGAGTGAATTCTATATTTATGTTTTATTATTTCTATGTTTTTAATTAGTTTTAAACTTCTATTTCCCTGCGAATATTGCGTTAATCTACCTATTTGTTTTCGTATGTATGCTATTTTATTATCTAGTCTTTTTAACCAATTAGGCCTTCTATTTGTTTTTGAATTGGGAGGAGCGGATGTGACTTTATCTATATTTTTTATTTTACAACCATTACATAAGGCTGCTGTGTAGGCGGCGCAGTATACAAGTGTATGTGTCTCTAGAAATTCGGTATCATCAGAAGCATATTTAGGTAAAATTTTTGTATTCAAGTACGATATGATGTAAGCAAATTTTTTTGAAGTTTTTTGTCTAGGGATAAACGGTCTCAGTATCGGGTTACTATTTTTAAATTTATCATATGTATTGTCAAATATTTTACTAATTTCTTCGTTAAGGTTATTGTTAGGAAACTGTCTACCATCCCGATCTACGGCATCACATTGTCCTACTTGTGTTAAGTCACTAATAGGTTCTGGAATTGGGTAATTTTGTGTATCTGAGGCTATTTCTGCAGTTACTGTTTCATGAGTTCTATTTATGTTTTCTGTGTATGTATTTATTAACCCTGTGTTAGCACTAATCTCTCGCTTTAATTCTTCTAATCTACTGTCTGTAATAAGTTTATTATGAACGATAACTCTGCGCTGATCAGCAATCCTTTGCTCCGAAATGTGTGATAGCTGTGGGAATTGTTCTATTATGGCAGTGTGCAAAGGGCGGCGGTAAGCAGTCTTATTGTTTTCTAGATTTGTGATTTTATAATATTCTTTCATAATTGCTTCGTTAATGTCATCAGTCCATCTCATTCGAGCACTATGGGGAGCTAAATTTATTGTTTCACTAGTTGGGTGGTTCTGATTTTGGAGGATGCTAGCAACTTCATCCTTGATCGTGTTTAATGTACTATTTGAAAGTAAATTGCATCTTAAAATTGCACGCCTCTGATCTCCTATACGCTGTTTTGAAATTTGGATGTCGGGAAATTTTTCTATAAATCGGCTAAATAGGGGGTCGAGGTATCCGCGGACTTTCGTTTCCATTTTGGTAATAATGAGGTAGTTGCGCCAGATGAACTTATTCATGTCTTCAGTCCATTTAATTCGCGCGCGGGTTCTGCCTGTGGTGGATGCAGGTTTGTCAGCATATGCCTCCTGCATAACATCCACGGCAGGTGAAGAGGTTAAGGATGAACGAGAATTTTCCGGGCTGTGGTGTAAATATGAGGGAGATGATGAAGGTAGGGATGAAAAAAGGGAATGAGTAGGAGAAGATGGAAATGATGGTGGTTCGGCTGTCGCATCGATTTCGGGTGACCCGGTAGGAGCCCGCCTGATCAACTCACTACCACTGGCGGTCCGCATACTGAGGCACTCAGCGCCAGCTCCAAGTGCGCCCCGGCGATTGCCCCCGGGCAGCGATCCTATACGTTTCTTCATAGATCTAGTCTCCATAATCAATGGGTTACCATTGCCACGTTAGCCACTCCAGTAGTTTCATATAGTGTTGCCCGCCCCCCACGAAATCAGGTGTTCGGATTCGGGCGTGTGGTTGGATTTTAGGGGGCTATTATTATTATTATTATATATAAAACAGCTGGAACGTGATTTATCTGTTTTTTAACTGGACTGTCAAGATGTCATTAACATATCAATCTCGTGAATCAAAAGATGTTAAAAGCAATCTAAAAAAACCTTAAATTTATGAACTTAAAGCAAATTTTACTTTCTATCGAATAATTCACTCATAATAATAATATGTTATGGGTAGAGCCCAAAAATTTCTATGGGTAATTAATTATGTAAATAAAAGTGCATAACTATTATTTTCACTATTTTTAGCACAAAATATAAAAAGTAATAGGTGTGAAATAATCTTTATATAAAACGTAAAGAAACCCTGAAATGTTTGTACATTTTATTGGAAAGCAGGAAATTTTGAACGATCAAAGTCTTGCAAAACAACTTTTAACGCCATTAGGTAACGCTTTAGACAATTAAGTGCGGCTCTCCATTTTCACAGCAATGATACTTTAATAATTTATAGGGACTTACACAAATATTACTTAATGTGATTGTAAATATCGTCGCGAATATAAAGATTCTAACGAATCAACATGCTATGCTTAATGAAATAAAATTGAGTTTCATTTAAAAGCGTTAAATAAAAGAGTTCGTAACCCTCAGATTGGCGCTAATATAAACGGAGTATTATTAATACGTTCTAACTACTGTAGCTCCTCAAGTCAGTAACAGCTTAGTTCAGACATTATTTAATTAACAGAGAAGAAGCGCAACAAAGTATTAAATTCCTCGGTATTCTTTTTTACAGACTTAAACTAAATTAAGACTTAGTCATAAGTAGTAGGTAAGTATAAGGGGCCCCATACACCTACAATAATATTGAACAATCTTTTTATTGTTCAATAATATTGAACACCCCCTTTGATTCCAGACGTTCAATAAATTCTGTCAATAAAATTGATAAACCACTCTGATCAATATTTTCGTGCGAGCAACATGTCTGACGACGAAGTTTTGGCGGCAGCCACGCTGGTGATTTTGTTGGAAAGAAAAAAAAAAGAAATATATTGCACAATATTAACCCTACACAGCGCAATAAAAAAATATTGATCAATAAAAATGAAGCTCCATCAATCTTTTGCTCAATCACGGCGCAATGCTTCAATATTATCCCTACACGTTCAATAATATTGTACAATCAGAATATTGATCAATATTATTGAAGGTGTATGGGTCCGGTAAAGTAATAGTAATAGTTTTATCTCTTTCTAACTACGTATAAATGTTGCTTAACAACCTAATGAAATAGCTAGGTATACGGAACGTGGCTGTCATTGATGATTGACAAAATAAGCATCGTTTAGCTTGACGGACGCTAGGTATATTTTTACGATTTGGTTAAAAAACCTATTAGATATTGTATACACGTTATTCATAGTTAATTTGACTGAAAGTTATTAAAAGAGAACTGCTAGAATTATAACAGTCCACAATGGATGATATTGAGAAATTAAGTTGCAGTAAGTCTTAAAAGAAGCACAAGTACTGTTACATTTCGGAAAACAATATTTTTCTAACAAACGGACGTATGTTTCAGAAGAAGAGACACTGGAAGTGAGTGACCTAGAGAATTCTGCAAATGATGATCACAGGGAAGCGGGAGAGAAATCTAAGAAGAAAAAGAAGAGACGCCGTGAGGTGGATATGGTATCTTTTATTTTAACTTGACGATCTCATTGAAAATATCCGTGGGAGAGTCAGTTAGGGACCATCCTGGGCTACGATAGGCTGTGGTTTCGATTTCCACGTTGAAATAAATAGGTGTTTCTCAAATATTTGATTCAGGTCAGTGTTTGTAAGGCCATACAATCTTTCACTCATGATACAAATTGTATCATAGTGCGCTGAACTGGATGTGTCACTGTTGGGTGTTTTTTATTATAGTTATATACAAAAAATACCTTTAAATAATAAAGTTAAAAACTCCATACACATTAAGAAATTCTAGGGTCATCATAGCAGTTCAGTTCATACTTTTATCAATATTAATTATGAAATTTGGTAAAAAAATATTTAGATCCTCAATTCTTTCACAAAAAAACAATAGAATAATATGAATATAGTCAGCTGAACCACTGCTATCTTCTCCACACAACAATTTTGTTTCTTTTTCAGATCAAGCTGTCAGATGATGATGATTCTGATGATGAAGTGGTGGCAAAAAAGTTGTTACGTCACCTCAGCCCATGTCCAAACTCTCCGGCATCGCACAGAGAGCCACGCACTTGTGTACTTAAGGTTATCTTTACTTAATAATATGTGGGCCTTTTAAATGGCAATCAAAGACTCTGTAATCTCATCAGTTTACCAATATACCATCCTAAATTGTTGTTGCTGCCGCAGAAAGCCTGCTTTAATATTATTGGGGCTGCTATTTATTATACTTATAACACCTATGTTATTTACTATCAACTGTATATAAAATTCTTATTTTGCACACCCAGAAAACAAATTGTGTAATTTTGAGTCAGCGTATCATGTATTCACAATTTTTGCACACATACCAGATCTATACAGCAAGATTAGTGCAGTATGTGTTTATAATTAAAAATTTGACTAATGACAAGGTTACGAAAAAATAAATATCCAAAAATATACCACAGATCCACAATTAACACAATATACTTCATTGTAATTATTAATTGCTTCTAGGCAAGCCAAAAACGCCGCCCATTGTCCCGTCTACTTGAGCAGCTACTGCGCAACCTTGAGAAAAGAGATCCGCACCAGTTCTTTGCCTGGCCTGTGAATGACAACTTTGCTCCTGGATACTCCACAATTATCAAGAGACCCATGGACTTCTCAACAATGAAGCAGAAGATTGACGATAATGATTACAAATCATTAAATTGCTTCATAGTAAGTTCAGTTCTATGCAGATTTTTTAATGACAAAAACAAAAGTATCAATACAATATTTAAAGCTACAGAACATAAGAGAGACAAGTTGAGAGATGGATAATGCTTTATTTACTTAGAACAACCAGATCACACATACAGATTTTTAGCTTAGTAATATGTGTTTAGGTACTATGTCTAATTTATATGGCACTTAAGGTGTGCATAGTATTCCCCAAATTAATATTAGTAAGCTTAGTGAATGTTCCTTTAAAATTAACCACAATAATTATCACTCAACTTTCTATATACAACACCCGTCTATATTCCCTGTTAGAGGTAGGCAGTCATCAAACTCTTTAGCATAAATAAACCATTCAACCTACACTCAGAGCGACTTCAAGCTGATGTGCAACAACGCCATGAAGTACAACAAGCCAGGCACGGTGTACCACAAGGCGGCGCGGCGGCTGCTGCACGCGGGGCTGAAACAACTCACGCCGCAGAAACTGCGCCCCCTGGGGGACATACTCACGTACATGTACGAGATACCCATCCGAGAACTGGGCTTCGACATGGGCAAGATGGACGTGGTGAGTCTAAACCTTACAACACTCAACACAGTAAGCTAATGTGTGCTAGAGTACTGGTGGCAGAATTTGTGGCTGTATTCTGTGTAGAGTGAAGTTAGCTTCAGTTCAGATGTGGGAACTTAAAACAGAAGTATTACATGTTAATTGTGTAATATTTGGTTTATAATTGTTTATGTGGGGTTGTAATATTCTAATTTATATGACAAATTGTTTTTGTTAAATCAAGATTTAAAGATAATTATTTGGAATTTTGTAAGGACCACCACTGCTTCAGTTTAAAAGTTAAATTTTTATACATCCACAAGTTTTGGCACTTAGCTCACAATTTGGTACCATATACAGAGTAACCACAGTTGGAATGTAAAATTTGCCTGTACTCATCCTTTACTGATATATAAGTATTTAAACGTAACATTTGTTATTCATGAGATTTGCTAGATTTTTTCATATACATTTACATATATTATGTTTATGTGACTGCTGCCAGTTTCACAACTATTGCTCTAATTGTATAATAAAATAATTCTGTACATAACTACAAGGGCATATGTAACCAAATGCCATGTTCGATTCAAAAGGAATGAGTGTATTATTTTTTTAAAAGTCCCATAATTTACAGTACATATATTTTGTACACTAATTTTATACATTGTTTGTATGTTTGACCGCCTTGTCTACTTAAAGCTTGGAAAATACATAATATATTCTTAGCCGTATTTATGCTTAAAGAAAATTCGACGCGGCATTTTTTATGGACTTATTAAAAAATATTTGTAAAAGATCTTTTATTAATGGTTTTTTGAATAAAACATCAGTGAAAAAGTGTAGTAGTGGGCTAACCGATCAGGTAAGGTTTTTGAAACAAGGTTCTTGCGACCGTTGTGAAGTTGGCAGCGTTCAAGTCCCAAAATTTGCAGCGTACGTATGTCACTCTGTACATTTATATATAATGTTTGGAAACATGTTTATGTGAAATGTGTAAACTTTTTGCAACGCAGCCACTTAGGACGTACGGCCGTAAGGTGATCACAACAATTACAATATATAATGAGTGAACAGTAGTGACATGTTGATTAGTATAGTTTCCGTTTATTTTATTTGGCTTGTTCTGGGATGGGAGTGCGAGTGTTGTGATACTGTAGGGTGAGCGTTGTTTGTATAGCGCATGCATGCGGCGCCGGCCGCGCTCCTGGAACTACTCGCCTCGACCCTCGTGCACCACGCCTTTCATATTGGCAAATACACTGCTTTCTCTGACACTTACAATCACATCCTATAAAATCTTATTCGATCGTATATTTTTTCTGTGGAAAAGAAAATTGTTTTGCAATAACGCAATGTAAATCAAATATGGAATTAGCTGAACGGATAATATAATGATAATCGCGATGTTTTAAAATGTTGTTCGCTGTACACTGCTGGTTAATGAATGTTACTAACCACAAAAAAAAGTATAAATATCAGTCACTCTATTTGAAAAAAATTGTTTTGTATTCACCCATAGACCATTTAAATAAATTCAATAATAATAAAGAATTATCTTAACAATTAAGTATTGCCAATATAAAAGCTGTTTAAAAGTATTTAACACGTTGTATGGAGCACATTTTTTTATAACTTTAACTTAAAAAAATAAAATATTTTTTTACTCTAAAAATAATAGGATATAAAAACAATGCTTTACATGCCAATAATATTTTAGTCATATCTATAAATGCTAAGTATTAGAGGGACTACCTTTAAAATACAATTTTTTTCAAAGTTGATGCTCACAAAAATAATATTACATTTAATGTCACCATACAATGTGTTAAATTCCGAAGCACTCGCTTACCAACACAACCTCAATCAATATTTTATGTTTTATTTAAACCCGAAACTTGACTGCGGACGTCATCCCGTGCATATAATTCACATTAGCGATGCCTAGTGAGCACGAATAGTTCCTCGAGCGCGCACCGAGCGGCACATCCTTCACGATTGTATCATATGGTTCCTGTGACGTAGCGAGTGCTGAAACGCAGCAGCCCCTTGAAGAGTGGGGGGTCGGAGGCCGAGACCGTTTCCGACGGGGGCCACGAGAGACAGGACTCGGGGGACAGCGTCAAGATACAGATGGAGGCTGCAAGGGAACAGCATAGGAGGAGACTGGCTAAGAAAGGTAATTTGTAGGTGATTTGTGTTTCGTGGTGTAAAGACCTGGCGATGAGAGCAGATAGAAATAGATATTTTTTTCAATTAATAGAGCATAGGTAGATTTAGGTTTTCAGTCACAGAATATTTTTTATGAAGCTGTTATGGCATATTCATAATACCATTTTTAAAAGAAATTTTAAAATTAGTTGTTCACCCAACAGTCACGTACACAGCTCTGAGTTTCTGACCCCGCACTAAGATACTAGTCTCGAATAATGTCTTTACTCTAAGCAACATTAACTACTCTATGGCAAAGACATAAGTATACAGTGTATATTAGCAGGCATAAGCTTCCGCGTTTAGGCAGACGTAGTTAGGGACGTCCTGCAGTACGATGGTCCGACGATTTCATAAGGGTGACGCGAAACAGATTGATGCAGGTTGCTCAAGGCACTTTTCAGCAGGGCAGGAATGATTGACACTTTCTTGGAGAGGACTAGTAGATGGATAGGCTGAGTATATATCCAATGTATGTATGTTGTCCTAGCGTTCCCGCGCATGGACTCGGAGGGCAAGACGACGCTGCGGCTGGTGACGGGCACGGTGGAGGGCAGCGGCGACGACAAGCCGCTCACGCTCGCCAAGTACATCGGGAAACTCACGCAGGGCACCGGCTCACTGTACAGTGAGTAATAACATACACATCACATCATCATCATCAGTATCATCATCACAAGTCTTTCACGTCCAATCCTGGACATAGACCTCTCCTATGGCACGCCACTGGGCTCGATCTTCGGCCTCCTCATGCAGCCGCTGCCAGCCCCCTTGCGAATACACATCGCATACAAAACACTTTTTTTTTCTATTTTTTATTTAGAGAATAATAACCAACAATGGTATGTCAGTCCCATCGTATCCTAAACAGTATGACTATCTTAAAATCAAAATTCGACAAAACACTATTGTGCACCATTTAAACAGAAATAAACACACAAAAAAAACTTAAATATAGTGGACAATAACTGTTTTGTCTCTAATGTTTTATTTTCGTTATATTTTGTTGATGTTCAAGCAATTCACAGTGTAAGAGACGTTACAAAAACGCATCAAGAAGCTAAATAACCGTAACAACTTCTGTAAGGGAATGTTACGTTATTACATGATGATCAAAGCCACGTCGTTTGCGATCGTAAAAAGTCACGAAATTAATAAAATTAAAATATATGTAAGTTTTCGTTCTTTGAGAAGGTTTCTTTCCAGTGAATAACAATTCTTGTAATACAAATAAAATAACAGAATAAAGCTTCAATTATATTATAAATCTCTTCATGCCAAAAAGTCAGAAACTTTCTGACTATCATCTTATCTTTGATTTTCAGTTTGACTAAATCTAATTTTCCTTTCAGCTCCTCGCGAAGACAGGCGGAACATAGCAAAAGGCGTGAAGCCGCTGTACTACGGACCCTTCAGTTCGTACGCGCCCTCATACGACGGAACCTTCGCCACGCTCACCAAGGAGGAATCTCATCTCATATACCACACGCTGCGTGAGTTTTTACACTTTTTTAGTACAGAAACCCAACATTCATATACATAAATGTACTTGTGATCCACTTATTTAATAACTCTTAATTCTCTTAATTCAATAAACGTCGCAGGTTTCTGAATCTACGGAGACTTTTTTATTTCATTTACAGCCAAAAATAAATCTAGAAATCTTTATTAGAACCCTTGTTTTAAACTAACTCCGCACATTGGTATGAAGTTAGCCGCATGTCATACATAGGAACCCTCGCTTTTGGAACAGTGACTTTAATTATCTCGCCAGTAATTTCATTCTTGTTTATAAGAATTACTTTTCAAAGTAAAAGTGTGTTTTTAAGTATTTTTATTTACATATATTTTATTTTACATACTTTGAAATTCATGTACCTGCTAAAATCTCATTTAATTTGTCCCCAGCTTCAGAAACGGGTCAGGGTAACGAGGAGATGCTGCGGTTCGCGCCCGACTCCCCGTGGACCGCGATCTACGACATGGAGGCCATGTTCCCCGACAAGAAACAGCAGCAGGAACAGGCCTCCGCCACTGAAGAGACTGTTAGTATTTCCCCCTTTTATGATACTCTCATGCTTGTAATGCAAGGTAATTTATTTCTTAAGCACGCCACGTCGAGTTGTTAGGGTATTGCTACTTAAAATAACGAGGAATATTGCAACATTTTATTTGATCCTGTAATATAAGCCAGGACTTCTAAAATAAATTCAGCAATTCAAACAAGACTCACAAACAGGCACACAATCAAATATTTCAAAAGCAAACCTTACGTGTATCCAGGTATATTTTGTGATCTGTACAAATATTTCCTCGCTAACCGAAGTGTTTTTGTTTCCAGGACATATCGAAGGTGCGCGTGGACGTGGAGCAGCTGCGGCGCCTGTCGGAGCTGGGCATCGACATGGAGTTCCTCGCAGACATCGAGGACGAGATCGCGGCCTCGCAGCACGACTACGGCATCTCCGCCGCGCTCAGACACACATACGAGCTGCTCACCAAGCTGGAGAAGGAGCAGAGGGAACGGTCGGTATATATTGTTATACTCACATCGAGGACGAGATCGCGGCCTCGCAGCACGACTACGGCATCTCCGCCGCGCTCAGACACACATACGAGCTGCTCACCAAGCTGGAGAAGGAGCAGAGGGAACGGTCGGTATATATTGTTATACTCACATCGAGGACGAGATCGCGGCCTCGCAGCACGACTACGGCATCTCCGCAACTGTAATTAAAGATGTGTAGTTAGTTTTCTGAATTATCTTTTTAATAGTTTATAAAATGTTTAATATTGTAGAATCGATTGTTGAGCTGCACTATCATCGATATTGTCTTAGACTTTAGAGTAATGCTACTTATGGAAGTAGCATAAAAATCTTTCTAAATAATCCTATTGACACATTTATTGATGTATAGTATTGAATATTCAAGAATCGATTGTAATAGCAAACATCGATTTTTTATCGATATTTGGTAATCGATGTAATGAATCGATCTTGAACTTGAACAAATCAAATAAAACCATTTAATTCTGCTTTGGCTATAAATGTCTAGCTTTTGACTTTCGGAACATAAACTAGATATGGATAATTTAGTGCCGTCTGGTATATATTTAAAAATATAGTTTAATAGTGTATGTACAGTAAAGCGATGTACCCCTTAGCCTGTCGGCGTCGGCCCCGTGGCACCTGTCGCTGTGCCGCGGCGCGGGCGCGGGCGAGCGCGAGCTGGCGCGGCAGGTGTGCGCGTGCCTGCGCGGCATGGCGGCCCGCCTGGCGCCGCGACACCTCGTGTCCAAGCACGCGCTGCGGGCCGCCATGGGAGTCACGCTCGACCATCTGGGTACTATAGCTAATGCATTCTAACGTACTCGTATTCAATACAAGTCAATACAGTTCAAAGGACTGGATTTAATCAGGCCAGGGTCAATGAACAATTTTCTTATCCTCAGCGATAACACGTTTTGAAGCGGCAATAATTTGAAAAATAGTTTAATATTAACGATTCACAAGAACTTGGAAAGTCTATTTGGTTAAAAATAATTTAGACTTAGACTTTTACTAATGTGTTTTCATCCTGACACAAGCTGAGGCTGGTGGATTTTATTATTGAACCTGATCTATAGGAGTTGGGATGGTAATTTATCCTCCTGATTATCGGAAATGCTTTATAGGATAATTTATCAAGGTCCGTGAATGCTGAAGCCATAAACTGAATTAGTATAATTCATAAAAAAACGCCTATGTATCTATTAACGAATAGCACACTTTCATCAAAATATTAACCTAGCTTATATTCTGAAAATAAATTAATGACTTTAACCACCAGACACCCCGATGGCCATCGACGACTTCGAGATGGAAATGCACGAGTCCAGAGACACGGTGTCGGACCCAGACTCTCGGTCCAGCCACGACAAATGATCTCGACAGGGCGAATAACTGTTATTCAATTTATACAATAAAATATATACTTTAGGATATAAATCTAATAAATAATAACTATTATTACGTAAAAAATAATAAAAAATTATTACGTCTACATTTACAATGATTTCCATATTTTTGTTTTTTTTTTTTATAAATCTGTCAACCCTTTCCAAATGTAAAAACAACGTAACTATTATCTGCACAAGAATACGTGTCAATAAAAAAAAATATAATATTGGTCATGCGATGAGTTTCTAAAAACTCAGCTAGTTCAAGGAGCGTCATCTGTAGTAAATTCAAAGCAACAATAATCAAGAATTCCCCGCTAGATGGGGCTATAATCCAGGTTTTAAATTACGGCTCACAGATGGAGTAACTATGTTTACTAAAAACTTGAATTCGAGTGTTCTCAAACGAAATGAAGTTGAAACACCATTTTCGCTTGCATCTGCCCTGAGTGCTTCTACTTCTAAAGTCAATATTTTGTGCTAATATTGGACAAGTCCATCCTTTATAATTAAAAGCACTTCGGTTAACCATCTTCTTCTTCATCAACCCATTTACGCCCACTGCTGAGCACGGGTCTCCTCTACCATTGAGAGGGTTTAAGCCATAGTCCACCACGCTGGCCTAGTGCGGGTTGGCGGACTACACACCTAAGAAATTCCTAAGAATTCTTAGGTGTGCAGGTTTCATCACGATGTTTTCCTTCACCGTTAAAGCAAGTGATGATTCAATGTGAATACACACATAAGTTCGAAAAGTCAGAGGTGTGTACCTGGGGTTCGAACCCGCGACCGTCTAGATTCTCGACCGCGCGCCCAAACGGCCATCACTGCTTAACTGCTCGGTTAACCATACTGTGCGAGAAAAAACATATCCAAAGACAAAACAATTGATATATCTTTTGGATTTAAATCCGCAACTGACCAGATTTTGTTAGTACGTATTACAGATTATGTTATAATTTGTATCTATGAATACAAACTGAGACTATTATTTGGGCATTTGTATGTAGCTTTTGGCCAATGTCTCAGCTTTTTTTTAACATTTTTATAATTTGCTTTTTGATGCCAATGGCTGAAAAGGTAGGTGCAGGAAGATTTTTTTACTCATTTGGCCCGACGTATAAGTTCGCGAGATTATTCTTGTTTTTCGGGCACATCCAGACTGCTGTTATTGAGAACTTCAAATGGTAAAATCCATTTTAACGCTAGGTTTATAATAATAAGGGCAAGGCGATGACTTTTTGTCAATTAGCAATAGATGATATTTATGTGCCTTGCGACGCGAGACCCCGGGTATGACAAAGTATGGTTAGGTTTAAAGCGTTTCGGCGCATTCTTTATCACTAATAGAACTAAATTCCTACTTAAACGAAAATTTACTCATCAAAACTATTACGCATCATTCTAACCCGCCAATTCATACCGTCAACACGACAGCTCGATAGAATAGCTCACAACATTTCATTAGGGTAACCTGCCGGGCTACACTTCCTCGCGACGAGTGGGCGGCGCGTGTGACCGACGGCGCGCGCGCACTCACACGCGCCCGCGCACGCGACTGCGCAGGCGACAAATGGCCTCGTGTGCCGCAACGAGCGGAGGGTGGGCAGAGAGGAGACTATTGAAGGTTTATAGATAATATTGGGGTATTTCACGTGAGCGAATAAAGTATAGAGATCTTAAAATGATTAGGTTGTAAGAGGAAACGTTATATAGTTGTGGGATTTTTGTACTAAGCATTCAAAATTCACAAATTATTTTTTAAAAGCTGTTTTCCGAATGAACCAAATTAGTAAGTTACTATGTAATGGAACATATTGTTAATTTGCGAATTTGTATTTTGATGCACGAGACCTGAAGTGGATGTTTAAGAAACATGGAAACTATTTTTTTTTATTACTTTAAATGTTACCAAAGGATTGTAGAATGTGACCGTAAATGGGGTCCCAGGTTAGATTCCCTTCTAAAAAGTAGTAGTAATAACTTACAATGCCTCACATATTTATTTTACAGATAACCGCGACTTACCGCAATCTCCTTTACTCGGATAAAAGTCCAAAAACTGCCAGTAGGTATTGCAATAAAAACCCAATTATGATCGCACAATAAAAACATTGAATGTAAATACACGCAGAGAATTAAATATCACCCCACAGACGCCCCCGGCATTCACACGGGAACCTCTTTACAGTGTACGTAGGGATTGCATGCAGGGGAAATTAAACTTTATCAAATAGGTTTTAAAGGTCATTTGTAAAGTTATTAGTTTTGTTTTAAAGAAAATGTAGTAAATAACCTAGGTTATTTAGACTTAGTCTCTTAAAACTATGTAAATGTAAAGAGGTTGCAGCTTAACCCTTGCTTAAACTTAGAGAAATATCTAAAGAGTCTATAGAATATTAACGCAGAGATTCTAATTCTGAATTTCGGAGGGGGCAAGCTAGTACTAGGTTTTTGCGTTAATAAATTTATAGTAGAAGTACTAAGTTTGGAAATGTTCCTGGAAAATAGCAAAAGCCTCGACTGCTGTTACTAACTCTGTCTTACCTCTTCGGAATGTGGGCGAGAGTATGTGTATGGTTAAATATAAACACACAAGTATAAAAAAACAGGTATTGTGCCTTCAATCATTTTCAAACAAATACATCTCTATAACCTGTCCTATTTTTGTTAAACCCTGTAAGTAGGACGTTAAACAAACGCTTCAGGCTAAAATAACTTTACCAAACCACAACAATAACGCGAAGTTTCCGATAACCTATAGCCACTAAATAAACAACAACTATTTATTATTTTGGTAGAAGTGCTTTAACTAGGTTGTTTATTTTCACAGCGTCTTCACTTAGATAAAGATAAACATTTGTTTGATTTAAAATTTAGCCTCAATACCAGTTAAGATTCAATAAAAAATATAGACAAATATTCGTTTGTTTTGCTGCGGTTTCTATACAAGAATGAAAGGAGGTAGGGAGTTCAAGTTGTATAAATACATATCGTCATGAAAGCATGATCACCAGAAAATGTGTTTCAGGTAATTTCGAACTAAAAAGAGCAAAAAAATCTTTACATAATATGTGTGAGAGGCTATAAATAGTTTCATCCAAATGGGAATATTCGTCCGTAAATGAAAGCTTTAGTAGTTTTACATAGGGAATTAAAATTTTAATAGGAAAAATAAAGTAAGAAATATTGGTATTAGTTCACTTCACCGATTCAAAATATAACTATATTTTGAATCGGTGAAGTTATGCAAATTAGTGTAATGCTATTTTTATAAATAATTTATGGTTTTATCGTCAACACTTAAGATTCTCTTTTTTAGTTTATAAATAAAAATGTATACTTTAAACGTAGTTTTCTTTTTGTTACTTCATGTGTTTAAATATAATATAAAAATAGTAGCAAAAGGATGTGTCACTATCATAACTATTTAGGGCGCAGTGAAGACTAAAAATCTCAACATCAAATTAATTGTAAGATTATTTTAAATTATATAGTGCCTCTAAGTCACAAGTTTTGCAAGAATTCGAGCATGTCCCAAAAAACATTGACTGCATAAGATTTAAGATCTCTTCTGCGACATTGTCAACAATGGAGACAGCCACAATGCGCTTCGCAGCACCTGTCGACTCTCAGAGATTCTTCTCACGCCTACAAAAAACGGGTTACATGTTAGAAGTCGAAAAAAAAATCGACTCCAATGGCTTTTTGTATGGAGAATCTTATAGGTACAATCAAATTTAAGCCTCCTATCGGTAGTATAAAAAGTATTTTTTTACCAAAATTATTCTACCTTGAACGCTCTCCTTTTTATAATTTACTGTCATAAAATAAACAGCCAAGTACTTACGCCCAGAAATGGATCCAACAAACAGATAGACATTTTTAGGGAAGATCAGTCATCGCAGTACATTCTCTACTTTTGGGAACGACTTCCTAATTATGGTTTGCACTGCCCCCTATTTCTTTAAATAAAACAATATGGCTAGAATATCTTGACGGTACATTTGAGAGGCTTAGAAACTGCTTGGATTTATTATCGAATTACAAATGTAATTCATTTTTTAATTCAAATCTTGGTAAAAAACCTATCCTTTGAATAAAAAATGTCTCGACGTTTTTTACCCTCTCCACGGCAAAAAGAATATCCAACAAAAGGATTACATCCAGCACAATGCCTCATTCTGTAGGATCGAGTACTTTGCCGACATATCTGATGAGATTACCAACCAGATTTGGCCAACACTATCCCCTTGTAAGGGCAGAAAATCTCTTCGTGCTTAAGACGGCGTGAAGACTTGAGAATTTTGCAAAAGAAATCATTAACTGAATTAAAGATACTATCAGTGTTTTGAATTTGTAACGTGTAAAGATTTTTTGTTAGATGTGTGGTATGCTCATCTTATCAATTACTTTTTGTACAACTTAAGAATCAAACCAGACGCCCTCATTCAAGCACATAAATTTATAACGCGGTATAAGATAGTCAGCGAAAACCATCAGAAAACAAACGAATATCACAATGATTCAAATTTCTATGTAATAAATTAAAGCACATATTTTATTTCCTTGTTTTAGCTTTAAAACACTAATAAACTTCATATGCCTCCTCTTCCTGAAGTAGTTTATGAAAAACCTTATAACTAGATTGCAGGCCTTTCTTCTGATCATAATAATTAATTAATTAACGACTATGATCTAAACCAGTCATCATTAAGATATGTGTACACACTCTCAATGGTTAAATCCAATATTAAGTTTTCATGAAGATTTTAATTTCCAACTAAGATTCCTTCTTACTTTAATATACATACATTGTTTACAATCTTGAAAATAGCTTTGCAAACCGCGCCGCTTATGAAAATTCCATCCTTGTATAACTTATTTAACTCTACAGAAATTTTGTCAGGAAATATATTAAAGATTCTTGTAGACTGTTTTAATATTCTGCTTACGTACATACCTGGAGTGGAGCGAACTCGACGAACTAATGCGAAGCTCTTGAGTTACTCCGACGGGCTTAAGGTCGCGACTCAAAGAGAACGGGAGTATTTCTTCAAAATCTTAAACTCCGGACAAATATATCCTACGCTGGCTTGTTTTATTAAACTGATTTATGTAAGGCAATATGCTTTGGAGATTTATTTGTAGATTTATTAAATTGGAATATGTAAAACTCGACGAGTTACCTACGCGTGATGCGTCACACCGAACAGGTTTCGATTCACAAAACCACGTATTCTCGAAAAATAGGAAAATACCTTTGTGACATTCACAAAAATTGTTTTATCTAAGTATTTTTTATACTCACGACGCAAAAGATGTTCATTAACATAATGATCATGACAGACTCAATTCAGTATTTGATAATGTAGCCATTTTGCATTGGGTGATAAAAAAAATATCTATATATTTTAATATAAGGGCTAAACTATGTATGGACTATGTATTTAGAAGAAATCTTTTTGAAAGAATAAATCCTAGCTTTTCTAACCACCTTAACACGACTTTAAGACAAGACATAACAAATAAAGACAACAATAGAGTTATTTCTGTAGCCACGAAGGCCGCTTGCCCCTTATGATATCGTGCGATGAAACACAACCTACTCGTCCATATTGTTACCTTTCTTAAGTTTAGCAAAAGTATACTGAAAATCTTTGTAATTTTTTTTGTGGAACATTATTAAGTTTATTATTCTAAGATGACCAGGGATTTAAATCAGATTTTATGTTATGAGTAGTTCCGCTAATAATTATCTTTTTCTAAATAAAATATTTACGTAAGCAACGTCTTGTTTCTTCATACTTTATTATTTTTTTACATAACCATATTACCGTATAGACCATATATTTATTTTGCCTGTGATGAAAATGAATCATAACGACAACCAGTATGGAAATTATCAACTTTGGAAAGCCAGCTAGAATCTATCAACTTACAATATTAGAAGATACATACCTATAAAAAAGAAAACATTTAAAATATACGAATACAAATAATTCTAGACACACTACATACCTTTATCTCCGAAGAAGTACCCAGACGTGCATTGTTTCGCTAATTGGTACACCAAGTTGTTGGTTGACTAAGACCTAATTTCAGCGGTAGTAACACGCAACGATAATACGTCATTTACAGGTTGTGCTTCAAATGACGTCATAACTAGTGTTTACTAACCGAAGGTCAAGTGCAGTTGTGTGACGTGTGCGCAGTGCGTGCGGCCGGCGCGCTGCCGTGTGCCGGTTCGAGCCCCGGGCGGCGACCGCCAGCCGCTCGCACGCGCCGGACAACGCTTACCATTGTGGAAAGATTTGTTGTATTTAGCTCTTTAAGTTTTTAGTAATTAACTGCGTTGTTCATCCCTACGTTTGATGTTCAGGGTTGGATAAAGGGTTTGATTTTTGGTAATTCTACATGTATTAAGAGATAGATATGTATTATAAGATTCATGCATTTATGTTGCATAACTTAGTAAGACTACTAAGTTTCTAGACAAAAGTGAGCGGTAATTAGTAAGATATATGAACAGAAGAGGTCATCCAATGTTTGAAAATGATGAACACTGAAATTAATTTTAATAAAATTGATTATAAGGAGCATAAAAATATATACTAAACCTGGCTGAACTTTCGCTAATCCCCGTGGGCCGTCCTTCCCTTAGGAACCCTTCCTTGGCGCATAGTTCACACCGACCACTCGAGCGAATAACATTGAGTTTCCTAATTGTGCCGCCGGTTCCCACCGTGCGCCCGACACGAGGCAACGACTCGCGCCGCGTGCGCACCACACCAACATCAAACCACCATTATACACATACAAATAAGATTCAATATCGCCTGCCTATAAATTCGAACAACATCAACAATAATAATTACGACCGAAAAACATCAAAGCGACTGTAAAATCATACGGATACAGAGCAAAATCGTTTAACAAAATTGCCGTTAAGTGCATTCTGTTGGCAAGGTTTTTGTGCGGCTGTGTACGGAATAAATGACCCTTATGTAGGTGGGATAAGGGTGGCGGAGGGTAGTGGATTGTGTATGGGTACTGTTGTTGTGTTCAGGGCGCAGTGTGTGGTGCA
This sequence comes from Cephonodes hylas, assembly GCA_030295005.1. NCBI lineage: Eukaryota > Metazoa > Arthropoda > Insecta > Lepidoptera > Sphingidae > Cephonodes > Cephonodes hylas. The sequence continues at coordinate 15,827,262 of AP025362.1, forward strand.
GCGAGCGGCGTGGGGCGCACGCGGCGACACACTCCGCGCCGGACGTCGCACGCGCTCGCACGTGGCGCCGACGTGCGCACTACGCCTTACAATACTTATACTATTTACTAGCCAAAATATCCGCGTGTGCACTACGCCTTACCATTCAAGTATCGAAGAAATAAGTGAACATTGAAACTGTGACAAGTGTATCGTGTTGTGCAATGGAGTACCATCATCGACACATGGAACAACCTGGGCTGCAGGGCCAGGGTCAAGCCCAGCAGTGGGGCTACGGCTGGGGCCCGCCAGCACCAGCCCCGGCTCCACCTGCGCCTGCGCAGCGCAACAAGAGGGCACACTCGGAGAGCGAAGATGACGCTTTCTCTGAAGAAAGTAGCAAGGATGCGCAGTCAGTAAAATTTAATTCGTATTTTTAACCGTAAAAATAAAACTATTTTTGTTCATTTCATGAAGTATTTAATATTTTTTTTATTTATTTAAAGAAATTAAATAGTGATTATTAGATTTAAAAGTTAAATACGGCGCAATCTTATAAGATTCCAATCAGAGTTGCCAAGTAGCGTCCGCCTACGAAAGTTCAGGCGCTACGCACGTAGCGCTTAATGCTACGAGCATAGTGATGAATTGTGCTATATTACAAAACGACTCTACTATTCAATAATGTTGTACAGTATAAATAATATACTACAAACTATTCTATTTATACAAAAAAAAATTAAAAATAGATGAACTGTCTCGTAATAATGTTATCTTTATAATATAAAATCTCAAAGTCACAGTAAAAGTTAAATATACGTTGCGTAAAGTCATGATAAATATTTTGGGTTAAAATCACCTAATTCTTAATGCACGACCAAAAGACCAATTTTATTGGAATCTATGATCTCTTGCATACACAATAAATAATTGTCTGTAAAACGATAAACCAGACAAAATGATATTTTTCACTTCAATAAAAAATGTACATGTGTATGAAATTAAAGCTTTATTATATCAGATATACTCGTAAACAATTTTAATCGTTTTATTTATTCATGACGATATATGAGAACCTATTTTGGCTCCGTACTTTAAAGCACTATACTTTTCACATTAAACTATTGCCAAAAACAGTTAACTGTAACAAAAAATCATAATTTTCGTTATTTCTCATTAGCACTTATTTCTTAATTTTTTATAACATTAAACTCTTAGGTATAAACACAAAAAATACTTTATCTATGTATATTATTGTGTTCTGCAAAATTTATACATCTACATAATAATAATAATGAATACGCGACCTACCTTGTTACTCCCGTAACATGAATTGCCACGTACAATTGGGAAATCAATAACCCTATTTCCGCAACGGTCAGTGTTATCGTGTTTCCTCTTATGATAATTAACAACAAATTTAACAACTGACACAGTCAACGCTATAACGCTCGTCCTATACGAGTACGTGGGACTAAAAATAGCCAGGTAAAATTACATACATATATAACCACACGCCTATATTCCCCGAAGGGGTAGGCAGAGATGCATTTCTTCACCCACATTTCTCTAGGTATGTATCAGTCCCACGTATTAGGGGGCGAGCCTATTGCCGTTTTTCGGGCACATTTCCATAAAATAACATAAAAAAATGACCTTTCAGATCCCCCGGAGGTGATTCATGCCAACTTATGACTCGCAAGAGAAGAAGAGGAGTGATAGAGAAAAAGAGAAGAGACCGCATCAATACTTCGCTGACGGAACTGAAGCGCCTGGTCCCGGCCGCTTGTGAGAAGCAAGGCAGCGCCAAACTGGAGAAAGCAGAGATACTGCAACTCACCGTCGATCATCTTAAGATGCTGCACTCTAAAGGTCAGTTGATACTGTATTTTAATTTAGCTTGCGACAAAAATTGTTCATAAGATGATGTTTTCGTTTCTTGACTATCGATACAGTTAAGACAGCTTGTTTCAATGTTATATAAAATATTCAAACTTGCCAAAGTCGCTGTAGCGGATTATAAAATTGGTAGTATTGGTTATTCATTTTTCGAACCACAAATTATTAAACTAAGATTTAAAAGTAAATCAAGATTTTAAAATAACTTACAGGCGACATTTATTTTGTCAACCAAGTTTTAAGCATAAAATCGTAACAATAAAACTCACTTTCACATTGATAACATCAGTAAGGATACATCGTTACTTAATTTTATTTTCATCCGCCATTTTTTGCATTCCATCAACGGTAAAATCCATACAATTGTGCAATATAACTGCTCATTTCCGTTCCTGGTCAATTAATAAAAGACTCACTAACGGCATATCCGAATTAAACGCAAAAAAAAACCGTAAAAAGCAAAACCATTCATTCGATATGCTCTTCCTGTCTTTTGCGAAAGTAACAGGTTTCTTTTATTATCTTTGGAAGTACAATTTTTAGTTGTGTGTAAAGAACGCGTACAAGTAAACTTCTACCTCTTGGGCGATATTTATGATTTTGAAAATACATGAACATCAAAAGATATCTTTCAGTCGTTAGTCTATCTCTCTATTGTTTATCAGAATAAAACAAGAGCGCAAGATGTTGTTATCGGTTCATCTTTAGTGAAAACTGCCTTCTGAACTGAGTAGTAGATTAAATTGATACAAAATCTTTGTGAACCAAAATTATCAATTTGACATTGAGTGGCTTAAACGAACTATGTTCATCATAGGTAGACAGAGTAGATATTCCATACTCCACCTAACTTGCACATAGAGGCAGTACGTCCATTTCGCCACAAAAACATTTTTTTCCCGGCTAGTAATATGGATAGGTTTGTGGGTGAGCATGCGGGCTTATCGTTGTCCCAACACCCTCGTTCCGAGTTCCCACGGCGCAGTTTCCGGGTCCAAACACGCGACAGGTGGACGGACTAACGTTTTTTCTATATGAATAATTATGCCTTCGGGTAGAATTTTAAGTAGCAAAAAATATGTGCTGGATTACACGTAATTCTATCTGGTTTTTAGATTATTATTCAGTGTAAGCCTTCCTTATTTTTTTATAGAAAGAATTAGTTATTTACCCAGCGTGTAAATTCATCTGAAATCTGTTACACTATTGAGCTCAAAATCTCCGTGGCTTGTAAAATTTTAAAGTGTTGTTAATTTTTTTATTTATTTTCTCGTGTTTTACTCGTATTAAACAAACTTTACTTACTTGTGGTCATTACAAACTAGACACTGTCTAGTTAAAAGACTATCATAAAACAGAAAATCTAAGTCTATAATAAAATAATGTTTAAATAGGACATATCATTCATATTTAAATAACGTACGTACTAAGCTTTGTAACTCTTCAAAGAACCACAAATATTTTAAATAATAAAAACCAATTGACATTTTAAATGAAATTACCCATTTAAATCATATATTCCTTCCGGCGCTATCAGTGCGTTAGGGAATTAATTTGCGGTGACCATTTGTGGTTTACTCGCCACTCGATGCGTCCAGCTTTGAATTCCTCGTATGTGCTCAGTGGTGGTGAAACCGCATCCTCGCTCTATGGATACCGCTTCCGGACACTTAGCGAACATTTTTAAAATTAAATTTTATATTTACCCACACAAATTTAATTAAAATATGTTATTGTTTTTATAGCGCTTGAAGTTTTAAAAAAATTAGATTTCATTTTTTCATTTACAATATATTTTTCATAACAAAAGAATTGTTTGTCTAATTTTAACTTTGTGTCATTATTTATTGCGACTTAGAAACTAAATCTCACCGGTCACAAAGATTTTTAAAAATACCTCAAAGTAATAAATCTGTACCTCATTCTACAAACAAACATAAAACCAAATCCGCCATTCTCAGCGGCATTACGCTAATTCACTCAAAATGGGATCAAAAACCGCAAACACAAAGATATCAGAGGCACACATTGACCACGTATCGGTTACGCAGGTAGCCACTCCCGCACAGCTGGCGCCCATAAACACGACAGGAAGCCCCGGGAACTGCGGATACCGTGCCACGCGCCCGTCCCACACTCTTGGACCTTTTAGGTTTTACTTTCGTGGAAGAGTCGAGAAAGTTCATTCTATTGTAGTATGCTTTAACCCTTGTTTGGTTGGATGGTTTAGGTATTAGGTTTAGGAGGAATGAACAATTTTAAGAAGAAATAGAAAAAAGATAGATATTCCCTCAAAAAGTTATCTAACATAAATAGAAGTTTATGGCTGTCTTTGGAGTCCTATATATCTGTTGCAAAATTCATAAGCTTAAATAACTTATTTTCGAGTTACAATTAAAAAAAAATGGGGTGATCAGCTCTGTACATAATTATATCATATATCGTTTACGATACATTACCACTGTCAAAGAATGTTTGGTTCTACAACTTTCTATCATCGCGCTTAGTAAAACTGACAAATCATCGCCGAACTCCTACCCTCCAAATCACACCAATATGTTTCTCATACCGATATATTCCATTTTTTTATCCTATTGACTGGTAAGTTAATCCATACGTAAGGGGAGTATGTCCATATTTGCCCAGTGAGTGAGCCCAGAGTGAGCCCACCCGCGCCCGACAGCCCTCTGATTAGCGAATTGCCAACAGTGGCTTATGTTACTCCACCGCTACGGGATTGCATTGATATTTAAATGATTTTAATGTCTCGGTTAAAATTTGGGGTGGCGTTTTCATTTGAAATTTTAAAAAGTGATTTAGGTGACATATTATTGGATTATTAGGAAGTAATTTTCGTACGATTGATAATTATATTGATTTTTCTAATGTAACTTAAAAAATGCATGGCTATAAATTATAGTAGAATCTACGAAAATCTCGAACACATATAACCCAGTGATTAATTTTAATAAGCGATATCGGCTGTCATTCTCTAACCAAACATTCAAGTTTACAATAAAAACCATAAAAACTTTAATCTACATTAAAATCCGAAGATCACACTTCTATTGTGTGTTTAGTGAGAAGCGGAAACTTAGGCCGACCCTCTCGGAAGGGTTGTCACACCTGCGTTAGAAAAAATAACAAAAAATACTAACAATCAGGCCAACTGTACCGAAGGCGGAAGGAAGGGCCACTAAAGTACCAGAAACGTATAATTACGTCGATCTCAGGGAGTTTAAAATCATCTTTATAAAAGTTGAAATTAAAAAGACATCAATCGAGGATTATTTTGTCAAGGGTATGAATATCAAAGGATTTAAATTATACATTCAATAAAATCAACTTAAATACGTTTACAAAAGTTTCCAATTTACTATAATTCTACCTAGGTACATATTTATGTCAAACTTCTAATAATTTAAAACAACACATACTAAAGTATGTGGAACTAAAGTTCCTTTAAGGGCGCTCCAACATTTTTGACGCGCTCGATTTCGTCGATCCGCGGCGAGCGAGCGCTCGCCCGCCGCCCGCGCACCACACGCCGCCGCGGCCGCACGCACACACTCACATCACATTCACCGCGCCGCCGCCTGCGACTCGTCACTCGTACGCGTCACTGTCTCGCCCTAGTCTTACCGTGCGCGCCAAAACACAATACTGTTCAATTATTGGTATTTACGTATATTTATATTATTGAAAATGTGTACAAATTAAGACGTGTATGTGTTTAAAATATAAAGTATAAAGTTAAAACATATCAATATATCTATTTATACATTGACATTTAGCTAGACATCAGTGGCGAAACTAAAGGCCGCGGGTTCGATTCCGCACCAATAGTTTCTCGTAGTATGTGATACTTACGACTAAAGACTGATACGGGGTCATTGAGATAATATTACTACGTATAGAGAAGACACCCTAAGCAAAAATCATGCTCCATTTTATGACGAGATAAAACTAAAACCGCAGCAGCACTCAAATAATCAATTAGCTGTCTAACCAAATGAATACAAGTGTAGTTTTCTCGCGACTAAAAGGTCGAAAGCGCCGTGTATTTCATGGCGCTTATGCGTTTCGTTCACATCCTTCAATGAATTGTCATTTTCATAGACTAACACAAATGAATGTGATTCCTGGATGTATTTATTTATAACTAGCTGTTGCCCGCGACTTCGTCCACGTAGACTACAGGGTTGAGTTCAGAAAGAAAATAAGTTATAGTCTATTTTACTCCTCAGGGTCTTATTTATGTCCATACCAAAAATCATACAAATCAGTCAAATTACGTGGAACCGTTACGCGCCGGTCGGCGCCTTGTACATAATTATTGGTCATTATTTTAAAACTGCGATATCTTCTAAGATACTCAATGAAATTTGAAATCAAATGATGTAAAGAGCAAATTTCTTTAAAATTAAATACTTATACTAAATAACGCATTCATTTGGATAAGGATTAATATAATCCTTATAAAAACATCTTCACAAACAATGCTTTATGTTAGAACAAATTTCGTTAGCATAAAAGAGGTTATAATGAACCAACCCTAAAAGTCAGACATATGCTATCGCTGTCTTTTTTGTAGGTATTATCAAGCTCTCCAACTTCACTTTAGGACTCAACTATATATTTCCCATGGGTAAGGCAGCGTTTGCAAAAAACGCTTTCGTTCGCCCATTTTTTCATCGACTTACTTCGGAAATCCGGCTACAAGGAAAAAGACTTATCGTTTTTTGGACTAACATATTATAGCCTATAACATCCGGAGATTGATTTCTACAACGTCACAAACATACAAATTCACAAACGTTACCTGATTATAATATTAGTATACATAGTATAGAAGTATAGATTATAATTTATTGACTGCCTCGTGGTCTCGCGGTACATACATTGGCTACGCGATCTAGAGGTCTTGGGTTAGATTCCCAGGTCGGGCAAATTATTATCGAGTTTTTTTATTGGCAAATTCTTAGTAGTTTGAATACTTTACACTGGCTCCTTATAGACATGGGATTGAAAACATTTTGGCGAAAAGCTGGTTCAGATAAGTTCGTAAATGTATAAAATGTGCTGTAAGTGGTACAAAACGGATTCAGTTAAAAACTTTAATAAATGCCACAGCGGAATTTGCCTAGAGTCCGAAACTTTAGGCCTGCAATATACATGTATCTACATAATACCTAGTTGCTACATATTATGCTAAATATGAAAATACCCGAAAATTTTCCCATTCGTGTATATTTTTCGGGTATTTTCCTTATTTTTTCCATATTTGGGGTTTTTCCGGGCAAAATCCCATCTATAAACCCCTCGGACTCCTATTTATGCCCATAGCAAAAATCATACAAATCGGTAAAATCTATACTAATATTATAAAGCTAAAGAGTTTGTTTGTTTGTTTGAACGCTAGGATCTCAGGAACTACTGGTCCGATTTGAAAAATTCTTTCAAGATTAGATAGCACATTTATCGAGGAAGGCTATAGGCTATGTAACATCACGCTACGACGAATAGGAGCGGAGCAGCAATAAAGAATGTTTCAAAATCGGGGACATTTTTTTCTTTTTGTGAGCTTCCGCTGCGTGCGCTGCGGAAACGGTTAAAGTTTCGCTAAAATAATGTATGAAAGAAATGTTCCTCTTTAAAAGTTCTAAATAAAAGTCCGCGACAGCATATGTCTAGCTTTTAGGATTGGTTCACTATAACCTCTTTTATGCTAAGTAAATTTGTTATAAAATAAAGCATTGTTTGTGAAGGTATTTTTATAAAGATTATATTAATCCTTATCCAAATAAATGCGTTATTTAGTATAAGTATTTAATTTAAAAGAAATTTGGCCTTAACATCATTTGATTTCAATGAGTATCTTAGAAGATATCGCAGTTTCAAAATAATCATCAAGCGCGCAAAAATATGTACAAGGCGCCGACCGGCGCGTTACGGTTTCACGTTTAAATTATCTTGCTGATTTGTGTGATTTTTGGTATGGGCATAAATAGGACTCTAAGAATTAAAATAGACTACAACATATTTTCTTTCTGAACCCAACCCTGTAGTCCACGCGGACAGAGTTGCGGGCAAAAGCTAGTTTTTTATACGTGAAACCGTAACGCGACGGTCGGCGCCTTGTACATAATTGTTGCGCGCTTGATGATTATTTTGAAACTGCGATATCTTCTAAGATACTCATTGAAATCAAATGATGTAAAGGGCTAATTTCGTCTAAATTAAATACTTATAATGGATAACGCATTTATTTCGATAAGGATTAACATAATGTTTATTAAAATACCTTCACAAACAATACTTTATTTTAGAAAAAATTTGGTTAGCATAAAAGTGGTTATAGTGAAGTAATCCTAAAAGATAGATATATGCTGTCGCGGACTTTTTTTTAGAACTTTTAAAGGAGAACAATTTTATCATACATTATTTCAGTGTAACTTTAACCATTTCCGCAGCGCACGCGGAGGAATCTTTCAAAAGGAAAAAAATATTCCCGATTTTGAAACATTCTTTATTGCTGCTCCGCTCCTATTGGTCGTAGCGTGATGATATATAGCCTATAACCTTCTTCGATAAATATGCTAACTAACACTGAAAGAATTTTTCAAATCGGACCAGTAGTTCCTGAGATCCTAGCGTTCAACCAAACTCTTCAGCTTTATAATATTAGTATAGATAGTATGAATTGGCAATCGCATGAAAACATAATGTACTTATCTCAATTTAGTGACTGACCCTGTTTACTATCTAGTACAAAATACCCGTCAAGACGAATGAAACGAGCCCATACTCGATTAGGTAGGATTGTTTAATTGCCGAGTTCTTATGAACATCTTTCAGCTCCGTCATCAGACCCTCGATACGATCTAACAGCAAATTATTCGACAAGACGAATCAAACGAGCCCATACTCGATTAGGTAGGATTGTTTAATTACCGAGTTCTTATGAACATCTTTCAGCTCCAACATCAGACCCTCGATACCATTTAACAGCAAAGTATTCGACAAGACGAATCAAACGAGCCCATACTCGATTAGGTAGGATTGTTTAATTACCGAGTTCTTATGAACATCTTTCAGCTCCATCATCAGATCAGCATCATGTCAGCATGATATAGCGGCGTTATGCGATTTAAAATTGCAGCTCAGTAGGCAACTAAAATGAGTGAAACTAAATAAAACATTCTATAAAATAATTAAAACTAATTACTTATATTTTATCTTTATGTAATAAAACTAATAATTTTAAACAAATAAATTCACCCAACAGTCACTTTTTCAGTTAGACTCCGTACTAAGTTTTGTATTGAAAGTCCCAGAGACTACGACATCCCGGAGCGGGAATCGAACCCGTGGCCTTTTATTTAACTGCGCCATGGGTCTGTCAAATAAATAACCTAATAATAATATCTAAGATCTTCACAAGAGGGCCAATGTATTCATAATTGGCAACAAAGCAAATTATTGAATTATTTTTTAAATATGACGTATAAAAACCATTATCATTTACTGAACTTACGAAATTATTTACACTAAAATTCAATGTCATATAAGGACACATCACCCAATTCAAATTCCAATACTACAATACGTCCGAAAGAATACTCATTCATTGATTGTAAACAACAATGTTATCTATCGGAACGGCTATTGGCTCATGCCTGTTCTATTGCTACGCTCACACACACATCGATAGGTAGTTATTTCGTTGTCAACGAGAGGGGGGTAAGCGACGAGACAGCGACACAGACATGCTTCCAAGACCGCGGCTCACCGCGGAATGGCACTCGGTGGGCGAAAAATGTATGGGGGAATTTACATGCGTTGACGTTTTAGCCTATAATTAAAAAACTATATATTTCTATGTCCAAAATGTTTACTATTTGTATTGAGGAGTATATAGGTCGCAATATTATGTATATTTAAAGTCGAAACATTGATTAATTTTAATGTATAGGGTACCTACTTAGACCCTATTTTTCTCAATTTTGAGCGATCATTGTGTTGGTAAAATCGTCTTTGTGTATACATTTTATATGGTGACATATACTTTTTTTTAATTACATGTATAGATGAATATATGCTCTTTGATTGTATATATAATTTGTTAACATTTGAAATATTTTAATTCAATCAAAAGGCACGTGAAAAGCGTCGATTTTTGCATAAAAGTGTAATAGCGCCCTTAAGTTACTTCAACTACAAACTACACCAATTTAATAAGGTCTAATAATTGCGAATTAAACAAAGTGCCAAGAAAAAAGTACCATCCAAATCTAAATGTAAAAGCAAAACAAATCAAAAGTTCAAGACGGGCATTTTTTGTCTCTCGTGGCCCGGTGGCCCAGTGACTGCACGAGCCCTTGAATCACTTCCCTCGATACCGGCGCGCCTTACTTTACTTTTTATACCCTCGGAAGTCCGGATAGGGAGCCCGTTAATCCTCCATCCCTTTCCCTCTTGCAAATTTCTTGTATTGCCATCTCTGTTTACTTGTTGCATAAGGGTCGCAATCTCCAGGGGTTGCTTCTATAGATTGTCTTCAGCTCATTTGTCTGTTTCTTATTTAAATGCAAATCCGAACTGGATTCTGTTGTTGCAGCGCAAATGGTTTCGAGACACTGGTTTATAAAGAACCTTTTGTTGTTCGACGAGTTGTCTTTTATTTTGTGATAGTATTGAGTAAAATGATAGTATTACTTATTCATATCCATTCGAAAGTCCGGCATAATAATGTTATAGATATTGGAATATGTTTACTATTCGGATTGCATTACGTTTACCACCAGGTTAACTAAGCATTAGCATAATAACGCCGTCATAATTGTATCGACTGATCATAAATAACGAAGAAATATGATGATTAGCAATTTAATAGCCAATATACAGAACATGTTTCTAACAAAACCTTCACCTTTCCAGGACTCGACACGTTTGCGTACGACCCGCAAAGGTACGCGATGGACTACCACAGCATTGGGTTCCGGGAGTGTGCTGCGGAGGTGGCCAGGTACCTAGTCAGCTGCGAGGGGCTCGACATCCAGGACCCGCTGCGTCTGCGCCTCATGAGCCACCTCCAGTGCTTCGCCGCTCAGCGGGAGCTCGCAGCCAAGTCCGCCAACTGGGGCTACCCTCAGTACCCCGCCGCGCCGGTCGCCCCCCAACCCCAGCATCCGACAGGGTACACGGACCTAGGACACAGGCAGGACATACCCACAACTGCTGCGGGGACCACAGTGGCTGCTCCTACGGCGATAGCAGCGCCATTATCAGCAGCGCCTGGATATCCGCATTATCCTCCCGCCCCTCCCGCGCCCCCCGCTCCCCCGGGCCCCCACCCCGCGCCCCCAGCGCCACACTACCCCTCGCCTTATCCCCATCCGCCCCCACACCACCAGTACTCACAGAACAGCTCGAAGCCCTACAGGCCGTGGGGCGCTGAGCTGGCTTACTAGATTTCTACTATCTTGCGCAGTGGTTTGGTTTTTGTTGTGAGATCAATGATATTGGTAAAATGAATTAAAGGTTTTTCTCATTGTTATTAGCAATGAAAATGATAAATGATAATTATTAAGTAAATCGTGGTGTCTGAAAGTTTAAAACAGTTTTTGAACTTAGATTTTACTCATTGAAAGTTTTGTAATTTAATCGTCATTTTAATCACAATGACCTCAGATTTTAGTATAAAGGTAACCCAATCTTCTAACTCATTATTTATTTGTAAATCTTACATTTTACTAATATTGCTGACGAGGCAAACCCCTGCGCGATGTTACGTTCGATCTCAGAGTTTACAGACATTTTTCTAAATTATATTTTTGGAGACTGTACCTTGTTGTATAGATGTTTATTATATAAATATAGTAAGGTTGTGTGATAGCAATATTTTATATTTAAAAGTCAATTATTAACGGAAATTATGTGACACATTTTTGGCAATTCTGAATAAAGTGTCTTTCAGAAGTTGTTATTGGTAGAATGTATTTGAGCCTCGCGGATATATTAATAATAACGGCACTGCAGTTACAATGCTTAAATACTAAGGGCCATTAAGCGTTAGTTGACTTTTGCTACTACTTAAGCATGCTTCGTCCTGTTCTATCGATTGACCTGTAACGTTGGAGAAAACGAGACAAAATATGTTTAACAAGTACAATTAATAACCGTTTATAAGTAAGGTTTAAAGATAGAAGACGCGAAAGTCTAACGTGCCATCACGTTAAAAAAATTGAATACAAATTTTCAGAACATGCGTTTCTCAAGCTGTAAATACATAGAAAGACATGTTGGGAAGTCGGATAAGTGTTGTTGGGAATAAAAAACTAGACCAACTCCCATAGTAATTGAGCTTTTTTTAGAGGTATTGGTTATTTTGTTGGGATTTGACATCACTTCCCATAAATATTGCCAACCTAAAATATGAAACCTAAAAATAGCGCAAAAGAATTTGTCAAAAATGCGGTCACAGCGATGCTAGTACAAAGCCTTTGAACCAAAATATCAGCTTTAATATTAAACTAATGAAATATGAATTTGTCCTGTACCAGCTAGTCAAAGGGATTCTTTGACGCGAAATATTTAACGAATTTATCTCCTAACAAAATGTGGTTGTGACAGAGTTTTAAGCACACGTTATGATAAGATATGTGTGATTTTATAGCCTATTGTATTTAATACGCTAGTTACATTGTACATAGATGTATATACTGAGTCAATTGATTTTATGGAAGAATAAATTATTTTATGGTATATTTTATTGTTTATATTCCCCTACATGTCAAAACTATGTTTATTTAAGTACTTTATCCTAAGATATGTTGACTGCGTTCATGCAAATTTTATGGAAAAGGCAATATTATATCAACAGCCCCAGTGGCGGCGTTGGTCAGCTAGGTTGCGAACAAAAGGCCCTGGATTCGATCCCCGTAATAGACATTTTTTGAGTTGACACGGTAAGTATCTACGAGCTTAAAACTTATATTAATGTATATTTTATATGCCAAACCTTATTCCCCTTCGAAAAATATCATTGCCAATTTTATAAACAACGATAAGTCAATATGTTATTTTTATTTGCCATTCTTCCCCCACAAGCGATAACAGAATAGACTCAGTGACCGTGTCAGTGATTCCTCCCCCGTAACAGACCATAAATTACATATCTATTATTCAATCGGTGACATAAAAATAGAGCGTGTTTTAAAAAGACTTTATGAGCATTAAATTGTTCATTGGACTGGCAAGAAGTTATGTTTGCAGTTCATTTTGTAGTGATTAAAAATTCAATGACTTGTAAATAAATTTCATGACCAGCTATGAACTTTGACATTTGTAGCAAAAAATCTCATAAAAATCAGTAAAACTACGAAACTAATATTTTTATCCTATGTTCTGCTATCTATAATATACTCGATTCGCATTGATTATAATATACAGAACCTTAAAAAAATACGTACTAAAACCCTGAGGAGAACAATTTACTCTCCGCAGTTTTAGGCAAAAGTTATCTACAATCGAAAAAGTTCCTGGAATTCCCAATTCAATTCAGCCAATTCAGGTCGCAACGCATTTAGGTTTCCCGACTCAATTGGAAAGGCAACCGAAACAAAATGGTAAACGAATTGGCACAATTTGTCGGCAACCTAATTACAGGAGGGAAGGCTAGGCTTAACCCTTGCGCAGGTTGTTGACTCGACTGACCGACTTGTCACAGTGTCCGTCGTCCGACACGCGCTGAGGTGTCCTGACACTAAAGCGCCCCAAACAGATGTGTCGCGAAATAAATTAAATGTTGTGGAGCGAGCAATGATTGTTGTATTATTACGTTTTAAGAATGTGTTTAAAACATTTGGTATTTGTTTGTGCTCAAATAGATTCTCGTTGCTTCCCTACTTTAACAAAAATACACGTTGTTACGTGTTACGTTGCTTCCCTACTTTAACAATAAATACGTGAACAAAAATATCGTGATGGACCTGCACACCTAATGCATAGTTCTTAGGAATTTCTTCAGTGTGTATTCAACCAACCTACCACCAGGCCAGCGTGATAGACTGAGGCCTGAACCCTCCCAATACTAGAGGGAGCCCGTGCCTACGCATATGGACTGATGATGATAATGATGATTTTCGTTACTGATAGATTCTGCAACTTCTATTCATCTGTATCATTCATCAACCATACAAAATGGCGCAAAAATTCAATCATGAAAAGATAATTTGGCATATTATTAAATTTAACGCTATAGGCAATTCAAAAAACACAGAATCGAACAAAACATGTTATGTCACCCACAATTTGCAAGTCCTGGTCATTCGGAGGGTCAAACAGAACTACCACATGACCGTCCCACTCCAGTGCGCGTATGGGATATCGCCACCCCTGTGTTTCCCACGACCGCCGTCCTTGTCGCACCCCCACAAATCCTATATCCATCCCTTTCGCACAACACTTCCGTAGGAAGCGGCGCGGGGTGCAAAAACTAAAGTTTTTTTTACATTCGTGTGTGTGCCGTGTGGCGTATTATTAATGACGTATTGCTCTTCGCTGCAAAAAGTTGATAGTGTTTAATCTACAGATTATATTGGGGTGAAATAAACTTTGTTATATTTGGGAGCAAGTGTAGCATTTTTTTTGTTGGCGCGTTTATTGAATCAAACGCATAGCGGTGTTTTAGGATATAGGGGGAAAAACTATTGTTTTTTATAGGCATAAATCAGAAATTTGTTTAAATCCTGAGAATTTCTTTGATACAACAAATTTTTAACCTGAGAACCTAAACCGTGACTTACACAACACGTAGATTTATCACACTCGCTATTAAAGAGGGATTCAAAGTTATTAATAACTAAATAGTACTAATAACACTCCAGATGAATCGACTCACTTGTATTAAAATCCGAGTATTATATTTCAACAAAACAGACCCTTCCAATTACTAACAACAATTATGAAGACAACCGATTTTTTGATTGCATATTATTACTGACCCGATGGTCTTGTGACTCAGGTGTGCGCGATGTAATTAAGAGCTTCTGGCTTCGATTCCCGAGTTGGGCACTGTTATTAGGTTTTTCTTTAAAAAATCTCGAACTGTTCTTTAAAATGGCTATAAGTTCACCTCTTATGTAGTTCCTAAAGCACGCCCCGTGAAACGTGGGTGCAGAAGTGCACCTCTTATTACCCCTTACAAATACAGACATTGTGCGCGAAAACTACACAGTTTTTTTGAGCCATAAGAGGTCAACGCACCATCGCTAAAGCTTTTCGCGGTTACACAGCGAAAAATATTTGTAAATTCATTTTCAACTAAGTGATTTTTCAGCCAATTTATCAAAATACAACTTGTTGAAATATTTCTATTAATAACGCTTTTATTTGGGGTTTTAACAAAAATATAAAGAGAAGCATTTATAAATCCATTTGAGCGTAATTTAAAGTTCACCTACCTTTATAAGTTTATTAAATTTCAAGATAGATTCTGTTTATTTTACAAGTTTTAAGGTAGATATTCTTTAAGGGTGCCTTGACCTAGCGATACGTGTGGGTTTTAGTATTCGCTTCACAAGTTTTACCCTCTCGTGTACAAGCATACAATATTTCAGTTACGATCTACACGGAATTATAATTATCAAGGGTGTTATAGTAATAATGTCCTTGAGGTAAAGGCAGTTGAGAATCTCGGCGGTCGCAGGTTGAAAACCCAGGCTCATACTTCGGACTTTTTGAAGGCATGTAGGCCTGTCTCCTTATAAATTAAGAAATTCTATATACAGCCAAGTTTAGATGCCTTTTTGAATACCGCTACAATATTTTCATAAATTGTTTTGATACTCATATTTTTCTCTTAAAACCCAATTCTAACAATCATTGTAGCCTACTATACCGTAATAACATAATAATTCTATAAAAGATTTAATTGTAATTAAAGCAATAAAAGATACTAATGCAAATATTTTTTATCTCCCAAAAACAAGTTACAAATTGAGATAAAACATTTTGTAATGTGCGTGTTGATAAGAAAACTAACGTGTAAAATAACATTCCGCCCGTGTAGTCTACACGTGTATACATATTTACAAGTGCTCGTGACCTTTACAGTATTCTCATTTGTTGAAAATGTTTCCATAAAATGACAAAATTTTCCTATGATTGTCCCTATGAGCGATAAGACCGCTATTGTCCGTTGTTATAAAAGATGAAGAAATATTTTTTTGGTTTACCAACTGAACGCATCGACATAAGTCTGTTAACTGTTCATGGGCGGTGTTGACCACGTAACATCAGGTGGCTCACTGGCTCGTTTGCCTCCTTTTCTATAAAAAAAAAAAAAAAAAAACTAGGGAAAGGTAGAAAGTTTTTTTTTTGCGAGGTGCGATAAACTACCATATCGGCTAGATCGCCGCATGCTTGGATCTCAGCCACATACAGACTTTTAGACATTTTCTTTATACTTACAAAATTAAGTATTAGGAAAATAAATTGCTTTTTCGGTCACAATTTGAAATGCATGCCCCTATTATTGACGTGTAATATTTGACTTTTAACGTGTACGCACAATGCACATGTTTTATAACAATGTCTTCCTTCCCCGTTAAATTGTTACATTGTTAATACACACATAACCTCGAACACTCACAGGAGTGCTCCTGTGGTTTGAATCAAATGCCGAGATTCTTGACTGCGCACCTAAACCTCGAGGCCATCACTGCATTAAGATAATAACTGCATACTAAATGCATCGCACGTTCCTCCCCAGTAAACATAGTTAGCGTATATCGGCGCCACGGGTGCTGATAACTCCACACTCTTAATGGACACGTTATCAAACGCGGCACTTTTACGTGACCATCAACATGCAAGCAACTTACTCCTATTACTTCAAACGTGCTGGAGAAAAGGTGTGTGGGAGAATTAATGGCTAATATATGAATGAAATTACAAGTTTTTCTAATCTCCTAGTTTGCGTTGTTTTTAGTTCATCATTGTTATACCCAGTGCTAGGCACGTGCACGTGCCATGTTTAGGTTGGAATACGGAAGAAATGAATATTATATTCCTATAATTAAGCTATTACAATCCCGAAAAAATTGCGTATTCTGAATACCTTTTACAAGAAAAGTTTGTAATACACGGAAACCTAGTTATATATTATAATAACTTATTTAACACCAAACTGCTATATATACAGAAGAATGCGTTATGTCAAAATTTTTACCATGCCATTTTTAAAAACCAACTCATTATGGTTCATGTGTATTATCACGGACACACGCACGTGCACAAACAAAGGATATTTGGCACATTGTGCTAACGATGTTATGTGAAAATATAATCCATAGTAATGACCGGAATATTGTCAATGAAAGAAAACCTGAAATACCTGTTGTGGGATTTGTGTGAACGCTGACAACAGTCTTATTGGAAATATGGGGTGCTTTTGTTCCGTGCAGTGGGACTTCGATTCTGGTAACGGTACATTACAATATTTAAATTAGGTTTTAAAGTGTGGAGCGTTATGGGATGAGGATTGAACATAGATTAAAGTTTAGTAAATAATAATGGAGCATAAGACAAGAGTTGTCAAATTGACAATTACCTGTCAAGTTCATATAAAAATTAATAATTATAATGAATATGCATAGGTTGAAGAACTATGTTGTTGTAATAATACTATTAATCTTCATTATCATCACCATTCCTCATACACTTCCAGTAGCGGACATGTCTATGTCCACTCTACTGTAGAATGTATTTTTTATTTTATAATTAAATCATTTTACAACAAGAATTCCTACTAAAAGCAATTTGAGCTATCAGTATTAAAAGAGGAACTAATACTTTGGACCGAAAGATATAGGCCTTAAATTCTTCTCAATCTTAAAATTGTATCAACGTTTTACGACAAATATTTACTTCAAACAGAAATATCCGTAATCAAATAAAACCATGATTTTACAAAATAAGTTTAATCATGATATGAAGTACTGAAACTCTGTTAATAAAATTAATACAACATCACGATAGTGCTGGCATTATAACTCTACTAAAATTCAACCTTTCTACTTAATACCTTTTAAAGTGTACTTATTCTAAAAATTCTGACATTTAATACCACTCGAAGATTTTATACGTATATAAATATACTCTCTAGCTTGCATCTCCGAAGGCGTAGGCAGAGGTCTATCTCTCCACCCACATTTTACAATTTATGTGCAGCGAAATAGACAACCTTTTATCATTATCGAGCACAATTCCAGACTCCTCTTAGTCATCATTCTCAGCTCATATACGTCCCACTGCTGGGCACAGGCCTCCTCTACAACTGAGCGGTGTTAGACCTAAGTCCACCACGCTGGCCTAATTCAATTGGACGGACATAGGTAGACCTATGAAATTCCTGAGAATAAGGATGTGCAGGTTTCCTCACGACGTCTTACTTCAACCTTAAAGAACGTGATAATTTATTATGAATACACTAATACTCGTAGCTTTGAAATTCATTTCGTGGTTTTAAAAAATATGTGTCAAAACGACAACAATATGTGACAACGAAAGACTTGCGAAGTACAATGGATTTGCTAGTAAAATCTGTTCGTTTTAGCAAGCACACTTTTGTGTCCCTAACCATAATGAGTAATACGCAATTGTGCTCAAAACCAGTTAGACCGGACTGTCCGAGCGATTAGGAAGCCAAATCATCAAGCCTTTGTTTGAATTTGTTTCGTCTTCATTTTACATTTAAATTAACTTTAATGTCCATGCTAATATTATGAATGCCAAAAACTCTGTGTTAAGCTTTGACACCTAAACCGCTAAACAAATTTTAATGATATTTGGTATTAAGGTAGATAAAAGATAATAGGTAGGTCTTTGGGGAGGGATCAAGGTACTAAAATTATAAAATTTCGCCCAGCTGGGCCCCACGTTTAATTTAGAATATGTCAACTACGTCTTGAATACAACACCAAAAATGACACATGTTAATCAATGAGTATACAGGGTGTATTCAGACCGTGATCGAAAACTGAGGCAGGTAATAGCGAGGGTAATCACAAACCCAGTGGCGATATTAAAAATCCCGACAAAAAATAAAAAAATTGACGGTTTCCATACAACCATCGGTGTTAAAAGTATGCGGTTTGTACGGAAAACCTCAAAAATTTTATTTTTTGTCGGGATTTTCTTTAATGCCAGGGGGTTCGTAATCACCATCGCTATTACCTGCCTCAGTTTTCGATCACGGTCTAAATACACCCTGTATTATTGAGAATCTCCTTCTGAATCAACTAGTAAAAAGGATGAATAAGTTTCCACTTTTTTGTTACCACGGTAGAAACGCGGCATAGACTTAATTGACTTAAAAAGAAAAACGTCTGCTCGTGTGTATCATCATCCACCTCTACAAGTTCCAATGCTGAGCACGAGTCGCCTCTACCATTGAGGTTAAGGCCACAGTCCATCCACCAAACTGGCCTAGTGCGGGGTAGGGGAACTTTTAGATGTACAGGTTTAAGTAAGTGATTCACTGTGAATAGGTATTGTTTCGTGTAATTAAGTAATTTCTATAGGTCCATTCTTTACCTCCTACCCCTATCATTAATTGATTTATAAAGTAATTTGATGACCTGTTATTGTTGTTAATAATAAATTAGTTCTAAATGTAACAGTTATGTTCGTTTTTAGAATTCTGTGCAATAATATTGTTGTTAATTATTTTTTAAAGTAAACTAAATATTCATTACTAAAAGATTCGTCAGATTCATCGATAGTAAAGAATCACGTTTTCAGGGTTTTCCTGGAAATAAAATACAAGAATTAAGATTCACATTAATATAATAGAATATATACAATTGAGATCAACATCCTCGAACATTTACATAATCTCCTTAGCTTAAACTCTCATATCACAAGCTTTGGTAATCGCTTTACGTACAACGAACTCTCAGACACATGGTACAAGATAACGTCATCAAACGTATTGACAACTACATCGGAAGCCAAATCTTTCAGATCAGACACTTCACAGAAATATATTATTTTTTTTTATAATTTTTTTATTCTCCATTAATCTTTATGAAATATAGTAGTTGCTATTTACAAATGGTAAATTTTTACACATAGATAAACATCAAATTTATCGTATTATACAAAATTCATATTGATATTATCATCAAAAATATTAGGACAAAATGGAAGCAACCGCAACGAAGTTACCTACTGAATTTGAATTAAGAAAATATGTTACGATACGCGAAATATTCCTGAGCCTTAAAGCTCATATTCAAGAAATAATATACAATTAGGAAAAACCAGAATATTATTTATACCTCTAAATAATTTACAGTTTTACACGACATCCATTCATAGCCGCGAAATAACTGTTATATTCGTATGACAAAACATCAACTTAACATTATGCGAAGTTAATTACAATTTCAATATACGAATTTCGCACGTTACTCTGGCGTAGCAAAATTAAACCACATTTAATATAGACGTAACTTCACCAAATTCTGTAAGTACAGTCACGAGCATAAATATGTTCCTATGGGCAGGTTGGCAAAAATATCTGACCCATGATCGAGTTCAATAATATGTGCCTACACGTACGCAGCAAAAATATGTGACATTATCCGGCTGCATAATGCAGTACCGTCAAAATGATGTGATACACTCACGAAGCATAAATATGTGACACCACTAGGCGGCAGTAATATCTGACATAATTTTATCTTCAATTTAATTTAATTTACAATTTGTATGAAATAATGAAAGAAATAAATTTTGTTTTACATTGTTTTAATATGGCTGTAATTTTATACTATTCTAGCTATCCCGGCAAAATTCGTATCGCCCTACCCGCCAATTAATGTTTTGTTACTTATTAAAAGAATTTAATTTTTGATTACTTCGGTATATTATCATCCCCCTGCCCTGGTCCCAATTAATTACTTGGGGTCGGCGCAGTATCTCTTCTTCTTCCACACACGGCATGTCTTCATTCACCCCTTTCTCTTTCATATCTTCAGTCACGCACTCCATCCATCTCTTTTTTGGCCTTCTTCGACTCGCCCATCCATCCACTTTCATATTCATCACCTTTTTTTCCTACATATGATTCATTCCTTCTCTTAATGTGCCCATACCACGACAGACGGTTTCCTTTCATCTTTTCTATCACAGGAGCTACTTTCAGACTTACCCTAACGTATTCATTTCTCACGCTGTCACTCCATGTTATAATACCACACATCCACCGCAATATTCGCATTATTGCTGCATGCAGTCGTCTTTCGTAAGTCTTCTTCGTTAACCTTATTTTTCCTTTTTCAGCACAGATGCTAGCTCTCTTGACCTACCATTCATCGTAGCTACATTCCAACTTGCATACCTCAATCTTATTTCCCAGGCTAGTGTCTTAAGTTGCCCCCGCCTGGGCTGGTGTAACAAACCTTGCCCATTTCTCACAGGAGCCAGGTGCTGCCCCTGCGCGTCGGCTACGGGAGACGCCCTAGGCCCTGTCACCTTTCTTATTATACATTCTGCATAAATGTTTTGGCAAATGTTTTACGGCCGGCCGCCTGTCTGACACCAACTCTCCTTGGGACTTTCATTGTTTTGGTAATGGGGTAGAGATAGCGTGTGTTTAGGTACAGGATATTGCAAGTAAGGATATTTAGCCTGATGGTAAGGATGTTGCAGTCCCGGATAAGGAAGTAGTGGGAAACTCCAACAGCTCGGGGGGCCGAGGTCGCGTAATCGCTGCCCTGTTCCATGACTGGCTAGATCAATGGAAGAGGCATCCCCTGGCCATTTATTAATATTTCTTGAAGGAGATTTAGAGTATTTTTAATATTCATGCATAATAAAAATTTAAAAATTAGGCACTACCAAGGAGATTTGTTACACAAAATAAATTTCTGAAAGCACGCCTTAATATTTGACAGCCAAAAAATGACAATCCATTGTCATGACAATTCTGCATTTTTAACATCTAAAATACGCAATTATTCGAATGTTATAGATGCATATTGTCGATTCAAAATTCTTATTTTAATACGTTCTTTTATTTGAGGGGGCCTCTAACTGCATCGACGGGATAAACATTAAATGACAGAAATTTTGTATGGTGTTATAGTTCAAAATTACTTAAGTATCATTACGATCCTTTTGTATGGGAATTTAGAAAAGTATTATTTTTAGACCTTTTCAGGCAATTTTTAAAATGTATCTCTCCGTAAGAACAATCCTCGTACTTCAAGGAATATTATAAAAAAAGAATTAGCGAAATTGGTTCAGCTGTTCTCGAGATTTGCGCTTAGAGACACATCGAGCAATTCATTTTTATAATATAGAACTCCTCCACTATGATTTAAACTTTATTGTATGGTATTAAAGTTCAAATTGACTTAATTATTAAAACGAAACTTTTGTATGGATATAGAAAACAATGAAAAGTCCCACGGGAACGCTGTCGAACGGAATAAAAAGTATCCTATGTTTTATTCCTGGTTCTAAGCTACCTCCTCACCAATTTTCAGCTAAATCGCTTCAGCCGTTCTTGAGTTATAAGTGGTGTAACTAACACGACTTTCTTTTATATACATATATAGAATATAGATTTATGTCTAGATATTATGGTCTAAATCACGACTAAATTTAAATATTTATTACTTATATTTTTGTGTATTTTAATTTATCAAATCATCTTAATTAATAATTTTAATTATTTTTTTATATGCAAACATTATAAATTAAAATCAAGTATACCCCCCGTTTGCATTAATAACATCCTGTAGCTTCTCTCGCATGGATGAGACAATATTAGTGCACACTTGAAAGCCCCGGAGTGACTCCCAAATGTCGAAGGTGTGACAACGCAGGGAATTGTAAGTTCTAGCCTGATTTGGATCCCATTGTTGGACTATTAAACCCTACAGGTTCTCATTAAGATTCAAATCAGGGCTTTTAGGAGGGAAATCTATTAATTTTATCGTCTCTCTTTGCGTATTAAACCACTCACGAGTTATTCGTGAGTTCTGGATCGTGCTGTTGTCTTGCACCACATAAAGAGGTGCTAAATCAGGATAACTGATACGCCTTGTCGGTATCAAAATGTCTGAAAGAATTCCTGTATATTCAACGCTGTTAAGGCAACCAGTTATCTCGTATTACTTCGATTAAGAAATTTAACTTCAAAACAATATTTCTTTAATTATTTCGTTTCGTTCGTTAAAATAGTAATTATGATCGTTAAATTGTTCTTCACTAAACTATCTTACCAATATTGTTTTGGGGAATACTACACACACCTTCGATCAAATATACCTATACTAGATTGAAGATCGCAAACAAAATCACTTGTCTTAGTGGCACCGGTTGCATATATTTCATGATATTATATTTACACATTTGTAATTCAGACTTCAATTTGTAAAGTATTAAATTAAAGATAACTCCTGGTTGCAATTAACCTTAAATCTTTGCAATTGGATTTTATATAGCTTACAATAAATTTGAATTTAAGACGTTATGACATTAAAATACAGAAAATAAAAATGTCATTTTAAAATAATGTCTTTAATAAATGAGGACAAATATTTTAAAATAAACGTCACACGCAAGTAATAAGATTGAAAATTATTTGTTCACATTTGGAATTCACGTTGTTTCGGTACTAAATATTTCTTAGTGCGTTCACTTCGAACAGTCATTATGTCATAAAGTGTCTGTTTTTTCATTCTGTTTACTGTTACTTCATAAGTGTATACGAGTAATATTCGGTAGCAATAGTAAAAATCATTATAATTCACGTCACAAGTTATGGTATTGAGAACTAATTATTAAAAAGAAAAATGCAATTGCGTTCAGAGTCAGATAGTCGTTAATACGTCGTTTGAACTATGTATAAGTTAAATCAACCATGTCTCTTAAATCAATTAATTTAAGAAACCATAGTTTTTCTTTTGCGTAAAAATCGCTTTTACAGTATTTACAAATATTTTTTTTATAATATTACACACTGCCAAGCCAGCAATTATTATTTGTGGAATTATATCTGAATTTGAATTATGGTCTAGTTTTTCACCAAATTCAGTGGTATTCGTTTTAAATTTATCAAAACTCTGCTAGGGAATCTAAAACATTAAATTAATTTAAGAAAAATCAATTAACTGTATAAATAATAAATTAATCGGAGCAATCGTGTTAAAAGCCGCTTCCCTTTAACACAACATAACAATTCCTTAATGTCACAGCAGCCGTAGGCAAAATATATTTACGTATTAAATGAATATTTGAATTTGGTCGTGATTTAGAATATGTCTAGACAAAAATCTATACAAATAATTTAAGCTTGTGACTACAAAGTCACAAGCTTATACAAATAAAGTAATCTCTGAATCTACTAAATCGATTTTGAACATTCTTTTAGCAGTAGAAAGCTACGTTATTTGTGAGTGTCATAGGGTAAATATTAATCAGAAAATTGATAACAATTTTTCATTGTAGCCGGCTTTACAAAGTAAACCGAAGAAAAAACAGTCGAAAGAAAACGTTTTTTTATGAACGCTGCTTTATCCATGAGAGATATTTGCTTGAGTCCTAGAGAAAAGTTATAGAGCTTCATCACCATTATCACTATCAGCTCATATACGTCCCACTTCTGGGCACGAGTCTTCTCTATCATTGAGAGGGTTAAGACCTTAATCCACCACGCTGACCTAGTGCGGGTTTACGGACTACAAACCTAAGAAATTTCTAAGAACTTCTAGGTGTGCAAGAGTCATCACGATGTTTTTCTTTACCGTTAATGCAAGTGATAATTCATTGTTAATACAGATATAACTTCGAAAAGTCAGAGGTGTGTGCCTGGGGTGTACGCCCGCGACCGGAGAGATTCTCAACCGTGCGCGTAAACCTCGAGCCCAGCACTGTGAAGCTTGATAATGCTTATAAAAAAGTCAGCGACAGCATATGTCTAACTTTAAATATAACTGTAAAAAAATATTTTGTATATTGAAGAATAATTTAAATCATTACTTCATGTTAATTGATCAATATTATCAACAATTATGATTTTTTTTTAAATAAGTGAGTTTATAGATATACTCTCAAGTATTTAAAACAAAATATATTTTTCTTTAACTGCATACAATTGGCACGAATGGTTAAAGAGATAATACTGACCTAGTTATACCTAGCAACCGCAACTGTGCCTTAATCTATTTTCATTAAAAATATTTTCAGTATTAATCGAACTAAAATCACAATTTAATCGCAAGTAAAAATGTTTACCCCCCAACGAAGCAAGCGCGGGCCGGCTAGTATAGTATAAAGTACAGCCAACTTGAAACAATGTAAAATAAAATTTATTTCTTTCATTATTTCGTATAATTATTATATTAAATTGAAGATAAAATTATGTCGTATATTATTGCCGCCTAGTGGTGTCACATATTTATGCTTCGTGAGTGTATCACATCATTTTGACGGTACTGCATTATGCAGCCGGATAATGTCACATATTTTTGCTGCGTACGTGTAGGCACATATTATTGAACTCGATCATGGGTCAGATATTTTTGGTAACCTTCGAATAGGAACATATTTATGCTCGTGACTGTACCTATCACACATTAATTGTACGTTATTAAATTTTGTTCCTACGCTTAAGTTTTACAATATCGTAATTTGTGCATCTAATTCAATACTTAATACCAAACCTAATTTCGTTGTATTTAAATACACTTACAGACTACAGATTCATAACGTGCTAACCAGTTCGATGCTTTCATTTATCATGTTCTGCGTCCTCTCGTCTTCATCTTCATCCTCGTCTGCATTCCGTTCTACTTCATCATCAAGCAGGGTGTACTCTGTGCGGATGCTGCTGCTGTCTTCACTGTCATTTACATTGAAGTATGTGACGGTGGCATAACAGACCCTGGTGTGAGCTGGGCTGCTGCGAGCTGAGTCGTAAGCGGAGTCCGAGCGTGCACTAGACTCATTGGTTCTGTAACTCTCTAAGCTGTCGACTCGAGAGCTGTTGTAGCTGTTGTAGCCGCTGTAAAAGGATGTGTTCTCGTAGGATTCATTTGAAGCGATGTGCAGTGGTGGCAGCGAGGTTCTGCAAGCACAGAATCGCTGCACATCGATCTCGGCTCTCGCGTCCACCGTCCCACTGTAGGATGGCGAGCGGACAAGCGCTGGAGAGATGCGGTTGCGAGCGTTCTTGCGGTGCTTGTTGCGCTTGAACAGCTTGAAGGCCTGCGAAAGAAAAAGCCAAATTTAAGTATCCATTTTTGTCAGAAATAGATGGGGAAGCTTATACTGGGTTTAATAAGGAAAACTAGAAGATCACCAAACTCTAATAAGGTTTAAACGAAATAAAATAAACGAAGGCCCGGGGCAACGTTCTCGCGAGAGCGGAACAACAAGACAATCGCTAATGAGAGTAAACACGGGATAATATCCGTCAACAGACAATTTTCTGTCATCTCGAGTTAATGACGTGTCTAACGAGCGAGTGCTGCCGCGGGGACAAACTCCACTCATTACCTCGCATTCTAAGTTATTTGTTTATTGTAAATTAATATAGGGAAGATTTTAGAGTCACTGGCCTCATGGACATAAACACAATAATTGCAAGGTTGTCGCCCTTTCGAAATTTTTGATAAAATTTAAGAAGAATGAACGCAACGAAACAGAATAACATAACTTCTTCCTTTAGTTTTTATTTTACGCAGACTAAATCACAATGAGATCTTAGTATACAACTATCCGCCTACACCATACGCCTGCTAAGACAATTTAATACAATGATGACGCGATAAATTCATTACAAGTAATACACCATGGATCCTAATTGGGGTAAGCTGTCAATGAATTAGGACCGAGTGCTACACCCTATGACGTGCATGCTCGATAATTTGATTGTATTTTATTTTGTCTGTAAGAGCACTATCGCCTATTGACAAACAAGATTTCGTATTCCAAGACCTCTATGATATTACATTACCTTGCAAAGTTTTCTTTCCAATTTATAGGTGTTGTCATCAATTAAAAATTTAAAATTAATCAGAGATAGGATAGAATGTAATTTTAAGTTGGAAATTAACATTTTCTTATTATCAAACAGTGTCACTTGAGAATTCTTACTTTGTTTATAAAAGCTCTAAGATTAAAGCAATAATAGGAGCTGCGAGAGAAAATAAAGACGGTTGTATTAAGTACAGGTTAGTAATTAATCAAACGTTTACTATAAAGTCCAGGCACTTTCCAAAGCACTCAAACAAAGCCTCTAAAATTAGGACAAACATTTGTGAAAGGAAAACTGTTTATTCCCTAGTTCTTGTTTATATTGAACATTCCGAAAGCCATGACCCATTAAAGTGTTTTAGTGTTAGTGATATTAAAGCATTTGTCAGTTCAAATGTAAATACTAGGTAATTTAACAAAGGTTTCCGTAAACTAAATGGATTTGTCGTCAAAAAACATAAATTGACAGCCCCGTGGCGCAGTTGGCCTAACACCGGCTTGCGAAACGAGCGGCCGCGGGTTCGATCCCCGCACCGAGACAAATATTTGTGTGATCCACAAATATTTGTTTCGGGTCTGGGTGTTTGTGAGACCGAAAAGTCTCTCGTAGTTTCTGATACCCACGACACAAGACTCGTATCTTAGTGTGGGGTCAGGACTATGTATGTGACTGTTGGGTGTATTTATTTATTATTATGATTTAATACCACTACACCTAATAAGTATATGTAAAGGACAATTGTAACTGTTACGGTACAAATTTAAACTTAAATAACACCTTAACTAGCAGTGCATGCCCATATATGTTATATGGGCAGATAATGAAATAACATCTACATTTGTTAAATATTGTACCAAAATGAAAAATCAACCGAAATAATATTGATATACTTAAATACTTTCCGCCCGACCGGAGAAACCTATAAAATATTGGATTGTCTCTAGCGTCCGTTTATTTTACAAACACCGTCTGTCACTCAATCATTCTTCTCGAACGATTTTTGTAGATTGCCGAGTATTTCCAGAGGTTTCAACTGTCTGCGGTTGATGAAAAAAAGAATATTGCTTTCCAATATTTGGTAGGTTGATTTGTTTTTATTTTTAGTGTGTCGTGGGCGGAATTGAAGGCTTAAAGCGTATCGGATATTTTTATGTTGGAACGTTTTTGGTTTAAGATTAAAATGGAAGTATTATGGTTTATATGAGCGTACGAAATAAGAGGATAGAATTCGCGGAATAGTAGTCAAGGTTAATACTCTTGTAGTTGTCGAAAAAAATTCTTTATTTACTTATTATAATAGGTGGATAATTGGAAATGGAATGGAATGGTGAATAATTAGAATAGGTGTTTTTCCCTTACTTACTTAATCCGTGGAAAACATAGTGGGCTGTATATATAAATCTAATGTACCTATATTAACTAAGTTACAAGTAATTATCTTTATACTACTGTTTATAATTCCTTTCTATAATATCTCCATAATGTTAATGTCACCATAATGGCACCTAAAAGCGTGTGCAAAGTACGAATAGATTTTTAAAAACATCTTACATAACTCAAATAGCCTAATTTAATTTTCAATATCCATCGTGTGATCTGTCTGCAAATTGACCCCTTTAAAAACACCCGCAAAATATTATGATACGGTTAAATTGTGTGTACAGTTACGAAGTCGGATTCCCACAGTACATTTGCTCGTAAAACCACCCCTTTGCGTCCCCTCGCGGAATCGAATGCGCCCCCGCGCGGTAACAGGTGGGTCGGGCCACCCCACCGTTCCCACGGGGTGCAGACGGCATTTTGCGCAATTATTGTCATGTCTCGTGACTACTGTTACTTTTAGAGAATCAACCGCGTTTTTAAGAACATAGGTATTTGACTATTGTTACTAACCTTGCTGACTTGCGGGCTGTTTAGTGAATTTTACGTAGATGGTACTGTTTGTTGGAAATTTTTTTTCGTTTATTGAATAATTATGGAGTGGTACTAGGTTCTTAATTAGTTCTCATTACTTCAACATACCATAATCTAAGTTTTTTTCAAGTGTACAGTTTTACAAAGACCGTAATCGAAAACTAAGCCAGATAATATTTACGGCTATAAAATAAAGTAACATTACATAAAGAACATTTTTTTTTTTCGCAAATGGTTTTAAGTATTTTGCTAGCTTTTTTAAATCATGCCATGACCTTCCAAAAGTACCTTCCCTTATCTCCCCTTCAAGTACACGAACAGACACGAGTACACTGATAGTATCGAATCCAATCCTAATAATATCAGATAACACATATTACAATAATTTATTCAATTGTTTATTACATGCTTATCGCTGTTTTATTTAGGTCACACTAGCCATTTGAAATATAAATGGTATTAATTCTACTACAGCTAGTAGGCAGGTGGCGGTTCTAGCCGTGACAGCCCCATGGGGTGCCTCGTTTCAACATTATGTATTCATTTAGCCACTGGAGGAGTAGACATATTTTTTTTATTAAATGTAGATAAGAGAGGGATATTTTAAACGGTATAAATGTTTTTTTAGACGACTTTATATTTTTACGTCAGCTCTCTTTAAACATAAGTAATATTTTTCTTTACTTTCTATTAACTTAAACCATTTAAACTATTACAAAATTACCCTTTTTTTTTAATTTTACATAGGTGTTTTTGGAAAGAATAACAAATAATATGCCATGATTTCCATGAATATATGAAATAGTTTAAAACCATACAACGTCAGTTAAATAACCTAAGTATTGAAGCCAAGCTACTTCCAACTATTATGTTCCAGACATTAGGAACTCCCTAAACCGTAACTCAGCTATAACCGGCCCCATTTCCACAAAGGCTAACATTGAAACAAAGAAAATGTATAGACTTATAGGCGACCTTCATTCAACTCAATATTACCTACTATTTGACGTGGCTATCGAACTATTAAATCCCTTATTGTTTACTAAAATACAAGGGGAAATATTACACGTGATAGGGAATTGATTATAAATCCAATATCACTACGTACTTTGTGACATCCTTTCTATTGGTGTAAAATAGGTACCTATAATTAATTTTATATTACTTAAATGTGGTAGGTGGATTAGGTAGTAGGTTTATTATAGAAATTTTAGGTTGCAGTACGAATAACCCGAACCCTTTTGTATTTTTTTCAGGTATTCGAAATGCCAAAATGATTTAAATAAGATAAGAATAATATACACTCAATTTTTTTGTACAAGTCTCTCTAAATACAAATCTTTAAAAGATATATTTAGACAAACATATGAAAAATGCAATCACGAAAATATTACCTCTGAATTATTTTGTTTTACATATCCATTATATTATGCATGAAGTTTCTATAGAATGTGGTAATCGCGAGGATACTCCAAGTTATAAAACAAGATTAAGGATGGAAATAGTTTTTATCCCTGCTTTTGATCTTACGCAACCTTCACCCGTCGGCTTCGGGTTTTCTACCAACATTTAGAGTAATATTTACTATGCATGAGTTGTACCCGGTGCTTGGGTTCGCGCTGATAACATCTGGACCTAATAGTTCTGAACTAAAGTAGAGCGATATGCGAGTCTAACCTCAAAACTATCCTGCACACCAATTTCGATCTTACTGCTACAACAGAAGAATGTTTATTGAAAAATCTTTAGTGTTAGAGAGTAGAATCCTCGAACAGATCGTATATACCGATTTACTTAACATTGTGATAAGGAAAACCATGCATACATGACCGAAAAATATTTTAGAGATACAGTTTTTGTTTAACCAAGACAACGGAACAACAAGCAGATTTTATGTGACATATATCTATGTTTTCCATTTCTCTAGAAAATATGGGTTCAGGCCTTAGTCCACCTTAGGTGATCTTTAGTCACAGGTCTCGTGTGTAATAAAAAAACATATGGAGCATTAAACGCGTCAAAGACTTCCATTTCACACCTAAAACAATTATGTAACAAAAATGAGATTATTATTAAGCTCACATTATTTTAACTGGAATATGCATCATCGTCATTTTGCGAATTTTACCAAATGTTCTAAAATTTTTGACAGTGTTACACACATTGTCATTATCACTTGCTTTAACGGGGAAGAACAATATCGTGATAAAACCTGCATACCTAAAAGTTCTTATTAATTTCTTAGGTGTATAGTTTGCCAACCCGCGCTAAGCTAGCGTGGTAAACTAGTGCCTGATGATGGATGATGATGGTGAAACACATTATTTACGACTTTAGTAATGAGCTAGTTTCAGACAGCTTGGGACTAGCTCTATACGCGGCAGGTTATTGTCTCCCAACTAGGCGCGGG
Organism: Cephonodes hylas; assembly: GCA_030295005.1. NCBI lineage: Eukaryota > Metazoa > Arthropoda > Insecta > Lepidoptera > Sphingidae > Cephonodes > Cephonodes hylas. The sequence continues at coordinate 15,858,524 of AP025362.1, forward strand.
CGTTGTGGCCGGGGCAACCCGATTACAGAGCTATCAATCACATTATCACGACAATAAATTGACCAAACGTTGTCAATACTGCATATCAATAATATTAATTACGATGCTAATGAACTACATTGTAAACATCTACTATCGAAATCGGAACAGGGTAGACGACTCTTTTTGAAAATTTCTAACATGCGGAAAATCTCATCTCCCGTTCGTAACTATAGATTTTGGTAAAGATTCATAAAACAAAAAATTCACGCAATCTGTTGTTTGGTCATAAAGTTTGGCGTGTGTTCATAATGAACTATCACTAACTTTGACGCTAAACATCTTTAGGATTTAGGAAATTTTTAGGTGTTTAGTCCGTCATCGCGAACTACGTCAGCCTGGTGGATTAAGGTCTAAAGCATCTCCATGGTTAAGGAGACCCGGTGTCCAGCAGTGGGATGTATATGGGCGACTGATACTAGAATTTGGTAATCTATTAAATAAATAAATACACCCAACAGTCACATACATAGCTCTGACCCCACACTAGGTTACAAGACCTGTGTCGTGGGTATCAGACAAACTCACACAAACATTTGTCTCGGTGCGGAGATCGAACTCGCGGCCTCTCGTTTCGCAAGCTGGTGTCTAGCCAACTGCGCCACGGGGGCTGTCAATTTCTTAAAATATTTTCCTCATTATTAAAACGAATGTAAATCACAAAACAAAAACAGTTTTTAAATGTGTGCAAAAATAAGCAACAAGAGCTCCCTTATTGGTAATAATTCTTCTATTGTACGGAGTGATGATGAATAGGGATCGACTCATTCAAACTGCTGCATTGTAAACCTATAAACAGTTTTGTTTACTAAACAATACTAAGAGATGGTTTTGTTTTTTGTTTGTAACACATCTTATGGCTGTTGTCAAGTGCACTTTAAACAAAGATTTTTTTGGTAGAGTCGTTCCCAAACATTTTTTTGCAAAAAAAAATAGACTCTACTTTATAGACATAAATAATCTATTATTTTACAAGACGTTGATTTAGCAAATTAAACTCTTAGATAAAAATATAAGACTCACGTTAAATATCGTATTATTAAAACTACACAGCGTCGAAAAAATCTTGTCATAAAACCTAGTAAAAGCGTAGATAACAAAAGTACACACTACGCATACTATTTACTTACTATTTGATAAAAATTATGGCAGACAAACTTTACATACAACTAGTAAAGTGATCTGTGCATATTTAAATTTACTTCAAATATGGAATTGCCTGGATCAAAGATCTCTCTGAGTTTTTATAACCGATTTTAGCAAATCAATACACAATCTTTGTTTTTTAATATATTTGCTTACAATACAAATCACAAGTACACAAGTCGCAATAATTTACTTTAATCTTCGACAATCCTAAAGCACATTTGATGAATTTGGTAACGTTGTGAGCCTTGTAACCGTTTCTCGAAAACTCCCCAAAGTCACAATAAAATCAATTTATCAAGAACAGGTTAATGAAATAGCCATCTTTTATCGATGATAAGTAGAGCATCTCCCAGCGGGATAGACTTGTGACTATTAAGGCCGGTTGAGGCTCTGTACAATACGACCTAGATTAAATTCTATTCATTTAGGTTGCCCATGTCTTAAAACTATCCCATATGGCACCTGATGAACCGTCAAATTATCGGAAAAACTATGAAAATCGTGTTTTTAATTAATTCAATGTAGCCGAAAATTAATACCTCTGCTCTGTATAAGCATTACCACGAAATTGATACGTGAATAAAATCAATAAAAAACATCTTCTTTCGTGTTGTTATTTATTTTAATCATATTTTTTTCTTTTTTTATATTTATTAGTTATTAAATTATTTATCATTAAGTTACTAAAATTGTTACCTACGTATATTATACAACGGCGAACTTTATATACCTACATACATATTCTTGCTTGTAGCTCTATTTCTCTAAATAAATACTTTTTTATCATTCCGTAATAATAATTACTAGAGACTAATATTTCTTATCATCCCATCTCCCAACACACGACATTTGAAATCCGCAAAGTCCAAAGTGCAGAGATGTTTTGACGGAATATATTTTAGTCGCGCTCAATAATATTTACACAAGCTTCAATAATTGTGTAATTAGCGAACCGGTTCCCACGTTCTTACCGAAAACTGTTTGCGTTCCCGACTCTCCTTATCAGCTTATGTACAAAGTAAACTATACAATTTACTATTTACATACCGTATCAGACTGCGTGCTTTCACGACGGTAAAATTATAATTTTCACGTCACTATTCTCATGTGAATATGTGCAGACATTTACATAAACATGTTCTTAGGAATTTTAGGCAATAAGCGTGCGTGTTAGACTTCATTATTATTGCTGACTAAATACAAAGTGATAGTTGTCAGTGTACATGAATATTAATTTTATTACTTTAAGCCGAAACTTGTGTTATCACTAGAATAGTTTTCAGCTCTAGCCTCTATTTTAAACGGAATGTGCGTGAAACTTTTACTAACTTTGAATCCAGAGAGCCTTGCGTGCGTAGTACGAAATATAGAGGGATAAATAACAACTTGTCAGATGTCTGTGCTTGGGGTGTGAATCCGCGACCACCGAGATTCTCGACCATACGCCTAAACCTCGAGGCCATTACTTACTTAAATTATTTAATTAATAATTGTTACTATCATTTAGTTATTAACTTTAGAAGAAACAACATTTAGCCACTTACAAGTTACAACTAAGTGTCACTTTGATTGTAAAGTCTCATTTTTTTCCACTAGAATAATTAAACCGTCGCCAATTCTAATCCTTTATTTCGATTGATCGGTTAACCGATGATGACTGACGCGCCCGCGCTGTTCTGTGGAGCTAATAGGCCTTCAGTGATAGCTGAAGTACTGAATTGATTACCTAGCGAAGCCAAAAAATTCAGACTTAGAAACACTTAGAAACGTGCGGGATCCCGCGGGAATGCGGGAACGCGGAATGCGGGATTGCAAACCCTAATAACAAGCTTATTACAAAAGCAAACTCATCTTCAAAATTCAAAACATTTGCTTGGTATTTTTAAGCCGACATTAAAACCTTCACCCGCTACACTAGCTGTAAAAAGTTGTATGTTACTAATAACCATGGCTCCTTATATCCGATCGACAGACCTGTCCAGGAACATTATGTTTACACTTGACCTCATAAATATTCATATTTAGGATGAAAGATAACAAACCGACATAAAATTATCCCGCTTTATGTTAATATAAATTATTATAGGCTTCATGAAAATATAGTATTAATCCTAACAATCTCAAAAGGCTGTAATATCCTGTAGAGATTATTTGGTCTATACGAAATCTAGGAAAATATTTGGAGTATGTGTAATATTAAAAGGACAATGTGATACAGCAACTTGATAATAAGTAAGTAATGTAAACACGATCTGATGTTAATGATAAAATACGCAATTTATTTCAACAGCACTTATGCGTTCGAGTTCACGTTTCGAGTCAAATACAATTCACGGGCAAATGTTTTCTATTCAATAAGGTAATTCTATTCCATAGAATTATTTCTTACGCCGATTTATATAATAAGATTTATTAAAGTGCAAAATGTATGAAAAGAAACCTCACTTTAAAAGCCACTAATCTATTAAAAAGTTTTAGCCGTAGAAAACATACGTAGAGGCTGAGACATAATAATAATACTCATAACTTGTTGACACAAACCTTTCTTGAAATTATTCAATTAAGTATTACTTATAAACACCTAACAATAATAAACCTGTTTTATATTATGCAACACAAACAATCGAACACAAAAGGGTCGTATAAAAAATTCAAATCGAATTTAGCCCTACAAAAAAAAATCGGCGCGTTTCTAAGCCAATTTATTTCCAATGTGCCAAACTAAAGTTAATATTTTTTCGATAAAAGGAATCGAGACAATTTAGAACACAATAACGGATTGGATATAGGATAACAATCGTTACCGTGGCAACGATAATTACCCGTATAATCGATGTTAATAAAAGGATCTGTCGCATTTTACAAAAGTCACTTTGCATATAATTTGTATTTGAATAAAAAGCTCCCTTATAAGACGCCGAATTAAGGAACTTTAATATTTTATTCATGTTACAAACATTTTTATAGTAACACATGAATATTTACCCGTTCTGGAAAGATTAGTTAAAATGTATTATTATAAGTCCAAAATTCTTTGTTTATTCGATTAAACTTTTTTTTAAATATAGATAATCCTCAAAACTCACCTTCAACCATCGCCTTCTGGTCTCCGTCAAAATATCAGCCAACACCATAATGAAACTTTCAAAACAATAACTTCGCGCGCACTGTGCGGGAACCAGCGACGTGCACTCTCTACCAATGTCTCGGAGGGAATGCCGCGGGAGGGCTGCGACATTCCGTTTTAACACCCTCCCCCGCCGCCCGCCGCCCGCACCCCCGCACACACCGCCCTGGAACACGCTCCCTAAGGTAAAAGGAAGACACTTTTGATAGCTTAATAATCGAATTAATAAGGGTAAAACTCAATCATCCGAGTGGTTTTAAGGGCATTTTTTAATTTATAACTCGATTATGTTTTACATCATCAGGGAATGAAAGGATGGCCCACTTTTATGTTTGGGTTGGAGAAAATTTGAGGGTTATAATTTGTAATTGTATTTTTCGGCATATATATTTTGTCTCCAAATGAACTGTTAACATAAAGATCGTTAAGCTAATGCACTCTTATCTTTCATTTGCTAAATTGTCTCGTAATGTCGGCCACTTTCCGTCTATCTATATCAGTCAATTTACGGCTATACGGGCCTGCTTTACGATTTAAAGCGGACCTCAGTCCAACATTAGGTTGAAAAAGAACACCTATTAAAGAAATTTATTGTAAATGCGAAGATTATATCGCGATGGTTTCGATCAGGTTTAAGAGGGAGAAAATTACTTTTAAAAAGCAAATTCTTATTGAGAACACACTTTAGCTTAATCAGCGCGTAATAATGGGTTGGGTCATTTGCTTTTATTTGAGAATAAGACTTAGTCCTCTTAGACGAATTCTTGAGGCCCTGCAATATTATTAGCTTTTAAATTAAGGTCATTATCAACTAATTTATATCATCATCAACCCATATACGCCCACTGCTGAGCACGGGTCTCCTCTACCATCGAGAGGGTTTAGGTCATAGTCCACCACGCTGGCCTGGTGCGGGTTGGCGGACTACACACCTAAACTTTAAGGTTTGCAGGTTTCATCACGATGTTTTCCTTCACCGTTAAAGCAAGTGATAATTCAATGTGAATACACACATAACTTCGAAAAGTCAGAGGTGTGTGCCTGCGGTTCGAACCCGCGACCGCCGAGATTCTCGACCGCGCGCCAAACCTCCAGGCCATCACTGCTTTAACCTGTCACTAAACAACTAAACTACCGCGCATAATGTTATGACGTCAAAAGTTGTTCATGGTAAAGTAAGCATAGACAGAAAATAGCGTAGATTTTCGTCGCGTTTCGTCCAACGTCCTTGGTCGAGTGTGGTTTACGTTAGTGTCGACGGGTGTCGCAGCCGGTTGTGACGCCACGTTCCTGGGTTCAACTTCCGTGTATGGTCCGGGTTTTGAGTTATCAACACTGACGTCACACCCAAACAACTTTACTGTACTACATAATTATGTGATAATGGAAACAAGATATAAAGTTTTTTTTTAGTAGAAAATCATCGATGTCTACAATCTACATATACAGGGTGTATTTAGACCGTGATCGAAAACTGAGGCAGGTAATAGCGAGGGTGATTACAAACTCCCTGGCATTAAAGAAAATCCTGTCAAAAAATAAAAAAAATGACGTTCTCCATACAACCATCGCTGTTAAAAGTATGTGGTTTGTATGGAAAACTTCAAAAATTTTATTGTTTGTCGGGATTTTCTCTAAATGCCAGGGGGTTTGTAATCACTATCGCTATTACCTGCCTCAGTTTTCGATCACGGTCTAAATACACCCTGTATGTGCTTTTACTTAAAATTGTAAAGTTCAGCTTTAAAGATGAAAATTTAAGTACGCTTTTAAAAGGTTAAGTTTTAAATTTAATGACGTAAAAAGTATCAATTCACATTCTTGAAAAACTAAATCTGGCTAAAAATTACACAAAATTTGTAAAAGTTAAAGTTCAGATTTTGAGAAAGAGTGAATTAATGTTGTATGTCCGTGCAATAGAAAATGTGAAACAATACATGAAAAAAAATATTTAACTCATTAATTTTTTAGTGAAATGTAGGGAATTAATAAATATTAAGCAAATTTTCAATAACCGTCGTATTTAGAAAACTCATATCATTCACGCATTTTATTTATTAAACTTGTTACAAAAAAAAGTCCACTGCAATATTTACTTTAATTCGGTTATCTGACCTCACAATCTTACTTCACAAAATATCTAGTCTAATACACCGAACCAGCGCAAGATAAATGGCGCTTCACATTCCCACATCACAATCACACTACTAATTAACTGGAATTACGGAACGCCTGTTAGAAATAATTGTTCGTGAATATCAGTACAGTGGCAGATATGACAATTGACAGATGGGCGGTAAATTTTGCGGGTACAAATACTTGCGCATAGAAGACCCGCTGTTCTTAGAATAAACAACACAGCGGGCGCGAGCCGTCAAACGAACAGATATCGAATATCAAATAGACAGTGTTTAGATTGATAATAGGCAAGAAGAACGAATAATACATTTAAGAATTTACTTAAATGTTTTCAGTGTAAGTTAAATCCTATTAAATTAAACATAAAGTAGACCAAATATTCTGAAGATTACCTTACTATACTCTACCAATCCTGCACACAAGGATCGGAATTGTCATACACAAAAAATTACACTGAGCAATGAAGATCGAATGAGCCATCTAATCTCCATTAATGCAAGTACATCTCCAAGTAAATATTAAAAATAACTGCAATCGAGTTATGATGGTTTGAAACCATCTCGGCACGTATAATTTTCCTATTAGCAACTTACATCTGCACTTTATGGTTGCAAAGCCCAAACTACAATTTTATACAGCTTCAATGTAATAGAGGGATTCTTCATTTTAATGGCCAACCCTGAGATTATCATAATAAGTAGTGTCCATACTATAAAGTAAATCCTCGCATTATTTACTACGTATCTGGCTTGGAGTATCTTAAAGGACTTACTAAATATAAAACATATCAACAATTTTCTTCTATCTTTTAAAGTGTTTTATTGCTTTTGATTCAGGTCAGGGATGCTCCTATCTAGTGGTCATGGTCTGCCCTAGAATAGGTGCTACGAGTACGCGACCTCGGCCCCCGAGCTGCTGCAGTCACTATCAACTTTCCCTTCCGTGACTGCAGTATCCACTCCTACAGACCATACTTTCCTCTCCCATAGCCTCCTCTCTCATTCACTATTCCCTTCCCCCCGCTTGATGACGGGCAGCAGCGTCATCAATGCGCTTCCCCTACTGCGCTCGCCAACCCGCCTGCCAAGCGTGGCGAGTATCGGCAATATCCCCCTCATGATCGAGACTAGGACCAGGCCCCCAGTCCCCGGCAGCCCCACTATTCCTGGCTACGGTAGCGGCCATGGTAACGGTGGGGCGGGGGGTGCTAAGAATCCCCGGGCTGGCCCCGGCTACCACCCCCGACGACGACTGGCCCTGGTAACACACAACATACGCACGTTGAGGACAGACGAGAAGATTGTCGAACTGGAAGAAGAATTGAGCGGGTTACACTGGGACATTCTGGGGTTGTCGGAAGTCCGCAGGATTGGGGAGGACACGATAACCCTCAAGTCCGGTAACCTGCTCTTCTACCGGGGGGACGACCAACAGTCCAGAGGAGGTGTCGGATTTCTCGTCCGCAGGTCTCTCATTAACAACATCGTATCCATCGAAAGTGTGTCGAGCAGGGTAGTGTACCTGATACTCAGAATATCCAAAAGATATTCGTTGAAGGTCATACAGGTATACGCGCCGACCTCGACACACCCAGATGAAGAAGTAGAGGAGATGTATGAGGACATAAGTCGGGCCATACATACTTCTAAAACCTACTTCAATGTTGTTATGGGAGACTTTAACGCAAAGTTGGGCATGAGAAGCGATGCGGAGTTGAAAGTGGGGCAATTTGGACATGGGCAACGGAACCCCAGGGGTCAGAGGCTGGCTGAATTCCTGGAGAAAGAGGGACTCTTTGCGATGAACTCTTTCTTCCAGAAGCCGCCTCACAGGAAATGGACCTGGCTGAGCCCTGATGGTTCCACGAGAAATGAGATAGATTTCATCTTGACGACGAAACGACGGATATTCAGTGATGTCTCTGTGATCAACAGGGTGAAAACCGGTAGCGATCACCGAATGGTTAGAGGCTCATTGAATATCAACGTCCAATTAGAAAGACGTCGCTTGATGAAGTCTACGCTACGACCTACTCGCGCCCATATCCAAAACCCCGAGAGCTTTCAACTCGAGCTGAAAAATCGCTTCGAGTGCCTGGAAGAAAACCTTGCCGTGGACGAGTTAAACAGCGGTTTGGTAGAAGCTGTCCATGCGGTGGGATCTAAGCATTTTAGACCTCGCCGTAGAGATAGACCACAAAAACTCTCGGTCCACACTCTTGACCTTATGGCCGAACGTCGATCTATGGCGCTGCAGTCTTCCGAGGATGCCGAAGCATATCGTCAGCTCAATAGACGGATCTGGAAGTCCTTGCGACACGATGTCCGTGCTCACAATACTGTGAGCATTAAAGAGACAATAGAGCGGAACGGAGGCTCCAAAGTGTTTGCAAGAGACTTGTCTATTGGGCAAAGACAGTTGTCTAGGCTGAAGACGGAGGGCGGCCGCGTAGTGTCGACGAGGGCAGAGGTTTTAAGGGAGATCGAGAGGTTCTACGGACAGCTTTACACCTCGGTTGCCAAGCCCGCTGTTCGCTCGGCCGAAGACCCGAGAGCCGAGTTGATCCGCCACTTCAGCGATGATATCCCGGACATCGGCCTGTGTGAGATTGAGATGGCCCTGAAACAACTTAAGAACAACAAGGCGCCGGGTGAGGACGGAATCACTTCAGAGCTTCTGAAAGCGGGCGGAACGCCGGTACTTAAAGTCCTTCAGAGGCTCTTCAATTCCGTTCTCCTCGAGGGCTCAACGCCAGAGGCATGGAGCAGGAGCGTGGTGGTACTGTTCTTCAAAAAAGGTGATAACACCTTGCTGAAGAATTACAGGCCCATCTCGCTCCTGAGCCATGTCTATAAGTTGTTTTCGAGGGTCATCACAAATCGTCTCGAACGCAGGTTTGATGACTTCCAGCCTCCCGAACAAGCTGGTTTCCGAAAAGGCTTTAGCACCATAGACCACATCCATACGCTTCGGCAAGTTATCCAGAAAACCGAGGAATACAACTTGCCGCTTTGTTTAGCGTTTGTGGACTATGAGAAAGCCTTTGATTCGATCGAGACGTGGGCGGTGCTAGAGTCTCTCCAGCGGTGCCACATTGACTGTCGGTACATCGAGGTGTTGAAAAGCATATACAGCAACGCCACCATGTCGGTCCGAGTACAAGATCAGAGCACGAAGGCTATTCCACTACAGAGAGGCGTGAGACAGGGAGATGTTATATCTCCGAAACTGTTCACTGCCGCGCTGGAAAACGCCTTCAAGCTCTTGGAGTGGAAAGGATTCGGCATCAACATCAACGGCGAGTATATCACACACCTTCGGTTTGCCGACGATATTGTAGTCATGGCAGAATCGCTGGAGGACCTTAGCACTATGCTCGAAGACCTCAATCGAGTTTCCCAACAGGTGGGTCTTAAAATGAACATGGACAAGACGAAAATCATGTCGAATGTCCATGTTGTGCCCACCCCAATCGCAGTTGGGGGCTCGACTCTCGAAGTTGTAGACGAATATGTCTATTTGGGACAAGTGGTCCGGTTAGGCAGGTCCAACTTCGAGAGAGAGGTCAATCGTCGAATCCAACTCGGTTGGGCAGCGTTCGGAAAGTTAGGAGACGTCTTCTCGTCCAAAATACCTCAGTGCCTGAAGACAAAAGTCTTCAATAGTTGTGTGTTACCAGTGATGACTTACGGCACTGAGACGTGGCCTCTCACTAAAGGCGTCATGGGACGGCTCAGGGTCACTCAACGAGCTATGGAGAGGGCTATGCTCGGGGTTTCCCTACGTGATCGAATCAGAAATGAGGAGATCCGTAGGAGAACTAAAGTAACCGACATAGCCCAACGGATTAGCTCGTTGAAGTGGCAATGGGCCGGCCACATGGCGCGGAGAACTGATGGCCGATGGGGCCAGAAAGTTCTCCAGTGGAGGCCACGTACTGGCAAGCGCAGCGTGGGACGTCCCCCGACAAGGTGGTCCGACGACCTAGTCAAGGTCGCGGGACGTCGCTGGCTGCAGGCGGCTTCCGACCGTTCCCGGTGGAAGTCATTGGGGGAGGCCTATGTCCAGCAGTGGACCACTAATGGCTGATATGATGATGATGATGATGATTGCTTTTGATATTTACTTTTGTAAGTAAAAACAACATTTAGCTCTATTATACTATGTGTGGCGAATTGATTTGCTTAAAAGACTTAGAAGCTTAAGGATAAATGGATATGCCCTTTTAACAATGACATCAAAGATACAATTCATTATCAGCCCACATACGTCCCACTGCTGGGCACGGGCCTCATCTAGCCTTGAGAGGGTTAAGGCCTTAGTCCACCACGCTGGCCTAGAGCGGGTTGGCAGAGTACACAATCAAGAAACTCTTGAGAACTTTTAGGGGTGCAGGTTTCAACACGATGTTTCCCTTCACGGTTAAAGCAAGTGATATATTAATGTGAACACACAAATAACTTTGAAAAGTCACAAGTGTGCTTCTGGGATTTGAACTCACGACCACCGGGATTCTTAACCGCAGATATTATTCTCATATTATTGAGTATGACATAAGAATAACAATTCCAATAACGTCCTGCGAGGAATATTTAGTTTGTTATTTTTTGTATTATGAATTCAATAAATAGGAACTTTTCCCTGTAGATACTTACATCAACGATACTACACCGGGAAAACCCCAGAAATGTAATAATTCTGTTATCGATACCGATAAAAATATTACTATTTCGTAATAACACGTAACGCACGTTGGGGACGATTGCTACGCCAAAAATTATGCTACAAAAGTATGTATGTAATTTAACGGTTTAAAGTAAATACATTCGGATAACACTGTGTTTATAATTATTATTAGAGATACTGAATGAGAACACTCATATACAGAATATTATTTCGAAATATATATCTTAAACAGGGGTACATTTCTGACCTTTATTTCGCGTATTTATCGACCATACATAATTACAAACTACGTGATGCCAATATGAATTATCACATTATCATTTTATACCATCTAGAAATCATACTTGGGTCCTTGATAGATTTTCTTAAGATATATAATTCCTTATTTTGATTATTTTATACTAGCGACCCGCCCCGGCTTCGCACGGGTGCAATGCTGATATTTAATGGATGTTATCATACATATAAACCTTCCTCTTCAATTGCTCTATCTATTAAAAAAAACCGCATCAAAATCCGTTGCGTAGTTTCAAAGATTTAAGCATACAAAGGGACATAGGGACAGAGAATGCGACTTTGTTTTAAATACTATGTAGTGATAATGCCTGAGAGTCATAATTTTAATTAATATCCGCCCTTTTAAAGAAGTATAAATCAAGGCTGTTTAACACGTATTAAGGAAGTAAATAATAGTCATGACGTTAAATAAAAGGAAAGAGTTTCACCCGCTGTTTGAATAAGATTTATTTAATCTGTAACCTCAACGAGAGGATTGTTAAGATAGCAGAATATACATTAAACCGTAAAAAGTATTTGAATGTACTTGAAAGATGAAAGAACATAAAGGTCAAGGATTTTGGCTTCGAATACAAGGAAAATTGGAATCGCTTAGATCACTCACTTATATAACAAGTAACTATAAAATTATTTCTACAGCAGAAAACTATGATTTAGTCGGCTTACTCATTCTATTACAGGAAATAGGGATAGAACACTGGAATAAAGCGACAAGGAAACTTCGAATACGAAAACTCAAAAATTTAATTTAGAATTTAGTGTTAAAATTATCGCTCTACAACGTCAACCAACCTGAAAAATGCCATTTTGTAAAAAGGTAAAAAGTTAATTAGGTCCCACCGAGACTCGAACTCGGATCGCTGGATTCAGAGTCCAGAGTGCTGACCATTACACCATGGGACCGTTGCAAAATACGCTGCATTTAAGGCTCTGCTTTCACATTAGACAGAGGTGCATTTCCGAACCTCTTTCGTTAATTATATTTTTTTACCACGTCATAGGGGGCTGGGCTATTGCCATATATGGGTTAGAAGTCTAGACTACGTGCTACTGAGAATTTTGTAATAGAAAACAAATGTATGTATCATAATAACACTTTCCCAAGTCCGAGAATCAACACGGAACTTCGTGATTGCACGGCACATTCTTGTACCGCGAGACCACAAGGTAGTCATTCTTTCAATAAAGTTTATAAACAAGTCATATCTTTATCCTTAAAGGCAGACAGGCGTAAATGTTACACTCTTACACACTTTTTTAACTGTCAATTCCAATCGAAATTTAATACTAAAAGCTATCGTCAAAAATATTGCGTGCCTCGCTCCACCAGGCGCCCATAGTTTGGCAACAGTAATGTGATTGTGGTGCGTGTAGCTATGCCTGTGTTTTGACGTGAATTGATAGTGCCTATAACTGCGCCGTGTTGTCTTTAGGACACGCGGGCATCACACTATGGAGCAAATTATTACATTTTGTTTTGAGTGACTTTATGCTTGATTCGACCGTGCTTAAAATAAGGCTCGGTTTGTCATTAATGGCAATAATTGTGGATCGTACAAACATTTAATTCGGTGTCTAAAATCTGTGGTCTTTCGTTTTGTGATTGGTGCTTAGCCAACTGCACCACGGGGCTGTAAAAAAAACGGACAGTGTGAAATATTGTGAATAGCTGTGACAACGGAGATTCTATACAATCTATCTTTGGTTGACTCTTAGATCGAGTTGTGCCATAACACCGCTTTTTATACTAGTTTACCCTACTATGTTACGTAGTTTTTATTTAAAGTCCAATAAAGTTAAAAAAATAAACAATTTGCAATTTTAAGCTCTCCATTTAAATACAACCAACCATGCAATAAAACCTAGATAATATAAACCATATTCACCAATAATAGCATCTCGAGTTACTCCAACCCAATCAATGAGTGTCGTTAATAACCGCAAAATAGAGACGAGATAGCACACGCCCCCTGAGTGCTAGAGGGGCTGCGTCAGCGCCACAGATGGGGCAGGTGTATGTAGGTCACAGGGGCAGGAACACCGCGGCACGCATATTAGACCAGGGTAGAAGCCTTTAAAAATAATGAAAAGTGAAAAAAAAATTATAATAGAATGAAACCCATTAGAAAAGGAGGGAAATATGATAAAAATGAAAGGAAAAATAATTTACGGGCGATCTGAGGTTGGGAAGGGGATGGGGGTGAGGTTTTAAGGGTAAAAAACGGTTTTTCTCGATTTCCGGCAAAACTAAAAGTCCTATCGAAAAAAGTCAAATGGAAAAGTTGTAGATAATAAAAAGATCTAAAACTTTTGTATTTACACTTTTTTCACATAACCTCAAAATTTATGTGAAAAATTCAAAAAACCAAGTTTTTGGTTTTTTATTTTTATCTTTTACAAAAAAAAAAATTTTTTAACGAAATTTTGTGAAAACTTACCTTTTTATGTCCCAAATACGCTGTAATTTATTTGATTAAAAATATTTATTTTTTCACCTTATTTTCAATTAATATCGAAAAACCACCCTAATTTTCAATCGAAAATTCACCCGTCAAAATATCAGCTTTTTTCAAAAAGTTGGTATGGTTTCTGTTCGTTGAAATCTCTACTTTCCGATGGTGAAAAAATATATATATGTTACAATGGTAAATCTTCTCAGAAAACGCAAAAATTAATTTCAATCTTTAGGTTATGTTAAGTTAAGCATACTATTTTTTAAAGAAAATATTACGATTTTTATGGTTGAGTTGATTGATACAGATAAAAATAGAGATAGTATTTACCTTCCTATGCAGATTCGAAAAGTTTTAAGACCCGCCGGTCTGGGTCTTACTACATACATACCTACTATTATATACTATATATTTCGTAGCAGCTGTTACAACCGCTAGCCTAACCAGTATTCGAAATACAGTAAAGTATACAACATCGTTTATAAAAATACACGTGCACGCTGAGTTTCTTGAAGATAATTGTGACAAGTTTACTTAAAAATACAATAAAACTTTTCGAATCTGCATAGGAAGGTAAATACTATCTCTATTTTTATCTGTATCAATCAACTCAACCATAAAAATCGTAATATTTTCTTTAAAAAATAGTATGCTTAACTTAACATAACCTAAAGATTGAAATTAATTTTTGCGTTTTCTGAGAAGATTTACCATAGTAACATATATATTTTTTTTCACAATCGGAAAGTAGAGATTTCAACGAACAGAAACCATACCAACTTTTTGAAAAAAGCTGATATTTTGACGGGTGAATTTCGATTGAAAATTAGGGTGTTTTTTCGATATTAATTCAAAATAAGGTGAAAAAATAAATATTTTTAATCAAATAAATTACAGCGTATTTGGGACATAAAAAGGTAAGTTTTCACAAAATTTCGTTAAAAAAAAGAAATTTTTGTAAAAGATAAAAATAAAAAACCAAAAACTTAGTTTTTTGAATTTTTCACATAAATTTTGAGGTTATGTGAAAAAAGTGTAAATACAAAAGTTTTAGATCTTTTTATTATCTACAACTTTTCCATTTGACTTTTTTCGATAGGACTTTTAGTTTTGCCGGAAATCGAGAAAAACCGTTTTTTACCCTTAAAACCTCACCCCCATCCCCTTCCCAACCTCAGATCGCCCGTAAATTATTTTTCCTTTCATTTTTATCATATTTCCCTCCTTTTCTAATGGGTTTCATCCTATTATGATTTTTTTTGGTTTTAAAAATTATCGACCCTGGACTATATTCTCCATTCAACTTCAAAATACTTCACTTTTATGCATTTTTATTTAGACTTTTGATCGCGTTAATAGATTATTGTAAATGAGTTATCAAACGGGCCTCTTCTTCTCTCTTACTCTTACTTGCTCGCCTGATACAGGTTGGTGGACTTCTTCTTCATCAACCCATATACGCCCACTGCTGAGCACGGGTCTCCTCTACCATTGAGAGGGTTTAGGCCATAGTCCACCACGCTGGCCTAGTGCGGGTTGGCGGACTACACACCTAAGAAATGCCTAAGAACTCTTAGGTGTGCAGGTTTCATCACGATGTTTTCCTTCACCGTTAAAGCAAGTGATAATTCAATGTGAATACACACATAACTTAGAAAAGTCAGAGGTGTGTGCCTGGGGTTCGAACCCGCGACCGTCGAGATTCTCGACCGCGCGCCCAAACCTCGAGGCCATCACTGCTGGTTGGTGGACTACATACGTACATATACGAAATTCTCAAAAAATTTCTGGTGTCCAGATTTCTAGCGATTTTTTCTTTCGCCTTTATAATTCATGCCTGGCGTTTGTAACCGCTACCGTCGAGATTTTCGACTGGAACGCGGGCCTCAACTCAAGGCCTTCACAACTTTGAAAAATTAATTCCCTACATAGTTTACTTATTTAAAAGCCGTACTTATTCTCGACGCCACGCACATAATTATACATCCCTCATAGGTTTAATACAGTAGTAGGTACGTACAGTGTGTAGTCCCACATAATAGAAGATAAGTTTATTTTTCGTCACATTTCGAAACTCTTTAAAATATACTTAATTCTTCAAACATTGAAATAAAACCTCCACATTTTTATTACCTACCCTAGCCCTACGAGTCCAAATAGTCAGTGGTTACTCTTAAATAAATACAACAAACGTTTTCATAAAAAAAGACAACTTACGAGCGTAAACGGCTCTGCGAGTGATTGGCTTTCGAAATCCGGGTCACTGAGGTATTTCCAGCCCATTAAATGGGTCGAGGTTGGGTTTTGAACCCCGCCTAGGAACAATCAAGTGGTCTGACCTAGCCTGAGCCATTAAGCAATACTTTCACTTAATACTACCTCATAAAAAATACTTAGGAATCCTTTTAACTCGAATCATTAATCGCTATAGCATTAAGATTTTAAGCAAATACAATAACATTGCTAAGGTTTTTTTTTTAAATTCGTGAATCAGCAATTATAAAATAGCCTGCTTTTAAATTATTAAATTGGTAGAGTATTAAGTTAAGGCTAAAATACTTGTTATAATAATAGATATTAATATAAAATACTTTGGCACACAAAGTGGCATTAATACTAATTTTATGGAATAATAATTAGTTTGTTTATTGTTACATACAACTTTAACACTTACTTTTACAACAGAGTGATAACAGAGCGCAGTAAGCCACCAGCTTGCGAAACGAGAGGCCTTGGATTTGTTCCCGGGTTTGTTTTTTTGTTTTTGGGCAAATATTTGTTTCGTATTTAGGTGTTTGTGAGACAGATAAGTCTCTCGTACTTTGTGATACACGACACATAACTGTTAAGGGTGGGATCGGATATAAGAAGTAAAAGTTGGGTGGTTATTAATTTATTCGTAGTATCCTAACTGAAATTAGTATCATAATAAGACATATTTGTCTGCTCAGAAATCAACTTCTGGCATAACTAAATTTATAGTTAAAAATATTGAAAATCTTTCGCCTCTCTTCACAATAAAGCTTGAGGAAATCGTGTCTCTCGACTGAATCAAAGGATTACAGAGTAACAAAGTGTTGCTTTAAAACTCATGGCGCGTAGATGACGCGCGTAGCACCGCAGAGCTACGAGCGTAGCCACCGCCTACGTCATCACTTATCTACAACCATGCAAACAAAATATTTTATATGCGGTGTAAGCTGACGAAATTAAGTTCTTTGTGGTTTGTTTGTTTTGAGGTATTACTGATTCAAAGTACTTTCATATTTACGCATTCCTTCGATAACGTCAAGGTTATGTGATAAATATGTATAACGCACTGTACAGTACTTTGCGAAATATGTGGAAAAATCAGAAGTTTTTGCACGGACTGAAAAATGATTTTTTACTTCAATAGTAGTCTAAATAATTGAAACTGATAAAGGGTCCTTTTTAGACCAAAAAACTTGTAAGACAAAATTCCATTTGACAGTGTGAGATAAAAGTGCTACTAAAGCGAGCAAATTTGCAGGATAAAGCTAGTGTTTAAATAAATGATAGCCTTGATTTTCTGAATCTGAAATACCCTCGGGTGAGAGCAAACTTCGTACAAAATTAAAGTCGCCATTAGTCTTTCATGTACTCCCGAGCTTAGCTTAGCTCTTTACATTTTTCATCTCAATCAATTATTTACGTATTAATGAGTCTTTCCGAGTTTCCCTTTATATTATGAAAGCATTTTAGTATAATTAACAAAATCAGATATGTTGATAACTGAACAATTATTTTTTAATATAAATCAAGTGATTGCTTTAGAAACTGTGGTAGATGATCGGTCCGCTTTAAGTATTGACTTTTTCAGCCTCATCCCAGTACAAATCTGCTACAGTAATTCCTGTGCTCCAGGATCAACAGCACGCACAGTATTGACGCCGAGCACTGAAGCTCATCAAATCTAAAGAAACCTGATTGTCATGATAAACGTTATCAGACAAAAGATGATATAAGGTGACCCCACTACAACGCGAAAGACAAATTAATGAACCTTTATTTTTACCCTCATAGAAAAGACAAAATCAGAGTGCCGACTTGCAAAAACTTTTTGCTATCCAAGGACAAAACAATATACTAATCGAACTCCGAAATTCTAGGATTGAAAATTCTCAGTTATCACCAAGCGGTCAAGTTCAGAAAGTGTATGGGTGTAGGTGATTGTGTATTCAAATAATAGATTCAATTGATTTTTATTACTAGATTTGAGAAACAATTTTTTTCGTCATAAATTTATATTTTCAGTTGACTCCTGTTCCTAGTTTGCTTGGATTGGAGGGTAGCGAAGTAGTGAATGTAAAAAAATGTAATCACGTGCAGGAGCGCGTCGTCGGACCCGATAGTAGGGCACGCTGGCCGCCGCGTGGTCCACGCACTACCACACAGATACACGCAGATCGCTGGATGAAACTATATAAAAACATAAGAACAAGTTTTTATTATAACCATCATAATTTTGTCACGTAATTAGTAACACACAGTAGGATACAAGTCCTGTGTCGTTGGTATTAGAGACTCCGAACTGAAGCAAATATTATTGGATTACACAAACATTAGTCTCGGTGCGGGGATCAAATCCACAGCCTCAAAAAGTAGTACATTTTGTTAATAGAATAATTTTAATAATTTTACAAAATCTTTATTGTACACAAGGACTAAAATAAAACTTGGGATTCCTTATATTTTTGCCTTTTTTATTTTCCACTTAATTGGAGGTGAGCCTACTGCCATATTTCAAAGGAAATGTTACACTAGAAAATTTCTAATGTAAAAAAAGCATAAACCGACTGTCTGTATAATTGTAAGTCATTTAGTACCAATTTTTTATATACAGTATATGTGAATACAAAAGTTCTTCTTTCTTTCGTAGATTATCAGTTTTCTCCAAACCAATAAGAAATTTTCTCATTTCTATTAAATTTTTTATCTTAACTTTACATCTATGTTGGAAGACGTTATTGCCCCTTATCGAATCCGTATTGTGACGTATCCGTCGATCCAGTTCTCAGAAACAGAAGCGACATAAATAATCGAGGGAAAGTGCATACAAATACTTTCTAGTCACGTGGAGCGCCGCACGGCTTGCGTGGGGGATACTCTTCAATGAAATTATTGAATTTATTGATGAAATACTACGTAGATAATGTTGCAATGAGAGTGTAATGCGAAAATATGAATGATTTGCTTGTATTAAATATTCAGGACATGGAACAAAGTTACTTGGGTCTACATGTAATAAAATCTTTAAAAAAATGATTATAAATATAAACTTAAAACACTGTAAAAAAACAAAATTTTTTACTTCGACCCGGAGCCGTACGTTCATAGCACCTTCATATTATATTTAAATTTTCTTACATACCTTGTACTTCCACGTTGGTTTCCATAACTGCATATAAGCATCTGAATCGGAAAATGCAATAAGTTTATCATCCCAAAAACTTTAATCTACGTAATTTTAATCTATTGAAAATTCGTCAAAATCATAGTTATTTTTGTATGTTTTTCTCTCACTAGTTTTTTTAACAAGTTTTGCCTGTTTTAACCAGCTAATCAATTGACTACCAATACTAAAAAAACCTAGTTATATACTTCCCTACTTTCAATATTATTTCATGAGTAAAAAAATATAATTAAGCCTTACACTTTAACTTACGTACTTTATAAAAGACACTAACAAAACAAAAGGGATTTTCGGGACAATCACAACAGGGCGTTTTCCTTTGATTCAATAATGATATTACGATCAAACACTGTTAGCGCGATTGATAAACAACAGCGGTGTGTGGTGACTAGCGGGGCGTCGTAGTGCGTACAATGTTACTCCAAAACAATAACAGACATTAGAATAACCTTCACAGAATGGATTTACGAACTTATAAGATCCTTTCTAGGATTTAAAGAGGTTTGTTCTACGTTAGTTTTTTTTTTTTTGAGTGGGCTATATAACACAAGAAGGTGAGGGAAAACATCGTGAAAAATACATGCACAAAAAAGATTTTATAAATTTCTCAGATATCTAAATCTTTTCTTTATTATTAAAGTGCGTCAAAATTACGAGCACACAATACTTCAAAACGTCTGAGGTACATATATTATTAAATAATGTAATCAGCCTACCGCCGTCCACTACTGAACGTAGGCCTTCCCAAGCAAGCGCCATCCATCCGTTCCTCGCCACCTTTCTCAAGTCGTCGTACCATCGTGCTAATGGTAAGATGTCTGGAATATTCTGGAACTGCCGAAACGTGTCTCTATAGACTGTGCAACAAAGAACTCTACGCCTTCAAGATTCATAGTTATTGCTTGATATTATTTTGTACTAGTATATACTGTGTATACTAATTTCTTGCAAAAACATTTAAAATCCCAGTAAAATGAACTGAATACGCAAATGCTCCAGTACAAAACACCCTTCACTCTCCCGAGAAGCATTTCCAAGCGAATTGCGACGCAATACTCGGTGCGATATTTATCGAATGTTATCAAACGGAATATCTGTGTGTCAAGGGAAATAAACAAGCCGTACTGACATGTTGTGAATCATGTCCGCTATTTGTATGGTATTGTGTTTATTATGCTAAGGACTTAGCTAAACACTTATCAGAATGGTATTGTTTTTAGTCTTTTTTTTAAGAATTTAACCTAAACATGATTGTGTCACTTCCGTACACAGCAAAAATATTGATACTTGAATTAGACCCCTGTAGGATTCAGGTGTGAATGTGTACATTTTCATATATCAAGATTTTCACATGTAAAAATATCTAAAAGCTACAGGTACGGTTTCTTTAAATCTTAGAGTGTGCGAACCAACAATATCTATCACCAAAATGAATTTACCTTCAATAGCTTTACCAATCTGTTTTATTTTTAACACCGCAAGTGCATTTAAATAAATCAAGCAAAGTCGATGTTGTGTTGACGCTGTGTCGTGTGACGTCAAAGAAAGCTTCACAGCACTTGTAAAGTTTGCGCGAAAATAACATACATGTATTTTATTTTAAAACTCGTTTGTCTCGTGAATGTAAGCAGTGTGTGGGACCCCGTATTTGATTGCTGGGTACGAAAAATTGAGTTAAGTAAAATTTTTGGCAAAGTTTGTAGTCTAAAATGATAAAAGACTTGCGTCTCTCCGAAAAATGATAAAAGACTTGCTCTCATGGGATACGAAATATGATAATAGCCTTTGAAACGCGTTGAATTACACTTCCACCTAAGCTTTCAGACACAAACTTGAATGTATTACATATGTCTTGCTGTTTTATGCATTTTAAGATCGGCTAGACAAAATACTGGTATGCTCAATAAAAGAAATATTGAAAAACTAACTTCTGTCTGACTTAAAGTCGACCACTATGTGAAAAGCACCAGTTAAATAGAGAAATAAATATTCTTTTAGAACTTTAACTGTTCGGCACGAACTAACAGTTTTCGCCCTCACTTCAACCAGACATGAGGCAAAGTTTTATACTTTGAACTATACAACTTACAGTTTAAAATAGACGAATGGGTTTTAAAGTCCTATTTTATGAAAGAGTAGTGGTTAGCTTCCCGTCCGCTCGAGGCAATTTTCTAAAGTTTATATCCAAACCAATTTATTTACAAATTGGTGGTAAAACTACCCAATTTTAAAGACATATATTAGGATTTTCTTAGGTGTAGCGACTGCCAACTCACATTAGACTCGTTTAGTGGATCAAGGCTTAACCCCTCTATATCGTAACGGAGCCCGTATCCAGCAAAGGCACGCAAATAGGCAATTTTTTTAAAACACAAGAAACATCTCCTTTTTGTATAAGGTATATTTCTACACAGAATCGATAGACACGAGGCAATAAAGGTACAAAGTAAAGAAGACCTAAATACAAGGAATATTATATAATAAAAGGCAAAACTTGTGGATCAGTGAACCGCAACGCCGAAAAGCGGTCGAGTACGCTTTAGAGATTCAACGAGGGGCTGAGAAACAATTCCCCGGGATTACAACGTTGAAAATGTAACCAATCGATACTAAAAGTGCTTTACAAGCTTCAGCTAAAAATAAGTATTTAAGTAGCCTGTGTAAGCAGTAAAATGCTAATATTATCAGTGTATATTAACCGTCCCACTCGTGGCATCGGGCACTCTTTACCATTGAGAGGGTTTAGTGCGGGTTGGCGGAAGAAATTCCAAAGAACTTTTAGGTGTGCTGTCTATTATGTGTTTTCCTTAACCGTTAGAGCAAGTGATATCTTATTGTTAATATACTAACTTCCAAAAGTCAGAGGTTGGCTTTTGAACATGCGTCCGATGAAATTCTCGACCGCAGACCTAAACCTAGAGGCCATTACTGCATTTATATCTTAAAAGTAATAATGTTATAGATATTATTTCTAATGAACTGTACTGTAATATTTATAAAAAAGCGCATATGACTGGATTAGATTAATATTTTTTTAATCTATTTAAATTATATTAAAAGTAATTAATGATGAAACTGCCTTCAGAATCCATTCTTCTGCCTCCAAAATACATCATTATTTTTGAGATTCTTGTGTTTACAAAATGACTTTCGTATCTATAATATAAAATCAAAGATAACATATAGTCTGAGTTTTAGGTATAAGTATGCCTTTATAAACAACGCACATAATTCATGAGAGTCTTTTGATAGAATCCTTGCGATTCAGCCTTGGTCCGTTTGGAACGCGAAGGTTGGCTAAAGACGATTTCTTGTAATTTTTTTATCCTTTTGACGTCATCTTCGGCCTTAGATACCAGGAAGTTAATACATTCACATAGGCTAATTAATAAAAACGCGCCATCAACAATGATTTCCAGGTTTGTTAGTAGATATGTAATATTTATTCAGACTGCCTCCACAATACAATAGACGAAAATTTCGGTCAAAAATATTTCGATATAAAAGTTGTATACACATATATGTAATTATTTTAAGTTAAGACTATTATTGCATGATAAACTTTTATGGAAATTTTCGCTATGAAAGCTTCCTTTGTAGCGCAGTGCATATAAATAGTTTGCCGTTAAAAGGTAGTAGGTTTGATTTCTCGGTCACGCATTTTTTTGTTTAAGTTATCAATTAAAGTTATCCGTCAAAGTTCATCAAAAATTGTGTCGTCCGAAATTTTGATTTATTTAAGTAATTACACATTAAAAACGTATGTAACATAATAGTAACCGAGTGGGTACCTATAGTTTAATGATACGTTAACACCAAATCGTCGGCTATGTAAACTTTGATCGAGCATTTCCTATCGTGGGAAAGTGAGAGCGCGCCGGTCACACGCGGGGGCGACAGGGCACGTGCCCACGAATTAATATCAAACACCACCCTTACGCACACACTTTACAACCCAAACCCCACCTTAAACTTACCACTATAGGGTTCATATTACATTGAAGTGAAGTAAAGTACCCTTGACAATGAATAACAAATCTTATTAGTGTTGATATAAGAGTTGTTTTAGGTAAAGTTGGTGTAAGGGTGGCAAATGAAAAGCTTAGTAAGTGAGTTTGAGATAGTGTTCAGTGTTGGATATGAATTATTGATGGATAATTATCGAAATCAATTGGATATCCACCAGCGCGGCATGTATTATGGAGATCTTACACAAAGATTAGCCACGGTTGATACGAAATATAAGTCTGGATACAATTCGCAAGGACATTTAGAGAATAAAAGAATATTAATAGTGCTTCTATAAAGGCGGTTTAAGTAATAGTTAAGCAGTGATGGCCTCGAGGTTTGGGCGCGCGGTCGAGAATCTCGGCGGTCGCGGGTTCGAACCCCAGGCACACACCTCTGACTTTTCGAAGTTATGTGTGTATTCACATTGAATTACCACTTGCTTTAACGGTGAAGGAAAACATCGTGATAAAACCTGCACACCTAAGAGTTCTTAGGAATTTCTTAGGTGTGTAGTCCGCCAACCCGCACTAGGCCAGCGTGGCGGACTATGGCCTAAACCCTCTCAATGGTAGAGGAGACCCGTGCTCAGCAGTGGGCGTATATGGGTTGATGAAGAAGAAGAAGAAGAAGTAATAGTACTTTTATTATCATGTAGGTATGTCAGGCGTAGTACTTTAGAAAAGTTTGAAATATAATAAATAGTAGGTATATTCGATGTGGTTGTGCAGAATAAATAAACAAAATATGTATAGACGGACGTCATAAGTCTGAATTAACCAAATATATTGGCAAACGGAGGAAATAATGACCGACCGTAAGACCGCTATCCGATAATTTCGAAGATAAAAAAACAGGACGGAGAGAACTAACAAAGACAGATAAATTTCGAACAAAACAAAAATCAACTCAATTATTTGAAAATTTTGCAATAGGCCACAAATAAATTGATTCCTACTAAACACCTTAATTTGATCGAGGTGCACAATTAAGCTTAATCAGACATATTGTTTTCAATCTAATAAGCAGAATACGGCTCTCTCCAATTACGTGGTGTAGACAAAATCCGACAATTGAACAGTTTGATAAGGGTCTGTTTGATCGGCCCTAATACTTGATAAGTTTGAGCAAAGGTTCTACGACAACTGAAAGGGAATTTATTTAATTGCTTCAAAATAAAAAAGAGATTGCTAAAATTTTAAATGCAATTTGTTATACGAAAATGATTTATTACTTTAGTGAAAAATGCATTTACAATATTGGAAAATAAAAATATCCTTTGAGTTTAATACAAAAGAAGAACTGGTGAGAGATTGTGAATATATTTTGCAAATAAGTATGCACTTTGATGGAGATAATTCTATTATTGCATCTTTTCTGGTTATTGCGACATGTTCCAAACACGGCATGTTTTATTAATATTACCAGTGTATTTGATGTTTTCAGAATTTTTATCTATGTACATTTTTCTTTACATGAAAATCATATTGTTGACAATTTCTAACAATCCCAACGGATATTAGTAACATGAGCGGCATTTTAGCTGCAAGCTTAAAGTTTAGTGAACGTTGATTAGCATCGGACGCCGCTCTATTCTTTTTTATTGACAATGTCGCTCTTCCTCTCAGTTAACAAGCACTGCACAGGATTAATCTTTATGAAAGCATAATACAAGCCAGGGAGGTAATTAGATATAACTATAGGCCCCGCTAACCCCAAAAAACATGCATTTTTCTTTGGAAAATATTTTATCGTAGTATCTAGTCTAGAAGACTGAAAAATTATAAATTTTTTTTCCTCATTCAAATTCACTTGATTTTCAGTTCCGTTACTCTCAGTTAGATCCCACTTACAATTGTATATTAAAGTACATATTTACTACATTATTCCTCAAAAATATTTTTTCAATACACCGAATATTCCAATAACTTTTAACTACGCAATTCGAGATCCAAATTCATATCTGAGCGCTAAAAGCAATTAAACTTTTTGCTCATTAAAGTAAGAGTAAACGGTGCGTCGCGTGTGCGCCGCGTGGCGTGGCACGTGGCGGACGCACGCCACGCGTGTGTGCGCAGCTCACACCGACTATGAATCATAATGCTTTCATGTCCACACTATTGTACGGCGCTTACTTTAGATATTGTCACTCAGAGTGGACTGTACTGAAAGCAATTGCAAAAGTAAGTACCTATATGGGCCTGAAGGGATGGACTGGAGTGTATTTTCGTCTCTAGTAGTAAATGATTGCCGAAAAACTCGAATATTTCAAGACTCCGTGTTACTACTGAGTTACTGAGTAGGTACTGCTTTACGAGAAAGTAATAAAACTATGCCTAGTGTTTTTTTTTAGTTTGCACAATTAGTTAATATTGATATTTTTTTTGGTGTAATGTAAATAAAATCATCGTTTTTTATTTCAATTTTAACATTTCTCTAGACCCGAAAATACTGTAATCCTGGGATATCTCGAACGGAATTGTTTTAAAGAATTCGAGAAACTTCTTGGCGCAGATGGTTGTATGTAAAAAAATAATGCCGTGGGTTTAATAACGCTTGAAAAAAGCATTCCGAATTAACATGAAAAATAAAAATTAAACTAAAAAGCACTCCACAAAAAGAACAGGTTCCACCGAGATTTGAACTCGGATCGCTGGATTCAGAGTCCAGAGTGCTAACCATTACACCATGGAACCGTTGAAACACCTGTCAAATTTGTGAAATATAATCAATTTTATTACTTTTATTACCAACAATTTAGATAAAATAACTATAAATATAGTCAATCCATGAGTAATCGACGATTACCAGTAACACTAATGCTTTAATATTTAAAGATAATCATAAAGTTTAGACTGATAATATTTTTCTTAATAGAAAGCTTCTTCTATAAAACAAGTGTTTCAACAAACATACCATTGATCTACATAACTACATAATACATACTATCACTAAAAATAAATACAGACTAATTCAATTTTTTCTTTTCCCATTTTAACGCACATGGTCAAGTGACAAGTTTAAATTAGTGATTGGCAAAATTTATTATTAACGGTACATTGTAGTATCGTGTCGATAATCGATTACATTGTCATCGATCATGAATTTTGACAGTTAATCGGGAAGAGGTGAATGTGCGCCAATTACTGAAATTGAATTTCTATTTAACTTTGCTGATTGAGTGTATGATGTATTCGAAATTGATAAAATTAAGAAAATTTATGGATTTTAAACAAGTTGTAAAGCAGACCCTTGCGATGGTGTGGGACGCATATGGGTTGATGATAATGTGCCAGATATAATGTTATTAAATATGGATGTATGCAAACCTACATCCAATGTGCTAGCATATTAAAATACGAACATTAACACTTACATTTTCGTTTTTTAAATTTTGTTGTGTTCGATATATGCATGTGTAATTTGCTCTAAAATATAACATTAAGAGTGAATCAATGAGTACGGAGAAAAATAAAGTCTGGTATCAAAAGCTTTATTTATAAAATTAATGTTATAAAATTAAATAACAATTCTTATAACGTACTTTTTTCGAGCTGATTGACATAAAAATAATGACTTTCATTAAGAAAATGTCTTATATTGGCGGAATAACATATTCCAACATAATAAATTCTATTATTGTTGATAATGCGGCGATGGCTGACCACACGGCCCATCGAGCACGATTGAGTTATGTCCGCAAACATTTTGAATGCAATATGAATACAATAGTTTATTATTTATCATCGAATTATATTTGAAGTGGACAGAGTGGGGTGTCAGTATGCCAGGATTGACCCTCTTTGAATGTTTGTTACAAAAAATATACATTTTTACATTGCAATATGTATTTAAATTAGTATTATAATTATCAAGGTCTGGTTTAGCCTTCCAATTGTTATAATTAAAAGAGGTTTCCTAATAAATAATAACAAAAAGTGAGACAAAATATCACAAAATATATTAAAAAGGTTGATTACGAATTAAATTATTACCAATTAAGTGCTTTATCATTCCTAAAAGTTTCTAGGAATTCCGTAAATGTGTGGTCCGCCAACCCGCACTAGGCCAACGTTGTTGACAATGGCCTAAACCCTCTCAATGGTAGAGGAGACCCGTGCCCACCAGATGGACATATATGGGCTGCAACCTGGTATGGGATTAGAATCATGTACGTGACTGTTGGGTGCATTTACTTAATAAACATACTACAGTATTCCGTTCCCGATCAACATTATCCAATTCAGTGACAAACCATTATTATTTAATTAAGTAGATTGCATCAAACTGTCCCTCGATGCAATTGCCACTGACCATACCGTTTTATTGCTTAACAATTAGTTGCTGCAATGGGGATGATAGTATTCTCCGCAATCTATTACTAACTTTGTTATTACTGTGATAAAGTTGTAATTTGTATAAAATGGTCATGCGAAGGGAAGTTAAGTGTAATATAGACTCGAAACTGACCACTGGACAGACAAATGCCCAAAGTAAACAAGAATAATGTGGCTATTGTTGAGCAATAAAACAGGTAGACACTTGTACTGGGCAAATAAAGTGCGTGGTCAATATAAAAACATAAAACAATTTATTTTAGAATGCGAATACATTTTCATATTATTATTACAAACAAGCAGTTATGTTGCGCTTCTCTCTAGAGAAATTTACGAAAATACTGTAGATATTGTTTGTCAAGATTCCCTTTATATCCTAGAAAATCAGTCAGAATCAGTTAGATTGCATTAGTTATTTAGATTTTTTTAGAAACATACAAAAATACAAAAGTTTCTTCTTTAAGATTTATTAAACATGAGAAATTAATTTAAGTACAGATTTTTATGAATGAAATAAATAAAACCTGGAGTTAGTTGTACATACATCAGGATGTGAAACGAGAATCCACGGAGACAATCCCAGTACCGAGCTCAATAAGTCTTTGAACCTTAATTTTCAATATAATATATTTCTCAAATTCATGAAAAAAGTAACATTCAAAAACCATTTTTATCTTTTAAAAATCCACAATTTTAGGGAATAATCTATATTATTACTTTATTCCATTTAGAGATACAATTTCGGTACGGAAGGTACGATAGTGTATACGCATGATAAAACGATTACCGCTGTCGTAAAACCATAAATATACCAGATGTAATCAAATAATAAATTATATGAAATATGCAACCGACAATCCAACCGAATTTACAACGGACAACAAGTCATAAATTTACAACCAAATTGAATTGTAATCGAATTATTGTACTGCACTCCAATGAAAGGCGGTTAACGATTGCGCGTGCCTAGCCCATTATAAATAATCCCATCCCTATAAAATTAACCACACTATTGATTTTGACAAAAGTGAACTTGTTTTTAACTTTCATATCTTATCTTGGTTTTACTCTACAATATACCTAAGTGGCATTAACTAAATCGCTCAAAGTAGGAAGTAACTATTTTGACATTAACTTTTTCCGTAATTGTGCCTTAATAACAATTGGTCTACTTTTTAAATCAAAGACAAGAGGACTTAATTACTTTTATGTATTATTTTAAAATCAAAAGTTAAGAACTTTATAAGAGCGAAATGAAATAAATATTCACCCTATGCAAATGTCACGTGTAGGACTGCGGAAGGGCGTGACTAATGTTTAGAATAGTTTTTAATTGCACCTACATTCGAATGCTGTAAATATTCATACCAATGACGAATTTAGACGGATGTGACGAATCAAAATAAATTTTAAGTTGTATTCTGTACACGACTATGGTTATTAAATTAAAAGTGAATTAACAACAACAAAAAATTGGCAGATTTTTCTGCAATACAAAATTTCAACTTGAGTTAGGAATGAAATATGCTTAACCCATTAGGTACCAATGTTCCCATTTGGGACATCTCACTTTTTGTCGATTCATTCATAACTACCTGCAATGTTTTAATAATTATTCATGTCATTAGTTTCTACACTGTGTGGTGCTAAATATCAAGCCAATTATTCACTTGAAATTATTGTCATTTATGTGTTGTTGATCAAAGAACGTAGTTTTTACGAGTTTCGAAATTTTCAATTGTTTCCATTTTGATTATTCTGTAATTCGATGTAAGTATTTTATAATTATTGTAAAATAATATCAAATAGTATCTAAATAATAGCTTGTAACTAGTAATTTGATTCAATGGATGGCAGTACTTATTGAATTTCTTTATTTAAATATGTTCCCAAATTGGAACATTGGACTGATGGACAAAAAATTTATTTTGTTATTTTTTTTTTATATTTTTTTTATGTGCTCCTTGTTATATATACTCTTTGAAAAATATGTCAAACAATACAGAAAAAAGTTGGTACCTAATGGGTTAATTGAGATTGCTTAACAACGCAAGAATAAAAAAGGGTAAAGTAAGAACAGTTTTCATAATGTTCCCTTAATAATAACAATTCACAAATTCTAGTGTATAAGTTAATTTAAGCCTCAGTCCTAAACGGACCTTATAATTTAAATTTAAGAAATGTTAAAAATTCTGCGTAATACCAGCGCCATCTAGTTCACACGGAAACATAGTTTTTTTCCTCGGTTATGCCACCGCCATCTGTGAGAGGAATAGAACATTTGCCACACTTAGTGAATCTTCATTTGTTTTCTTTTAATTTTAAATTGTAAAGATATTCTATGATCATCCAAAAAAACTCCGTTACCAATTTTTAACTAAATCAGTATTAAAAATAAAAAAACTGCAAACGTCGATTACAACCTTCAACTATTTGACATTTGGCATTGTTAAATTGCACCGCATGTTATGTTTAGTTGCGGTGCGCACTGCACCGTACGCTCTGTCAATGAGTGAATTAATTCTTTCGTGGTAAACATAGATGTATGAGTTAACATAACTAAACATAGATGAATGTTGATTTTTTTGTGCATAATATAAATTGGGATCAATATATATGGTGCTAAAGTTGTAACAATTATTAAATACAAGGTAAGTAATACAGAATATAAAACTTGATACTTTTTGAGGTAAAATGGAATATAACAATGAATTTAAATTTCTAAAAATATTTATGTATTCATCTTGTCAAATGTATCAAAAAGTCAATTAAGTCCATGCAAAAAGTTGAATGGATATATTGTCAAATATGTGAATGCACAGATTACTTAAACTTTGACTACGTTCCGTTTCCAATTACGGAATTTGTATTTCATGTGAAGGATTGAAGTTTCGTTTGATCGAAGATTATGCCATTTACAGATTAGGCCATTTACAGAGCTGATAAAAAAGAAATAAACAATAATTAAATTTTAAAACATTGATATATGTTATTTGAACAATCCCTTAATTATATTATTGTATATATTATATGTATAAAACGATATATTCTTTTTTAAGGAGTGAATTTTCATTTTGAAAAATGCCAGGATGTGTGTTACGATATTGCAAGAACTCTTCAAGAAATGTGAACAAATCTACAGGTGTAACTTTTCACCGGTACGTAATATAATATAGCAATAATTTTTTCTCAATTTATACTCCGATCAACTGTTTAATTTATAAAGGTGGCGCCTTTTATATTCCGTTATAAAATTTGGCAAGTCTATTGAATAAACTCCACAAGGATGCTGCGCCGAAATTTATTGGACATATTTTTTATAATAAATTCTTGATTTACTTGATTTACTGTTGCTTGAAAAATGTTAGTTACAGTCTACAGAATAACAAAAAACGAGTGCATTTTTTTCTTTTACCAAGTTATGTGTTTGGGTTAATTTAAGGGCAAGACGGAGGGATCACTCTGATTCTGTGTTTGATATATACTTTTAATTATAGAAATAGCTTAAATACTTAAATTAAAATACCATTACTTATTCTAAATAAATTTTGTTCGTTAATTTATTACGCTTCTGTGCCGCTTCTGTGCTATTGATAGGTCTCTCAAAATACCTCCGAATAATAGGTATCTGTCGATAAAATCTTTTATTAAAATTTTTTTGGTTTAAGATTTTTGTGCGCCGGTCATGAAAGAAGGGAGGCCTGGATAAAGTTTGTTCAGAATGAAAGAAAGGAAGATACGTGGTTACCGTCTGAACATTCATACATTTGCTCCGCACACTTCGAAGAAAGCGATTTTAGATACACGAAAACTGGAAGGAAATATTTAAAAAAAGATGCGTTGCCTTACGATCCCTCATTTAGTGGCGAAAATAGTGGGTCAATGTCTCCATCATCACTAGATCAAGAATATGTATCAGATTCTGAATCTATTTGTGATTCACCACAAACAATAAAACTAAAAAATGATTTGTTAAAAGTAACTGCTGCGAAACAGTTGCTTATTAAGAAAAATAGAAAAATAACACGACAAAATAGGCAACTAAAGAGAAAACAGGAAAAATTAACAGACATTATAAAAACAATCAGGAGGAAAATTGGTATCAATAGTAGGACTGTAGAAATTCTATTAGAGAGAGCAGAAATAGCTGAAATGTATACCAACATCAGACACAAAGTCAGCAATAAGAGAAAGATAGTGAAATACTCGCCTGCAATACGAAAGTTTGCTTTATATTGTAATTATTATTCTCCTGCAGCATATAAACACATAAGAAAACAATTTTACACTTCATTACCACATCCTCGGTTAGTTACCAAATGGTACTCAACAGCAAATGGTGCGCCTGGATTTACTGGTGAAGCTTTTCGAATTCTAAAATTAAAATGTGATCGCTCATCAACGCCAGTCATTTGCAATCTTGCCTTTGATGAAATATCGCTAAAGAAGGAAAAATTATTCAAAAACAAAGTACTGGGCAATGTGAATTTCGGTAAATGTCCAGTAGAAGAAAATGAGGAAGAAATAGCTAATCAGGTGCTGGTTTTCATGTTGGTTTCATTAACAGAGAATTGGAAAATTCCGGTGGCTTATTTTTTAGCTGCCGGAATTAGCGCGCAGACTAAAGCTTCATTAGTAAATATATGCTTAATGAAATGCCATGATGTTGGGGTTACAGTGTGCAGTTTGACTTTTAATGGTTGCCCTGTAAATTTTCAAGCGGCTGAAATTCTAGGATGCGATTTAAAAAATGCCTACTACATGAAAACATATTTTTCTCATCCGTCTACGTCAGAAAATGTTTGTATCTTCATTGATCCTTTCTATTGTATCAAAGTAATACGAAATATGTTTGAAAATAAGAAAATAATTTACGATGATGAAGGAAATCCTATAAAATGGCAGCTGCTGGTTAATTTAAACAAGTTGAAGCAAAATCAGGGTCTTAGTTTTAGCAACAAACCATCTCCTCAACTTACACATTTCCGTAATCAGATAATGAAAATTAAGATAGCCACCCAGTTATTAAGTTCAAGCGTAGCAAAGGCCTTGGTTCTTTGTGATCAAGTGTTGAAATCTTCAAAATTTAGTAATTCTGCTCCAACCGTAAATTTCCTAAACGTAATGAATGACCTTTTTGACATTTTTAATTCACAAGTATGTCACTTCAATGGCTACAAGAGGCCTTTAGACGATAAAAATAAAGAAAATATATTTTTATTTTTAGAAAATGCAAAAAAATATATTCTGTCACTTAGTATACAAACGAAGAGAAGAAGAATTATTAAGCTACCAAATAGAGATCCAAGAATGGTTCTACAAATATCGAAGGAAAATATTGTTGAAACCCATAATAAAGCAGGCTTTATTGGAGCAATAATATGCATAGAAAGCTTAAAAACAATATTTTACCAATTAGTAATAGACCAATGTATTATCAAAAGTTTATCTTCTTATCGACTAAGTTTAGACCATCTTGAACTATTTTTCGTCAGTATCCAGCGATATGATAGTAATAATATTTATCCTAATGTGTTGGAATTCCGAGCAGCCTACAAAAAGATTTTGAGTCATCTGGTAATCAAATCTAATTTAGCTGGAAATTGTATTCCTTTGGATAATTTTCCACTGTTGAATACTTCGTCCATTGATGTTATAAACAATACCTCTATAATGAGTAGACATGATGAGGAAGAATTCTTAGTATTGGAAAACGAAGCCCTGCTGGATTCTGACATCCAGGCTAAAGTGAATTGCCAGATATTGAGCGATCGGTTAAACAACGAGCGTGTTTTGACCTCAGCGATGAAGTTTGTTGTTGGATATATTTCTGGGTATGTAGCACGTCAACTCACTGACCAACTGAAATGTGAGGTATGCATTGGTAGTTTAACAACTGAAGTTAGACTTTGGCACCACAAGTTAATAGTTTTGAAGGATATGGGCGGACTTTGTTATTCTAGTGCAGAGGTTAATGAAATTTGTTTGAGAACTGAAAAAAATATACGATGTTTCCTAAAGGAACATGGACGAGATCAAAAATTTATTGGAGGATACAACCATATTATAATATTTATTGTAACAAGGACGCTAAAATATTTCGTTAATTCGGACATGTTTGGTTTTTTAATTTCGCATGCATTACAGCAACCATGTACATTAAATCACCGTAGCCATATAATTCGAGCTATTATAGAAAAATATGCCCAAATCAGACTTAAATATAACCCAAAAATAGGTCTAGAAAAAAGGCATAGTACAAAAAGCAAAAACTATACGAATTTAATATTGTTCTAAATAATAGGTGATTTTTTAGTATCATCGATTAAGTAATATGCAATAATATTAATAAAGAGCATGAATAGCATTTTTTGGTTTGTTATAAATAAACTTGAAATTTGGAGTGAGACTTTATATTTTATTTCACTATAGACAATAAACATCTTATTTAATAAACACTGTTTTCCCGCAATGTTTCAGTAATAAAAAAAACATTATTATTTTAATTTTTTACAATCCCTTGTATCGTAAGCGTCAAACCCTTACCTACTAATCTTTACAATTATTGTATCATTTCGTGTACTACATGTCATGGTACTGTATTTAATCATTCTGCCATGTTTTATTCTAAATTAAATCGACGAACTACTAATATGATTTACAATTTTTTATTGATCTTACCACAAAGTACAAATTGTTAAAAGGTTTTTTTTTGTTTGAAATGAAATGAAATGAATGGTAAAAGTACTCTGTGAACTATGACAGTGACATTTGACGTTTGTCTCTAGTAGCTGTCGCTTGTCAATGCTAGGTTTTTTTACATTGACGCGACTTTTATTGTTCGGTGAATACAAATCGTTTGAATGCAATTTGCTTTGAATTTTGACATTTGATGGTGGGGAGTGGAGCGCGTAAAATTTGATATTGGTATATTTATTTATACCCAACAAAATCAAATTTCTGAGATAAAATTCATATTAAAGCTGTACAACAGTGGTGAGATATAAAAACAATTGGTGCTTCGCCACCCGATGCCCTCGCAGCCTAACATAATGCCTTTATTCGATTTAAAAGTGTACGTGCGAGTCGTCGCCACAGTTTTTTGTGTAAGTAAAAGTAATTATTTGTTTTATTGGACCGTTGAATAGAATACCGATAATAAGTACTGCAGTATATATCCACAACCTGTTCAATCCAGTTATGTTTTTAGATTTCGTCAGCTACCGCCCTTGTTTTGGCTCTTCTGCGTTTGGTGAACCCTGATCTGTATTATTTGGAACCCTTGGAAGGCAGTGATAATGGTAATATAACGTTTTAAATATATTATTTCTGAAAAAATATTTTTAAGTTCTTTGCTTTTTTTAAAAAAATTGTAATATTATTAACATTTTAAGAAATTCAAACAACACTTCAGATACTAAGTAAGCAACTAGATTATACTTTTAAATAATTTAAATAAATTCTTTCAGGTAATATCCATTTAATAAATGGCCTGAACTGCCAATAAAATAATAAATTATAACCCTTACTTTTATAAGAAGAATAAAATACCCCTGATGGAATAATAGCTATTTATTGTTCATTAGCTAGCATGTTTATTTTTGAAGTTGATTATCCCATTTATTATTTAAGTATTAATATTTTAATTATTTACTCTGATATTATACATAATCTTTTTATACTGTTTTAATATTTATTCAGAATCAAGAAACAGATAGTGCATGAAATAATATTTTATGTAGGTAGGATATATTCTTTAATTAAATTTTGGCAGATTTAGTTTAAAATTGGTTGAGCATTTTGGTCATAAAACCATCAGACAAACTCTCTCAAATGTTAATTTGTAAAGACCCTATTGTTACCTATTTTATCTGTTTGCAATTTTGTTATCTAAAAGTAAATACATTAATTGCCTTCAGAAAATTAACTATGTTGACAAACATTACTGTTGTTGACACTAATGTAGTTGGTATATTAGACTAAGATTAAAACTGAGATCTTTTGATTCCTAAATTAAGTGTGATCATACCGAAATTTTGTGAAATTAGTATTATATATATAACTGCTTTCCTTCATGTTGTTGAAGGAGTAGTTAGTGATGTATGTATGCACCTATTCTTCCATCAACCAGAAACTTATTATTTTAAAGTATTAAATAACAGTCTGGAATAGTTTTTTAAACTGACAGAGTTTTTAAGGCCTTAGTGCATCCTAATATTGCGTAATATCGGCTGACAGGACTGAGAATTTCCTAATAAAAAATTATGTGCGCGGATTTCCTTACGATGTTTTCCTTCGCCATTAAAGTAAGTGATAATTCAACATTCCCAGGGTTTGATCTTGTAATCTGCAAGATTCTCCTCAGACTAAATCTCGAGGCTAAGTCTACTTTTAAATAATATTTTTTAAATTCAATTCCTCAGTAATCCACTACATAATATCTGGGCTGATGGTGGTAACAAGCTCCATCGGGTTCCTGAACAGTTGTGTGGTGATGAACCGTTCATCAGCACACAACACTGGCCGCAACATCACCACCTGGCTACTCCTGGATTCACTCTTTGAGACCAGCAGGGTTATCTACGTGTTTGTGTGTGAGATCGTGCTCAAGGGCGAAGGCCCGGTGCAGATATACGAGATGCTGATCAGCGCGGTGCAGTACTGTAAGTATTTTGATATTATTAACAGTCTTGTATAGTCTTGCCTGTCAGTCTTATTTTTAATTGTAGCTGCGGTATATCGCGTTGTTTTTATAGTTTTACAATATCTTCTTAATTATTAGGTCTAAGTCTAAGAAACTATTGTTATCAGTTTTATGGAATGTCGAATATTCTCAGACCGCAGGATTTCTGATCTTTAAAGACGTGAGAATTTCACCACGACATCCAATGGCTGTTGTAGTGGCAACTAGTGGGGGTTATCGGGACTGTCGGGCGCGCTAAGGAAGATGTGCGCCCTTACTGAATATGTACCATCCTGTCCATAATTCTGCTCCTATTTTTCACAAAAGCACAGAAAAATACGGATTTCTGATTAAATACTAGGCCGTTCTGGCAACATCTTATTCGAATTCCTTAATTCCAATTTTGAAGTAGCCCTAAAAACAATTACACAATTTATTAAATAATTTCTAGTGATGCAATGAAATAAAAATTGAGAAGATTTCTAACATTGTAAATGTTTACAAAGCGATCAGTATATCAGTTGGCCATGTGATAATTGGGTAACGACACTATTAGAGAACTAACAAGTTTGTGAAATATATTTGCGCGCTATGTGTATGTGTAATCATTATTTAGGTAATAATCTCAGTACTTGTGACTAGTAGGGTTGGCAGTTATACATCAGGCAACATATTTTAATCAAAATAGAAATAGTATGATCGTGTTGAAGAATTCCGACATAATTTTAACGAAGTATTTTTATATAAAACAATACTTCTAGTAGCTATCAAGATTATCACTCAAACTTTTATTGAAGTACAAAATCACACACACACATGACACATTAGATTATAAGTTAGTATTGTTTTATATTTTATTCCTGTATCTGTGGTGTACAATAAAGTAAAATAAATAAATAAATAAATAAATAAAATCGAACCCACTGTCATTAATTTCACAACTTTCGATTCTGTCACCTTTTTTATACGGTTTTTACCGTACAAGTATTTATCAACCCTAAATATGTGATATTTACGTCAGTTAGCAATACGATTTGCAATTGTAATTTGATCAGTGTCACAATTCTCAGCGATTACTTACCGTATGTACGAAAATAGATATTTGGTCATTCTATCGTATGTTTACAGGGTAATTTTTATGGGAAATGAATTAATAATTCTATACTTTTTTCAGTATTGGACAGTTTCCTGTATTGTCAAATGATACTGCGACACTGATACATCAAGGATCTGATATCGCCTTCACAACAAGCCAGCGCGTCTTCGCATTTATTTGTTCTCAAACATTACCTCCTTAGTTGAGTTTGTTTAGTTATTTATCTGATACATTCCGAAATTACTGTGATTAATTTTATGTTTTTATTTAATAAGTATTAAATACTCGAATTTCACGAATTTAAAGTATCATTAACTAAACCTTACAAGAATTTTATTAACTGGATTATGTTTTAGTGTGTATATGCCTTAACCAAAAAAATGTATTTAGTGATAAGTATAATGGCGCTTAAGAGGTGCTTTGAACAGAAAACGTGTATTTTGGATATCATGATATGAAGAAAATCATTTGTTGTTTTTAACTATTGATATTTGTAATCACGAAAAGTGTGAATGTTTGTCGCGGCTACTAATATGTTAGCCTAATTTAATATGCCAGAAATGCTTCTAAGGCATGAAATATCACAAGTATTGTAAAGAAAAAATTAACAAAAATGTATCATTGTTTGTCTCGGCATGTGTCTTCACTGCCACCTTAAGAGAAAAAACATTATGGTTTTAATTAGATCATCGACTGGCAAGTTGCGTTTGTGTCGGCGATCGATACAATTATGCCGGCCTATAATAGTCTTATCATACATTTTGTAATGTAAATGTATGATTTCACAACAGATACTGCCAGAAACGTACTTATAGTAATTCTTATTCGAGCGGGTATAGTCTATATGGCTATTGATTGTCTGCCTACACGCTCTAGGCCAGCGTGGTGGACTAAGGCTTAAACCCTCTTATTGTAGAGGAGGCCCGTGCCCAGAAGTGGGACGTATAAGGGCTGATGATGAGTAAGAGGATTGGAGTAAGTTCCAGTAGTGAATTAAGAGCACTTTTAGACTAGTCGTTCCCACCGATGTATTTTATGAACGAATCCAGTCGTAACTCGCAACTATTAGTGCCTAATTTTAATGTGAAGTTGTCCAATATGAAAGTAAATTTAGTGTTACATATTAAACAATACTGTATTACGGGGCATTTCATCATTTGTGGAAGAAATGTTGTAGCAATAATTTCGAACCATATACATATTTACGGATATGAAAACTCATATTACTTCAAATGTGACCAAGCAAGATGTCTAAGATGGTTCACAAAAAAACTAAGGCTCTAATTACATTTGGTAGCCACAATTGGTCTTATTTCTATTTATTTTTATGTTGGATAACTGAAATTATTTTATCGTTTTTACCTAGAAGATTGCCTTCGATTAATTATGTTTTTATTTAAGAGATATTTTAAGTTTCATGGGATTTTTAAGATCTTAAATACGCATTCGGCGTAATGTGTAAGCATGAGTGGAAAATTCTCAAATTATTTTACCTTATGATCTGTGATTAATACTAGATTAAGATTCCAGAGTCTAGCCATGTTCTAACATCGTATTCCTCAAATTCCATTTAATTTTGGATAACATTCCAACATACTAGTCAATGTAAGTGATGTTTTTTATCGTTTTGTTTTATTGAAATTGATTTATCGAAATTTTAATTTTTTCTGCGTTTTTATTTCTAAGACCATTGTGTATCGTTTATTCTGAGGGACCAAAACTGTTGAATGTAATTTTTTCTTTGGGATTCTTATTCCGTAGTTTAACATATCAGTATTTTATTTGTGATGGTCTCTCAAGAATCGACTCGTAGTATTAAATGAGGTTGTAACACGGCCTATATATACGTGTTCCTTGTTGTAGTGAAATAAAAACATATTTATAATTAATTATTTTTTTAATCAGTGAGTTGTCTGTCCAAAAATATAATGCGTAGCTATTCAACACTTTAACAGGCTACCGAATTACAAAGTGCACTTCCTTCTTCTAAGCTAACGGACTATAGCAGGCCCCCCCGCATCCCTCCACCGCAGACCAGTCGACATCATCATGGTGAATACTCGAAACCATTTTCGATTACACATATAAAATACCGAATAAAAAGTAATAGTCAAAAATGCTACAAGTAAAGTTACAAGTTATTATGAAAATCCAGACATGTCTGGGTCAAAAGGCTGAGTTTTTGACAAAAACATAAAAGTAACTTAAACTTGATTAATTGAACATTTACATGAAACAAATAGTGCAGAGTTCTAAATCCATAACACTCCTGTCTATCTCCTGGTCTTCGTGGAGTCAATGCCGGCCGCCTTATTACATAATGTTAAATGAACTTAATACAAAGCACTCGCCAGTCGACCAACAACAAACAAACACTCAACGAAACCTTATAACAATACAGGGCGACGGGCACATTATACAAAAAGGCTAAAATTGTACTGTTTATGCCCACCGACCATCATTACCTTACAAAACCGCTGTGAGAATCAAACTGTTCTAACATACTAATAGCACAGCTCTTTCGCTAAGATTGCAATTACAGCAGGATTTATACAATGAACGGATCTATCCACGCGACTGTCGAGTCGTAGTGTGACGGAGGGTAGACACAAATCACTTACAGCTACAGAAATTCAGTTTTTTTTGTACTGTCATGGCATCTCAGAATTTTATCCTAGTAACTCTTATTAACCCTCTCAATGGTAGAGGAGACCCGTGCTCAGCAGTGGGCGAATATGGGTTGATGAAGAAGATGAAGAACTCTTATTAAAATCTGATACTGAATATGAAGTTGAAAATCAAAATTTCTAAAAATAAAATCATTATTCAAGAAGTCAAAATTACTGTGATCGAAAACTAAAATTGTTGATGCTTATAGTAACAATGACACAAAAAAACTCCCAAAAAAAAACAAACCATATTTTTTTTTGTTCTGGATTTTTTTAACTACTATAGTTTCGATTACCATCTTTTTGGTCCTGTTGTTACACATAATTATTGGAATAACGTATATAGCGTCACGTCGCAGGAATTAATTATCCGAGATGCCGTTTCCATAATACAATATCAGCATAAATGCCCATAATATGAGATCAGACGATTGAAACGAAATCCCCATCAGGCTACGACTCGAACAGTATTACACTACGAAGAAACATTATCGCTCGTGACTCCGGGCGAAGCGGCGAAATACTGCGCCCAAGCATATTCCACACTCGATACAATGATAATAATAATTTTACCCTGTACAATTTATAATCAGAAAGAAAACTACTCCAATAGTAGACGCCCTTTTATCGAAAAGAACGCCCACACTAAATCAAACCAATTAGGCGATAATTATAAAAATTGACAAAAAATCTATATAATGCATTCAAATGATTTTTTTGAGATTTAAAAAAACATTAAATTTGAATACACATCAAGATCAAGATTATATGCAGATCCTTCAACGTTTTCGCTGTCGACACTAAATCTGTATGATACATCATAAGTTGCCTCACAATACCCTACGCTTCGATACGAGTAAAAAAATATTTTACGGTACCACAAATTAGATTCTTTAATTCATTTCATGACACCAAAATATATATTTTGATTATTTTTTTCGCATTTTCAATTCATTACACTAGAACTCTAATCATAATCTATTGCTTGCAGTAAGAAAATACTATTTTCTTTTATAATTAATGGC
Source organism: Cephonodes hylas (assembly GCA_030295005.1). NCBI lineage: Eukaryota > Metazoa > Arthropoda > Insecta > Lepidoptera > Sphingidae > Cephonodes > Cephonodes hylas. Next base: position 15,899,666 of record AP025362.1, read on the forward strand.
ACTTCTAAATGATTCGTAAAGATCAAACTGTGTTACGCTACATTCCACTCAGTATACGTATGGCATTACATCTTACACCGAAAATGCACTCACGTTGCTTAAATTTGTTCAAAGATCACACGGAATAATTCATAACGTTAATTCAATAGAATTTACACAATTATTTACGTAGAAATGCATAAATCTTATTGCTTTTAACATCAACTTACATGTGGAATTGTACAGATCTGTTAAAGAGTTAGTAACATTGACAATTGAAAATCAATACCTGAGAAAATAAAATGTTTTCTTAGCATGACCAATTTCTGCACATCATTCAGATTTACTAACATTTAAACCTCTCTGATAAAATTCCACAATAACTTGACAAGTCCTTCACATTGAAAACTTCATATATTAATATAAAACTGGGGTTGTTGCACAAGCGAAACCATCTCATCCGAACAACAAGCCTGCTAGGAAACAAGATTTTTCTGATTTTGCTATATTTTTTTACCGATTGTAACACACATAAAAGAAACTAAATTCAAACATAATTTCATGCCAAAGGCTTTCTATTAAATGCAATAATTTTTTTTGGAACTGAATCAGTAGCTTACTTCTTACTCGTTTCTCTTTCTTTAATCTCCAATCTCCGCTTTGTATAATTTTCGCTTGTCCAACCGCCCCAACGCAATCTTTCATCTCACAACCCACCACAAATGTAATGTACAATGGTGAATATATATTCTATACATATATACGCACGTACATATATAATTATGATACAATACGTGAGATAACTTTGAGATCTAAACGCAAGGAACATAACGAACGTTCGTCACAAACGGAATACACCAAACCGAAACGGAAAAGTTCTCATTAAACTACACACGAAATATCTATCTACATATATTGTCATGTATTTTATACAGTATGCAACGAGCGGCGTATGTACTCTTCCCTATATTTTTTTCAATAACAACTGCCCAACAGTTCTCTAGTGTTGGGCAATTGTCGATAAATCTATTAAAAAAATATCGATACCAAAATTTCATCGAATTCCAAAAATACGTTAAAAATTTCAAATATCAAAACCAAATTATTTTGTCATTTTCTGGGGTTTTTATGTAGGCTATAATTTTTTATCGTTTAAGGAAGAGAACATACTGTGTTCATGTGACAGATGTTTGCAATATAACAGAGCCCAAACCAAATCACTAGAATATTATTTGTATAAAAAGGAGTCCCAATAATTAATTAGTAAAAAAACCTAAATTTCTGTCAGTCTAAACAGTTGTTAATGTCAAACTACTACATGAAAAAGGTAACATTCTATAACATTTTAATTTACAAAAATTGCCTTGTAATTTTGAAAACACATTAAAAAATAAAATCCATTTGGGCTCACTTTTTATGAACTCTACACATCCAATATATTTTGGGTCTAATTAAAATACTATAATTCTATTATTCAATGTATGATCAATTTGATATTTAAAGATCTGTAAAACAAATAAAATTGAGATGAAATCTGTCACTGCCACCGCTTGTTGGGGATATGTTTCAGCGCCCTTAGTATACCTATATCCTACATTATACTACAGTAACAAGTATATTAACAAGCTAGTCTATACTATCAGATTACTCCCACACACACCACAACTTTGTGACAACACACATTTACATAATCAGACAAAAGATGCACAATTTTTTTGGTAGTATTTATAATGAGACTTGGAGGCAGATTTTACTTTGTTTAAACTAAAGTAATTTAGATAAGCTGTAAATTACAAGTTTTAATTAAATTAATGTTACTAATACAACTGTCAAGATGAAAAAACTAATATGTTAGCCAATTAGAACTGTGTATAAAAATAGCCGTCCTTCAAGTCTCAGCTCAAAAATTACAATTTTAAAGCCTAAATGATCTTAGATATTTTCAGTAAAGAAATTTGTGTCGAACATGTATGTTACAAATACTTTCGTTGTTTATTTTGGTGGCACATATGCTCTCAACACTCTGGTGGCACTATGTTTGGCCGGTTAAATGCGTAGTTTTTTTTATTTTGTACCAGTCATCCCACTTTAGGATGGGTACATTGTTTTTAAAGAAAAAATAATTTAGGCCGTAAATAGTACCATAGACATTTAAATAATTATGCAAGTGCAGCATAAAACTATTAATTCATATTTAAATGAGATACAAAAACCTTTTGGCCAATATTTGAAAAAATAATCGATAAACACTTTGTCAAATTTTCGATATAAAAAAATTAAAATTTGACTGTTGGACTTTCATTTCGCAATTTTTTGGCACCATAAACTATACAAGCACCACAAATTTAAAAAATAATCGAAATCAGCGTTTAAATTTGGCAACGTATTATAACAAAAATTTTGGCCGTAGTGTTGTATTTACAATATCGATATCAATTTGACACTTGAGGATTTCATATAGCGATTAGCGACAACAAAGTATTTGTTCTTTTGATTTGATTTTTTACGCCAAATATTATCACAATTACCACAACTACAAAGACTCGTGAATTTGATCAAATAGTAAATACAGGGTGGATTCAGATCGCAACCGCAAACTAAAACAGACAATAGCCAAGGTTACAAGGTTAATAGACAATACCAACTCGTTGGTGTAAAAAAAAAATCCTGACAAAAAACAAAAAATGACGTTTTCTCACAACTTGGGGTTGTTAGGAAAACATTACAATTTATATTTCCATATCGATTTCTTTTAACACCAGGAGATTTTCATTACTTGGGCCATAACCTTCCTCAGTCTCCTATCACGATCCGAACACCCCTATACAACACACAGTTCTGACACTACATCCGCTGCCGTGTATACTATATGTGTGTGTGTGTCCGCTGCGTGTACTAGGTGTGCGTGTCGGCTAGAAGTTCTGCTGGCGCTTGCGCTTGAGCGTGATGGCGTCGAGTATGGGCTGTCGCTTGCGCGCGTACCGGGCGCGCAGCAGCTCGATCTCCGCCTCCATCTCCGCGTCCAGCCGGGACACGCGGCTCTCCAGCTCCGACTCCGACAGGTACGCCAGCTGTGCATACGTACATACATTATATGTTGATAATATTTTAGGTAGGATAGCGACTAAATCGGTAAGGTGGCCAGACTAAAGTTCTTGAGTGCACTTTAAATAGAGTGCAAATAGACATTGATCGAAAACTAAGCCAGGTATTAGCTACTGTGATTGAAAATATATTAATGCTTAAAAAATCTCAAAAAAGTTTTTTCTAATCACCGTAACGAATCTGTGCTGATTTTTGATCACGGTCTATAAAAATATTTATCAAGTTTTTATAATACTAATCAACAAAATAATATCGATAAAAGTGGACCCTAGTAATGTAATATGGAGACAATGAATAGAGATATGAAATAAATAAATTAAAAAATATATAAAAATAAACTTAATTTATAGCTTTAATTTTAATGTTATTAAAGTGTTATTGATAGACAAACAGTGGAACACATTTTAGTACTAACTTTCACCGTTAGAGGAAATGAAAGCAGAACTAGAAGCCAAACAATAGGATAAAATAAATATAGTTTAAGCATATTTTAATATTATAAGAGTTATTTGATTACTGAGATGAGAGGACTTGAATAGCCGATAAATACAAACCAAAGCAACATTGGTTTAGTCAGCATATCGCTAGCTCACTATTACAAGGTTCTATGTTACAATTCTAGCACTTATTTAGTTATGAATACTAAAAGTTCTATAAGCTATATAGAACCTAGTATTTATAACTAAATAACACTGGTCATAGAAATAAGAATGAGAACAAAAAATAGTTCTGAATTTGCTTTTGTGAGTAAAATTTGGGAAAATCAGCATCAATGAAAGTATATCAAAAATTGACATAGAGATGATTTCTTAAAAAATAAAAGCAAATATTTTTTATACATGTAAGTGTTCGTATATTATAATCATAATTTATGAAGTAAAACCCATACGCAATAAAAATGTTGTCCAATATAATTGGTAAAACTGTAACACAGAATCATGTAACAGTGAGTCAGCGCCGTAGTTGGGTTAGTGTGTGGGGGTCACTCGGGGGGTCATGTTGTGGGGGGTGGGGGGTCCACTTACGCGCGGTGCCGCGCAGCGCTAGCAGAGTGACGACGTGCAGTTGACTTACGAATTCGAAGTTGCCCTCCTCCACGAACGCGCGCTGGAACGACAACGCGCCGCCAGCCTCGCCCTCGGCCTCCGTGCTCCTGGATATACGTAAGTTTATATATTTACGGATACAGATTAAAAATAAAAGTCTTTTATTAAATGAAAATTCTTAAACTAACTATTGGTTATTAACATCGCGCAAAAATTTCGATGTAATATCGATTAGAAGCTCAATGGATATCGATATAAAAGTCATAGATTATATTATTAGCAACAAGTATCTTTATACAAGTATTTGAATTCACAAATAGTGTCTATGCATTGGGTAAAATGGATTAATAAAAACCCTGATTAAATGCCATCATCAGCCCTGATACGCCCAACTGCTGAGCTCGGGCCTTCTCTACCATTGGGAAGGTTAAGGCCTTAGTCCACCACGCTGGCCCAGTGTGAGTTGGCAGTCCAATATTACAATATATAGAGGTACAGACGTGAGGTTGTCCCCGGGCAGGCGCACGCTGTGTTGCGTGAGCGTGCCGTTGGCGGGCGCGCCGATGTTGAGGTGGTTCACGTCCTTCTTCTCGAAGTGCTCCAGGAACAGCGGACGGTACTTCGGACGGTTCGTGTCCATCGGGTCCGTGTCGTGGCCTAAGAGATTTCATCGATTACAATCGATATGTTTAAAAATTATCGATGAAAGTATCGATAATCTATAATAATCGATGTATGTAAAAACTATCGATAACGAAAATTTATCGACTTCTCTTGAATGTTTTATCCTATTGATAATCGATAATGATCGATGTATGTAAAAACTATGGATAAGTAAATTCATTGCCTTTCTATAATGACAACCTTTATTCGTTTTTAATTAATGGGTATTTTTTTAGTAAGCAAAGTAAACGTATCTAATTAGATAGCGGATTGAAGTGAGGCTAGTAACATGACTAATAGAATATAGAAATAAAAAACTGTTTTAACTGTAACATGAAGTTATTAAAAACATTAACATTTTTACATCGACAAAAAGAACTCGAATCGACATAGCGATCTCACTTTTGCTTGAAAAAGATGTGCCCAATAGTTACTAAAGTACGGACAGAATAGAAGATGTTTTTAAGCATCAACGAGCTTTCAACTCTCTACCCCATAGTCGACATTTTTTGCCCTACTATACAAGTGTGCGTACTCACGTTTCATGGTGGCGAGGTCCTGGTCGGGCTCGTTGATGACCATGGTGCCCAGGTCGGCGCCCAGCTCGGCCAGGTCGGCGGGCACCAGCGTGCCGTCCGCGCGCTGCCGCATCGTCGCCTCGGGGTAGCCCTCGCCCTGCGGGACATGCCCATTGCCCATACTTCGACACATTTTACTGCCATTCTGGGTTAAAACCAGTGGTCAGACATCATAATTGCAGCCCGTGGACATTTTTAAAACAAGTTAAAATACCATAACAACGGCCTTCCTGCATTTTTTAGTTCTTGCCTGCCAAAAGGTGCGACCACTGGTGTAAACTGTAGATAATATTGTGTCAACTGATATTGATTATATACATGATTATTGTGATTGTAGTTGATGTGTTGATGATTTATATAAAAAAGATCGTCTGTATGTCCTTTATAGAATCGTAAACTATCATTATGCGATGATCACAGTTGTTATGAATGAGTTAAAGAAGGTTACAGAGTTAGTACAACCAATTTAAAAAAAATGGCGCCGATGTCGGTATGTCAAACGGCTGGACCGATTGAGATGAAATTTTTTATGTACATACATTCCAATGGGTCTAGATGATTTCAAAACACACTCGGACCCTGCAGGCAGCGCTGCTGTCGGCGTATCGCTTAAACCTTTTCCGGGCAGAATAATGTCTACCGGGACAGCTAGTTATCTCTACATGTTTTCACTTATGAATTGTAGATATAGTATGTGTAGAGGTGTGCGTACCCCCGCGAAGGTCTTGGCGTGGTTGGTGTTGGGGCGCGCGGGCTGGCTCTCGCGGATCTCGCGCGCCTCCGCGATCATCGTGCTCAGGATGCTGGGCTGCTTCGCGTTACCTGCGGCGACGCAACGGACACGCCACGCCGTGGAACCGAAACTCACAATACACCAAGATACAGAGTATACACAGAAAACTAAGACAGGTTACGAACCCATTGACATTTAAAAAACAACGACAAAAATAAAAAATGGTCGATGTCCCAACAGCCATAGGCATTAAAAATATTAATGTTGTTAAGGAAACGTCAATGTTTTTTTTATTTTTGACGAGATTTTTTTTAACGCCAATTAAGGTAATCACTGTAGCTAATACATGTCTTAGTTTCCGATCACGGTTAAATACAAATTCGATAACAAACTCATTGCTGAGGATTTGTCTTGCGTTTAGCGAATGATTTTAAAGACATAATATATGAGAGATATAGTTATATTGTTACCTATAAACTCGTGTGACAGTAGGTACTCCGCGGTGGCTCTCTCGTCGGGGTTCTTCACGAGGCACTGGCTTACAAAGTCGATGAACTCTGGCGACCATTGGTCAGGCTCTCTGGAAACCAATAACAAATAGATTTATTAGAGAATACCCTGAAGGGATCAAGTCAAAAATGTTCTGTGCGAACTTCGCTCCATTCCATGGCAAAAACAGCACAGGGTACATTAAATTGTAGATTGATAAGTATATTGTTATCGGAAGCCAATGGGAGTTGTTGCGGAGTTATGACAAACTATTCTACCTTAGATTCAGTAAGCCAAGGTGAAGGTCATGACTCTCCTCTGGGTCGAATCAAAGACCTAAGTGCACCACTAATTAAAATTGTTAAACATCATGTTTTTTTTTTAAACTCTTTGCTGTGGATGTGTATGGGCTGATAATGATACTAACCTGAACGAAGGCGGCGGCTTGGTGGGTATCATGAATATGGCCCGCATGGGGTGTATGTCCCCGTAGGGCGGCTTGCCCTCGGCCATCTCCAGGGCTGTGATGCCCAGCGACCAGATGTCCGCCACGCAGTCATACCCGATCTCCTGGATCACCTCGGGCGCCATCCAGAACGGCGTGCCGATCACAGTGTTCCGTTTTGCCATTGTGTCCTGGTGAAGAGGTTATGTTGTGAAGGTGGATCATGTCTTTTAGATGGAAAGTCTGGGTAGTTCTCTGGTCTGGCTATCTAAGGAATCTTGATCTATTTTATTAGAAAATTAATAATAATAAATATTTACACCCAACAGTCACACACATAGTATTGTGTCATGGGTATCAGAGAAACTTTTCAGTGTCACAAATACCCAAATCCGAAACGAATATTTGCAGATTACAAAAACTTTTGTCTCTGTGCGGAGATTGAACCCACAGCCACTCATTTCGCAAGCTAATATTTAACCATCTACGCCACGGTGCAAAACTCCTCGAAAAAATACATTGCTAAATATCCCATTGTACTACCGAAATGAGTGCTGTGTTTAACTGTAATCGTTTCGCCAATCGCCAATCCAACAAATATTGCATTCATGTATCTATCAATATTACATCTATAGCCATATCCATAGGTATACTAAGGTTAATAAGCACCAGTTAGACTAGCCTAATATGGTACGTAATAAATTCCCTATGGGGACCTCTCAGGTACTTAAAGTCTGTCACCATTAGGCCGCCTGATTCAAAGATAACACCCATACGACTTAGAAAAGTAATCGCAATTAAGAATTTAATCCACGACCGTCAATATTGTATCTAGGGCAAATGCGTTATGAATCATTGACAGATTACTCACTTATAGTAACTGGTGCAATATCAAATAGACTAAAACTAATAATGCGAGTTTTTCATACATTTGCCGCAGCTCGAAGTTATGGAGTTATTTTCCTCCATCCATCGATTCTCATATGGTCCTAGAAGCTTGAAGAAGCATCATAGAAGACTAGCAGAGTATCAGATGAGATATTCCTATATCTCTAATCTATTGCCACTTGATGCTCTATTTGGACGGCATCTTGCTTGCTATCAACTATAGTCTTTTAACTTTGTCATGCCTGCATAAAGTATCTAATGAGAGATAGGAGTCTATCGCCACTTGATGCTCTATTTAGACAGCATCATGCTTTCCATCAACTATGGTCTTCTCACTTTACACGTGCCTGCATAAAAAATATATAATCAAAAAGCTTGACTCACTGTAAGTTGTCCAGCGACGCCGAAGTCGGCCAGTTTGGCGTGACCCTCAGTATTGAGCAGTATGTTGCCGGCCTTAATGTCCCTGTGGATCTTCCGCCGTCGGTGTAAATACTCCAGTCCTTTGAGCGTGTCGCAGAGGATGGTCGCGATCTCGTCTTCCGAGAGCGTCTTCTTGCGTAGCCTCATGATGTCGGACACTGAACCGGCGCCGCAGTACTCCATCACGATCTGACGATAGTATTTATGAAACCTTTGAATGATGAAGCGGAAATTTTACGTTTGGAGCTCTGCGCTCAAAAGTTTTATATTCGTCAGTTTTCATAAATGTCGTGATCGTCCTACACCTGATATTAATTGAGGTTTGAGATTTTTATAAATTTTGATATTTTTTCTAGTCTCTTGTTAGGAGATATCTCTTCAGAGAAACCTCTCGAACTAAAATAAATTATTTAAAATTTTTTATATACTCTTTTTCATAAAGCATTTCTTTGCTCACCATTAAAACTTCGATAACCCTTTATGAATACTTATTATTCTATATTTTATCCAGTGTCGAAATTGACCCACTGCTAGCATAACATTTTACTTCAAAGTAAGCAATCATTTACTGACAAACATTTCAGTGGACGTGCATTAATTAGACCACGTACAAAAGGGAATTGGCAACAATTCCAATATAGCACCGAGGCATTTCTGGCGCGTGCCAACATTTCCGCACTGAGGTGAGCAACTCCAGACTAAACAATCGTCGAGAATCTCGCTACTGCTGGAGCAATTAACAGATTCATATGCTCTGTTGAATATGTTTTGTATATTTTAAGAATTATAATATGATCTTGTATGGTTAAAACTACATTAAATTGTTTTCTCCTAAAACCCAATATGCTTTAATCTCACCCCCATGACTGCTTAGATGGTATCATTATAAGCCCACATAAGTCTCACTGCTTGGCACGGGCCTCCTCTACCATTGAAGCCTTAGTCCACCACGCTGGCCTAATGCTTGCTGGCGGTTTACACACTTATAAAATTCTTGGAAAATTTAAGTTATGCGGGTTTCATCAAAATGTTTTCCTCGCGGCAAGAGATTATTCAGCGTGAATATTACTGAACTAGATGCGAATGATCTGCGAGAATCGACAAAGTTCGAAAAGTCAGAAGTGTATGCTTGGGGTTTGACCCCACGATCCCTTAGATTCTCAACTCCGCCCCTGATCTCTACCACTGTTTAACTATTCAGACGGTATTATCTGCCTCAATATGTTCCACTCACCCACAAGTCTGTGTTTTTGAAGTAACTGCCATAGTACTTGACGACGTATGGGCTGTCGCACTGCTGCATGATGGAGATCTCCTTGATGATCTCCTGGAGGTCTGTGTCCACCGGCACCTGCTTGATGGCCAGCACTTGGCCGCTCTCCTTGTGAAGCGCCTGCAACATATCATCACCTTATTAGAGACGGAGTGAATCTGCCCCTGTAGTGATATTGATGAAAAAGATGATCGAAGCTGTTGAGATATTTTTCAATTAGGTATATAGTCAGTCTAATACTGGGTAACATAAAAAAATACACAGTTAAAGTACACTGTACTATCGTCTGGAACAAGGTTATATTTGTTTATTTATACGGGAAGAAAACTTACTTATTAATCATTGCAACGTTTCAATTACTTCATTTAGATGCATTGATGTTAGTAATTCATTCTTCAGGACAAATAGTTTCAAAAAGTTAAAGATTTTTAAATAGAATAAGAAACCCCAAAAGTCGCGATTTTCATCCACCCCTAGTGTCAGCCGTAAGGCCATCACCATTTTTATTCATGAATAGGATCTTATTATGTCGTACCGTGATTTTGTATACAGAATTGAATTTTACATTCATGAATATGAAAAACCCTATTGTAGTAAAAATTCTTTTATTATCAAACCGAAAGACTACACGACAAAATTGCAGTGGACAATATTTCACACCGTATACAAAAGACCTACCAGATCTTTCTAAATTCAATTGTAAGATTTACGACAGGAATTTCAAACCCGCCAGCGCCAGTCCAATGATATATTATCTAGCATCTGTTCACGATTACCGGCACCGAGAATACCTAGATCTCAAATCACCGGTGGAAATACATTGTGTCCTAGTTTCGGGCGCAGTTCAATGAGTTTAGACTGGATTCTAGTAACACGATCCGCGCGGTCTCACCTTGTACACGCTGCCGTAGGAACCCTCGCCCAGCTTGCATATTATGTCGAACACTTCCTCCGGTTGTCGCGTGAGACTCTCTTCTGATAGCTTCTTTAGTTCACTGTAACAAATAACACAGTTAAACTTCGCGGCATCCTGAAATGTTGCTACGTTACTACAACACATAAGAACGTTAAGATTACTTTTCAGTTAGTTATGATTCACAAGATTAAACAGAAAATCTTCCTAATTAAAAATTTAATAAGTCGCCCAATTCTATAAAATTAATGAAAGAAACGAATGTGAGATTCTTTAAAATATAACAGGTACAAAATATTTCCATGTCAACAGGTATCTAGCAGCTGTTTTCTTAATTTCTATATTTTATTTTTCTTCTGCACGATATAAATAACTAGTTGGAACACCGATAACCACCTCAACTATCTTCTGGAATATCTCCAGAACCTATCTAGCTTTTTTGAACAATCATCAAGTTACTAATAAAATTATGTCGTAGCATTTAGAATGTTCCTGTTATAACTTAATCTTGCTATGGATGTTTCATCTTTATTAGACATCGTCTAATGAATGTCATTTAGATCGTTCACTTCACCGAAATTTTACTTACTTTTCGAAAAAAAAAGATTATTATCAAAATCTAACCTCATATAGAGTAACGAAGAAATCATTGATTTCCCTAGGGTGACATGCAATCAAGTTGCGGTTGTCAATACATCGTGTGTAATCCAAGAAAATGGAATTCTGGTACCGTTGAACAAACTACGGTTAGTGTATTAACTTGTACTAAGAGAAATTGTAGATAATTAGCTCCCATATTTCACTGATCAGACACGAGTTTAATTGGAGTTGTGTTATGATTTATTAACGGCTATTCCTGCCACGACCTTTAGCTGTTAACCGAGAACGACTGAGCGGATTTACGGCATCTCGTTGTTTTAATTGACTGCTCATCAGTTTTAGTGATTAAAATAGCTTCAGAACTCTAATCAGGGTTAAGTTATGACTCCCCTGGGTAATATAAATGGAGTCTAGACGTTCCTCCTGGGGCAATCAATAATCAACATGAGGCGAACATCTGTATTTTATCAGACTAGTGTCGTTTATGGTATCTGGGGATTTTCCATTTCATCATTTCATAATTTTTAACGAAAAACCAAACGGTAAATTGTAATTAAGTGAATGAACAGGTGCTTTTGATTTCGATATTCGTACCAATCTACAACAGTTAATTCTTGATAGCAAAGAAAATAAACAACAACTAAGTATAAAAATATATTGGAAGAATAATTGGACTTTTAAACTTCCACGGTTTCGGAATTACAAAGAAACTATTTTTATGATTCCCATTTCATTAATTTATATTCAAGAATTTTTCGCGTGGCATATAGTAATACAGTAGAATTTACTAAGTTTCTCCTTGGCTAGAAATTCGTATAGTGAAAACTTTGAGAAAAAAAAACCGGAAGCGACCATAACCTTATAAAAAACGTTACAAATTCAGCGCGCAAATTCGACAGAAGCTTAGCGAGTTTGATAGGGAACTGCAAGTCCTATTCTCACTTATACAGGCACCCTGACGAATATCCAATGGTATTTTTTGCCGTTCAGTCAGCCTTGCATGCAAAACTTGTACAGCAGTCGCACATGCATGCATACGGCGTTTTGCATATCTGGTTTTCGGATTATAGGAGAAACCGTGGATAAAACATTAATGTTTTCAAACAATTATCGTTATTATAGGGAACTATTTTTTTCTATTCTCTTTTATGGATACTTAGCATTTCATTCTTCTTCGTGACCTATTTAAAGCTATTAAAACATAGCACTACTCGACAAATTACATGAGATAAATGTGGGGGACTAATGTCCAAACTCAGTTGTTGAAGAAATCAAGCCCAGCAATAAAACTTTTACGAATAAACGTAACACAACTTCAATTATGTTTAAATTAATAAACACTGGCACACTATCTTCATAAGCATTATGTAAAAATCTGCTCTTTCAGATTCCAAAAATAAATCCCATTTTTTTAATCACCCGTAATTTGCGGACTCCATAGCAAATATCAATAATACCTACTATTTGTACTACTCGCTCTTTAATAAGCATCAATGATATTTCAGCATGCATAATGGTCGTGATGATGCCCATTCATGATCAATCACGAACCAACGCCACTTGAGCAGCTGTATAAACACCACCACTCCATCGCGCTCGTATAGATAAACACAGGGATAGTTTTTATAACACTCGTTGATACATTATCTGTATGAGAGGTAATAAAACCAATAAGACTCAATATGTCATCATGATACAACCTTAGTGCAGTTGGTAGGAATCCTCGCATCGAATCGAATATTCGAATCGGTATTAATGAGATGTTGACGATTGTGGGAACGTAATATCTGTCCTAGTCTGTACCAGTGACAAGATGCAAGAGATGCATATTAATGTGATGTTGGGACTGCATGTGTAACTATTAAGATGTATAGATTACATTACTATTTAATGACTGCCTCGTGGTCTCGTGGCTCTGGTACGTGCCGATCTAGGGGTCGGACAGTGTTATTAGGTTTTCTATTAGGAAATACTCAGTAGCAGTATGGAAGTGTGCCCGACAAACATTAATAGGCTCGCCCCGTGTTACATGGGACATAATATATACCTGGCGAAATGTGAGAAATGCACCTCTGTCTATTCCATCATGAAATTAAGTGAGGCTTACTACGTATTATCAAGTATTTATAAGACCCAAAATTAACATTCTCTTTGCTTACATCACGTGTTCAAAAGATCTTTTAAAAAAGCTTAAACTTAGCCTTGAAAATCATCTTTACAAGGCTGAATATATAACTATTTTATTTCTTACAACTAAATTTACATAATATAACCTTAAAAACTCTGTGGTTTGTTGCTTTAGCCTAGAACCCACGATCACCACGTGTTAGGCCCATAAAAAGATGACTGTAGAGTTTATGTTTTATTACTTTTTCTTCAATGGATGATATGCAACATGTGTGTCCATTTAAGCGAAGTTAATGCATAGCCAATTACCCACACATATGTTTAGGCAGTGATGGCCTCGAGGTTTAGGCGCGCGGTCGAGAATCTCGGCGGTCACGGGTTCGAACCCCAGGCACAATAACTTTTCGAAGTTACGTGTGTCATCATCATCATCATCATGTAACCAATCGCGGTCCACTGCTGGACATAGGCCTCCCCCAATGACTTCCACCGGGATCGGATCGTGATAAAACCTGCACACCTAAAAAGTTCTTAGGAATTTCTTAGGTGTGTAGTCCGCCAACCCGCACTAGGCCAGCGTGGTGGACTATGGCCTAAACCCTCTCAATGGTAGAGGAGACCCATGCTCAGCAGTGGGCGTATATGGGTTGTTGAAGAAGATGTTTAGAATAAAATTGGTTTGTTAATGAAACGGAAACCCATGACTCTTCGTTTTCATTCCGCATCAAAGAGATCGTTGTGTCGGCCAATTAATTTATTAGTGCTGTAAGTGTTTTTTGATACTTGTAATGGTATCCTAGCATTATCTTAGGGTTAATGATTTGTTAATATTTTTTATTCATTAGTTGACAAACAAACAAATTGGTTGAATGAAATAATCCTGAATGAAGACGGTGTTTTTTTATACACCTAAACTAAAGTAGTACCGTAGCCTGTTCATTGATTGTTTTATTGACTAATTCCTTAAACTTAAAAAAAATAGCAATTTGCAAAAATAAAACTGTTAGAATTTACTTAACTAAAACTTGTTATAATAATTAAATTATAAGGACTATACTCAATGTTTTTGTATTAAGTTTGTAGTTTTATTTTACTTGAAAATTATTATCCAAATTATTCACAACACTATAGTTAAGTTATGAGTAATACATTTAAATAGTTACAACTAGCACAACGATATAGATTTAAAACGTTACGCCTTCCTGTTACACGTTCTCATTTACAAATAATGTTAATAACAGTTATATAGATTTGAAAACCAACCCGCATGGGACATCTGTGACCCAAACCGCTTCGATATGATTTGGCGTCATTCGGCTGAAAAAGAAGAAGAATAAAAATTTAGAACATGCAAATTTTGACGGTCGCATCCAATTAATTCAAAATAATTTTTGTACTATTTTTAAATAACAAAAAAAAACTTAAAAAGGAAAATTCAAAACAAAAAATAATGCCGTAGAGTAACCAGTGCCGGGTGTCCTAAATAATAAAGTTAAATAAATCAATTGGTGTGTTTGTTCAATAAATCGTTCCATCAACATGACGATAAATTCCCGTCCTTATCGGAGCGAGATCGATTGAAAACAAAACTGTCTGACCCGAGCGGGCGGTCGCGCCGTCGACTCCCGACCGCCACCGACCTCTCGCAACAATTGATATGTATACATTTAAAATTAAAAACGCATTTAAGGAAAACAGGTTCCAACAACGTATTAGCCGTGATTCATCGCGCAGTTATTCAACAATTTCAACACAAATATATGTGCACAAAAGGAACAATAATGTGAAATTGTTGGTACACGGCACGCGCTCGCCAACATTAGCCAGATGTCTGAAGTGGGCTCAGGTTAATACCGCGTAATGTATAAGCCTCAAGATGCAAGTAATTTCGCCTGAAATGCAGCTCTTCATTTATTTTAAGTTTCAACGTGTCCTTCAAAGGGAAGGCGGAGCAAAACAAACGCATGAATGCAAATCGTTTTTTGTATCTTATTGAACTGTCACGGTGACAAGTATATTATATTTTTTGAGGTTTCAATAACATAACATGAAATGCTGGTATTTTGATACAAACTCTATAGTTTATTTATCATTGCATCTGTCTTACAAAAATCCTTATTCTACTTAGGTATATGACTAGGTTAAAAATGCTGAATAAAAGTTTACAACTTCTAAAGCAACTCAAATTTCTAATAAAAGGCGCCTATTTTTTCAGATTTTAATCTTGGTAAAAGTATCGTTCGGCAATTTCATCGCAGACCCAAGCAAAATACATAAAGATAGCAATATCCGATAGGCATATGTTACCCGGGAGCTACGAGTGGCGAATTCGTGGATTCCCGCATCAGCGCAAATATTGATACGATCGGCTATTTGCCGTCAGTCTGGGCTGTGCCGTGGTCTAACAAAATGAACAAAATGCACCAAAACCGGAGTTTGCAGTGACCGTGCACAGCTGCGGCGCTTGCGTGTTATTGTTTTCACAAGCATAATATTTACACGGCGCAGATGAAATGTTTAAAAGTGTTGGCTGCGACTCACCCCTGCGGCCTTTCATTGGCGCTCATTCTGTCGGCGCGCCGTTTCTTGCAGGTGTTGCAGTTGAGAGTGGGCGCGCCCCCCTCCCACACGCCACTCTTCCAGAACACCAGCCTGCCCTCACTGTCCATGAGGGACTGGCATCGTTACCTCTTCAAGTGCATTGTCTCATACAAACTTGGAGATTCAGACTAGCCTCACAATGAAAGTGTATCCGCCGCCGTATCATTCACAAACCGCACAGATCACTTTGTCACAGCCGTACTTAAGTGAAGACATGAAAGTATATTTATCGTGTAAACAGTCACCACGCCAGTATCTCTGAAACGGGGTTACGTTCCATGTGGTGCACGCCGTATAGATAAAGTTATCGACTCGTATTGACCAATGGAAGTTCACATCACTAATAATTTTGTTATGAGAGCTTTTTTCGGTAAACACAGTTTTCCGGAGCACTTGGCACGATTTACGTAACGATGCGAGACCACGGCAAACATCCAAAAGCGAACAAAACTTGGTGCCCAAAATAAACACGCGTATCCTTTGCAGGGTTTGTTGTGGTACGCACGCGAGCGACAAGGCGACCGCCCCCCGTGCCGGCACCCGCGAGACTGCTCGCTTTCCAACTTCCACTCATGTGGTCCAAGTTCATTTTGTCGGGCCAACCGCACGACCCACCAGGATTTGCTCACTAATCTGGATTTCGCATTTTGCAGGAATTTACAACAGTTAGCCGCAGCCATAAAACGTTTTTTATGTTATTCAAAGGTTCTCATTACAATTTACTACTAAAATGCTCATAATTGTCGTAGTCCGTTAGCATATTATGAAGATTAACTTGTGAGTCATTGCAAAAACTTGGAAATCACAGCTAGGCGCTGCTTTATTGCGGAAAGGTGTTGCTCCATAAAATCTATTGAGTATATTTAATAAATAGGTTTGTGGCGGTGCGAGTAGAGCATAAAACAGTATTCATAAATGAAGTGTGAAGCTTGAGTTTTCAAGTAGTTGGTGCGGCGAGGACGGCGAGGACGGCGCGGGTCGGCGGACGGCACGCGGCGGGCGCGACTCTACCGGCTTCGAGATAAATAAAACCGCGTGTTGGTCCATCTATAAATATACGCCACTCGTTACATCGACACTGTAACCTTTTTATTAGTTCACAGTAAACGTTCATTAGTATTCATGTAACACGTAGCTATTTGTACTATCCATGTCCACAAATTCATCTTCAGCTAGTGTCGGACCCGGTGTGTTCCGCAACCAATTGACTCAAGCACTCGTCCGTTTAATTAGTGTGTTATTTTATTACTTGGAAGTACGTTAAATTTACTGTGATAAGTCGGCCATCTATCACGAGCGCCATCGAAATAAATCAAGGCGAAACGTGGGCGATCCTCTCGTACAAACTTTATAACGACAAATATATGCAATAAATTTATGTTTGTTGTGTTTCGGAACAGTGTTATCTTTCGCCATTTGCCTTTCATTTCCGGGCAATTCCTTGCTTGTCTAGCATCAACGTGTCGCATGCCACTCAAATATGCTTTCTATGAGATATGTATACTGTTACATATTGACGTCAATTGTTATGAACTTGCAAAACCCTTTTTTTACTTGGACCAGCGACCTCTGAGATACAGGTTCTACGTTTAGAGGTCACATACAGTGTTTGATGTTTCCTATCGGAACCCTTTATTTTTATTTTACATTTATTCCGTTCATACGATGTGGATATATTTTGTATCAATTTTTTTATACCAAAATGTATATTTCATTGCTGGCAATAAATTTAACATGCAAAGTTGCTTATTCCAAAACCGTTTATTTATTTGGTTTTGTTTTATGGTTTACATAGTCCTAGCTTAGGGTTCTAATAAAAAATGGTACAACAAATGTGTCAGCCCCGAAACCAATGGGTTTGTGGATCACACAAAAAAGATCCAGATGTGGGATTCGAACTAAATACGCTAGTAGATTTTTAACATGAAATCTCTTTTGTTATATCTTCCTTTAGTAAACGGTGTAGAATAAACAGAATCATTACAATTTGTAGGTATTTAAACTATCAACTTCGCTTTATGTCACAATACTTCCACTTTTCATTCCAGTACTCTAACCTTCCATACCAGCGCTCAAACTAAGCCCCAGCTAATTTCTTCAACACAAAACCCACAACAATGTAAACAAGTACAACATGGCAAATATTTGAGGTGACAAAGCGACTATTTATACGTTTTCCGTGAACATCGGCACGCAGAGTTTCCCGCTGCGATATTTTAGCATCCGTCGGTCCTCGCCGCCGTACAATGAACTGAAGACACACTGTCTGGAGACACCGCCACTCGCTACACTGTACGGTTATCCACCTACATACAAATTACTATACCGAAGTTATCACTTATACCACAACTTGTCCATATTAACAGTTTAAATAGTTAAATCCGTTTATAATACCATAGCTTATAACGACGTATCGGTTATAACAACCAAATGGCAAGGTCAAACTGATAACTATCGCCTATAACGTCCGAAAATACGGTCTTCAGTGTCGTTATATCCGGTTTCAACTATATCTATTTTACCACTTTATCGAAAATATGCTCAATGCTCATTAAGAGTCATAAAAAGCCAGTTATGCTTTTCAAAGTTATTCGCTATGGTATAAATAGCTGCGTTATTTTTATTAAGCGTGCATACAAGTTAGAAATAATACTGGGTACGTATGGCATCCTGAAAGCGCATTGCAGTAGGTTTTAGTGCAACGATGGCTTGGGTGGGGAGTTATTCCAGTTTCCGATTTAAGAACATCACGCGATGTCTTCAAGCTGTGATTGTACGTCAATGGACATAGGATAGTGTTATCTTTGGTTTGGTTAAATTTGTAGGTCTTTTTCTAACAAGGTAGTTGCCAAGAGGTAATTACAAATGTATATAAGATGAGAGTTATAATTTGGATGCTAATTATATATCTAACTTTAATAATAATTATGTCCGCATTTTATGGGTTCGATATACAACATAATATGTATATGGTCATTTATTTATATTGTTACGTTTTCCTATTTAAGGCATAATGGTTGTTAATTTCTAATTATACAACTAAACAATAATATGAATAAGTAACATTACTATAAACGACAGCATTTAAATACTTGCACGTAATTGCTTAGAATTTGCAAGACTGGAGTGAAAAAAGTGCAAACCTCGCATATGACGATGACACAACGGAGATTCCTCAAGTACCGTCACGGGCTATTTAGTAAAACGTGACAAATGGCCAATTAATTGCCGACACTGATGCCAATCGCACGCTTATAAGGCAAATTGTGAGGTAATTATTCACCGTTATGCATTTCTAAACGTAGACCAACACGATGGGAATATGCGTGAAAGATGCCTATTGCGCAACATCTTTGCAACCGTTTTGAGGTCAGCTGGAATTAAAGCTAAGTAAAAGTTATTTAATTCGTAATTTAAAGCCCAATTAAAGTAGTAGTAGTAACATTGGAAGTTCTCTGAAACTGATGGAATGCATCTTTGGTCCTTTGGCATATCAAGGTGCCGTACGATCTAAAGGACCCAGGTTCGATTCCCGGAAAAGTTTCATCGCGGAAATGAGTTCGAAAAACATTCAAAAACAGTCTTTCATTAAGAAAAACGTAATAGAGATTAACGCTTGCATAATTTTATTTCTTTAAAAGTAGAGGTGAGTCTTTGTATATGATCTCTTAACAAATAGATACGAAGAGTGAACGGGCTTTACATTACTGTAGCTATAAAAGCTAAGAAGGTAATAGTTGTATTATAACTAAAGTTCCAGGGCATAAACGCGTCAAACATGTTATGCTTATGGCGTAAATGGATTCAAGTTACAAACTCAAATATAAAAGGCAGGATTTATGTGGGTAATGAAAAAGTTAGCATAACCACACTTCACCCCAGACAACTCTATGGTATAGGAAGAGTAAAATATAAATACTTTAGATAAGACATATCTTTGTTTGCCTTTTACTCTATGACACTTTTGCTCAGTTATTTAAACACTTGATCCAAAGATGAAGAGTCACAAACATAACTCAATAGTCCTTAAAGAGTTTAATTAATAGTATGCCCGTAAAACACCGTTATAAAAACGTGAAAAATTCAGCCCGAAAGGCGGGCAAAAACCGCATGGAGGAGGCGTAAAGGGGCCACTCACTTTCACAGTCAAACGAGACAGGTCAACGTAGATCGACGGCCCAGAAAGTGTGCAAATAAAGCGCCGCGTAATCCCGCTTTCCGATATGCAACCGACCGTCGTCCGCCGGCCGAGAGCCCCACGCGTTTCGACAACTATTTGAGAACTGTACCAGATTCTTGTGCGGGGGCGGCTCGTTTTATCGCTTTCGGTTGTCTTTGCAAGAGATTTCGTTAGCAGTCCTATGACTTGAGTTATTGCTCAGGTGCACATAAACATTGCGTATTAACTAACGTGCTCGAGTTGCGATGACGTTTATGTAGCCTGAGTGAATATTTAGCAGTGTGCTACCCATTAGTTTAAAAAAAAATAGCAGAAAAACAATGACGATTCAAAAGTGCTTGTAAAAGTCTATTTGAATAAAAGAGATTTGACTTTGACATTACTGAATCTACTTTTCAATAAAAACCTGTGGACATTTAATGTTCATATCGTATCTCCAGGGAAGAATTGGTAAATAAACCTTCCAATTAAAATGTTATTGACACCATTTCTATGCAAATATTTACCACATTTATTAACATTAACACGTCCATCACTAATTATAAAAAATACAATTAGTCCACGAGGAAAACATACGTTTATTAATTTAGTAATTTCGATTGGGATTGTAAAACTATTGTCATCGCGATAAGGTACTGAAATAAGTTATCCTTCTGCACAATTTAATGGACAATGCACGTGTTTCTAAGCCGACACTAAACGACCATCGGACAAGACACATGACCCAATAAAGCCGAGTCCGCGACATGCATAGTCGCATATACAAGTATACCTAGGCACAATGAGAAGTGGCCAATTGAACAGTTAACTGTCTTAATAGCTAACTTCTACGCAATCTGTGAGCGAAACCTCTGCTGTATTATTAAATGGTCTATGACGATTTCTAGACTCTAGAGATATCACTAGAGTGACACTAGAGTTTATTTAATATCTGAATTCGCACTCTAATCCAATTTAAATATAATAATATACACGTACGCGTGTATTAATGTGGAATTCTTTTTTTTAATGTTAAGAATGAATATAAAACTCGTAATATAAATTTTACTTTATTAATCACGTCTTTTTGTTCAATCAAGTAGTTCAGTATTTTCTTCTAAATACTTTCCATTTTCCAATGTACCGCTTCTACATAAAAATACATTCCATAGATTCCTAAGCGACATTTGGTGTCCAGATTCGACGATAAATATGCTCTACAAGAAACGCGACTGCAATGAAAACGTACCTACTTCTACTTGCATACATTGGTTTACTGATTTATTTTTGAATCCATTTTTTACTTTTTAATCATACTTATAATTATTAGACCGTGTAATTTACTATACAGCTTTTATTTTAAATGGATTCCATGTATATAAAAATTTACACGACTTGCGGCACCAGTTAGATACTTTAAACAGTCTTTAAAAAAATAACTTTTGCGGCGACGCAAGCCAGAATATAAACATAAGTTCAAAGAGAATATTAACACACTCGTTTTAAGGCGGCTTAGAGCTGAAAAGAAAAAAATAATGATCTTTAGAGGCAGCGGTCAGTTCTATGTCTGAATTTTATATGCTTTTTATTATGCTGCACTATTATTTAACATAGAGCGACAAACTAGTGTGGAACTCAATTATTGGTAATGCATTCAGATCTTTTTCCATAAAAACTACAGAATGCTCTGTTATCTTACAAGTGACTATTCTGTCAGGTTTATTGTTTATATTTCTCTCGTGGCGGAATTAGGATGAGGGCTGCCCAAGTCCGGGATGGTTGGCGCTTTCTTGGGGAGACCTACGTTCAGCTGTGGACGGCGATAGGCTAAATAGTAGTAATAGTAGTGGTGACGGAATTACAGTACGTACGTTTAATAACAATAAATTCACCTTTCAAATTGTATAAGAGTTCGTCTGATCAGAGCAGTTGTTTCGAATTACGTTTTCCACATTAAAAAAAAAACATTTTCACTTAAAGCTCTTTGAAAATGTACTGAGCAGTGGTGGATATTAATTATGTACAGACTATCGATTCACTGCTTATCCAATAACTGCGGTTTAATGGTCGCTTTGCTTTTCTTTAGACGTAAAACAGAGCGTTATATTGTTGAAATGGTTTTCTATCAAATATAAGATTTATAAGGATTCAGTTCATTTAGTTCAATGCTACCTTTGAATAATTCACAGGTTTTTTTAAAACTTTGCTCCTGAAACTCGATCTTATATTAGATAGAAGTTAAGTTTGATTTGATCAATAAACGGGGAATACTTGCATTGCAAAATTGAAATAGTAAAAATGTCAATCAAGTAATAATACTATCATACGTGAATTGAAAATACAGGAATGATTGGACCACATAGGTAACTTGTTCAAAAAGGGTAATATAAAGAGTCCTCGAAACCGACGTGCATGCAGGAAGAGGATAATGTCAGTGGAAGAAGCGAAAGAGGAGTGTTAGGACCGTGGCATTCGGCGCTCTGTAGTCTCTGCCTACTCTAACGGAAGACAGGCGTGAGTTTATGTATGTATGAATCATTGGAACGGTGTAAATTTGCATCGTCCGATCCGCTCCGATGGAGAAACGCGCGCCAAGGTCGGCTGGACACCAGAAATTGTACCTGACCAGCGATTGTATCTGCGTGTTAACAACCTTCATGGTTTCGTGGTTGGTGAGACGTGGCAAATCGTGTGAGGCCGCACGTTCAACTCTCATTTTCGACCAAATAGATGTTAAATCCCTGACCATGGAAACGTATAAATTTTGTTTCTTCTCGAAACATTGGTATAGTGTTGTATTTACAAGTTTTATATTTTCCAATCTGGTTAAGAAACATTATATAACATGCTAATGCTTAGCAATACATGATTACTGATAACATAACTAACATGGTTATATATTAAAAATGGCATTCACTTATCTGATTTATCGGAGTGACCTATGCGTTTTTTTCCAGGAAAAATAAAAACAAAATTTCGTGTAAACCTCGTGAGGCATTAATTCCGGGCAGCTAATGACCTAATGCATTTACTAGCGGGAAAAAATACAGGAAATACAAACAAGTGGTGGGAAATTCAATTATTATTTATGTTTAAATATGTTTGTTTCCAATCATTTCTATTAAATAAACGCTTCTTTAAAAACTATCGCAAGTACCACTGACGGAATGCCTATATATGGCTGACAATTTTTTAATTGCTTTTTAAATAATATAACCATTATTAATGATGTCTCGCCGCAAATCTTGGCAAAAGGTCAAGCTGTTGATTTTTCGAAAAAATATAAAAATATGCGCATTCTTCCTACATTATCATTATCCCATCTCGCCGATCAACGGCGGGACATTGTAAATTATTGCCATACTTTATGAACAACTTGACTTTAATTATACGTATTGGAAATTGGAATTTATAAAACATTTACCCTAAATAGTATTGAAATGAGTTTTTATCGAGCATTTTCTTTGTTAATTGTGTGATCGTAACTGAACCAAAAAACTTAATAAATTTTTGATCTATGAGAATTGTATAGACCCGCACTAGGCCAGCTATGAAGACTTATAAGTTTAAAGACTTTATCTTATGACTTATAATTATGGGCTTATGGATGCTTAAAAAAATGTAAAAGAAAATAATTTGAAAGTGATATCTGTACGCAAAATGGCTTATTCAATAATGTTGAATTTATCTTTTACGTAAGAAAGATAGTTTAATTTATTCAAATTCAGAATTACCGTTCACAAAAATCCAACCTTAAATGTAGTGGTGTAATCGGTAGATTTCTCATTTACTCTATAAAATATTATCACACACATCATATAAACTAAAGAAATTACTGTTTTTGTTATTATAGTTGCGCAGTGTTTCAATCTATTAAAAGTGTCATGACCCCCGACACGTAGATATGATCTTACAAATGTGAATAATAATTTAGATATTATTCTATTTACAAAGCTTAAGTTTCAAAATTTTTGTTGGCAATATTTTCTCCATTTATTGTCAATCGCCGTGGACTTTTGAAATATTACGTTTTTACGGTTTAAATACTGTACTATTCTAGTGATCATTATGAATTTTTACACGCTTTTTATTAGCTTCACTTGTATGTATGTATGTTTGCAATTACATTAACGTTATCAGAGGCCCCAAAAAAGTCCTCTTTGTCCTCAAAGCAAATACGGATCGCTAGTTTTAAAGAAACAACCTCTTCAAATTCCATAAGGACATAGAACCCAATCAATCCCTACTTAAAAGAAACCAACATCGTTATTTCTTGAGCGTCAACAATCGATCCGGTGAAACCCTTCGACCTCTGTTCCTAAAACAACAAGCGTCGAATGGTGTTCCGATCCGTGTCGGCACACAATGCCGTCCAAATGTAGGCTACGTGCTGCTGATTCATATTGTAATGAATGCACTGCCCGCCGCGACAACACCACACAATGAGAAATGCCACCTACAGCACGTAATCAAACGAACATCAATCTTCGTAGTAAACCTTAATTGAAATTGGCTGCAAGTGGTAGCGGCCACAAATCGAGTTTTCTGATTTGCGAATAGACTAACGTGTGAAGTAATAACTTTTCCATCATTTGAATAGGGTCCATTTTTATGTCAACCCATATACGCCAGAAGTTAGCCGTAAAATTAAGAAGAGTGTTAGACATTAGTCCACCACCCTGACTCAAGAGGAATTGATAGACTACCCATAGCCGTGAAATTCCACGTAAAGGACTCTTTGGTATTCAAATTTTCTTACAATACTTTCATTCAATACCACGTCTTTTGTCAACTTTATATTGGTTACATATCATTTCTTTGAAAACTGACAAGCCTCAAAGCCCATCGGATGCGCAACCGTATAGTATTTTAATGAGTATGTCATCGATCCTCGAGGATCAGCTTTCAACAGGTCGATCTGAAGATAATTACAACGGACATTGTTGATTGATAGTAGGTACTGATAAATATCATACAGACTTCTTCATCAACCCATATACGCCCACTGCTGAGCACGGGTCTCCTCTACCATTGAGAGGGTTTTAGGCTTACACAGTGTTTATTCAGTTTATTATACTTTTTGCAGCACTATTACTGATCGGTGAATATAAATAAAATATACATCTATGAGTTTAGATAGATGTCTCTACCTCATTTCCTTAAAGTTTCCGTAAATGCAATAACAAACAAACGCCCACTTTTCGCCGCGATTTAATTTAGATCATGACGAGATACAAACAACCGTATCAATTAGCAGGCAAGATTTGAACCCGCGTCCCACGCTCACCACCTAGTATGGCGGGGTCCATTAAGACCACAATCACGATAATAATCTGCTATAACAAATTATTAAATCAAAAATATCAAAGCAGTATTTATAATAATTCTAGGGTTTCATACTTTTCGCTTGGAGTACGATAAAAAGACATATCACTGAGCCACATAATAGCGGAAAATAAAACTTCATTTGAGAAAAGTTATACTCCATCCGTGAAGAAAAAGAGCTCCTCAATTGGTTTTAACGATGACGCAACACATCCGCTTAGAGCAACTTGAGCACGGAAAATAACACGTTATGTGTTATTCAATTTAAATACAGGAAGCCAAAGAATTCATATTTAAACCGAATTACAGTTGGAGTGTAAAAACACAAGAACAATGGTGTCGCCATACGAAACAGTGGCGAGGGAATTTCGAAGCCTGATTCCGTGAACAGCCTGCTGCGGTCGGCCGACGCAAAATATACACCACTTGTAACCAGAAATGTAAAACAAAAACGTATTATTATCGTCCTCGCATCCTGTCTGTCTGATTGACCGCTTGTTTCGAATGCATTGGTTTTGTGAATCAAACTTAGCTTCACTTCTGACTGTTATGCAACGGTATTGGGTATACAAACAATTATTTATTAAGGTTTTCGTCATGCATTCTTGAAGGTTCTTTACTAAATCAGCAACAGGGATAAATATATCAAATGCATCTCTCGGCACTAAAATATAAAAAGACAGATAGTTTACGGTGCAACGTTAAGGGCGAACATAAATTCAGTTTCAATCGACATATCGATGTACAAACGACAATAATCTTAAAACCCGTTTGGTTTACGTATAATTTCGTTGAAATGTCCTATCCAGACGCCAATATCTTGTTTAATAAAATCGGCCGAGCTCTTACGTTAATACAAGTATGCAAATGACACCGATTTATATGGATATAGTTTCAAAATAGGATTACTGAGTCATAACGTATAAAATATAGTTGGATTCGAGCGTAAAATGTATTGCTAGGCGCCTTTCACATAATCGATTATGCACAACATCTTAGTGGCAATTTTTTACTTGGAGTTAATTGAAAATTCTTATACGTTAAGTATATAGTTAAATACCCGGTTAAGTATATGTTAAAACTTTAATGAAAGTTACTTATATTACTTTTGGGTTTAGGTGTCTGAGACCTCGAGTCGAGGTTATGGTTCTGTTTATTTTACATCTTTAAATTACGTTTATATTATGGAATCAAATTATTGGATATCAAGTTTTCACTATCAACTAGACATAAAAGTAAATTTACATCAAATAAGGTAACCATATTTTCGAAAAATTGTACATTTACTCGCCACTATTTCATATTTTATAAATGCAATTTTCCAACATCGATGTATTTAACATTTTGAATCTCGAATGTCAATAACCGCTTTTCAATATGAAACATCAAAGACTTTTACGCGTTGCTTACAACCTTTCTGTTATTACAGCAAATGAATGGTTCGCTTTGAAAATTCTAATCAATCTTTTCCCGGAACAATTGGCATTTTAATTAAGAAACGGTCCTGATGGCGACAGTACCGTATACTTTAGAAGGTACAGTCGTGATACGATGTTGTGGAACAGAATACGCCTCCGCGAGCGCACGGCGCGACGGGTGAGCGACCCGTGCGAAATCTTGAAATCCATTCATTGAACCAAATAAAAAAATATATACAGACGGCGTAAATAAAACCCGCTCATTGTTGTCCGCAAAAACTAGCCCTTCGATGCAATTTCCGAGCGGTGAAAGTTGACGAATTGCCAAGGGTTGTTATTAATTTCAAAAGAGTTTGCTTAAGATTTTATTGACGGTTGTAGGCCAAAAGTATGTTTTTAAATAAAAATTATTTCAAATCTCATATTTAAATTTTAATGTAAAGGCAAAAAAACAATTATCAAATTTTTTTTTAACAAATTCTTCTATTTTCCTCTCAATATAATATAATAGTAAACAGTTAATAACTATTCATTTGATACTAAATACTTACTGAGCCATAACAGTGAGTGGGCGGAAGTACCATCATTGATAAACTCAGTACAAAGTCTCATACTGTTCCATTATTTCACTTCTAATAAAATGTGACTCTGTGACCCCTAATGTGATTTGTTTCTTATTAAAAATATTAACATTGTCTGAGTAGGTAGGTAATAGGTAGTTATGGAGGAAAAAAATGTTTTATATTAACAAAGTGTTGTAAGTGCAGCAAATAATTGTATGATGTTCTATATGAGATAGAAAGGACCCAAGTCCAATAACTGTGTCAGGCAAAAGACTACTTTGTTTTGTAGCTGAAGGTACCAGAAAAAAAAACTATAAAAATTGGTCCAAAAACAGCAATTTGCTCACTCTTGTCAGATTTTAAATAGTCATAATTTAAAACAGTTGGCAGAACATGGATTCTTTAGTCTACATATCTAGGGACACAGTCATTTGTGTATATATGCATGTTTATTTGTAAAGCTGCATCATACTTGATAGAAGTGCTCACAACAAGTAATACTACATATCTAAATTATTAAGATAAATGTTTGATAAATTGTCAAGAGTTGAAAATAATATGATAATTTATGTGAGTTATGAAATTCATGCAGAATTGCTTAATGTAAGTAAATGCTATTTATATCCAGGTACAATATCTAGTTACAGGATATTCTTATTTTTACTCTTTGCTAGTTTCAAAATAAAAGACGTATTGAGTGTGGGAATATGATATACAATGAACTCGGACAAAAAATAAGTTGAATAACCTGCATCGAAATTGATGTTCAATGTTCACTAAATTACTCATGAGACAACATTTTATCATTTATGAATATATAAAACATCCTTTTAAAAAAACATAATTGAAGAGCTCATAAAAATAAAATAGGTAATGGACAAAAACTTATTTGAAGTTGTTAATTCTTCATAATGATTGATATTTCCTGGAAACACTACCATTTGGTAGGTAAATAACGTTTTGACTATAATTTTAATGAAATAATGAATAAAACTATCATTAGAAATATTGCAGTCATGTTTGATTTTGTGTAAATTAGTTTAAGCTTAAAAAATGATTTTGTGTGGCACCCACACTTAAGTAGAGATTACCTGAACTTGAATAATTTTTATGATAATTTTAAATTAAGTATGAGTTATTTTAGACTAACAAATGATACAACTATTTTAACCATCATATTGTAGATTCAAGCAGAAATTGCCACTTATTGTCAACTCTATCAAAACAAATTATAGTATACAAATTAATAGATTTTCCATATATAAAAAATCAAATACTGCCTCTCTCAGTACATCAAGTAAACCCCAAGATTATATTTACAATATACAGAAATAGGTATGAAAAGGTTGTTGGTCTAAGAAAAGCTGAGATGAGATGAATTCAAATTATAACAACAAAGAGGTTAATTAATTAATATGTCAAAATAACATAAATTTTGGTATTTAAAGCAATCAATGATTCATTTCAATACTATATATGTGTACTAATCTATAGTACTGTGTATAATCCCAAGGATCATATAGAGCTTAATATTACAAAAAAAAAGACCATATAAAGTATTATTTTTTGTTCTTTAACTGATTTCCTTTAACAAAAAAAGAATAGAAATGGTTGTGTAATAAACATAGTAACTCATCACATTACTACCTTAGCAATTTATTATTTTGATCTTGCCTGACTGATTTGTCTGTGGTTAAAAAAAGTAAAGCATATTCTATTTTTGAAATAGGGCAGTATGCAGTTGTAGTACAAATTTAGAATTTGGATACATTTTAGATAAGAAAGTCTTATGAAGTGAGTTTTTTTCGGAGTATACAGTAATAGCTGTATTTATATTTTAATTTCACACATACTGCACCAATGCTCTGCATGACTAGTAAGGAATGTTGAAGAAAATAAAACTTCCGATCGAAAGGTTAGGTAACACGGCACTGCAGTCATCTACTACATTTATCATAGCCTACATTTAGGCGCATCAGGTAACTTCTTAAAATAATCTTAAGGTAATCAATTGTT
This sequence comes from Cephonodes hylas, assembly GCA_030295005.1. Lineage (NCBI taxonomy): Eukaryota > Metazoa > Arthropoda > Insecta > Lepidoptera > Sphingidae > Cephonodes > Cephonodes hylas. The sequence continues at coordinate 15,929,010 of AP025362.1, forward strand.
TATTAGTAAATTCTTACCTTTTCGATGACATTTCCGTCATTTTTGCTTTATCACTTTATTTAATCACGCGATATATTTAATAGAATAAAAGTTCATTATCTCCCTAATAGCACTTTGAAATATTATTTTAGTTCGTTCTTCATAATATTTTTGTAAAATAAATAAAAAAAATATAATATACACTCAAATAATCGCACAGGCCTGCGACACGCACCATCTGTGTTTTTTTAACACATAGCACAGATAAAAAAGCGTAGCTGTCAACTTTAAAACGTTCCATTAACCAGGTTGTGATTGTAGATCAACAAATATAATTTTACTTCAAAATAAGTTTTTAATATTATCTAACATGAACTTAAATATGTTAGGAAAATTATTAATAAATTATATTTATTACACACTACAACATTTTCAAATTTAAAAAGACTTAGTTAAATGCATAAATGATCGAAATGCATCGGAACGTACTTGTGTTTAGTTGCTATGGGAACCTTCATGATAACAAACGCATGGCCAATCAATGGCCGCGGTCAAAATTCTCGTGTTTACTGTCATCCTGTCAAGTTGTAATGCAACCGCTAAATAATATCCGATATTGATCAAACTTTAGTAGTTAATCGTCTTTAAATGTAAGGGTACACTGTGCTTATCGGTGCGCTCGAGCGAAATGTTCAAGAACACTTTTCAGTCCGGTTTTCTGTCAATACTTTACAGCATAGGCAGCAAACCGTTGCAAATTTGGGACAAAAAAGTTCGCAATGGGCACATAAAGAGAATCACGGACAATGACATACAGAGCTTAGTGCTCGAAATAGTCGGCACCAATGTAAGCACTACATATATAACGTGCCCGGCTGATCCGAAGAAGACCCTCGGCATCAAACTGCCGTTTTTGGTTATGATAATAAAGAATCTTAAAAAGTATTTCACATTTGAAGTGCAGGTGAGATTTCTGTTTAGAAACGTGCGCCACTTTGTTTCAAATAATTTGCATACAATTATTTTGTTTTTTGTAATGTTTATTAACATAACCTCTAATTACTTCCAGGTTCTAGATGACAAGAATGTGCGAAGAAGGTTTAGGGCAAGCAACTATCAGTCCACGACTCGAGTAAAACCATTCATATGCACAATGCCTATGCGTCTAGATGAGGGTTGGAATCAAATACAATTTAATCTTGCGGACTTCACTCGAAGGGCATATGGGACCAATTATGTCGAAACATTAAGAGTGCAGATTCATGCTAACTGTAGAATCAGAAGGGTGTATTTCTCAGATAGACTGTATTCTGAAGACGAGTTACCAGCAGAGTTCAAACTATTCTTACCCATACAGAATAAAACCAAAACTGCAGTGGCTACATGAGAAATTCTTCAGTCATGTTGTCATTTATTTAGTAAATATATTTATAAGTTTATTTTACTTTATTTTATATAACTAAATGTACAACACCTTTACACCTTATACAAACACATTTTAATGTTTACTTGCTTGCAATTAAAACACACCAAGAGTGATTTGTGTTTATTCTGAGACTTAGTGTAAAATGATTTTATTGTTTACAACTACTTGAAACAGTGACTTACTTTAAAAAATAATATTTAAAATCATACAATACAAAAAAAAAAAATACATTGTGAAGTTACTGTGATGTTTGTTGTGAATAAAAAATACTGAAATCTGAACAGAACAGGTCTACAGTTATTCTAATAGCAATCATGATAAGATTACAAGTGGTTAGGTACCTATAGTAAGTATTGAGTGATTGAAGCTATTACCTATGTTAACATGGTTATAAGAATGAAAAATCTTATCTAGGTGAGAATTTTAGAAATCCTAAACAAAAACCAGTAATACTTCTGTTTGGAGCAATAATAGTGCAAAGGGCAACCTTAGGTTTCCTCATCTCTGATTAAAACAGATCGGCTAAATATAACTCGTTATTTGTGTCTTAAGCCAAGATTAATAAAGCCATTCTTGATCTATTTGTGGTTAAAAAATAAAGCTTCGAGCCATTTTTGGGTAAAAACGGAACTTTTGTTAGTCACAAGAAATAGCAATATAACTATATTCTCATTTAAATAAATATGTTTAATCTGTTCAGTTTCTAAAAAAATGTGGATTGCCTTTTTAGACTTCATCATTAAAAAGTATTTAATGAGTTACGAACTGAATGACTAAACAATTTCGTTAATCTGTTATCACGTTTTATCGAACCAGCACATCACTACTTCCACAACTAATTATTGTCAAAAATGGCGACGTTCTCTTTCAAAGAGAATTTATTTATTCCTTTAGTTTTAATATTTTCTGTAGTATTAAAATGTAACGCAAACGATATTATTGGATGTGGTGGATTTGTGAAGAGTCACGTTAGTTTAGATTTCTCCAAAATAGAAATCGGACTGTAAGTTAACCTATAAATGTTTTCTAATTGGATTATTTTAAGTAAATAATGAAGATTGAGGTCAAGAACGGTTACTGTCGACTAAAATTTTTATTTATATTACATGAAAAGTTACTTATTAGTGAATTTCATTCATAAAATGTTCTTATTCAAACATCTCTTTACTTCCTAGGTATACCAAAGAAGGAAGCTTAAAAGAAAAGACAGAATGCGCGCCTACTAATGGTTATTACTTTCTCCCCCTATACGAGAAAGGTGAATACGTTCTTAAAGTCCATCCGCCACCTGGATGGAGTTTCGAACCTTCACAAGTGGAGTTATCTGTTGATGGTGTAAACGACCAATGTTCTACCGGGCAAGACATCAACTTTGCGTTCAATGGATTCGGTATCACTGGGAAAGTGATTACCGCTGGTCAGAAACAAGGGCCCAGTGGAATAGCTGTACAGTTGGTCAACGATAAGGGTGAGGTGAGGGACACAATTACCACAGTTGGTGGGGATTTCCATTTCACCCCTGTTATACCTGGAAAGTACACAGTAAAGGCATCTCACCCAAGGTGTGTACATTTTTTCTTATTTTAATATAAAATGTAACATGTATGGATTGTTTACTTTAATGGGTATAAAAACATCTGAAGGAAACTTAAAAGGAACCCAAGAGTCTGGCAATTTCTTAGACTTAAGTCTGTCAACTTACACTTAGCAGCATAGTGGACTAAGGGTACAGGCTCTTAACTTCAAAGGAGGCCCATGCCCAGCTGTGAGACATACACAATAGAATGGGGCAGGGGTTCCCAAACTTATTTACACTATGACGCCCTACAGAATTATTATTTTAGCAAAACTACTTACTTTACTGGAAATAAAAACAGCAGTAGTTAGCGTAATATGAGGTTATCAGAAAAATACGGACAGCGAATTTTTGCCGATCGCCTCGCGACGCCCCTCGGATGTTGCCGCGACGCCCCAGGGCGTCGCGACGCACAGTTTGGGAAGCCCTGGAATGGGGTAATGATAAAATCTAAAATACTGTTTGGTTCCTTTTGTAATTGAAAAGTAGTGTTTTTGGTATATTGAAATAATCAGTAGATTAATTGTCTAATGAGGCTTAGTTTGTAATTATGATAGGTATATAAAGTTAGTTGTGTTCAACATTGTGATGACCTTATTGTATTGATCAGTTACTGTTTCCCCATTTTTGTGTGACACATTATACATACTATCACAAAATTTGCAAATTTCTTTCTTTGAAAGAACTTGTATATTAAATTAAATTCAGGGAATTCCAAATCTTTTAACTTCCTTTACAATTTTTGAGATCATTATTTATTTCTCCAATTTCCATCAATAAAAGTCATTGGTATATGTTTTTAGATGGAAATTGGAGCCATCTCAAGCTACAGTTCAAGTAAAGGAGGGAAACACTGCATTACCAGTGGGAGTATTGGCCGTCAAGGGTTATGATGTGTCTGGTTCTGTAACATCTTTTGGCAGCCCAATCAGTGGGCTTTATGTTCTACTGTATTCAAAAGAGGTAAGAAATATTTTCAAGGTTGATGTTATTTGATAGTAAGATCTTTGAAAAAGTTTTGGTAGTTGCTATTATAATGTATTGCTTAATATAAATTTAAGTAAATAGACTTACTTAAAACTTATATGGAGAAATATAAAGTTACATTGTTATACATATTGATAAGCAAATCAAATCACACTAAATATTTGATTTGATATTCGAAAGTAGTAACAGAATAAAGCAACATTAGAAAATATGCGAGCTGTAAAATTAATAACTTACTGATTAAAATTTCAATGTGATGAGTAAGTGCCCAAAAGTGGGGTTCATATTGGCCTATTGATTGTATCTTCAATTTTTTTAAATGTCAACTTTTACTGTTTTATAGGAAAGCCCTAAATTCCGAGTGGAAGGTTGCAACACTGCCCTGCTTCAAGGTGTGCCTGATTCTCCAATTTGTCACTCAATCACTGATGCATCAGGAGAATTTAACTTCGGGCTTGTCCCGGCTGGAGAGTATAAGTTATTAGCATTGTCTACACCTCCTGGACAAGTAGCTGTTAGTTATAACGTAAGGCCTGAATCTGTGGCATTCACTGTACGCCATGACAGCTTGTTTATCAAGAATGCATTTGAGGTAAGAATTTTTGAATATAGTATTTTTTTGCACTTCTAATTATATCATCATATTAAAAATATATAACTGATGATTGTCCTTATTTGTTAACCAAGAAATTAAAATGGCCCAGTTCCCTTGACCATTGTAACATGTTATTTTATTATTTGCTTTATTTCTACAGGTAACTGGTTTCACATTAGTTGGAACTGTTTTGAACTCTCCCAATGGAAAAGGGATTGCAGGAGCGAGGGTATTATTAGATGGAAAACCAGTCGGCAAGACTGATGCGACTGGCAAGTTCACACTGCCAAGTCTGCAACCTTCCACATACACACTTGGAGTGCAACATGGTAAGTCATGGTCAATCAATAGTTTTGCTTACATAATTTCCATATATTGTCATACACAGATACTAGCAAATATTTGTTAGTGTAGAAGTCTAGCCAGGTTGGTAACTTGTCAGGTTTAAAGGTAATACAGCTATACAGTTGTATTACCAAAATCATACGATTTTGGATAATCCTGACAACTTAAATTTCCATGCTAGTTGTTTATTTAGAACCCTTTAAAATATTTCATCTATGAAAATTCATAAAAATTGCTATAGTAGTTGGTAATGTAAAATGAGGTAACAAATTTAGTTTTATTTTAGTATGTCTGCCAACTCACACTGGCATGGTGGACTATGGCATAAACCCTCTCAAGTTTTAGAGGAGGCCTGTACCCAGCTGTGGGACATAAATAATGATTAGTGATAGTATGTCCACCAACCTGCACTTAGCCAGCATGATGGACCCTAGCCTAAATCCTCTCAAGTTATAGTAGAATCCCGTACCCAGCAATGTGACATATATTATGGGTTGATGATAAAAGTTAGTATGTAAACCCTCTCAAGTTGTAGCACTGGCCTGTGCTCAGCAGTGAGACATATATGGGCTGATGATGAATGTTAGTATAGTACAACTAACGTAACATTCCAGAGCAATGCTCGGTGGAGCCCACGGAGGTGTCGGTGTCGGCTCGCGGCCCACGCGTGGGCGGCGCTGGGCTGCGCGTGGTGGCGGCGCGCTGGCGAGTGTGCGGCGCCGTCACGCCCGCAGACACCAGACACGTCACTATTGCTGGTACTACCCAGGAACTACCCACCGTGCAAGCCACGCCGGGAGATGACGGTAGGCTGTAGATCTCTTTTGTACTATTAGTCATTGTCTATGATTGTATATCCATATGTTCTGCCATATCCCTGACCTTCACTCTGGTTTGGCATGTCTGTGCATCATACATGCTAGTTCCATAATTGATATTTATTCTAATAATATAACTTTATTTCGAAATTTTAATGTAATTTAGTATCCATCAAATAAAAGTGTTACTAAAAATCTTTTACATCTATTTCCCGCATGTGTGTTTTTATCTCACTTTGATTGTAAAAAGCCTAGTGTGATGAACTTAGATAATAGCATATATAATGTTTTTTAATAGGTAAATGGTGTGTCTTCCTACCACCTGGAGTATATACAGCTAAAGTGGATGTCACAGAGCAGGAACAGAGAGATGGATTGCAGTAAGTTGTTTAACAACATTTTCTTTTATATAGCCTAGTTAGACATATGCTTTCCTCAGTTCAAGTCTAAAAAAATAATTAAGATGCACTTAGCATAGTAAGAGAAACAATGAATTGGTTACAAAATACTCTTTTATTTACAATTCGAATCATAATATGGTACTTCTGTAAATATACCAAAAAAATCACCTTTAGATCCAATTATTATATCAATTAACTTATGTTGCAGATTCTACCCACTGAACCAGAAAGTGTCAGTGGGCAACGGCCCCGTGGACGGCATAGTGTTCTCCCAGCTGAAAGGCAAGCTGAGCGGGAAGATTCAGTGCAAGGACAAGGCTGCCTGTGCCTCCATCCCTGTCACAATGAGACCTCTGTCTGCCGATGGTGGCTATGTCGGTCAACCTTTGTATACTGTGGCTGTTGGTGAGTTCATTAAGTTATATGCTATATAAGCATCTAGAATGTTCAGTTGGTTTGATCATGCATTTAAACAAAATTTTGTGTCATCATTCTCCTGCCCTGCTCCCAATTCTTATTTGGGGTCGGCGCAGCATGTTTTGTCCTTCCACACAGAAAGGAAGGACAAATCATGCTGCATAAGAGTTTTGGCAGATTTTTTACGGCCGGCCGCCTGCCTGACGCCAACCTATAGATGGGCGGTGGGAAAAAACCGAATCGGAAATTCCCTGGGAAATTTCCATTTGGAAAAAAACCAATCGACGGGTTTTTTCATCAATTAACGTGATTATCGCGATTTTTTAAAAAAATAACGTTTTTTTTGCTTTATAGAACAAATGCAGCGAAAAATAGGTACTTTGCAATGCGCACATACTTTGCACCAGCGTATATAAGGTACTAGCTGTTGCCTGCTGTTCGAAACGTCCAAATGTGTAGCCTGATCCAGGAACTAAAAGAAAAAGACGTCTTCTTGTTTTATAATAAGATTTTTTCTGTGCATTGTGATGGAATGTTGCTGAATTGCAGAAGGAACTACTATTTAAATTTTAAAAATCTTTGAAAAAAAAAGAACGAGAGAGTAGTAGTAATCATTTATTACACATACAATAATCATTTATTACACTTACGATAATCATTATTACACTTACGATAATCATTTAGGTATAACACTTACGATAATCATTTCTTCCGTTGGGCTATGTCGGTTACTTTAGTTCTCCTACGGATCTCCTCATTTCTGATCGATCACGTAGGGAAACCCCGAGCATAGCCCTCTCCATAGCACGTTGAGTGACTCTGAGCCGTCCCATGACGCCTTTAGTGAGAGGCCACGTCTCAGTGCCGTATGTCATCACTGGTAACACATAACTATTGAAGACTTTCGTCTTCAGGCACTGAGGTATTTCGGACGAGAAGTCGTCTCCTAGCTTTCCGAACGCTGCCCAACCGAGTTGGATTTGACGATTGACCTATCTCTCGAAGTTGAACCTGCCTAACCGGACCACTTATTCCAAATAGACATATTCGTCTACAACTTCGAGAGTCGAGCCCCCAACTGCGATTGGGGTGGGCACAACATGGACATTCGACATGATATTTGTCTTGTCCATGTTCATTTTAAGACCCACCTGTTGGGAGACTCGATTGAGGTCTTCGAGCATAGTGCTAAGGTCCTCCAGCGATTCTGCCATGACAACAATATCGTCGGCAAATCGAAGGTGTGTGATATACTCGCCGTTGATGTTGATGCCGAATCCTTTCCACTCCAAGAGCTTGAAGGCGTTTTCCAGCGCGGCAGTGAACAGTTTCGGAGATATAACATCTCCCTGTCTCACGCCTCTCTGTAGTGGAATAGCCTTCGTGCTCTGATCTTGTACTCGGACCGACATGGTGGCGTTGCTGTATATACTTTTCAACACCTCGATGTACCGACAGTCAATGTGACACCGCTGGAGAGACTCTAGCACCGCCCACGTCTCGATCGAATCAAAGGCTTTCTCATAGTTCACAAACGCTAAACAAAGTGGCAAGTTGTATTCCTCGGTTTTCTGTATAACTTGCCGAAGCGTATGGATGTGGTCTATGGTGCTAAAGCCTTTTCGGAAGCCAGCTTGTTCGGGAGACTGTAAGTCATCAAACCTGCGTTCGAGACGGTTTGTGATGACCCTTGAAAACAACTTATAGACATATCTTATAACTTAGAAAATATCTCATATAGGGAATGAGGAGATCCGTAGGAGAACTAAAGTAACCGATATAGCCCAACGGATTAGCTCGTTGAAGTGGCAATAGGTCGGCCACATAGCGCGGAGAACTGATGACCGATGGGGCTAGAAAGTTCTCCAGTGGAGGCCACGTACTGAAATACGCAGCCTGAGACGCCCTCCAACCAGATGGTCAGACGACCTCGTAAAGGTCGCAGGAAGTCGCTGGCTGCAGGCGGCCTTCGACCGATCCGGGTGGAGGTCATTGGGGGAGGCTTATGTCAAGCAGTGGACTGAGATTGGCTGATGATGATGATGATGATGATAAATCATTTCTTGACAAAAGTTACTAAAATGTTTTTTTACAATTGAATTTTTTTTGTCACTGTCGCAGTAGTCATGATGATTAATCCGGTGCAAATGACGTGAAAAAAGTTAATAGGACGATGACCCCTGGTCATATTGACCCGAATTTGAATGTTTTTTTTTTTAAATAAATATAATGAGTTACCCCAATTTTAAATAGTGTTTATTATAATTATTCTTTGCTTAGATGGTAAAATAAAAATATTAAGAATTACATGTTAGAAATATACTTTTATAATTATTTTTAATAACACATGAAAAAATCAACGATAAAAACGTAACATATTTATATTTTGAGTTTTGATCTTATAATAGGAATCACTAATCTTATATACTAACAAAGAGATCAAATCAACTTTATACTATAAAAATAAAAACCAATCAGTCTTCTACGTCATCATTGATGCCCACGGAGCTGCTGCAATTGTTGCAGTATGGAATCAATCATCGTCACTTATAGGGCTACCCAATGGACTTAACAATTGCCTGGGTGTTGATAACGGCTCGTAATAAGAAGAAGGTATCGAAGTCCGTAAGAGTCGCAATAGTCGTCAACCCAAAGTAAACCACGTATTTAATCTCACTAGGCAATCAAAGTCCACAAAACAAAATCCATGTCGTCAATTAAACCTACAAATTAACACGAGTTCGCAGTACGTTTACGCAGCAGTTTTACGAAGTCAAAACAACGTTTGAGTTAAATAGATCACCAACGCGTACGCCGCTGCAACTACTTGCTTCACCGCCCCCCACCCTCGTACGTAGTTTCGGGTTACTTGTCACTAAGAGCGGATGAACACACACAGACAAACAACAAGACAAGTTTTTAGCATATATAACGTATAGCTGTTGCCTAAGACTTCGTCCGCGTAGACTACAGGGTTGAGTTCAGATATAAAATAAGTTATAATCTTTTTTACTTTTCAGAGTCATGTTTATGCACATACCAGAAATCATTCACATCGGTTTGGTAGATCCAGAAATACCCATTCTCACGGGAATACATTTTCTGGGATAGAAAGTATTCTATATTACTTCCTTGGTTCCTATTTATCTCCAAACCATAAATCCTTTTGTCCCAGTAGACGCAGAAATACCCATTCTCACGAGAATACTTCATTTTCCGGGATAAAAACTATCCCATGTTAATTTTGTGAGCTCTACCTCTCTTTATACCAAATTTCATTCAAATCGCTTGGGTAGATCCAGAAATAACCATTCCCACGGGAATACTACATTTTCCGGGATAAAAAGTATCATTTGTTTCATTCTGATGTATAAACTATATTATTGTAAAGTTTCAATTAAATTCATTTAGTAGTTTTTACGTCAAAGCGTAACAGATAGACAGAGTTATAACATACCTCACGCCTATATTCCCCGAAGGGGTAGGCAGAGATGCATTTCTGCACCCACATTTCGCCAAGTATGTATCAGTCCCACGTAATAGGGGGTGAGCCTATTTCCAGATAGACAGAGTTACTTTCGCATTTATAATATTAATATGGATTTATTAAATTATGAATATAAACAAAGTTAGATTAGCTCTAACTAGTAGTAATAGGACGTACTATTTGATATATACATATCTCTACACATTACTTAAATGTTACATATGCTAAATATGAAAAAACCCGAATATTTTTCCATTCCCGCATATTTTTCGGGTATTTTCCCAATTTTTCCCACGTCGGGTTTTTTTCCGGGCAAATGCCCATCTATACGCCAACCCTCCTTGGGACTTTCATTGTTTTAGGAATGGGGTAGGGATAGCGTGTGTTTGGGTACAGGATACTGCAGGAAAGGATATTTGGCCTGATGGTAAGGATGCTACAGTCCCGGATAAGGAAGTATTAGGAGACTGTAACATGACTGGCTAGATCAATGGAAAAGGCATCCCCTGACCTAAAATTTTGTGTGATCCACAAATATCTGTTTTGGTTTGTAAGACCAAAAAGTCTCATACTTTCTGATACAACACAAGACTTATATCTTAGTGTGGCGCAAAAGTATGTATGTATTTGACAAATGTATTTATTTATTTTTATTAAAAAGAGGGGTATTATTAGATTTGTCTGTCTGCCTGTGGCCTATAACTCCCGAACGGATGAAGCAATTTCATTTTTTTTAGTATTAAATGTGACTAAGGTATATTAATATTTGCAGAGAGCGCGTACACACTGGAGGAGGTACTGCCGGGCAGCGTGGAGGTGTCAGTGTCAGCCGCGCGGCTGTGCTGGGCCGACAGCCGGCACAACGTGGCCGTCACGCAGGAGCACACCGCCGTGCCCACCTTCATACACACCGGATACGTGCTGCACATACACACCACGCACGACGTCGAGGTACTGGCTTTGTGTATATATCTGTATTTAAGGCATAGCTAATGAAAGTCCGTCAAAATATCTATGTACTTTTGAATAGACTATTTTAAATTTAACTATTGCTGCTTTGAAACGTATTATCGATGACAAAGAACTCGAGTGTTGGTCAGTAGTTCATAACGTCTACAAATAGTATCACTGCAGTCTCATGTAATATGACTTGTTACTATCGTCACAATAACTCAGTTATTATAGAGCCCGCACCAGGCCAGCGTGGTGGACCAATGCCTAAGCTTATCAGGTGCCAAAAGGGTCCCTATTTTGCTGTGGAATGTATATTAGTTGCTGCTGCTGCTGCCACTGATGATGATGAAGATATTGATGATGATAATGACAATGACGATGATGATGATTTCAGGTGGAGTACGTGGGCCCCAGCAGTAAGGGAGTGCTATCAGCGCGTGCAGGCAACAATGTCCTGTGCGTCCCGGCGGCTGAGAGGCTGCAGCTGACGACTACAGGCTGCCACAAGTTCCAGCCGCCCACCACGGTTGTAGATACGTCTGCGGAGAAACCACAGGTATACTACACCTCTATATGACTGAATTAATTATGCAACTTTTGGTCTAGAGTCTAGACTCTAGACCAATTGAAATTGCTGTGATGTTGGGAGAATCGAGAGAAAATGTTGCCACTCTTAAATGCCTATAGTTACTATACAATTCATTGTCTAGCTCTATTGGAAGGCTTATGTATTACCTATTAAAAACAGTAATTAACTACTTGTAACTCCTTCTGTTTCTACATTCATTAAGTTATATTTAAACTTCCGTTCGCCTTGCCTTATCACACTTTTCGTAACGCGCTACTTACTACTACGTACTTTAAGTATGGCGCACTCGGCGTCTAAAGAAGTTTTACTCAAAAGTCTTGTTATTTTCTTGCCTTTTAACTAAATACATAACGTAATTGTACCTGTTTAATTAATATAAAAGTAATTACTGTGCATGTATTATTCCAGCCGGTATACTTCGTAGCGGTGGCGCATGCCCAAGTAATAAGAGTGATGTCTCCGGACCCCGTGACGGACCTGATGCTGTCCATCACCGAAGACACCACCACGGAGGATGTGGGCCCTTTGAAACCCGTCGCAGCGCCCGAAGGAGGATACTTGTTCGAGCACACGCTGTATATGGCTGAGGTGAGAGATGTTGTTATTTTTTTTGACTGCGAAATTTAAGTTCATATAATTGAACTAATTTCTACTGGATTTGATTAAATTCGGTTATTCTGTGCTGGTATGTAGTTATAATTTTTTTTTTGTATAGTGTCTCGAGTAAACCATTGTGAACCCCAGGCAAGTTATGTGTGTATTCACAAGGAAATATAAATTAAATATAGTGAAGAAACCTGTAGATTAAAAGAAAAAGTTATAAGGAATTTCTTACGTGTGTAGTCTACTCAACTCGTACTAAGCTAATGTAGTGGACTAGGGCCTAAACGCTCAGTCGAAGAAGAGGTCCGCGTCTAGTATTGAACATTATTGTGATGATAATTATAATAGCTATGATTTCGATCATAATGACAATGATGTTAGCCATGATGATAATAACAATGATGAGAATGATAATTGTTATGACGACAACGACTATAATGGCAAAGACAATAATTATGACGGCAATAACGACAATGTGTATCCCCAGGGCGCGTCAGTATGGGTAACAGCTCGCTCGTCAGGCCTGGTGCTGGAGCGCGGCGGGCGCGCGCGGGGCGGCGCGGGCTGCGGGCTGGCGCTGTCGCTGCACGCGCGCACGGCCGTCACGCTGGCCGGGGCGCTGCGCCCCCCAGTGCCCGGGGTCACCGTCACGCTCACTACCGGTAACTATACGCCCAACTACAATGTCTTAGTGCGCGATTTATAACTTTTGTAAATGATACTCCACTACATAGTTTAAAACAAAGTTACTTTCTCTGTCCCTATATCCCTATTTATGCTTAAATCTTTAAGATCACGCAATGGATTTCAATGCGGGTTTTTTTAATAGAGTGATTTAAGAGAAAGGTTTATATGTATAATTTCTTGCTGAACTCAACCCTGTAGTCTATGCGGACGAAGTCGTGGGCAGAAGCTAGTTTGATATAGTAATAAAAAGGTAGTCAAAAAAAAAATACTATGGGACACCACTGATTATGTTATTAAATAAATCTTAAATAAACCTACAATGTGACAAGAATTATAGATAAAAATATTTTAAAAAATCACTTTAATTAGTTTAAAATATACAATACACTCTGTATATTTTTATCTCAATATGATTGTTATCCAAGCTTAAAAACTTACCTGGACATCCCTAAACCATTCCAGCGACAGACGACATGAAGCTGACCCAGGTGACTACGGAAGACGGCAAGTACTCGTTCGGTCCCCTGGACGCCGCTAAGCAGTACACCATCACCGCCAGCAAGGATTCGTACGTGTTCACCGGCCCTGATGATAAGGGAGACATCGTCGCGCACAAACTCGCTGAGATCATTGTACAACTGGTGGATGATGCTGATGAATCACCGCTACAGGTATGATAGTATATGATGAATCGCCGCTACAGGTATTATATTCGATGATGAATCACCGCTACAGGCGTGATTCTGAATGATGTGTCGATTTGTATGTGACTATATAAATTTAGTGTAGCCTGTATTACTGTGTATGCTTCAAGAGTTAATTAAAAAAAAATGATGTGAATGGTTTGTTGTAGAAAAAGCCCGTGCCCATCAGCGGTACGTATATGGGCTGATGATGATGATTGTAGTGGTTTTCAAGGCTTATGTTTTTCATTATTATGAAAAAAATAATACAGCTGTGTAGTACACTGATATAATTGCCAAAAAAATACGTTTTCTTAACAATCACATACATTTAATACTTATGGTTGTTCGAAATTTCGTTATCGCCAATGGATTCATAATCACCGTATTTATTTCTTGCCTGATTTTTCGATCACAAACTGAATACACCCTGTATAAAATTTGCCATTTTATTGAAGTAGATACAAAGTGTTCAGTTCGTAATATATACTATATGTCCAGGGCGCGCTGGTGTCGGTGAGCGGCGGCGCGTACCGGCGCAACGTGGGCAGCGGCGCGGACGGGCGCCTGCGGTTCAGCGCGCTGCGCCCCGACACATACTACGTCAAGCCGCACATGAAGGAGTACCGGTTCAATCCCGCGCACCACATCGTCACCGTGCAGCAGGGGAAGGAACATAGTCTCACGCTCAGGTGCGCTTAAGAAACTATAACTTGGAAAAAAACATTACAACTATTTTGTTCTTTTTAATTTTACAATGACAAGTAAGAAGTTACTTTGAACGTAGCTTTATTGACTTAATAGAATAATCGTCTTCGGGTATCATAATGGGGGTTTAGTATAAAAATATACAATGCCCTTTAGCTAAGAGGGGTGACAATATTTGCAAGACTGGTAATGTGAGAAGGATCGAAAATCAAGCCCAGTAGCGTGGCACAGGAAAGGTGTATGTCCAGCAGTGGATGTGAATGGCTGGTGATGATGATAATAAAAATATAAGTATCCACCCAGATAATCTGAAAATCTGCCGTCAACTCCACGCAAGGTATGAATCTTAAAAAAAGAAATGAGTAAAGCCTCTTTTTGAATAATCAAAATATCATAATTTAAGACTGTATTTTATAAATCAGTGCCATGAAATTCGATTGATTTTTTACCAAACTCACAGATATATAGTTTGATGTCAATATAACCCAGTATGTGAGTAACGTATCGTATAATTCCAGAGGCGTCCGCGTGGCGTGGTCGTGCTCCGGGCTGGCGGTGTCCCCGGGCGGCGCGGCGGTGGGCGGCGCCACGCTGCTGGCGGCGCCGCTGCAGCCGCACACACACTGCGCCACCGAGGAGGCCACCACCGACGCACAGGGCGCGTTCAGGTAACACTACATATACCTCACAAACTCAAAGTCAAGTCAAAGTCAAATCTCCTTTATTTAAATAGACTTTTACAAGCTCTTTTGAATCGTCATTTTTTTAAAACTAGTAAATGTATCACAAGTAAATGTGTTAAAAGAAATGTTTTAGCTAGCCTAAAATGTTACATGTTAATTGTGTAAGTCTTATTGGTATTTGTTGTCGGGTAGTTTATCTTATTTAGTTTATCTTAATTAATTTGGTTACATAAAATTTTAAAAATTAAAATTTATTTAAAATTTTGCGAGGCAAGACAGACTTGGGCTCCTAAGTAAGTACCGCCACTCTAAAAGTGGCAATTACATTTTAACAATGTCAAATAAATAATGGATATTAAAATGTTAAAAAATTATGGACCGCATGTATCGAGTGATGAATAGAGATATCAACAATTACTAATAATGAATGTGAAATTGTAATCCCCAGAATTCGAGGTCTGTTGCCGAACTGCGTATACACTATAAGCTTGAAAGAATCTTCGAACCCTGAGCTAAGCGGACTGAAGATTGCCAAAGCACCAGCGACTATTGAGGTATTTTTTATGCATATTTTGGATATATATTGGATAGTACTATTTAAATAGTGATATTAATAAAATTATCACTGATGGGAAACTATGTGCCCCTTTAAAAATGTTTGTATTTCCAATTATCCAGGTGAAGGACAACAAAGACATCACAGGGGTGGTGATCATAGCCATGCAACTGCAGCAAGTGACCGATGTGAATGTGCTAGTCAAGACGCCTAACATCGACCATTACAAGACATTGAGGCTCACGCTTGCGTTGGAATCTTCGCCGCATTCTCCTGTTTACACCACTAAATTAGACCCCGGTATGTTACACGTTATTAATTATAGTATTAGTAAAGTTTGAAGCAAGGAGTTCAAGCATGTTCCGCTAGATGGCGCTATTTTAGAATTAACCTTTTTTGAGAGAAGTGTGTAGGACACACATTGGCGAGATAATCTTTCAGTAATCTAAGGGATAAAAATTGCATGTTTCATATTTTATTTTAGAAATTAAATATATTGAAAATCTTGCTATAAATACACCATCATACATCCCATTGCTGGGCATGGGCCGTCTGCATTTTAAGTGGGTTAAGACGTTAATCCACCACGCCGGTCTAGTGAGGGTTGGTGGATGGCCATAAACATGAAATTCCATGTTCAATTATATTCAACAATCAATAATATCTAATTCCAGTGGGCTACACCCAGGCCATGAACCCTGGGCTGATGTACGTGCTGCCGCGCCTGCCGGCCGACAACAAAACGTACGTGCTGCAGCTCGAGTCCTCACTCTCCAAGACCACGCACGCCTACCAGCCCCACGCAACGTACTTCACCTCCGACGGACAGTTCAAGCATTATACCATCGAGTTTGTGCCTAAGGTTTGTATACATATTATATTTTTATTTGTATTGAAACTATTTTTAAAGCTTTTATCATGTTTGGTGGTTGAAATACTTGTCTATTTATTAAAAAAAATGTTGTAAAATGTGGCTTGTCAATTGGTTGCAGATAGCAAGTTGGGTCATTGCAAATACAAACTAAGCACCATACAGAAATTTATAAAATTACTATAGTAGTATTTCTGTTTCACATTGAATCTAAAAGTTTGATATCTATGTTTAGTTGAAATTCGATTCAAAAACCACAAGCACACAATTCTGAGTTTTCTAGTCTATGTATGCATCATAGATTCTCAACTCATCAGCTATCGTGTACACTTAAAAATTTCTTATGTGGCGTGGTGGACTTAGGTCTGAACGGAACCCTCTCAGTTGTATATGAGGCTGATGGTGATGATGATGATGATGATGATGGTGGTGGTGATGATGATGATGATGATGTTGATAAAGATGTTGATGATGTATGTGCAGGTAAAATCAATGGAGCAAGAGTTGCGCGCAACATCTCTAGTGGTGGTGGCGCTGGCGGCGGCATGTGCTGTGGCGTGGTCCGCACGCTCGCGGCTGAGCGGCGGGGGCGGCGCGCTGGCGGCGCTGGGCGCGGGGGCTCCGCTGGCGGCGCTGTGGCGGGCGCTGCGCCCCACGCACCAACACGCGCCGCACAGGGACAACATCGACCACATACTCAACACCATCAACCCGCCCACCAAGAAACACAACAAGAAGAAGGCGCTGTGATAACACTCTCATAGCTAACTTCACTTCACTACACTACATTCTTTATCAATAAGGTTCTGCTCTTAATCATCATCAGGCAATTTTTGTCCACTGCTGGACATAGGCTTCCCCCAGTGACCTTCTCCGGGTTCGGTCAGTCTGCTCATAGTATCCATTTCTAATACATAATTTAACAGGGATTTTTTTATGTACTGTGGCCATTGTTGAGTAAATTCAAACATGCGACGTAATTTATCTACAATATTGTAATAACAAAAAATTACATAAAAAAAAATTGTATTAATGGGGGGAACTTATCGATCATCCAGCTACTAGTACTTTCTATTAAAGTGTATGAGATATAAAGGTATTTTATAAAGGTTGCCCTATTGTGACAAGTCAAAAAGATTTTTATTTCTTAACCTCTAAAGACAATCTGAAGAATGATTTATGTTCCTTATGTCGTATGAATAAGGTAAATGTATAATGGCTGTTTAAAGTGAACAATTTTATAACGAAGTAAATACCTTAGTATTACGAATTATTATTTATACAAATATGGTGAATGTTTATATGGAGTGCGCTTAATGGTTCCGCAAATGTTTTTTATTCATAATTACAATGATGAATCATATTTATTACAGATTATTTTATTTTGGTTTTAAAGAATTAAGACTTCATACCATTTAAGTTATATTGTTTTCCAGCTTGTTTTGTAAGTCTATGGGTTATTTTATGAATGGAAAGTCTGCAATACATAAGCTTGAATTATGATAGCAGAGTAAAATTTAGTTGTTTATTCATTAAAAGTTCTTAGTGACTTAGAAAAGTTAATCAAAATATGACTTATCTGAGTCAACAGAATAAAAGACTGTATAGTACTCATTTTCAAACACACAGTTGTGACTCCACATTAATCTTCAATGCATTAATATGCTTTTTTTTTAGGCAAAACCTAACACAGCCAATATCGTCAAAAAATTAAGATCCTAAATAATTTCTTAGATAACACAAACATCTCTATGTGGTGATAAAATGTGTGGTTTAGTTTCTTATTCCAAATTCTTACTAACCAAGCCATCAAGACTGTTTTAATATTGCTAAACTTAACAGTTTATGTATTGCAGACTTAGAGTTAACCAGTTATTAAAGTTGATTACTGTGTATGGAATATTGTGGAAAATAAAATGATATGTTGTTGACTTGAGTATTTATTTGCCTATAATAAATATCTTAATTATTATTTTATTCATAGCCGCAATAAATTAATATAAATTATGTTATTCTTTGGCGAAGTTATTTCTTGTCGCAGTCCCCGTAGCGACTCTCGCAGTCGGCCATTGACCTCGACTGGTGGTCCCATAGCCTCGCGTTTTGTTTACTGAAACAAAATCGTCTTATTAGTACTTTTGTTAAACTTTTTATTGGTAAATTGGATGAATTCTAACATGGCTATTATTGAGAAAGACTAAAAAAATAATTCAAGAACAGCGACCACTACGAGCAAGTTACAATAAAATGAAGTAGGTACAAATGAAAGGTAATGTGATATGAGAAATCATTTTTTGTTCAGCCTAAGAGATTATATTATAATTAGTTTGAACTGTAGGGGAGGTTAGAAGGGAGGGGATGTAAAAAGTGTGTTTTTTACTTCGATGTTTTTTATTATAGTAGAATTGCCTTCAAATGAGGCAGAAAGGTGGATAGATATCATGGAACCAATCATCATCATCATCATGTCAGCCCTGTGTTGGTCCACTGCTGGACATAGGCCTCCCCCAATGACTTCCACCGGGAACGGTCGGAAGCCGCAAGGCGTAGAAAAAATATGCGTAATTAGATTAGATTAGAACGTAGGTATAAAAGGTAATAAATAGTCATTTATTAGCTCTTTCTGTATATGACATGAATAATGATAATGATTGACAGTGTTATTATATAATACTCACTTTACAAAGTATAACTGGTAAGCAGCAAAGAAACTGCTATGAGATCGAGCGTGCAGTTTGCATAGTTCCAGCTTTTCACAATCGTCGTAACTGAAAAAATAAATTATCAAGGTAATTACTATTTAATGCAATTCAGCACCTAATTATATCAATCTATAACTTTTTTTTTAATTTTGACATCTAAAAAATAGTAACTACTTAGGCACAATAAGAATGCTTTATAAGTTAGTTTAGTTTTCCAACTTTAAAATTAAAATTGGATGCACCTGTGTTCAATTAATCAAATTCAAAGGATTTAGATAAAAAATAATTTTATGCAATTAATCATGTGATTGCAATTTTATTTTACATTTTTGACAAACGTTTTAACGTTTTTAACATTATTAAAGTCTCACCTTCTCCTGGTTCTTAATTTTGCAAGTCCGCTTCCCGAAAAACTTCCCAAGTTGAACATCGGATTTATGAACCTCTTCTCTATGTTGTGTGGTTGTACGGTATCTAATTGTATTTCTGAAAGTACAAATACATATTTAATTAGATGCGACTATTTTTTTTTCATGAAATTCTGACTTATTTTAACGAAACACGAGGTTTCGGTCTCCTAAATATTTAATTTATTTGATTATCCAACATTTATAAAGATGGACTACTCGCGTCTTATTTTTACAATTACCTTCGAATAAAAAACGTTAAAGTTAAAATATAACCTGAATAAAACAAAAAATAACTAGATTGATAAATTTTCTGCACTTACCATCTGAATTTTCCAACGGTTTACAAAGAACTGTGCACGTCAACCCGGCGAGCAAAACCAAAACGTAACGCGCCATTTGTAATATGTTTTTTTTTAAATAATAAATACACCTCGTTGTATGATTTCTTTTAAAGTAATGTATGATCTGGATTCCCATCTTTCCTTTATATATTGTTCCAATTCTCCCCTCCAGTACAATGGACGCACAACTGACGCTATTCGCACGCCAATAATTATATTGACAAATATTTATTGTATATTGTGCGATGTTACAATGCACTAATTATTTGTGTAAAGCACGCGGGATGGACAAAGGGTCCTGTAACCGAAGATATATGAAAGAAATGCGACGAGCGTACTCAAGCGAGCGTAACCGAGAATACATGTTTTTTCAAATCAATGACTAGATTTTTGATTGTCAAATGAGCTTCAGGAATACTGGCGTCGTAAACAATTTTTTTATTAATATTAATTATTGTAAAACTGAAAGGATGCCCAGCTGTAGTAGAAATGACCGTTTTAGTCGTCTGATGGTAAGTGCCAAAGACAAAACAGGGAACCGACTCTAGAATAGCCACTAAAGCGTCTCACCGCTTAGAATTGTTTTTCTTGGATGTTGTTTTTTCAGTATAGAATGAAATTAATAAGGTCTTGGCCATCGGCTTTTTATGTAATCGTCCCTGTTACGGAAACCAAAAAACATTGCAGCAGAAAAGTCAAGTGTTATAGTTCCAATACCGAACACGATGTCGTCCTAGAAGAGCTGGGCTTTTTAACTGCGGTTTAAGCTGTCTCCGTCCAGGCTTTGTTATGATTTTCTATGTAATCCTATCCTAGCTAGTTGATATGCAAAACACTGAACATAAATTGGTATAAAAGTTATAGGAACCTAAAAATTAGAAACACTTTTTAAATAATTATAGGCAAGTAACACTTGTAATAGTCATCTGAATTGGACTTAAATATATATTTTTTATTTTCATTTATGTGCCTATCATACTTTCTTGTATACACCACATTCAAAAATGAAGTGAAACAAATGGCGTTATTATGACTGTATGCGATTTTTTCCAGACAACTGTTACAGGGACTGAAATGGTTAAGATGTAGAGCCGTAATCACGAAATTATAACATAACTAAAATCTAAATAAATATTATATAAGTATAATATGTAACCTAGCACCCTGGCTGGGTGACGATACCCGCAAGGTGGCTAGCAGCGGTTTGATGAGGAGAGCCGAAGATTGAGCCCAGTGGCGTGTCATAGGATAGGCCTATGTCCAGCAGTAGACGAATCGAAGGCTGTTGATGATGATGATAATTTAATAGGTATATGTGACATTAATTTGGCGCTTGTTTTTATTGTTTAAAAATATTTTTTTTAATTTTAGAGACACGTAAAATCGTCAATTTTTTCACAGATCCTATAAGCGGCGAATATGTTCATAGAGCTCTGCTTTAAAGTATGGTATCGTAACAGAAACTACTTATAAAGAAACTTTTCCGTCTCGTAAACATCCAGATACAAAACAAATGTTAAATTAGGAAACTATTATCAGAAGTAGCACAGATTGGGAAAATAAGCGCAATTAACGATAAATATAATAGTTGCACCCATTTGAATTTGAAATTAAACCGTGAATTATTGGCATGCTGTGGCAACCAAGATGATGGCTAATCTAGTATGTTATCAAATGAATGTCTAATAAATACCTCGTATATAAAATATAGTTACAGCTACATATAAGTTTTCTATGAATAATCACACGTGTTGATTCAGACATTTTGTTTCTAGTCCGTCTTTTTAATTTAGGAAGATATCCACTATTATATCATAGTACCATTGGTAATTACAAATTTCTGAACCATAAAGTAAGGGAAAAAACAAAACAGCTTCATAAATGAATCCCGTTTATCGTCCATTTCTAGGCTTCAGCAAAAAATCGCCTCGTAGAAATTGGCGAGATTCTCGACCGTGCGCATAAGCCTCGAGGCCTCACTGCTTATCTCGTATATTTTAATTAAATGCAAACATCCGTGTTCTTTGCTATATTCTTTAGGAGTATGCTGTTATAAAATAAGACGCTGACATATAAATAAATTATTTATTGATATACAGGGTGTATTTAGACCGTGATCGAAAACTGAGGCAGGTAATAGCGAGGGTGATCACAAACCCAGTGGCGATATAAAAATCGCGACAAAAAATATAAATTTTGACGTTTTCCATACAACCATCAGTGCTAAGAGTATGTGGTTTGTATGGAAACGTCAAAAATTTTATTGTTTGTCGGGATTTTCTTTAATGCCAGGGGGTTTGTAATCACTATCGCTATTATCTGCCTCAGTTTTCGATCACGGTCTAAATACACCCTGTATAATATTGTAATATATTATATTACCTATATAAACTCTTGATGATGTTAAATTTTGTAACCGTAATAATTGTTTTTGTATTTTACCCAAGATCTTTTATCGAAAGGTGGTTAATTAATAAATTAATTTAAGCCATAAAGTAAAATATAGATTGTGTAGTATTTAAAGTAGGTAATATTTGTATTTACGATTCTCCTCAGAGTTTTACGCTTTTTGATTATTCTTTAAGTATGTAGCGTAATGCGGACCTGTAAGAATTACTTAGACGTATGGATAAAAATAGATTTGCACATACATATAGGAAGCTCAGATCATGGATCACATGTCTTTGGCGCTTCAATGTTGTCTCAGTATTATTACGAATATATGATTTACAGTAATGTTAATAGTTGTTGGTTATTCAATCCACTGACTTACCTTATCACATAGTTAAAAATCGGGCTTATAGTCTATAGATTTATGAAAAAATATTGTTTGCATTTTAAAATATTTTTTGACATATACCGCTACATCTACCATAGGAAAATAAAGGTATTACTACTTATTTATATTTATCATAGTTAGTTTAAACACAGTTGAGTAATTCACATCCACACATCATTTTACTGGATTGATCTTTTCATGGTTACTGTGGTTCTAACAGAAATAATGTTAAGTTGCGAACTGCGAAGTGTCGGGCGGTGAGAAACTATAATGTGTACGCCACCCATTCAACTGTGTGACTCGGGAAAAGGAGGTGCCTTTAATTATCGATGGCTTCGTTTCCACCAGCCCTGGCGGCCGGCGGGAGAGGGAAGGGTTGCGTATACCGGGGATAAGCGGCATTCCAGCTTTGCGAGTGAAGATTTCAGACATCCGGACTACATAATATTAGTGCTAGACTTAGTTGGATTGTGGGGTCGAGAAATATGCATAATGATACCCCCTGTCGCCCCATTCGCACACAAGACCATTTTAAATTCGTATTCGAAACGATTCAGGCGCCTTGGTTGCATATTGGCGGACAAAAGCCACCTCTCAGGGTCACTTTCGCGGGACACACTGCGCCTGCAGTGCACCCAATGACCCTAAGGCCTCTGAAAGGGATTCTAAAGCCCGTTGCCACCGATTCGATCCTATGCAAAAATCCCAATCTCAGCAAAAGAGGTTTTGCAAATTATCTTAGGACAACTATCTCTCAAAAACCGCAAGATCATTTTGTGTACTGCTAATTTTAATGTCATTAACTCGTTTTTGATCATTCGCCCTAATTCCACGAATCATCGCAAAACTGCTAACAGCATTGACAAACAGAAAAACATGATCTGGAGTAAAGTAGTATGTTTGTTGACGTACAAACAGACGTATGTATGTTCGTGTTGACGGCAATGGGACTCTAATTGATGTATCATCGACACAGTAATATCCGTGATCGCTGTGCAAACACAATCTATTTTAGAAGGATTTACTTTTGGAATTAAAATAAACCATTTCCTTGTGGTTCGTTATCGCGACTAGTCTAATAAATTCTTTCGTGTGGAATGGTTTGTTTTATTTTTTGTTTTGTGTACCGATCCTTGATAATTTATTTGAATCACTGGAGTGCGGTAAAACACTTTGGGATTAATATAACATGAAAAAGGTAAACTGTTATTTTCTTTTGACTCTAGCCCTTCATTTCATTATAACTCTGATGAACACTAACGTAGAAACGGTTATCTATTATGTTTTCCATGAAAATGCATATGTATTATTATTTCAATACTGTCAATAGAACCATTAGTTGTTATAAACTTAATTTTAAATGTTATATTAGTGAAAAATAAAACAGTTTTTCTAAACTTTAATTGAACCTTTAAATCGCACTTCTAAAACCATCGATTTGAGATACCTACTTCCAAAAGTTGTCAATATCGAAGATCCGAATCCGCGTCTTTAGGTTTAGAGCTTGTGTCTCCGACACACAGGCAATTCACCTCTTTTAGATTGCTCTGCATAACACTCGTTAACAATGAAAGAGAAAAAAATACTGGATCTTGCAATTCTCAGAGTTATCAATTGGAATTTTAAAATATGTGGAAATCACCAATCTCCATATCGCACGCTTAATAATATAGTGAACTAATTCAAAAAGCCGAGTCTAGGGTAAGTAAATGGGAAAAAAATGTCACTTCGTCAAATACACTTTATAGAAAACATAAAAAAATGGTTATGTTAAAAAAATATATATACTAACTAGTTACATTACATACATTACGATTTTATTATTTAATCCGACTATATTTAATCACAAAGTAAATAAAGAATGAAGGTGAAAGTACAAAATTTTTAATTAGGTCACTATATTTTTAAGCGTGCGATATGTTTATCATGGTTAGTAACAAAGAAGAACTCAGCTAGAACAACAGAACTTTTTGTAATAAAATCAAATGTTACATTTAAATTGCATGAGGGATCAAAATTTGGCATTAGTATTGCATCATACTTTCCCTCATATTTTCTTAAGATGATTGAAAATCTGGCCCTATTTCATCATCCTATTGTGTCCCGCTTGCGCAATGAAGATTCTAGATTACTAATAGTATAATTGTTTATTAATAGTTGTTTTTCTATCAATACGTGAAAGAATATTTAAAAATAAAATAAAAGAAACGTTAACTCTTCAGAGACATCCAAAGAACACTTTTCTGTTTATATCTAATCTTAACTCTACCAGAATTTACGATGTTGACAGATGTTGGCTATTCCTCACTAGATAGCGTTCATTGAATTTTTATTTAAACAGAATTAATGTTATCTGTATTATTTATTTACGAAATGCTGTTAATAACCCTTAAATGAAATTTAAAATAATGACGTAAAGGTTATTTTTCTTTAAAATTATCAAAAATAAAGCAAAGTTTTACGGTGAAGTTGTTAAACTTAGTTCTACTATTCGACGATAGATGTCACTATATTAAAACTTGTCTTGACCATGCTAGACATTACTGGAATTTTCGGTACGTTTCTCGGCGACAGATCGCGTTGTCGCCCGCAGTATAAAAGCGAGCGCGCCGTC
This sequence comes from Cephonodes hylas, assembly GCA_030295005.1. Lineage (NCBI taxonomy): Eukaryota > Metazoa > Arthropoda > Insecta > Lepidoptera > Sphingidae > Cephonodes > Cephonodes hylas. The sequence continues at coordinate 15,954,221 of AP025362.1, forward strand.
GCTAACGTAAACATTCAAGTCAAAGTTTGACAAGCGAACCGAAGAGCAAAACGAAAACAGAAAAATGTCGCTGATGCCGTATTGGCTTCGTCATTTACGAAATGTGGCCTACAGGGACCCCATCACAAGAGCGTTGGAAGATCAGTTCGCTGCGTTGTCTAGAGACCCATTCTTCCGCGACCCAGTAAAGTTCATCAGACAAGTCACAGCTCCCTTGGAAGATCATCACGGAATCGAAGGAGTATACTCAGACTCCGAAGTAAAAGTCGATGGAAAGAAAGTTGAAGTGCATTTGGACGTGAAGAATTTCACACCGGAGCAGATTGAGGTAAAGACAGTTGGAAATGAAATCATGGTGGAAGGAAAAAGGGAGATTAAGCGCGAAGACGGCTGGACGAGGAGTCATTTCGAGAGGAGATTCCTGCTTCCAGAAGGCTTCCCGCCGGAGCGAGTTGAGTGCCATCTGGACAAAGGAAAATTGGTACTAGTGGCGTTCAGAGCTCAGCCTGTGGAAGAAAGAAAAATCCCGATCCAGGATAAATCTGGCGAGGCTAAAAGTTCTTAATTCTATAGCGATACGAAACAAAAACGTGTATTGATTTTTCAACTCTGTGTTATATAAAATGCACCTGCGACATGCAATAACCTGGTTTCAGGCATTGTAATGGTGTTGTGACTGATTAGATTTAGTGATTTTTAGTTTTAATTAAATACATTTAAATACGGTCTGTTTTTTTTTAACCTGTAATATTGTTTATTTATATTTCGTTGCCAAATTCATCGGCCTAACATGTCACACTGTTGGTTCACTTTTAAATAAAACAAAGAGTTGTTAAACATGAATCTACCTCGCTATTCTAGGGCGAGCGTGTTCCACCAAACACGTCTTTGCAAAATTGCACAATAGTTTATTATTTTTTCCATACAAATACAACTTCAAAAGTGTTTTAAAGAAATCTCTGCCATAGACAGATGTATAGATTTAGATTCGTAGGGCCTTTTTTTATCTTCATGATTATGGTACGGTTTTGACTTCAACGTCATAGATTGCAAATTTATTACCTTTCTTTTAACATATTTCCAAACTCTCCTTCTATTCTCCGTAGAATTTCTAAAATGGAATGCTCAAATAACAGTGCCTTGGGGATTTTTTTGAAACGGCGGCAATGCAATAATGTCTTAGAGTTAGCAAGATGAAAAAAAGAATGTAACTACACAATTGCCACAAAAATATGTAGAAACCCTGTGTCCATTCAGCTAGCAACCTTCTCTGGCTCCCTAGGACGTAGTGTTTTTTTTTTTAAATATAACAACTTAATTAAAGACGACGGAAAAAACTTGTAATATGTTAGTTTTAAAAACGTAGCGCCTGATTGAAATTATTAGGTAAAGCTCAAAACCTCGTCTTATCTTATACTAGCGACCCGCCCCGGTATCGCACGGGTGCAATGCTGATATTTAATGGATGTTATCATGCATATAAACCTTCCTCTTCAATCACTCTATCTATGAAAAAAACCGCATCAAAATCCGTTGCGTAGTTTCAAAGATTTAAGCATACAAAGGGACATAGGGACAGAGAAAGCGACTTTGTTTTATACTATGTAGTGATTTTGAATTATTTATTTCTCATGCTTCTGCGTCTATTAGGTACTTGACAGTGTGCCACTTTAAAAATCATCTATTTTAATCGGCGTTCTACATAGATATTATACGTTCCCTTCATCTTCAAAGATTCCGAAAAATGAAACTTTGCCAAACTGAATACAAACAGGAGAACGCCTTAGAAACTCAAGTACACTGGTGATTTCTTGTTTTGTCAATGAAAATTAATTACTGTTATACGCGTTACAAGTAATCCCCAGACCAAAGCCTCTTATAAAGTAATTCTTACTTTTTTACTTCGTCACTCGAGGGCGGACGTAAATTTAACGACACTGGACCAACAGTATTTTAACTTGGTACGTTACATCGCTGCCAATATGGTCGAATGTATGACAACATTTTATTTACATTTCCTCTTCAGCCCATATACGTACCACTGCTGGGCACGGGCCTCGTCTACCATTGAGAGGGTTTAGTCCTTAGTCCACCTCGCTCGCCTAGTGCTGTTAGAAATTTCTCAGGTGTGTAGGCCGTCAATCCGCACTAGGCCAGCATCGTGGACTAAGGCCTATGACCTACACCAAAAGCAAAACCCAGGTTATTCTTGCTATGTGAAGATCAATACACAAAATAATTACGAGTCGTCTTAAAAAATAAAGATACAAAGGATAAACAAAGTTGTATTGATAACCTTACAACAGGATATGTGTGATCGTAAAATATATAAAATCGCAAAAGTAAATAAATAGTACGGTAATAGCTTTTACCTCCAGGCAAATATCCAACAAGTACGGAAATACATATATTGCTAAATTAAGGAATCAGTCGGTTTCCTCAAATTTTTTATTTTATAGCGGTTATAAAAATTGAAAGGCAATGATGTTTCACCAGTTTAAGAAGTTAAACTGCAACTTTTCGTCAATTTAAAGTTCTTATCTGGGTTGGTGGCTTTTTTTTAAATACTCAATTATGATATTTGTCTTTACCCAAAGGAGAATGAACTATAAGTGGTGATATGATCATCATCACCAGTCCTCATATGTCCCACAGCTGGGCATGAGCCTCCTCTAACATTGAGAGGATTTAGGCCTTAGTCTGCCCATTCCTAAGACCTTTTAGGTGAGCAGGTTTCATCACGATGTTTTCCTTCACCGTTGATGCAATTGATAATAAATTAATATACATTATGAATACACACATAGCTTCAAAATGCTGAGGTGTGTGCCTGCGTATGAACCCGTGACTGCCGAGATACTCGACCGCGCGCCTTGACCTCGAGGTCATCACTCATCATCAATCATCCTCTTTACTATTATTACACCTCGTGGTTTCGCGGTGCAGGTAAATATGTGCAGCCTTAGTGGTTCAGGGTTCGATTCACGAGTCGGGCAAAGTAATATTGAGTTTATCCATTAGGAAATTCTCAATAGCAGCACGGAGTCTGGACATGTGCAACAAAAACGGCAATAGGCTCGCCCACTATTACGTGGGACTAGTATGTACTCACGGCGAAATGTGGGTGCACCACTGCCTACTACCTTCGGAGAATACAGGCGTGAGATTATGTGTGTAAGTATGTATTTATTTACGTGATGCCTGACAAGCAAGTGCGAAATTAAGTATCTCCATTAAATGCGACGGGCGAGCCCACAGAATACACAGCCATACGATACGATAGCCGGCCCCTGTTGGGTAATCACGACCTACATGTACTTGGCAGCCACGCTCAGCTAGGACACGACCTTTCAGCATTTTCAACTTAATTAACTTTTTATAGCGCATTGCGATATTTATTTTAAGGAATTGGTGAATGCGGCTTTAGAATAGTAATAAATTTGGCGAATCAAAGGGATAAAAGTGTGTGTGTGCGTGTGTAATGTACAAAAAGAATGTATAGGGACTTGCACCAGAACAATACTCGAAAATATTAATTTATACATGAAAAATTATATAAAACATCCTATCATAATGATTTTAACGATGTCAATAATGATGTTTTGAAAGTAAGAGGGTTTTGAGAAATAATATTTAGGTAAAACATTTTATTATTTATGTTCCAAACTCAAGGGCGGAAAGGTGATTAACATTGTAGCGATTAAGATAACCCCTGTTTGAATGTCAGGCAAAAAAATCTTGGGAAACTCTCAGTTTCTTACCTCATCGCAGATACAGGCTAGAGATTTTAATATGCATGTCATTAAGGCACTCTGAAAAGAAACATATTTTATGTTGCTTACACATTTCAGGCATAACAAAAATTTATCTTGTGTATATTTTTGTCAGATCTGATATTATAAAAAATCAATGAAAACCGCATCGGAAGTTTCATGATGGATATCATTTAATTCTTATAATAATACTTACTTTATAATACCCTAAGATCTTTGATTATATTGATAAGAAGTTGATGCAATCTTTGTAATGGAAAATATGCGTATCTAAGTACGCACAAAATGCATTTTCCTTCTTAAGTAGCGTAACATCGATTCACATTACAGCACAGCGAATATTTCAGTAATTTTATTTGACTTTAAAATTGTTTATTACATACATAATACTTAGAACAAAAACTCTTGCCTGTATCGTCAAAAGGATGGACGGACGTATATTTCTCAACCAGGGAATCAAACCTACGACTTCCAGACCCCACAGTTGACAACATAAATTAGTCTCGAAAAAAAAAGACTGTCTCGTGGTCTCGCGGTACAAGTATGTGCCGTGCGATCTAGAGGTCCTGGGTTCGATTCCCGGGTCGGGCTAAGTGTTACTGGGTTTTTCCACAATTTTGGGCTCGCCCCCTATTACATGGAACTGATACATACCTGGCGAAATTTGGGTGCAGAAATGCATCTCTGCCTACCCCTTCGGGGAATATAGGCGTGAGGTTATGTATGTTTGAATGTATTTAAAAAAATTGCATTAGCACTGTTTATCAAGCTATGTCAAACATATCATTAAAGAAAAGGGCAGATGTCAGATTATTAAACGTGGCAACACTTAAAACTACGCACTACGCAGTTCAGAACGAGTGTGCGAGTGAATGAGTGAGTGAGCAGTACACAACTATCTCAAGTTTACCTCAGTTTGATTCAAAACAGCGTCCGGAACGGGTGTGTCGTTCGAACGAACAAAATAATATTCGTTTGGCAAGATGCATTAATTTTTTAAAACACGTTGTAACGTCGTTTCTAGAATTTTAAAATAGTGAAGTGTATAAATAATGTTTTTTAAATAATTGTTTATTTGAGGAGCACTCGGGAAGCGGTTCAACGCACTTATATCCTTCAAAGTGTCCTGACTTGGTTTTGGCATAAACAATTTTGTTTATCGCTGGACAACGTGTTATTGTCTCTGAATGCAAACCAGCTGTTGATTTTATTGAAACATGGATCCGAATCAAGCGCCCCTGGGTGAGTTTTGGTGAACATTTTGAGTCGTCATCAATTTTTTGTAATGTGTTATTTGTTTTTTACTAAGACTGTGTGTTTTTATTACATTTTTTGGAATTTCTATAGCGAATTTCGAAATTTAGGAATTGGAAATAATAAAAATTTGCTAAGATTCCAAAGACATCCGCTTGGGCTCGCTACTCGGAGTAACTTTTTTCCATATCGTATATTTTAGTCTACAGGGGTTACACTTTGTGGCGAATGTATCCCTAAACTTAAATGTCTTATTAGGACTTCCAAGTACAGAGTGTGGGCGCAAAGCGAGTTACGAAGGGAAATGACTCAGAAAGGAGACCATGTAATTTCTCATAAACCTAAAAATAACACGGGCTTAATACTGAAGGTCACAAAAGGAAGTTATGTCGTACAGCCGCCTCTTCTAACATGTGGTAGAGCTTCTGGTTTAATACGTAGTTGAGTCAAAAGACCACTGTAAGTGGTAGTGCCACCCCAGGCTTCTACAGTCTTACGGGAATCGACGCAAAGCAGTGCTATTGTTTTGTTTGATGGGTGCGTTTATAGAAAACCGAATTTTGTTTATGATCAGAATTCGTATGCATTAGAATTACAATTTACATTTATTTAGTGTAGAGTGTAAGCGGTACTTACTATTTTACTGTATTTCATTGGACTTGTCATCGAGAATCAGTTCGGTCGATTTGCCTTGTCGGTATGAATACCTTTTTTATTAAGGGCCTAGCTAATTACGCCTTGCTTTCGCACAACAACTTAATACTAGGTACCTATGTCGAGCCCATCGACCTTCTAGTCCTTCGCGTAGAGAGTCACCTACCCAGCAACAAAACATTTACCAGAATACCAACTATAGACTCTTAAAGGGCCTCTTCGCTCAAAAGAGTGCGATCACGGTATATGGACGAGAAGCGCTAGTAATAATTTTGCAACCATCAAGTTCGCCTTCTAGATAAAATTGCGCTTTGCCCTCCTTAGCGCACTCAGCCACTCCGAGGTCTTTTAGTCTCTTTAACGATACGCAGGGGATACCGTTGTGGAATATTAACATGCTCGTGCCACTGAATATGAGTAGTTATGTTGAGTTTAGTGGCTAAACAAAAATTATTGTCATTTATCAGGTGTCCGCCACTTGATGTCTCTGAACCGCATCATGGTGCGCCAGAAGTCTGCCATCTTCGAAGGAAATAAGTACGTGTTGGTCGGGCCGGACGACAAAGCGTTTATGTACGTAAAAGAGGACGCTAGTACCTTCGCCGTCATGTTCGGAGGGAAGGACAGGGCCTTCCATATGGACCTCTTCGACGCCGAGCATAAAAACGTGAGTATATTACACTGAACAGTTACATAGTTGAACTTCAGAGCCCTATAGGATACATTTACGACGGTTAAATGGTTTAGTATATAAATAAATACACCCAACAGTCACACACAATGCAGTGATGGCCTCGAGGTTTGGGCGCGCGGTCGAGAATCACGGCGGTCGCGGGTTCGAACCTCAGGCACACACCTCTGACTTTTCGAAGTTATGTGTCACTTGCTTTAACGGTGAAGGAAAACATCGTGATGAAACCTGCACACCTAAGAGTTCTTAGGAATTTCTTAGGTGTGTAGTCCGCCAACCCGCACTAGGCCAGCGTGGTGGACTATGGCCTAAACCCTCTCAATGGTTGAGGAGACCCGTGCTCAGCAGTGGGCGTATATGGGTTGATGAAGAAGTCACACACATAGTCTTGAGTCCTGACCCCACATTAAGATACGAGTCTTGTACCGTGGGTGTCAGAAACTACAAGAGACATTTCGGTCTCACGAACAACAAGACTCCAGACAAATATTTGGGGGTCACACAAACATTTGTCTCTAAGCGGGGATTAAACCCGCGGCCTATATTTTCGCAAGCTGCTATCTAGCCAACTGCGCCGCGGTGCTATCAATATATGCAATTATTAGTATAGTAAATACTAGTATATTTCTGACTCTTGTTTTATATTTGAAGTTATCAATAACAATTGAGAAGTTAGTAGAAACCGTTATCGCTCTGTGGGTTATCGTACTCTCAGATGACACACCTATGCAGTAGCAGGAATAAACAAACGACATATTCTTGCAATATTATATGTATACCATATTTTGTTTAACCGATGTCTAGTTTAATTATTAAATCGAGAAAAAATAAACAATGTGAGTTATCGGTATTTTTGTCCTTTCTTATTACTTTTATGTGGTCAAGATGTTGACAAGTGGAGCCTGCCTCGTTGTTGTTGACTGCCTCGTTGACTCATTCTAGAGGATCCAGGTTCGATTTCCGAGTCGAGAAAAGTGTTATTGGGTTCTTCCACTAGAAAATTACTAGTACCATCACGAAATGTAGAAGGGTGTTCAATAGGCGACACTAAACTCGCGCCTTTTTACGTGGAGCAGTTACTTGGCAAAATGTGGATAGAGAAATATGAGGTATAACCTCTGCTCTTTCGGGGAAAACAGGCGTGATGTAGGTAGGTAAGTTCTACTTGAACAAACACATCCAATATTGTAGCGAACCCACATATGAATGTAGTTCGCAAACAATCGCCAATTCAAACGGTTTGTATCGATTGACATTGATCAATAACACACTGGGCGCCAATGTGTTTCATACAAAATGTTTACCTACTGAAATATAAAGAGTAATGTTACAGTTATTATTGGTTTGAATTAATGAGAAGGTGTTTTGTTTTACTGCTAAGAAGAAAGAAGTTCGCATCTTCGTTGTATTTTCGTCACGTCTGAGTTAGTCGACGTATTCCTTCTTTCCTTCAACCTAAATCCCATTATATGTCTGTTCTGTGGCAGAGGGCGTTAGAATCCCATCACATATGTACATACCTAGGCATAGGCTTTACGCTTTCATCCTCCAGGCTAACGGGAAGTTGAACCAGTATCAGACTTCCTATCGAGAAATAAAATGTTCGATAATTTTAGTTTCCAGAAGTAAGTATGCAATCCAGTATAATTCAATGTGGTAGACATCTCTACTCTAAGTGTTGGGTTATGTTGAAAAGAAAATTCACAGTACCCTTGCATAGTCTTAAAAAACATACATAATTAAAATTTCGCCTTTTGTTGGACGGGATTTCAAATACCAAGCGTGGGCGTAAAAACACGCCTTTATTTTTTAGAATTGTTTCTCCAGAGTAAGTGCGTAAAACATTACGTAGGCAATTAAATTTGTGTTTAATTTGGGAGATTTTCTCTAACCCACGCAACAAAGCCCTAAAATCTGTTGAGCAAATATTTAAACAGTTCTTATAACACTCATCTATATCAATCTAGTTTAACTGCATTTGATGATGGAAATAAAATAAAATCCAGACACGGTTTCGCAGATGTTGTGTTGTTTGAAATGGTAAGTTATAAATCTACTGCAGGTGAAGATTTGGAGGATTTATGTGACCGTATACCCGTCTTGTTTGCCGATAATTTTGTAGCCTGTAAGTGGGTGCCACAGTGGTTAATGATTTATTGGGATAGATGCATCGTCATTTAACTTAAGTAATCTTTTTCAGCTCGTAACTGTCTTTTGGCTAAGCGGTAGCTTTCACACGATCCTTCATTTATTCCAGGCTCTGATGGTTTTTAGTTTTTAGCCGACTTCAAAAAAGTAGGTTATCAATTCGTTTGTATGTTTTAAATTTTTGTTACCTCAGAACTTTTTCAATAGCGCAATTACTAAATGGTCTATGTCTATGATACTATGACATCCAGCAGTAATACACAGTTATAATTTAGAAAAAGATGCATGTATATGTATATCATGTATAATCCATCATAAAAAGGAAGGTATGATATATTTTTCTACTGTAATAATTGTATAACGGAAAACATGTAAAACAACACATTATCAGCCGTGTCATATGACGTAACATTGTTGTGGTCGATTTGCTATCCTATGTCAAAGTATCCGCACCAAAGAATCCAATTTCGCGAGGGGAAAAAACGCCACGTATATTGAGATCGGCGCGACGTGACATTTTATAACCCTTAAATAGCGAATATTGTAAACAAGAGAGGGTCAAGTCACAAGAATTTATACTTATTTAGATTTTGATAATAATAGATATAGGTAAAAAAGGTGGTATTTATTTCAAACTTGGCCGAATAATGAGTTTGCAAAAAAACAGTATGTTTAACAATTTTAAGTAGGTCCTGGACCCAACCCAGGGAGGGTCATGACCCCCATGATCCTCCCCTGGATCCGCCCCTGATTGTAAATGTTGTATAACAGTTACGTTGGGCTATAAACTTGGTAATACTTAATTAAAACGTGTTTTGCATTGTTTCTCTTCCTCAAGGTTTAAAGCCAATGTTTCTGAAGTATAACTCGTTCCGTCTCGCTTCCTTTAACGGCAGAGGTCACTCGATAGAGCGAGATCAACTTGTTTGAGATGTTCGACCTTAGCAGCGTTTATAAACAAGCTTTACTTTGTTGGAAATAAGCGTTCACTGCCTCGAGGACTCGAGGAGAACATTTGTCCTGTATTCTATAAGGCTTGGGTTCGATTTTCTTCTAAGAAATTCTATGTTGCACCAAGTAATTTTCAAATGTGTCTGAAAAACGGCAATAACCTTCCCCTCTATTACTTAGGATTGATACATATCTGCCAAAATGTGGGTGCAGAAGTGCTCCTCTGCCTACTCTTTGGGGGAATATAGGCGTATGGTTGTGTATGTGTACATTTTACAGCGTATGGTTAGCCGTAACTAATGTGTCCTAAATTGTGTGCTGTTTTTAATTGGTCTGTGTCAGTTCAATTTCAAGGGGCCCCTTATATTTTAAGGTCGGACTATCCCGATTACCGATTACGGAAATGCACTGTGGGAAACACACATAAGATACGAATTAAAAAAGTATTGATGTTTCGAAGACTACTTGGCTTTTTATGCATAACTATAGCTCTCTGGATGTTTCCAAAGCAAACTAAAAATAAATCAGTAATTTTCGTGTAAAAAGTGCAACATAATTACCCATATTTGCATTTATGTAATAGGGATTATAATAATTAATAATTATTCTAGGTTTTTGTGATATCAGTAAAAAGGAAGAAAAGCTACAAGGCCTTTACGCTTTGTGAATTACAATAAGCCAAAATAATAAACATATTGTCTAGAACTATCATGATAATTGCTAAATTAGCTAGACTTTGGACTGTTTCATTGGGTTTAAATGCCATTCGTCAAATTCCAAACATTTAATTAAACTAATTATTATTGTGCGTTCGTTGGCGCGAATATAAGTTTCATGTAATTACATGATTTATAAGTTTGTAGTAAAATTCGTGAGTATACGTTATATTATCTTTATGCTAACCGAATTCGTCAATCTCTCAGTCCGTTTCAGATGCCGTTTTAACCCTTTTCAACGCAAGAAACTTATAGTTAAAGATCTTTACCTAAAGTATTGTGAACTAACCTACATATGTTTAGCATTTTTTAGCAAAAAAATAGCTTATTGTTCCCGAAAAAAAAGAGGGCGGCGATTAAAAGCTCTCGGATTTGATATTCAAGGCGGGTAGTGTTATCGAAATATATCAGTAGGAAGTTGTGAGAAAATACTCCTGAAAAACGCCGATTTGTTCAAAGCCGTTGAAGTATTCAAATAAACCTCTAAAGACATGAACCTCGTGAGATTCCATTGGAGATATTGACGTCAGTAATGAAAACGAACTGACTCTTTAATTTAATTCATATTAAGCTGGCCCACACAGTCAGACGCGAATTAACCAACGGCGCCATATCTGATTAGTGCAAATTATTGTTGTGTTCTCATTGTTCTCATTACTCATCAAAATAATAAGACTCGTTTCTTTATTTCTTCTCGTCTATATCTAAATCAGTCGATATACGCCTCACTTATACTATATTTCATACTAATACTTAATTTTTTTCCTTAATTGAATACCCTGATTCAATAAAGCAACTACCCTTGTGAGTGCATGCAGTACTTCCAACTAAATGATTGTAATTTTACGTTCTCGAGTAAATCCTCATAGTTCATTACGTATTTCTGGTAAAGGCTATATCGATCGTTCCTGATACAGTAAGCCAGTGATGTCATACTACGTCCCGTAGAAAAGTAATGGATGTTTGTCCATTCATTAATTTTTATTAACTTGTACTTCCCGCTAATAATGCCTTATTTTCCAAAAAAAACAGCATATGTTTTTGATCTATTTATCATTTGTCTGATTCAATCTATTAGCCTTAACACAGTGCTTTAAGAGTGCGTGTTTTTGACTTAAATTATATAAAACTTTGCCTATCACTATTCCTGGTAGTCCCATATTCCCTTAAAATTTAATTCGTTGAAAAATATGGGAACAATGATTAATTATATTTTATATTAAGAAAGAAACATACAAAAATCGTTTCGCATTGTTTTGTTGTTGTTGTCATCAGCCCATAAACGTCCCACTGCTGAGTATGGGCATTCAAAAGGTCTTATTAATTCCAAGCATATTTTTAATAGGTAATAAATTTCTAATTTCTGATGTATAAAAATGTTTTTAACTGGTGATTTTCACTACCTGTTTGTAATACCTGGTTGACACGCAATTCAGCGATTTGGACCACGTGGAGTGCTGTACTATTGCTTGTTACGTATTCCCATCGATCCTACACAAATAGGTTCATAGTTTGACCATTTCTATAGCGAAATATTTCCAATTCTATGTCAAATAACTTCGGTTTTATGAAAAGAATGTTGCAGTAGATTGTAAAAGTATAAACCGTTCGAAAAACTATCTTTTGCATCCATTTATTCCAAAGCGAAGCAGTGATGGCCTCGAAGTTTAGGCGCGCGGTCGAGAATCTCGGCGGTCGCGGGTTCGAACCCCAGGCACACATCTCTAACTTTTAGAAATTAGGTTTGTATTCACAATGAATTATCACTTGCTTTAACCGTGAAGGAAGACATCGTGATTAGACCTGCACAATTAATAGTTCTTACGAATGTCTTAGATGTGTAGTCCGCCAACCCGCACTAGGCCAGCGTGGTGGACTATGGCCTAAACCCTCTCAATGGTAGAGGAGACCCGTGCTCAGCGGTGGGCGTATATGGGTTGATGAAGAAGAAGAAGAAGAAGATTCCAAAGCGAGATTATTTGTTCGCATTGATAGACAAGAGCCCTCAACAATGGAAAGTGAAAATTATTCTATATTAAAAACATTATTATACAAGGCTACTATTAGTTAGGACAGGCAATAGCTCCAGTGATTTCAAACACTGTGTCATTAGAAATATCTCCCGATAATTTTGACGTTTCCTAACCACGACAAATATTTAACACCAGTGGTTGTTAGGAAAACGCATATTTTTTAATCTTTGGTTGGGGCTTTATTTAGCGCCAATGAGTTTATAATCACCTTAGTTATTGCCTACTTTAGTTTTTAATCACGTTCTCAATACCAGGTCTATATTTATGAGTCTATGATATATGTACATTGTACACATGCATAATGTATACCATAATCATGATAAGCATTCTTGTCTACAAACCACTTACCATTGAGCTAAGCATGGATTATCCCGTAAATCTCGGGTCGGCCTTCCTGCGAAGTTCAACGCTATTCATGATAATTTATGAGCAAAGATTATGCAAGCTAATTAAGGTACATTGTACTGTTCGATGAAAAATGTATCTTTATAGTATTGATGAGTATGAGGATGCAGACAAAACGACTTTGACACGACAAAGGAAAAAATTTATAAACTGACATTCAATATGCTTAGATTAAAATAAATATTTATTTTAACATTTGAAAATTATAACACTTACTGTGCTATATTCCAAACCTTCCTATAAATATATTAACAATTTTCCCATTTATTGTTTCACGAATTCTTTTGTAATGTTTGTAATACCACCACCTCTTTGAATGATAATGAACAAGAAAAATAATATCATCAGGAACAAGGATTTTAATATCATTATTTTCAATGCATGTAAATACAAATTATAAATGAACAAATCGACCTATGCATCGAATAAGGTTACTTATGACTATAACACCAAAGTACTTTTTATGTCTATAATAGAGTTAAAATTGTTTATATATTGCACTAGTGAAGTAATAATTATCATAAATTTTGTTGTTGTTTGAAGAATATAAAAATTTACTGACAATTTTGTGCCCAATTAAGTTTAAATCGCTGAGAAAGAGAAGTTGTGCAAAAGCACATATAACTTTATTCGATGCATAGGTCGAAATTATATAACAACATAGTTAACGTACTAAATACCTACCTTGAATCGTGGGTATGATTAAACGTTTTTACATCACAAGCCGTTCGTTTTATACACTGGAACTAGGCCTAGCGACGAGTAAACAGTATAAAATAAATCAATTTGCAAAGAATTTAGGTACTTATGGGGCGATACCATAGAAAATTTCAGTAAAGTTACATTTAGTAAAAGAAATTCCTGGGAAGCCACCTCTTATTATTGTAGCATTTTCAGGGTCCAAGCATGTAGGTTAATGTACATTCCCATAATGCAGTTTTCTCGTGAATGTGATACATATTGGCAGCCCTGTATTTGCTAATAGGTCCCAGATAAATAATGAATCGAAGTAAATGAGGATGAAATTCATTCCCAACTGTAAAAAGCATATAAACAATTTTAGGAAAGTAGGCTTTCAGAAATGAGTCTCGTAGTTTCTAATACGATACTATACTTGGGTCAGAAAAAGGTTAAAGTTTATAACTAAAATGCTTTTTTCAGGTGATAACCCTCCGTCGGCCATACACTTTCGGTCCAGATAAACTGGAGGTGCGGATCTGCGGGCAACTGGCGAGCATCGTGCGGCAGGAGCCGACGTTCTTCAAGCCCGTTCTGAACATCAACGACGCGCAGGACCGAAACATATTCAGGGTCAAGGGCTCCGTGCATACTGGGGGCGAGTGCGACTTCCGTGTAAGTAACATTCGATCATTGCGCTAATTGCCGAGGACAGTCGAAATACATAGATTGTCCATCAATCGGAGATGTAAAAGATTACTCCTTCTTAAATGATACAATTTGATGCTAATCTGTTTAAAAAATTAGATCATCATCATTGGCCCATATAAATCCCACTGCTGGACACAAACTGGCATAGAAATACACATGTCTAGAAGATAGACCATTTGTTTGTATGTAGATACAAAAATAGCGATTAGGAATTTTAGTTGTATATGAGTATTCTTTGACAATCCTTTTTTTGCTTCTTTTTTATCATAACGAAAAATAGCCCTTGAGTGATTTATAGTTGCTATCTGCTAGCAAAGCACTTATTATCTATAAGTCGTCCCAATTGATTTCGAAATTTAGTGGCGAATTCTGTTTATGTAGAAAGTGTCTTGATTCGAAGCCATATGTACAGATCGTTGTACCACTGAATAAAAAGAGGGAAACCAACATTAATGTTCTAGATTTTATATGTGTGTTGGTTGTGTATTCGGCAGATATTCACCCGAGACAAGAAGCAAGTGGGCGTGATCCGCAAGCTGTGGGGCGGGTTCATGCGCGAGGCGTTCACCCAGAACGATAACTTCCAGATAGAGTTCCCGTTGGACCTGGACGTGCGCATCAAGGCAGGAATCATCGGCACTTGCTTCCTTATTGTGAGTATCAACCTTAATTTTTTTCCTCCAAACGAAACTCATTACTAGCTAAGTAATCCTCATTATGAGTCTCAGCCTTATGTTTTTCCTCCAAACTTTACTAACTAACTAAGTTAATAGAATAGTCATCATCAGCCTGTATATTTCCGTAGGGAACTAGCCCCCTCTTCAACTGAGAGGGTTTAGGTCTTAGTACACCACGCCAGCATACTGTGGGTTGGCGGACCTAAGAAATTCCTAAGAACTTTTAAGTGTACAGATTTCTTCACTATGTTTTCCACTCTTTCACTAGAGACACTAATTACATGAAATAATATAGCTATATAATTTTTAACGCGAGCGTTTTCTTCGTTTGTCTGTTTCTTGTAACAACATTTTTTATAATTTTTTTCGGTTCCTCAATAAAATGTAAAATTTATTCATGTAAAGTTTTTCTTTAATATGTTTTCAGGATTTCCTGTACTACGAGAAATGAAAATTGTTCAAAACTGCCGTTTGGATGTAAAACAAAAGTTTACACTAAAATTTATGAAAATTTATCTACACTAGCATAGCAAAGTTTTACCAATACTTGTAATGTGTTGAGAGAAAATATCCACTGAACATTATTGTTGACATGTTTGTTTTAATTATTTCTAGATTAAGTTTTGAAACGGTCACATTTTGTTCTGTTTATACAAGCTGTGAGAAAACTAAACCGCTGGCCTAGTGGTTGATTGTTTAAGTGGAATTAAAACCTCCAATGAAGACGGCAGAACTGTTATAGTCCCAAATTGTTACTGGACTCGACCAATCGATAACGCTATGGGAGTAGGTATTATAATCAGGACTAAGCTTCATTATTCTGAAGTTGATTATGTGTTGCACTTTCTTTCGTAATTCTGCTGTCAATATCAATCATCAATCATCATCAACAGCCCTTAGTTCGTCCACTGCTGGACATAGGCCTCTCTTATGGCACGCCACTGGGCTCGATCTTCGGCTCTCCTCATATACGTTACGGTTTTAATGATTTAGTAATATATGAATATTGAATATATTCTAGCTGTCATATTAGATTGTAACGTCTGAGCATACTACCTCAGTAATTACCGGTATACCGACTCATAAACACATTTAAATGTGGTTATGTATTACCTCAGTTTTGTTAAGTTTTGTAAAATGTTTTTAATTTTTCAACAAATTTAAGCATCAGTAGCAAATCAAAAAGTACTGATAACTATACAGGGTGTATTCAGACCGTTATCGAAAACTAAGGTTGGTAATAGCCAAGGTGATTACAAAACCCCTGGTGTTAAAGAAAATCCCGACAAAAGATAAAAATTTTGTCGTTTTCCATACAACCATCGGTAAAAAATGTATGCGGTTTGGGTGGAAAACGTCAAAAAAATATTTTTTGTCGGGATTTTCTTTAATGCCAAGGGGTTAGTAACAACCTTATATATCGCCTGCCTTCGTTTCCGATCACGGTCTGAATACACCCTGTATAAACCTGGATAATCATTTCAGTTCTTGAGCTTCTAAAAAAAAATAGAATTTTATTTATATAAATACCATAAAGTGAGAGATCATTCAACGGCGAGGACCACGAAATATTATTTGAGAAGAAGTCGAACAGTGATGAAAGTTGAAAATTCATATCACCTAATTCCCACATATTGATTGTTATGCAAAGATAATATTATATAAGATTTAATGTTCAAGTTTTCGCACTATATGATATTTTACGCTGATATTATCGTATATATTATCTTAAGCTTTTTGTATTTTGTAATAAAGATTTTGTAATATTAACCTGGTTTTTAACTCGTTTAATTAATTGATCTTAGTAATTAGGTGTGTCTGGACATTTCTAGCGTCACGACATCTCGCTACAAGTTCTATCCTTTTTTAAAAACTTTTTCTTTACTTTTTTAGCATTTGAAGCATTTCGAAGGCCGACTCTTCTCATTTTGCCTACAGTGATATTAAAAACTCTATAAAAGTAGATAAAAGTTGATAAGAGTCGGTTGTTCTATAACGGGTACACATTCTTATCATTATTTATAGTTCCTTGAACCGAGAAAGACGCTCTTCAGTGTCATGGCAATAAAGAATAAATATAAATACCGCAAACTCGCCAAACTGAATTATTTATAAGTCATTTTAACCAGTTGTCAGTTATGAAAACAATTGACATGCCAATTACGTCATATGCGAAGCGACAGGGCAAATAAATATTCATCTCTTTCTATCATACTAGCAATATAATTACCAGCTTTGTTTTTTATCTCACGTTTCGTCAATCATTTAAGATATAAATGACCTTCAATGCCTAATGAGTGAAGTCAACAGAAAACTATATCTATATATATAAAAATGAATTGCTGTTCGTTAGTCTCGCTAAAACTCGAGAACGGCTGGACCGATTTGGCTAATTTTAGTCTTGAAATATTCGTTGAAGTCCAGGGAAGGTTTAAAAGGTGAAAAAAAATCAAATAATTGCCGGGAAATCCCTCAAAACAGCCCTTTTTTATTTCCCATACAAATGTTTTCTAAATAATATCGAGAGTCAATTTGTAATTTATTACCGCTGCATAAAGTTCAAATTCGCGTGCGCGTTGGAGAATCTTATATCGCGTTCCGTAACAACTAACTTCAGTTGTTGATCTGTCAGATTATATTTTTATTTTTTTGTATTTTACCTTTTTTATATTTGACAATAGATTTGAGAACCAAAATATAATATGTCAATCCATCCTGTCGCACTTCAGAATACGGAAAAAATTATAACGATATTGTGTTACGATATCTGTGAGTGCATCCTTCTATCTTTGTGGCTGCGTGCGCGAGAACTTTCTTTACTTTGGTAATCCTTTGTGGTAGTGACTTTGTGCTTTACAATTTACGATGCCGAAGAGAAGACGACCTGACTTAGGAAGTCAATCAAATGTACGAAGAGCTACCTCCCGTGCTATCCGCACTGATGACCAGAGAGAGAGAATTAAAATACAGACACAGAAAGGAAGATTGTTCATTTTTATATAAACAGATTGTACAAATTGATTTATCCATTTTTGTAATACATATTCTCTTCCTTTTCCAATGCGTTTCATTCTACTATAATTTTATTTGGCTTTTTACCATTTATAAAGGCTTCAGCCTTGGTCTAATTACTGAGCCCTCAGTTGTAAATTGTAAACCAGGCACATCTAAGGAGATAATAATAATTAGGCTTTTTATATTTTACACAACAAATAGTTCTGAACGCTGATATACATATTTGACAACCAACAAATATGTCAATCCCTATTAATCAGTGCACTATTCTTCATTTTTAAAATGTAAAATATGCAATTATTCGAATATTGTAGATATATGTTGTCGATTCGAAACCTTTATTTAAATCCGTTCTTTAATTTGAGGGAACAATTTGAAGGGATAAATATTTAACGGTTGACAGGACATTACATAGAACAGTTTATATGGGAAAATGAAATTCCTGTTTTTATCATATTGCCCGCAATTTTTCCATATTTTATCACCATTTAAACCTTCCCTGGACTTCAACGAATATTTCAAGACTAAAATTAGCCAAATCGGTCCAGCCGTTCTCGAGTTTTAGTGAAACTAACGAACAGCAATTCATTTTTATATTATAGACGGATCCGATTTGTTTGTTTTAAAATCATTTTATACAAGTTTAGATCTTTCATTTATCGTTTTGGCAGAACAAAGTCTGCCGGGTCAGCTAGTTTATTATAAAGTTATTTTTAGCCATTTCTTTGACAAATTAACATATGAGTTAAAGGATTTATGGCTTCTTAAAATATTTTTTTGTAAACGTCTTATTAATTATGGATAATTCCTCATCTACTAATGAGGGATATTAGACCACTGTTCACAACCCTTTCCAAGTAAGGGTAAGTGGACTTATTGTACCTCAGATTGTTTCCTACAAGTGAACTGCACCACAAAAGTGTATTGTAATTTGACACACACCGAATAATCACACATGTCTTTCTGGGATTTAAACGTGATGATAGATTTTGCCTCGCCGGTGACCACTCGACGTTAACATAGCTATTAGGGCCACGCTAATTTAAAGGGTCATGTTACCATGAGCATCGTTTGGTTACTTGTTGCGGAAAAAACAACATAGAAATATTTTTTTACTTTTTTCTTTTACTTTGTATCTACGCCATCTAGCTTAGCACGTGAAGACTATTTTTAAAACTTTATTATTCAGAAGTACCGATAAAAGACGCTAGATAACGGTATACTTAAATATGAATACGAACCATTTTCTATAGTGATATCAAATATTTCTTAAATTTAGATATTGCTTTTGTAGAGATATTGTGAAGAAATTATTAACTGGAAAATAATATTTCCTGACCTATATGAACTTTTCTTAGGATTCAATAATACGAAAGTAATTAAAATTTGGTTCAAACTCGCGTTAACTGCAAGAACTATTAGTATAATTAGTTTACCATTTCGAATTCCAATTCACATAAGAAATATGCTAAGTGTAGCTGCGCTTTACGAGCAAAGTTGCCAAGTCGCCGTAAAATGGAACGTTCACGAATATAGATTCAAGGATGGGAGCGCGCAAACTTCATAATTTAATCAATGATGAATTATGTGCTTTTGCAAATGAAAGGAAAGATATTGCCGGCGTTCAGGAACTTTGCCTATATAAATATGCGTAATATTGTCCTCGTGCGATTGGCAACAGTGTATTTTACGCGGGAAAAGTAATGAGATACTTTAAGATAGTCGAGAGTTGTCCCATACCGAAGTTGTAAAATCTCTTCGTTGCAACACTTGAAGCACAAAAATTACTTATTTTGACGTCGGGGTTAATTTCTTCGGAAGTAAATATTTTTTTCCATTTATTTTATTCTCTTGTAAAAGACCCATTTCCTGTTTGTCTATACTATCCTAGGTACATACACCTGAGTAATAAAATATCAAAATCGCTTTATCAGACCTCCAAACCAGTGGCGGTACTTCCATAGAAGCCCGAAAGCCCGACTTCCCTTACAAAGTTCCGAATAACGAACTTAACGATTGCTTATTTATAAAATAACGCTATAATCGTGAATGTGAGTACTAACCGGTAGGTATTTATTAGTCCTACGTACCAAAAAAAATATGCTGCTACTAAATAAACATTTGGGCTTGCCTTAGTTTGACACCCTAGGCACAATAAATCAGATTAAGAAATGTTTACTATACAACCTTTTCCAAAGAATGTATTTCTTATCAAAAGGAAACCCTTCCCCTTGAGATATTAATTAATTCCTGTAACCAGTAATAATCTAATGATGAAACGAACGACATTTGTTATCGCGGCTCATTAAATCATCTTCAGGGGATGATATTTCTATCTCATAAACCATTTTAATTATTTTAAGTAATGGGGTTTGTGAATAACATTATTAGACTTGAACAAATAAGACACGCTTTACAGAGAAGAGGTCGGCTTTTATAATACAGGTTTAAAAATAGATAGATATAGATAGGGCGTATAATTCCACCACGACGCCCCTTGTCTGTTATAAAAGACAGGTTACAGGGTCCATAAGGATTGCTAAGGATTTTTATAGTACATTCTCGCTAAAAGTAATGACGATGTTGAAAGATTGTGGCTCGCGATTCCTATGGACCCTTATTAAACCATCACCTTCAATTGCGAAGAATATCAGGATCTCTAAAGTGAATTGATAGCCTCTGTCGCTTTCAAGTAGATTTGTCATGCAATAGTGTTGAGTAATTTGGGAGAATTTTACTCTGAGTTAACGCTGATGTTTCTAGCAAATATGGGGCGGATGAAAAGTATTAAATAGAGAACCATTTTAGGAGTAATAGGTATCAGATTGGATGACTGGAAATGACAAAACTAACCTTCCAATAATACCCCTGCCCTGGTCCCAATTTATTTCTTGGGGTCAGCGCAGTATGTCTTCGCCTTCCACACATCCATGTCAGCCGTCATGTCTTCATTCACTCCTTTCTTTTTCATATCTTCAGTCACGCACTCCATCCATCTCTTCTTTGGTCTTCCTCGGATCGCCCATCCATCCACTTTCATATTCATCACCTTTTTTCCTACATATGATTCATCCCTCCTCATAATGTGCCCATACCACGACAGACGGTTTCCTTTCATCTTTTCTATCACAGGAGCTACTTTCAGACTTCCTCAAACGTATTCATTCCTCACTCTGTCACTCCGTGTTATACCACACATCCATCGCAACATTCGCATCTCTGCTGCATGCAGTCATCTTTCGTCCGTCTTCTTCGTTGCCCAACACTGATCCATACAGTACGACAGGTCTTACAATGGACTTGTATATTCTGCCCTTCAATTTGAGGGGCATTCTGGGATCACATATTGTGGATGAGACCTGTCGCCATTTCATTCATCCTGAGTTGATTATATGCCTTACGTCCCGGTCTATGTCTCCGTCGCTTTGCAAAAGTGACCCGAGGTAGCGAAATTGGGAACAGACTGGTACCGGTATTCCACCCAGCACACCACACAGTAGTTCTGACAAATATACTTATTTTGTTAAAATTCCGATATTTGTTTGTGCAATAAATAAATATTAAAACAAGTTATTGTAGTTTCGACGCAGCAAATAAATTTAATATAAATTACCAATATTTACTTTACATTGCGGGCTCGTGAAATTTTTAATTGTCCTACATTAATAATATGTTCAGTTTGGACAAAGGTTAAATTTTGTTCCATTGCAGAAATTATCTGTTTTTTTTTAAGTAACCTGCGGCCAGTATTCAACCGATGTAATGTCAGTAACATTCTCCTCATTGTTAAAAATAGTTTTTACCAGAGGCTTCTTGCGCGTTGCTATAATATGTAAATAAGATCCCATTTATATTTGAATCAAAATTAATTAAATCGGTATTTTTCCTGGTTACACAAAAGGTTACATTGTTATTAAATACTACATAAACTTTATATTATAAAGACATGCATAATTATATCGAAGAACTACTTTATGGGCAGTACCTAAAAGACGAAAAAAAATTGGGAATTGGACAATAAAAACGAAAAAAATTGCTAATATGGTTAAGATAAAAATACATTGTATGTCTTTTAGTATTAAATGTTTCCAACAAGAAGACTAAAATTTTTCGCCCATTGGGTAAATATAGTCGTATTTTTACATAATACTCGCGTCAACTACATTTCTGAACCGTAATTCTGAGAAGGCAAAGTTGTTGCATTTATATCTGCGCTAATAAATTCGTGACAACGCACTAAATTGTAAATTGAATACTGACGATCGCAGGCGTCTATAGACAGAATGGGATGAACAAACTTAATACTCCGACGTAGGTGTGTTCTTACGTGTGTCCGATTGTGAAATATAATTGTATATTTGATACTCAAAAGCCGTAGATTAATTTGGCCGGAACTCTGCATTGAGTAAATTATCTGAAATAACATTTAAATTTCTTTTATATTTTAAACTTTTCTGTTCCTAAATGATATTTAAAAGAATAAAGTCGCGAGCAAACACTATCAAAATATTTCAATTAAAATAATTTGCATGTCTATAACACAAATGCCTTTGATTTCAAATATACATAATTAATAAGTGGCCCTTCCATCGCTCTATAAAGCTTGTGCAGTTAAAACATTTTGAAAATTTACGAAAACATGTCCCCGGTCACCGACCCCTAGTGGTCTGTCTGACCTCAAA
The DNA here is from genome assembly GCA_030295005.1 of Cephonodes hylas. Lineage (NCBI taxonomy): Eukaryota > Metazoa > Arthropoda > Insecta > Lepidoptera > Sphingidae > Cephonodes > Cephonodes hylas. Next base: position 15,976,609 of record AP025362.1, read on the forward strand.
TATTCAGGGGATAATGCAAATGGCCCGGTTTATGTTCGCGATATGGTGGGTCGGTATAAAAGTGAATTTTATTCAAAAACTGTTATTATTTACGAGGCAGTAGGCGGTCGGGAGCGATACGTTCCGCCAACATATTTTCATTTCATTGTGTTTACATGTGTGAGTTTTGACTCGGTTAGAAAAGCTAATATACGAATTATACACAGGACACATTTTAAGAGATTATCCGTGAACTTATTGACAGTGGCACCGAGAGTTAAAGCCTCAATCTAGTTCGTCTGTAGCTCGCAATAATATGAAGCAGACAGAAAGTACGCAGAATGACTTGAAAGTATAATAAGTGCATGAAAGCGGTAGATAATATTTATTACAAGACTATTGGTCTTGAACAGGCCATTTTAATTGTTCTTAAGATAGAGATAGTTTTATTATCGTCAGTCAACATTCATTTGTTACCAGTGTCTAGCACACACTATCAGGTCACACTATAATTGAAAGCTATTTAAAAATTGTGAGTAAATGACTGTAGTAAGCAAACGTTTGCAAATGGCAAATTCAAAAACTCTAATATACAGCCAGCTGTAGGAGATTTTATCGATCAGCGCTCAGTTTTATTAATTTCGGTTACAATATTTCAGTGCGATTTGTTTTCCCGCCTGCGAGAGGCGGGGACCTTTCGGGTCCAGTCGCACTTTTACGACGTGTTACGGATGGAACACGGCATTTTGAATTTTTTGATATATTTTAGCAGCCCTAAGGCAAAGTTGTCTATAGATACAAGCTTGTGGAACGAGAAATTGCTGATTCGATCCCCGCACCGTGATAAATGTTTGTGTGATCCACAAATGTTTGTTTCGGGTCTGGGTGTTAGTGAGTCCGAAAAGTCTTTTGTAGTTTCTGATACCTATAACACAGGACTTGTATCGTAGTGTGAGGTAACTATGTATGTGACTGTTGGCTGTATTTATTTATTTATTATTATTAATTAATATATGTAAACTTTTATCGACCACTCTCGTTTGTTAATTTGTACGTTTAATCTGCGTCGTCGCGTAGTCGTGTCGTGTGGGTGCGAAGGTATTTTATTGGAAATTGTAAGGTTCGATATTATAATGCGATTGGAATGGCATTGAAACGTGATGTTTTCGGATTAACCCGCGTGGATTAATGCGTTTTATAGCGAAACTGGCGCTGGGGCGGAACCCTTCGCAATGTTGTTCATTTCGACAATTTGTATTCATAAAAATTTGCGAAACGCTCTCGGAATCGTAGCCGCCTCGTGATACCGATTACATTCATAATGTTATCTGTAAAATTATCGTGTAATGACATAAGTTGTCTATTAATCACATAACTATTTCCATCATTGCGAGCATCAAACCTGCATTCTCGTTTCACTAATTATTTAGCTATGCAACTACACCATCAATACTTCTATATATACCAGCGTTTACAAACTGAAATCTCACCTATTCCAGGGAAGATGAGCATAGATGAAACATGTACACTACGACAAGATCCATCTTTATTATGTCTAGTAAAGTAGCTGGGTAATGCTGTTGTAAACATAAAATTTAACGTGGCTTTATCGTGGCTTGTTAAACATATGTTGGGTCGTGCGCGCCCGTTGGACTCTCGCGACCTGCCTCCAAAGGTGCCTTGTTGGTTCAGGATCACAGTAATTTTATTAGCCCATTAACTTATATTAAGGTGGGGCGTAATGGAGAACTGCTATATTTCGGCCATTTTAACCATATTTAATGCTAGAATTTATTAGCCGTATTTAAATTTAATGTTATTAGTTAGTTTTATCGGAATGTCAATATTCGTTAAATTTTATATGTATTTTTAATGTAGTGTGATCTGTGACCATGACTAATATCACGTAGTGTTAAGTATAGATAATGTTAAGATAGTCACGTATTAGAGTTGTATCACGTAAGTATAGATGTATTAAGAGAAGCACGTAGCTTTACATATATATAGTATTGTTACTTGAATAAAGACACACTTCGTATTAGGTATTGGTTACCTTAACCATACCTGCAGATGTAGTTCTGTGTTTTATTGACACGTCTACCACTCGACGACCCTACCTGTCGGAAGGTTGGCAAGCCCAACATCACATGGCAAGCCCAACATCACATTAATTGTGATACCAATTTTTGTTTGTAAGTCAAAAGCCGATATAAACAGCCTCATTCTATGTTACTTGTGTTCAAAAATTTTATATATTTTATAAACTGTCATTGTATAGTTCTTTAAAGGCAGTCTTTTTCCAGCGTTTTTTCCTTGTCTGTAAGATACAAACAGAGTTGTGAACTTGGCTTGTTGGTACCAATCAAGGTCCATATATTAAACTCGAATATACTTTTATCTTTATCCTGCTTAGTTGGTTATAACATGAAGCTTTAGCTTTGTGAAGCAATCCAAGAGATAAGAATGAAAACCTCGTCACAGTCCCAAATCGCATTTAGGGCAAAGATTTAGGGCTTAGTACACCACGTTGACCTGTTACTCTTCATAGCACTCACCATAAAACTGTGGGGGACTAATTAAATGGTATTGAGAATATCACCACTACGCTAAAACATCTCGGCTGTAAATAACTGTATATTAATAATTAAGCCAAGTAGAGTAGGGCGAGCTTGGTGGTTGAGTCTAGGTCGTATGTTGCATCGGGTTCAGTTATGGATATTTGGCACCGCTCCCCATTGGGTGACGAAATTTTCACCAATCGTGATTCGACAAATCGCATTAAGCTGTCCGTTGTTACATTGTGTAAGATATAAATATTGATAATTGTTGAATTATATTTTAATCATCAGGAAAATTATTATTTATTATATTACCTATAGACTGTGTGACTGTATTCGATCTATAATATATTTGATTCTAGAGTCGGCACTAGTGTTACTTGGCGTATCCATCAGGTAATTTTAAGCGGTGGAGTCCAGGAATTTTGGCAATAGGCTCGATTGCCGTTTTTCGGGCTCATTTCCAGACTCCGTGCTGGTACTGAGAATTTCCTAATGGAAAAACCCAATAACACTTTGCCCGACCCGGAAATCGAACCCAGGACCTCTAGATCGCACGGCACGTACTTGTACCGCGAGACCACGAGGCAGTGCGATATATAGTTTTTTTTAACAATTTTCGTTGTGCAAAACAATGAGACAATAGCAGATGCAGAGACAGCAAAGATAAAGGATGCAATAACTATTCATTTTGTACAATTGCGGTGCGGCTTAGAGGAGGGGACTACACCTGTGTCCCGGGATCACTACAGTTAATGTCATTAATCTTCGTTCAAAATTCATAACGTGTTAAACTCGATGCAGTCCCGGAGGAAGCGCTGTTGCCCCTACCAACGTACGTGGAACTATGGATTATCGGCATTACTCATTGAGATTATCTGAATATGTTGATGTATCTACGCTGGACATATTTATGACCCTCCAGAAGAGGAGAGAAGAATGGTGTCAAATAGCGAGATCGTTTCTTTTGCCGGACAAATGGGACATATCGCTTAAGGGGGGAGTCTGCTTTAGATAGCTCAAAAAATCGTTTTTTTTTTAGTGCTCCAATCCATCCCCTATATCCCTATGAATATGTGTGTAGAGTTATAGAGACTCGTTCCGGATATTTTCAAAAATACAGCACTAAACGTGGCTGGGTGTCGAGAGTTGAGTGCCTCAAGAAATTGTTTTTTTTTTATTTTTTGCTACAATATATTCCTAATATATCCAAAAATATGTATGTATGTTATAAGGGTTAATTCGGAATATTTTCAAAAAAAACAGCATTAGACGTGGCCGGGTATACGAGCACTTGGGCAGATAGAGCGCACAATCGGGAGCTCGGCCGAACAGCTCCAAACTATCTATTGAAAACAATGTTCAACGGTCGTTCGAAATAATATTTTGATTCCGTAGAAATATAGCGTGTCAAGTAGTGGAGTGACGAATAGTACAGTGTTGAAAATGGGCCAGCAATGTTGGATTTTTGCGAGAAACATCGACGCAGAACGGATTGCGAAGGAAAACCGGCGTACGTCTAATTCCAGCAACGAAGCTCGAACGGCCCGTAGACTCGAGAAACTACAACAAAATGAGTTCTTTTAGGAAGTTGAAGGGTTACTGTATGGCCCAGGAATAGCTGATTAACTTACCATAGCTATAAATAATAAAAAATTAACTTTTTTCCTATTGTTAACTTTAAAGCGCATTTTCTCGAGTTATTGTTTTCTAAACTTGCGGGCGTGATTGCAAGAAAACCAAACGACCAATTGAAACAAACCAAGGCTTGTTAGACTCAGTTTTGTGTTCTTTTCTATTTGAACTAAAAAGATTCACGAAAAAAAAATTCTGAATAACTTTTTTAGCAAGCTGAAATGATTTTTTCGTCGTTGTAAAAGAAACTTTTTTTTTCAAACGTGTAAAAAAGTTTAAAATTTATTAAATTTTCGAGATTTTCTTAGTTCATCTAGAAGATTAAATATCTAAAAATGTAAAAACATTTCGATTTTTTGTTTCCGACGAAAATTAAGAGCTCTATCTTGCTCGCCGATCAGAGACTGCAATTGCGAGGCCTGGTACTAATGTCTATGAAAAGTTGGAAACGCTTGGATATTTTCCTCTCCAAATTTTTTGTTTCACAGTTCACGTATGCAATAAAATAATCTGAGAATTTCGCTGGAATTGGTTTTTTTTTCAGCCCTTGAGAAATTCTTTAAAAAACGTCTTTTTTTGGCCTTATAAAGCAGACTCAAGAAAAAAAGAACAAACAGGTTGGACTTGTCAAAACAAATACAAAATAATAGGTGTTTCTGATACTAAGACTCATTGCTTGTATAAACTAGTTTGATGCTGGCGAAGTAGTAAACCTGTGAAGGATCAGATGTATTGTAATGTAGTTTAGTAAGTTGAAAAAAATGTGTAACCAGAAATCTCATATTATAGTGTACTGCGGTCGTGTGAATCTTTTGCATTCAACAAGACGTAGCTAAGTGTGAGGCAACCTCAGTAAAACATCCATAGTAATTTAGTTGTTTCAAGTTTGCAATTAATTATTCGTGGTGCGGTAGTTTTGTTTTTGACAAAGCATCGTGAATAAATGTTAGTGGCGCAGAGATGTAAGTGGGTATTAGAGTGTTGTGCTCGCTAATAAATATATAATTAGCTCGGACCAGTGCCCCTGTCTCCTCAGCCCGGGGCTCCGCGTACCATTTCGTCATTTATATTGGAGCGCTTTGTTATCTCCCGTGTTTCACTAATAGAGACTGTGTTTGCTAAATGTAATAAGGCCAATGGAGTGAAGTTTATGAAGGGCTTATATAATAATATCGGCCAATGTCAGAAAGTAATCTCGATTCTTAGTTTTTATTGGATCTAAAATATCAAATGAAAGTGATTTATTTGAGAGTATTACCTACAAATTTTATCCTATTTGGTATATTATTGTGATCTAGGATTGCTTGTATACTTATTAACAAATATATGCCTATCCCCTTTTGACTATTTTCTGCTTCCTTAATAGATATACACCTCTGGAAAATTCCGTCGACATATTTTTGTACAACTATAAGCTTCATCAAACATCATTTTGCGTAAAGAATTTTAATGCGAATGTTAAAATTTTCTTAATCATATTTTTTATTAATACCAATAAATTAACCTGTCGTAACATTACCATAAAATTAAGTCATAATTAAAGCATTGATCAATATGAAAAGTTCGATTAAAATAACTGAGATTGAAGTGTGGTGCGGTTAATTATATTATTTTGGTATTAAACGTGATTAAGCCTTCGGTCGGAGTGTGGCGGGATCGAATGCACTCATGTGCCGATTTACTCTACATTTATTTTCACTACTTTAAAATTTAAATCTTAATCCAGACCTGCCCTGATACGGACGTGCGGGAAATATGATGTCCGTAAAGTAAGATATTAATGAAATGTGATATCCGTGAGGGATATTATCCGAGAGGGTTTAGGCCATAGTCCACCACGCTGGCCTAGTGCGGGTTGGTGGACTACACAGCTAAGAAATTCCTAAGAACTTTTAGGTGTGCAGGTTTTATCACGATGTTTTCCTTCACCGTTAAAGCAAGTGATAATTCAATTTGAATACACACATAACTTTCGAAAAGTCAGAGGTGTGTGCCTGGGGTTTGAACCCGCGACCGCCGAGATTCTCGACCGCGCGCCTAAACCTCGAGGCCATCACTGCTTCATTAAAGGAATAAATTTATGTAAATATTTTTTAATATTAGACAGCTGTTAATAAGCCTTTGCTACGTCGCTGATGAGATTGATGAAATTGAAAGAAATAAAGTGAAAATATGCATAAAGTTCCCGGTATTTCTAGTGGAAACGCCTGCATTAGATTTCCGAGTGGCCTGAATAGCGGGCGGCCTGGATTCTCGTATTTTTCATTACGTAGGTAGGATTTTGAGGTGTAATGTACGTTTTGCGTGTGTTGTAAAATTGATCTGGCTCCTTTCGTGGGGTTCTCATTCATTAATTATGTGCCGCATCGATCGCACCTGTGCTGCCTTTGTTTTTACTAGGGTTTTTTGTCTTGAGAGTTTTTAATGAATCAACAGTTTTTAGATGCTTATTTTTCATAGGGTTTCATGTAGGGGGATAAGTTTCGTTTTTGATATATCGCATTTTTTTTCAAAATTTATAAAAAAGTAAAGATTTACTGAAATATATAGCTACCTCGATCGTAGAAACGTGTATACAAGTAGTTTCCAAACGCTTTTCTCTTGGTACCACGACATAAGCGCACTGCATGCAATCGAGGTTCTGGGTTCGATTACGCATTGTAATAAAGGCGCTACTTTTTTTTTAATGAGATTTTAGGTAGCGACACAAGATGCAGAAATATGCCTAAGTAACGAAAATCGGCTTATTACCTTTTACACCGAACAAAAACACAAATGATGTATCTATCCTTCATAAATACAGGCGTGAGTGTTACTCTGCAATGATCAATATAACGTGGTACGGAACTCTTGTACTCTCTGATTCGTTCCTACTGTTTAATTTATGCTTACCAAGTCTTACTATAGGCACATCATTATTCCCTTGCCCTGTTCCCATTTTTTTAAGGTCTTACCCACAGGGGGTCACGCACAAGAAAACAAAACAAGCATTTAATATACGAAAGAGCTCATAATGCAAACGAGGTCGGAACTCACATCTCGAAGAAGTTCCTCCAAAGAAATTCAACTATTTTTTTACGACTGATATAACGAACAATTTTAGTCGCACAAAGAAATGAATTTTCTAGGTGTGGATTATATTACTTACTAAGTAACTCGTGATTTCGAGGTTCTGGGTTTCGATTTCTGGGTCATAGCGTTTTCGTGGGGATTCTGTTAAGAAAGTCTCGGTAACAGCACGTAGTAATCAAGTGGAAAAGTCTAAAACCTGGGCTAAAATGCACTTATTTTTACACTGTGTATGAATGAAATGCGCATAAATGTGTCTCTTTTGAGCACAAGTTTATAAGAGAGATGTGTTTATATATGTGTGTTCTATAGAGACATGCTTTATAAATTAACCAAATATGGCTAGGTAACTATTTATGTTTTCAATTCAATCGTGCAAATTCGCGGTGCAATAACCTAGCTTGAATTTAGTGATGTTTTAGATTGACTAGCCTAAACCGCAGGCCGTTTAATTCACTCTATAAACAATTCCGAGTGATTTGAGAAATTCATTAGCCCAAATTGCCACCGTTCGCTAGCCGACCTGCAATCAATTTGTATGGGAGTAGCATAACGGTTTCCATGGGGCTTCATATCAAATATATTAAATTAATTGATTATTTTACTGATGAAAAATATTTTTATCCACCTGAATAGTGACCCTGGAAAGTGGGGTATCTTTTGGAATTTACTATTAGGAAAGTCGGCAAAGGTATATAGCAATTTAAAAATTATGAACGTGGCTACTTCGGTGATCAATGATCAATGATTTTGGTCATTATCATCATCAGCCCATATATGACCCATAGCTGGGCATGGGTCTCTTCTAGAACTGAGACGGTTTAGGCTGTAGTTAATTGAGGGCAGTTGCCATTTAATACTTCGAAGCTCATTTAACTTGTCCAAGAGTTATGAATTAATTGTCGTTGATAATAACTTCTTGCAATTCTTATCACAATATTATTAGCCAATGCAATATATCAAGGACTAGAATGCCGCCCCGGGGTCGTTTAGATAAACAAACAGAAGTTGATATTTACATTAAATATCTATAAATAGCGGGTGTGCGGACAAAGGGACAGAGGGCTGAGGCGGCGTTTAATGTAATTAGAGGGTCAAATAAATTGTGCGGAGGAATTGTTTTCGTTTATCTGGACGTTTCCACGGCGGATTTAGCGCCCGCCGTTTTGTCGACGCCATGGATGTTCTGCGCAATCGTATTTCGTGCTCGAACGGAGATACGATGTATGGTAATTGATCAGTATGACGGGTTTGAGGAGAAAGTAAAATCGTTTTTTGAACACAGTAAGAAAAATCATGAAGAAGTCGCCTCAGAATACATGTGGGTTCTCTATTCTGAGGTTACTTTTTCATGGCTTGTCTTACATCGTTCAAATTAATTTAATGTTTTTGAGAGTGATAAGTATATTTACGTACCGTTGTAATATAGTAGTGATTCTATATAGTGCATATATATGTTTTTAATTTAAATTAAATTTAGTTTTAGGTTAAATTTTGTTTTATGGGCAATTAGTCATGTGTCTACATGATTTGGCAAACGTAAATTTTCAAGGTTATAATTTGTGCTGTTCATAACATATTATGTATTACGTATATCGTCAGATTGTTGAGTTATCCCGCAGAAAGTATTAAAGGCATGTATTCCATGAAAGTTGAACTGTGTGTTGAATTTTTTCTGTCAAGTAAATTGAGCATCAGTATCTAGCTTTAAAATAGCCTCGGAAAGCGACAAAAGAAAAGGAAAGCGGCACTTAGAAGCGGCATACAAGATAAGTTACCTTACTACTCTCCCAGTATGATGTGCAACGGTGTGGGAGTGCTAGTGAAGCGATTTAACACGGCCGCGCCCCGTGGCCAGAGGTAATGGTGGGTAATTAATGTACCGGGGTGCGGGACCCACCACTTACCACTGCAACAAACAAACACGGAATTATGGAGATCGGCTGATTATGTTCTAGGTGTAACTATACTAGGTTAGTATAAAGGTGGAGGTAGGATTTTTTATCGTCAAAAATGTCCGAGGAAATTTGGGTTTATATTGTTGAGGCTTTAACACCGCTATGGAAAGTTATGTATGAACAGTAAGCTAGACATAGGGACAATAAACACTGCGTGTAAAGTTACAATCTGTTCAGTATTGAAACTTGTCTTCCGTCTATAAAGAAAATTGTAAGACTAGGACTAGCTGCGCAGAGGCTAGAGATAACAAAAGTGCGCCTTACCAGTTACAGTATACTACTTAGTATACTCGCATGCATTGTTTTTCTTTGAAACGCAAACCCAAAATCCCTGCTTGCCTTACAAATTTTCAATAATAAGTTGTAATCTACAAATATTTATTCAACTAAAGCAATATAATATCTAAATGAGAATATGCTGACCGCACAATAAAAAATTATAAACCACACATTACACAATTTATGCGTAGACCTTCAGCCTTCTATGAAAGGAACGGTCCTTATATAGGTATATATGTATAGGTATTTACGAAATATATAGGTATATACTGCTATGTACATGATGCTAGTAGTGAATGAGTCTCTTTATGAATGCGTTGAGGCCGTAGAAAACGTGTGCAGTACAAATAATGGCAATTTGTCGCTTGTTACCGCGTTTTTGCTGCGTGCCGTTTGGCTTTCACTGGCGAGATGCGGGGGAGGGGATGGGGCTGATTCTACATGCGGCTATTAACGTCAATGACATTGTAGTTTATAGCTAATAATTTACAAATAGAAAAATTCAACAACAATTTGCTCGATCGGGGAATCGAACCCGGGATCTCTAGATTGCACGGCACATACACGCGTTGTGAGACCACGAGGCAATCACGGCAGCAATATTTTATAAAAAGAAATCAACCACCAGCTAGCGAAACGAGCGGCCACGGGTTCGATCGCGCGTATTTTCTGATAACCACGACACAAGACTCATATCTCAATGTGCGGCCGGGACTATGTGTGTGACTGTTGGGTGTGTTTTTATATATTTTATACAAATAAGTGCTCATCAAATGCGCTACCCAACAGCACTACATAAATTAAAATACCTATCATAATAACCTAAATATTCAACCCGAGACAATAGGCAGAAGTAATAGAGCAGCGATAAGAAAATCCAGACTAAATTTAGCAGTAGCAAATTATGAACTGGAAATGTTAATTTAACAAGTTGGCGAGGGACGGGCGGGGCACGGCTGCTCAGGAATTTTGTTTTAATTTCACTGTACTTGTGTTAATTATACCCCCCGCCCTTAAGGGGCTGTGCTTCTTGGCCGACCGACCGTTTAGTACCATCTACTTACCCTCTATTCAATAATTGTAAGTGTTACAGTGCAGGGTTGTATGATTTTTGTTGTCTTTGGTTTAGATTTAGAAAGAGTTTTAGGTCTTTGAATGTTTTGCCATAGATTATAATTATTGGCTTTTAATCGAACTATATAACTCGGGGAAATTTCGATTATTGATTTCATTATTACTAATTCATACATATGTAGGCATTTCTTTTTATGCATTGCGTTAAAAAGCAGTGATGGCCTCGAGGTTTAGGCGCGCGGTCGAGAATCTCGGCGGTCGCGGGTTCGAACCCCAGGCACACACCTCTAACTTTTCGAAGTTATGTGTTTATTCACATTGAATTATCACTTGCTTTAACGGTGAAGGAAAACATCGTGATAAAACCTGCACATCTAAAAAGTTCTTAGGAATTTCTTAGGTGTGTAGTCCGCCAACCCGCACTAGGCCAGCGTGGTGGACTATGGCCTAAACCCTCTCAATGGTAGAGGAGACCCGTGCTCAGCAGTGGGCGTATATGGGTTGATGAAGTATGCATTTCTAAAACAACAGCTCCGTCAGCTGAGCTAGGAGGCCGTCCGACTTATCGCTTTCGACATCTCTGATAATATCTTATTACTGATTGGCTACATTTAACAACACTAACTAATAATCAATCCCACTTTACGATCTCATACATTGAGTCAAGTATCCAACGAGTTCATGTTATGTTATTAACACGGTTTGCAACGAAAACATATTTTGAAATTGTAAAGAGCCATATTTATTTTATATATAAAGAAACTATGAATGTCAGAAATCCAATAACGACCAAATTGATTATACATATATAAACAGAGCAGCATTTATTCTAAGAATTTTCGTATTAATGCACATCTCTTTGCAGTCAAAGGGTTGACGGACTCGATGGAAAATAATAATACGTGCGGGCGTCAGGCGGCGACGAAATGAATTCATCAAAAAATAAATTAAACATATCCATTGAAATGTGCAAAATATTGGATTCCCTCGTTTTATTTCAATATTGTGCGAACGTGTTATGCCAACCTATTTCAATGTATAAAATATTACCTTTGTGCTTATCTTTAAATTAAATTCTTGGAATTGCGTGATACCTAAAAGTTCTTAGAAATTTCTGCGGTGTGTAGTCCCCCAAACCGTACTAGACCAGCGTGGTGGACTAAGGCCTAAATCCTGTTAATGGTAGAGTAGACTCGTGCCTAGTACTGGGACATATATGTACTGATAATGAACTGCACGCTAATTTTAGACAAATCGCGCGGGTCTATTGCGACATGATCTCGGCGGTTCTGAAATTGATTCTCAAAATTAATATTTGACTTTTTGATATTATATGCTTATTTCTAATGAGTACATTGACATTGGGAGAAAACATCGCGTGGTAGTTATCGTTAGCAATCATAACCGAAACCTGTGTCAAGCAACGGATAAAAATGGGGTGAAATAGAAATTATAATGAATTCAGCGAATCTTTCGTTTTTTTTTCCATATCACGCTATACAATTTTAAATTGATGGTAATTTTTTCTTAACTGCTTCATTGATAATTATCCCATAGTTTAGTATGATTTAGTTCTAAGGCCTAAATGGTTGATAATAAAGAATTAACCCCGTAACTAACCAACTACGCCACGGGAGTTATCATTTTTATTCAAATTGTCATTGCCCTTTGGACCAATTTTTAGGCTTAGACAACTACAGGTAAATGCCCATATTTTGGTACAATAACACATGAAGTAGACGATCTATTAAACCTATTCAAAGATACATTGAACCCTTGGCTCAAATATAAGTGAAGAAAAACAGAAACACCATGATTACCATATTTGAAAGCCCCGTGGCGCAGTTGGCTAGACACCAGCTTGCGAAACGAGCGGCCGCGGGTTCGATCCCCGCACCGTTGTACCGACAAATGTTTGTGTGATCCACAAATATTTGTTTCGGGTCTGGGTGTTTGTGAGACCGAAAAAGTCTCTCGTAGTTTCTGATACCCACGACACAAGACTTGTATCTTAGTGTGGGGTCAGGACTATGTGTGTGACTGTTGGGTGTATTTATTTTTTATTTTCATTTTTCCATTAAATTTGCTATAATGTGGATTTTTCTATCGGCGTCCATCGCGTCTCCTTAAACCCGTCGGGGAATCTCATTTGCTTATTTTAACGTAAAAATAAAACTTAGCCATTACTCGTTTATTTCCCCTTGAAGGAGATAGTGTTCTTAATTATCTTCCCGTTCTGGAACAGGTCCGGTTTATAAATTATGTTTCATTATGTCAACGCTGGCATTCTGATGTCGTCTTTGTTGTTTCAATTTTAATTTGATTTTGTACTGTAAACATGATCTAATGTAACTGTATAATGTATTATTATAGTATATGTTTGTTGTATATGGGGCGTCCCCCGACGGTGGTCCGACGACCTTGTCAAGGTCGCGGGACGTCGCTGGCTGCAGGAGGCTTCCGACCGTTCCCGGTGGAAGTCATTGGGGAAGGCCTATGTCCAGCAGTGGACGAATATTGGCTGTTGATGATGATGATGATTTTGTATAGTAAAATCAATACTATACGTCAGGATTGTCTTTATCATTAGTAAGAATGTTAAAAAATTGAGAAATTTAATTAAATTAAAAAATATGGCGAAATGTGGGTGCAGAAATGCATCTCTGCCTACCCCTTCGGGGAATGTAGGCGTGAGGTATGTTGTTGTTGTTTTAAAAAATTGAGAGCCCGATAATTGTATTTATGACATAGGTTTTCCATAGTGCAGCGTGTGTTTTTGTTCTTAAAGGAGTAGAATAAATAATCTGCAAACGGAGGTAAGGTAAATTACAAAAGTTCAGCAATTCCAATAATTCAGAATACTAATATAATAAGTGATGTATAAATGAATGAGAAAGGAATTTATTACACGAAAAATTGATGAATTTTAAATATTTTAAACTCCAGCTTCTGAAATGATTCATTTGTTATTTAGTCATTAAGGTAAAATATAAGAAATTTGAATAGCTCAGGAAAAATTCGCAAAATACATTTTATATATTCAAAGAGTTAAAAAACCTGGCTGGAAAGAGAACTTTGAACGAGTTTAAGAAACAATTAAAAATGTGACCGCAACCGTCTCCATTTCAACGAGAGTTGACGTTATTTTTTTAATTTTTGTTTGCGGCATGCGAGTTACGGAGCCACGCTACTTTAGCTTTAGATGTTCCCAAACTTGATGATTGAACTTCTGACACAAGATTGACTTCTTGTCTCGCTCTATCCATTAACCTATTTAACGAGGCAAAAGTGCATTAAATCTGTTACTTGCGTTTTAACGTACGTTTTAGCAGGGTTTTGAATGTCAATTCGTTTTTGATGTTATTAATTTGAATAAAATTAGGCCGATGGGTATAATTGATATTGTATTCTATGTCTGGAAGATGTAGTCAGCGATAAGACCACTTACATCTTAGGGTCATAGTTGTCTTTCAACTATGACGTAAATATTGTATAGTATACAAGATGTATACTGAAAAGAAAAAGACATTTTTTCAAGTTTGTTATCATTATTTTTGAATCTTCTAAAAAGATTGTTAGGGGCTAAAGACGATTTTTCCTAGATGCTGAGATGTTTGTAAAGTGGTTGAGCCATGTTGCAGTCTGCTTGGGCTGCGGTACTCATACGACGGCTTTATCAAAGTGATACTATTACCTCACAGAAAATCGTCATCAAGCAATATTTCGAGATATGGACTTGTTAGATTTCCTATTTTGCTACTAGCAGGGTATTGGTATTTGCCTGTACGGAGATCACCAAACGGCTATGAATAAAACCTGCCTGTGTCAACGGCCTTTGAGTATATTTATTTGAATCGGACTACGCTGTTTATTGAATATTTTTTTACAAGCGTGTCGACATATAAATAAGCATCGATGGCCTCGAGGTTTGGGCGCGCGGTCGAGAATCTCGGCGGCCGCGCGTTCGAACCCCAGGCGCACATCTCTGACTTTTCGAAGTTATGTGTGTATTCACATTGAATTATCACTTGCTTTAATGGTGAAGGAAAACATCGCGATAACACCTGCACACCTAAAAGTTCTTAGGAATTTCTTAGATGTGTAGTCCGCCAACCCGCACTAGCCCAGCGTGGAGGACTATGGCCTAAAACCCTCTCAATGGAGGACACCCGTGCCCAGCAGTGGGCCGTATATGGGTTGATGATGAGTGTCAACATATAAATAAAAAAACATAATAATTAAATTCATATTTCCATGCTACTCGGTCCAGATTTCTTATATTTACCTGACATCCATAAAATTCCAATAGAGACACGTGATTTTTCCCTTTCATTCATTACAGCAAATATTTCAGTGAAACGTCTCTCATATTTTGGAACAATTTTTGCCGTCACTTTGGCCGGAATTAATTTAGCTTTGTTTATGAAATGTGAATTTCTTTTGAACGCGGCCGGTGGCATAATGTCCCGTGTAATGCGATCACACGGCCGTCTGTTTGTACACAACAATGACGGAACAATAACGCACGTCATATTATCAAATGTATGTTTCTGTGGGTTTACTTTGTGTCTGATACAAAAGGGTCAGTTTGCCGTGTTTATTACTGCGCGGTTTTTTCTGGTAGTGGTAGGCAGGAGCTAGATTTAATTACGAATGAAAAGGGTTGGATGGTGTGGTACCATTATATAAATCAGCCTATCGCCGTCCACTGCTGAACGTAGGCCTCCCCAAGAAAGCGCCAACCATCCCGGTCTTGAGCAGCCACTGCGTCATTGATATAGTGAGTTTTTTATGCAGAATGCTAACACTGTATTTAGGATTAAAGACAGAATGAGCCTCGATTCCGGGGATTTAAAGTCTTAAGCCATATTTTGATAATGACCAACAAGCCTCATTAGACGACTGGCTTAAACTTGATTGTATGTTTATAAGTTATAAATTAAGTTATAAATTGTTAGGGAAACGTATCTTTTTTATTTTTTTGTCAAGATTTTTTAATGTCTTCGTTTTTTAACTGTGCCTATTGCCTGTCTCAGTTATTGATCACGGTCTATGTACACCCACTAACCGCTGAATTTAATAGCGTTAAACCCATCAGCACCGTTTAAACTCCATCCACACTACAACATCAAAATGAAGGTGACCGACTCGACACAGCGTCGGCGCGCGGCGCTGCCTGTAATTACGTTCAGTGTCGACATGTTTCCCGCGCCAGAGTCAACCAGTAGGTAATGTGCGCGGGTAATTGACTACCAAATGCTTTGTGCGCGCCGACGGCATGGGGATCAAATCTGGTACATGTGTCGGGAGTACACGGCTTGCTAACGTGTTTTGAGCTGGTCCGGAGGTAAGTATGGTTAGGACATTGCTGTTTAGCCTTATCTACTGAATGGAGATGGATGTGTTTAGATCTAGCACGCATTCGTAGTCGCCTAAGGTAAGTAAAATGGTCCTTTTATCATGCAAGCAATTGAATAGTAGGTAATTATTATAATATCGTGTCAATCAAGATATGTAATTTGATTTTTTTAACCCAACACGATACAAGTATTGTGTCGTGGATACAAAAACTACGAGAGAGATTTAGGCACAACATCACAATCACACCACATCATCTCACAAGCATCCAGACCCAAATCAAACATTTGTAGGTCACACAAACATTTGTTTGAACAGTTGAATAAGACTTGAAAGAAAATATCAGCATTTCAAGCCTGCAGAACCTGCGATTAGATTATCATATTACTAGATAATAATTGGTCCGGTAATTGTAGTAGAATGAACAGGTGACAGACTTTAGCGATACTTGCCCCCATACAAAATACTGTCTATATCTTCTAATCTCCATCAACTGTTTTGTGGCGTACTTAAGCAAACTCATCCAATGATTACGATATTAAACTACTAATTTATCCAACATCAAATCTATATTAAAATCTAAGCCATTTTAAATCGTAAACCGCCATAAAAAGCGATTAATATTTAACGTTGCGATGCGTATCGTTAATTTATTCTTGGTGATTCGGTTTGCAGGTATATAATGAGGAGGTTTGTTTATGCGGGGACTCGTAAACTATTGCCAATAAACAGTTCACGGTATCAGTGCATCGCGGGGCGGGCGCGCGTTTATCATCCAGACAACACTGCACAATGCAAAGGGTACAGACGGCGCGCTTTGGGTTAAATATAGGGAGAGAGGAAGAGAAGCCTTTGAATAATATGCTCGTGACCTAGTCAGTGGTTATTTTTAATAGCACATGAGTTGATAATTGTTAATATTTTTTTTAGGGATGTTTATGAAAATACGTAATGGTTATTTCAAAGTAGGTTTAGTGACGTTAAAAAGCTCAACTTGTTATTATCCCATTCTTGACCGCCGTGCCAATTTGGGAACACTTACTTTTTGAGGGTACATGAAAAAAGTATTTATGTAAGTTAATAAATTCTCACATTATTGGGTAGTTGAAAGTGTGGTGATTACATATAATATTAAACAATTTAGTTATATATTATAGATTTATTACAATAATTGGTCGAATTTTGCTTTTGAAGGACCTGTCGAGGTACTTGACTGTTTGCAATTATTATATTTTGCATATTAAGTTTATCATCGTAAATAGTTATTATTATTCAAATACGATAAATTGTCTATCTTATAAACAGAATTTAAAAAATAATGACTCATTTTTTACCATTTTATAGCACCTTAAACATTGCTGTGCCAATTTGGGTACACTGGCCACAAGTGTTATTTTTGCATATTATAAGGAGAAACTGCTAACGACGTTATAGTGTCAGTAACAATTGCCGTGGATAAGAGGAAGAGGTAAATACAATCCTCGAAGATTGTGACGACGGCTTGGACTATGATTTGGCTATAATTCTATTGGAACTTTTTATTGATACTGACGAAGGAGATGGTTCTGATAATGAACAAATGTCTTCAATATTGCCAATTCATGTTCTAGGAGAAATCGAGGTATTTAGGTGTTCATAATGTAGATACTCTTTCTGAGTATGAGGATAGCAGTGATAGTGAACTGCCAATGGAAACGAACATAAGACCGCAAATATTAAACCACCGCTAGTGCACCTGATGTACCTGCGATTGGACGAAATTGGTCAGTGCTGATTGTGCCTCCTTTTTTTTGTTCTCGAGGGGAAAGCTGTTTATGGCTCTACTTCCCGCCAGCCCGGGGCAGTGGGGGGAGGGAAGCGTATATCAGGGTCACAGGCCTTCCAGCCCGGTGCGCGGCGACGTCATATTTGCGCAGTTGTTAGTGACGGGCTGAGTCCTTAATACAGTCTCTAAACCGGCATACCGGCCAAAACCCCCCGGTGGCCATCTTCGTGCCGAGTTAGGCGACCATGGTACGTGAGCGAGAGGCGGCCACCGTTGTCCACAGGCGCCCGGTGCGCCTCCGAGACGTACTTGTCTCGGTCGCCTCGGAGTCAAAGGGAACGCAGTTAAGCAACCTCTACCTTGTTTCGGGCGCCCCGGTTGTGGGTGGGGGCCCCGCGATGTACAGAGGCCAAAGTGCCGCCACCTCTCTTGGAGTCACTTGAGGACGCCCTGCCCCCGCAGCACGTCCAGCGACCCCAAGGGAACAATTGAGTCGCCTTTTACGACATGCAGGGGATACCGTGCTGGAATTCAAAGCCCCCTTTACCTCAGGGCAGGCTGATTGTTCCTCCTTGGCTCCTTCTTATCCTTAGACTTATCCATCATCGATTGACCAATTACTTAACGAGAGTAGTATGAAAGAAACGTTGAAAGAACAGAGATCGAGTATAAATTTGATACAAATAATGAGATACTTTAGGTTCGCTGAAAATGGTCCAATCGATATCGTTGTATGGAGTTGAAGTCCATGGCAAACAAATGGAGGTGGGTTCCCTTCAAACACATGATAGATGTGGCATTACCAAATGCGTGACCATTACAGCTACGTCTAAAGAAGATGTAATGGATCAGTTATATTTTCGCTGAAGTATAGCTACATTTTGTCTTGGACAATCACCTCATCATCATGTTACTCGTCAGATATCATTGTCATCGAATGGTTACAACTGGATGGCAGCGAATATGTTGACGAAAAAGTTTCCAAAGCGTTTTGGTGGACTTATCCGTTATAATAGGATCCGATAGACTTGCACACTATTTTACCCTTAAGTGGCCATTGTGCCAATTTGGGCACACCCCTATAATTTCAAAATTATAAATAATTTTTATTTTTTTTTCATTTTTATACTTATATGTATCCCCAACTATGATTAAATAAAGAAATTTCTGAATTTGTTCTTGTAGTTTCTGCTTGGCCATAAATGGGTTAAATGCGATGTTTTCTTACTAATTTGTCTTGCGTATGAATAAAACGTGCATGCTTACATTTTATCCTTACTATGGGGATATGAACCATGACCTCCTCATTACCTTCTTACATCATCAATATGATGATGAAAAAAAGGATTTTATGTAGTTCACATTACGTAAAGTTTCTTTTCTTTTTAGTCCATATTAATTTGTTTTGGAATAGGTTTTTTTTAAAACCGACTTTTATTTTTTAATATTGACTCTTCTGCATTCTCTGGCTTGTGTCTACGTTTTTGATCCCCGTGTAGATAGGCTTGCGTTGATCGCGGCCGGAAGAGGGCGGAGGCTCGGCGCTAGCGGCCGCTCGTCGCGCCCTCTAGTGATAACCTCAACGCTTCTCTGGGCTGGACTAAAACGTGATCTACGGGCCCATTGTTAATGCCCGCCCATTTTTAACATCTCCTAGACGAGTTGTAGGGGAGTTTATCTTTGGACAGCTTTGTTTAGGGTTTTTAGCGGGGAAATTTGAGTACAACGTAGCTAAAAGTGTTGTAGGTTTTTAAGTTTTTAGCTTTAATAGGTCTAGATTATTGTTTATGGGCGACGCTTTATTTATTTATTTTAACTCTTTATTGTACACATTTTTAACAAAACATGTGGCACCCTTGTTACCGGGGTTCCCCCACACCTTATTCTAACTTAAATTAAAATATCTAATTTCCACGGATCCCTAAAAGTGTTTACAGGGCCGGCGGCATATCAATACACTGTTCAGCTCTTTGACAACAAACGAAACTAAATCCAAAACTCACAAACAACCCGACGAAGTTTACATAAAAAGTTGGAATTAAATGAACCAAATGTCTGTATGTTTATTTAAAAGTGCCCCCGCGCGGGCGAGGTGCGCGTTCGGCGGTGCGGGGGACGGGGAAGGCGCTCAAGTCCAGCCATTCCAATTTAACTTTGGTGAAAGAGCCTTGGCAGACGCCGGTGATTGTCGCTGGCTACTTTGTAACTTCAAACCAGAACTGGAGCTCAAACTAAACACTCTTATTTACTTATATCTTCACCCTTTTAGAGCACGTGAGTTATGTTCGGAACGGGTATAAATTGATGTTGGGAAATTGTTTATTCCGTAATGCCGGTAGTTTTGGAATGGTATGGTAAGTGTCCATTTGGGTTGAGAAATTTTGGTTTATTTCCCTTTATAGTAATGGTGAGAGGAATTCTAAATAAATATTAAATAAGTACTAACGGACTTTAATGGGATGTGTGACCTTATTCAATGCGTTGATCTGTATGGCACAAATAGAATTATTTACAAAATGAATCGCCTTGATTAGGTTTAATAATCTCTCTGACAACGTTGTAGGTATTCTTCTTTTTTGTGAAATAAACCAAATTAAGATGTATGTTTGTATGTTGACAAATACACCAGAATTATCTCAAAGGCTCTGGTCTCACCACAACATTCTTCAGTTTTAAATAATTCCTTTGTTCTGAGGACAAACTTAAGGCGGTTTTCTTGTTACATTAATAATTAATTGGTTCCGTAGAATTCTCGAACAGTTGTCGATATGAAAGCTTTCTTGGGGAACAATCGAACGCCTGTGCGCTTCTTTGAACGGAGCCTTAATAATAGAACGTAGAATTTTGTGTTGGCATTACTTCTCAGAAATGTGACTGTAAGTGTCATTAATGGATTCGAATCCATCTGTGCCTGGTACTAAAGGTATTAGTTAAAAGTTTTATTCGATACCTTTTTAATTAGGATATTTATAACACGTTTCTATATAGGTCTCGTGGTTTACTATAGTTATTTGTTGTAAACTCTTTGTTTCCAAATCTTCGGTTATATTTTTCCTCATTACTTTTGTTGCGAGATCAAGACAGAATTTAAATGATTCTCAGTGCTTTGTGACAGTACTCTGCAGGTAGTGATTGATCCTGGAGCACAGGCGTTATAGTGGCGGCTATTTGGTGGGATAGGGAAAAATTAAAAAATTATGAAAATAATTTTGCGTAGGCGAAATAGAAATAAAGGTGGTGAACTTTTAATGAATTTAGAACTTGAACGCGTGCCATTTAAAATAAAAAATTGTGCAGTTATTTACATTCTTATGTAACATTTTACTACTCTTTTGATTTCCTCATACATACTTTGTTTATACGATCTTTAAATGTATCTACAATTTTTGGTTAGAATGTTTAATTGCATATTCAGATCACTTTGTAAATTATGATCCATAGTGTGAAATACTTTCCGAAAACAGAGCTTCATAGCCGTTCACTGATAAAGACTGCTGTCAGAATGGAATAGTTAATTAAATAAAATGAATTATAAACTTTCATGGCATTTTATTGTGTTCCATAAATTAGTTTATTGTTTCAGCTAATTGATAAAATCATCACAGAACGCATTTTCCAGTTTTTTAGTTGATCTGCTCAGTGGTAACAAAAAAGACAACTCGCACATCTCTATCACTTTGAGAATTGCTTTTCTTCTGCGATGATGATTAAATTTTCCCCGTACTTTACCTTATGAATGTTCCAAGTGATGGACGCGTTACTCATGAGCCAGGCTACGGGGATATAAATAATTTCAGCAAGGTAACCTCACGTGTGTGTTAATACCAGTGTTACCAAGTTGTGAGCACCGATGTTTTAGAGTACGTGTTATAATCACCCAGCCACTAAAACTTGAACGAGTCAGCAGTAATTCTTACGTTTTATGTTTGAGAACGTTAAATCAGCGACGGCTCTAATTAAACTTGTTGGTATTGTTGGAAATTTTACTGCTCCTTCAAAGGGAAAGAAGGTCATTACGAATGTTGTTTCGAGAATTCCCTGATTATTTAGCTTCGTGTTGTCGCGAGTAAGTAATGTTGACGGATTCAAATTTAAAATAGCTTTTGTTTTGCGAAAAGTAGCTGTGTTTCTGCTAAATGCATTTATGCGTTTACATTTTATACGATACTGAAATTAAACAAATATAAATAGCCTCACGACAGAAATTGTCAAAGTGGTAGGCAAAGGTGTATTTCTGCACCTATGTTTCGCCAAGTATGTATTTGTTTCACGCCTGACAGGGAAGCCTAATATCGTTTTATGGGAAAACGTGCTACTGCTAAGAATGTACTAATGGAAAAATCCAAAAGCACTTTGCCCGACCCGAGAATCGAACCCATGATGTTTAAATCGCACGCCACATATGAACATTATTGCCACATATTTACTTTTATGATACCTACAATAAAACTATTTTTTAAAGTTACAAGTTTAATAATGTTTCTTTATTCTGGTTAATTTCAACAACTAAATTTGATGGGGCTTTCGTTTGCTAATAGCTGGTGTTCTATGGAGTTGTATATATTTAATTTCAATAATAACAAAGCCCAATCACTAATAAGTTAGGCATGTGGAAGATACTCGAAATGGTTTAACCAGATCATCATAATTCATTCTTCAAATTGAACGAAAATAACAAAAGTTTTATATTTACTTATTTTTTACTCCTTTAATACTTTAAGCATCTTGGAATCAAAGGGTACAAAGCTAGATATGCCCACACTCAGTAATAGAAAAAAAACTAACGACATCGGAAATTATGTTTTTCCTTCATAATATAACAGAAAATAGAATGGGCTTTCTTTGACTTTCCTAATTATCTTTAAGCTTTTTCTCTACAGAAAGAAGATTTTTCTTATTCGGACATTTACCCGAAATATATAGTTATATTGACTGAACTAATTATGTGGGCCTGTGATAGTATTTTACTTTAGAAATACTGTTTTCTGATGGTTGTAAATGTTCTTTTTTTTATTATTCTCATATTCTAAAAAAAGTCATAATACATATTTTCCCCCCTCAGATGTGTGAGATCATGCTCATCTGTGCGATAATATAGTTTAAAGACTCGACTTTAAAAGCTAAAGCTGAAGTAATAGGTACTCAAACCTATAAAAAGCTTTTAAGATATTTTGGTAAAGCTTTTCGCTATTCCCGGATATTCCATCAAAGCTTTTATTTTCCCGGTAAACAACACCGCGTGGAGCAAACAATGAATTCCGAAGAAATATTTAATTCAAAAGAATTCGCGAATAAACACAGCCAATTGTGATTGGGACTAACGTGAAACTTACATTGAAACATAAAATTGCACGGTTTTCCTTGGGTCTAGATGCACGGGGTTATAAAACTCGTTAAAGGATGGCTGCAGGCAAACTTTTATTTTTATTAGAAGGTAGGATAAATGTAGTACACAGTGATACATTAGTAATTATATCCAATAACAGATGGCGCTAGTTGTATTAACACGACGGGTTTTTTTTTAACTTAGGCTTGATTTAGTCCTCAGGTAGAAAACATTGTAAAAATATTGTAATTATATTTTAAATTATTTTGACATACGTCTCACTTTATCGGTCGATCGGGTGAAGTCGCAACACCTAGCATTGCTAAGAGAATTAAAACGAACTCCAAACTAGTTAAGACTGGTTATCCAATCCATTCGACTCCAAAAGACCTTGAATATGAATAGAGACGAGTAGAGAGCATAAATACAGTATGCGGCAGTGGATCAGTGTTAAAAGCCAGTGGGCCCGCCCTAGCCCGTCATTCGGGAGATGTATACCCTATTTCCGAGTGGAATTGATCGCGGATGGCTCCGCTGCGTGGACGCGTCGCATTTGATTCATTCGACGGAGCTAGACGGCCCTATTCCCGTGGTCTAATTTGATAAATGACGTCAACCCATCAGGAACAAATGTCGAACGATAACTTTGCGCAAATCTAGCGGAATGTATAAAATGTAGCCAGTCATGGGTTTTTGTATGCATTGTTTACATGCGTGAAGTTTGGTAAATAAAGGAATTTAGTTCGGTTGAATGCAGCTTGGAGTTTGAGGATCATGTAGAGAGATTGGTGTAGGTAGATGTATGTCGAAGAAAAAACCATGGAATTGTTTTAAAATGTGCATACATAGCGTACCTACATAGTTATACGCCGATATGTACAATTTCTTGGTCGGATCATAATAATTCGATAAGTGCCCGCATCACTATTACTGATACTTTATGTCCTCCTGACTTTTATTTATCTGCCACAACCTTACATGACGATAAAATTCTTGCGAATATAGAGCAGTTAAGGGTACTTTACATAGATGAAAAAAAATGTATTTGTGTAAAATAAAAACTGCATTCAATAAGCCAGTAATAAAACAATTTTAATCATTATAAAAGAATAGTTCATGTTGTGAAGGACTACAACGCTTCTTCGGTGGTCTGATAAATATTTTCTTATTCAGGCCTTTTGAAACATTTTTTAAGCGTCCTTACAAAAATTGTAGGATGCGCGAGCCGTCCGTTGTCTGTTTTACGAGATCACTTATAAACTAGTTGAGAAAAATAATTTGAAAAGCAAACTGAAACCACATTTACTGTGTTTGCACTTCGCTCATATCTGTAAAGAAAATAAATGCTGTAGGCGACGCTGAAACTTCTTTTGTAAAACACCACATTTTAATAACACTTGTGATGGTTTTAATGTTGACACAGATTTTTCAACACTGTTACAATTTCTATGAAGAATATGTTACTGCACACCTGTTTTATAATTTATTTATTCCTTTAAGTACAGTAAGAGTTGCACTAATTGATGAGAGTTTATAAAACCTCATCTCATGTATCAGAATAGTGATACGAAGAACACAGCGGAAAAGGAAAGAAAATTAACATTATATTATAGTGGAATAAGCAATATAAAACATCTATAGAATTCAATAAAAATATATCTTCTTCTTCTTCTTCATTAACCCATATACGCCCACTGCTGAGCACGGGTCTCCTCTACCATTGAGAGGGTTTTAGGCCATAGTCCACCACGCTGGCCTAGTGCGGGTTGGTGGACTACACACCTAAGAAATTCCTAAGAACTCTTAGGTGTGCAGGTTTCATCACGATGTTTTCCTTCACCGTTAAAGCAAGTGATAATTCAATGTGAATACACACATAACTTCGAAAAGTCACAGGTGTGTGCCTGGGGTTCGAACCCGCGACCGGCGAGATTCTCGACCGCGTGCCCAAACCTCGAGGCCATCACTGCTTATATCAGAACGCATTATGCAGGAGAGCATTGAGTGCAGTGAGCCACAGTTTATGTTTGGTCTGTGAGTACTAGGTATGTACTTACTTCCCTGGGTGTAACTAGCTCCCATGCTTGACTTTCGCCTACCTGGACGTCAAAATTCGATAAAAAAAAACAACTCATTTACTTTTGAGATAATTATTGCTATTTTATCAGTATTATAGAATAATTATAAAGATTATTTTCATTTAGCGTCGTTTGCTCTGAAAAACAACATTTAAAGGACGAATAGTTCTATATAGAAAGGTATAAAAAAAAATCAATATTTATTTTACCAAATAAATTCACATTTGTAACGTTAATAAGGTTGTAGTATAAAAATTTTAGTTTTTCTTAGCTAATAACTTGCCTTGTTAATAGGTAATTGTCTCTTGTTTTTTCGTTAAATATAAAGCCCTATTAATTCTAAGTAACCATTAGATAATCTTACTTTCGCTCAAATTGGTTATTTATTGGAAAATTAAGCTTGTTTGTTACATTTACGGTAATCGCTTTCGTGGACATTTTATAAATATGATCTTTCGAAGTCTATCACGAAAGAGGTCAGATATTTTTCGGAGGTAAGCATTTCTAGAACGTTCGATTAATAAATTATATATTTATATTATGTTACATTTCGGTACGCATATTTTCTTAATAACTCGTTCTAGAAATTCCTTAAATAATATCGCATTTGTTTCAAAGGCTGAATCTTTGATAGTGTCAAAAACTTCATTTTGAAAACAAGTTATCAGTAATAGTTGTTAATCGTACGATATTACGTCAGATAAAAAATAAAAATTTAAAAAAGTGGATCGTGCAGGCCCCGGCGAGATTCGAACTCACGATCTCCTGTTTACTAGACAGGCGCTTTAACCAACTAAGCCACGGCGCCGCATGACTACGATGGCGAAAGTAGCATATACAAACTTTTGTTTTTTTTTTGTTTTTTATCAGTATATTTTCGTACCTGGAAAATATTTTGTGCTTCGTAATAAGTATGAGTTAAAAGCTGTGTACACCCAGCAAATTGAAAACAATGTCGACCCCAAGGAAACAAATATTGTTTAGATTATAGATATTATTAGGGGTTTAAATGACTTAATTTTAATCAATGAATTTACTTACGAAAAAAAAATGTTTAAGAATACAATTTTTTCCCCGGCATAAAATATCATAAAACGCGTTTTTATACCTTCAATGTTCATCAATTTTTCATCCACAAAAAAAATCTGGTATTTTTAGATTTAGTTTTATTGCAAATATAATCTTTTTTGATTGTAAATTAATTCTTATTTGTCTTCTTTCCACGTCTAAATTTTGTCAGTATGATTTTTTTATGGATTTTAAGATGGAAATGTCCGCTATGAATTGGTACATCAGTTGATTGGGATCTGTTATAAAATAATAAACATTGATTAAATTATAAAGCATTATCTTACCCATACTTGCACGTTTGAAGGCAAATGTCGAATGGTCCCATAATAGGCGCAATGAAGGCGATTTGTAGAACAATGTTTGTATATCACGGTATCTGTGGCGGTCAGCCAACGCAGTCCTACGGGCAACGGGCCTCGGAATACCTAAATACCGTTTACGGAGCTTTAGTTAATTTATATCTTCCGAAGTGTTGAACCTTTTCTCACCATTCTGCTATAGTATTACCACAGAATGATAAGTACCACCCTAGCTTGAAATTTTTGGAAGTTCGTTTTTGTTAGCTGAGGAATAATTAGCTTGATGGCTTGGGTATTTTAAACAAGGCGTGAAAAGTTAATCAGCAGTTCGAAATGTGAAAAGTAGGTGCAGAAATGCACACAGGCAAAACAGACGTGAGGTTATGTATGTATAAGAATGGGTTATGATATTTTTTATTATTTATTAAAATGGCTGATAAATATCCACTCCATCCACAAATACTTGTCGATCACAAAACATTTGACTTGGTGCCGGGATCGCGCCCCATTTCATTTAATTGTTTGATACCAAATAAACTCCATCAATTTGGTTTTACACAAATTAATAAAGGGATGACTTTTCAGAATTCTAATTTTATTGGTTTCCAATAAACAACATTATTAGCTAAACTACAATTTTAGGATTTTTTTGTATGTTTTACTGGAAAAAGTTTTGATATGAAATATGAATATGTACAAATGTTTAGGATAAGCTATATTTGAATAGTCTCTGTTTATACACAGTGATACGAGTACACAAATAACTTTAATTATATAACAACTAATAACTAATATTTGAAATAGTTCATGACAAAGGCCCCGTTTCAAAACCCAGACGTAAATTGTGTTGTTGACATCAAATTCACGAGACAGAAAATTGAGTTTGCATGCAAAGTGTAATATTCAAAGTTAAAGCATATTCATTAGTTGTTAATCGAATCTGGGCTTAACTAAGATGCTGTAGGACTGTGTAAATCTCATTTAGCGCCGGCAAACGAACGATGCTATTTATTATAGCAAGTAGTTGCGATGTCTTGCTCAATCGATAGCTATCGATTTGCCTCCGAGGACCAAGCCTGCCGACATTTCTCATTAAACAATCCTCTTAAAAATGGCTTCATTCGGAAGAAAATCTATTGTTTTTTCATTATTTTTTTCTGAACAAACGTGTTGACTTGGAGTATGCTGTTATACCTCTTAGGGCATTTCTAAGAAGCTGAAGTCTATGTAAGTAGCGTCAAGTGGCGTCAAGAGAAAAACGAATAACAATAATAACTGATAATAATAGTAGTGTTATAATAATTGTGGAAACCATTTCAAGACTACTCAAACATTCTTCAGATAAATTGTGTTATTTTGTTGTGAGAAAAACTAATGTAAGACAAGGTGTATTTCTTTTTAATTATGAATCTATAACATAAAAGCATCTTGTACTTGTCATTATTATGTCAAGTGATTATTAATTTTACATATTATAGAATAAAAATATAAAAATAAACATTTGCCATAGTTTGACAGCCCCGTGGCGCAGTTGGCTAGACACCAGCTTGCGAAACGAGTGGCCGCGGGTTCGATCCCCGCACCGAGACAAATGTTTGTGTGATCCACAAATATTTGTTTCGGGTCTGGGTGTTTGTGAGACCGAAAAGTCTCTCGTAGTATCTGATACCCACGACACAAGACTTGTATCCTAGTGTGGGGTCAGGACTATGTATGTGACTGTTGGGTGTATTTATTATTATTATTATTTATTATAGTTCACTCAACTGTTTTAAATATTACACGAAACTCGTCTATTGTTATATTCCTGTCACGCCCTCTACGCTAGAATGGTAAAGATACGGCCAAAACAGAGATAAATCAACACTATTTAATACAGATTTCAATTTAAATTTATATTTGTGTACACAAGCATCGATTTGATTTAGCACGAGTCTGCGTCGCTCCAAGTGTTTGATTAATTTTCAGATGCGAATCATTGTTTATCCTCAATGTGATTCGTCAAGAGTTTTGATTGATTCGAAAGTCCAATCTTATTGTTTCTTAATTTTCCATCCTCAATTATCTGTGTAAAGAGATAGAATGTGATGGAGTAAGGTCTAAATGCTGTCGGTTGTAGAGGAGACCCATGCCCAGTAGTGGGACGTATATGGGCTGATGATGGAGTCCTGGATAGTGCTTTCTTTAGGTAAATAATAGAAATTAAAAACATTATTTTTCAATTAAAATATATTTAAAAATATATTACATAGACACAAGATAGCAAAATAAGTTTTGTTGTAAGAATGAGAAAGAAACTTCTTAAAACAAGAAGTATTACATTTCATAAAGCCTTCATAGATATTCAAACATTTGATAAATTTCTGGATATCTAACAAATTTATATTGTAGCTGCTTTGCTTATTTTTAAAACAGGTTGAATCGAGAGACCCAGTTCTCGGGCCGTCATGTATTTAAAGTAATTTATTCTGTGTACAGAGCGCGGGTTTAAAATCTTTTCAGTGCAGGCGTGTAAAGGCGTAATATTTTTTACTCTGTATGTAGATGAACCTTTATCTAAAAGGTCGGGCTTGCAACCCCAATGCGTTGTGCCCGCATGTACGACCTTCGGCACAGTGCAATGTTATGTAGCAGGTTAAGTGTGTTATGTGGAAAAAAACTATATATGTAAGAGATCGAATCAGAAATGAGTAGATCCGTAGGAGAACTAAAGTAACCGACATAGCCCAACGGATTAGCTCGTTAAAGTGGCAATGAGCCGGCCACATGGCACGGAGAACTGATGGCCGATGGGGGCAGAAAGTTCTCCAGTGGAGGCCACGTACTGGAAAGCGCAGCGTGGGACATCCCCCAACAAGGTGGTCCGATGACCTTGTCAAGGTCGCGGGACGTCGCTAGCTGCAGGAGGCTTCCGACCGTTCCCGGTGGAAGTTATTGGGGGAGGCCTATGTCCAGCAGAGGGCCAATATTGGCTGCTGCTGCTGATGATGATGATGCAAAAGGATTTGAAGATAGAGGACACTGAACGAGTGTATTTGAATTTATACATTGGTGGTAACCGTTTAAAGAAACTTATGATATGATAAAGAGTTGCACGTGCCAACTATTTATACTTAAATTTAAAAGACGAAAGGTTTCATTGTTTTTTTTTTTGTATTAAATATGCTCTAAACTACTGAATCGATTCTAATGATTTTTTGCATGACCAAAATATGGAATTGAACGGACAAAAACCTATTTTCTTTCTGAACCAACCCTGATATCTAGGCGGACAGATTCAGGGGCAAAAGCTAGCGTATAATATTAGTAATGTAAGAAAAAACAAGCTATTAGGCTAATTATCACCGATGGTTATTTTATTAAGCAGTAAAACCCGGAAAATAACTACTTAAATCGTTAGGTCACGGAAGTTACTCAATCCTTGCGGTTCCTCATTTGACTTGGAATACGACAAACTTCAAGTTCCTGACGAGATGAAGTTCCTAAGTTGAGAGTAGTATTAATTATTGAGTCCGGCCCGACACTGATTGACACTCAGTTATCACGTCGACTGACAATTATGTAACTCATTTAGGGGCTCTAACTATTTATAAACTGCCTATGTTAAGGAAGCAACAGTTCATTTATATTCGATAGTTGTTAGAAAATTGCAATATTGAGGTTGAGTAAAGATAAATAAATACACTCAACCGTCACATAACTGAACCTGATAATGTTCTATGATAGTCTTGTGTCGAAGGTAACAAGGAGAGACTTTTCGGTCTGACAAGCTTCTAGACCCGAAATGCTAATAAATATTATACAAACATTTGCACCGGCACGGGATTGAACCCTTGCCCTTCATTCAAAAGTTGGGTGTCTAGCTAGCTGTATCATTATAGTTATTTATTCATACTAGTCATATAATATGTATGTTCCAATTATATTGCTTGTTTGCTATTTTTTTTCTAAGTTGCAAAATGGTTTTGCTTGTTGATATCCTTTTCTCAACTATAAATTCATTCAAATTAATTTTGTTGTAGACTTACCTAGAAAGGCTATGTATTTACTAGACAAAGGCGGGAAAAAAGTTGTGATACATCGTGAAGGTACACTAGGACTTAGCCTACGGTCAATACATCTCAACTACATTGTACAGACTACAGAGGGCGTTAAATTTATCGCGAGAATTAATTCTTGATGAGTGACGCTTACGTTTCTTTCCCTCGCACCCTGGTACACCCCCCCCCCCCGCTTTCCTTACCCCTCGCACCTCGTCCTCCTCGTGTGGAGCAAATTAAACATGGATTTTTACTTTTCGCATCTGTTTATGCCTCTTCTGGGACATGCAAGGATTTTTAAGATTGATCTTGGCTGTGCTGTGAACGCGTGGAGAGTATATTTTATCAATATTTAAATACGTTACCTGAGTGAATACGTAATGGCGTGCTACTCAGGATTGGCATTCGTGAGTTCGAATCTAAAGCAATATTTCTTATATATATATTACTAGCTTTTGCCCGCGACTCCGTCCGCGTAGACTCTAGGGTTAAGTGCAAAGAGACTTTTGAATTTATAACATGTTTATCCCACGGGATTATATTTCCCAGGATAAAATTATCCCATGTTAATTCTGTGAACCCTACGTACCTCTATACCAAAATTCATTCAAATCGGTTTGGTAGATCCAGAAATACCCATTTCCACGGGAACACTACATTTTCCGGGATAAAAAGTATCTTATGTCCTTTCCTGATGTATAAGCTATATTATTGCAAAGTTTCATTAAAATCCATTCAGTAATTTTTACGTGAAAGCGTAACAGACAGACAGACAGACAGAGTTACTTTCGCATTTATAATATTAGTATGGATGATGATTTAAAATCACGTGTATCATCATCTTCATCAGTGTATTGGTTTTAAGACGTAGTTCTCCTTCCTCATTAAAGCAAGGTCCCAAGTTCGATTCTCGGTGGTGCAAAGAATAATAGGATCCTATAGAAAAAATTCAATTTCAGTACGGGGTTTGGAAAAGTCCTCATAAAACAATAAATTCTCGTCCATATTACGTGACACTTATTTTGTGGCAAAATGTTGGTGTATAAATGCACTTCTGATTACTTCTTAAGGAATATGTAAGGTTGCGTTTATGTGTATGATATACAAAAGTGATGAAAGGCGGTGTCATAACGAAAACTTGAAAAATCCCTAGAACAATATTAAAAGCAGTACCTAGAAAACATATTACTTTAATAACTGTTTGTTAAAGTTAATTCCTAGACTTAAAGTCTGAAATGAAGAGAATTCCATCTAAACCTAATAAAAACATAATTAAAGATAAATTTGTAAACTTTCAACGGAGATCAAACACAATGTCAATATTTAATTTTATATCGCAGTAATTATGAATGGCTGTACTTACAGTAAACAGAACTTTTATTTACATTGAAAATTATATTCTGTGTTAGTTTAAGTAATTTTAAATACAATTAAATAAGGCAATATTTTTTTAAAATCATTTGAAAAATATGATATTTGATGTCTTATGTACAAAGGCTGGGTTGTAACACTCTTTAATGGGTTACTATAGCTGGTTTTTCACTTGTACATAAAAAACCTTACTCCTGGGTTTTTCAAAGGGGTAGCAGAAGTACTACATGGATCCACATTCAACCACATTTCATCCACTTAATAGAAGATTAATTGATATTTTTTGGGCACATTTTCAAACTCCATACTACTACTGAGAATTTTCTATTGGGAAACCCAAGAATACTTTTCTTCATGCGGGAATCGAACCCGGCCGCGAGAACACGAGGCAGTGACATTATGACTGGAAGATTAAGTTTTCACTAACGAATGAAACCTTGCTTAGTAGTTAGTAGTAGAAGTTAACCACATTAGCCATTTCTAAAAAAAAACTTTATGCTTCCCTAAAATCTGTTTCTACAGCCAAGGGTTAAATGCCGAAGGGCTGTTACAATAATAGTTTACAGTTACATATCTAACTCCGAAGTGCGCAACTATTTCGAGTCCCGGGTGGGGCTCTACGGCTTTGTGAATGGTGGATGTGGCCGCCGCCGCATACCGGACATTCTGCCTATTAGTTCGCGGTTACTGCTTCATAACACTAGGCGATTGACTCGGGTTCATTCGGGGTTAAGTAAGAAATTATTTTATTTACTGCCCTGTGAAGGTTTCTTTGACAGCTGGTATTTAGAGTTCTCAGTTACTTAAAATATCTAATTATACCCATTGTTAATTTTTAGTTGAAAAATAATTGGGGAGTTTTTAATCCTATACAACTCTACTTTACTGGGGGAGGCCTATAAATAAATAAATACACCCAACAGTCACATACATAGTTCTGACCCCACATTAAGATACGAGTCTTGTGTCGTGGGTATCAGAAACTACGAGAGACGTTTCGGTCTCACAAACACCCAGACCCGAAACAAATATTTGTGGATCACACAAACATTTGTCTCGGTGCAGGGATCGAACCCGCGGCCGCTCGTTTCGCAAGCTGGTGTTTAGCCAACTGCGCCACGGGGCAGTTCGTCAGGGTATGTCCAGCAGTGGACCAGAATTGGCTGAAAATGATGATGATGATTAACTCTACTTTATCCATTTATAGTCGCCTATTGCTAAACTATTAGTGTACATATCAAAAAAATTATCTACATTTTTATCTTAGATGGGAGACCTTCCTAAGGTGTAATCATCATATCATAAAGAACACTAAATTAGAGGCGCTTTGTTTGACTTTTGACAGAATTGGTGGTGCTTATCAGTGACAGGAGTTAGTGTCACGAGTCTCACTCTGTCGCCCTGAGAGTCACCTCTGACGACTAACTTTCTTACGACTTTAATCGGAATCTATGACCAACAGTAGGTACTTACCATCAAGAGTAAACAACTCTTTTATGGCAGTAGGATTGGGAACTTAAACTTTTCCAAAATATTTGGAGATACAAATGTTTTGATCGTTATTGACGACACTTCACCGACGCGTTACGAAACTAAATCGGTTTTAAAACTAAAGGTATTAAAAACAAACCAACTTTAAGACTTTCAGACATACAGACTGCCTTCGCTTCGGGGTATTAGTTTAGTTAAGTTATTGCTGTTGTGGTTAGATAAAATCAGCAGTTGGCTAGCAAACAAATTTGTGTATTGTTTAATACAGAAGATGAGAAGTTCGCTAAACTAGCATCGCCGAGGGCGTAAGTTCAGTCTCTAGGGAAATCTATTGGCTATTTATGGGAAAAATTTAAATCAGATATTAAAAAATTCATAAGGACATAGTAAGTGCATTGCTGTTCAAGTATAGGGTGGACTAGCAAAAGAAAGACTGCAATTGTTTGTTACCACGACATATGTAAATACTAGATCATTATTTAATTCCTTAGAAACGTGTGCGTAGTAGTGAAGGTCTCGGGTTTTCTCGGCAGTCGCTGATTCCAACCGCAGGCAAAATATCGTGAGGGAACCTGCACACTTAAAAGTTCTTAAATATATCTTTAGTGTGTAATCTACCAACCTGCGCTGGGCCATTGGCTAAGAAGTGGGACGTATTTTTCACTAAACAGATACCTTATTGTCAGTTTTAATTTGAGAAAGTCCAGCGGAATATAAAACAGATTCAAATATGATGAAAAACATTTTTTTCGGTAAGAATCCTCCGACAAATATGCCACGCCAGCATTACATAAATAGTTTAATAGATGCAATTAAAAGCGGTCCACTAATAATCCCAAAGGTTATCAGGGAATTTTATAGGCCTTTCAGGAACATCGAGATCCCTATAATCGATAAGTCAGCTCCCTAGGGAACGATTATTCGGCCGTAATCCTGGACCGAATATCTATAAAGTAATTGCGTTAACCTTGTATCCGAATCAGGTTACATAGTTAAGATTTCCAGCGTAATCGATTTTCTTGTTAATTCTCTAAAGGCTAGCGTTGGATGCAGGCTTTTAATGGAGCGCTTTGGAAGTCTTTAGGAGGGGCCCATGTCTAGCAGCGGGCGTCTTTTAGGTGACAATGACAATGATGAAAAATATCTCATGGTCTTGTGGTAAAAAGCAAGGGTTTCCTTTCGCGGATCCGTAGGTTCTCCTTTTGCAGTTCCTTTGAATGTTAAAGGAGTTTGATGCTGTTAATTTAACAGCAAAAGCACGGTAATTAAAGGACTATGGGCTCATTTCCTATCAGCTAACTTAAAGATACAGAGAGTTTATCAAGGTGTCTAATTTGCTGAATATTTAATCTTAATTATTTGATACGTGTCAAACTTATTAACGTCATAATAGGAAACAAAAATCTCCATATTTTTCATTCGCATATGAAATCGAAAATCGATCTGTTTCTTAAGTGACCCATTAACTTCCTTCAATCATCACTTACATATCATTTTACCACCTAGAAATACGACCATCATACCAAATTATCTTGTTAAAAAGTACCTGTCTTTATCTCTCCCTACATTGTCTGAACTGCCGAATAAATGCAAAATGGAGCTCGGTATGCCCGCTTGGAGTCGTCAAAAATTTACCCCGCAGTACGAAAGGTTGTTTAATGTCATCAAATGCAGGCGGGGGTGCGGTGCGGGGTGCAGGGGGTTGTTTCAGTGATAGTCATGCACCCCATGAATAGCAAACTAGTTGGAGACGGCGGCTCGCTGTACCAAGTTGTTCATTAGCAAATTATGATGTTTGACGCGCGACGGATGGCCGGCCGCACCTCAGGACAGGTTGAGTGGTACCGGATAAACTCAGCTTAAGCTTTATGATGGGATTATGATATTTCTTGTTAGTAAAACGTAGGTTGTTTAGTGTGGTGGTATTCGAATCTTGCAAAATTTTGGGGAGTGCTGTAATAATTAGTTATTGTGAGTAATGAGAGAAGTCATTGTAAATGTAAGGAAATATGTAGGTAACAAATATCTAATATTTGTAATAAATAAATAAAAAATAAATAAATCTAATCTTGTCTTATACTCTAAGATTAAGATCAACTTGCGGCACGATGTTTCAACAAGTAAAAAAAGATGGCAGGTATCGGATGGATAAGGACTGTTTAAGACCGGGATGATTTACGGCATTAAGCAAAGAATAAAAAGATTATATAAGACGTAGAAGGCATCACTCTCAATGTGATGAATATTGCTACTTAGATTGACACCAAAGCACGGCAAAAATCTAGCGATAACCTACCATTTTCTTTGACAACTATTATCTCCATGCGGCCTCGTAAGTGTCTCCGCGAAATAGATAATGTTATTGACAACACGCGACTAATAGAAATGGCTTCGATGAATGCACGAAAGATTTCAATAACAATTCTTATTGTGAGCTCATTCGTGGGAGCGCGCGAATTGCCATTTATCAAATACAGGGGTTTAAAAACTCGTTACGTCACGAGAAAACAGTATTGGACTGTTTAAGTGAATATTAATAGGTTGCTTAATATTAAAATACAATCAAATATAAGTAAAGTGATATATTTATAATGGTTATTTGTTTTATGTGAGAATATTAGAAATGTAAGCCTGAGGTCATTGTAGAGATTCGTGGAATTTAGTCGACGAACAAAAACGCTCTTATAAGCATAATTATTAGACTATTTCTTATTAAAACATTTACGTCGACGCTGTAATAAGTTACGAGAAATAGTCACTATATTTGTTTTCTTACGGTGTATACATACATACACTCATAAAATATGTACAAATTTTTTCGCTGGTTATTATTTCCGACGAAATAGAGTGCGATCCTATTATTATTAATTGGGCACTCTTTTTTAAGCGGTAGAGGAAATATAAAAGAAAACAATGACAATTTACCTGACATGAGAATCAAATCTAATTTTATCGCTCTTGCATATTCATGACAGTAACTAAAAAAAGTTACTTACATTTCTACATTACCACCTGCAATTAGATGTCTCTACATCCAAGTATAATTCTTCATCTTCTTCTTCATCAACCCATATACGCCCACTGCTGAGCACGGGTCTCCTCTACCATTGAGAGGGTTTAGGCCATAGTCCGCCACGCTGGCCTAGTGCGGGTTGGCGGACTACACACCTAAGAAATTCCTAAGAACTCTTAGGTGTGCAGGTTTTATCACGATGTTTTCCTTCACCGTTAAAGCAAGTGATAATTCAATTTTGAATACACACATAACTTCGAAAAGTCAGAGGTGTGTGCCTGGGGTTCGAACCCGCGACCGCCGAGATTCTCGACCGCGCGCCCAAACCTCGAGGCCATCACTGCATAATCAAGTATAATTAAGGTACATGTAAATATATGAGGGGGAAGTTGGTTCGATGCCCGGCGCAGATAATCGTGCAAGTTGTGTGAAGTTGGTGCTACCGGCCGGTTATTATCGCGGTTTCCTTTATTAGTTTTAGTTGTTCGAGAGTTAGAAGTTACCTCGTAAATTGCGTCATTAATTTTTCGCTGCTAAACAACGCCGCGGTGATAAGATTACAGATTTGCTTTAAGCTTCGTCTTGATGTTTTCGTGTTCTTGCGTTCATTCATGTTTGATTTGGATAGCTTCCCCAGTCTGTTTAACTTGGGTAAAGATGTATTGTTGACGGGAAATGAAGTCAAAAATGCTGTTTATTCTTCATTTGTACCTTAGGTAGACTATGATAGAAAAATGTTATAATCTTATCAAGAATCGAATATTGTTTAAATTTGGATAATACAAATGGAAATTCAGAAATTTTTAAAATCACAAAACGCCTATTTTATGTTTTTTACTACTTGTATACATAGAAATACAATACCGACCACCATTATCAGGATAATTGCCTATGTTTCCATTCTGCATAATGAAGGTAAATTCAAACATATTTTAAATGAAATCAAACAATGTTTATGTATATTACAGCCATCAAAATAATCTGCAAATTCATTAATAGGTGTAAATTACTGTCGTCTTCAGCTTTTGATTGTATACTCTGCCTACCCTATGAGAGCGATGGTATTATGAATGGAGTAATGAATTAGTACACGCTGTCACCGTAGTAAATTCAATTTCATAGCTCATATAATTTTAATGGACAAAACCGCGCAATTAACCAGTCTACCTACATTACATTTTGCGCCTGCTGTTTATATATTTGGGAGTGAAGTAATATAGAACACGATTCTAAATCATGCGATTTACGACTTCGTAGTGCAAATGGAACTTCTCATGCCAAAAATATAAATTGTGGATAATTCAAAGAACAAGGGGTAAATAAAAGGGTATAGGTGGTGCATTAAGAAATATGATTATCTGGGGAGTTCAGTGGAATTATATTGTTTAGAGATTGTGTCTGCAAGCTAAAGTTATGTTTCAAAAAGGCCAAATTTTGAATTTTGGCGGGCTAATTTGAATTAATTAACAGTTTGCAACTCCATGTTTATATTATTTCTGATTAATTTTGTTACTCGATCATGAAAAATTAGGTTTAGATGCTGAACTTTACTTATCGGCGTCAATAATGTTATCCTGGAGCACAGGAGTTAAACCGAGTGTTGTGGTGGAATATGTTCTAAAATAGTTATAAAAGGGATCTTTACAGGTGTCCATTGCATATAAAGATATGAGGCTCTTTCCTAGTGAAATATATTCGATTTTGAGGGCGGCTGAAGTTAGTGCACACTATTCATTACCGGCTCCTCTCCAACTTAAGGGTTTGTCATTCATTCAACAGCAGAAATAGTCATGGAAACGAAAGCAATTTTTATAATATTAAATTTAAGTTTAGAACATACATCCAGGCGTCGTTTAGTTGGTACGTGCCACGTGTACCAACATTGACAAAAATCAGTTTCACGCAGTAACGTTTTAAATTCAATGCGCGGCGCCCTTACAGATAAGATTTAATTCTAAACACGATAGACAGCCAGTGAGAGGGAATGAGTGCGCATTAACTGAGAGATGTAATAACCGACGGCTCGCGGGACGACCCCCCTCCTCCCCTATTGCTCCGGAGGAGGCAGGGGTTCTAAGGGCACAACTCCCTCAAATCACTCGGTTATTACTTGTGTAACTCTGGCGCTGCTTGGTTTTCATTCTAGTTCTCGTGACTTTATGTCTATTAGTTTCAAACTATGAGATTGTGTTGTTTATAATTTAAAAGTAACGGTTTGTTGAGTAAAGTTTCACTATTAATAAGATTGTTTGTTTATTTTTCGAAAAATTTAATAAAAACCTTTTGCTAGTTTATTCACATACCTCTACGTCAGGTAATTTACTTGCACACGTACGTACATCGAACGGTCGTTTTGTACATAGCTCTCAGTTGTAGAGAAGGCTCGTGGCCCGTGACCAGCTTTTTGGGCGTATACCTAGTTTTGATAAAAATGAAAAATATTGACCAGCATTAACGACGTATTTTCCGGCTATATTTCAACTTCTTTTTCGTAATTTAAATAACATTTAATTAGTTCAATATTATTCTTCTTCTTCTCTTCTTCATCAACCTATATTCGCCCACTGCTGAGCACGGGTCTCCTCTACCATTGAGAAGGTTTCAGGCCATAGTCCACCACGCTGGCCTAGTGCGGGTTGGCGGACTACACACCTAAGAAATTCCTAAGAACTCTTAGGTGTGCAGGTTTTATCACGATGTTTTCCTTCGCCGTTAAAGCAAGTGATAATTCAATGTGAATACACACATAACTTCGAAAAGTCAGAGGTGTGTGCCTGGGGTTCGAACCCGCGACAGCCGAGATTCTCGACCGCGCGCCCAAACCTCGAGGCCATCACTGTTTATATTATTACAATTTGCAATATTATTGGGTACAAGATAAACTAAAGATCATTTTATTATCGAGTGACAAAATAGTGCGTGTCGAGAATCACGCCACTCGTCTCTTTCACCTGGAAAACGATTACATTTTATTAGTTTCCCGTTTCGATGGAAATACACTGGTTATTTTTGTAACCGTAAATAAATCGCGAGTACAAACTTGGCAATATTTTTTTTATGAGAAAAGTTCCTTTCCACGCGCAAAGAGAAGATTCGCGGAATTTTTCGTGTGATATCAAAAGTGTATGGGGAATAGTGAGGTTTTTTGACAAAGATCAAAATGATATGCAAGAAATGTCTATATTTGAGTACATTTTGAATGGTCTTTGAACGATGTTACAGTTATATCTATCAAAATTGTATATTTGCCCCACTAAAATAATTTAATTTAGTATTTGAGTAGTTATGGGAATGAAAAATACATAAAAATGCCTTTGATATGGTTATTACTTTTTAATATTTTTAACGGAACTCAGGATATTCCCGCGATTTCATACGATGTGATATATTATGCGGAAAAATGCCATAGAACATAATATTTTTCGAGGATACGAATAATTATTCATATGACCGTTTCCACATCGTAATTCGTATTACACTGCTATATTTGGAGAGGACTTAGACAAATTATGAACAAATCATTCTGAACACAACACATTTTGACTTAGTAAATTTATATCGATCAGTTATTCTTGCGGCAAGTGAAATTCTTATAGTCATAATTATCATACATTTCCCCTGCTTTGTGGTCGCACAGCGCAAGTATGTAACTATATGCCATGTGTTATAGAGGCCCCGGGTTCGATTCATCGGCCGAGCAGAGTGTTATTGAGTTTTTTTATTAGAAAATTCTTAGCAAGAGTTCAAAGTCATGAAGAGTGCCTAAAAATGGCAATAAGCTTGCCTTCTACTATATGGGCCTTATACATGGGACTTATATCGTACATGGCGAAAAGTGGGTTCAACGTGGTAGTATGGATATTTCAATCATATTTTTTCAATGAAAACGAATTCACACAAAAGTATTTTCATTTATCACACCAAAGGCGCATTTACGTTGAACTACATGTACCTTAAATAAATTAAATTGCAGTATTTGAAAATTATATTATAAGTATCTTTCTTAAGTGTGGGTTGCTGTTTATCTGAAAGTTCAACGCCTCTGTCGTATGTGCGCTGAATTCATAATTTACATATAAATTACTGACACCTGAAGGCGTAGTGGCTTGGTAACGAGAGACTTTCTAGATATTTCTTACGGGTTCAGAACTAAGGTGAGTTAATATCAGTAAATTTAATGCTTTGTAATAAGCAGGCAGCAGATTGTGATGGGATATTAAAAGCTATTAGTTCTACGTAAACAATTTCTTTTACTAGTGTAACAAGTCAAACTTGGCCAAAACTTTAGTCCACGGACGTCCTTTCCTTCCCAAATTGTATAAAGGACTTGAACCCAGCACTGGGTATTTTATATCATCGTCATCATTAACAACTATTCTTCGAGCCCATTGCTTGACATAGGCCTTTTCTAGTGCACGTCACTGATCTCGATCTTCAGCCTTTTTCATCCAATCTCTGCCAGCCACCATGCGGATATCGTTGCCTCAGCTAGCCAGAGGGCATCCTACACTACGTTTGCCGAGCCGGGGTTTCCACTCTAGAACACGTTTCCCACAACGGTAATCCACAGATGTGACTTGCCCATTGCCACTTCATCTCGCTTATCCTTTGGGATATGTCGATAATTTTGAATAAGTAACTTTTATAGCCTTAGCCCATATTATTATCCTTTGGTTTATATCTAAATTGGCAGTCTACTAATAATGAAAGATATTACACGTTAGTACAGATCTGAGATTCGGTGGTAATACCATCAAAGCCTCTTCGAACAGCCAATTGGGATTACTTGTCGCTAATTAGTTTTGTGTTTGTTCGTCATTTCACGTCGTCGTCAACTAGATATTTTTCTCTAAAATAATTTAACAAATTTAAAATATTGATTCGTCATTTACCAACCGACGTTCTACCCAAATGAGTTTTTAAAATGTCATCTCTCAAAGCATCCGTCATTTGGCAGAACTTCTCAAATACTTCTGATACTTGGAAGGTTTTAAGTAGTATTGGAACCAATCGGAGTTCTGTTTAATTACTTTCCATTCCGAAATGATTGATTGCTGACGATCAGAGATTTGAAACTGTCTGTGAAGGTTTGGGAGGGGGGAGGAGAAATGTGAGGAAGCTTTGTTCATTTCCTTGATTGGTGTCAAGGTCAAGTTGAAGAGGGCTGGAGGGCTCCAAAGTGCCCCTCGAATTGTGTTTGACTGCGAATCAGCTACTGAATTAGTGTTGTTTAATAATCTACGTGTTTCGAGGAAACTTTATCTTTGATTGGGTTTTGTTGGTAAATAAAATTGATGTAGCTAATATTTTACATCATATATTTTGAAAATTAATGATCTCTTTCATATTCTACTTATTCCTGTCTTAATTGACAGTCTTTAAAAATTTAATATTTCAGCTGTCTAAACAGATGTCCAAGCATTAGTCCATGTGTTGTTTTTTGTTACTGTTAATGCTCGCTATTCCATTAACAGAACTAGCGACCCATAAGTCATAAACTTACGACGTACTTAAACCATTCTAAATATAAAAATGCATTAAAAATAGCTGTTTAAAAACGCCATATGCAAAAATAAATCGCGTGACTATTGTGGATGAATTAAAATTCATATTCGTTGGCGGTGGCCGAGACGCACGTACGGACGGACGGAAATAAACACGCTTCATTATCGGACACCGATTCGGATTGAAAGAAATGCGCCACCTTCACTACTTCATACAA
Source organism: Cephonodes hylas (assembly GCA_030295005.1). Taxonomy (NCBI): domain Eukaryota; kingdom Metazoa; phylum Arthropoda; class Insecta; order Lepidoptera; family Sphingidae; genus Cephonodes; species Cephonodes hylas. The sequence goes on from AP025362.1 coordinate 16,018,695, forward strand.
ATGACAGATTATTGTCGCTTTGATCTTTTTCTATGCGAGTCTCGGCGCGCGGTATGTCGTCTCATTATTTTGCTAAGCTCCGTTGGAATATTTTTATGTTTTAGACATGGTAGTATGGCTGTAGTTCAGACATGATATTTCGTGTTGCTGAGTTTCTGATAAACATGATGAATGATAACACATTTTGGAGCGGCAATAGTTCAAAATTGACGATTTTTGATTATCTTTTGAATCAAAAGGGCTTGTGAAAGTTTATTTGAATAATGAGTATTTTGATTTTGACTTTAGTCGGACTGTGTTGTGAGTCGGGATCGTGCCAATGTCTCAGAAACAACCAAGGACAATACAAGTGCAAACGATGTTACAACAGTAAATGTTGATTTAAGTATAAGTTATGCCTAAGACCACTTAAAGTTTTACGCTTATGAATCCATTACAATAACCTTACATGGGTGAAAAACTTTATCTCGCTCGCTATTCGGATAATATAACTTTATTCACAAATCTTTGAGCAAATATTGCTAAAAATTTAATCCAATAATTTGGAAATTCACGCTGCTTTCTAGAGCGTGAAAAATCCTTCTATTGTTAAGTTTTACATATTGTTAACCTAACTATTATTAAAAGCTGCACAGTTGAATTGTATTGTATGTCATTTAGAAGTAACTTGCATAGAAATAGATAGCGATTATAACAAGATTCTAAAGGAATATATATAAATGTATGGGTGGACTAAAACCTAAACTTTCTCAATTGTGGAGGACGCATTTAGACTAGCACGCTGGCCTAGTGCGGGTTAGCGGACTATACACCTAAGAAATAATTAAGAATTTATCATGATGTTATCAACATTATAGCAAGCAAAAGGAAATGTTTCACTCTACTACAAAGAAATTAAAAGCTGTAAACGTTTGAAAAAGTCAAAGCTCACAACCCAAATCTTCTTCTTCATCAACCCATATACGCCCACTGCTGAGCACGGGTCTCCTCTATCATTGAGAGGGTTTAGGCCATAGTCCACCACGCTGGCCTAGTGCGGGTTGGCGGACTACACACCTAAGAAATTCCTAAGAACTCTTAGGTGTGCAGGTTTAACAACCCAAATAATGTAAGTTTAACCCGCAACTCCACAAGTTATCTTCCTTGACTCGACACATTTTTCGAAAAGCAATCAAAATTATAAGTTTATTATGAGCGACTGTAGTGAAATTGCCGCTTGAAAAGGATTTTCAGCGGCGGGGTGGGGAGTGAGGAGTGGGGGAAGGCGCGGCGACCGGCGCGGCACTCCGGCAGTGAGCGGCCGACCGTGGCGTGAGTGACGCGTCTCGACCGGAGCGGAGCCGATGTACGTGCGCTGTGATCTGTGTTTATATTGTGTGTGCTTGTACGTGGGAAATGCCAAGTGTGTGTGCTCTGTGTGACCTCATAATTGTTTATACGCGATAAGTATATAGATATAGAGCATAAGTTATTCCAACTTTTCGCGATTTGGCGAATATAATTAAGTCATTTAGAATTTAGGTATAGGTTAGGTATAGGTTTATATTAATTATCAACAGTCTTAACAGCTTTATATTCTCATATAAATCCGACGAGGAAAATTTTAATATACCATTAAAGTTCAGCCAACACCGAGTGGCATTTCTAAGGCTTTGGTAGAGTTTCGTGGTTCTAGGAACATTCATAATTAGTTCAACAGTTCATTGGAAGTTGCTACAGTAACCGGAGAATCTGTATAGGTTTTGAAATTTTCAATACGTGAACAATTATCTCTTAAAAAAATAACGAGAGCCTATGTTTTGTGCAAATATATGAATATCCTCTTAAATACTATATCCTTCTCCTATGACCAAACGAGGTAAAATTAACTTTTGTACAATAAATTTGCGTGTTTAATCTCATTACAGAAATTATTAAATCGCAATTATTAAGTTTTTAAGCTGATCTTCGTGTCAGCCAGAACGTAGTCTTTCCGAGGGTTGAACTTTCGCAAATGAGGTCATTTTTTGCCAATTTTTCCGTAAGCGAAGTGCGTTGTGACATGAATTTAATTTCGGTGCGTCACGAAAATGAACTGTCAATGGGATTTTTTGCGTGGTTGTAGCCAATTTGGCTGGTAATTAACGAGGTTAGAACGCGTGCCTGGTCGCCTGCGGGCTTCGGGGCACAACCGAGATTGTTAACGCTAGATCAGTTATGATTACCCTGTCATACTTCGTCACTTAAACATACGATCATCAGTTTTAAGCTCATGTCATACTTCGACACATAAACATGGGATCATCAGTCTTAAGACTTCAATAACTAATTTCTATAGTACGATGTCAAAATTCGAACACTTTCGGTGAAATGTTTTGATAGTCAGTATAAGCAAGTCAATACGTTTCTCAATCAAAGGTGTGGTAGGGGTTTTAATTGTGACGGAAAACGATAAATTTAAAACGACTTACATACGTCATTTGCATCTTGGATCAAACTGTACTCAGTGAAAACATTCCTGTAGTAAAAGAATTCACATTTTGAAATATAAATCAAAATCCCAGTATAAGATAAACAGTAAACTTGACAAGTTATACACATGTAGTACATAATGTACATACGTTACTCGTGAACTTGTTAAATCAAATAAATTAAGGTATTTCCGAGAATTCCATCGAAGTGCTTAGAGGCGTACAAATTCTATGTAACAAGCTGAGATGAGGTGTTCCTCGTTTTTGTGTCTTCACTACGTAATTTTCCATCTTGTTCATTCGTGTCTCAGTAAAAATCATATTATTTTTAAAACTAGGATTTTAAGTGATTTTCTATATTTTTTATATTCGCATGGAATAAAATCTCGACAAAACACTCACATACTTAGCAAGAATAAAAAGAAATGAATTACCATTTTTTGTTTTTGCTAACCAGTAACCACTTATTAAGAACTTTTGGGCATCTTTTAGAAGCATTAATTGAAGTTCCTATACATTATTTATATTTGTTTCGATAACTGAGCTTACATTTATTACAGGGAAGATCGATATTTTTGCATTTCATGATAAATTTAGTAGAATATAGTAAAAGCAGATGGTAGTTTTTGAAAAGGTCATTAAGTAACCTTAAGGACATTTAGCAAATGACATTTTTATGAACGATCTTTTTAGATTTAGTAAAAAAAAACTAAAGTCAATATAATTAGTAGAGAATTGGCATAATATGTTTGCATCTTAATTTATAATTTGTGCTCGTTTTAGTTAATAATCAAATTACAAAAAAAAAACATTCTCTAAAAAACCTACTGGCATTTTTTTTCAAAGTCCTTTTAAGTAGTTTATAACGATTCGCAAATAGAAGTTAACAAGTTTTAAAGAATCAATCCGATACCTATTAGCTATCGCGACTTGTTTGCTTTTTATTAACTTCGTTTTTGAAATACTTTTGGGAGTTTTTTTATGAATATTCATATTGGTTTTTAATTAAAGTTGAGGCTTAAATAGTGAAACATCAAAGTTGGTTTTAATTGGCTTTTTATGTTGTAAATATTAGTTTTTGAATCTTTAAAATGCGTTTTTATTGGTATTGTAACATTATATGGTTTCGTGACTTATTTCGTGATGCTTATGTTGATTTTGAATATGGAAAAAGTGATACGAGGATAAGAAGAATTTTCTTTATGTATGGTCTTAATTCTATTATATTCAAACTAATAAAGGTTATTATTTTTGTAGACGTACAGCTGTCATGTTGTCATTCACCTCTTTTCCTTTCATATCTTCTATCACACACTTCATCTATCTTGTCTTTGACCTTCCTCTGCTTGTCCATCCTGCAACTTTCATAATCGTTTCTTTTTACCAACAAAGATGGACCCATTTTAGGCAGGGTTACTTTCTCATTCATAATCCTATAGATTTTAGTATCTTCTTCTTCTTCATCAACCCATATACGCCCATTGCTAAGCACGGGTCTCCTCTACCATTGAGAGGGTTTTAGGCCATAGGCCACCACGCTGGCCTAGTGCGGGTTGGCGGACTACAAACCTAAGAAATTCCTAAGAACTTTTAGGTGTGCAGGTTTTATCACGATGTTTTCCTTCACCGTTAAAGCAAGTGATAATTCAATTTGAATACACACATAACTTTCGAAAAGTCAGAGGTGTGTGCCTGGGGTTTGAACCCGCGACCGCCGAGATTCTCGACCGCGCGCCTAAACCTCGAGGCCATCACTATCATCAGATTTTAGTATGTGTAGAGTGTTTGCGATCGAAGCTAGGAGACGCTGAAATACCTACTTAAATATAATTAAACTGCGTTTTTTGTGTCTCACTCAAACGCAAATTCTTACTCATTTATATCTCTATGGTAATTGGAGACTGAAGTAAAGTCTGGGAATCCTTGTTTAATTTTTAGTTGTATAAAAATTCTCCTGTCAGGTAAGAGTCTTGAACAACAGACATCTTTGTCATTGATGATGTATAGTATTGTCGTGTTTTCCGCCATTGTTGTATCTTCAAAAGAGAGGCAAGGACGTTGTGGCCTATTTAGCGTGGCGGCTTTATAATATATCTGTATTACAAATATAGTTTATATCAAAATAAGCTATAGCAATATTATATGCGACCCCAGGATGCCCCTCAAATTGAAGGGCCGAATATACAAGTCCATGATAAGACCTGTCGTTATGTATGGATCGGAGTGTTGGGCTACGAAGAAGACGGACGAAAGACGACTGCATGCAGCAGAAATGCGAATGTTCCGATGGATGTGTGGGGTAACTCTGACTGTTAGAATGAAGAATGAACACGTTAGAGAAAGTTTGAAGGTAGCTCCTGTGATTGATAAGCTGAAAGGATACCGTCTGTCGTGGTATGGGCATATAATGAGGAGGGACGAAACATTTATGTTGGTAAAAAATTAATGAGCATGAAAGTTGAAGGATGGACAAGCCGAGGAAGGCCAAAGAAAACATGGATGGAGTGCGTGAGGATGGAGGAGATATGAAAGAGAAAGGCGTGACTGAAGACATGACGGCTGATAGGGATGTGTGGAAGGACAAAACATGCTGCGCCGACCCCAAATAAAAAAATGGGAGCAGGGCAAGAGAATGATGATGATCAAAATAAGCTATAGATACTGTAGAAAATGTGTATTTTCAGCGATATTTAATACGGCCATGTCGATGTCGAATTTCTATGGAATCATTAGCAACACGATATTAGTTCCAGCTAATGTGAAAATAAAGCGGGCGATAAATTTTCGCATGTATCGGGTAACTGCAATAATAAATTTATTTACCAATGCTCTATCCAAAGCATGCAGTTTACCAGCTTTTGAAACAAGAGGCCCGGGTTTTAATGCCCAAGTCATTTATTTTTGTGATACAATTGTTTCAGGTCTAGGTGTTTGTGAAATGGAGAAGTCTGTCGTAGTTTCTGATACACAAGACTCGTATCTTAGAGTGTGGTCAGAATCCTGTATATGACCATCAACCCATATACGCCCACTGCTGAGCACGGGTCTCCTCTACCATTGAGAGGGTTTAGGCCATAGTCAACCACGCTGGCCTAGTGCGGGTTGGCGGACTACACACCTAAGAAATTCCTAAGAACTTTTAGGTGTGCAGGTTTCATCACGATGTTTTCCTTCACCGTTAAAGGAAGTGATAATTCAATGTGAATATACACATAACTTCGAAAAGTCAGAGGTGTGTGCCTGGGGTTCGAACCCGCGGCCGCCGAGATTCTCGACCGCGCACCCAAACCTTGAGGCCATCACTCATTATTTAATAACTAAAACATACGTATGGAATATTCCTGAAACCGCTTTATGAATGAGTCTTGTGTTGTATGTATTATAAATTACGATTGGATTTTGGATTTTACATACACTAAGACTAAAAACTAAATGTTTTTGGTTCATCATCTACGAAAGCTGTCAAATTGTCTTCATTTCAAGCCTAGGCCTCCCCAAAAGTCTTTTAATTTTATTCCCGCTTTTCTTTTAATATCCTTATCTAGTAACAGCAACGTCTTTTCATTTCTGTAGTCTAGAACGCTAATTTATTGCGTCGCTTAATCACATCATATGTTGTCATTTTATCATTTGCCCAATCTCATTTTAGTTCAAATATGAATTATTATTAACTACGCAGAGTACTATTTCACTTAAAAAAATAGTTTTGAACCTTATAATTTTAATTTTTGTACATTTTTTAAGGTTTATTTAACCGAATTCGCGCGGTTAAAGCCAGTGAACAAAAAATTAAATTATTTATAGCCACTTTTTACGCCATAACGTAGGCCAGCTTTTTCGCTTCTGAGAACCAGTTTTCGGTAAATTCATTAAGCGCGGCTAATTTTTTCGTTCCATTATTTTTTTTCGCGCAAAATAAATCGTTGTTAAAAATTATTTTTTTGGTAGAAAAGTTAAGAGACGGTTTTAGAATTTAATGGAAAGGTGAAATTAGCGTTTAATAGTTTAGTTTGGATATTCTTTAACTGCTAATAACTGTTTTCGATCTGCTATAAAAAAAATTTGCTCAGTGGAGTGGTTTCATTTGAAATGTAACAACCACTATACGAGTATACTATGACTTAAATCTTGGATTTTCGTTATCTTACTCTACACTTAAACTATCTCTTGATGGTAAGTGTATGTATGTTTATATGTAGGTTTTGAATGATGAGATGTATGTTGATCATTCATGAGATATTCTTCTTAAATCTACATACTTCAAATCCAAAGCGGACTTTTTCCTATCTCTGCCGAATCATTAAGTCTTGGATAAGTAGATATGATTAAGGGACCATCAAGAAGAGAGCCTATATTTTCCTCAAAGGCAACACACCGATGATTCCTCCAGTATTGTGGGTGTTCATGGGCGGTGCTGACCACTTAACATCAGGTGGCTTACTAGCTCGTTTGCCTCCTTTTTCCATAAAAGTATATTAAGCCCTTTAACAAACTAGCTGAAATGTTTATATATAAACTCAGCCTACCGCCGTCCACTGCTGAACGTAGGTCTCCCCAAGAAAGCGCCAACCATCTCGGTCTTAAATTAATTGTGTCTATGAAGACATTTTTTTAGCAAATTTATGCTGTGTGGACTGAACTGAGGTAATTTTGCAGGTTTCCTTTTTAATAAAACGAATAGTTTTTCTTCTCAGTAACTGTAACTAATGGATTAGTAAATAACGTATATGTAAGACTTAGAATATGTACTTGCATGTGTTATGAATATGTAGAGAAACCTTTTGTTATCCTCCGCTTCGCAACCATCTAGATATTAATCTCCGGGGAACTTATCCCTTGAATATGAGCTGTGCAATCATTTTCAACGAAATACACAAAACCAATCTTGCGAACCGTAGAATAACATCTATGTAAAACGATATATCCAATGTATAATATAACTCCGCCAAAGGAATAGGCAGGTGTAATCCTTCGCCTGATAATAGAGACAAAAGATATCAAAAGAATATTAATATATTTAGTTTAGTTGTTGAAAAAACATGCATATTTCACCTTGTTTAGATTCAATAATAAGGTGCGAATTATGGATGTGTGATTTATACTAATGAAATTATTGGTTTATCTTAGACGCCTAGGCACCACTTCTACACGACGCTGAAAACTAATTAAGTTTGGTAAAAAAACTAAGCAATTGTTTATGTATTTAAGATTACGTTAGTTGTTCTGAGTCACATTCGATATACTTGTAAAATTATCAAAAATAAACTTAGGCAATGATAAAAAATTGTGCTTATTTATTATCACTGCTGTTCTACCGGCAAGAGGATTCCGCAGATATAAAAGTACGGACAGGTAGTCAGTGTGCGAAATATTTTGTTACGAAAATATTTACCAACAACGTAAATGTTACAAAGGACTTGCCTAATATATTTTGGCTCAACAAAACTTGTAACTTATTTTATTTGCCAACTTTCTGTATTGCGAAATATTTTTTGTGTTTATGTTCCAAATTTTCTAACCAATTGTTCGTTCGCTTTATTTGACAGCGCTAGGCTCAAATTAGAATTATAGTGGTGTACTGAGAGTTTAATAGGAGCGGTGCCTGGCGGTGCCGGCCGGGAACCGAACCCCGCCCCTCCCGTGCCACTCTCGCCATTACTACAAATAAAATTCCAATGATTGACGTTTTAATGGCAAATACGAGCTCGTATTGTTGGAACATAGAGATTCTTTCGTGATTTTTGTGTATTGAAGTTAAATTCAACTATGAATTATTACTTCAGAATGCTTTAAAAAGATTACTTTTTATGTATTTTCTAGTAGTTATGCTATCATTGTACATCTGCTTAAGCCTGAATTGTATGTATGTATGCATTTGAGTGAAGACTGTACTTAGGTAGACGAAGTGTAGGACGACCTGTAGCACGATGGTCCGACGACTTGAGAAAGGTGGCGGATAGCGGATGGATGAGGGTTCAAGACTGGGATGGTTGGTGCATACTTGGGAAGGCCTACGCTCAGCAGTCGGTAGCGATAGGCTGAGTATTATGTATTTGATCACTAACATATTGTCAATAGTCACAGGGCTAATCCTCGAAGATGCGACAGTAATAGCCTTGAATAATGTTAAATCAGTAATGCAGTTCTGCGCGTCAATATTAATTGCTGGAAGCAGAATGCATTACCATACTTAATGCAATGTGGCGCAAACTGTATTGATAAGAACAAAAATAGCTTTCTCTGCATACATACAGCAATTTCCGTCATAATTGCTTCCTCGTAACTCTTATCAATATAAAATTATATATTCAATAAAAATAAGGTTATCTTTGCAGTATTCATAATTTAAGTGGAATAATTAATTTCACAATACAAAATACTGTGGACGCAATTACTGCGAAGTTACTTCCATTAAATCTTATGGAACTGAGATAGTATCTGGGAAAATTTATTTTCAAATCTGTCTATTTTAAGGTTTATTATACGGATTTTCCAGTGATTTCTTTTTTATGAGGCTTTAAACAGGGTTGTGGGAAATAAATGTGAACCTTTCGTGACATTAAGAAATCTATATATATATAAATAAGTCGTGTTAGTTACACCACTTATAACTCAAGAACGGCTGAAGTGATTTGGCTGAAAATTGGCGGGGAGGTAGCTTAGAACCGGGAATAAAACATAGGATATTTTTTATCCCGTTCGACAGCGTTCCCGTGGGACTTTTCATTGTTTTCTTTATTTATACAAAAGTTTCGTTTTAATACTTAAGTCAATTTGAACTTTAATACAATACAATAAAGTTTAAATCGTAGTGGAGGAGTTCTATATTATAAAAATGAATTGCTCGATGTGTTCCTAAGCGCAAATCTCGAGAACAGCCGAATCGATTTCGCTAATTCTTTTTTATAATAATCTTTGAAGTACGAGGATTGTTCTTACGGAGAGAGTAATTTTAAAAAATGCCTGAGAAGGTCTAAAAATAATACTTTTTTATATTCCCATACAAAAGGTTCGTAATGATACTTAAGTCATTTTGAACTTTAACACCATACAAAATTTCCTGTCATTAATGTTTATCCCGTCGATGCAGTTAGAAGCCCTTTCAAATAAAAGAACGTATTAAAATAAGCATTCTGAATCGACAATATGTATCTATAACATTCGAATAATTGCGTATTTTAGATGTTAAAAATGCAGAATTCTCATGACAATGGATTGACATTTTTTGGCTGTCAAATATTAAGGCGTGCATTCAGAAATTTATTTTGTGTAACTAAGGAAAACAAATCAAGTCTAATTATCCAACTAAACTCCTAATCTTGAACGTGCCTACTTTTAAACTTTCTATTATGCTTGAATATCTAAAGTACTCTAAAGCACCTTTAAAAATATTACTAAATGTACGAGTATAACAATTGGGCATGGACCTCCTTTATAACTGAGAGGGTTTAGCCTTTAGTCTACCACGGAAGTATTTCAATGAAGAAAAATTGAAATCGAGTACATCCCAAGCTGCTCAATATGTACTTAGAAGTTTAAAGATTAATGAAATAATTTCTAACTGACACCCGATCGAAGTATTCGTTTTTGGTACACTTTTAATTCTGTACTAGCTTTTGCGCGCAACTCCGTCTGCGTGGACTACAGGGTTAGGTTCAGAAAGAAAATAAGTTGTAGTATTTTACTCCTCAGAGCCCCATTTACTTAAATATACAAAAATCATACAATCGGTCAAATCGTTTCAACGTGAAACCGTAACGCGCCGGTCGACGCCTTGAGTATCATTATTGCGCGCTTGATCATTATTTTGAAACTGCGATATCTTCTAAGATACTTATTGAAATCAAATGATGTAAAGGACAAATTTATTTTGTATTAAATACTTGTAATGAATAATGTATTTATTTGGATAAGGATTAATATCATGTTTGTCAAAACACCTACATAAATAATGCTTTATTTAAAATAAATTTGGTTAGAATAAAAAACGTTATAGTGAGCCAACCTTAAAAGACATACATAATTGCTGTCGCTGCCTTTTTTTTAGAATTTTTAAAGGGGAACAATTCTGTCATACATTATTTTAGCGAAACTTTAACCGTTTCTGCAGCGTACGCAGCGGAAGCTCACAAAAAGGAAAAAAGGTCTCCAATTTTGAAACATTCTTTATTGCTGCTCCGCTCCTATTGGTCGTAGCGTAATGATATATAGCCTATAACCTTCCCCGATAAATGTGCTATCTAACAGTGAAAGACAAATCGGACCAGTAGTTCCTGAGATCCTAGCGTTCAAACAAACAAACAAACAAACTCTTCAGCTTTATAATATTAGTATAGATTTTTATTTCAATGAAGTGCTGAAAGTAATATTTATTCGTATATACCTAAGTAATTAAAAATTTTATTCTGTTAATGTGAAACAAGACATTCATTGACTGGTAGGGCGATACGAAGTTTGCCGGGAGAGCTAGTTCTATGTAACTTTTACAATTATAAAAATGTATCACATTATTATTGTTGAAGGTCAGTTGTACATAGAAGGCAAAAAACATGTTTTTGAATAATCAACATTTTTTTGTTAACTTGTTATTGAGTTCGATTACCGGGTAGAGCAAAGTGTTATTGGATTTTTGTACCAGCACGGAGTCACGAAATGTGCTGAAAAGACGGCATCAGGCTTGCTGTCTTATAAATCGCTCTGATACCACATGGCGAAAAGTGGTTGTAGAAATGCACCTCTGCTTACCTTTTCGAGGAATACAGGCTGTGGTTACGTTATAATATTTTTTCTTTATCCTCACATGCGTTAGTTTAACCCATTTGTGGCCAAGCAGAAACTACAAGAACAAATTCAGAAATTTCTTTATTTAATCATAGTTGGGGATACAAATAAGTATAAAAATGAAAAAAAAAATAAAAATTATTTATAATTTTAAAATTATAGGGGTGTGCCCAAATTGGCACAATGGCCACTTAAGGGTAAAATAGTGTGCAAGTCTATCGGATCCTATTATAACGGATAAGTCCACCAAAAAACTTTTTCTTTAACATATTCGCTGCCGTCCAGTTGTAACCATTCGATGACAATGATATCTGACGAGTAACATGATGATGAGGTGATTGTTCAAGACAAAATGTAGCTATACTTATTATACTTGCTAGCGAAAATATAACTGATCCATTACATCTTCTTTAGACGTAGCTGTAATGGTCACGCATTTGGTAATGCCACATCTATCATGTGTTTGAAGGGAACCCACCTCCATTTGTTTGCCATGGACTTCAACTCCATACAACGATATTGATGGGGCCATTTTCAGCGAACCTACAGTATCTCATTATTTGTATCAAATTTATACTCGATCTCTGTTCTTTCAACGTTTCTTTCATACTACTCTCGTTTAGTAATTGGTCAATCGATGATGGATAAGTCTAAGGATAAGAAGGAGCCAAGGAGGAACAATCAGCCTGCCCTGAGGTAAAGGGGGGTTTGAATCCCAGCACGGTATCCCCTGCATGTCGTAAAAGGCGACTCAATTGTTCCCTTGGGGTCGCTGGACGTGCTGCGGGGGCAGGGCGTCATCAAGTGACTCCAAGAGAGGTGGCGGCACTTTGGCCTCTGTACATCGCGGGGCCCCCACCCACAACTGGGGCGCCCGAAACAAGGTAGAGGTTGCTTAACTGCGTTCCCTTTGACTCCGAGGCGGCCGAGACAAGTACGTCTCGGAGGCGCACCGGGCGCCTGTGGACAACGGTGGCCGCCTCTCGCTCACGTACCACGGTCGCCCAACTCGGCACGAAGATGGCCACCGGGGGGTTTTGGCCGGTATGCCGGTTTAGAGACTGTATTAAGGACTCAGCCCGTCACTAACTACTGCGCAAATATGACGTCGCCGCGCGCCGGGCTGGAAGGCCTGTGACCCTGAATGGTAAAAATGAATAATAAAAATGAATAATAAAATGGTAAAAAATGAATAATTATTTTTTAAATTCTGTTTATAAGATAGACAATTTATCGTATTTGAATAATAATAACTATTTACGATGATCAACTTAATATGCAAAATATAATAATTGCAAACAGTCAAGTACCTCGACAGGTCCTTCAAAAGCAAAATTCGACCAATTATTGTAATAAATCTATAATATATAACTAAATTGTTTAATATTATATGTAATCACCACACGTTCAACTATCCAATAATGTGAGTATTTATTAACTTACATAAATACTTTTTTCATGTACCCTCAAAAAGTAAGTGTTCCCAAATTGGCACGGCGGTCAAGAATGGGTTAATCTAGTTTTGCCTTAGACTACTATCCATCCCATAAAAAGTACCATATGTGTGCATTACAAAGTTGTAATAAAATATTCATTGGGTTGCGCTAATGCCATCGAATGTAGCGGAGTGGTAGTGCCGGCGGATAACCAAGTTACCTGCCACTAATGCATAATTGAACCGAGTGGATTGCGCTCTGCAAAACCTGACAGTGATGACACAGTCTATGTAACGGTACACTATAACTTTATAGCAATATGCTGTGTTACAACAAAAGTAACTCTTAAAATCTATGCCATAAATGTCATATTTTCTGTTGACAAGTTTTCTAAGAGACACCTTACACTACGCAAAACCTGTAGTAGTGAATGTACTTACTGTTAGCAGGATTGTTACTAAGGCACTTAAAAATTTCGATAATTTCTGTTTTAACTGTTTATTAAAGAAAGTTTACCCTTATTTCTGTAACTTAGTAAATTAAACACGAAAGTTTTGTGTCAATAGTTTTTTTATTGGTGAAGTTATTACGCAAGCAGCCAGTGCCTGATCAAAACGCAGTACCTACTAGTCAAAATAGTTATTTGAATTTCAATCTTACCCATGTACATAATCGTAAGAAGCAAGAATGAACCAATTGTTACTTTTGGGGTATTTTCTAAGTCCTTGTTATTAATATTTGTTAAAACGCAAAAACACCTTCGACCGGTCAACAAGTCAGTTTTAGTTTTAATACTGCTTCACCCTAGGTTCCACTGATAGAGAATGCCCTAGGCATTAAGTCCAACTATATAAACATTTTATAAAGCGCAAATAATATGTTTGTTGAAGCTAGGACTGTGGCTCGGCTAGTCATAGACAAGGAATGATCAGAAGAGTAAGGTTATCTACCATTATTGCATAATTGAAGTGAGTGGATTGTGACCGAGGATACTATGTTGAGGCGTGTAGTGAGCCGCGTATTAGAGCAAGTGCAGATAACGCTTACTGCTTAGTATCATGCGGATGTGTTGGCAAGGAAGAATTGTTGGTATAGGTGTATACAGACCGTGATCGAAAACTGAGAGAGGTTATATTTACGGTGATAACAAATACGGTGACGCTAAAAAATAAAATACATATAGGGTTTTCTTATCACACATGGCTTACAAAATTTTATCATAAATATATTCCCTAAGATTTGGTACAGATTTAAACAAAACGTTATTACACTTAGGGTAGGTAACGTCAAAAGCATCAATAGATATAGTAATTGGTAAGAATAGGATTGCGATATTATATTTGTAACTTTTATAGATAAATTAATTAGTCAAGATATACAGTCTTCATTATCGTTTATAAGAAAGATATTAGTAATATTTTCCTAGAACTGTTTTGACGTGACGAGACTTTTGTTTATATTAGTTAATAAACAAAATATTTATAAGGTTATTTTCTATGAAGATTCTCTTCTTTTTCTTACCCTGTTCCTAATTTGTTTGGAGTCGGCGCAGTATGTTTTAAACTTCTATACATTCCTATCAGCCGTCATGTCTTCATTCACCCCTTTCTCCTTCATATCTTAAGTTACGCAGTCCATCCACCTTTTCTTTGACCTTCCTTGGCTCGTCCATCCATCCACTTTCATATTCATCACCTTTTTTCCTACATATGATTCATCCCTTCTCATATTATGTCCATACCACGACAGGCGGTTCTATGAAGATTCTCTAGTATTTTTGTCTTGTGTATCGTCGCATTGCTGTCTTCCCTTCAATATCTTAACAGGGCCCGTTTTACTGCTTTTTTGAGGTATTGTTCGGTTATTTTGTGCGTACGTGGCGGTTTATGAATTCAGCTTGCATGAATGTTGTATGGAAACTAGCTGAGGTTGGAACTGTGATTGTGAGTGCCTGGGGTAGGTTTTACGACTTTTGTGATACTAGAGGTTGCTGGAAGGACATAAATTAGTGTAGCTCGCTCAAGATGTAGGAAATATAAGAAGAAATTTTTAAGATACATAAAGAAAGATTAAGATAGTCAGATAGATTTTTTCAGACAAATAAATGGTCTCAAGTTTGTACGTTATTCCTTCACTTTCGTTTCTCAGTTTCATGATTTTAAAGTGTAGTAGGTAATAAGGGCGTATTACCATTTACTTTACTATCTCTTATGCTGCTATTGAGAAAGGATTCTTCCCGTGCAATAAATATTCGGCTTGCCATCAACAGACCCATATCCAGGCCCGACTCTTGCTTCGTAAACTATCGGTAAATGAGGTACTTAAGACTGTTTAGAATTTCTATAATGTGTATATCTGTTTTATTTAATGCAATAATTTATTATTGATAGAGCTAATGTGTTAGCTAACTTAGGAGAGCAGCAAAATCGTGTCCACTATTTTTAGCGTGACCAACATTCCGTTTGGTCTACTAGCAGTAACGCATTAAGTTAACTATTGTTACAATTTACACAAGTATAAAACAAAAAATCTATTCAAGGAAACTAAAAATAAATTGACCCATTCTGACCCCATAGTAACAATAAGATAGAAATCTGGTGTCTTGGGTATCAGAAACTACGAGAGACTATTGCGACTCAATTCTATTTAAATTCGTTGTCTAGAACACGTTTTAATTTGGTCTGCGTTATGGTAAAGCGGCAAGAATATGCGTCATGGGATCGCGAGGACTCGGAATCGATTCCTGAGTTGGACAAAGAGTTACTAGGTTTTCTATTAGGAAATTCTTAGCAGTAGCACGGAGTATGGGATCGTTTTCAAAAACGGCAGTAGACTACCAGCCTATGACGATGTTGAACAGAAATACCATTGGCAAAATGTGGGTGCAGAAATGAAGGGTCACATGTTATTCGATTATTCTAAATTAATAGAAGTCAAGCTTTGAGTTTTGTATTCTATAATGAAATTAAACGATGCCAGTACACTTCCCAGGGGACAGTCCGTATCCGGGTTTTTATTATAAGAGAATGAAAGATTCAAACTGTAAACTAGAAATTGTAGTATGTCGTAATTATTAAAAAAAATATCAAGGCTGCAGATTTTTTTCTTTATTCCCACGGAAATTATATTTCAGAGTAACTCGATAAGGCCATTTACATGATGTTTGTTTGAACAATTTTGCAATGGCTTTTCAAAGGTTTTTATTCACATTCACAAAAATAGGGTTATTGTAGAAATTTCGAGCCTCGTAGCACCTTGCGCTACGTCTACGCTGACGTAGTATCTGCGTAGCACCTGAGTGCTACGACCGTTTACGCTTATTTAGCCTTGCGGATTATCATAATAGTTAATATTAATGTGAATTAAATTAGTGCTTAATTAATTTCATTAGATACTAACATTACAATTAAATTATATAATTAAATATTATGGAGCTAGATACGGAATGATAATTGTTTTAGCAGTAATTTAATAGAGTTAGAAGTACTTAATTCTCCAGCGTAGCATTCACTTCGAAATACTTTTTCATGAATATCCTATTGATTTATTTGTCTGAACTAAAAATATTCTTTTTTCTTCCTGATCCCGGTCGAATGACTTTTCCTTACTAATAAATTTGAATGAATTTATTTGGTACAAAAAATCCTAAGAATGGGCAAAGTGTGTTTTGGTAATTCCATTTAAAACTCTCATTAGTAACATGGAGTCTGGATACGTGCCTATAAACGGTTAATGGCTCGCTCCCTATTACGTGGGACTTAAAACATATATGGCAAAACGAACCCGATAATACATCTCTAAATACCTTACAAAGGCAAATGTCTCTATCAGTTTCAAATGTTGTAGTTGTGCATACTTGTGCAAGACTTTTTTCCTACTAGAAAGATGCAAAAACAATTTATTCTGCTTGGAAATTGAACCCAGAACTCTTCCGACTGTCGACCAACGAGGCAGTAATCTATAATGTTATTCTTACCTAACATTACAAGTAAACAAAGCCCAAGAGCTATGTATAATTTTTTGCCGTGTCATCATGAATTTTAATAATTCCTTTGATTAAGAAAATGTCTCGCGGCAGTTTCTGGTGGGATTTTGTCGAAAAACTTGATCGCTTGAGCTTCAGGCTATGAGCGAACAATGTTTGGTTTATTATTACATTTTTTACTTTCGTTTTTGATACGAAATATTAGAATAGTAAGAAGAGTGGTATTAATAAGTATTTTATTCGAAAAACACCATAAAATGTCATTTGTGACGATGGGAATGCCAAGGTATGGGATAGTGGGATAGGGTTAGAGATCGCCACTTGGCACTCTCTTTGGGCAACACCGTAATTATTATTGTCAGTTTTTCTTTTATAAAATATTATGCTGAGCTTGACAATGTATAATATGATACTAGATTAATGATAGTTTTAAAGGAAAATATATTTTTATCAAAGCTCCTGGTTGTAGAGCCAATGCAGTATACATGTTGTTAAAAACGTGTATGATTAATATACTACTAATATTTTTTACTTTCTTTATATCTTAAGAGAAACATTGCGCGAATCACCATAAAAACATTTTAAATCAGCCAATACTACTAATTAAATAAAGAAAAAAAGAGTTAAATTGTGGCCCATAAAAATGGTATTCGTTTATTACCAGGTCAGTGATTCGGAGGCTCGCTCCAAGGTCCCAGTGACCCCGAGATGCTCTGCGGAGGCGATAAATCCTCTTGCGGACACTTTTTTCCCCCACCTCCCCGGACCCCATCCTCCCCTCCTGCCCGTTTGTCGCCGTATCACGTTTTTGATTTAACTTTTTGTAAAGGATGCGAGTGAGAGACATATTGCCTCGATAATTCCCTTATATAAATCAGGGAGATTTACACGCGTTTCGAATGGTGTTTGTTGAGAAATAACTTTGTGGATGTTTTTTTACGTTGCGTGGCTGCGCCGAGGCACGTGCCCGCACTTACAGCTTTGTGTTTTTCACACGTTTCCTGAAGTTAGGCGTTTGATTTTGTATCGTTCGCATATCTTTTGTTTTTGGCTCGTGGAACTGTTGAGGCGCCATTATCATGTAATAGAATTTTATTTGGTTCTGTATAAAAAAACATGTTGGTATTTATTTCTTTCGACAATAAATTACACTTAGGCAAAGCTGGTTTTTAATTCTCAGATATTCATAGTAAATTCTTGGAATCAATGAGAGAAATCGCTTGAATAAATGAACTTGCATGCAACACGCTAAATACTAAACGAAAGAAAGAGCACGGTATATTCTCCAGCAACACCTTATTATACTTGAAAATTTCGTGAACAATGCTCAGAACATTCAGTTTTAAAGATTACTTTAACACCTTTACACCAATAACATGCTACAATCCGAGCCTGTTAAAGAGCCAGTCTCGTAAGGCTCTCGACGATTCGCGTATGCAAAACTAGCTGCAACCATGGACCGAATCGCGGAATAAAAACTAGTTTACTGTTTGGACCAGTTCCAGAATCAATTTCCATGCGAAGTTTTATCAAAACGTATTCGCACGTGTCAAGGTTGTCGGCTCACATTTCAACTTTGTCATTTGATTATTGAAAGAGCTCTCGGGCGGTTAAACGCTTTGCTGATTTATCACTACGCTTCACTTGCTTTTATCGAGACCTCACAAAGCATCGTGAGATCGCGTTTTTAGTAGTTTTAAATTCAGAGCTCTGTCCGCTTTATATAGATGAATTGTATTTGATATGAATATTGGTCATACTGGTGGATGTGATGGTCTTAAGGTTTAGACACGTGGTCGTCACAGTCTCAAACCCTAGGCACACACCTCTGACATTTTGAAATAACGTGTTTATTCACCAAGAATTATCACGTACCTACTGTGAAGTAAAACATAGTAATAAAACCTGCAAACCTGATGATTAATACTCGTGTATTTTCCCGATTGTATTCTATTTTATTTTATTATTGTTTTCATGTCCAATGTAGGGATGTTGCGGATTCAATTTTTTTCACATCCGCGGATGCGGATGCGGATCTGTATAAAATTGATCGATTGGTTGATTTGTATAAAATGTTATTGCTTTCCTATTGGTCAATCAGCACGTGCGGTCAACCACTCGACACTCGAGACCGACACGTGCACCACGCCGCCCCTCACCCCTTTCTTTCTTTTCGCGATCTGCTACACATCCGCATCCGCATCAGCTCCGCAGCGATTTATGCGGATGCGGATGTCTAAATCGTTGTGAATGTTTCGCAACATCCCTAGTCCAATGTAAAAACAAGAAGGGCTTTCACCGTTTTTCAAAACTCCTTTTTCCTTCGCATAATAATTTATTCGACTCGGAAACCGATCCTGTGGCGTCTCTATGGCATGCAGCACTCTTATCGCTAGACCAACGACAAAAATTATATTCATTATATTTGTGCTCGCTGCTAGATAAAAACATATGAATTACAGAAAATGTGTGATTCCAGGCACGTGTGTGTAAAACGAAAGTCACGCAGACATTTTTTGCATTCATATGGGGAGTTACGTACGGATGGCCCACTTGATAGTCGAAGTCGTTTTCACAACTTCAAGGTCGCCGATCTGCCTAATGTCTCGAACCTAACAATTTATCGTCGCTTATAAATCCTCCCTTCAACATGTGGAGTTTACATCTTCATAGATGTGTGGCAGACTGATAATTGTGAGTGGGAAAATCGTGACGTGACGGTCTCAAGATTAAAATGCGGGGCCTAAACAAAGTTGTTCGCGGTTACAATTTCCAGGCAAATATTTTTCACTAAGCCGTACGAAGCCAGTGGTGGACTTAGTAACCTTACTCAGTTATTAAGGCCAAAGATCGGCTAGCTAAGCTATGTTATTTTTAAAAGTCACAGAATCGTTCATCCAGTTCCATAGAATTAAGTGTTTATACAATAAATGATACAGTAAAAATAAGGTTTTAGACGGTTCCTCTCAAGACGTCAAATAAAATTACGATTTATACGAAGAGTATTTACTTAAGGAGAATTGACAGAATTTCTGCCTCAAACATTTCATTCCGCTGACACATTCGTCTGTCTCCAAGTGAAATTGTTTTAACATACTTACCTAAATATAAAATCTTCTTCTTCATCAACCCATATACGCCCACTGCTGAGCACGGGTCTCCTCTACCATTGAGAGGGTTTAGGCCATAGTCCACCACGCTGGCCTAGTGCGGGTTGGCGGACTACACAGCTAAGAAATTCCTAAGAACCCTTAGGTGTGCAGGTTTTATCACGATGTTTTCCTTCACCGTTAAAGCAAGTGATAATTCAATGTGAATACACACATAACTTCGAAAAGTCAGAGGTGTGTGCCTGGGGTTCGAACCCGCGACCGTCGGATTCTCGACCGCGCGCCCAAACCTCGAGGCCATCACTGCTTAAATATAAATATCAATGCTGCTTAAATATCAATGCTTAAATATAAAATGGTACATTGTAATAGATGTCAAGTAGTTAAAGTAATTTGTTTTGCAAATAAAAAAAATACCGTTTTACTATTTTTTCTAGATATGGTTTATTTTAAAAGAAACATGTTATTTCATATTTTGTATGAAATCTTCACTACTATAACTGTGATCTACTGAATTGCCTAAAGTAAAGTATTTCCAATCTTCTATTCAATTTCTTTGTTATTTTTAGATATTTTGATTTGATTATAATGAGAAGGCCTTCGTCGTTATCTATTCAGCGACTTTTGTATAAATTAATCGGAACTTTAAAACTTTCACAATTTCAATATTAATAGGATAACAAACGGCAAGTTTCCTAAATTTATATTATCTGCTCGGAATAATATTATTAAAAGGTTGCCTAGAATTGATTGGAAGATGCGAAGGATTTCAGAAGGCTGTAACCCTGGGGTTTTTAGTTTATTGTTTTACACAGGGGTTATTGAATAAACATATAAAAAAGTAGTATAAAACATCTGAAATAATATAAACAATTCATCATCACTCCGTGTACGTTTTACTGCACGGCCCCCCCTACCATGGAGAGGTTTTTCGACCTTAGTCAATCATGCTGGCCTAGTTCGGGTTTGCGGACTACACACCTAAGAAATTCATAAGAACTTTTAGGTGTGTAGGTTTAATCTCGATGTTTTAGTTCACCGAATAATAAACAGTTCCCTTTGTAAACAGTACCCATCACTTTCAGACCTTCGTGTATCATTCGGTTATATACCAGCTGTTATCTTTGTAATGAATTTTCCTTAAGTTCCTGGGTGTTATAATGTCTGATTTTCAAGACATTTGGTACGTATTTTACAGCTTTTCCCACTGCAGCTTCCTCAGAAAACATCTTAAAACATATTAATCGACTTGTAAAATATTGTCCTGTCTGTTCAGAGAATATCAGTATAAAAATAAACACATCTGTTTGTTCTGTGTACGTTGCTGTTTATCTGTTCAATTGTGTGGAATGATCGGTAAACAGAGACATTTACGATTTTGTTTGTTGTTCCTTTATCGCTTATCGTCTTTATTACAGTGGTATGCTTTCGAGCTTGTACATTTTTAAATAAATGTGTTATTCTTCATTCACATGAATATTTTCAGTCTTCTGTGTAATATTAACGGGTAATTCTGTGTATCCTGTGAAATGTTAACGGGTTCGACTCCTGTAACAAGGCAAAATTGTGTAGTTTGTTTCTGGTTTAGTAATAGTAAGGATCTTGGCAGTTTCTGGTACCTACGATATGAGATTTACATTTAGGGAGTGCATGATCTTGAGATTACGAATTAGATTTTCGTGTCGGAAATAGTAGTTTTATTTTCTTATCAGTAACTATGGAAAGTTGCTTGACCATTATTCAATAGGACCCAACCACAGATGAATAAAATGTGTACGTAAAGATCTCGCCTAACCCTTGAAACAGTTTTAAAAGGCTTACGTGTCTCACTGATATATCATCTTTTGTATCGAAAATACAATTTTACAGATATAGTATGTTCTTCGTACTGTATCATTGTTTGTGAGCACAGCAGTGTAATTAAGTCCATTGTGCGAACTCAGCAGGACGGCACCGCCCCGTAATCTACGTCTGCGCTCGGGTAATTACCTTCTCAACATATATACTGCATTTTATCATATCTATAAGCATAATACACCATATGATAATCTATGACTGGATTAGAGAATCGTGTATGTTTATGATGTTTTCCAACTCCTCCTTTACATTGCTTTTCTGATTAACTTCGTTGCGGGATTGTGACAATTTAGGTCCCCTTAGATTCGCTGAGCTTCATTGCTCAGCGCCAATACTGTGCGTGCCGCTGTTGATCTTGTAGTACAGGAGTTGCAGTGGCGGGTGTGTGGTGGGATAGAAAAAAAAAATCGTGTATGTTTGAAAGGATTTAGTCCATAGTCTCTTTAGGATATATGTGACATAACTAAAGCATTTTCCGCAGTTAAGTATTTTTACAATGTTTTTTACATGCGAGTACATACATAAACTCCCGCTTGTCTCACGTTGAGGTAGGTAGAGACTATAGATCGTCACATGCTACGGTCCAGAAAAAATTATTTTGGTTAATACTAAGTAAATGTTTAAAAAGAGTATTAAGCTGTATGTAACGCTTTCACATCTAAAAATTTGAGCTGTGCGATTGGAATTTGGTAACTGGGATAGATACCTATTTCTTTCAATTGCATACTGGAAGAACTCGTCGTCGCCGTTATTATCTTAATGTCAGAGGGTCATTTTTCTGCCAACTTGTCCGGTTGGCTTATAAAATGGCACGGGTACGCGACCCCGGCTCCTCGAGCCATCATTGCTGCATTCACTGTCCTTTCCGCAGCTTTGGTGTCCCTTCCCTTACCCTTCACTGGTGGTAGGATTAAATATTGAGTATTCATTTACTCAATGTTGTACCCGAGCGGATTGGTACCACCGTCCAGTCTATTTCTACCGCAAAGCAGGAATGCGTTCCGGCGGAAGGACTGGATAGCCGTTCCCTCTATGTCCCTCCCCCTACCTTCTTGGGTGCTGGTGGGTTGCAACGGCACTACTCCAAGTGGATCTGGTGGGGTGGCATGCGGCCTTGGGGGTTGAGGCGGGGTACAGGGAGACCCGGTGGGAACGGTTTCCGTCGGCCGCCTGCCGGTCAGTAGGGGACCTGAACCCGGGGATTCGCTCTCTTTTAACTCCCGCCTCGGGAAGCTGTCCCGCCAACCGGCGAAAATCCCGTCGTGCAGTCGTCGTGCCAGAGTGGGAGACTGGGGTGGATCCCGGCGACTGTACGCGGGGGGGCACCGGGGGCCCTTCCGTGCCTCGCGGAGGCCACTCAGTCGGTCGTGTGCTGCCTCACCTTGAATTTCTTTATACTCTTCCTCCATCGTTCAGGATTTGCCGTAAACCCACCGCACCCATCCTTACCTCCCTCCCACCAATCTCTCAAATGAAGGCAAAAAATAAAAGTAGCAGGCAACCCACGGCGGAAAATTCATCCACGATTCCAGTGGACTTCTGCAATGTCAGGGGTCTACACAGCAATCTCGACGCCGTCCATCACCACCTCGAGACGGCGCGGCCTGCCCTGCTCTTTTTAACGGAGACACAAATATCTACCCCTGACGACGTATCGTACCTTAACTACCCCGGCTACGTACTGGAACATACATTCGTTCGTAAAGCCGGGGTGTGCGTCTTCGTCCGGGGTGATATTTGTTGTCGCCGCCTTCGGGGCCTCGAGCATCGGGACCTGTCAATATTATGGCTCCGCGTAGACTACGGGGGTCGTACCCGCGTATACGCGTGCCTTTACAGGTCCCATGCCAGTGATTCGGGGTCTTCTCTACTGTTTGAGAACGTCCAAGTGGGGACTAGTTGCATACTCGAGCAGTGCCCGTCCGCGGAGGTGGTGGTCCTGGGTGACTTCAACGCCCACCACAAAGAGTGGTTGGGGTCCAGGATCACTGATCTCCCGGGTCGGTCGGCCTACGAGTTGGCCCTGGCATATGGCTTCTCACAGCTGGTTACACAGCCTACCCGTGTTCCGGATGTTGAGAGCCATGAGCCCTCTCTGTTGGATCTTCTGCTGACTACTCATCCTGACGGATACAGGGTGGTGATCTGATCACTGCCTTGTCCGTTCATGGGCCCCTGTTGTGCGTCCCAGTCGTCCTTCAGCTACTGGGACTCGCAGAGTCTGGCGTTATAGGTCAGCAGATTGGGATGGACTGCGCGAGTTCTACGCATCCTACCCATGGAAGCGGCTCTGCTTCTCCTCTGATGATCCTGACGCCTGTGCGGACTGCGTAAGGGATACAATAATCCTGGGGATGGATGTTTTCATCCCCAGTTCCAAAATACCCGTGGGGCGCCGCAGCCGACCTTGGTACAACCAAGTTTGTGCCGATGCTGCGCGCCTCAAGCAGTCCGCATTTAAGGCATGGCAGGAAGCCCGAAAACGTCGGGATCCTAACTCGAAGGAGGAGAAGCGAAAATTCAATGCCGCTTCTAGATCCAACAAGAGGGCTATCGCTAGGGCCAAGGCGGAACACGTTCGACGAATTGGCGAGCGACTCGAAAGTTATCCCTCTGGAAGTCGAGCTTTCTGGTCGCTCGCCAAGGCTGTCGAAGGTAATTTTTGCCAGCCTAGTCTCCCGCCACTGCGTAAGGATGATCACAGTCTGGCCCATAGTGCAAAGGAGAAGGCCGATCTCCTGGCCCAATCCTTTGCCTCGAACTCGACACTGGATGACGGGGGAGCCATTCCACCAGTTTTACCCAGGTGTGAGAGTTTCCTGTCTGACATTAGATTCAATCATCGTGTCGTCAGACGGGAGCTCGGGCTTCTCGACATCCGAAAGTCGAGTGGGCCGGATTGCATCCCCGCGGTGGTTCTTAAGACGTGCGCCCCTGAGTTGACCCCCGTGCTAACGCGCCTGTACCGCCTTTCCTACAAAACCAACAGGGTCCCAGCTTCTTGGAAGGTCGCACGTGTCCACCCAATCCCTAAAAAGGGTGACCGGTCGGACCCTTCCAACTATAGGCCGATAGCGGTCACATCCCTTCTCTCCAAGGTCATGGAACGAGTAATTAACACTCAGATCCTGAGATACCTTGAGGATCGCCAGCTGATCAACGACCGCCAATATGGCTTTCGACATGGTCGATCAACTGGCGATCTTCTCGTGTACCTTACGCACCGCTGGGCGGAGGCCTTGGAGAGCGGAGGTGAGGCTATTGCCGTCGGCCTCGACATTGCGAAGGCGTTCGACCGAGTGTGGCACGGCGCCCTTCTGGCGAAGCTTCCAGCATACGGGATCCCCGAGGGACTCTGCAAGTGGATCGCCAGCTTTTTGGATGGTCGGAGCATCCAGGTCGTCGTTGACGGCTGTTGCTCCGAGACCATGACCATTAATGCTGGCGTTCCTCAAGGTTCGGTGCTATCGCCGACACTCTTCATCCTGCATATCAATGACATGCTTTCTATCGAAAGCATGCATTGCTATGCAGATGATAGTACGAGTGACGCGCGATACATCGGCCAACAGAATGTCCCTCGGAGTACCGTTGGGGAAAGACGGTCACAACTTGTGTCTGAAGTCGAGAGCTCTCTGGGGCGGGCTCTCGAATGGGGAGAAAAGAACCTAGTTCAATTCAACCCTACGAAGACACAAGTTTGCGCGTTCACTGCGAAGAAGGATCCATTCGTCATAGCGCCACAGTTCCAAGGAGTATCTCTCCAGATCTCCGAGAGTATTGGGATCCTCGGCGTCGAAATTTCGAGCTTAGTCCAGTTTGGGAGTCATTTGGAGGACAAAGCCAAATTGGCGAGTAAAAAGTTGGGTATCCTGAACAGAGCCAAGCGGTACTTCACGTCGGGTCACAGATTGTCGCTCTACAAGGCGCAAATCCGGCCCCACGTGGAGTACTGCTCGCATCTCTGGGCAGGTGCCCCAAAATACCAGCTTGACCCACTTGACTCCTTACAGCGACGGGCCGTTCGCATCGTCGATGATCCCAATCTCACGGAGAAACTACAGCCGTTAGGACTGCGGAGAGACTTTGGGTCTCTTTGTGTGTTCTACCGGCTGTTCCATGGGGAATGCTCCGAGGAACTGTTCGGGTTGGTACCGGCATCGCCGTTCTACCATCGCACCACCCGTCACCGCAGTGGAGTTCATCCATATCACCTGGAGACGTACCGTACGCGTACGGTGCGTTTCCAGAGGTCATTTTTACCACGTACGTGCAAGCTCTGGAATGAACTCCCTGCCTCGGTGTTCCCCGAGCGCTATGACATGGCCTTCTTCAAACGAGGCTTAAAAAGAGTATTCTCCTCACGGTAGGCAGCGGCGTGGCTGTGCCCCTGGCATTGCCAAGTCCATGAGCGGCGGTGACCGCTTTCCATCAGGCGGGCCGTCTGCTCGTCTGCCTGCTAAGGCGTTTAAAAAAAAAAAAAAAAAAAAAATGTACATTGTAAAATCAAATATGTTGTATACAATGAAATCAGCATTTTTAGCTATGCTCTTTATATGTAATAATTTAATTGAAGTAGTCCCTATATAGAGATGCAGTGATGGCCTCGAGGTTTAGGCGCGCGGTCGAGAATCTCGGCGGTCGCGGGTTCGAACCCCAGGCACACACCTCTGACTTTTCTAAGTTATGTGTGTATTCAAATTGAATTATCACTTGCTTTAACGGTGAAGGAAAACATCGTGATGAAACCTGCACACCAAAAAGTTCTTTGGAGTTTCTTAGGTTCGTAGTCCGCCAACCCGCACTAGGCCAGCGTGGTGGACTATGGCCTAAACCCTCTCAATGGTAGAGGAGACCCGTGCCCAGCAGTGGGCGTATATGGGTTGATGAAGGTGAAGGTGAAGTCCCTATATGAAGGAGCACAATCGAACAGAGTCCTAAGTTTGACTTGCCGCAGAACGGGAGCTGAGGTTAATTAAAAAATGATCTGACACCCGCCTTCAGTCGGCCGCTGCGCTCCCCTCTTATTTTGCATTAACTCAGATATAAAACATGAGCGGCCATTCATTGGATATTCAGCGTGCCGATGGCGGATTAAAATAATAATTTACGCGACAGGAAATTAAATTCTTTTTTATTGTTTTTGTCAATCGGCCGAGGTGGCGTCGGCGATGGGTGCCAAAACAACACTCTTATCACCCAAAGGCGCCGATTGAATCGTTTGTATTAATTTGAATGGAAATTTTCGGGCCGAGTCTAAAAGTCTTTATTTAAAAGGGGTTTGTCTTGAGTTTTGAAATCTTAGAATTTATTTTTCATTTGCGTAAAAGGATGGATTGTTGAGGAAATTCATTAGTTTGTATTAGAGAATTATTTGAGCGGATTTCTGGTTCAATTAACAGATGTTACCGAATTGGTGTCGATTTTTAATTTTTCGTTTTATTTTAGCTGAAATTAAATTAATATGTAAAGTCATAATTGACGTGGTATCTAGATTAAAATACAATGACAGACGTTTATGGACGTAAAACATTGGATATGAACCCACTACGGCTAGACATATAGCCCATACTCACTATAGCTTGACTTAATTAAATAAATTGATTACACTGGTCAACACGATTTTTGGGTCTGGCTCCTGAATATGAAATTTTAGTTTCTCCTATGTCACAAATAAATAAAAAAATATCTATTCCGATCAAAGTTTGCTTATGTAGAAAATAGAGCAATTTTATGAATTTTAAAAAATGTATACAATTTTTTATCTATTCTCTTTAATTTTATTTAAAATTATAATAAGGTTTTTTTTTATTGAACACAAAAAGTGTTTTTATACAAGAAATATGACAAATAATAGCAAACAAATAGAAAATAACAAAAAGTCGAGTTCAAAAACGATTTTTTTAGTTGATCTTTTATGCATGTATTGGCTTTTTTCGTATGAACCCCTAAATACCAGTTTGGACTTTAGCATTAGATAATTTAGGAAAGAATCTCTTTAAATATCTAAAAGCTCCCGAATTATAATCTAGAGCTTTCAAAATTATCTTCATTAGACCTAACTTTATACATTACGGTGGTATCAATATATCTTTGGGCTTTACGATTGGTTTAGCATTCATATTATGTTTTCCAATTTGAAATTAAAGTCGATCAGGCCATATACACCGTTGGTAATGTTTTAAGTCTGCTCTGCTATCCCATAAGCATAGGTGACAAGAATATTTGGTTTATCCGCCTTATCCTTGCTTTGATAAATTCACCGCAAATAAAACAGAATGAATCAACATCTTCTTTACACAGTCTTGTTGCCATTTTCTATCTAAATACGACATAAAAGTCGGTTGTTATAACTGAAATAGATTTTTTTTAAATAGTAATGGACAAGTAAACACTCACTAGTGTCATTTAGAAATAATGCACTATTTGCAATTAAGATAATAATCAAAGTGCTACCACCCATTGTTTATAATAATCAATGAAAATCTTCAAACGAACTTATCAACATAAATCAGACAAAAGCAAACTTTAAGACCTAAAAATTGATATCCGAGTATTTTTCGATGTTTGGAATCAGAATCGAAGCATTAGAACAGAAACCCAAAAAATTTTTTTTTTTTTTGTTGACCTGTGTTATACATGTCAAACTTAAAACAGTTGCATATATCTATACATATTTCTATTTATTTTTAATTCATCATTAACTTTCGCATCTACTGACCATTTAACTCTCTCCGTTCTTTATCATCCCACGCGCTGTTGTACGTCGCTCCCTGCCCACCCACACGGCACTAACCCCGCCAAACAGGTCACAAGCCGTGGCCCCAAAACGCACATTAGCGTGCTACTATCATCCCCACCCAGAGTCCCTCTAATTAGGCTGTACTCATCCCTCTGTACCGTCGCTTCCGAATAATTAACTTATTGAGATTGGTGCGTGACGTTTTTTAAACTGTAAAAGGGCTTATAGTTCAGGATTTGGAGAACATTTTTGCTTTTTGTTATGGTTATTATTTGTGAGTGGTTTTATTTTGAAAAGACGCTTAACTTTTTACTTAGAAATACTTTTGGTTTTATTAGCTAGCAGGGTTAACATAATATATTTCAATTTATAGACTTTCAAAAACTTATTAGGTAATGGTAATACTTGTAAGCAGTAAGCAGTGATGGCCTCGAGGTTTAGGCGCGCGATCGAGAATTTCGGCGGTCGCGGGTTCGAACCCCAGGCACACACCTCTGACTTTTCGAAGTTATGTGTGTATTCAAATTGAATTATCACTTGCTTTAACGGTGAAGGAAAACGTCGCGATGAAACCTGCACGCCTAAAAGTTTTTAGGAATTTCTTAGGTGTGTAGTCCGCCAACCCGCACCAGGCCAGCGTGGTGGACTATGGCCTAAACCCTCTCAATGGTAGAGGAGACCCGTGCCCAGTAGTGGGCGTATATGAGTTGATGAAGAAGATGAAGAAGAATACTTGTAATAAGTGGTTGCTTCTATCCGTCTCATCACAGGCTGCTGAAGTTATTTATTACAAATGTCCGATGACTTCAGTTATGGAGAAGTTTAACTATTTTTTATATTTATTTTTAAATGCAAATACACACATGACTTGCAAGGTTAAAAGTAAATACTTTGGATTTGAACCCACGACTTTTGTAACGTAAATAAAAGCTTTTCAAACACTAACTTTGCATTCATTCGTGCGACTCGAAAGTCGTTATATTATGTAGTTATAACTTTTATAAAGTTGGAGAGTTTGAATTCTGCGTTTTTTGGAACTACCGATTGGATTATAAGACATTGTTGCATTGAAGAGTCTTTTAAAATCCTTAAGAAGAGGAGTAGTAACAATGAAATTGATAAGAGTATAGAATCGATCGAAAATTGAGTTTTATTTGTAAATAAAAGGAATTGAACTTTACTTAAGGTTATTTAAGAATCTACCTGATGTCATTAATGAAACGATTAGTTTGAGTACAATCTATCAGTTTATTTTATATAAATAGCTGAGAGAACCTAGTATGAACTACTAGTGTACTTGAGAGAAATTCCGTAAATAATTTCAGAACCGCGCCCGCCTCCCGTCAACCCTTACAGGAAACATCTCACCCCGAGGAAATCATTTTTATCCAATACAAAAACTTGCTTATTGCATTGTTCTATTACTGCGAACCCAGCTCTTACCGTTCACAGTCGATATACCTTCAACCTTATTTGAGTAAAAATGTAACATATATTATACGAAAGGCTACATTTTACACACACACACTGAGGTGCATTTCTGCAGCTATATTTCCCCAGGTATGCATCAGTCCCAGTCAATAAGAGGCGAGTCTATTATCGTATTTTAGGTACATTTGACCTGGGGATTCAACCCGAGGATTATAATCGGAGTCGCGAGACCACGAGGCAGTATAATTTTTTTTTTTGTATATTTCACAAACGTGGATTGCGTGAAACAATTTCAGAACAGAAACGAAACAGACGCCTGTGACGTCATCACTTTCTGGAATTTAATATATATATAAAATAAGTGCGTCCGTCCGTCCAACTGGCCGCGTGTTTGAGTAAGGTTTCGCCGCGCCGAGCCCTTTACACATCGCTGGAACTTTTAAAACAATATCATTATACGTTTCAATAATTTTCCACCGAGTTTTTACAAAGTTTCCCCGAATGAAAATGTTCAACTCCGTTTTAATGTATTGTTTAAAATTATTTTTGGCTGAAATGTACTGTACATTTAATTATTTTTTATGGCTTGACAAATTGACTGCGGTGGCGTTTCATAGTAAAAAGAATCTCATGTATTTTACCAATCGGCAAAATCATTCTGTTCCGTTCATTAACTCTTAGAAAAGGCTCATTTGATGCCATAACTACTTGTAAGGATAACGACATGTCTTAAGCATAGTGGTTGCTGTAATCAGGGCTCACCAGAAAATTCTCATCCATTTCTGAGACCATAAGGCTTGGCCCTGTTTAGCAGTCAGTCCCAACTGCATACATCTACATCATCATCATCAACAGCCTTCAATTCGTCCACTGCTGGACACAGGCCTCTCCTATGACACGCCACTGGGCTCGATCTTCGGCTCTCCTCATCCAATCGCTGCCAGCCACCTTGCGGATATCGTCACCCCACCTAGCCAGAAAGCGTCCTACACTACGTTTGCCGAGCCTATAACATACCTTACCTAAAATGTAGTAGAGAATATAAATTACGTTGAACATAAGCACGCAGTTCCAAAGCGCCCGTAACAGTAAGGTCCGTACTTTCAAACAATTAATGAGGTGTAGGACTGTTTGTGGTTAGTTAATGAGTAAGACTGTTGGTTATTATGAAAAGATACTAAAATGTACTTCTTTAGGACGTAATGAGGTGGTTTAGCTTTGAAATATATCATGGTTATTTTTGTAGTGACTTTCTAAATGAAAAAGGAAATGTCGGAATGCCGAGTGTGCCGAACCTACGATTAGACTGTCATATGTTTGTCAAGGCCGCTTCTTAGTAATTCGGCGAATATGGGTTGATGAAAAGTATTATCAATACTTTTATAAATGCGTCATAATCAATAGGATTATTCACAGCTTTACATTTTTCTTTGAAATTTCTCTCATTAGCTGTGAATCATAGACCGTAGAATGAATAAGTGTCAGACATTTCTCTTCTAATCTTATTCAGCTGCTCTGTGCACGGTAAGATAAATTACGATAATATTGTTATTGATTAAATTATGCTGTTGTTCTTGAAACGTGGTCATTTTGGACTAAAATAAAAGTGCTATAGGTTAAACTCATAATCGTAATTTCAAGTATTTTTTAAGTTACTTTGAAGAAATAATTTCGAGCTCCCGTTTAAATTCGAATTGTCATTTTATGGAGAAGAACTGTCAGAACATCCTGAAACCTATAGACCCAAAAGACCTGAACGCCAGTAAATGATTCGGCAACATTTATCAATACGTCTCCACTGTATCTTATTACTTGCGTGGAACGAAACGCGAGCACAAACTGTTAGGAATTTCAATATGGCGCCACTCGTACTCCAAGGGGCTCGGATAAATATTGAATGATAAGAGGACATCGTCTTACAGGCGAACTCTTTGGTTAGATTGATGCCGCCCGACCCTGTGCAAAGGTATTGGTTTTTTCAAGATATATTGTCGAGTACGTGCGGTTTTTTAGTAGCGGTATTGAAGTGTGATATTGTGGCAATATTATATTTGTGGATTAATTATTTTAATTTCGACCTAATTTTAGGTAAATAAGAGCTCATAATAGGTATAGATTACCTAGCAAAGATATACCTACAGATGTTAATCTTTTGCCTTATCAGTGACGCATAACGTCGGTTTACTGTTAAGTCACGTACTTTATTTCTTTATTTTTGAGTTGGTGATATATGCTTTCATGGTTGGGACGTTGTTGGCATGCTAGGAATTTTCAAGCATAATATTATTTCGTGAAACGAGTTGAATGTCTTAATAATGTAAGTAGAATGTCGTCGAAATATAGTGTCTATTACATATTCCTTGTAAACCTTTTAGTCTTCTTTATTAGATTTCTATTTAGTACTTTGGAAATGTGAAGGCTAAAGGAAAATTCAGAGTAAAAAAATGTTAGCAGCGTAGTTTGTAATTATGCTATTTGAAATACCTCCACTTCACTCTCTTTAGAATTTATTCAATTTTTTTTCTGCTTCTGTGAATCTAGGGCAAACGAAATAAAGTAGCCGACGAGCCGTGCGACCGCCGCAACGTTTTTCAACACCTGCACGTGACGTTTCAGGCATGAGCTACGGTCTAAGTTTCTATAATGACAAATGACCGGATCACTTCCATAGAATTGGGGCAACAACGAAACCAAGTTAGAAAAACACTTTTATTCTTACTCCGGTTATGTAACCTTTAAATATTTTTTTCTCGTCGAAGGCATTGGGTTGGGGGGCGGGTGGGGGGTTGACTCCCGGTAATAAATTGCAGTGAAAAACTCAGGGCGCTTTGTTCCGCCAACCCGGCCGGCAGCCATCGCGATTCAATGAATACTATATGAGAATGTGCCGGTGTGCCAACCCTACGTACCGCTACAACCTGGCATCCTGACTTTGATCAACAGACACTAGGTATCGGCAAACTTTATCTCTAGTTTCTGAACATAGAGAATAAAAATGATTTATCTACTGTCATAGTGAAAAATATTCAGATTGTTTGGAAATAAGCCTAAACTATCTAGACTTAAATTTGCTCTTATTGTTTATGAGTTAACTAGTGACTGTTCGCACTAGAGAAATTGAGTCATCCCAATTGTTCTCTTTTAGTTCAAGTTATTAGCATTATTATGGCTTTCAGTAAGTGCTACTTAAAAAACAGGCAGTGAGGCGTGGGCGAAGCGATACATCTCTACCTACGCTTTTAGGAACACGGGCGTGGTCTTGTTAGTATTGTGTTTTATGTAATAGGTATATCACGACAAATCGATTGTATTGATTACGTACTATTTTTGTTTTTATTGCGTATATCCTTCTAAATCTACCATACAGCAAGGTCCCTTTACTATCAACCTTCAGCTTTTTCTTCTAATCATTCGTTTGTCCGACATAGTATATTTGGTAAAGACTTGTAGCAAATCATAAAACTATTATTAAATATCAGAGTTAACATTATAACAGGTGAGCCATCCCGTGTGTTGCGTTCATAAAATAAAAATAAAAAAACTAAATGAGTGCAACAAAGTCGGTTACTATTTAACTTTACACGTGCATTTAATGGTGTCGTTAAAAATATACATACATAGTGTAGTTTCGGCGTTTTACTATGTTAATTTACGTTTAGTGCGGGATACTAACGAACTGACTCGATGCGAATTCTAGCAAAAATGTCATGTTTTTTTTACAATTATAGTTATTGCAATTAAGCAGTGATGGCCTCGAGGTTTAGGCGCGCGGTCGAGAATCTCGGCGGTCGCGGGTTCGAACCCCAGGCACACACCTCTGACTTTTCGAAGTTATGTGTGTATTCAAAATTGAATTATCACTTGCTTTAACGGTGAAGGAAAACATCGTGATGAAACCTGCACACCTAAAAGTTCTTAGGAATTTCTTAGGTGTGTAGTCCGCCAACCCGCACTAGGCCAGCGTGGTGGACTATGGCCTAAACCCTCTCAATGGTAGAGGAGACCCGTGCTCAGCAGTGGGCGTCGTATATGGGCTGATGATGATGATGATAGTTATTGAGCATTATCATGATTAATAATATAAACGTCTACTATTGAATACATTTATACATAACCTCACAGCCCTGTCCCCCAAAAGAGTAAGCAGAGGCACTTATTTCATCAGATACATATGTGTAAGTTATAATAACAAAAGCGATACTATCAACTGTTGAACAAAAATTAAACAAAAATGTGTGTTACTATAAAAAAACGTGCGTTCGAGGAGTTCTGTTTTCGAATCCATTAAGTGTTTTACTTTTTCACAATGTGAGTGTAATCTGGAAGATAATTGGTCTTTGCCTCCCCTTATTGTGAAGTAAATAGCTATTGAAGAGTATGTGAATGCAAGTGTATCTCCAAAGAGTGCTAATCTTATTCGCAATCATTTAATTTGTGAAATAGCTTTTCTTTGTCAAGAACAAAGTAGAGCTGACCAGAACGATAGTGACGTAGGAACCTTTGTTCTTAATTCGCGATGATCTACTTCAGATAAAGCGGACACAATATCCGTACGTTACAACCCGAATCGACTAAGGATTTTGCCTTTAACACTCAGAGCTAAGTCTTGAAAAGGATGCCTTTGACGCCTAGTGAGACCTATATCCGATATTATCCTTTTATAGGCTTCACAACGAATTCTTGTTTTTGGGTAATATTTGTAAGTTGTTTGAACTGCGTCTATGATGATGATGAGTTTCTGATTTTTATACACTCATAGGATAAAAAAGCAGTGATGGCCTCGAGGTTTAGGCGCGCGGTCGAGAATCTCGGCGGTCGCGGGTTCGAACCCCAGGCACACATCTCTGACTTTTCGAAGTTATGTGTGTATTCAAAATTGAATTATCACTTGCTTTAACGGTGAAGGAAAACATCGTGATGAAACCTGCACACCTAAAAGTTCTTAGGAATTTCTTAGGTGTGTAGTCCGCCAACCCGCACTAGGCTAGCGTGGTGGACTATGGCCTAAACCCTCTCAATGGTAGAGGAGACCCGTGCTCAGCAGTGGGCGTATATGGGTTGATGAAGAAGATGAAGAAGAAAGGATAAAAAAAACATCAATCATTCACATCATTGGAATTTGCATGTATAAAACAGACTTTCGATGTCAATAGTCTTCAAAATTGGATTGCATAGACCGAATTGTCTTCTTTCGCACAGAAAGAGCATCAATTTCAGAATCTCATGGCTCAAAACGGTAATTCCGAATTCAATATATCATTACAAGCATAAAACTAAATGTACCAAAACGAGCCAGAATTACCAAGCTCCGACTAAAATTCACATACTTACCCGGGATTTTGTTAATATTGTCCACAAATCAGTGCGTTGGACCGCGGCCAAGGAAGCGTTCGCAACGCGCCCCGCAACACCACTGGAGGTGTAATTATAATAATTAATTCCCTATAATTACACTCATGCTCGGTGGATGAATATTGGAGGCGTTCCTACTGGCTACCATTAGGATTGAGGTATGATCGACTTTCGGAGAAATTGGCTATTTATGCCAACGGAAATGGGCTGTGAAATTTCTTTGATGGTCGTGACGTGTCTAGTTTTTCTTTGTGATCGTATTGTCTTTTGATTATAACAGTCATATATTTTAATTATAATATTTTATTTCAGTCTACAAATTTTGTTATAGTTTTAATACAGAATGCCCAGATGCAATATTTCGCTTAGTTAAGTGCATGAGGTACTCGATAAAACGATCTCAGTAGCTTTTACGGCTTTGCCCCCAAAAGATTAAAAGTAAAAAAAATACTAAAATGAATACTGTGTCTTAAAAAAATTAAAAACATAACTTTATCACGATGACAATTATTTTATGTACCTTAATACTGTTAGGTACTACGAATAAAATAAAACCGGTGTTATTTAATACACACATTTCTAACAACAATAGTTTTGAGACGATCATCCCCAAATAAGAACCGACAACGGAAGCAATTTAAACAAATGCACACCGCGAGACATCGATCAAGCGCTGTCGCACATCCATCCGTCACAAGTCAGTCGGTATTTTTTATGCGTACACATTAAATATAGCAAAACTGGTGGAACAATGTAAAAGGGGCAATAAAGCGGCTGCACCGCTACCGCTGTACTGCACTGAACTTTTGATAGTGCTCATTAAGCCGCTGAAAAGCGCTGTTATTGCTGACTGTACCATAATAAAGACAGTTTTGCATACCTTATTGCTTTAGTTATGAAGCGTCGCTCCCTACTGTATTGTAATTGAGACTGTTCCCGCATTGTTTACTTTTTTCAAACGGGAATGTGTTTGCGGGAAAATTGTCTGTTGTACTCGGAATGTTGCGGTTCTTCCTCCTCTTCTATTTGTTCTCATTTCAATTGTTGCGGATATTTTATTAGCTCCGTTATTGATGTAGGGCTTAGTGTCTCTGCATTGTATTTTGAAATAGCACAGTCTTTCATTTTCGTTCTTGCGAACAGTACGCAACTTATGAATTATTCTATTCATTTTTCCATTCTTATTGTTTTTTCTTCTATTATGATCAATTGTGTGGTTCATTAATATTATTTTCTGTCTGCATTCGTGGTTGGGTCAACAAGTTTCTTGTGTACAACATCCCCTTGATCAATTTTTTATTGTGATAGTTATATGAGTATGACCCTATTTATAACATTTCAACTTACAAAACGATAAACTAATTTCTGCCAAGCCAATGTAATTTTCAACTGTAACACATCAATATTCATTACCATCAGACACAGTATTGCTATCTTATCGTGCCAGAACAAAAAAGGCCTTAAAATATATCTGCCATGAAAGTATCCCTGACTCCATAAAGCCAGGTGTTTAGTGAACAAAACATAACATAACATTGAGGAGTGGAAGGTGATTTTGCTGGAATGTTTGCGGTATTGTGAATTGAATGTGTGATGTATGACTGTACTTATATTTTGAATTAAATTTTATAAATATTTTGTTGAATTTAATATAATTTTATATATTTTGTTAATTTGTATTTGTTAATTTAATTTTATGATTCTTATTGTGTATCTTATCGATTAGTGTAATTGGTTTTTACCGTATTGATCGAATAAATAAATAAAAAAATAAATAAATAAGTACAACGTCCAACTAAAGTTCCGCAGTTCTAAAATAACCGTTGTTGTGAAGTACGGTTGATTTATACTAGTGCTGGATATTTATAAGATAATTGGAGTCGACAGTGGGAGCGGTGTGTCGCCTCCCGCTTCTCTCGCGGACCGGTGAACGTTTCAGCTAAATGTTAGCTATTCTGAGTACTGAATGTTAATTACGATAGAATTGTCCCTATATATTTAGAAAGGATGGTTTTCATACGTCATCGTTTAGAATAGATATTTATTTTTGGTTAAATGGGTTGGTTGGATTTTAATTTAAATTATTAGTATAGACATTTATACATATTCATGTGTGCATCTAAACAGAATTAGGTAGGTTTTCTAAAATCAACTTTTAGCTGTTCTTTTATTTAAGTACCTCGTAGTCTCGCGGTTCAAGAATGTTTCGTGTGATCAAGGATTCGATTCCAGAATCGGGCAAATTGTTATTGGCTTTTTTATGTTAGTAAATTCTCAGTACCGGTCGCATAAAATTTTGTAACGGCATGAAAACATACCCTTAATCCTAAGTGTTAATTAATATCACTAGACCAATGGGGCAGCCTAAGTCGTGACTTAGACTTTTGAAATAGATATTCATGTAGTAACCCATTAAATCTATTATTCGCAAGATAGTCCATTACTATAGAAGAAGTGCAAAAATGGAAATCTCTCGATTCGCTGAACACCAGTTGTTATTGCGAGCTGAAATTATCTCAACTTGCTTTTATTTTGTTGTTTCCATAATCCTCCTTTGAACATTCTTTCAATTGAATAATGAATTCTTGATGCCTGCAAGCATCCACAGTTTTTTATGTCGTTTTTTTATCTATTTGATAATTGTATTTCTCTGTGTATGGACCAGATAAAGGGCTTATATCAAATGTTATTATATTTGAATAGGATTAATCAATTACCATAAATGTTTTATATCACAAATATCGTCACAAAGGAACGGAAAAGTATGTAATAAGGAAAGAGGTCAAATACCCATTTTATTTTTCTTCAACAATGCTTATATGGGTCAAAATCAGAGAGGTGAGAATCATGCTTCTGACAAAGATTTTCTTAATAAAATAACGTGGTATGGCTAAAATACTTGTTTCCAAATGAAGTTTCTGCGCATAATTACAAGGCACTTATCATATTTATTTTTTTACGATAATATTTTATTAGATTTTAAACTAAAAAGGCCTAAATAGTCATTCCAGGAACGCGTCCTTATACCACGTTTCATAGTTTAGACAAGTCAAAAATGTTTACAATTAAGACTTAAAATTGTATTTTTTTATATATTAGCTTCGAAAATTATTAAATTACGAATATACGTATAAATTAAATAGCTTAAATATTTATTTTTCATATTTTGACCATTCAAATGCTGTCTGACGTTTATTAAATCATTCAGTGAACGCGATGGATATCGGTCGATATAATTCAAACAAAACGCGCTACGTGGCGCTAGCGAGCAACAGTGTGAAGTTCACTAGTCAAAGGACAAGACGCGTGTCGTGTTTTTGGAAAAAAATAATTGATTTTATTGGTAAGTACGTTTTAATTTCGTATGTGGGTAGCGTACTTTAATTCCCTATCACTACGGGAACGCTGTTTGGTGATTATTTTTCCGATAATTTGCATACTTTTTGCTAAATTCTTATAAATATTACAGTTCACGTGTTCCTAACCGCAAAAATCAATATCTAACATAGCGGCATGAAGCGTGATATGAAAATATTCATCGGATAGTCATTCAGGGAACGGTCATTTCGGGAACGTTCTCGTATATGACGGGCGTTCTCGAAATGACGATTAACGGGCAACATGACGCTTTCTTGCTTATAAATACATATAACAATGCATTTTTTTTTGTTTTAGGTAACCACTTAGTAATAGTAACATGGAAAATAAAAATGAAGATACAAAGAAGTCAAAAAAACGATTAAAACAGGACAGTATAGCTTACAAAAAACATCGCGAAAAGGCTAATGCAAGGAAACGCAAGTTTTTAGATAAAATGACACCTGAACAAAGGGAGATGAAGAGACTGAAAGATAGGGAATATTACCAAAGGAAAAAGGCTGAAAATAAAGTTAAGACTGTAAGTGATATGACTGAAAGACAGAAGAGGAAACAAAGAAACTCGTGGAGAAAAAATTCTCAAAAGTATAGACAGAAAAAAAAGATGTTGGCAAATATTTTAAGTAATAGCCCACCAGATTCTGAAATTGAGATAGAAAGCGATAATCGCTTGTCAAGAAAGAGATCAGGAAGAAAACTGGTTAAAAAAGATAAAGCACAGGCTTACAGGACTGTTAAAAAACAGAAAGATAAAATACAGAAAATGCAAAGAATTATAGATAAGTTGCGAAAAAAAGTACAGAGAAACAGAAGACGCGAAGAAACAGTATCCCAAAAGAATGTTGATACGCCTACTCGCAAAGTTAATGAATTAACAAGAGAATGTTCTGTTACCCCTGAAATTCGTAAACGTCTATTATTTGGCGAAGTTTTGACAACTCAACTAAAAGACACCGTTAAAAAACTACCAAAAAATTAAAATTTTACCCACCCCGAAATTGCAGAAAATAGATAGTCGTGGCTATTATTGTTTTGATGAGAATATGGATATTTTTGAAAAGTAAGTTATTGCTAGACTTTAAGTTTAAACTTTGATACTGAAATTATTTTGTGATTAATATGAATAAGCTTGAATAATGTTTCGAATTCATAAGACTGTTTGTTTTAAAACAACATTTGATTTATTTAATTTTAAGCATTGATGCAAGAAATCTTAATGATACTTGTATTACTATTTGTTCCTAATATACAATATTTGTTAACTGAAACTAAATTTAAATATTTATTATTAGATTAAGTTTAAATTTTGATACTCATGTTGTTCATTCTTTAAGTACAAATAAAAGTTTAATACTTAAAGGTATTTATTATTTTCATCTACAACATAATGCAAAAACCAAACGTTGCAGTCATTTTGGGAACACTCCCATCATTTTCGGGAACATCGCAAAAATGGCAGATTTTTCACTAATGAGTAGGGTTATAGTTAAATCTTGCATACATATCCTAAAAGGACCTTTCAACATTTGTATTTATATCATTAATTGATAACGTATTGCACAAATGTATACAATAAATTAAAATTTTGAAACGAAATTTACACTAATTGAAAATCTATGGAGAGTAATATAAAAAATAAGTCTTTTTATTATAAAAATATACAAAATGACAGCATTTACTGGAAGAGGGACAGTTTAATTATAATTTCATGACGGTGATTATTAAAAATGTTGGTTATATTATTATTAAAAAAATATTTAAAAGTGTTCCCGAAATGATTTAAGGCCCTGTCATTTTTATTATTAACAGGTATAATTCCTAATATATATATTTGTGTGCCTCTTTACAGGAAAGGTTTATGACAAATGACACAACATATTCCACATGTTAATTTTCTTATAAAGAAAACTTAATTTCTCAGATATTTCAAAACCCAAAATGCCGACCTCTCTGATTTTGACCCATATATTGTTTAATTTTGTAAAACAGGTTTTCAAAATAATATTTTAATTTCTATTTTACTTTTTACGAGAACCATAACTTGACAACTGAAACTCGCCTTTTTTTCTTTCAGAACAAGAAATGAAATGTGTTTTATCTTTAATAGTTCTATCAAAGTCGAATATTAATGAATTTTGAGAACTTCACCTTTTTGCCACCCACTTCACATGAAATGAACAGTAAAATAATATTTAGTTGAATTTTAATTAACAAACCAGTTTTGGAAAAGGAATATACGTGAAATCTCGAATTCCTCGAAAGCGGACGCCACTGTAATAACATATCTTGTTGAAGTTCGTGCTTCGAGCCCGCGACGGCGGGTAGTACAAAAATTTTGGTCGCACTATAAACTATATTACCTCTGTTATATTGAAATAGGGATTTTGAATGATTCTTTCTGTTATATTTTTAACTACATAATTTATTTCTTTGGAATGTAGGAACTTAAGGTTCATACCAAGAAGGTACTTAATAAAGAAATAATTGAGTAAGTATTATTTAGGGTACTGCAGGTTTCCTCGTAATGTCATTTGTAATACGCCAGTGGCTTATAAATGATAAATTAGTTATTTTTGTAGATTTTGTATAGTGTGTGATATATTTTTTGTTATTATCTATTTCAATGTACCTATAGTTGGTACAAAGGAATTTTGTTTAAGTCCAAAACATTTCATAAACTTCATATTATGCTTACGTTTTATTTATAGGTTCAAATAATAAATGCATGAATACAGCAATAAAGTATAACCAATTATATAACCATAAATGTTACATCGATAATACAATATCGGCTGACCATATTGCTAATTGGAAAATCCGTATAATTAATATTGCAAACTACAAGAATATAAAAAAAAAGCTTAACTAATTAACAATTAATTCCCTTTGTTGACTGTGCAGCTACCCTCAGGCTGTTTCAACATTAAAGTAACATTTTACTAGCTCCACAAACTACCGGTTATAATAACGTTAACAAATAATGCTAGTTTAGTACACGCGTCGTCATCGTTGTGATTTGTGACGCTAATTATATTATCAGTAATAACCTACTGCGGACTAATGAAGTAATTAAAAAGTTGCCCGTTATTGACGATAGATGGCGTTGTTAACATAAAACTTTTGTATGCATTGTTATAGTGTAAGCGTAAATTATTTTTAGGCAGAATATGTATTTATCAAAGTTATGGTCATGCTAGGTGGGGTAACGGTATCCGAAAGGTGGCTGGCAGTGGTTGGATGAGGAAAGCCAAAGATCGAGCCCAGTGGCGTGCCATAAGAGAGGCCTATGTCTAGCAGTGGACGAATTGAGGGCTGTTGATGAATGAGTGGTCAAGAGTACCTTTTAGTAATGTAATTTAAATTCTTAACTACTTTCATTCTCAATCGTGAAAAAACTCTGAAACGTAAGGAATAAGTTTAGTTTTTTTGACAAGTATTTCCAGAAGCCCAGTATTCTTAAGATACACAATATATGTCGTACGAAAGTAATGTACTTTTTATCAAATGTATCATCAGTTTTGTTATCGGAAATAATTTTTGTTTATCATCACATCATTTATAGCTAGACTCTCAAAACATTTGAGGTTTCACTACGTTAGCGCTGGCCACATCTGTGATAAAAAAGCGTATTATGTAAGTCGGTAAAATAGGATTTTCTATTATTCTTATAATTGTATTAACTTCAGACATAAGATCTACGTTGTTTCCATACGGAGAAATATTTGAAGAGATACTAATGTTGGGAATGTGCCATTGTCTGCTCGGCTTTGTGTATTTGGTTTTACCGGCTTTAATGGAAATAACAATTCTTAAATACCCTGTATTTGTTATTTGATTCTATACCTTAATGTGTGTTTATTAGCAAGGATTGTAGGTAGAAGTATTTCAAGTGCTGTACGCTGCAAATACTGGATAAGAATTTGGGTAAGAGACTTTTCGGTCTCACAAACACCCAGACCCGAAACAAATATATGTGGATGAAACAAACATTTGTCTCGGTGCGGGGATCGAACCCGCGGCCGCTCGTTTCGCAAGCTAGTGTCTAGCCAACTGCGCCACGGGGCTGTCAAATCTGGAATGACTATTTTTTATAAATAGAACATTACAATTTGACCAGGTTTTTTTTGTTTTTTTTTCACAATTTTTAATTTGTTTTTAAAAAACAATACAGTCAAAACAAAAAACTATTGTAAGACTAAAAACTTTCGAGTCAATTATACACATGTTCTAAAATCTGAAGAAAAAAG
This sequence comes from Cephonodes hylas, assembly GCA_030295005.1. Taxonomy (NCBI): domain Eukaryota; kingdom Metazoa; phylum Arthropoda; class Insecta; order Lepidoptera; family Sphingidae; genus Cephonodes; species Cephonodes hylas. The sequence continues at coordinate 16,061,464 of AP025362.1, forward strand.
TGCTTACCAAGTTCCTTAATTGAAGTAGTCAAGCAGAAAATAACTACAGTTTCGAAGTGCAATTGAACTTTCACATAACTTAGTGCGTCTAGCGACAATGGCTGACCTAGTTTTGTTGGTGGCAAACCACAGTCAACCGCTAATTATATGCGAAATATTATTTTATTCATATTAGTACTTTATAGGCAGTAGTAGAAAGTATTAATATACCTTTTGAAAAATGTTTTTAAGGAATTGTAATCTGAAATTTGAGATAGCTTAAAGGATTAAGAGACCTGGAGGTTCTAAAAAAAACGCTATCAATAAAATAAACCTTCGATAAAGTATGACAGACTTAACCATTTGACAGTCATAAATAAGATGTGTGCCCAGTAGTGGCTCGCTGTTGACTTAATTCTTATTAAATCTGCTAGAGAGTTCTTAGAGTTTGGTCAGGCTTATCGGTGCACCGGATATCAGATTTTAGTTGCAAGCTCTACCGATATTGATGTATCGAGGAAAACTGAAAATCTGTATGAGTAAACTAATATTGGAAGTTCCACAAGCAGTTACATTAAGTTATAACTTAACTAACTCTGCTCGGTTGAAAAAATCGCTGTAATAAAAACCGTGAGACAAGGTTCTTTTTTAATAAATCTTCTCTTTAATTTTAAGGCTCTGTTTTCTTCCTTCATAGATTTCGTTATTCAACGAAAATCAAGTAACAAAACGTGCCATTTAATTACGTTCCATACTGTATTCAACAAAGTCAATTCAATTAGAAGTGCAGTAAAAAAAATATCCAGAATGTGTAGCAACATGACAATATATTAACCGATATACAGACAATACTAACCGATCAAAAGCGAACTGTCACAACGTTGGCAGACAAAAATTAGAATTCAAATTAGATGGGAATGAATTGTGCTTGTTCTGTTCTAAATAATCTTTATTGAGACAAAGTTTAGCATTTAAATAAAGGCTGATTGGTGGAGCGTTGCGAAACAGTTTCACTTGACTATTGGCGTAATTTGATTTCTCTTTGTATCGTAAATAATGACACTTGATTATATTTTGTTTTATACAACATTCGGTTTAATAAACAATATATAAAAAAATACATACGTAGTTATGTCGTTTAAGTAAAATATATGAATACACCCAACAGTCAAATACAAGGACATAATTCTGACCGTATATCGTATAGGTACGGACTACGGGTATTGTATCTTAGGTAAGAAAAAATATTAGAGACTGTTAGCTCTCACTCACAGCTAGACCGAAACAAAAGTTGTGGATCACATAAACATATGTGTTAGCGCGGGTATTGAACCCGCGGGCTCTTGTTTCTCAAGCTGGTGTAGCCAACTGTGCGATAGGGCTGCCTGCACAAGTCTTTAAATAAATAAAAACTTGTCTAGAAAATGATACATACTTTCATGCACCCAAAAATTACTAGAGGGTTTACCAAAAACTGTTTCGGTTTTATACTGTAGTCTACTTCATCCCTTGCGTCACTATATATTTTATCAATCAACTTACTTACTTACTTTACTCAATAAGTACAGCTATCGTCATTCTGTTGAAGTGAATAAAAATCAGGTCAACGATTTAGGCGTGAAAGGGTGAAACACACAATTCTATTTGTTTATGCATAATGTTTGAATACTTCCTTTACTACATAAGTACAGCAATGTGTTTCAATAGAAAATCTCTCACTCATATCCCTAAAAATGTAAGCAAAATTACAATATGAAATATGCTGTTGGTTATCAATCATATCATGTTATCATTTAAAAATATTTACTGTATTTCTTGACACATGTAAATTGTGCATGCGATAAGTACTTCTTTCTTTCTATATATCTATTTCACACTTGGCTGTTTCAGCAATTTCTATCTATAAAATCGTGTCGATTCACCAGGTCATAAAACGATTAACTTAGTGTAAGTTCAATATTAGCTCACGTCTCCGCTGTTTGTTCGGCTAAACCAATAGCCCCAGACGTAAGATTTGCGCGAACCAAAACTACAATTAGATAGATAATACGTACTATTGGATTAGTGCGAGTGAACTTTTTGCTCCCCTCTTGACGTGATTAATGAGTCATGTTGGGATGAACTAAGTTAAGGGTTTTACTGGCCTTTGTAGGTGAGTTTTGCTATAAAATTATTTGCTCATTTATGTATATCACATATACAAGTACATATAATAAGTTTTTCTAAGTACAGGTATTTTCCCTAGCTAAGGTTGTACCATTTAATTAAGTACTAAACTTCATAGTTTGTATAATAATGAAGCAGTGATGGCCTTGAGGTTTAAGCGCGCGGTCGAGAATCTCGGCGGTCGCAGGTTCGAACCCCAGGCACACACCTCTGACTTTTCGAAGTTATGTGTGTATTAAAATTGAATTATCACTTGCTTTAACGGTGAAGGAAAACATCGTGATGAAACTTGCACACCTAAAAGTTCTTAGGAATTTTTTAGGTGTGTAGTTCGCCAACCCGCAGTAGGTCAGCGTGGTGGACTATGGCCTAAACCATCTCAATGGCAGAGGAGATCCGGCTCAGCAGTGAGCGTATATGGGTTGATGAAGAAGAAGAAGATAAGATAATGGTCATCCATTTATCCGAACAGATATTCAATAAGGATGTTACAACAGTAGCGGTCCCCTCTTATGTTTGATGGGGACACATTCTTTGTATAAAACTAATTATACTTTGCCTATCTCGGGAATCAACTACAAGATTTCCCGATCGCACGTTGCACTCGTAAGCCACTGCAACATTCTATGCTCGAAATCTCAGCCTAAGAAGGCTCTCGTCGGAAATTTTATGGATTCTAACAAAACTCTTAAATGATATAAGCTCCGTGCAACTAACATCGTTACGAGAGCCTTTCTACGACTTCCATGTTCTAATACTGCGTTGTGGGTCCCCCGAGATTCATTGGTGGAACTAACTCGCTTCCCATCGCATAGTTACGCTACATTGGAGGTATAATGCAGGTGTATAGGGACCTATTTATATGTGGGTATGTATATAAGCTTGGACGTTGTAAATTGGTCGGACACTAATTTTATGGAGCTTTAAGACTTGAAGAGGAAGGAAAGGTAGCAAGAAACCATATTTTTTCCTTTTTTTTATTATGGGAAAGGAGGCAAACGAGCTAGTAAGCCACCTGATGTTAAGTGGTCAGCACCGCCCATGAACACCCACAATACCGAAGGAATTATGGGTGCGTTGCCGGCCTTTGAGGAAAGTACAGGCTCTCTTCTTGAAGGTCCCTATATCGTATCCCTTTGGAAATACCGTCGAGGAAAGCTGATTCCACAAAGATGTTGTGCGGGGAAGAAAACACCGTTTTTTTGTAATAATTTGTTATTATAAAAATATATATTAAAAATCATGTCATGTTATTGGTCTTAGTATAGGACTACACATTCGTATATGTGTTAAAGCATATACATACGTAGGTATCAAATATACGTAAATAAACTGTATATAATGACTTAATAAATAGGATACAAGATGGTCTTAATGTTTTACTAAAAGCCTCGTTGTTTAGACCATTAAATGAGCAACTGAATCGTTTGCTGATACTATAAATACGGTCACTGTTGTATCTGGATAAATTAAATAAATAAAAAAATACCTTACAGTTACTCAAATAGTTCTTCTAAGATATCGAGTCTTTTATAGTTGGGAATAGAAACTACTTAAGACATTTCGGTCTCCCAAACACACCGACCCGAAAGAAATATTTGTGCATCACATAAATATTAGTCGGTGTGGGAATAGAACCCGCGGCGTCTCGTTTTTAAGGTGCTGTCTTACCAATTGCACTACAGGCCGTCTGGCTGAAAACAATCTATTTATTCTCGCTTTGGATACTTAGATATTTTGCCGTTAAATTAAAGCCTCAGTATCCCTTACACAAGTTATCATCGGTTTTTAATGTGTCTGAATCAATGACAGTGAAGCGAATTGCTGCGGGCGTGCCGTGGCCGCGGCTCCTATCTATAAACCCATCAAAGTGATCATCGGAGCGCGCGAAATACCGCGCACTGCCACTGATAAAAATATTTACGTGTTCATTGAACATCGAGTTCCAACCAAACTCTTTAGAGCACGCACTACGAGCGACTTGTAAAGTTGAAATTTCGAAGTTTTTCAAATGCGTGTAGTGTAAGATGATGCTTAGTTTCTTGAGTAAAAGTAGAAGTTTGAGAGGTTCTTGTCAAATAATCACACCCATTTTGATGCTAGAATACTATGCCTAAGCATTTATAAGTCAAATCACATCTTGTTTTATTTTGATGTCTTTGACAGTATTTACTTACAAACATTTATACAGTTTTTCATTTAAGTTTTGTGTATAATCGTAATAGCAAGCAAACGAATTTTTTAACTATAAGCCCGATCTGGGAACCGAACAGGAAACTTATAACTTTATTGTCGCGAGATTAACGAGTTGTTCTACTTCTAGTAAATATAAGAATTTATACTCGATAACCCATTATTCACAAGTGTTAAAAACGTGTTTGTTTTAAAATTTAGTTTTTGAGCATATTTTTTTCACTCATTACCATTTTCAAGCATAATGATTGAAGACGTGACCTGGATACATATTAACATCTGCCAAATGCCTAATTTCTTGGCACCATCGAGTTGTATGGGCTGTTTAAACTAGCGATAAAATACACAAATCTAAAGCAGGAAATGGGACTGGGTTATTAAACAAAGTATTTTAATAAATGATAACTTCTAATGAATTTACTTTTATGTTAAGATAGATCGTAGATATCAGAATAATATATGACAATCACGTATAGGTGGTACTTCTATAGAAAACCAAAAACCCAGCATGCCTGACATAATTTTGAAAAATTATAATAATCTTTATTTAAGCAATTTGACATATAAATAAGAATATCCTGACTCCATAATATCATTCATACACTCGACATTACACAAATGAAGTGTCAATTGACCGTCACTGCAAATATGAATCCTGTATACCTTTAGAATTAGGTACATGAATACGTAATGTTGGTATGACTTTAATTACATCCACCAAGTCCCAGTGCTTGGATTCGCTGCACTGTTGAGAGAATCCTACATTGATGTTGGGCTATCCGGGGATAACAAATTTGAAGTATTTTTTCATTGAGATGCTAAATTCAACTTCAGAATGAGTGCGACCGCTATATGAGGTTGGTAGTACAGCAATGGCGAAAACCAACATTTACTCACGTGTATAAGGTATTAAATGCTTCCATATTTAAAAACGTATTTATTTTGCCTGCTATATTGGAATTATGAAAATCCTTCGATAAGAACACCGCTAGTGCAAAAAATATTATTGTGTTTCCTCTCGTCGGTATAAATTCAACGGAGTGTTTTTTGTAACTAGCGCAAATTGCAAATTTTCCGTATGTTTTTGATATTCATTGCTCTAGTATATCGAACGGGCGGCCGGCAAATGCGCCCTGAGGTTAGTGTGCATATGACGTACACTGTTTTCTCATTCCAACTGGTTTTTATTAGTTTTGTATCTTGTTTTATCAAGCTTACTTTATCTACATCTGGTTTCGAAAGTTTTTATCGTATTGCATTTTACTGTCTGTATTTTACTTCATGAAATGTAAGTTCTTTATATTCTGTAGGTTTATGTTTTTTGTTATTGATGTGGATTCAAATATGTATCGATTTGTACAGTAAATAAATAAATACGAGTCTTGTGTCGGAGCTTTTAGAATCTACGAAAGACCGTACGATCACACAGACATTTGTCTCGCTACGGGGATTGAACCTGCGACCTCCATTTTTACCAGCTAGTGTCCAGCCAACTGCACAGAGTACAACATAAGATCGCTATCAACCAAATGTTGTATCTGTAATCTGGCTAGAATCTCGTTTAAATTTACAGTACAATTTGGTTTTATGACAATGGCTTCATGGATCGTTGAATCATTGGAATTAAAGATGGGTATTTCCAGTAAACGGTCATTGGATTTCCGGGGTTTTGAACAGATTATATTCATACTCATATATAAACTCAAACCTGTATCCTCAGAGGTAGGAAGATATTTATTTTCACAAAATAATCTCTACACTTATGCCTCACTATACATTCCCTGTGTTTTAAATCGAATGCGCGACTGCTTCTTACAAAGAAGAAGTCAGTAATTAAGCCAAACTTCTGGAATAATAACTGCTGTTTGCAAAAACCGTAGTGACAGTATAAAACAAATTCAGATTTGAAAGTACTCGTAAAACGTGCTACAACTCGGCTAAAGACGCGAGCAGAAGCTAAAACTATCGGAGTTTATAGTTGGATGTTCATTAACAAGCGAAATGATATAAAAAGCGTCTCGGAAAAGACGTTAGCGGCGCATAACCGCCGAGTTCACACCAACTTGCTCTTCAACGAGGATTAACGATTATCTTTATGAATGTTTGTGCCCAACTTTTTCTATCGCAAAACTTCGACGAAGATCCATCGCCCTTGTTCGAGCAAAATGCTTTTCTGATGGCAAATCGGCTCACAAAGGAACTTTTAAAAATTGTCGCTGTGGGTACAATGATGGGGAGGGATTAGGGATGCCCGTATAGACCCACCCGTAATAGGATCTCATTTGAATACTTTTGTTTAGTAACAAGATATTCCAACTACGCTTGTTTTGAATCTACTTGTGTCTGTTCTTCTGTGAATATGTTATGTTGTTGTTATTTGAATTCCTTGATATTAATATAATCAATGTAAATTACATTAGGACATAGTTCGTCGTGACAAATGTAGTTACAAAACATGATGGAAACAATAAAGTTAATATTGCAATGTACAGTACAGAATTTGGGTAGCCCTAAGTGGGACGCACAAGAGGCAATCTCGGCTGACTTCCTTTGTCCATTAGAGGCGGTGAAACTTGTACGTTCATGTTACCGTGGCTTGTTCAAAATACTCAAATGGTACAGGTTCAATATATGTATTGTATAAAGGAAGTTGATTGTTACAGTTTTCTCTGGGAGAACAAAGTTTTGAACTATCGATTGCACATAGTTTGCACGACACTAGTTTAAAAAGAAAACAGTATAAAAAGTGTTAAAAAATGACGATTCAAAAGAACTTGTAAAAGTCTATTTGAATAAAGGAGATTTGACTTTGACTTTGACGTTGCTTTTAAATCTTCTGATCTTATTCATATTGAACAACTAAGTTAAGACTTAAGACTTTCATCGTCATTATCAACAGAAAATTATTCGAAATGATCGAGATTATTCACAATTAACGATAGGTTATGTATAACACCGTAACAAAACATTTTAGGCATGTAAAAATTATCAACCTGAAGCATCCCATCGTGGTTGACTATACCCTGTCAACAGCCGAGGAGTTCCACACCCATAGAGGATGAATATCAGCTGGTATTATTTATAAACTTTGACATCTGTCCATGCGCAAGAAATGACCATTGGCAACGTGAGGTGACCCCAATCCATCACTTAAAAGTTGACAAAGCGGGTTGGCGAGCGGAGAGTATTTTTTGCGCGGTTCCATTAGTGCGGCGCCTTATATCAGAGTTGTCACCGGTGATGCATGGATGCTGTGGCTCGGAAGCTCTCTCCAGTCTGGGCGGGTATCCATTTCAACATTCGAATTTTAAATTATTAAAAAATATGCAGGTGGAATTTTGTAAACGTTTTTTTACTTGCTAACATAAGATCGAGAAAGTGATCAAAAGTGGTAGGTCATCGGACTGACCTATACCGGTTCGGCTTGCATTTTTAATATGCAAATGGAAGTAAAAACAACTCAATTTTTTTTTCCCTCATTGGAGTTTTTAGAATGTGTGATTTCCTGAAATGTTTATAAATGCTTCACACTCGTTGAATTTCAATTAAGTTATTCGAAAATCAGCCGGTGTCGTGTTTATATACTGCATAAAGAGTACTGAGTAATTTCCAATAAATAAACGGTAATTTTTTCCAACAGTTAATATAAAGCTTTTTGTTTGTATGGATTTAATTAATTGAGTTCGAGAGGAAATAAAAACATTTTGTATTTTGCATACTTGATTTATTTTATTAGTAAAATAAATAGTCATGCCATTTATTTAACGAAAATTTCAATTCCTTAATGATTTGTATCGACATTTTAACTCATAAAGTATCATCTCATCTCATCAGCCTATCGCCGTCCACTGCTGAACGTAGGCCTCCCCTAGAAAGCGCCAACCATCCCGGTCTTCTGCAGCCCTCATCCATCCGTTACCCGCCACCTTTCTCAAGTCGTCGGACCATCGTGCTGCAGGTCGTCCTACACTACGTTTGCCTCCGCGCGGTCTCCACTCCAACACTTGTCTGCTCCACCGACCGTCCGACCGTCGGCAGACATGGCCGGCCCATTTCCACTTCAGCGTGCTAATCTTGCGAGCAATGTCAATTACTCCGGTTCTCTGGCGGATGACTTCATTACGAATTCTATCCGCCAGAGAAACTCCAAGCATTGCTCGCTCCATAGCACGCTGAGCGACCTTGAATTTGTGGACCAGACCTTTGGTGAGTGTCCACGTTTCGGCTCCGTATGTCATTACGGGTAGGACGCACTGATTGAAGACTTTCGTCTTAAGGCACTGAGGGATCGACGACCTGAAAATATGACGTAACTTCCCGAATGCCGCCCAGCCCAGCCGTATTCTTCGGTCTGCCTCCTGCTCGAAGTTGTGCCTGCCTAGTTGGATAGTTTGGCCGAGGTAGATGTATTCTTGGACAACTTCGAGAGTGGCATTCCCTACGACTATCGGCCTCGGGAGAACATGACTATTGTACATGATCTTTGTTTTGTCTATGTTCATCCCGAGTCCTATTTGTCTTGAAGACCGGTCTAGGCTGTTGAGCATTTCCTCCAAATCCTGCAGAGATTCCGCCATGACGACTATGTCATCCGCGAATCGCAGATGAGAGATGTACTGGCCGTTTATATTGATGCCCCGTCCTTTCCAATCCAGCGTCTTGAAAGCGTCCTCCAACGCGTTGGCAAACAGTTTCGGAGAAATTACATCTCCCTGTCTTACCCCTCGCCGCAGTTGGATTGGCTTTGTGCTGTGTTCCTGTACTTGGACGGTCATCGTTGCGGCTTCGTACAGACTTCTCATCACCTGGATGTAGCGGTAGTCGATCAGGCATCTCTGCATGGACTCCAGAACAGCCCAGGTCTCGACGGAGTCAAAAGCTTTCTCGTAGTCCACATACGCGAGGCATAGAGGCTGGTTATATTCCTCAGTTTTTTGTATTATCTGCCTCAGCGTATGTATGTGGTCTACGGTGCTAAAGCCCCTCCGAAACCCGGCCTGCTCCGGTGGTTGGAATTCATCGAATCTTTGGGCGAGACGATTCGAAATGACCCTCGAGAACAGCTTATAGACATGGCTCAAGAGTGCGATGGGGCGGTAATTCTTCAATAAGGCATTATCACCTTTTTTGAAGAATAAAACCACCACACTCTTGCTCCATGCCTGTGGTGTTGTACCAGTTTGGATGACGGAGTTAAAGAGCTTAACAAGTTCTCTCAAGACAGGTATACCTCCTGCCTTGAGAAGCTCAGTAGTTACTCCGTCATCTCCGGGAGCCTTATTGTGGTGAAGTTGGTCGAGAGCCATTCTAATCTCGCCCAATTCGATGTCGGGAAGCTCGTCTGAGTAGTGACGGGTTAGTCTGGCTCGCGGATCATCCACGTTGTGAGCTACAGGTGGAAGTGCCCTTTGAGCATATAGGTCTCCGTAGAACTTTTCGACTTCTCCGAGAATTTCTGGAATTGAGGTGAAGGTGGTGCCCAGTTCGGTTTTAAGCTTTGTCAGGTGACAACCGGAGGTGTGTGGCTTAGCGAATACCTTAGAGCCCTTGTTTTGTGCAATGGCATTTTCTATCTCTAAGGTATTCGAGCGTCGTATGTCGCGCCGTATCAGCCTTTTCACCTCTCGGTTTAGTACCTGACGCTCAGATGGTGTGGCGTTTAATAGTTCTCGTCGTTTTCTCATCAATTCCAGAGTCTCAGGAGAGAGCCTAGACCTACGTCCGCAGCTCTTATGTCGAAAGTGTTTGTAGCCCACTTCGCGAATAATCCGCACCAGACTATCGGAGGCGTCGTCAATGCTGTCAGTGGTTTCCAGTAAGGCGAATCGGTTCTGTAGTTCCAGCTGGAAGGCTTCACAGCCGGCTTCGATCTGGGGCAGTGACGGACGAAGAGTCGACCTCATTAAACGCGCTCGTTCAATTTTAGTGTTAATATTCAGAGTGCCTCTTACAAGTCGGTGATCACTACCGGTATTGAACCTGTTGATCACAGAGACATCTCTGAATATTTGGCGCCTGTCAGTAATAATGAAATCGATCTCGTTCCGCGTCACACTGTCAGGGCTGCGCCAGGTCCACTTCCTTTGGGGCTTCTTTTGGAAAAAAGAATTCATTAGAAAGAGCCCCTGAGCTTCAAGGAAGTTTACCAGCATTTGCCCTCTATTGTTCCTGCACCCAAGACCGAACGGACCTACTTTCGATTCGCCGTAACTCCGTACTCCCACTTTGGCATTGAAGTCACCCATAACAACGCTGTAAGAAGTCTTGGTACGAGACATAGCTTTCACTATATCTTCGTACATGGCCTCGACTTCGTCGTCAGGGTGTGTTGACGTCGGAGCGTACACTTGTACAACCTTGAGCGAGTATCTCTCGGTTAATTTTAAGACAAGGTACGCTACCCTCGCCGACACACTGCCAACTTCTACAACGTTGCTTTTGAGTGACTTATGGATCATGAATCCGACGCCTCCTTGGGATGGTTGGTGTCCTTCCCGGAAGTAGAGCAAGTGACCGGCAGGTAGGGTAATCTTGTCCTCCCCCTGTCTTCGGACTTCAGACAACCCCACAATATGCCAGTTGATCCGACTTAGCTCTACTTCCAGTTCTGAGATGTGCTCGTTCAGCCGCAGAGAGCGTCCGTTATACGTCGCCAAATGTAGTCGTTTTTGGTACCCTTCCGTAACCCGGAGATTCCTAGCACCCCCCGTCTCGCCGTTACCATGACCGGTACCGTGGTCAGGAATAGCGAGACTACCGGGAACTGGGGGCCGAGAATTTAAAGGTGGTGCCATAAGGGGGATTTGCCATAGTCACCACGCTTGGCAGGCGGGTTGGTGACCGCAGTGGTTGGAGTGCTTGGACCGACGGCGCTGCTGCCCACCGAAGGCTTGGGTATTTAAGGCACTCCAACTAATAGGAGTGGTTATGCCGCCACTCGTCGGCCGCCAGAGCCACATCCGTTGATCAGCAGGTGTACCGCGTGCAGGTAGGGTTGGCAGTTGGGGACGTTAGGTGGTGTTTGCCCCCCTTACACCCTAAGTATCAAATATCCTTAAAATGTCAGAAATGTAGATATACGTTCGCATATTCGAAGTATCTAAAGGTTCGTCCCTCACATCGATTTGGAACGCAGTAGACAACTCATTGTTTTCAATTCAATCTATATTTATTTATTATTTACATTTAAAACCTGTAACATTTTCCGAGGTACACTGTCTTCATGATACGTAAAGGCTGCATAGCATTTTCCGTAATCATATAAAATAGCAAAGTTACATATAATATTCTCAGTCTCTTTTTGCACTATGTTTAATTACATTGGGGATTACGGACACATGACAATTTCATGGATACACCAATATACATGTATACTATACTTAAATTTAATGTTACCAATCCATATTCCTATTTATATAGCATAGTAAATAAAAATAAACATCCCACTATGATTAATTTCGTTAGATTGAAACGCATGCGAGAAGCAATCAGTCTAATTTGTCAATGTTGTCAAAGCTCCCCACGGCAAGAGCGGACAAAGCGAGCGAGTTAGCAGTTTTGCAAGTCGCACATTTGCCGGCCGCAGCCGTGGCGGACGAACGACGTTTTGATTAAACAATTCCGCTGCACCGCTCGGGGCAAACAAAGTTTTTAATCTTCCGATGAGCGGACGTGGCCCCGATACGATGGCGCCACGGGAACTCCCAATTTGCATTCGCTAGTCGTCTTTTTAATCGCTAATGTCCTATCAGTTTCAAAGGTGTTCCAGTTTTAGAATGTGGGAATATTTGTTTGCTGGATTACGTCAGGTACTGAGTTGGATGTCGTAGTGGTAAATTGCTTTATTGTTTTGCTACATAAGTATCTAGGAAAAAACATTATATGTTAACCTTCCATACCATCTTAACAAATGACATAGGTACTACTTCCATAGGTACCCAATTTAATCTCTCCCAATTTTTGTCATAGAGCGTGTTTCAAGCGCAGTATATACAAGATATATTAATTTTGTTCCACCATGACACGCATTTGCGAAGTTAAATCACTGTTGTATTAGTTTGTAGTGTTCGAAGGGCTTTTGTTGTTGCCGTAAGTCGTTGCCCTCTCATAGAGTAACCTTGGCAACTTAATGGCTAAGAATCAAGGGAAAGTATCATTTGTTATTTGAATAAAAGCGGAGCAAATAAACACTTGGCATTTCTTACGTTCGATTGTATGGTTGTATGGTGAAGGACGAAAATTTTAGAATAATTTTGTAAAGATTCCGTCTGATCCGTTAAATAGACTCTAGATATGCTTTTACTGGGATACCTATATACTCATTTCGGATCAGATGGATTCTCTATACAATCCTATAAACGAAATATAACAACTATTTATTTGTATTTCAGTTGTTCGCGCCGAAGGTGTCCGTGTTGATGTTCGCGAGTGAGAGTGATATCCGCGTGTGATACTGCCGGTGCGCGCGGAGTGCAGTGTGCGTGCGTGCGGTCCCAGTGCGTGCGTGCGTGCGTGCGGTCCCAGTGCGTGCGTGCGTGCGTGCGGACTCGCGCGGGGGGGCATGCGGAGCGGGTGCGGGGGCGCGCGGGGCCGGCCCCGCTAGCCAGCGCCATGCTGCGCGCACGCAATGCCGCGGCGCACTTCGCCCTGCTCTTGTTAACACATATACCGCCACCGGGTAAGTGATTGTGTTTTGTTTTAGTAATGTGTTAGAATAGTGGCTACTGTCCTAAGAATGAGGTTGGTATTTGATAAGAGACTATCGCAGCACCTGATTTGATAAAATTATTTCTTTCTGCCTTATTAGTACAAGTATGTGCCGTGCGATCTAGAGGTCCTGGGTTCGATTCCCGGGTCGGGCAAAGTGTTATTGGGTTTTTCCATTAGGAAATTCTCAGTAGCAGAATGGAGTCTGGAAATGTGCCCGAAAAACGGCAATAGGCTCGCCCCCTATAACGTGGGACTGATGCATACCTGGCGAAATGTGGGTGCAGAAATGCATCTCTGCATACCCCTTCGGGGAATATAGGCGTGAGGTATGTTTGTTTGTTTGTATTTCTTACGACTACACAGTTACTTTTTATAAAACATTGTCTTTAAATATAGTGTATGAACGCTACTGTGGTTCCACGTTTTTTCGTCAGTTTTCATTAAATTGTGACGAGTAATAAATGCACTTAAGTAATACATAACCACTTGCCTCACAACGTTCTCAATATCCAACTATACAGCACAACGCTCTCAGCAATTAGTGTTGAACGACAAACAGTAATCACATAAAGCATTGCAATCTGTCTGTCATTCGGCTAAAAGCCCTCATTTAATATACAGGCTACATATTAGACACTGGGCGGCTAGTAATTGTCCCGATCTTACTGTCGGAGCCTGCTCGTGTTAATTATCCGGACAGTGGTACTGTCCGAGTAATTTACACACGGACTGCTGGTATTATGATGAATGGGGATTTAATGGAAATCAGGGAAAAAGTATTAAAACAAAAAATGCTTGCTGAGTTTTTTTTTTACGTTAGGGCTTTTACTAAATCATGTGCTTTTAACTCTCGTAGTGAGAATGGAAAGGTCTCGATTTCGACTCATGGAAAGATCTTTTAATTAGGTTTTTCTTCCATAAAACTTTAAGAAGTATTCCTCGGTATTTAAGAGTATAGTAAGACTGCTAACTCGCATTGCTAATTAACTAAACAACTCAATTACGACAACCAATTCCAGTGATGAAACGTAAGTAGATATCATTATCGTTATCCTACACTACATACCTAAGAAATTGCTAAGTCATTATAAGTAGATACACTTTTTATTGACCTGTATAATCGTCCGAATACAATAATTAAGTCAGCAGGCCATGCCGGCGACGTCTATATACTTTCCCCAAATTTCTCAATTCACCAAATACTCTACCTATCGAATAAAAGACACGACGCTAGACCGAAATGCCGCTTGAAAGGCTTTTGTGCTTCGGTACGTACCCTTAAAATGTGACCCAGCTGGTATTTACCCGAAAAATGGGGTATTCTGAACATCTACAGTTCTTATATCGTGTGGGTTTTTATAATTTTAGACGTGAGTTATGTTCCGACCAAAATATATGTGTCGCTGTTAAAATTTCGCCATATATCATGCGAAATTATTTTCAGTACTTTTTATTCTGAGTCCTTTTCGTTGACGACAAATTTATTTGACGGGCAGACATATTTGTATTGTAGTAAACAGGCTTAAGCCTTATTTAAAGGTTAAAGATCACGAAATAATGAAAAGAAAGGTGATAGGAGGCATCGAATGTCTTTGGGAATATCATTGGCCGAATGAAAATCAAAATTTAGTTCTTTTAGATACTCTTACCTAATATTATGTTAATATAATAAAGTCAACCCTCTCTCGAGGAGCAAGAAAATTTCTTGCACATATTTATAACACTTCACCACAAATATTAAAAAGGTACTTGAAGTCCGACAACCCGCACTAGACTAACAAGCCCTGTATCACGACGCCCACAAACAAACAGAATCGCCACTTAAAACCCAGACTCAAAATAAATCAATGTTGATGACCCACCTCTGTATAACTTGTCCTATTACTCTTGCATTCTATTGAATTTGAAACCGCTACTCCCGAGACACCTAATCAACGTCTTCGGGGACAAAGTTCATCAGCCTTAAAAGTCTCCAATCGAGCTTAAGTTATTCGATAAATAAAAGCCAAATTGGAGACAATCTTAACAATTTCAAGATCAAAATAACAGGGCTCGTGTAACGAAATAATGTTTAAGACAAATTGCAAAGTCTCAGATACAATTTACTCCAAACACATTAGGTTGGTTGTCGCGAAATTACGATGTTATGGACCGTTAAGGCTTATTTCGTTGGAATATATCATTTCGCCGCTCGCTAGCTGTCGCCGCCGACTTCGTTTGAATGTTAAACGCAATTATAAGATTATCAAATGCGTTTTGCGATCGCTTAGCATTGAAAACGTATACTTAGTCATTTACGGGTGGGTTTCGTATTGCTTGGATGAGTTATAAATTTTTTTTTCATGTTTGTTTAATACGTTTCAGAAGTATGGCGGAATTTATTTCGAATTAGAACTTAGAAGGGAGTAAAATGTAAAAGTCCCATCTTTGCAGATTGCATATTTAATTTTATAATTTCCTCGTTATCATGCCCTACGTCGATTTTTTCATACATAATCGAATCGTTTTAATTCCGCATGAACAAAGCTAGGAACTAATTCTCCATAATTAAATAATTGCGTTCTCTGAAGCACGCCTGCCGCGGTGGGTGAAATTATTTAAATCACCCCTATCGACCTGATCATTTGGGCGATCACAGCGGCGAGGGGCGCGGGAGAGGGCTAGTTACCACTGTTAATTACCCCCAGTTATAGCCTGTCGCAAGTTTAATTAGCATCAGATGCATTGATAAATCGAATAGCAATTAGGGGCTGATAGTTGGCTAATTCGGTAATGGGCAGAGCTTTGTCGTTGTGAGGCATGCGAGGGACTCTCGAGTGGAGAGCACAAACTGCGACGTATTGTTTTCAAGAGCTGTTGTGATAATTGTGTTGTGTTACACTAAGTGCCACCTGGCAGGGCGGCCAAGTGGCTGAATTGCGAAAATTTATTAAATAGTCCGATATTTGTTTATGTAAGGGCGTTTTGGGGCATCATGTTGCTAGAGGCGTGTATCTTGCGATGTTCTGTAAATTTTATAAGCTTATCTATCTATCTAGTATTATGACTACTTAACACTCATAGTCCATTGCTATTAAATTATTTACAAAATCAGTATTCAGAAATTCGGTAAATTGGCAAACAATATTTAAATTATTAAAACAGTGAAGTGTTTTTTTTAACATGCTAATGGATGTACATTGTTCATGCATATATTTATCCATTAGCATGTTAAATGCATAATGAAAAGTATGTTATCATGTTATTAAATTAGTTTTGTGGTCATCATACATTATTGATTTGTGGTCCAAAACCAAATTGCGTATGTAGAGGCCTAATAAAATTGAAATAAGACTTTATCGTATGTACCAGTAATCATTTGGAATTATGGATGATGTTTTGTACTTAAATGCCAACAGTATTGTAATCCATGGTAAACAAGATATCGAGGAAATAGATATAGTTCATTTTGAAGAAAAAAAATGAAAATAATCATATTTATTGATGAGGTACGGGGTCGAGAACCTAGACCAGGGGTGGCCAACTTGATTAGGCCCAAGATCTCCTGTTTACTATTGAAACCCTGTGCGATCTACCAATTACAAACTTATTAAAATCTTAAATGAACTGCATAGTTCAGCACACAATCATGTAGTATTGAAATTTATTTTTTGTGACTAGGTAGTTATTTCTATTTTCTACGTATATTATATTTTTTACCTTGCCACGATCTACTGGACTAACAGCCGCGATCGACCGGTAGATCGCGATCGACCATTTGGCCACCCATGACCTAGACCGTCGCGGATTCAAACCCCAGGCACACACCTCGGACATTTTGAAGTTAACTGTGTATTTACAGTGAATGTGTAGTCCGCCAACAAGCTCTAGGCCAGCGTGGTTTACTAAAGCCTAAATCTAACCGAAAATTGGTTCTGGAACCTCTACATAACAATAACACACTGAAATTCGATTTTGGATGGATTACTTACACGATCGAGTTAATATCGCCCACTCATTTGTTCTTCTTCTTCTTCTTCATCAACCCATATACGCCCACTGCTGAGCACGGGTCTCCTCTATCATTGAGAGGGTTTAGGCCATAGTCCACCACGCTGGCCTAGTGCGGGTTGGCGGACTACACACCTAAGAAATTCCTAAGAACCCTTAGGTGTGCAGGTTTCATCACGATGTTTTCCTTCACCGTTAAAGCAAGTGATAATTCAATGTGAATACACACATAACTTCGAAAAGTCAGAAGTGTGTGCCTGGGGTTCGAACCCGCGACCGGCGAGATTCTCGACCGCGCGCCCAAACCTCGAGGCCATCACTGCTTTTTGTTACTTACTTACTCATTTGTTACTTGTTCAAATTTTCGAAACAAGCGAGTTAGATTCATTGGAACGACATTCGCCAACACAAAAATATACTCAAAAATAGAGCACGACTTTTATAAACTCCAGGTTTTGTGTGACCTTAAAGAATGAATAAAAGCTGGCGAAAATTCCACAGCAGCAGACGAGCTATATCCAGAATAGCTAGGTGTAATTAAAGGTCTAGGCCGGCTATGTTGGGCTCTGTCACAGCACGCTGCGGTTTGCGGCGGACTGCCTTTTAAGCAACGTTTCATTTGAATGTTTACCAAAATATACTTTCAGTTTCTAGAGGTTTTTAGTTGGGATATTTAATTGTTGTAATTGGTAAAATGAAGAAATATTTGTTTTGGTTTTACTTGATATTTTATTTGAAAATGTACTTACTGTGCAAAGCTGTTAGTGGGTGATTTTATAAAAACATAAATGCTATGTTACATACATTTAAGTATTATAAAGAGGAATGATTTGCTTCATTGTTTAATTATTTGTTGCGATTTAACTCAAAATCTGGGAACTTTGGGATGACCTTTGGAAATAACATAGGCTACTTGTACTCCAGAAAAATTAGGTGACTGTTTCCCGGCAATATCCGCGTGATTCATTTTATATACTTTCCTATTTCAGTGGTAATAATTTATATATAAATAAAGTTTGCAGAGTATCCTCCGAACCATATACTTACAGCTATCTTCGCACAGTTCTAACATAAATTTTGCAAAGTTCAATACATTTATGCATAGCGTCTCAAATTCCCAATTGTGGGACTGCGAGCATGCACAAACGCGATCGAAACTGCCACCAACAACATCTCGCAACTTTTAACACCCCAATAACTAGTTCTGACATATTCACTTTGAAACAATATGAAGGAGAAGCTGGGAGCCGCTTTGTGGCGTCGGCGTGACGACAGCGCGGCACAAAGCCACGCTCGCAAACTTAACATTTATATGCCCCTTGTTTGTTTAATATTAGAAAATTATACAGCGTGTGTTCAGACCGTGATCAGAAAATAAAACAGGTAATAGATGAGGTCATTTCAAACCCCTCGGCATTAAAGAAAACAATGTATTCGAAGAGGCGGCTAAAGTTCTTTTTTATTTTGCAGACCCGCAAAAGCAATTCCTCATGTTGGTCTAAATAGATTGATTAATGACAATGAACAATTACGCTCGTATTTCACCATCTGATTATGCAGGCGCGGTTTAGGCGCGCGGTCGAGAATCTCGGCGGTCGCGGGTTCGAACCCCAGGCACACACCTCTGACTTTTCCAAGTTATGTGTGTATTTACATTGAATTATCACTTGCTTTAACGGTGAAGGAAAACATCGTGATGAAACCTGCACACCTAAAAGCTCTTAGGAATTTCGTAGGTGTGTAGTCCGCCAACCCGCACTAGGCCAGCGTGGTGGACTATGGCCTAAACCCTCTCAATGGTAGAGGAGACCCGTGCTCAGCATTTGGCGTATATGGGTTGATGATGATAATGATTATGCAGGTATAATTTTGCGATAATTGAAACGTTACCTGTTTTTTTAACTTTCCCACCCGGAAAAGGAATCCGCGACCACCCGATAAAATACCTCAATTAACATAGGACGATAAGACAGTCCAGTGGAAGCGTATTAAAAATCATCAAATTCGCATTATGTTATCAAGAGATCCTTAATTATAACTTGTGCTTTTGGTCGCTTCCGATAAAAGACATGAAGCGATTTTAATAAAATTTCGCATTAATTAGTCGTTGAGTTAATTGGTTTCGGCGGAATCGAGTTAATTTCGTGATGGGGTTAGATAATATTTTTATTAATATGCAAAATTGGACCACAGATTTGTTGGAAAAAGAGAAATATTGTAGGCGGAATTGCATCATTGTTTTTCATTCTTATTGCCTTGTTTATCGACTATAAATAGTCAAGCTACGATGCTACTGCCAATTAAAATATCAATAAAAATGTTTTCTAATAAAACAAGGGAAAGTAAAGGTTGACTGTTAGAGAATGCCTCAGGCTTTACGTCCGCCTTTATACGCAATATGTAAAAAGTAGAAATATGAGTAAATAAAATTAAAAATGTAAACTTGCTAAAACTAGGTTTACTTTTGGAGTAGTTGTCAAATAACATTATATATTTTTGTAGTTGTAAAAAAACTGAGCCACGTTTTTTAATTAACATTCTAAAAACCTAAAGGATAGCAATGTATTCAGAAAGATTAGACTAAGACTGTATCCTTTAGTTCAATGACGCTAAAAACAAACATCTTTAAATCCCTACAAACTTTACTTTCGCAAAAGTGTCTAAATATACTTATCTTCGTCGATTCAGCTAAGTTTGCTCTCAAGATTTTCCAGGTCGACTATTCCTATCGCAGAAAAAAATCGAGGAAAAAACCTCGTTAATTAACGCCCCCCGCGCCCCACCGCCCCGCGCTGCCTAGCTACCCCCATCAAGTTGAACCCTTTAAAAATTCCAGTAAACACGAAAAGTGGAATAAACAGAAATATTAACTTGGGGGGCGAATAAAGCGGGCTTAATGAGTGTGACTCGGGCAGGCGAAATGGGGCGGATGTGTCGCAAGTTCGTGCGCTGCCGGAAACACCGTGTTTGTACTGCGCACTATTTAAAGATACACTTTACGGCCCCGTCTTTTTGGGAATAAGATTAAAACAACAATTGTACAAATCACGCAATGTACAATGGCGAATGACGTTAGCAACGTGTTTCGTTGTTCTCATCTTTAGCATGATATGAGTAATTTGATCAGATTCATGAGCCGGCTTTTTGGCAAATTTGTCTGTTTTGTTTGAAATATTGTAATGCATACAGAAACAATAGTAATAGTAATGAAGAAAATTTACTTCTCTGCTTTTTTTTCTACTTGGCTTCTTATCTGTCGTAGTAAGGGCCGCATCATTAACTGGGCATAAAATTGTAGAATTTCAAAAATCTCTATTACATTTTGGTCGGCCAGGAAAATCAAGCTGACTTATATTACATGGGAATAAAGCGAAAAATTTGTTAGTATAAATTGATATTTTGGGTTTTATCTTTTGTATATTCATAAATAATAAAAAAGGCTTTTTAGAATTATAAAATAACTGTGTCGTTTACAGAAATATATTAAAGCTATTTTTTCGCTCCTGTGCATTAGGTAATTTAGTATTATTCATTCAAAAAATATTAGAATAAACTATAAAGGAATATTTGGTTCACTCATTTTCGCTTCATGGAATGTTTAATAAATAAAAATTAAAATAATTCACTTTTGTTAGTATTAGGGGTAACGGATTTATTGAAAACGAAAAAGAATCTTGAAAAATTTATGTATCTAATGTTTCACTATACGGGTTTCAAAAGACAGATGAAGCTTAACAGCTAATAGCAAAGCAGCGAGAATAGATATGGTCCACTACGATATGTACCTATACTCTCTGAATATAAAATCTCATATCAGGCATTTAGCTTTCAAACATTATAATAATATGCCATTGACCCAAGAATCATATGTGTTTATAAATGACAACACATATTAATTAAAATAATTAATAATAAACAATATTTGCTAATAAAAACAGAGCATTGACTTATCAAAATATTAATATTACTAACTACGGGCTAATTTCGAGGCAAACTTCTCTTCTTTTCTTGTCTTCTTCGGCTAACCAAAGCTACCTTAAACCAGTCTAAAAGAAGATTGATCACGGAGTACTGCACAGATCTCCAAACATTCGGTATGTCGTGGCGAAATCCAATTAAAACTATATCAGAACGTGCGGTTGCAAAAACTGTGGAGGGTACAAAAACCGACAGATTTGGTTTTAATCCGAGGCGGCCACAATCAATCACGGGTGTGTTTGTGTGTGTCAGAACTTGTAGAGTGCTCTGTAAATAAAGAAAATGGATATTGTGCACGTGAAATGCATTACTCACCGTTTGAGCTGCAGCCGACTGAAATATGGACGGATATTGCGCCACCCGCCCGCCTCATTTGGGGCTTGATGAGAATTTTTTTAGAGGAATTTGACTTAGAGTGATATAGGCATAAAGTTCTATGAATTATGGATAGAAAATTGATCTAATATCATCATTTGCTGCAATTATATTTACTTAATTATACGCAGTGGACGTGCAAGTCATGGTTGGAAGATACAGCTTAAAGTGATAAAATCGCTATTCGTGTGTAAGGGACGGTGTCCCTTCTATATTTGTTTTTTTTCTTCGTCTCTCCTTTTGCTTTGTTATGAGTGTATTGTATTGTATACATTTTACCTTTATAACAAAATATTAAGAAATTAAATAATACTATCAATTTAATGGTAATTTTGGCCTTATTTAAAAAATAAAATAAATAAATACACCCAACAGTCACATACATAGTCCTGACCCCACACTAAGATACGAGTCTTGTGTCGTGGGTATCAGAAACTACGAGAGACTTTTCGGTCTCACAAACACTCAGACCCGAAACAAATATTTGTAAATATCGGTGCGGAGATCGAACCCGCGGCCGCTCGTTTCGCAAGCTGGTGTCTATCCAACTGCGCCACGGGGCTGTCAATTTAAAAACAATGATTTAGCAATGGAAATTAGAAATGTGGATATATAGATTAACGTGGAAATAATTTATTTAAAAAAAACGTGTCGTCGACACTATCCCACAAAAAAACTTTTTTCAACTCATCGAAAGCATGAGTGGTATTGAAATAATTAACCAAACGACGTATGTGCTTCGTCGGGGTCCACGTGGCGACAGCTTGATGAAACACACGCGAGCTGTGTCGGGCACGTGCCCCGGTACAAATCACTTAGCTGGTTCACGTTAAGTGTCGTCTTATTAACAGCGTATTTTTAGATGTTATGAAGATGTACTGAGTTTATGGTGCTTTTGAAATGCACCATATGTGCCAATGCATGTGTGAAACTACGTATGTCCTTTTTTGAATAAGCTATTTTATTTTTAAATATGGTTCATAACCTGGCTTTAAGGGTATTTTAGAATTCATATATGTTTTTTTAATTTGTGTCAAAAAAGATACGTTTACCGGGTTAAATTTAGGTCTGCTGAACAATTAAAACGTGAATACGTGAATTGCAAAGAATAAACTGTATTATGGACTTCTTTTCAATAATTTTGTCCTTTATACCCTTTGAAACGTTTGCTATTTTTTACAGCCGGTAACACTTAGTATTAATCTATAATTACTATAAAAAATTATATTCATGTATTTCAAGTAAATAATGAGTAAATCAATTAAGTAACACACAATCCACCAATCCCTAACTATTTAACAAATTATAAAAGACATACTAATCAAAAACATCCGGCCGATTGGGCAACACTAAACAGACTTACAAAAACTAGTGACACAGTTTAAACAACCGCAAGCCGGTCTTATCGCGAAGCCGGTGGCGCAAGCCGGCCGACAGATGGCTGCCGAAAAATCTTCTTAATTAACACCCGACCACCCCACGTAAGCTAAACTTGTGTTTAAACAAATTGTCTGGGAGTCGCACATGTTTACTTTATACTTGTACTACTATTTTGTTCGACGGGAATGTTACGCTTATGATTGGGTTTGAGAGTATAAGCAGCCGGTTTGAACCCGTATTAAGTTTGTATTCCTGAAGAGAAAGACAATATTTTTGTGCATTTTTTATCTCAATGTTATTAGAGGGTTGACCAAGGTATAAACCTAAAAATTTGAACGAAATGTTTTTCATTTTACGTGTTCCACATGCAGCGGGATTAACGAAGCGTTTATTTATAAATAAAACAAACAAAGCCCTTATCCATATATCTACGTATGTTTGTATAATATGTTTGCACTACGAAGAGCATTTTGATGCAGTTTTCCCAGCCACATAGTTTGTTTTATGCATATTGCGTCCTGCGCAAACCGCAGTTAATAAACGTCGCATAGCTACGCCATAGGCAGTTTGCGTGTCCATCCATATTGTTTTTTTAGGAGGTGTGTGTGACACACTGATAACCCACGTGAAGTAATAGTTTTGTTTTAGCCTTTCATTCTGTGAAAGAGATTGCTAGAGGATAAATATTTTTGATGAAAACTCCGAACAAGGTTTGTGTGTGACGTGCAAGGCTGCTAGTGATGGTGATAAATATAGGGAAAGAATACATTTGCGATATTTTTTTGCATTAAAGTTTGAGTTGCGGAAATATTGTACCATACGAAAATTCTATCAGACAAAAACATCTTTATTGACAATATTTTTTTTTTTAATTGGTCGGTTTGATTTGCCATTAGACATTGCTAAAAACTGGCAACTCAAGTGGCCTCATCTAACGTACGCCAGATTTCTTTATATATCGTAACGTCCTTGATTTGCCATTGATGTAAAGCTCCATGTAAAAAACGCATGGTCAATTGCCTTTACAGAGAGTTTTCTAACTAAAATCATAATAATACAGTTCTATTCAAATATTAATAAATTAATTCCCTTCTTCATGAAATAGCGGGCTCCTAGACAATCTGTGACCAAGCGCCGCTTGCGAAGCCCCTAAACTCAAACAGCAAGAAGGCCCCAACTTAACACGGCTTCCAACTTTTTTCGGCTCGCCATTTTTTGTCAGCCAAACTTCTTTCAATTTGCGCCCAGCTTCGACGTAGGAGCGGATGCAATCCCACAAATCCGAGGCCATTTGCTTTCACCGGCCTCGGATGGGACCACCTACAGGAGCCCACATCGAGGTTGAGGGCGTGCGAATTTCCATCGGCAAACAGCTGAAATACTTGGGGCTGCTGTTGGACAGTCGGTGGGAATTCCGCGCCCATTTTGAGATGCTGCAGCCAAAGTTGCTACGGGTAGCGGGCGCTCTTTCCAGCCTGTTACCCAACCTGGAAGGTCCGGGCATCCCTTGCCGAAGGATGTACATGGGAGTCGTGCGGTCTATGGCGTTATATGGCAGCCCTGTATGGGCCGAATCCCTGAACAGGCGTTGCGTTACTCTCCTGCGCAAGCCTCAGCGTGCGCTGGCGCAACGACTGATCAGGGGCTACCGCACGATCTCCTACGAGGCGGCCTGCGTTCTGGCCGGGTCCCTGCCGTGGGACTTAGACGCCAAATTCCTCTCGCGTCTCTACCATCAGCGAGAGGAGGCGTCAAGTCGCGGGGACCGACTGGCCCCGAGAGAGGTTGAGGCAATGAAAGCCTCCCTCCGTACGGCCGCCGTGGGGGAATGGCGAACCAGGCTGGAAAATCCCAGTGCTGGTGCTTGGACCGTCGAGGCAGTGCGTCCTGTCCTCGACCAGTGGATGGACAGGCGCCACGGTGCGGCGACGTTCCGCCTGACGCAGGTGTTGTCGGGGCACGGATGCTTCGGCCACTACCTGTGTCGGGTGGTTATGAAGGAGGAATCGGCCGTGTGTCACCACTGTGACAACTGCCCGGACGACACAGCCCAGCACACACTACAAGAGTGTCCAGCCTGGGAGGTGGAGCGCAGCGCTCTCCGCGCTATTGTCGGTGACGACCTCTCGCTCTCGGCCGTCGTATCTTCTATGGTCGAGAGTCCGAGGTCGTGGCGAGCGATGCTCTCCTTCAGCGAGTACGTCATGACGCAGAAGGAGAGCGCGGAGCGGGATCGAGAGATCAACGATCCCGCCCGCCAAAGACGTCAGAGAAGGAGGCGCCGGGTCAACAGAGACAATTAGACCCGGCGCCCTGCCCTGTGGCAAGGGGGCGTTAGAATCTCACCACGGTATCCCCTGCCTGTCGTAAGAGGCGACTCAAAGGGGCCCTTGGGGTCGCTGGGCGCGCTGCGGGGGCGGCGCGTCCTCACTGAAAGTGACCCCGAGCGGGGCGGCGGCACTGTGGCCCGTGTACGTCGCGGGCGCCCATTCACAACCAGGGCGCCCAAATCAAGATAGTGGGGGTGCAACTGCGCCCCCCTTCAAATTCGTGAAGGCCGGGACGTTTACGTTCCGGAGGCGCACCGGGCGACTGCGGTATAACGGTGGGCGCTTCTCGCTCACGTTCCGTGGTCGCCCCACTCGGCGCGGTGATGGCCACCGGGGGGTTTTGGTCGGTATGCCGGTTTAGGGATTTTGTTAGGGACCCAGCCCGGCACTTACACCTGCGCGGACCTGACGTCGCCGCGCGCCGGGCTGGAAGACCGGTGACCCCGACATACGCTTCCCGCCCCCCACCGCCCCCGGGCTGGCGGGAAGTAGAGCCATAAACAGCTTTCCCCTCGATAACAAAAAAAAAAAAAAAAAAAAAAAGGAGCGGATGCAATCAACTTTGTAATTAAATCGCTAATTTAATTTGAATTTGTGCTTACGAGTTAGAAATGTTAGAGCGATATTGTTATCGCGACTCAGGGAATCTGACAAATCGTTTGAAACGTTTTGTACCCGAGTAGAAATCAAATAAGGCACAACCAGATCATGTATCGGGTCCTGATCAGGATAGAATAAGGCATGCCCGATCCGGCAAGCCCGATCAGGACCAGATCGGGACCTGATCAGGATAGCCTTATTTTAAATGTTTTCAAGTATTGTACGGCAAGCCCGATCAGGACCAGATCGGGACCTGATCAGGATAGCCTTATGTTAAATGTTATCAAATATTGTAAGGCATATTGGATCAGGACCAGATCGGGACCAGATCAGGATAGCCTTATTTAAAATGTTTTCAAGTATTGTACGGCAAGTCCGATCAGGACCAGATCGAGACCAGATCAGGATAGCCTTATGTTAAATGTTTTCAAGTATTGTAAGGCAAGCCCGATCAGGAACAGATCGGGACCTGATCAGGATAGCCTTATGTTAAATGTTATCAAATATTGTAAGGCAAGCCCGATCAGGACCAGATCGGGACCTGATCAGGATAGCCTTATGTTAAATGTTGTCAAGTATTGTACGACAAGCCCGATCAGGACCAGATCGGGACCTGATCAGGATAGCCTTATGTTAAATGTTTTCAAGTATTGTACGGCCAGCCCGATCAGGATCAGATCGGGACCAGATCAGGATAGCCTTATGTTAAATGTTTTCAAGTATTGTACGGCCAGCCCGATCAGGACCAGATCGGGACCTGATCAGGATAGCCTTATGTTAAATGTTATCAAATATTGTAAGGCATATTGGATCAGGACCAGATCGGGACCTGATCAGGATAGCCTTATGTTAAATGTTATCAAATATTGTAAGGCAAGCCCGATCAGGACCAGATCGGGACCTGATCAGGATAGCCTTATGTTAAATGTTATCAAATATTGTAAGGCAAGCCCGATCAGGACCAGATCGGGACCTGATCAGGATAGCCTTATGTTAAATGTTTTCAAGTATTGTAAGGCAAGCCCGATCAGGACCAGATCGGGACCAGATCAGGATAGCCTTATGTTAAATGTTATCAAATATTGTAAGGTATATTGGATCAGGACCAGATCGGGACCAGATAAGGATAGCCTTATGTTAAATGTTATCAAGTATTGTAAGGTATATTGGATCAGGACCAGATCGGGACCAGATCAGGATAGCCTTATGTTAAATGTTTTCAAGTATTGTAAGGCATACTGCATTAGGCCAAGGTCTGGATCAAATAGGGCTAGCCTGGTATTAAAAAATATTCAGTATGATAAGACATGTAGTATCAAGCCCAGATACCGTTATCCTAATTGTCAAATACAATTCAAAACTTATTATTGTTTTGGACGTGAACGGTGAAACTCAACTCATGACGTGTATCATATCATGATTGCCATATTTATGTCACGGTGTAAATTTTATTTGCATCAGATCAGGTTATACTGGTAATTTATTTTACAAAAATCTTTTACCATAAATTTTTTTTGTCAATAACGAATTTCTACAACGTCACAAATTCACAAACATTATCTCTTTATAATATTAGTATAGATTTGATAACGCATGAAAAGTATTTTATTTGTTATGGCAACATTAGGTACTTGATAAACTCGACAGGCGACAACAGGAAGTGTATAGGAATTAGGTGCATAAATAGAAAGTTACTTATTATCGTATTTATTTTTTTCCAGAAAATGTTAGGTAAAATAATACGTGATAAAACCATTATAATTAAAAACAAGTATTGCGAATGTTACTAACTTGGTGCGCAACTTAAAATAATGCAATACCGCTTTTGGGCATTTCCCGCCTTTTACTACAAACGGCAATTCTACATACAGTCTATAGAACACGGGAGTTAATTTTTATTTTATGTCAAGAAGACGGTATCAGTGGATTGAATTGATTGAATATGCCGATTGGTATATTAATGTAAAGATTAAATAAGTTCATTACAAAAACTAAATCGCCTTAACAGTAGTTACAGAATAATTAATATATTGTGTGTTTACCAAAACAAAGTGTATCAAGGACTATAAACTTATATCTAGACATTTACTAAGTGTGTATTGTGTATAAAATACTAAATTGTGGAGTAAACTACTTAAGTAGATAAAAATTTACATGTTGTGTGTAAAGTTTCGTTATTAAATTGAATTACCTAAAACATTCAAGGATAGTAAAAAAGTATTTAAAAATACATTACAATTCTTTGCTATTTTTCATTATAAATTTATATTTCAATAATCCGTATTTTTTTTCAGATGACATTATAGTTTTATTTGTAAATGATTTATCCAATGAAGTAATTGATATAGTATCAAGTTCTTGGTTAGATCATTACATAGAATATAGTGGTACTGGATGTAAATATTATATGCCTGCATCATTGTTAAAAAGTACTAAGTATTGTAAATTATTACAAACAATAGTGAAACATTGTGAAGAGCCTGATCCGACAAGACCAACATTTCATGTTCAAATATGTGGCACAGCAGGTAATTTATTGTTATTTGAATTATAGATTTATGAGAATTGATATCTTATTGTCAAAACAATAAAACAGTAATTAATTTATACAATTAATGTTATCAGAAACTATGAAAGAGGCAGAGGAAAAATTAATAAGATTGGAAAAATAACCCTATGCTTTCTCTACTGATAATGAGCAGTCCACTAAAGCAAAAGCAGCTGCTGTTGAAAAAACTTTCAAAATAAAAGCATTATCAAAGAATCAATTAAAAATAGATAAAATATTCAGCCAAACAGCTTTGGAGTTAACCAATAAACCCACTGAAATTTGAGGTAATATCTCTTATTTAAAATGTAAATATTGTTGATTAATTTCTAATATTTTTTTACTAATGATTTTTTTTAACAAAGCATATTAACTGACATATTTTTATTATTAATTTTGATACAAATAATTAAGTTATACTACTGTTGTTTTACTTCTAATAATAATAGTACATTATCAATAATTGCTGATAATCTATTTAGCATCTTTATAGTAATAAATCCAAAACAGAAACTGAAATGACTATATTAGCAGCTAGATCATCAACAAAAAATAATGGTAAAAAACAAATTAATCATTACAATACCTATCTAATAATTATTAGTAACTAAGGTCATAATATGGATTCTATTCTGAAATTGTGGAGTGTTGGTAATTGTTATAATATTTATATTTACATCAGTGTTGGAATTTTGATATTTTAATAAATGTATAATCAGTGTAAAAATTTGTATTAATATATATTTTATTTTTAACAGATTCTTTGCTTGAATGTTTCAGGCATAATTATAACAGTCTATCAAAACAATTAGGGAATTTAAGAGGTCAAATTGTAAGCATATCTGCTGTTGTTGCCCAAATCCTGTCTGAAATTAAAAAGAATAACAGTACTCAACTGTTAGATTCCAGTCGAATAGATACTGAAGGATCAACAGATGTGGCTCAAAAATGAGAATTTCCACTATCAACAATGGAAAACTTTGATAAATTCAATGAAAAGTTGAAAGACAATAAAAAAATGTGAGTTTCTAAAAAACTATACTCTTATATATAAATATATGAAAGAACTAATATTTGCTCTATCTGACCATATTATTGAAATTGTCATATTTAAAAAAATGCTCCTCATTATAAATAATAATAAATTTGCTTTTCCAGAATAAACTTATATACTTTTCCATTGATGGAAAACACTATTACCCATAATATGGGCAATATTATTCGTTTTTTACATTTCAAGAGATAACATATGTAGCTGCAACTCCAAAAAAAGTTTTAAAAGATACAACTTTTTTCACTTTGGTAAAAAGTATGTTAATCATTATATAGTGCAGGATACTTTCATTGATACCAAATTAATTATTTCTTAATTGTATGTTATTACTTTATAAATATTAATATTTTTTATTATTATTACTTATTAAATTACAACATAATTGAATCAAATTTTGTATTTCAGCTGCAATGAGACAGAAATTTCTAAATAAGCAAGATATTCCTGACAGTAAATTACAGCAAGCATTGTCGTCAATATTAAATAAAGCTAACGATTGGGATGGTTACTGCTTAAAAAGCCTTTTTAAGAAGGTCAATAAAAGACACTAACAGCTTTTATTTAAATTCCTTGTATTTTTTTTTTATTGTTTAAATATGTTTTACCATACAAAAAATAAATAAATTCATTAATATTGAGTTGTTAATTATTATTATTTATTATAATATTCAATATTTATAAAATCATTGATAATTAAATAAATAACGAATTGATAAAAAATAAATAATAAAATGTTAAGTAACATATTTATAATAACAATTCATATTTTTTTAACAAACAATTTTTTCATGACTATAATATTATATTCATGTTTTTTAAAAGGACCGGACTTGGCATACTCAATTTGGATCAGGCAAGGTATTACATGATACAGATGATTGATTGGGACCCGATCAGGCATTCCTAGTTTGGACCCGATCAGGCATTCCTAGTCTGGACCCGATCAGCCATTCCTAGTCTGGACCCGATCAGCCATTCCTAGTCTGGACCCGATCAGGCATTCCTGATCGGGTCCAGACCAATGTTCTGCGTTACATGCCCGATCTGGACCCGATCAGGCATGCCCGATCTGGACCCGATCAGGCTTGCCCGATCTGGACCCGATCAGGCATGCCCGATCTGGACCCGATCAGGCATGCCCGATCTGGACCCGATCAGGCTTGCCCGATCTGGACCCGATCAGGCATGCCCGATCTGGACCCGATCAGGCATGCCCGATCTGGACCCGATCAGGCATGCCTGATCGGGTCCAGACCAATGTTCTGCGTTACATGCCTTATCTGGACCCGATCAGGCATTCCTGATCGGGTCCAGATCAGGAACACGAAAAAATTTCTACTCGGGTAATTGCTGGCGGATGTTTTAATGATAATTGAATTTTGAAATTTAATCCGTTTTTGAGATGTCTTATTTATTTCATGGCCTATAATAAGTATTGAAGAAGGAATTTAAGAACGATTTCAATTGGTTTAACAATGGTTAATTTTCAATTACAAGAGACAGGCTGTGTTTACAGTTTGAATACATATATATTGTTTTAAATTAGTCCATATAAATAACCTCCAATGATATCTAAATAAACAAACTGATTTACAATCATAATTCAATAAATTCTATTAACAATAACCCTTTAGAAACAAAAGCCTCACGCGGTCATCGAGCGCCCTTACAAAGCGGTAATGGCGACAGCTGTCACTGTTCATTTGTTAATTTCCTATTGTCATGCTGAGTGGACAGAGCCCAAGGTCGAGGTCGCTAAGCCCGTCGAGTGGCTCAGCTAGCACACACCTTGGACTTGTGCACGGGTTTGTAAGTGGCCTGAAGAGATTCTGGTTTTGTAATATAAGTAAATTGATGGTAATATAAGTAATACTTATACTTATATTACTAGATTATTACAAGCAGTGATGGCCTCGAGGTTTAGGCGCGCGGTCGAGAATCTCGGCGGTCGCGGGTTCGAACCCCAGGCACACACCTATGACTTTTCGAAGTTATGTGTGTATTCACATTGAATAATCACTTGCTTTAACGGTGAAGGAAAACATCGTGATAAAACCTGCACACCTAAAAAGTTCTTAGAAATTTCTTAGGTGTGTAGTCCGCCAACCCGCACTAGGCCAGCGTGGTGGACTATGGCCTAAACCCTCTCAATGGTAGAGGAGACCCGTGCTCAGCAGTGGGCATATATGGGTTGATGAAGAAGAAGATTATTACAGATTTGTAACCCTTAACATGTCTCGCTGACTTTCTTTACATTGAAGGGAAGAAAAGAAGTAAGACGACAAAATTAAATTTGAGTTTATAGACGTCACTTTAATATATTGTTGTTAAAATCTGTAAATAAATAACATTGACTCTTTTTTTTGATCATATGGTCGCGGGATGCATAAGAAAGGTCTATGGCTGGAATCCTTTCTCGGTTTTAAGTGTTGTTGAGTTGTCCCATTAGAAATTTTCAACATAGAGTCTGAAAAAAGACTATCTGATAACGTAGGACTTCAAATAGCATTAGCGAACGTGGTTTTATACCTCTTCGGGTTTAACATATGACCTTAAACAGACACTGTTAACTACGCTACGAAACAATTATCAACTAAATTAATTTCGCTTCCAAACGGCTTCTGAAACCCGCACCAACATCTCGATCACGTCACGTAACCCATCTCTCAAACGCGACGTAATTTCTGACCTCATTAACTATCGGCGACATGTCGCACGGAACATTTGACATTTCAATTAATCAATAGCCGAGGCTCTCGTTCCGATGGGCGTCCATCGTAGGGCGTTCACAGTGATTGAGCAGGGAAAATAACGGGCCGGCCCTTTGTTCCCGGGATCCCGAACAGACCCGATGGAAAATCGCCCTACACGCACTCAGCCACGCAGAAATATAGTTTTCTTACTGAATTTAATGCTCAGGCTTCTGTAAAGTGTCGGGCCTGGGTATGCGTAATCTTTACATTTTTACAATGGAGGACTTTCGTATTGATAAATATATGAGGGCGCTTGTATTGTAGCATATAGATATAGAGATATTGGTACTCTTTTACCCATGTTTAGGTTATTATACAAAATCAATTACAATTTGTTTTACATTTTTTTAAGTTCGTGCTGCTACTGAAATTGCATTTCGTTTGAAGTAACCGGGAATTAAATCCGGAACACTCTGCATCCTAATGCCGTATGACCGAAGCCGTCGATCGATCAATAATATAGGAAAAAAACGCAATATATAGCAACATTTCCAATTTAATAACGAATTTCATAACATTACGTATATTAGAGCGGGGAAGTTCCGAATAAGTACGAAGAACGCAAACATTTCATAATATATGGTGCATATTTTGTAAACATTATTTTTGCCGTCCCAAGGTTTCAGTGGCGGCGTTTGATATTTAAAGTATGCGGCTTTGAAGCGGAGTTTGACCGCAAGCATGCCGACCGTAGGTAAACGTTGAGGGTGGACGACCTAAGCCGCCAAATCATGGGATCTTTGACCCGGGCCTTATCAAACATGAATATTCGTAGAGTTTCGTTGAGTCTAGACTTGTTAGTGACATTTTTAAAGGAATCAGGTTTACAGTTATTTTAGCTGTTTTCTTTATTCATAAGATTGTTACAGATATGATTGCAGGGACTCTTAGTACTCACTGCAGTAAGGTCTTCATAAAGAGATATTATAATTTATAGTAAACTGATAATGATGTATACCTCTCATCATACTCAATTAGGCAAATATTATAGTGACAGGTGACACAGGCTTTGTTCCGGGCACAGAGTCACTTTGTTTATTTCTACATCTTTTGTTTGATGGATATTATTTGGGTTAATACGGATATAACAAAAAATAAAAGTTACTGCAAATCTTAGTCACTAAACGAAACGCAAACATGGACACCAGCTCGATCGAGCCGCTGTCTGTGTTTGTGGTTTGAATTAGGGATGTTGCGAATATTCGCATCCGCATCCGCATATGCGGAACATTCGCATCGATTTGGACATCCGCATCCGCATCCGCATAAATCGCTGCGGAGCTGATGCGGTTGCGGATGTGTAGCAGATCGCGAAATGAAAGAAAGGGGTGAGGGGCGGCGAGGTGCGCGTGTCAGTCTCGAGTGTCGAGTGGGTGCCCGCACGTGCTGATTGACCAAAAGGAAAGCAATAACATTTTATACAAATCAACCAATCGATCAATTTTATACAGATCCGCATCCGCATCCGCATCCGCGGATGTGAGCCTCTTAAAATTCGCATCCACATCCGCATCCGCGGATGTGAAAAAAATTGAATCCGCAACATCCCTAGTTTGAATTACATTCAAAGCTAGCGCGGGGTTCTGCTATTTACGAAAATCGTAACATGTATGTATGGTATCTAGAAATAACGTTTTTAATTGTCGAATTTCATTCAAATTTCAGGCAATTTTCGTATTTTATACTTAGTAATATCTTAAGTCTAATAAGCCTTCTAATAATAATCTTGTAGTATCATTGATATCGCACGTCTATTCAATCGATAGAGTAAATATAGAGTTTATTTATAGAATTGAAAAGTTAAAACAGTGGTTTTACTGATTCTCAATTTGGAAAATAGACTAAAACAGTAGAGAAAAATGTTCTTAATGCTTCACTTAGGTTGGTGAGTTACCGCACTACCCTACATAGGGTTGACGCTGCCCGAATATTGGATTTTTACTTAATGTGAATGAGGTTTATTGAGATTAGTATTCTTTGAAGTCACAATTTCTTAGTTGACGTCTTTATTTAAGCAACCTCGTTGATTTTGCCAAATAATTCACCGCGTTAACTGTAAAATTTCTCGGACTTAATTCTGGACTCTGTGGTAGTACTGGAAATATCCCAACAGAACAATTCAATAAACAATTACTTTGGGAAATTGAAACTGCGTCCTCTAGATCGCACAGGACATATAAATTCACAAAAAGTACCTTTTCATCTACTACCATTATTCAATCATTTAGGCCTGATGTCGTAACACTAACGAAATACCAATAACAATTACCCCAGTAACTTTAGCAAAAATCGAATGAAAACACAAAACAGCCCTGGCTTAAGTAAGGGTGGTAGAAAACGGCAGCGACGCCGCGGAACGGAATTAATTTGTAGATAAAATTTAAGAGGCTTACAGAACAAATACCTTTCAGTGGGCTTTGACGCTGACCGGCCCCCCTACCCACTCATACCCCCCACACACCCAGGGACAGCGTAAAATTTCATCTAACAAAAACTTTAGCAACGACGGCCCGAGTGCGTGTAGTTATACAAAGACCCTGGAAGTATTAGCGTGTACATTTTTATGAGTTTAATGGACTTTTTTGAATGAACAGAAGCGGGATTTACGTTAACAAAACAGATAAACTAATGTGCTTATGGTTTTACGTTATTCTTCTGAAGTCCCAGATTTGTTTTATTTTAATCGCTCGGCGATGCTGAAACAAATGAATAGGTACATAATGTTATGGATTATTCTCAATAATATCAATCTTCATCAACCCATATACGTCCACTGCTGTACACGGGTCTCCTCTACCATTGAGAGGGTTTAGGCCATAGTCCACCACGCTAGCCTAGTGCGGGTTGGCGGACTACACACCTAAGAAATTTCTAAGAACTCTTAGGTGTGCAGGTTTTATCACGATTTTTTCCTTCACCGTTAAAGCAAGTGATAATTCAATATGAATACACACATAACTTCGAAAAGTCAGAGGTGTGTGCCTGGGGTTCGAACCCGCGACCGTCGAGATTCTCGACCGCGCGCCCAAACCTCAAGGCCATCACTGCACTTACAATAATATCAATAAAATATGCTTATTTTTTCCTTTATTCTCCTTCATTTTATCTTGGGTCAATCTTTAAACCTGAACAAGTCTTTTGCCCATGCTGCTTCGTTTGGACTGCAGTACACCATCAAATTCAATTAATTATGCTTACGGCATATTCCTTTCTTCTTCTCTTTGTTCTAGGTCCTTTAAGTCTTTCATCTCATGATTCTGCATTTGGACTGCAATAAACCATTACTTACGATGTTAGCACTTAACCCTGTTCGTTTAAAAAAATCTATCAAAATTCTTGGCAGCTTCACCATTTGAGAATGAAAGTATAATAGAATACTTGATTGAAAAGACTGGGGACTTAAGGTTAACAACGTTTATTAGTTTGAGTGGAAGTCAAACAAAACCCCACTTGGATCATGAATATTGAATAGTTGAGTAAAGACGTGGAATAAAGTTTTTTTTATTCCACAACTCTGCCTTGTGTGATGGCGAGTGAGTTTCTCCACCGAAAGCAATATGTCTTATAACAGAAAAGATCCTAAACTTGGATTGACTTGCTCTGTCTTTTAAATTCTCTTTAGCGAATATCTTTTAAAGAGTCTTTGTGCATAGCTTACTTTTATATTGGCACGGATAGATGACCGCAATGCACTAGGAGGTAAAATGTCTTGAGAGAATCAAATGGAAAAAATCGAAAATCTTTTACATCACGCCTGAAATAGATTTCGATTTACATTTTAAGTGTACGTACATGATGTCGACTATCAGTACGTATAGAAAACCACTGTCAATAACATTTTATCTCGTAGAATTTCGTCCAGAATTTGTTAAACGAAGAATCCCAAACATCCGATTATCTACATCTAAACTTATTCTATTCACCCTTTCCTAATATAAAAGCCGGAACATAAACAAACTGACATTACCCCGAGCAATGTGTGGATGGGGAAAGATCAAAGCGAAATAACCTCTAAATATTCTAAAAATCCGGCATAAACTCGGCGAAAGAGGGCAACGAACCACGGAACAGGCATTCAGGCCACGGGTTAGCCTTCGTACAGCCTTCGGTATTGTCCCAGACTTTATATAAGCCCAGGCTCAAATACTGGCGTCTAACGAGGACCTGCTTAGCCTTGTCCGCATCGGAAACTAAATATTTTCGTGTTGATGAAAAGTTATTTTCGGAGGCCTGGCGAAGGTTTATTGACGCTTTGGGATTTGAATTCATCGGTTTAGGTCAGATGCAAAAGGTTATTTTATGAATATAAATCGCGATGGTCTCGGAGGTATGGCTTGCGGACTAAATCTCGGCAGTTGTGGATTCAAAACAAGGAACTTACGTTAGAGTTTTTGAAAAAGTCTTTCAATTTCGAATGTATCTACCACATATTCTAACGTTGAAGGAAATTATAGGGAACTTCGTACACAACAGTGGGACTTATTGATAAGTTAAGACCGTCGGTTGACTTTAAAATGTTATAATACTAATCGGAACTCAGCAGCATAACTTTGCGTAGCTCATAGGAAGCATACTTCAAATTTGAATTAAATATGACCTGTAGTATCAAAAAATACCATTATTTTTCAACCAAAATTATTAACAGGTCATCTATATTGACGAAAACATCATTATTTCGCGCAACAAGTCGCCTACTAGTCATTTACACGAAGGTAGCCCTTGACAGTGACACCTTAATAAACCCTTAAGTAGGCAGCACTAATTTCATATTTTATTCGGCGAGAAGTCGAGGCGCGAGGCAGCCCGCGGCACTCCCAACTGGGTAAAGTCCCCCAACTTTTAACGATTAGGTAAAATCGAGTTTATTTTATTCATAGCCAGCGAGAACCCTCGCGTTGTGACGGAGCGTTTTTCAATTTGAACACGGATCGTTGCTATCATTGAGAAGTTGGGATATAAAAACAATTTTATGCCGGCTGAGCGGTTTTTATATTGAAAATCTGGAGTTGGTAGTTCGCCTGTTCCCTTGCTTAACAACGGGCTCGTTTCTTACACCGACACTATTACGTTTTATTTTATAGTTTCACAAATGAACTTGCGTAGAGTTTTTGTCATTGGTATTTGAATAAGTGTTTTAGCACACAGTGTGATATCTAACTAATTAGAAGTTAGGACGCTCTATTTTAAAGATTTAGTCTAAAAATGAAGACGCAATAGAATCTAAACATTCAGTACTCATATAGCTAATCATAGGGTTAGTTATATTTCCTTACAACAAAATATATTGGTGGTAGAATAAAATTAATGTGATGATTAATTTATCGTGTTAAATATAATTAAAATATAATAAGGGATTGGAAGTGACAAAGGATATTGATAATATAATAATAATTTAAATCTGGGCTTACTATTGTTGTCATACTGGTAAATATTTAAATGACATTTTTATCTGTTATTCCGGGATTTATAGAATCAGTAAATTATTCGCTTGGAAATTTAATAAATTTGGTACGATAAAAGCTCGTTTTAAACAAGGCTAGACATAGACGCCATCTCCACAAAAATTGGTGTTTTTCTATTTTTGCACCCAAGTCCTGCCAAGAATTTTTACATCTGATAGGGGCTTTATTATACGGATACATATCTGCACTCGTCCCTTAGGTTTCTGTTAATATCCTGGTGATAAAATCCAATGATACTTTAACTGGATCTATGAAACTCGGGAGTTCTACCGTACCTACGACGCACACTTTTGCCGTACCAAAGCGACTAAAAACTATGCATCGTTTATTACTATTCATCGATAGTCACCCCAAGTAAGTCCCCCAAGTAAGTAAGTAAGTCTGTAAAGGGCCGTCATCTTTATCAATATTTTCCTTCGGTTAGCGATCGCTTGGCAAAAACTTGGCTTGAGATTGATCATTACGTGTCGCAATTTCTAACGGGTCACGGCAATTTTCGTAGTAAATTATTCTCATTTAGGTTGGTTGATTCTCCTATGTGCCAATGCTCAACACATGATTGCGAATATGAACAGTCCGCACATCATATACTTTGGGAGTGCAATCTTTGGTCGGATGAGCGTAACAGTATGCTCAATAGTATGCACGTAACGTCTGGTGTAGTTTATTATACAGACCTCGTTGAATCTAGGAGGAATTTCCGTGCCTTTCAGCGATTTTGCCATGCCTATTATTGGAAGTCTGTATAACAGTGTGCACGTTAGGTCTAATTTAAGCAAAAGTTATTAATCCGTGGTGCGTCAATCGCGTCTAATTTTTTTGTAATTGTAATTTTCTTTCTTTATGTGAGGTTAAACCTCATAGCTCAATATTTTGTCACCCGCTTTGCTGTGGAGGGAAGTTGACAACTCTTTGTTTTCCAACTCCTCCTTTACATTGCTTTTCTGATTAACTTCGTTGCGGGATTGTGACAATTTAGGTCCCCTTAGATTCGCTGAGCTTCATTGCTCGTGTGTGTGTGCGTGCCGCTGTTGATCCTGTAGTACAGGAGTTGCAGCGGCGGGTGTGTGGTGGGATAGGACCCCAAGTAAGTAAGCTGGTAATAAAATGCAATTGTTATTGCCCCGTAATCTATTCATACTACTCAAATATCCCGGGGACAAACAACAAAATACTACCATAGTAACAGGCATTAAAACTTCTATATTCCTAAAAGCACAATAAAAATGAAGTTTGGAGAGGGTGGTGCGACTTCGGAAA
This sequence comes from Cephonodes hylas, assembly GCA_030295005.1. Classification (NCBI taxonomy): domain Eukaryota; kingdom Metazoa; phylum Arthropoda; class Insecta; order Lepidoptera; family Sphingidae; genus Cephonodes; species Cephonodes hylas. The sequence continues at coordinate 16,100,241 of AP025362.1, forward strand.
CTGTTCCTTAATCAATAGTGGAGGTGGAATAGACTCCATTCTATGCGCAGGTGTAGCTACAAGTTCACATTATTTTGTACGAGAGCAAGCATAAAATTTTACGCCTTCATATACAGCAAGCAGTTGCAGCAAGCATTTTGTTTCTTCTAGATTATTTCTTCTTTGATTTTTATTTTACAGAACATGACTGGATGTAGGGGATAGCTGGTATGAAGTAATAGAATGAAGATAATATCACATATTTTGTATTTGGATTATCTTGGTTACTGATTCTGTCTTGAATTTCTTCCACTTACTATTTGAGATAAAATTCATTGTACGACATGCTTTTAGATATTCCCTGATGACGCAAATCCGATTAATTTCCCGACGTTGTACTAAAGAATTATTTTTAATACCTTGATTCCTTCCACCTAAAGAAAAATATTACGAGCCAGTTCTTCAGCAGAACAAAAAATAACAAGCGCAAACTCTGTTTATTTTCTGTGATTAAACTTTGTGCTATCAACTGAACTGTGGCCCTCTTATTGTGATATGATTAATAGTATCTCGTAAAGGTTGGTTGCAGTAAATAGATGTTTATCTGGTGAGCAGGTGTACTGGTATGCGACGCTCGGCCTCCGCGCGAACACCCAGCAAATCTCATTTGTACAGGAAACATTAATTGCTCTTTGAAGTTATGCCTTTTGTTCCCCAGGAGAAGTTTGCTTGTTTCCAGTTTCGGTGTTACCAACGCTGCGAAAATTATACTGAAATATGCGCTATTGTATTGGCTTGAATGAATTACTCGTTCGGATTTTGTTGAAGGTTCATTGAATACGGCATCGGCAGTTCTGAGGTCGCAGTTGGTTAGGTGCCTGAGGGATGGATGCTTATGGGCTTCATTGTGGCTTGTTGAGCGCCTTTAAAAACAGTTTTTTTTGGAAACCAAGGCTGCTTGTAGTAAGTTTTGTAAAAATCAGTTTTCAACGGAAACCAATGCTTTGTAGATAGCCGTACCAATTAATTGAGTTACTGAACCGTTTATCCCACGACTGTTCTCAAGGCAAATACAAGGATTACATCGTATGTTGTCATGGAAATTTCTGGCATTCGATTGTCCACTGGTTTAATCAATTATTAATACGCTAAGTCTAACTCTCTAACGTCGAGTACAATATGTAACTTTGCAGAAATTTCAGCGGATTCCTGGAAGTGTCGCGGCCTCTCCGTGAGCCTCCTTTGCCTTGCTTTGTCTAGAGCAAATTAATTAGCATCTCATGGCAACATGCGAAACTATTCACAAACGAGTCGCGGGATCTTACGATTGTTCGCCAACAATAACAGAATTCCGCGGCGCGATTACATTGTTCTCGAGTGCGGGCGTCGCGGCTCGTCTCGCGCTTCGTTATCAAACAATGTTTAGAAGATACACCGTAGGGAAGCGGATTTATGTATTGTATAGTTTATGATTTTGCTTTTGAGATGGAGACGTGGATTCGTGAGATGATATGGATTTTTACTGAAAATCTGATGGTTTTTATTTTAAACTGCGATTACATAGCCGATATCATCACAAAAATAGAAAAAAAAAACGAATGAAGACGACGTGTTAAATTAATATGAAAGCTTTTTCTGATATGTTTTAAATGTATACAAACTTAATTATTATTGTAGAGGTGAGTTCATTTTTTTGAAAGCTCTTATGGTAAAGTATCTGATATGTATCATCATTATTGTCCTTGAACAATGTTTCTAAGAAAATATCGGATGACATAGTTTTTTGAAGCAGTGATGGCCTCGAGGTTTAGGCGCGCGGTCGAGAATCTCGGCGGTCGCGGGTTCGAACCCCAGGCACACACCTCTGACTTTTCGAAGTTATGTGTGTATTCAAATTGAATTATCACTTGCTTTAACGGTGAAGGAAAACATCGTGATGAAACCTGTGCACACCTAAAAGTTCTTAGGAATTTCTTAGGTGTGTAGTCCGCCAACCCGCACTAGGCCAGCGTGGCGGACTATGGCCTAAACCCTCTCAATGGTAGAGGAGACCCGTGCTCAGCAGTGGGCGTATATGGGTTGATGAAGAAGAAGAAGATAGTTTTTTGTGCACAAAAGTCAGTACCTACATTTTAAATACTAAAGCTACAAAGAATCATCGTGGAACACATCTTGTTACATTCAAAACAATTATAATTTATTTATCATTTACCCTATTTTGACACAACACACACCCGTCTCGCCTAGACGCTAAAATCTTTGGAACACAAACACAATTTATGAATTAATTGCAGATGCAATCAAAACAGCATACAGTGTTGCGAAACTTGTGTGCAGCATACAGCATAGTGGATCGGATGTTTTGTAGGTGTGCGAAGATTGCGGGGCGGAGTGAGCTGGAGAGAGGTGGAGTGAGGTGGAGTTAGGAGGAGCGCGGCGGAACCGGCGGAATGAGAAGGATATTAAACCGAAACTGTGCCCCGCGGTGCAGATTTATTACTACATAAGTAATAATTGCCTGTACGTGATACATGTCGGATTTTGTTGACGATTTTCCATGTGCGTAAATATCTGTGGATATCGTAGAGTAGTTTTACCTGGGTCTGAAATTAGTAGTTGTTTTTGACTATGAATTTATTTTTTTAAATGAAACAATAAGGTCTAACAGGGCATTAAACGTATTATAATTTCCGATTTGGAGATCAAAATATTTTTGTAAAATATTTTTATATTCCTTTTATATAATCTTCATTCCTTCGTCTGTAGCCACTGAACACCTCCACTGTAGGGCTTCCTTGATGCCAACGAACATGAGAAGGTCAGATTCAGAGACTTGTTTTGTTAATTTTTCTAATCCATTTAAGCCACACAGCCCGACTAGTAACACATTTCTCTGAAATAATTCAAAGATATTTTCGTAGGAAATTAAGTCGTTAAAAAACAATTTTAACAAGTAAATCGAGATCCAATGATCGGTAAATTCCAATTAACTTTCTTTTACCTTGTTTAGGATTAACAAGGGTTATTTTTGAAAGCAAAACATTTATTTCATCATTCACAATGGATGAAATATTTGAGAACAAAGATGTTTTAAGATATCAAAGTATTATCTCATTGTCAAAGCCATTACCGTCTGCGGCCGGGCGGGGGAAAAACAAAAATAGATTGTTCTGGAGAAATGTACTCGACTATCCCAGCTGTTTTCGTTGACTAATGGTTTCAATAGATGTAATTTATATCCAGTATTTCATATCGTTTAGCAGACAGTTGCTGGAACCAGTCGACGTTAGTGAACACCAGATCGTTATGTATGGGAATCATTTGGAACGTTCGACTGTGAGTACAGAAACAGACGCAGTGGTTTTAATATTTGATTTTGAATCTTATTTCGACTGTAATAAGGGAGGTTTTAGAATTAAACTTTAAGATACTTTGTTATAGAAATATTTAACCAGATTGTCGTCTTATCATTAGCGGAAAATTATTGAAGCCACCTTCACAAATGAGAAATTAGGAAATGAGGTGTTTTGGTCCCTGCTCTGTTCTTACACTTTTTTACACATGATACACGAGGAGGAGAGTGTCTGGGTGTTCAGATTTCCTTTTAAAACTTGAAAAATCCCTTTCTAATGTTGAATCTTCGCCTACAGATATCCAGCCATTTCCTAACCAACTAGGCCAACACGCATTCTATCCCGTAGTTTAGCTATATAGGCCAGTACCCGAGCTGGCCACAGAGGGCCAGTCACACGCGGCGTGACGCGCCTGTCACCGCTGACAATGATCGATGCCATCGAGTAGACACGCGTTGTTTTTGTCGCCCCCTCGCCGATAGATGGCGCCACGAGCGGTCCACGCTTCTAAATCGACGCAATACATAACAGTCTCATTGCTTAGATTGCCAGATTTGTCATGTGCGAGTGTGTTTTAGTATTTCCTTTGTATTTATTGAGGTGTTGGTATTTCTTCGATAACTGTTTGGCCTTGAAGGGGATTCTGTGTGTGAACGGAATATGTAAGGCGTAATGGCACATAATGCACGTAAGGCTTTGCAGACTAGACGTTCGCGTTTGTTGGTTTATCCTTAGTTATGGTTAGCAACGTTTGTGACACTTGGCTCGCATCCAACAAGCTTACCAACTTCTTGAAGTGTTTACCAGTAAATTGTCCAGTTTGTCGTGACTTTTCACTCAAACATTTCTTGTTGTGTAGTTACTGACATCAGATTGATGTTTATGTTTGTAAGAAATTATTTTAAAATAAAATTTTGGATTCAGTGTACAAAAATCATTATTTTGTATTATTTTTGAACATTTCGTTGGGTGAAGTCTTGGCTTCCAAAAATTTTGTTTGACGATTGAAAGCTTTACGTAAATATTTTTCAATATATTAAACCAATAGGTACTTGCATAGATTGCAAACAATTTTTTATCTCATTGATATAATAATTACCCACTGGAGTAGTAAAAAGGGGAATCAAGTCGATTCCCCGGGGCATGCGAGCCATCTCTTCAACTGGTTGATGAGCTGTACAACGATGGATGATTGTTAATCTATCAAGCAAAAATCGCTGATCCAATGCGAATAGAATTTGACGGATAAATACTAATAATACTTATAACATTACCTTGCTAGTCTCGCACTATGTGGATTGTGGTAGTACAGTCTCAGGTTCGGGATTTGACTTTAAAGACAGGGAAGTTGGTAATCGGTTTTACGATACGTAACACTCGCAGCAAGGAGCCTGAAAACGTTTTTGAATTTGTGTTGTATTTCATCCAGAATTATAGGTAAGGTTATAAAGATCTTTATACTTTCGTTACTCATTTCCATTAATTTATAATGATAACGTATTTTTCAAAGATATGTCCATATTCATCTCGATATGGAAAATAGCCCTTTAAGACTTAAGCTATTAGGGCTAAATCAGCCACGCTAACTTAATGCGACCTAATAAACAAGGCCATAATATTTTATCCTACATTTCTTAATCTTTGGATCTAATTCGAAAAAGCTATTAAACAATTAATGAGTTAGAGTAAAGTCTAATGCAACAAGAGCGTTATAAGAGTCCAAGAGCCATACAAAACAATAAACAGTCATAAACTCGAGGCGAAATGTGGATGTTGGAAAATCATTAGCAGCGCACGTCCCGGCCTAATGCAACTTAATAGAATTTTATTAACGCCCGCTTTACGATCATCCATTGTTACACAAACAAATGCTTATGTGAACCGAACAACTTGTGAAATTGCTTTACCAGCAAACGTTAGCTCTTGAGCGTTCGCACTGTACTAGTAAAGTGATGGCGGTTTTTCAAACGCTCGTTTTAGAGTGCATAAAATGTTTTTGTGTTGAAGCAATAATTGTAAGGAAGTTATGATATTAAACGAAATGATAGTTTATTTATCATATAATACCTATACATTTTAACATGTCAATATACCTACTATTTTGATAAAATAAAAAAAATATGTAGTATCGGTAAAAAAGGCAATAACACATTTTTATGTGACAGAATTCCAAGTAAAACATTTTTTTCTGAATTCCCACGTGAACGTAGGTACTAATCTCACAATACTGTGCCACTAAGTCTTCATTGGTGATTTTACGCCCGGAGTAAGTAAATGAGGAGTTTTGTATTCACCGCCAGTCTCACGGCACAAAATTAAATTCGACAAATTCGCGCATATAGGCCAAATTACCTCATCGTAATGCCGCTCACGAACGTAATAATCAGAGCGAGATTTCTTAACTTGCAATTAAGGCGGGGCGTCGGAACGCTAAATCCAGCGTTTCAGACGCGCGGTGCGAAGCTCCTAATTTAGCCAGTGTCCGGAGGGCGAGATCCACGCCGACATTGAAGGGCCAAACGTGTATAAATCACTGAAACAACAAATAAACAAGTTAACAGTTTGGAAGTGGCAACGTAAGCTGAAATGGGTCGCTGCGGAGCCGTGGCGAGGGAGATGGGAGTCGTTGTGAGGACGAATCCAGGAATTAATTTTTCGAGGCGTTATCTCGCGACCTTGTAACTTCCAACTTGGCTCATCGTCCTCGTCCTTTGTCTTTAAATATGCGCCTTTATCTAGGCTTTACGCGCTCCAACCACGCATTTTATATTCATAGCTTTAAAGTGGAATTGTGGTGTTTTAACCAGTTGTTACTTGGATGGCAACTTGTCGCATATGAATGGTGTATGATTATCTTATAATCTCTTAATATGAGCCTATATACGAGTAAATGTTGTTGATATGATGTGGGCATACTCTACATTTCAGAGGAACTTCAAACAACATTTAATAATTCCTTGGGAGAAATGTTAGATGAGTAGGTTTCTTCGCCACATTTTTCTTCCACTTCATAATGATCATTGTCATCAACAGCTATTGTCCCATCCCCAGCTGGGCATAGGCCTCACTCATAGCACGGCACTGGGCTCGGTCTTTTCCTTCCTCATCCAACCCCTACCAGTAATATCTTGATCCACATACCTTGTGTATTTCATCACCCCTAGCCTGCGGATCTCCCAAACTACCTTCACCGAGCTTCATTCCTTCCCTCCTCTCTCTTTTAAATAAGGGCAGATCAACCGATCAGCTCCTAAATCCGCGCCGTACATACGGGCTCATACACAGAGTAGCTCGGTGAGCGGCGGCTGGTGTTATTTTTAGCCACCGCTCCGTACACTCCGCTGCGCAGAGGACACACGCTTTCATCTATATGACTGGGGCATTAAGCCTTGTTTACCCATTCACTTGCTTTACTAACCCGCAATGTTTAATGGTCTTAGTGTAGGGACTTGGACGCTTTTTGATAAAGTCATATTGTTAGATTTGGGTAAGTAGTGATGGTCTTGAGGCTTAGGCGTTGAGACGATTGGCGATCATGGGTTTATGCTGTCGGCATAGTCATGTTATATATGTATTCATAATTTTTAAGGATTTTCTATGGTGTGTAGTCCACTAACCCTCACGAGACAAACGCGAACGTGTAGGACTTAGGTCTAAACCGTCTCATTTATAGAGGAAGGCCGTACTGAATAATGGGACATATGTATATGGACTGATGATAATTAAATAAATAAATGAATAAATACACCCAACAGTCACACACATAGTCCTGACACCACACTAAGGTACGAGTCTTGTGTCGTGGGTATCAGAAACTACGAGAGACTTTTCGGTCTCACAAACACCCAGACCCGAAACAAATATTTGTGGATCACACAAACATTTGTCTCGGTGCGGGGATCGAACCCGCGGCCGCTCGTTTCGCAAGCTGGTGTCTAGCCAACTGCGCCACGGGGCTGACAAAAAATTATAAGATCTGCGAAAAAACTATGGCTTAATAATAGCGTACGGCTCGACATTTTGCTGATAAAGGTTATGGCTATTCGCATCCGAATTATCAATATCATTGATTCAAATAACAACGAGGCGTATAACTTTTACTCTTGAATACAAAAAATGAGTCACAAGATGTTTTCCAATGAATTTGCTATGGCATCCAAGAATCATTAAGTTTCTACTCTCTTTGTGAATATAAATCGTGAATGCAAAGTTTTTTCCAAGTTTATTTTAAATTAAAATCAATTCATCAAATGTAAGCCTCTTGATTGATTGTCTTTTTTGCTAAAGAATTGTTTTTTCTATTCACAATGAATAGTATTGGTAATTAATTTAACTGACATATTATTACATTAATCTAGCAGTGTTTTCGCTAATGGCTTTGAATATCTAGGGTGCATCAATGTTGAAGTTTTTTAACAAAAGTACCACGCAATTTAGCTAAGCGAATAACTTTGTTAACAATGAAAATTTCAAAGAATGTTTTTATTATAGTAAATTTTCTATATTACTTTAATAATTACAAATGCCAATGTGTTATATTTTTCATTTCTATAGTATTTAGTATATTTCATTGTTCTCATTACTGAGGAAATCTCTCTCTGCTACTAGATTTGAGATTATTATTCACATGAAATTAAAAAACCTTGCTCTTTTAAACAAAAAACTTTATAAGTCAAACATTCTCTTACACACGTCATACGGTGAGCATCCCGACTGCACGGGAATCGATCGAGACAGTTCGGCAGCTCTTCGCGCTAAATAAAACGTGTGAGCGCCCAAGTCGTGTGGTGACAGCTTTATAACACTACCCAGTACTGTGAAATACATCTGAGTTTATGAATAAAAAATGACAGTTCCGTTCATTGGAATTCCTGCTTTTACGCGCCATAAATAGACACGTTTACCGTACGTCTTTTGTTTTGTTGATGGATTAACTGTGATGGTTTGGGGGTGTGGGGAGACTTGAAATAATTTACAGTAAGCACAAACAAATGTTTTAGGATTATTTACGTTACAGCGTTTGAAAATGAGATAAGCGTACGTGCGTGAGCTTTTTTGTTTAGACTATTGGTTTTAATGGATTAGTCTTAATTATTTTTAGTCTTGAGCACCGATTTCATTTTGAGGTAGTTCTTGGATTATAATCATCACCATAATGATCATCGGCCTATAAAGGTCCCACTGATAGACACGGGCCTTTTCTGCCAATGAGAAGGAACTTTTCAGTAGTCTGAAAATGAGTTCGTTAAATTTTTCATCGCTCGCAATTTGATAAATAGGCCTTCAAACTGGTAAAAGGTCGGTGCCAAAATTAACTAGCATTTACCTCTTCGCGAACACATATGTGAGTATTATTATGTTTGCAAAAAAAAATATATAGAATAAAAACCTTTTGTTACTTTCAATATTATCAGTAGAGACACGTAGCACGGGTATTTATTATGAGGTGTAAAAAATGTATTTTTATTTTTAATACAATTCAGCGAAGTGCTGTTTACATTCCTTTGGGACGAAGATATTTCTTTTTTATGACAGATTCACACATCAACATTATTTATTGTATGCTAGAGTGCTATATACTTATATATATATTGAGTTTTATTTTGATAGAGATGTAATAATACGTCGGTCTACGTTTTCTGTCTTGTAAGTGCTTATTGTGATGAAGCGGTTTGACAGTCCAGCATGACTGTTTCAAGTGACTGTCGCTATGGAATTCTACTTGAACAGTACTACGTTAATGGAAAATAAAGTAAATGTTAAAGTAGGTACTAAAAAAATTTAATTATTTCCAAATAATTTCAGTGTTTTTGTAGAGATATTTTATATTTTCAATTGTCATCTAAACTATACAACGACTATAGCAATAAATGTTTATTACTTTTTATGATGAAATGAGTTTTAGAATTGTAAATATAAGCAAAAGCCATTTGACTGCACATAAAAACTTTTGTTATAGTTCTAACACAACAGTTCTAATGAACAATCTTGTATTTCTGTTTCTGCACTTACTCAAATGCGTTCATAATTCATTCATTCCGTGCAATCACATCTCAATCAATCTCCGAGCAATATGCAATCTTGTGAGGAGGTTAAGCTTACGGCCCCCATATCCGGTGGGGCGCCAGTTAACTCAGGAATATGAGGCTCTTGTTAATTGCCAGCCCCTGATTCCACCATTACTGGGGTGTTAGACAGGGCATAATTTCCGTATGCGTGCCCAAGATTGACTGTGTGTTGAGGAATTATGGTGACGTGTGAAGATATAAAGATATTTACCTTTCAATGACTTTGGTAAGAGTTTTACGGTATTACAGTATTGGTACTGATACTATTAAAAGATTTTAGTATGTACCTCTTTCTTGAAAATTACATTCTATATAACTCTTTAAATGCGCGCTATAATTAATTCATACAAAATACGAACAACAAAGGCAGACAAGCTTGTAAAAGAATATTATGACTTATATAATTATTTTGCTATCGTAATATTTCAAAAGACTCAGTGCTCTTAAGTAATATTACTAACTCAAGGCTGTCTGTACCTATAATGAGTAACAACAAAGAGTTCCTCCGAAAAATTTTAGCGTAAAATGTACGAAACAATACGAGCGCCGTCTTTGGTCCCGGCATGACCTTCGGGTAAAAGGCTGGCCACGCTGATGAATATTTTAATGTACAAAAGTAAATATTCGTGCGAACTCCACGTAAATCCTCGTCATTACACTTTGTGAGAAGAGAAAAGAATCCCGTCTGTACGTGTAACAGTGTTTGGGGAATGAAGTGGGGCGGGCAACCGGCACGTTATGTGTTTAAAGTGTTAAAATTAAATAGTAGAAAGTTGTCGAGCCGTGACCCGACTACCGAAGGGCTGCTAGATAAAACCTCAGCCCTTATTGACCCTCACCGAGTCACGAATTCGTAATCAGACGCCGTTCAACTTTACGGAATAGGCAAATCAGTTCGGGTTACTTTTTAAGTTTGGAAAAGTCCGATTTTAAGATGTAAGGAGGCTGTAAAATATCAAACCTTTCGAGTTGGTAATCGAGCGTTAAAATATTAAACTGTAAGAAGCCACAGAAGTGGTTGAAATTTTAGACTTTCTTTTTATTTAGTTATCGGTGTTTGTCGAGAATAATTATGAAAATAAATTTAATTTATAGACGACGTTTCTTTAACTTAACTATGAAGCTCCTTTATGTTACAAAGTGTTAGTTTGTTCTTTATGTAATATTCATTTCATAGTTTCTAGTAACCTCCAAAAATTATATCTATAATAGAGGATTTGACATCTTTAACAATAGCTTAACGGTCCATATCTGCAGAGTAAAGTTACATGACATAACTCGATCAAATGCAGAGACAAATTGCTCCAGTTTCATCTAACTTGGGCAACTCCTCACTTGGAACATTCTAGGCGATTCTATTTCTAAATCATCTAAGCGGAAGGCTTGTGCTAACCCAATTTTTAGACTTTGTTCGATCGGTTTAGATTGGGAGTTCTAAAGAAGTACTAGATTTTTATTGATAGCATGTTTTAAGGTTGTAAGGTTGTTTTAACACATCACTCAAACACAACATAATTTATGCACAATGGTGCCTTTTATGTAATTTAGGTACTTAGTATACGATCATCATGACAGCCCTGTGACGCAGTTGGCTAGACATCAGCTTGCGAAACGAGAGGCTGCAGGGTCGATCCCCGCACCCATGTTTGTGTGATTTACAACAATTTAGTCGGGTCTGGGCGATTGTGAGACTGAAAAGCCCCTCGTAGTTTTTAATACTCACTTCACAGGACATGTATACTAGTGTGGAGTCAGAACTTTGTATGTGCCTGTGAGGTGTATTTATTTATTAACAAGTCTTGTATTGCTTCAAGTTTGTTGTCTACGAGACAGTAGTAACAACCATATCTTTTTATAGACTAAGTTGAAAACACCTCTACACCTTTCATTCTCACAACATATTCCTACCATAATATGTACCTTTACCCAGCAGTGGCACTTACATACATACAGCCACCGGTATTAAATGTATGTGGTTTGTATACAAAGCACCAATTCTTGTCGGGATTTTCTTTGACCTAATGGATTTGTGATCATCGTAGCTATTACCTGCCTAAGTTTTCGATCACGGTTCGAATGCACCATGTATATGTGGTTCATAGATTGTAAGTTTATAGAAAAAATGTTTGTTCTGACACTGTTGTTTGCCCCAGGTGGTTGTGACGTGGCAGGCGGGGCGGGGTCCATAAACGCGCTGCCCGCGGGGTCGGCGCCGGGGTCTCGGCTGGCGCCGTCGTTCGACGCGGCGACCCCACGGAACGTCACCGCGCTCGTCGGCAAGTCCGCGTACCTCAGCTGCCGAGTCAGGAACCTGGGCAACAGAACGGTAAGTCGCTTCCTATGGCCATTCGGCTTTACAGAAAATTTGAAGAAAATAGACATGGACACTGCACAGAAATTTAGTGTTTTAAACTAGCAGAAAATATTGTGTGGTGATGCCCAAATCGAGTTTTAAGGGAAAACCTGACTGCTTTTTTTCACTTGAATCGAGGCGAATAGGCCTAATGTTCAGCTTTTACACTTATAGTGGAGCGCCGTAAGGTTTATACCTCGGAATCCAGGGCCAGTCTATGAATCTTAATATAAACCTTGAAAATATGTTTTTAATAGCATATAGAAAAATGTTAAAAAAAAATTTTTTCGCGCTCTCAATTTTTTTTTATTATTATAAACATTTATTAATTTTTTGGAGTTTTAATTGATTTATATTAGTCGAAAGTCATATTTTAAAAAATAACAACTATTACAAACTTGAAAACTTGATCTTGGATCTTTAGGGACTGCAGGTATACCGATGAATATAAATAAATACACTACTAGAAAAAATTAAAGGATCAAAAAATAAATCCAAATTTTTGGGCCGTAACTTCGAGAAAAATGGTCGTACAGGAAATTAAAAAAAAGAAAATTGTAGCTCCAAGTCTCTAGTTTTTGGATTAACACATTAAAATTTTGTAGCATTAGTGGTTTTTGAGTGATCTTAGGAAAAGCAGCAACAAAACAATTTCAAAATGTTTAATGCTTCTTTTTTTACATACGGGCGTGGAGAAAAATGTTCTTGCTTAACCCTTAAAAAGATCGGATACTTTGTTTATTTAGCTTTAATTTCTATCTTTTAAAACCTCGATATGTTTAGTTCTCGCCGAGATATCAGTCTACAAATGGAAAAGGATCCTTTTGTCTTTAATTATCGATATCTCAGCAACAAATAATTGTATACCAAGTTTAAGGTGCGTTTCAAGAATTTGAATAAATATCCTTTAACCACCAGCTATTACTTTTTCGAAAAAACAAGAATTCTTCTTGTTACATGAATTTGAAAATGCATCAAAAATTTGCTTTAGATGGTTTTTTGGAAAATCGAGCGCTGGATCGAAAATATTGTGAAAACCAATAATATTAAGTGTGCGTTTTACAGTTCAACATGTCCACAAAAATCCTACAAAGTGCCAAATTAATCCATCCAGCCATTTTTTTGTTTCACTCGATAGAATTTTTGAAAAAATAAGGGATCACGTTTTTGCTCTGCAAAGCTCATAATTTAAGAAATGAGAAATATTCTTTTTAAGAGCTTTTTTCACATTTTGTTGTATAGATTTGTTGTTTTGGGGCAACTTGAGGAAATTCAAGTCACCAACGCCAATATTGCCCTTTGTTGCTATTTCGTGTGATTAAGGAATTTTCGAGCAACAATATTCGCATTGACGAAATATTGAATTAATTGGGCGTTTGTACTAAAACTTAAAAGAGTATTTTTGCAAGTTCAAACATGGCTTGGAATGCGGAATATTGACACCGCAAACAATGACGCAACGACCAGCTCCAGAATCTTTATTAAAAATTATTTTTTGCTTATGCAAAACAGGATGTGGAGCATCTTGTGGGTGCAGGAAAAGTGGATTAAACTGCACTGCAGCTTGCTTAGAATGCAATGGTGAAAGCTGTGAAATGTACACGATGTAACAATGTGAATAGTTAATGATAATTTTTTTTTGTAACTTATTTTTTACGATAATCTAATAAATTACATTGAAGTTACTCTGCACATATAATTTATTACAAATAAAACTAAATTTTTCACTATAAAAAAATTTTCTCCCTTCCGTCTCTCATTTATCAGTAAATTGTTGTTAAAAATTGTTGTAAATCGAGATCGGTCAATTTTTTGTTTTTAACTTTTTTATTTGAGGTCTTAATAATGCAGTCTCATACTTGATATACAGATTCATTGACTGGCCCTGGGTTCCGAGGTTTGACCATTTTTATGCCTTACGGCACTCTACTTTATCCAAAATAACAGATAAAATACATGAACTAACAAACTTATGACCAAGCCAGTACTTGTAGACATAAAATTCTCCACTTAATTTTTTGCCGTCGCTCAGACAGTACAAAGGCGTATTTGCGAGTAGATCCATCGCAATTAAAAGGGCGAGGGTATGGTGTCGGCGCGAGCGGGTCGAGTCGCGCTTCCGCGGCGCCGACGGATCGCTGCGGACTAATTGTTCGTGATAATTGCTCCAGGGAGGGCTCTTTCCGCTCGACTCCGCTTTCCGCTCGCTCATAGTACCGGCCCGTTTTCCGGCAGTGGCGGCGCCTTGCCTCAAACTGGCGGCACACATCGCCCAGTTTTGTCATCGGCATATTGTCTATGGCTTTCTAAGTCTAATTGCTGCCGAGTTGGGGTGAATGGATATTTAACTTTCTCTTTTTAAAAGTGCTGGAAATTTTATTCACTGATATTCTACATACATAGGGCGCGTGAACCTCGATGCCATTACTACTTTTTCCAAACATTTTAGTAGTCTCATTCATATATTATTATGTAACAGGTATATACTAGTATATAACATAGGTAAAATTCGTAGTACATTGGGACTAAAAGGCCACAATTTTTGATGTCTTAATTATTGCAAGACTAATTGTAAATTACTAAGCTTAATAGCACAAGACAAATGTCCAGCAATGGGCAAAATAGGTAATATTTCAGTTCCCAATTTTTATTTGAAATTTACTATGAAATCTATACACTGTTATAGACGAAGATAATTGTGAGTTCCGTAACTAGGCCAAAAATCAAAGGTAAACCTCCGGAGGCCAGCAAATGTTTGCCTGATCGACAAATATTGGCTCCAAGTCTGTGTTTTGTTGGCTGAAGTTTGTTGTAACAGGGTACATTAGTCTGGGTCAATTATATTTTGAGATATGTATTTATCGCTTAATTTTCGGCTTGTTTCTACGATGACTACATGGTGGATGATAAATGCCTTATTCGTCTCAGCGTAACTGATGCCTGAAACAGGGAAGTTCCGGCTTTTATTCTTGTGTCAGGAAAAAGGTCATCAAATTTGTATATTTAGATATTTTTGCTAGAAGGATGAGTCTGAAATAACGTCTTTTTAATAAGAATAAGTTCGTCCTTTTTTTACTTCTTTGCCTATTCCTTCAAAAATTTTGGTGTGGGGGTAAGTTCGAAGAAGATTCTAAGACGCATAATCCGTATCTGCCACATATCCAGGCATACGTTCCTATGTTTACCTCTGCTATTGTGTGTCACGAAAGTAATTAAGGAAATATCAAGATTTTACAGGGCGGCGAGTAAAGTCGGTATTTATTAATTTGTGCGGAGGACGCGGCCGAATGCCGCTCGCGCCACGCAGAATGTTAATTGCCGCGGAATTAATTTAGGATTGTGTATACTAACTTTATGGCAACGTAAACCATAATTCATGAATCTCGTAAACAGGAAATGGGTTTTGTTTGTTTATGTTCGCCCCCAGGCCGGCGGGGACCTTCGATCCTAGTCCTTCGATAGATGCTCACTTTATTGCTGTGGTCATCTATGTTATACGAGGATTGTTGGCTGATAGTTTCTTTATGTAATCATCATCATATCATCATCATATCAGCCATTAGTGGTCCACTGCTGGACATAGGCCTCCCCCAATGACTTCCACCGGGAACGGTCGGAAGCCGCCTGCAGCCAGCGACGTCCCGCGACCTTGACAAGGTCGTCGGACCACCTTGTCGGGGGACGTCCCACGCTGCGCTTGCCAGTACGTGGCCTCCACTGGAGAACTTTCTGGCCCCATCGGCCATCAGTTCTCCGCGCCATGTGGCCGGCCCATTGCCACTTCAACGAGCTAATCCGTTGGGCTATGTCGGTTACTTTAGTTCTCCTACGGATCTCCTCATTTCTGATTCGATCACGTAGGGAAACCCCGAGCATAGCCCTCTCCATAGCTCGTTGAGTGACCCTGAGCCGTCCCATGACGCCTTTAGTGAGAGGCCACGTCTCAGTGCCGTAAGTCATCACTGGTAACACACAACTATTGAAGACTTTTGTCTTCAGGCACTGAGGTATTTTGGACGAGAAGACGTCTCCTAACTTTCCGAACGCTGCCCAACCGAGTTGGATTCGACGATTGACCTCTCTCTCGAAGTTGGACCTGCCTAACCGGACCACTTGTCCCAAATAGACATATTCGTCTACAACTTCGAGAGTCGAGCCCCCAACTGCGATTGGGGTGGGCACAACACTTTATGTAATAGTCGGTAGTAAAATTAGATGGAAATGTGTTGGTTCATTTGATTATTTTCAATGGTTGAATAGTATTAGTGTTAGGGTGCGGTGCGCCATTGTAAGGTTTCAGTTGCAATTTCTGGCTTGAGAAGAGTGTTTTTTAGATTTCCGCTGGAAAATTGTAAATAGCAGCAAAAATAAAAGAAATATTTTCGGAGACCTATAAAATATAAACGCAATTCTGTGTTCGTATAAGAACCTAGAGATGTTTGAATGAATATTTATAGCCAAAAGTTCACTTTTTTTTTTAACTCACCCGACGTCTTAACTGGCCAATAACTCACATTTGAACTTCAAATGATTGATTTACCATCCTGTGTCGACCAAACGCCCATTCTTCCCAGTTGTCAAGTTACGAGGCCTCGAGTTTTATGCGTCGCCATGAATAGCCAGAAATCAGTAAGTAAATTATCTTATTAATGTTAAACGTTTTTATAAAAGCAATTCTTCGAGTCAGCCAGGTTTACGACGTGGTGGAGGGTGGAAGTTTCGCGGAAACTTAATAACTCTTGCTTCATAACTATAAAACGTTGAAGCCACGGCGACATTTTTACGTGCTGTTTTGTACTGCACAATGAGAATGTATGGGATGAGGATTTGTGCTGTATCCTTCGTAGAAGTGTAGAAGAATGTGTGTTGTATTTTCTATACAAAGCAATAGGCTTTATAGGAACTTTATAGGTACGTAATAACGTACGACAAAAAATTACTAGTAAAGATTATATAAACGTAGTGCTTAATCTTTCATGGAGGTAGATTTTAAATATCGAAAAAAAATCTTTTGAAGATAATTCACTGATATACAGGTTTCTTCATGTTAATTTTTGTTTTTTTACATAATTTCAATCAAATTCAACCTACCTGGAAAAATTCCCTGATTCCTTAACTCGACATGCAGAAATTACGAGTACCTAATTAAATATCCCTTTCTGATCTCTGTAGTCCCTTCCCCTACTTCCCCGGTAATCAAAAACAAACAACGACACTTTTGTATGCAGTAACTAAATGCTGGATGAATATGCATGGAGGGACCCCTCCCGCGCCGCACCCCGAACCCCCGCCACTTTCTTCCCCGTTTGATAATTTCGCCTTCAACAAATACGAATGCCGCAGAGATTAATTATGCTTTCTGAAATATTTCCGCTTAATTGTACGTAAATAATGTTTGTATTTAGCGGGTGTGGTGCAAGTGTTACTGCTTCGTGCCCTTCGGGTAATCTGGGGGTTAAAGGGTGTATGGGTAGCTTGTTGCTTAATAATGGGACTGCTAGGAATATGTATGTGTGGGTGAATACCAGGTTGAACTCGAGGTATATTTTTGAGGTCTTGTGTCAAATGCCGGGGCTGTGATGCTTTGTTTTTCTCTAAGAAATATTTGTACTAATGACTTTGTCAGACATTAGAAGTGGGTCTAATGTCATGTTTTTTCGTATGGTTTTTATTATTTTAGTTGGAAATGCACCTTTGTGTACCCGTGTCGTAGTAAATTTCAATGCTAAAACCACTCTATTTTAATTCAAAAGAAACCTGCGAACATTCACAACGCCATAAATAATTGAAAATGTTTCAAGCCCGACCTTTTGCTCTCAACATGTCAAACAATATGTGAATACAATGTACGTTTGCGCCATTCCCATATTACTCTTTACAAATTCTACGGCAAGTGTTTTAAATGAATTGTTGCATATTCAATACGCGGCGTGTTTCGTTGTCGCTGGCCGGCGGACTACGCCACGCAGAGATGGTAATACGCCGACACGTTCAGAGATACGCACACTAGAGCCGTATAACTTTGTCATTTGTTTTGTATTGGCATATAATATAGTAACGTTATAAAAAAATTGATAAACCGCATATAGTCGTTGTAGTAAGAGCTTCTTATTGCTGTTATACATAGTTATATCTACATACATAATCTCACGCCTATATTCCTCGAAGGGGTAGACAGAGGTGCATTTCTGCACCCACATTTCACCAAGTATGTATCAGTCCCACGTAATAGAGGGCGAGCCTATTGTCGTTTTTCGGGCACTTTTCCAGCCTCCGTGCTGCTACTGAAAATTTCCTAATGGAAAAATCCAATAATACTTTGCCCGTCCCGGGATTCGAATCCAGGACCTTTAGATCGCACGGCACATACTTTTAACGCGAGACCACGAGGCAGTTTCTATAGTTATATCTAATTATGTAATATTGGAATGATCTCACTTTATTTTTTATAAAACCATACCATAAACAAAATTTTCATTTTCAAAAGTAAATATAATTATAAAAATCGTGTAAAACGAACTGTGCACGTTTGATGCAATTATGGTCGATTTCTGGTGCGCCGTAAATTTATATGATAATAATTATTCATACAAATTATATTCAAATATTTAAATTTACGGTCATGTGGTTTAATTTAACTACCTCTTATAACCGATTTTCCCTGCATGGACTTGGACAATTGAAGTAATCCCGTGGGTTCAGATCCATAAGACAACCGCAATTATATGAAGATCATGCATGTCGTCTGTGATGGGATAATAATATGGGAATGCTAGGTACATTCCTAGTAAAGTATATTAGTATTTTTTGCCTGATTGATTTTGCAGCACGTTTAATGTTCGATTCTCGGGTCAAGCACTGTGCAACTAGTTTTGATACTATAAAGTTAATTGAAGCCTAAAAATGTGGTCACTGGCTGAAATATCCAACAAAATTTTGACATAAATAACATCAGCGGAATCTAGATAAAAATCGTTGGAATATCTTCCATCAAAGGCCGTTTGAATATTTCTCAACAAAATAGATTTCTGTATTCCTGACCTAGACTGGCTTTAATCCGTTTAGCAGACCAAGTTCTTAACCTGAATATCATAACTAGTTCAAGCTGGCTTACAGAAATACCGAGCAGTTGTGGGGGGTCGTCGGGGGTCGGGGGGTCGGGGGGTTTTTCATCGAAACAGGTCGGGCCGCAACCCTACCTTGAAACCAATATAGCTGTACAAGCTAATAGTGAAAGTTTCGCCGAGTTTTCTGAAAGCAAATTGATATGAAATTGTTTAGAAAAGATACACGTATGGCTTCACACAGGGAAGTTGATAGCGGAGTTATACGGCGCTAATTGTTTTATACTTCGTACTACCTGGAGCTGGCGATTTAGTATCCAGGTAATGTTTTTGACGTAGGGCCGGCTACCCAGAAGAGACGCGTAATTTTGGTTGTAGAAATTCCTATGTTTCGCTAGTTATGCTCAACCAAACAAACAAACAAACAAACAAACATACCTCACGCCTATATTCCCCGAAGGGGTAGGCAGAGATGCATTTCTGCACCTACATTTCGCCAGGTATGTTTCAGTCCCACGTAATAGGGGGCGAGCCTATTGCCGTTTTTCGGGCACATTTCCAGACTCCGTGCTGCTACTGAGAATTTCCTAATGGAAAAACCCAATAACACTTTGCCCGACCCGGGAATCGAACCCAGGACCTCTAGACCGCACGGCACATACTGCAAGGCCACGAGGCAGTCGCTTATGCTCAACCCTATGTAAGAATATCTAGAGAAGGCCTCGAGGTTTTAACCCCAGGCACACACCTCTGACTTTTTGAGTTATGTGTTATTGCTGATGATTAAATCTTAACTATGCACTTGAGAATAAATTTTATCACGTAAAGAGCAAACATGATCTTGCGCATGTGTCCATTGTTTCTACATCACCAGCCCATATGCTTCCTAATGCTGGGCACTTGCCTTCTCTACAACTAAGAGAGTTTTTAGACCTTAAACTACCAATAGCCTAGTGAAAATTGGTGGACTTTTGTTTTGACATAAATCAACTAACATTTGAATACATGACGTTATGAAAGTCCTTATTATTGCACCTCGGATACTTACAAAGTTCGTGTACAACAGAACACACACAAGGGCAATAGCTCCACCAGAGAAATGCATAAAGCTAACAACGATATTCGGTTGAGCGTCACAATGCCAGCTTCGTACCTCCGTGCACTCCTGTCTACTCACTGCTCTAATTAAATATTGTCTCAGCCCCTTTGACACTTGCTCTCTTCATATTTCTCAAATGGAAAGAAATAATGACGTCTAGAGTTTTGCTCATTGGCTGACTGCAACTTATTGGGTGAATGAATACTTAAAAGGAATTGTTTTGGATGGTCGGTAGATGATTTTTATGTGCGAGTAAATTTGAAGGATTTCACATAGGATTTCGTAAGCAAATGAGTGATCTGATATGAAAAGTGGCCATAGCCGTTCTTGAATACACACAATATTGTTGTCAACAATAATAACTTGTTTGGATATGTTTACCGTATTTTATACATATATTTATTTATGTATTTATAAATATATATTCGTATTCATGTATTTTATTTATTCGCGTTCCATATATTGTATGTTTCATGAATACCATCACTTATTTGTTTACTCCTACGTTTATTTCTCTCCACCACATTACTGGAAGAGAATGCCTCAGGCATTAAGTCTGCATTTACGTATTTTATGCATAAAGTATAAAATAAATACTCGTAAATAAAACAGGAGCAATATTTATCTTATTTCTTTAATGAAAACTGACTGAACTGGTTAAATTATATTTTAAAAGCCACACTTATTTCCGAGTTTCACAAGACTTATTTAGTTATGGCGTTCATAGACACGTTTGACAGCCCCGTAGCGCAGTTGGCTAGACACCAGCTTGCGAAACGAGAGGCCGCGGGTTCGATCCTCGCACCGAGACAAATGTTTGTGTGATCCACAAATATTTGTTTCGGGTCTGGGTGTTTGTGAGACCGAAAAAGTCTCTCGTAGTGTCTGATACCCACGACACAGGTCTTGTACCTAATGTGGGGTCAGAGCTATGTATGTGACTGTTGGGTGTATTTGTTTTATTTATTTATATTTATAGATTTAGTCTTCTTCAAACTTAAGTCTAAATGACTTGCTGAAGCCGTTTTTGTAAGCTTCATTCTGTGCGGTAATTACTATCCGAACACTGGTTATGAGCCCACGCATTGAGCCTCGGGTAATCTTGTATCAAAGGAAGCATAACACATACGCCTGTCACAGGTTCAATGCCTTGAAATTCTAACGCAGAGAAGCCGAGATAATAGTATTGTTACTGCGAGATGACCGAATCACAGAGGTTCCTACCTGCAATAATATTACAATACAAAAGCGCATACCTACAGCAGCCGACATAGCCTTGTATTATATGTACCTTGTGTCTTACGCAAGTCAGATCAAACATACGCTTTATGCAAATATTATTCTCAAGTTTCGTCTTAACCCAAAACTATTCAGGCGAAACTTTGCATAATATCCCTCTGATTACTGATATGAACAATGTATTTATGTGCGAATAACTTAATTGCGAAGACGTGACGTGACCTAGAGCCCACTCTAGGTTTGGAAGACAAATTAAAGGCGGGCGCGAGTTCAAATCCCAAGACCCTTTGACTTTTCGAAGTAAGGAATTTATTTACAATGAATCTTATGTTTAGTTTTATCTTATCACTCTGTAACTTCAACAGGCTACAGTGAAAATAGATAAAATAGTAAAGAACCAGTGTTTACTAATCGGCTAACTGTATGTGTCGGCATCGACAGCGGCCGCCCGTCCGTCGAAGGATTACCGCAGCTTACGCCAGCCACGCAAATCGCTCCGCGCGTCACACACGCTGCCTAATTTTGTACGATTAGCCGCGGTTGTACTATCAGCGGACAGCGACTATACATTTATTAAGCCAAATTTGATTATATTGAGTCTGGAAATACTTTTCGTAAACGTCAAAATGGTGGCCTATTACTTGGTACCTACTAAGCTAAAAGTGAAATATTTGCGCAGAGATTCAAGTATGTACACCCGCAGGGATGCAAGCATAATTAATATTAATTTTATTAGTCAATATCTTGAATCTTGTATTAAAAACCGTGTTAATTAATTCCACTCAGTACTCATAATTTGCATCCTCTGTGAGGTTGTCGTTTGAGAATTTGTCCTCAATCGTCGGTCGAGATCATTTATCAAGATGAACCAACTTAGATGTCTTTGACAAATTATGTTTAAATAAAAATGGTATCAAAGTCTATCAAAACTAAATTTAAAAATAAAAAGACTAGTATGAAAAGTCATTGAGAACTAGGCATAATTATTCATTGAACTTTGACATTCTCTCCTTAACTTATATCAAAAGCAGAGCTCAAATAAGATACCTACATATAACATCTCATTCAGTTTCAGAAGTCGCACAATGAAATTAATCAAACACAATCTTGTTTAGTACAGATTAAATTGAGCAATTTAAATTGATTCCCAAAATATATTGAGTTACACAAACGATTGGTAATTAAGATGAGGTACTCGTGGTATTAGCCCGGCGCAGCGGAGCGGGCGATAAATATCGATTGCGCTAACTAAAACGATTATGAATACAGGTTAATTAAACGGGGAGAATACGGACGATTAGCGGTTTGTAATTATAGCCATATCCGCTGCTCTCTTTAACTAATCCTACTTATCATTGATTACATTCATAGAGGGATGTGAGGTTTACAATTTTACATATTCAATGCAGCGCTTTGCTGTCTAGATTTGTATATTTCGCAAGTTATTATTCTGTGGGAACGGTTTTGAGTCTTAGTTCAAATTCTCGAAGTTGTTTATTATCAATTAATCTTTTTTTAAGTTATTCAAAAGGGGAAACTGCATATTAAGAGTAAAGTCCATGATACTTTCGAAGAGGCATTAGTTTTAAAAAAACTAGTCGAGGAGTGACGATTCAAAAGAACGTGTGAAAGTCCTTTTGAATCAAGATGATTTGACTTTGACTTTGATACTCGTATACGTGTCAAATACAAGATTTAATAAATTAGTTTAGTTACTATAGTAGTCGAGTAACTATAAATAAAATCAGATGATCAAATAAAGAAAATTCATCATCACTTCAAAAATCGCTAAGCAATTACGCGATCCGCTCGCAGTTGACACAAGCTTTACAGATAACGCCTCCGCAGTGAAAACTAAATCCGATTTCAAATAATGTCGGATAACTGAAACAATTGTAGATAGGAATGGGCGTGTAGGCCGGCACAATTAATTCGTTTAATACTGCAACATTTCGCTGCCTATGGATGATTTTTAATTTAATTACCGTAATTGGTTCCCCGTTTTCTAATTTGTTGGAGACGATTATGGCGCGGATGTACTGGGCTCGGGTGGGGCTTTATTTTGCCCGCCATCTGGGTACAATGTTGATGGGGTTTTAATCTGTGAACGAGTGTAACCAAATCATGTATTCATTTCAATGTTCGTGCCTTAGATGTTTGGGTGGTTGTGACTCGAGGGAGAGTGATTTGGATGAAAGTTGGCACATAATTTTGTATCGAAATGACACGTAGTCTTAGTAAATGATATATTCCAGATAAATAATTAATATTAATTAAGTTGCAAAATACATATAATACTCCAGGGCGGGTGAATGTGGGAGGAAAATCCTCTGCTGCTGCTGTTATCTAAGAAGTGCTATTACCTGATTTTTATCGTTCTGCAAAAGTGTAGGTACATTAATACAAAAAGAATACTTTTATCAATCACATGTTTATCGTCCTTAGTAACAGCTAACGGTCAACGTTAGAGATTCATCTCAAATAAAGAACATTTCTCGACCTTTATGACTAAGTCTATTTGATTACTCAAAAGTCGCTAAAAGCCATTTTAGATCCAAAACCTATTTATTCCACTCATTCAAATTTAAGCCACATGCATTTACTTTTAAAATTTGTTTTAGTTTGGCCATAGTTTATTCGGGTAACTGGGTTGGATTACCCCCAGTCCTCAATCCTTTTATATAAGTTAAGAGTTTGTGTTGTCAGTAGAATGAAAATTGATCACTTAAAGTTAGTAACTCATCCAAAATTCGTAGACCTTTGACTTTGATCGTTGACTCTAAAATAATCTAGTAGCATGCCACGTACTTGCCTGGATACAATAATTGCTGAAATTTATATCAACATAGTTATATAACATAGAAAACGTAGGAACACCTATGTAGGTAATGTTTCCTATGCATTGGACATTAAACTAATAATGTTTCTTTTTAGTTTTTCTATAATCTCATATATGTCTCTTATAGCCTATTTACCGTATGAATTCCACCTTTCTAGCTTTCGTAGTTACGTGCTGTTAACCAGTTTTTTAGGCAAATCCAATTGCAATCCAAGCATGTATCATATTATGTAGACGAATTAATTCATTTGTTTGTACTGTATCAAATCGCTCCGCCCTTGACAGTGTTGTCGCTACAAAAGAAGCCGTTGTTTCTTAGTTATCAAGGGTTAAACATTAATATCCCTTCAGAATTTCAATTAATACGAAGTGTTGCTTTGTGTCTGTTCGCTGACACCCCGCGGGGATTTCAATTTGTTTTAAACACAAATAAATTTGCATAACCATGGGGCCGCTGCTTGGGAGTGTTGCGCCAACGATAACTTGCGAGGGCTGAGTAAATAAATAGCCTTAACTCGTTGCTTTCAGGGGATAACATTATTCCTCCTAATGTTATCGTAGTGTATATTGGGTTATTTTGTTAAATCTATAGTGTGTTTACCGACGTGGCTGACTGATCTAGAGAGCTCGCTGGCATGCCAAACTTTAACGTCTATTTCTCCTAATTTCCTGCGGCCGCGGTATTTGCCCGCGGGCGCCGGCTTGTTCTAGAATTTTAGAGCTAAATTATTGATCTAGATTTCTGGCTTGTTTGATGTTTGGTAATATTCGCGTCATTTGCTTGCCTCTATAGTTCGGAATTTCACTCTAAAATCATTAGTAACACAGTTATAAATCAATTTAAAGTTGTCTCATGTAGTTGTAGGATAACGCCGGTAATTAATGAGAAAAGGTAAAGTCATAATTGTGCGTAAACTTTTGCCCCTCAAGGACAATCAAAAATGAATCGTTGAACTTTACATTATCAAAAGCATTACACGAAAAGATAATTCTTATGACAATTCCATTATTTAAATGAGCAGATCGTAAATCTTAATGAAATTTTAATCAATCTATAACCGAAAGTGGCCCGTCTGGAGCGAAAAGATGGCCTCTGATTGAAATTGAATAATACATTAGAAACGCCTCGGTTTTCATTTAAACGCAGTTTAATTAACCGCACTCAAAGCGATCTCCATGCCAACTTCTGATTGAAGCGTTTCTATCGCCAACTATTTCATTAGTGAAAGTTTCCATTTCAATAATGGTACGAAAAATCAAAATTGACTTTCGATGAAGATTGGCAGCCCATTGTTAAAATATTGGGTATAAAAATGATTTTATGTTTTTTTGATGGTTTGTTTTTCTATTCCATTAATGAAATATTGCACGTTTATATTCATAGATTCTTTCTCAAAAGGTATGTTTATAGCAGTTTATCTTATCCATTGTGGTAGTTATATTTAGCTTTATCACTTACTTTAGCGGTGAAGGAAAACATCGTGAGGGAACGGGCGCAACTAAAAGTTTTCAGGAATTCCTAAGGCGTGTTGTGCGCTAACCCTCCTTGGGCTAGCGTGGTGGATTAAGGCATAACACTCTCAATTGTAGAGGAGGCCCGTGCTCAACAGCGGGTCGTATATAGGCTGATGATGACGTCTAAACTTATGTTATATGTTAAGCGAACTATATTACAATTATAAATAAAGAAGCCGGTGTAGTCTTCTTCTTCTTCTTCTTCTTCATCAACCCATATACGCCCACTGCTGAGCACGGGTCTCCTCTACCATTGAGAGGGTTTAGGCCATAGTCCACCACGCTGGCCTAGTGCGGGTTGGCGGACTACACACCTAAGAAATTCCTAAGAACTCTTAGATGTGCAGGTTTTATCACGATGTTTTCCTTCACCGTTAAAGCAAGTGATTATTCAATGTGAATACACACATAACTTCGAAAAGTCAGAGGTGTGCCGCCGAGATTCTCGACCGCGCGCCCATACCTCGAGGCCATCACTGCTGTAGTATTTGCTTACAATTCTCCGTGTTTTGTCGCCATCAAAACTTATAAGGACGAAGCGAAGTAAAAGTTAGTGTAACAAGAGGCGTTTGAACTCGACAAGGGTACAATCTGAAGGTACGTCAACCAACAATCTCTTAATATGGAAAGAGGTAATTATGAGGCGCAGGGCGAAGGGAGTGTCGGCAAGTTTGCACCGTGGATCCGCGGAATTTACATTACTTACTAACTCGACCCTTTTATCAACCTTCAAGATTAACCCGTTCTTCGCTTGATGGAATTTTGGATTAGCTAACATCGCCTTTGTTTATAATAGAGTTTAGTTTCAAACTCACTTTTGGAGATTTTCGCAAGTTTTTCGCTGTTGATTAGTTTAGGAGAATTTCGGAGGTTCTAAGTGTTGTGCCAATCGACCTATGTACATATTCTTGGAATGTTGGTAACATAATAGTTAATATCAACAGAAGACGATTCTTAGAAACAGGAAATCTCCACTGAATTTACTTAGGATAAATTTCTTAATATTGGAATCGTTGAAACTTGATTAAAATATTAACTATTAAAAATAACTCTAATATCTAAAAATTATGGCATAAGTGATATATAAATAGGCTCAGGTTATATCATAATACTATATTTGATACTAAAATAATGGTGACGATATGTATTTTTTCACCTTAGAAGACTAGAGAAAATGAAGCAAAAAACAACATAGTTATCATACACGTAAACAAAATTCACGAATGAATAAAATAGCTTTAATACTTAAAGTTGCCGCGTCGATTTTTGCAAATACCCAACAAATTAATAACGCCTTTTATATTTCTAAAGTGAAATATATTCCAGCGAACAATGTGGTATTTTATAGCGTGACGTACTCGACCCAGAAAGCTAATTTTTTTTCCCTTAACTAGTGTAAGAAAAATATTTTTCAGTAATTAACGCCGCTTGATTGATTTATGGTGTACGCATGGCTATTCATGAACTTGAGCGTGGTAAATATTATAACTAGCTGCTTGGGAAAAAACTGGCCTTAAGTTTTAATAGGCAGGTAGGGTTCTGTACCGCAATGGAGTAATTATTTAGTCAAACACCGGTTTCCTGAATTCTATAGAGAGAGGACGACTATTTATTCCCGGTCCTTCGTTATTATTTTTTATCGATTCCAAAAAATTTCGGTGGTCATTTTAGGCAAACTACGGTCGCATATAATCGTGGAATATCATTCTTAAGAGTCATTTCTGTCGATGCTAGTTTACAATTACAATGCTAGACCTTTGCTACGGAACTGTAGTTTCTAATACCCATTATGAATATGAATGTTGGCTGTATTTTTATTATTTATTAAGTAATTTTTTAAGCCCAGGCATTTTGTTTGCACGGAATCCTAAAAAGATGCCTATTAATTACATGTTGTTTCGTATCGGTCCAGCTAATGACTGTTTAATCGCTCATTTTTGTACAGTGAATAATAACTTACGTTTAAGTAGTACACAAACGTACTAGAGTTTAATGACATTTGATTTTAGTTTTTAGCCTTCGATTTTTTTTGTTCCTTCCTATTTTCTGATTGAAAGAGCACACAAGAATTGACAAATTCGTACGTGCCGTTTATATGTATTTCTTTTGTTTATTTTCATTTACGTGATTTTATAGCAGCAGTTCTGATAAAATACGTAATTTGTTCATAAATATCCTTAAAATCATGAAATTCCTCTATTCCAGCTACACAATGGTTTACACAAACCCGCATTGAGACAATTTATTTGAAGCTCTTAATGCCGCTTAAGGCATGAGCACGCTTATCTGTGTCGAGTGAAGAATACATGAAATATTCCAAGCTCAGCTTTTAATAGAGCAGTTGGATCGAACGCTGAAGTCAGATAATCCGAATTACTCCAGTTATTTGGCTTGACCTGACCCCAAGTTGGTTAAACTGCGGGCTAAGCCGGGCTCAAACTTACCGATCTTTGTCTCGAGACGATAATTGATGTCTCCTTCTGTAGATTCGCTAATGTGTTTTGCTTCTAATCACAAGATAACTCGCTTTTTTGGGATATTGAGGGAATCTATATAAATTTGTAGTGATATATGAGAATAAAAGTAGAGATGGGCACATAATTCTGATTTTTCGAAGTTGTGTGTGTTCCCTGAGTTATCACATACTTGAACGAAGAAGGAAAACATCGTGACCAAACCTGAACTTACCAAAGTCCTTAGGAAATCCTTGAGTTTGTAGTTCGTCAATCCGCACTAGACCAAAGTGTTGGACTAAAGCTTAAACTCTCTCTCTGTTGTAGAGGCAGCCCATGCCAAGCAATGGAATACTTATGTGCCAACTGACGATGTGGGTGATGTTAGAACGAAACACTCCTATTATTAACACTGAAATTCACAAAGGAGTATAAAAAAGTTACTATACAGGTGCGATACGTAGGTACGGATCATTTTTTAATATGACGGGCTCTAAACCGGATTCTTCGAATCATAAGCTTACATCGCAGAATCAACAATTATATTTGTAACAGTTGCTGCCAGTACCATGAATGGAAACAGTAAGTTTTTCTCTACGCAACAAATAGTTCTATGGCTGATATAATTCCCAGTCCAAATCCGATATTCTCGTCCTTGTATCAGACAAACAAGGCTGGAAATGAGCGGGAATGTGAGGAGAGCGAGTTAGTCGCATTCCCGCGGTGAGGTGACCCGCTGGAGGCGCGCCAAGTGCCGCCACCGGGAACAAAGCGTCGTTTGTGATTTGTTTACTTGTTATGCACACCTACTGTAATCACTTGCAGTATTCACATCATTTAGACACTGTTGGTTCAGATTGGCGTGGTATAGGGTTGGATTTCTGGGAAGTGTTATTAGGATTTTTCGTTTGAAAGTGGACGTCAGATAGAATACAGGTTGTGAATGATTGATAATATTATTATTTGAAAATCTCAACTAAAATGTGATACCAAAAACACACAAAATGTCAGGTTCGATTCGCTGGTCAAAGCATTGCTATTTTCTGTTTGTCAAAATTTGACACGAAGTCTGGAAATACGTTCAGCAAGCAGCAATAGAAGATGATGGACGATAAAAAAGCCCATCCATCATCTCAATGGCAGCGAAGGCTCGTGCCCTGCAGTAGGACGTATGTATATGTATGATGATCATGATGATGAGGATGGCAGAAGAACATCCCTACCTACTTTTATGCATAGATTCGTGAGCGTATATTAAGTAACATTTGATAGCAATTGACCGTTAAACATGGACGTATTCCCGTGGTCAATTCAGTAGTTGGCTAGTTGCCAAGTTGGAGAACGTTCTGCGACTCCGCGTGTTTACCTGCAAGCGTTCGTTTCAACTTGATTTGTGGCAGTATTGATGGCACACGTCATGTTTTTCTACATCCTTCTTCAACGTTGTTTATGGCGACAATCTTGTTTATTTTACTTTACACGTTGCGTAACACTATTCTGTGCTGTATTTATTGTAGCAGAAGTAAGCATGGATATAGCATAGGTCTTAGTTGATCCCCTGGAATAGTTGAAGTTGTATGTAAGGAGCAATTGCTCTTTTTGAAAGTCCGTAATTCGTATATACTGAGATTTATCCAAATTCGTATACTCGTAAAAGTAAAATAGGATAGTACCTACTTGCACTGGGATTATCGTAATAAATAAGAATTGATGGATAATTAACATAGTATTAATTCGTTACGAAAAAAATGATTCAATGGAAATTCAGTGCAGTATTGAACCAATTACTTTCATTTAAACACTCCTCAATTAAGTTAGCTGCAATTATATAGAAGTGAAAATAATTAAGAATATCTCAATCACCTACCGTACCTGGCTAACAGTTCAAACGAAGTTTACTAGCGAATCATCAAAGGTAATTGAAATTTACGTATCCATTAAGAAACCTCACGGTCCAGCGACGGGTGCCAGATCAATACCCCGCCTTCCCCCCCCCCCCCGCCGCGCACTCTATCGCTGAATTATCGCCTCTCAGGCCACAGCGACGGAGCCTCTCGTGAAAACTTTATGTTCCCGCGCCAATGTTACAAACTAGCTGAAAATGCATTATGTGAGAAACGATTCTCAGCCCCCCTCCCACCTCTCCCCGTTCTCCCCTCCCCCGTCAGTGCTGACTAATGCTTGTTGCTCTGCGTTCTGTCGGACGAGAAGATTTGTTGTTATATTTTGCTGTCGGACAGTTGCATGCAACTTGGGTTTCTCGCGATGGGAACAAACTGCAACTTTTCAGTTACATCACGGTGGAGAAAAACAAATATTATAAATAGGATCCTATGAATAATTGTTTGTGGATGATTCTTATATTTTTCGAAAATACTTACTGGCTCAGTAAAAGATGTCAGACGAGAATAAAAGGCTTTTAACAATAATTACGTTTGAAGTAAACTTACACTAGAATGAAATATTTTTTTATTTTACTAATGGGCAACTTTTTTCCTTCATCTAGTCTTTCCTACTTCCCTGTAATTTTGGGACTCT
The DNA here is from genome assembly GCA_030295005.1 of Cephonodes hylas. Lineage (NCBI taxonomy): Eukaryota > Metazoa > Arthropoda > Insecta > Lepidoptera > Sphingidae > Cephonodes > Cephonodes hylas. Next base: position 16,130,741 of record AP025362.1, read on the forward strand.
CAGTATACTTGTATTTAAATAGTACTTTACTTATCATCAATTTCTTTATAATAATTCCGTAATACGGCTATTTGATTACTACTAATCTTCTTCAACGCATGACAAAATTTTACCAAGTTACCGCTAAACAACATTTTAATACGAACATGAAAGTCAACATTTCTCTACAACAGATATGCTTGCAACATCTCGTTCATGTTGCAAATTTCCGCAGGCGATATTAACTCCTCACTAACACGGATCAATTCGGATTACTTTTTGCAATAAAAGAAAAGCTATGAGGGAATGAAAATTGCTTTATTCCTTTTGTTACAAACATCTAGATTAAATTTTGCCGTACTTGCCAGCGAAAACATCTTGTCTGAATTGCTCGCTCATATTTTAACGTCTCGATTTACTGTCTAAATCTAATCTTATAATATGATTGCGGAAATAACTGATTGTATTTAGCTTTATTCCTTTTTAGCGCCTAAACTGCTGAAATTATTTTAATAAAATTTTATTTATATATCAATTTATATGAGATAATTGGTAAAATTGTAGTAACTTTGCTCTTAATCCTATACGGCATACTATGGGCTATGACCGATGAAATACGTAAAATACCACAAAGACCGAAGCAGGTCTTAGTTTTCTTCTTAGTATAGATACAAGTCATCTACGAATATCGTCCTGATTATTTCCAAGCATCATTCATTTCGATAAAAAAAAAATATTTATTACTTATTTACCTTATCTGGTAACTTCCGTCACGCAGCAGCAATTTGTCAAAAGACTGACCGCGGGTTGGATTACTTAATCAGAATGAATGATTGTTTGTTGCCGAAATGATTTTGCTGGATTTATGTGTTGTCTATGTTTGTTAATGATAACACACTACTGGATTTATCGGGTATGGTGCGGGCTATTTTACCTGTTAATAATAATTGATGTCAATTGTGGGTCATCAAAAAGATTGGTGCAAAACGATGGCCTAACCTAAGTTTAGTCCTTTATTTAGCAAATCCATTAAAATTTCTAGCTATATGATTATATACAAAGGCTAAATATAGTAACAAAATATCTTTGTTATATTATTAATCCAGAAACCGTAGAAAATAGCCATAACCGTCAGTACATTAGACAATACTCGTCCCACTGCTATTCTTTACAATAAAGGGGTGTAAATACAAATAAAGCATAATAAAATAAAATAAAGCAGTGATGGCCTCGAGGTTTAGGCGCGCGGTCGAGAATCTTGGCGGTCGCGGGTTCGAACCCCAGGCACACACCTCTGACTTTTCGGAAGTTATGTGTGTATTCAAATTGAATTATCACTTGCTTTAACGGTGAAGGAAAACATCGTGATGAAACCTGCACACCTAAAAAGTTCTTAGGAATTTCTTAGGTGTGTAGTCCACCAACCCGCACTAAGCCAACGTGGTGGACTATGGCCTAAACCCTCTCAATGGTAGAGGAGACCCGTGCTCAGCAGTGGGCGTATATGGGTTGATGAAGAAGAAGGGGTGTACGGTAGGGTGGGTCGAAATTTTTTTTTTCGGAATTTCGTTTTGTAATAGTGATGAAAACGTGACCTGATTAGAGACTAACAAACTACTAATTTTATTTTTATTCTTATATAATATTAATTACCCGCGCATTACGTTTCAATTTGAAAAAAAAGGGCAAAAATCAGATTTCATCTATGAGTGTATTTTTGAAAAACTAAACGATATTTAATTATATTTATTGCTTAGCTACATAATAAACGAAATGATACGTAATAATCGAATCAACATTTGAGAATAAACTGGCGGGGAATGCGAGGGTTGAAGTCATATGATCACGAGCGTAATTGTTTTAGTCCACCAAATTAGTTAATCCTGACTCATCAATAACAACTGAATAAATGATGAAGAACAAACTTGGCCTCAACTTTTATCAAATCTTGACACAAAAAAGAAGAAAATACCACCCCTCAAGAATCTGTCTACTGTTATGACATGCCGTTCCAAGCCACGTGAATAAACCAACATTTAGACACTTATTTGCAAAACTTGATAGCACTACAACAGGACCTTCTACTTATTCAGGAGCGATTGGCAAATTACTGGATCATTGTTTGAAGCACTCTGTTGTAATATTTAAAAGGATAGGAGTTATGTTACCAAATATTTTAACTATAAACGGTCTAAGGTTTAATCAAAGTTACCTTAAGACATAACATTGGCTACTGTTGTAGGCACATGCCCTTCTGATTTCTCAAATCGCTCTTTATTAAAAATTGTTGCATGCCAGGTGGCTTACAAGGGCAAATAGGACCTTGCGGTTATGTATCAACTGAAAATCCTGCGAATGAGCTAAAGCAACTTGCAACTTTTGTGGTCAAAGCTTATTCACACATCTGGTTCTAAATTAAAGTTTACTCTTTATGCAAAGATGGTGCAGTAGGGCTACCATGACCTCTTATTGCGATTCAGTTTACGACCTAAACTGAACTGAATTGTTATTTTGTACCATGACGTCTATAATGCGACTCAGTATAGGTTCAACAGCTTTGTAACAATTCAGTTTAAGAATTGAATGATATTTGACTATTGTTCGTTCATTTTCGTACCATGACCCTCTGAGACGACCTAAACTGAATCGCTTAACTGTCAAAATTTATTACTTTTAGCGATCCATTTTAAGTTACTATTTTGTCAACAGAATTGAAAAGTTTTTATATCTTTGAGGACTTTTGTGACAATTTTTAACGTTTTATGGTAAATAAGTGATTGTTGTTGAAAAATTGTGATTGGGTGTTGATATTTTTACAATCAATTTTCATTTATACATGAATAATAACAAGGGTGCCTGAAGCTGCTGTAAAAATCGTTTTAGAATTTATGAAATGTGATAATGAATCCTGTATATCACGACGTAAAGAAAGGTGTAAACTTAGGGAACACTCGGATCCATTTGAAGAATTCGATGATAGTTTAGCAAAAGATATCGACTTTCTTAACAATTGACTTCAAGTTTGTGTAAGGAGTTAAGACCTATGTTCAAAGAGCCGCTAAAATCTACCGATCTTTCTGTGGAGAAAAAGGTAAGAAACATTAAGAATTAAATATTTGTTAGATACTCCATTGCCTACATGCTTGGTTTTATCTCATACATGTATATCAAACAACTCAAAATTAACCTAAGATTTCAATATTAATACATTTTCATGTATATTATACTACTCACACACCTAAAATTGAGGATTGTAAGGGCTTGCCCCCCGTACTGTCTTATTACAGGTTGCTGGGATAATACATAACAAATGTAGTTTCTTTTCTTTTTTTTATTGATGTTAGTAATAATAATTTGATGAACCTTTATTACAATTTTTACTAAAACAATAATTTATTGCAGGTTTTATGAGAAATTCAACTTTCCTGTTTTGGGGTGCAAAGATTGTACAAATAGCTATAATAAAGCCCACTGAACATGAAAAACAATTCTATTGTAGGAAACATTATCACTCATTTAGTAAGACTAATCATGTCTTAAAAAACAATAATTTTAATAACAAAAACTTTGTTCTATCCATATGTATGTGTCATGTTTTTCTAGATATGTGATGCAGATATGCAAATGACCAGGATAGATGCCAGCTATAGAGGCGCTACACATGATTCATTGATATGGATTGTGCAGTGTGCACCCTTTAAAATATATTTGGACAGTCTTTATGAATCTACTTGGTTACTTGGTGAGTTCTAATATTATGGTTGAAAAAAGTAAGACTCAATATTATAAAGTGTAAATAATTTGCTTAGAAAATTAAGCTAAAAAACAAAATTGTTAACTTGTGTGTTAAAATGTTTACTTATATAATATTCCTTTACATTTTACACAAAAAGACCACAATAAAGCATCTAATAAAATAATTATGTGTAGTTTTGTATATATCTAATATTAGCTTAATTGGTGAAACCCAAAAGTTTATTTCACAAATTGCATTAAATTAATTACTGTGACGCTTTAAAAATTGTTGTTGTTTTGTTGCAGGAGATTCTGGATATCCATTAAGAAAATATGTCTTGACTCCAGTTATTAATGCAGTCCCAGGGACACCAGAGAGCCACTATACAGCTCTTCATGTTTGGACAAGGAACATAATAGATAGGAATATTCAAGGCTTTTCAAGGCACATTTTCATTGCCTATTGGTGCATTACGAACCAAGAATGGCTCCATCTTAATAATAAATGCATATGTAATATTGCATAATATTTGTGTTAAGCTAATATGCCTACCACAAATTTGATTGATGAAGATGTCACTAGAGAAGAACAATTAGCTATTATTGCCATATACCGAGTCTGATAATTTGAATCACAACTACCTTAGGCAATGTATAGCTACAAGGAACAGCATCATACAATGTCTGGAGCATGCCAATTTAGTTTAAAATAATATCGTATTTACTGTATAATTCAATATATTTTTGTAAACCATCTTATATTTGTATTTTATGTTTTATAGTTGTTAATAAACTACATCTATCTTCGTGTACCTCTTTCTCGCATAATTTCTTTTATTTCTCTTAAAAAAAGTTTTAAACTGTTTAATTGTAAACGGGCTTTTTCTGCCGTCATAGGTGGCTCCCGACTTGGTTGTCGTCGGCGTAAGTGTCCGCTGAATTTTGATGGGGGGATGGGGAAATTATAATACTACTTTACACCCTTAAATACACCACCCTTTCCAATCTTTCACAGCACCATAACCATTCATCAAACATTCTTCGTGAAAATTCCCTTGTTAGTGGTTTTTTGTTATAGCCCAAGAGTACCTATATCTTTGTGTTTATAAAGAAACTCCCATAAGTGCTTGAGTTAGCCATAAGTAACGCTATGCTGTGGAACTTTACTATATTGAAAAAACAGCACTTGAAATACCGATGACGATACAAATATTTTTGTAAGTGAAATTGGTAAAAACTACATACAAGAACTCAATATATTAATTGATAATGCTAAATATGTATGTTCAAAAAGTCAGTTACCCCATTGTTTAATACCATTTTAATTGAAATTTATTATGAACATAAAATTGACACATCAAATCCACCGCCACATCAACCTCGACTTGATGATGCGAAATATTGAATAACACATGTTCGAAACTTGAACCAAGTTTTGATGTTAAATTCTTTAAAAACTTTGTACCGATATAATTTATCTTACTACAATCAAAATAATTATAAACTCCTTTACACATAACTACAGCATGTTTTTTTTTACAAATGAAGTATTATAAATAAAAAATAGACGTAATAATTAGGATTCAAATAGTAATCATAAATACCGACAATTTGCAATGTAGAGTTTCAAAACGCACTCTACTATGGTGGATGAAACAAACGATAAATGTATAGCGTTGTCTCTTTCAATCAAAACGTTTCAGTTTTAAGTTTCGTTCATTCAAACGATTCAATTGCGACTTTGTTTAAAGTACGTCATGGTACGAATATAAGCGATTCAGTTTAAGAACCTAAACTGAACTGCTCTGCAATTGAATCGTTTGTTAAAAGGTCATGGTAGGCCTACAGGACACTTCTGGATATTGTATTTTATTTTAAATATCTTCCTCAACAACTAAGGAGTGTTTTTTATCCTGTAATTAAGTGGAATGGCTTTTTTGCACACCCAGACAATTTACTTTTGTCTATGCTGTCTGATGAAGAAACATAGGTGAGAAAACTCGCCGTTAGATCCATTTTAAAGGCAAGGACCATCTGATTCAAGTCAGCTTCAGATTTTTGAAGTGTTTAAAAATAATTTACACGTTACGTCATATATTGATTTGATTGGCTGGCAGTAAACTTATTCCCAACCACCAATATTGATATTTATTTCGGCTGTTACTCTTTATTCTCTGCTAGTATCAAGTGGTGATGATGAAGTACTTTTTTGAGGTTACCACATGATACCCAAGCTGTCGAGTGAGTTGTAAAGACAATAATAGAAGGTTTTGACAGCTTTATCACAAAAAAACGATAGAAGCTATAACAAAGAACAAAATTCGTTCTCGAAAACAAATGCCTAAGTTTGAAGTAAGAAAGATGTTAACGTAAGGAAAATTATCTTTATGATTTTTCTCTGAATGTTTAGTTTTCCTTTTGAATTATATATTTTTCCGTCTTACAACTGCGTATTTTTTTAAATTACCTTAACTATCTTTATTTAAAATCACAAAGATCGGGCGTCCAAATGATACTCAAAAACAAAATATTTTATTTTTTCAAAATTAATGCGCGGGTAGAAGGAATGTACTAAGAAAGTTCTTTTTTCGACATTTTATAACTAAAAGAGGTGGGTCATGTTTTTATTGCTATTATTAAACAAATAGGCAAAAAAAAAATTCTCCATACAACAGCGACCCACCCTAGTGTACGGGTTAGAAATACACAATTAACTTCAAAAGTCCCAAGTCCATGCCCTCAATTTTCTTGTTCATTCTTAATAGTAAAACAACTACAGATTTGACACACAACTATCACCATCTTCACTTTTGAAGTTCGACTCTTTAATTCATAATCTACTTTTTCTATTTTTCATTGCTGGCAAAGCATTTATACATACCATCCAATATTTGCCAAAAACAATTCGGTTTCTTTTAAAGTGTTAAATTAAATCGTCGGTATCTCATATCTTCGCCCCTTTTTCCCTGTTTGTATTGGAGGGTCGCGGCGCCCCGGGCGAGTGCCCGATTCGATTCCTCGCGTTTGTTCAGATATTGTGTTTAACTTGGTAACTCTATATGAGTTTCATTTTAAACACGAGACATCCGTTCTAGTTTGCTTATTGTGTATTATGTTCCCGCCGTTGTTTCTAATTTCGCTTCTCAAATATTTTAGATTTTATTTGAGTTTACAGGGGTGTAAACAATTTGCAAAGACTGTATTTCTCCCTCTGGGAGTCAGGATAGCTTTGGACTGTCAAACTAGTGGTCGGAGATTTCAAGCCGAAAAGATTTCCTACTTATTTAGAACCAATACCAGTAACATTACCAGTAATAAAAAGTACCAGAAGAAACTAGCTCATGTTTTCACTATTCGGGCCCTATTTTTATCACCGCGAACTAAGGTCGTGCAAAACAGCTAAGAACTGTGTCCAGCATAGACACGTATCAATTTAATCACATACGAAGCCAAGCTATTCCTTATTATTAGTTAATTACTTATTATAATTTTTAACCAGGCGTGAAATTTTCCTAAAAACTATTAATATTGTAACCACAGGTAGTTCATGGCAATACTTACATTATTTCATTACCAAGCTCAGCGAAACTTTATCCACCAGAAGTTAGTTTTAATTCTTTAAAATCCAATGCGTAAGGCGAGCCTGTTTATCCCGATTTTTCGCTTCCTTAGCCCCTCCCCGTTCCCCCACCCCACCCCCACCCGCATCCACTTAAAGCTACATGATTTATATGTTAAAGTTAGCCGACGAGATTGTGAATACTCTGGCTTTTATCTTTGAAAATATTAAGGTATTATTTTCGTTTGGTGTTATAATTCAATGTTCTTCAGCACCTCTCCTCTGTTCTCATGGCTTTGTGGTAAATGCTTTTGGCTTTCGGTGAAGATTTCTGCTTCTTCGTCAGTCGATTGATTTTAACTACGACACATATTGTAGTATCTTAATTGTCTAGCGCGTTTTTGAGAACATATTACATTGCAAGTATTTCACCCTAAGCCGCTGGCTAATTTAAGTATTTTTTGGCACAGAAAATGTAATTCTCTATATGAAGACATTGGGTAAGAACATAGAATGTCTACTTAATTTGATAATATTGCTCCTGGGCATAGCTGGGCCCCACAGCTAGTAAATTAAAATGTATTCGATCAATGCAACAAAGTAAGACCTGTAGATTTTCCAGAGATTATTTCAAAATCTTACATGATTTATAAACCCTTTTCTCAAAATATACCGACATCTCCCTCCATAAATCTTGCATCCTCAGATCGGTAACATAACAAGCATTGTGCGCAAAAACATATTGAAATTTCAATGGCGTCAAAAGTAACCTCACGTAAACATCCATTGCCGAAATTCCAGCGAGCAAATAACCCATTGTGAAGGAAGAGGTCGATTGTACGCGGAATTTAATGTATTCTTCTATCGGATGTTATCGGGCACCCGCGTCACACGTCACACTCGATATGCCGGCCTGCTGACGGATTTATTGGCGGCCGAACCGGTGTGGGGAACAGGCGTCTGGTATACTTCTCGTTTATTTCGGTTGGATGTAATGCAGTGGTTGAGGAGTAATTATTTTGTAAGGATTTGTGTTTTGGTTCTGAGACAGACGATTGAAAGCAAATACGTGATGGATGTCAATCCTCTATACGCTACTAACTTTTTAAGGTTATTGAAGCTTTTTAAATCAATATACATATGTATATGAGAGCTCTTATAATATATAAAGAAAAAGAAGGAAAATTATATAAATACATAAATGTAGATCGAACTGCATGGGTTTGATGGCGAGCCTGAGTTCAAATGCCTTTTTCTAAGGCTCTGTGGCAAGATATATTTTATAGTTTATTTATGGCGGTTTTTGCTTTACAATAATTGCAATGTAATTATTATGATTTCGTAATGAAAATTACTTTCACAGAAAAAAGGAGAATAATTTGCGGTATCACAATTAACAAGTTGATATCTGAAAAACATCCACACCCGATTTAACTGCAAACTCTTTGCAGAAGTAACCTAACTTTCCTAACAGAGCTATAAATGTGAGTTAACTTTCGATATGAAATTCTAAGGCTTGGGAAAAATACCAGGACGACATAAAGGCTATGGGTTTTTGTTAAACAACTTAGAAGAGGAAAGTTGCGCGGAGTGAGCTCGCGGTAGGCGGAGGGTGAAATCGTTTGATACAAACATAGTTATGTATGATGTTTAGACCTTCATCAGCGCGTTTGCGTCGCGATTCATCAAAACTTTACAATTACCTGCGAGTTTGCGGTTACGGTTTACGTAATATCGAGTCTGGGTAAAGCTAGTCCGCTGTCATTATTGCTTTGGATGATATCATTTTCTTGCTTACATAGGGAAAAACAAAGAAATTTTCTACATAACGCATATTCACCATTTTGTAAAAAGAAATTCTTCTCTTTTCAGGCGCGATTCCAAAGTCCTCATTGCTGATTCATTAGTGTAACAACACAAAAATTTTTGTACCGCGAAACAATAAGGCAATCGAGGTTTAACAGTCCATCGCTTCAAATCGCCAACCAATTCTAACAACCACCATTTTTATATTTTGAGTATAAACTTCACACAGTATATTGTAACATTGGCTACACAAATAGGATGGTGTACTGTTATAGAGAAGTTTCCGCCACAGCTACGATATTCCGTGGACAGCGATGCTCTGATTGATAACTATCGAAGTGGGGCGAAACCGACGAATCACTGTTGTTTCCATTGTACACTGTACGAGTGATTGCGGTTTAATATACTGGTCGCTTTTGTGCCATCACGTATTGAAATACATTCTTCTTAGTTTAGACAATATCTAACCGAGCCAATCTTTGTAACTGGGGTAAATAAATAAAAAAAAATACACATAACAGTCATTCTCATAGTTCTTACCTTGTACTATGATACAAGACTTTTAGTGATTATCGGAAACTAATTTTGCGAGCGAGGGACTTTTTAATTTTACATATATCCTAAAAGAGAAGAAAATATTTGCAGATCACACAAATATTTGCTTAGGTGGTGGGATGGAACCCGCGGCCGCTCGTTTCGCAAGCTTGTGTCTAGCCACCTGCGTCACAAAGTTGTCAAGGATTTATTTGGCTCCCATTCAGTCTAACTATTCAGTCTTACTTAAGTGTCCAATTGAGACGAAATTCGAATTCGAGGACAGGTAAAATGCTATATCCGAACGGAAATAACAATAGCTTCAAATTACTTGGGCCTAGTATTTGGCAAAATTCTGTGCTTAAAATATGTGGCTATCGAAATACATTTCTGCCTATTGAAATTCGAGCTATCACAAAGGTTGGCTGTTGTGACTTAATAGCAGTAGATTAAACCTCACACAGAACATAGGCTGGATCATTTTTGCAAAACATATATTTAAAGCCTCACAACTGTATTCCCTGAAGAAGTGGGCAGATGATTTCTGCACTCATATTTCGTCAAGTATGTATCAGTCCCATGTAACAGAGGGCGAGCCTATTGCCGTTTTTCAGGCATGTATATTCCGTGCTGCTACTAAGAATCTCCTAATAAAAAAAAAAAAATAACACTTTACTCAATCCGTGAATCTAACCCGAGATCTCTAGAACGCGGGACACATATTTGTGCCACGACACCAAAAAGGCAATCTAGACATCTACTAAACGTATTTCAAGATGCTTCTTAATGAGCATTAACAGCGAATTATCGATTTCTTTGAAACAAAAACACATTTTGACAAATTTCGATTGATTTGATACATACCCAGTTTATTCTAAAGGCCGCACTGCGTTTAATTTTAGGTGCAGTGCGGTCACTTGATTGCGCCAATACGAAAAAAAATGTCCCACAGTAAAAATATTGGCAGAATGTATCGTTTCACATTGCCTCTCACATCGAATAACGCAACCGAGGAAGCTTAGATTGATGCAATTTTGCTTCTTTTTATTTGAGAGGAAAGCTTTTAAGCTGCCTAGTGCTTTGAGGGTGTGGGATGAATCAAATCACTGGTTCTTCAATCTGATAGAGTTTCTATAGTGAGGATAGGACTCTACGAAAAGTCTTCATAAATTGCCATACCAATATTAAATGATAATGTTAACATACAAAAATAGCTCACGCTTTCACGCCTACGATATCTATGATTTCGGATACCATGCTAAATAGGACCTTGATAGAAAATATATGATATGAATATGATGTTAGAGGTATGTTTCATGCACATATTATGTTTGAACCCATGTCCGCTGGGATTCCCAACCGGCTCTATACATCAAAGCCTCTATTATATAAATCCTTTTATTTATAAAATAGCTTTTGCTCGCGACTCCGTCCGCGTAGACTACAGGGTTGAGATCAGAAGGTAAATAAGTTGTAGTCTATTTTACTTCTCAGAGTCCTATTTATGTCCATACCAAAATTGTTCAAACGTGAAACCGTAACGCGTCGATCGGCGCCTTGTGCATTATTACTGCGCGCTTGATCAATATTTTAAAATTGCAATATCTTCTAAGATACTCAGTGAAATCAAATTATGTAAAGGGCAATTTTATTTAAAATTAAATACTTGTAATGAATAACGTATTTATTTGGATAAGGATTAATATCATATTTATAAAAACACCTTCACAAATAAAACTTTATTTTAAAATAAATTTGGTTAGGATAAAAAACGTTATAGTGAGCCAACCTTAAAAAATAGACATATGCTGTCGCGGACTTTTTTTTAGAACTTTTAAAGAGGAACATTTCTCTAAAACATTATTTTAGCGAAACTTTAACCGTTTTCGCAGCACACGCCGCGGAAGCTCACAAAAAGGAAAAAATGTCCCCGATTTCGAAACATTCTTTATTGCTGTTCCGCTCCTATTCGTCGTAGCGTGATGTTATATAGCCTATAGCCTTCCTCGATAAATTTGCTATCTAACAGTGAAAGAATTTTTCAATTCGGACCAGTAGTTCCTGAGATCCTAGCGTTCAAACAAACAAACAAACAAACAAACAAACTCTTCAGCTTTATAATATTAGTATAGATTACGCCCGACAAACCTTGCTACTCAATAAAATCTCTTGCTTTCATATGCATTAGAAGCATTACTACTATATTTTCCTCTCCTTGCTTATGAACTACAGTTCATATATTATTAGCTAGATATAAGTCTCAGTATATTAAAGTGCGTCGTGTGACTCACGTCCCGCGTTGATTGACTACGTGTCTCCTCTCGATATCAGATTGCCCTACGGTAAATACTATTCCTCTACCGAGATATCCTTCAAGTTCCTCCGAGTAAACTAATAAAGTGTAGCTTATAGTTCTCGTTTGTAGCTATTTCCGCACATATACTTGGTATGTTTTACTTTTATATTTTGCTATAAAAGCGGAAGATTTAATTTTTTAATGTCGTTTTGTAATTTATTTCTGGAACAAACTCTTAATTCTAATAAAGTCGCTTGTTGTTGAATCTTGGGCGTAGATAGATTCTTATCAATGTCTTGTGCATCGAAATATGTAGAATAAAAGGGTCAATCGTAGCCCTTAAAGTTAAAATGTGGGCTTAATGACATTGACACAAAATTCGAAATCTTATTTTTCTCCCTGTTATTTTCCCTAGCCAATAGCGAAGGCAGATATATTTCCACGAAATAATACAGCGTACATCCGAAGAGCCGTTCATCAAATGAACACGCAGCCGTGGAGATAGGCCGCTGCACGTATCCGAATCAACATTTTAGTCGTAAATGGGTGTAGTGAAATGGGAGAACTCCAAATAAGGCCCGGCGTGGATTGGCCGACATTCAATAGTGCGGGAGGGATGTACTTCAGGTTTTTGTGTCCGGGCCTCATTATCTGGCGCAGACGTGGATAGCATCGGGTCGCGGGGCGGTGGCACGGGGGGGGGGGGAGGGTAGGTCCGCCTGCGAATTTTTATCCTTTTACACCCGAACAACCAATAAAAGCCCTCGCAAATGAAACAAAGGCTCCCAAGATAAAGCCGAACAATGGCAAGCCGCGTTTGGAGAGACGCTATCGCGCGTCCGTCAACGTTACGGGCCCTTTTTTAATTGAATGCCCTTCTATTTGTTTCCGTTTATCCGTAATGGAGTGCCGTTTGTGTGAGGATGTGGCGGTGGCTGCATGAGATTGCTTTGTGGGATGAGAACAGCTTTTAAGGTCACTAGGTTACTAGAGTTTGAGATTTTGTCGGAAATTTGTGGTGGGATCGCTACAGATTACTTATCTGGGGATGAGGAAGGCTGTTACCTATGCTGCTACCTATTTCCATTCAGGCCGATGTATAAACAAATCAACATTACAAAAGCACATTGTTGAACCAAATTAGAATGTAGAAGTTAATCTTGTAATCCACTCCTATTCGTTGCATAAATCAGATGTAAATGTACGACCCAGCTGTATCCTCAGATGTATGAATCTTTTGCAAGCAGTGATGGCCTCGAGGTTTAGGCGCGCGGTCGAGAATCTCGGCGGTCGCGGATTCGAACCCCAGGCACACACCTCTGACTTTTCGGAGTTATGTGTGTATTCAAATTGAATTATCACTTGCTTTAACGGTGAAGGAAAACATCGTGATGAAACCTGCACACCTAAAAGTTCTTAGGAATTTCTTAGGTGTGTAGTCCGCCAACCCGCACTAGGCCAGCGTGGCGGACTATGGCCTAAAACCCTCTCAATGGTAGAGGAGACCCGTGCTCAGCAGTGGGCGTATATGGGTTGATGAAGAAGATGAATGTTTTAGCTAACAGCGAAACAATAGCACAAAGCAGACACAATTATATTCAAACAGGTTGATTGGTGAAACTATAACAATTTGCTGCCGACGCAGCGCCCGTCGCGACGCCGTCTCGGAATATTCATGAAGCTAGTTAGCTGGTGCACGGTTGACAGCCGACAGTGATTAAGCGATGGACTTGCCCCGTTACGTGGTGGATTGGTGTTTGAGCCCCATGAGTTAGGAGGTGACTAATGATCGATAATAAGTAGGGAAACAAATTACTGAGTAACTAAGGAAACTAATTTTTTTTGTTGTTGTGTGGATGACACCATTCGGATTGCGTTTGGATATAATTTTCATCAGCTCTAAGTATTTCGGAATTGATTCTATAATAGTTTCAGTTGATCATCTTTCAGCCACGATCTCTAATTATTACTTTTTAATAATGATTTTCGCAAGTCATAAACTTACCACTTGACCTTATATCATTATTCTCACAATCTATCCATCTCTTTTTGTCTTTCTTTCCCCTTTCATCCATCAACATTCAATCTCGGTGTTATTTTGATTAAATGCGTATCATGCTTTCTCATTACGTACCCTTAACAAGACAAAGGATATCTTTAGAGGCGCAAATTCCAAGCATTCCTTATTTCAGATCTATGTGTATTTTCTTAGTAATCTATGAGAATAAGCAAGTTATTCTTTTATTAAAACCGTTTATAATACAAAATATTTTACAGAAATCAACCTAGATTAACTTTGTAAAGTTGCATCTATTTAAACTGATTACCCACATCACATTTATAATAATTTAATAATTCTGAAAGCGCGTGTAATTGTCGAAATAATGAGCTAAGTTTTGGAAACTAAATTGAACGTTTTAATTCATTAAAATTCTAGCTCTCGTCTGCGTGAGGACGTGACTAATTAAATGACACTCTCCGACGACTGAGGGCCAACGCCTTCTCATTTACTAATACATTTTTATCAGATCACCTTTCGTCCTTTGTAGAGGTGCAAGGTGTGAATCGGCACGAACCCACTCTGATTATTCCGTTCGCAGCATTATCTTAAATTGTCAATAAGTTTCATTAAAAAATAACTTTATAAAGACGACGCTGAGATTACAGATTTTTTTTTCATTAGGGTTATTGATTGATAAGTATAAAAAAGCTTTAAACGATTATTTAACACCTCATATAAGGAACGAACAGTAAGTAGGCACGTGAAATGGAAACTCGCAGAACAACATAGCTGTATTTCATTGTACTTGATCAATCTTAATCAGTCTGTTACGTTTTCGTGATGAGACCACACAGTATACTACTATTACACAATAGACTTGAAAAATTTACATTATTAGGCAGAAATGTTTAAAACTGAAAGTTGAGAATGTGTAAATTAGACTAAGATTTGTGCTAAACTGAAGTTGGCATAGTCCTTTATAATCTGCTAATAGTAAACTGTGGTTGTCAATAACCGCGTGCGTGGCAGTTACCAGGATAGCATAAATCAATGGTCGCGACAACACAAATCATGCGACATCAGTACGACACGCATCGCTGTGTTGTCTTACGTCGTGCTTCAGCACGTCGATAACATCAGCAGTGACGTCAGCAAATGAGTACGGGCTTTAGAATATCCACCGCTTAGAAGTATTTTGTACTATGTATCGATTATATGTATATTTTTAATAAAGTCATGATGGGCTTAAGGACACGAGAGAGAATCTATATATCGATATCGATTTCTGACTTTTCAAAGCTATAATTTCACAAAGACTTATCACCTACTTTAACGGTAAAAGAAAACATTGTGATGAAACCTGGACACCTAAATTTCTTAGGAATTTCTTAGCTACCCGTACAAGGCCAGCGTGGCGGACTAAGTCCCAAACTCTCTCTGTTGTAGAGGAGACCCGTACCCAGGAGTGGGCAAACAGACAGCCCCCGTGGCGCAGTTGGCTAGACACCAGCTTGCGAAACAAGAGGCTGCGGGTTCGATCCCCGCACCGAAACAAATGTTTGTGTGAACCACAAATATTAATCTCGGGTCTGGGTGTTTGTGAGACCGAAAAAGTCTCTCGTAGTGTCTGATACCCACGACACAGGTCTTGTAACCTAGTGTGGGGTCAGAGCTATGTATGTGACTGTTGGGTGTATTTATTTATTATTTATTTATTTATTATTATTTTGTCTAATCCTCAAGCCCATCACACGTTCAAAAGCAAACGGAGTATGGATGGATGTTATTTAAAGTACATGAAACATTATCTTTCCGAATTTCTCTGACAATTGTTTAAATCTCGCTTCTCATCAATTACGCGGGCTTACGATTACATTAATTGAGGAAAAACACGCTTTCATGAGAATGTTTTTCTCGTTTCTCATTAACTACATTCATATCTCCATCTGATGGAATTGCGTTCTCGATATTGTCGAAGATTTATTTAATGACGTAATAACGTAATTGCTGCAAATCATGCATATCACAGTTATTTCTACGGTCCACGATTTCCTTGTATATTCCTTTATTATATAAAGAGATTATATACATGTGCATAAGTATATCAGGGTTTTTATCGTAGGCCTAGATTTTTCTTTTTCTACCTTCATATATCCTGATTTCTTTTCCATTGATAAATATGCTCCAGATATTTTTAAGATCGTTTATTTTATTAGTGTGTAAAAACTTGCTGCAGTTACATATATTATGTTCGTCGATAGTATATGCTTTCGATAGTATATGAATTCCAAAAATTAGAAAAAAATGATTTTGTTTGTCACAAGAATGTCAACTACCAAAGCGTCGGGCAATGTGCAATTTACTAAAGAATATTGAATCTTACCATCAGACGCCCAGAGTATAGTTACTCTGCTTTCCCTAGGGAGCGTATGATACCTCGAGGCGTAGCGCGACAGTATTGTTATTTAGCAATCTACTAAAAAATTGTGTATCTCATCGAGGCTCCTTTGTACAATGCTTCTATTTGTACATAGAATCTTCTTCATTCACTGAAGCTAAAACTTAAGCTCCGCTTTTATGCCGTTCGTCCTATTTTCGCTGAAAGCTCCCTTTGTCGCGAAACAAAAACAATCAACAATGTATTTTTACAAAGCATTTTTTCCGTTATGTACGCTGAGCGATAAATTTCTCACTTATCTAAAACGTTTAGCTTAATTGTACGGCGGGTAGACGGGCTATTGTCCCTGCCTGTCCCCTGTTCAATGGATTTTTCAGGTAACACGGGCCGCCTTTGGCATCCCCCTGTTGCCGTGCTCCCTGTCGCCTGGTCGTCAACAACGCCCGCTCTAGATAATGTATTTCCTTTGTCTATTGTTAGTTGTGATTCATCTAAATCAACTTTTTTATGGTTCCCTGGTGGGATAGTCGAATAGTGGTAAATTGCTATCTAAAAGTCTGATGCCGGATATTGGTTATCATAATAGCCTGATCTTAATTCCACAGTAACACATTTTTCATATTTTGAACATTGTTTTGTATTTCTGTACTAAATCAAAACATTAAGTAGTTATATTGGCAAATTTTAATTATTTGAAATAATTTAGGAAGCATACCTGCTGGTGGTAGTTAATATCTAAATTGCAATCAAAACTATTCGTAAAATGACGGATATGGTACTCTATTTCAAATTAATAAAACTAAATGTAGTAACACAACACTCGTTTTGGGAAACACAAATACGTACTGGCAACAGTATTGACACATTTGCGCTAGTGCATTAATTCCAACGAAGTGGTCAGCAAATGCATCCTCATTTATAAATGTTACATCGCAATCCCAAATGTATTCACCGGCACATTTTGTTCTCAATTTACCTTTCCAATAATTACTTTCACAATGTACTATTTTGTTTTGTCCGGAACCCGCGAGCTAAACCTTCAGTTCTTTCGATTCTTTGATTTATATCGAAGTATTTTTAATATTTTTAAGTGTTCATTGCTTTCGAGCTATGCAGAGAGCTACTGTTGTGAGAAGCAGTTCCTATACATAGTCTTTTTATAATTTAATAATTTACCTGATTGTTGCTTTTGTAATTGTCTAGTGTTTATTTTGTATCTACATAAGCCAGGAGATAATCGCGTCCTATTGGATTATTTACGGCTTTATAAGATTCAAAATGTATTTAGTGTGTTCACAGAATAAGTAGGTGTATAAGATTCAGTTTAAAAACTGTTTCTTATAGCTCAATCACATAAGTATCGTTGTAATCATAAATCATTTTAATTCTCGAAGAAGTAAGTTCTTTACTGTCTTTTTTTGGTTAATTTATATTTAATTGTATTCTTCACAACTAGCTAATTGCCTTTTAAAAGTATTTCTCTAATTACGATCTCTTTTTCAAATGGATAAAACCCAACCAAGCCAATAAAATTTTACTGTGAAAGAAGTCGAAATACTCCAACAATTTTTAATTTGCCTACTGAATATTTCGATGCATCTTTACAACTTGCAGTCGTAATGATACTCCACTGAGGTTTTTTTAAAAGTAGGTAGGGATCAGCAACGTTTAAAGTTTGGAGAATAAAATTACAAAGTAATCATGTCAATTGGTGCGTTATTAATAGCCATCTACACGTTTGACGTAGTCACGAATCAGTAATTATTGGAACTACACTACTTGATTATCCTGTTACTGGAACTTGAAAGAAATCTTACCCTTACGCCGTAATATGTTTAGTTCTTCATAATATGTTAGGAGTTGATTCGATGTAACAGGAGAATATCAATCCATTTACATACGTTCCACTGGTAGGCACGGACCCGCGGCCATCTAGATTCTCTACAGCCTAAACCTCGAGACCACCACTATAGATCTAAGTAAGTACCTGAGGCCGGGCGTGTTGAAAGCAGTCGCCTCATGCGGTTTGTGGCTCTGTGCGTGAGTAATGTGCTAGTAATGATACCGCCGTGGCTCTGTGCCCAAGTGCCAAGCGAGCCTACCCTCTTTCCGCGCCGTTTGTCGGCTTACCTTCTCGTTAGGGGTGCCGTCTTATACCTGATGCTCATTATTTGGTGAAGAGTTCTGGTCAGTTCAAACCAAAACTCCCGATAATGTTTGACTTTCAAACTATCATATCTAAATGAGAATATTCTGACCCCAAAATCAATAATTATAAACTAGACATTACAAAATTTACATTACATATTTTGAGTCTAGAAATGTTTACTATTATTTTAAGTCCCTGAAATTGTTTTTGCGGTTAGATTAATGTATTTATCATTAGAAATCAATATCTATAGCATAAATAAAACAACACTATAAAGTGATCGAAATTCATGAACATACAAAATGTATATATTAAGTAACAAAAAGTATATTCCTATGGTATTATTCCTTGAGATAATTTAGAAATGTTAGGTGTAAAAATATTGAAGAGGCAGCCCTGAGGCGGCGAGGTCGGGTCAAGTGGCGGCCAACCCGCCAGAGTGGGGAGTCCGCGGTAATTAAAACGAGACTTGGGCACCGGGCCACTTCGCAAGTGGGTCAGGTATCAATCGCGGGACCCTGATGGCCTAACAAGCGGTCTTCCTTCGCACCATCGATACTCCTTTACATTCTTCGGCAACCCTCGCACTTGACTCATTTTTCTTAGCGATGGTACTTTGATGTTCATTGCGTTGTGTATTATTGCTTTAGGGAAATTTGAACGTTGTTGTTTATTAGTTAAAGATAAGCTTTAACATTTTTATAGGGCACGATGAAGTTACAATAAGACAGAAAGTTGATTATCAAGTGGCAAGACACATTCATTTCTCATCGTCTCAAGTGAGGATCAAGCTACGTAAATAATACTTTTAAAATGGTTTTTTTTCATTCGAGCATTGATCTACGGATTTGTTTCGATATGGAATTCATAATTTTTCTAAAATTTATCATTAAATATAATGAAGTATATAACTAAACAAATAGACCCCAATATTAACCCATCAATCTCCACACAGCTCTTCGTCCAAATTCCAATCCAAAAAGCTATCACACACCAACGAAATACTTGCAAAGTCGTTACGTAAAAGTAATTTGGCGAGTCAAGAGTGACCTCAGGTACGGTGGCTAATTCTTTTATTTGGGATGGCGAGCACGCTCTCCCCAGCCTCCCCCGCAGTAATTAAGAGTGGCCAGATGGGGCAATGAGGACGATTCCAAGCACCCGTTGGGAATGACCGGCGCAGGACGACGTGACATATGCAAAATGGCCGATGGGATTTTAGTTTTCTCGATTTGGTTAAACTATGCTTGTGATTTAATCGTTCTTATGCTTGCAAATATTCTTCATTTCTTGGATACGTGTTTACGCCTTAAGAGATGTATATTAATGTTAGTATAGTTTGATTTTTAATTCTATCTGTAACCCAGACGGAAGAGGTCGCAGAAAATCTAGTAGATACATAAATTTTAGAGGATCAGGACTGTACTTCTCATCAGACGATAAGTATACCGGCTTGTTAACTTTTATATTCAAAAGTAAAGCTGAAACTCTGAAAATGATCCATTTAAAGGCGTTTATGGGGTTTGTGCGATACACGTTACGCATGAATATCCAACCAGCAAAAATAGCACGAAATAAGATTTGCACAAGTTTAAAGATGCAAGATAAATGTTTTTCACGAGGTTTGCGGGTTGTTTGCCGTGTCCGCCGACGGAATCTGAATTCCTGGTGTAGTGGAAAGTGGAGTTTACAAACTTTCAAATGTTACGGTTCAAATAGAATGTTCCAAAACATGTTTTGGAATGCATCGGAGCATGTGTACTTTGGTTACAGTACATATTTGACATGTTGGGTTAGCGTTGCTTCAAGAACTCAAAAGAGTTATAAGATTTTCATTGAGTTATTCAAAAACAGTAATGTTTTTCTTTGTAGCCTAAATGCAATAAATTACGGTTTTTATGGAAGCAGAGGTATTGGAAATCGTTCATTCAATTGTTTTAATCCGATGCACTGGCGGGATATCAGTACACAATTTTACCTACTAATTTTAGGATAATTTTTATCTGTTATTTTTAAGTATAATATAGTTTTAAACTTACTAGGAAAATTCAAAATAAAAACAAAACTTAATCGCTTCCTTCATAAAGAACTCAATCAACACCGTCTCGCCTTTAACTCGCATGCCATACCGCCACGAGAAATAATATTTAATAAAGCACATCTCCGCACTGACCCCATTCCGCGAGCCATTGACATATCGATTGTTCCGCAAAGAAATTATCGAGCACGGAGGCACCCCAGGCATCCAATACCTGTTTACTACCGCTCCTAAAAGCACCTTCCAGTCCATTAAACTCATTGCAAAACAAACAAAATGCAAACGCGCATTCAATAACGGACGCATCGCATTATTCCGACAGGGGAGGGCGGGGCAAGGGAAGGGGAGGCAGGGGAGCGCGCACCGAGCGCTACATCCCGCGGGATAAAGTTCAAATTGACTCGAATCGATGCCAATTGCAACTGTTTCAACACAATGCAAGATTTCGCTACGCTGGATAGTGATGTGCTCGGGTTGACGGTATCGATGTTTTGATATGTTTGTCGGCTTCGCCAGCATGTATGACAATATAAAATCGTTTATGATGGATTTGTGATTTCAGTTTTCAAATATTTCATTTTTAGCGTTTGTTTGAACTTTAATACTTCAGTTGATTATAGATTATTCAAATATATTATTAATAATTCTAACATAATGTTTTTCTTTTTTGTGATTGCTTGCAGTGATTAAAAATATGTATTTTTGATAAATAATTGTCGTGCATACATCATAGAAGTTTACTTATAAAGTCTATTATTTACGTGTTTAGGAGACAGAGAAATGAGGAAATGATATTTTTACTACACCTTAATTCATTATTTTAACCATATCGATAGTATCGATATCTTCATACATTGCAGTGCATGATCGCATACCGGGTGCCTTTTGGAATGGTATCCTCGTTATTTACGGGTAAAGTTGTTTGGAGGTATCGGCTCCGAGCCCCGCTGCCTTCCCTGGGACATTAATTTAAATATCCATTCACTTAAGTAATATTAATAATGAGTATGAATATCTAAATATTTTTTTATCAGGAAGATGACTTGTGGCTAGAGACTTCTACGGTGTCCGGCATGGTGTTTTTTGGAATAAGAAATTTCGGCTCAACCTTCAAGGAAATAAAGACTATATTTATGTCAAAGGCCGGCAGCACATCTATGATTCCTCTGGCATAGGGGAGTTTCATGGGCGGTGTTGAACTCTTAACTTCAGGTGGCTCACTTCTTCTTTTACCTCATTTCCCATGAAAGTAAAAAAAAATCCAATAAATAAAAAAGGATACAGTTTTCTTACATGCGTTCATATTATGTCAGATTAAACTTTTGCTCATAAACATCCCACTTAAAATCGTTGTAAGAACAAGTCGAGCCCAGTTGAAAAGTTAGTATCAAAATTATCTGTACACTTTGCGCAAATAAGTTAAGACGGTTCGTTGGGTTCCGCGCAAGTTATTAAGAAACAAGTTTAGGAATCCGTGAAAGGTTTACAAAACTCTGAAAGTAATTTACCACAGAATGACATGACAGGATCTGGTAAATTGGAGTTGAGATCTACGTAAATATAAAAAAATATGATATTAACAATAAGTCAATTTAGGTATCTGTATGTACAGATATTTATGTAGTCGTTGTATCAATTGTTGGAACATTGAATCTAGCACCCTGCACGTCCTGCCACTGACACGAAAATATTTTTCGGCTCGCAATTTAAAAAAAAAAGTACAAAAAATGTAATCTCTTTTTCAGTGTTTGCAACACACGCGCCAGGAACCAAAACCGCTGAGCCACAAAAGATTCACTTTTATAAAATATCAATCAAACTGGACAGTATTAAATTCCCGTTTTCGACACGCCAAGTTAGAAAGTTTTTTACGGATTTGGATGTATATATTTTTTTGTCGGGCCGTCAGTGACCGGCTGAATCGAGTTCGCATGCAACACGCAGCGCGCCGCCGGCCATACCGGTGCTCGAAGCGAATTCGGCGCGTTTTATTGGCCACGCCGTGATTTTATTGCGTCCATCGATAACTTTGAGTTGCGTCACTATTTACTATCGCACGCGTGCCGGACAACCGTTTGTGGGTGTACATCACTCGTATCGCTATTAATAGTTTACGGTTTCTAATATATTTTGCATGTTAGATCATGTAAGAAGGAAAATTGTATAATAATAATAAGGTAGGTTTTACCATAAGGTTTTGATTCTTTTATCTGATGACATTAATGGAAGATTAAGATTTTGTTAAGTTTACCTCACTACATAGTATAAAACAAAGTCGCTTTCTCTGTCCCTATGTCCCTTTGTATGCTTAAATCTTTGAAACTACGCAACGGATTTTGATGCGGTGTGTTTTAATAGATAGAGTGATTAAAGAGGAAGGTTTATATGTATGATAACATCCATTAAATATCAGCATTGCACCCTTGCGAAGCCGGGGCGGGTCGCAAGTTTTCAAATATATGTATTTTGAATGCAACATCTAGTTTAATACACAAGCAAATTTTCATTTACCCTGTTATTAGTCCTAATAATTTGAAAAATGCACCACGTAACTGTTCCTACAGCGATGATACACTTTTGAAATATGCTGTTCTGGTTGAAAAACGTCAGGATATTTTTCCATCCCATAATTCCACTCTCCGTCAATCCTTAATTTTTCTAAGTGCTAAGCTTTCCCACATTTTCCCTGTGAAAATTTAGGGGAATTGTTTCGCGCGCTATTGAAATTTTGCGTAATCTTAAATCCCATCATGGCGCATCAGTTTTCGCGGCTTCGTTGGATTTATGAACGCATTTTCCTTATTGAAACATCCGTGGAATCTGCTCGACACATCGCGCTGTGCCGCCACGCCTCACTTTGATAATATCTGGGAAGCTCGCGGGATTTGCTATTTGAGTTCTTTTCAAAGAGATACCCTCTGAGAGACAGCCTCGTTGGTGCCGTGAAAGCGCGCGACGTGCGATCGACGGGCTCTGGGTTTGATTTCCGGTCGAGCAGAGCAATTTCGGATTTTACTGAAGAAAATTTTTCAGTAGTTGCATGACATCTGTATATACCAGGTATTTCACCTTTAGTCACCATTCTTTAATACAAGCGTGAGTGTATTTTATCTAGTATACTTAGTAGAGTTATGAAGTGATCTAAATTATTGCAAAGGAAACGGTAATGCTATATTCGTGTCCATAATTTATCATGTTTATCATATTTCATAAGAAATTTATGAAAGTTTCTCAATAAGGTTTCTCAGCGGTTTATGTCATAAAATACGAATTCCTCTCCTAAAAGACGTACATACCTATAATACAACCACACCTTCTAAAACTCCATTCCAGCAAACTCAAAGCCATTCCCCGTTACACTAACTTGAATTCATATCGCCGTTTGATTGTAAAGTACATAAAAGAACGTTACTTCGCCGCGGATACATAGCCAGCAATGTATAGTTCACAAGTCGTTCGGTCGGTAGTGCGTCCCGTGGTGCCAGTTTACAGACGGTTGCAGCATTTTCTCTTTGTATTTCTCAAGAGATTTGTGCATTATGCACACCACTGACTCGTGGAGTTTGGCTTGCTATGCAAACACTCCTTCTGCAAATTTCCACGAAGTTAACTTGAGCGTCATAACGATTGCGATAGTTTAGGTCTTTTCTGAGGGAAATATGCAGGTAAAATTGTATATGTCGCCGCGAACATCATAAATCTAATATTATAAGTTAACTTTAGAAATATTTCATTATCATTCATTGATTAATTTAAATATCATTAAAACCTGTTTATTCAATATTGTGATTTAGACATGTCTCGTTAATAAAATTAAACAATCTTTCAATTTTATAAGTACTTCTATTGATACACTTCTTTGTAAAGCTTTGTCTGAAATAATTCTAATGAATGTTTCGTAACTTTAGGACATTGAAATAATGTTTAAAAATATTAAAATTAATTATCATGATTTGTAATGGTATCAATTTGTTGTTAAATTAAATAAAAGTATTTCAAGTTATAATAAAGATTGTTCGCCAATGGAGTGGCGATTGAATGTCAATTTTATAATGGCGTATTGCGTGTGGAGCGCACTCACGCTGCGGCTATTGCGAAGTAAACATTGTAAGTAGAAATTCTGTTGGTTTTTATTATAAAAATACTTGATATTTATTGTTGTTTGATTATTTTGCTTTGGTTATAATTCCCATAGTTTGCAATAAATGTAATTACAAATAGTCGTCATAAATTACAAGCTAATATGGCGGCCATTAGGCGTAATGTAAGAAAACAGAGCCGATGACCAAACAAAGGTCGACGGTTCTGCATTTTATTCTTATAAAAAAATAACCGCCCTGGCTTATATTCGACATATATTTTAGAAATACAGGGTCTGTGAAAAGGCTCTAAAGGTTAGTATTTTACAATTCTCTTTTATAGTTTTTAATATTTTGGCCGTCAACATAATTTCAAGATTTACAAAGACATATTAAGTCAATTTATTGTTTATTGTTGTGAACCAAACAACCCATAATACAAACCCATATTTAACACCGGGGTATTTCAGCTCAGCATTAAAGAAGTTGTGATCGTTATATTTCCTTCATAACGGTAAATAATTATGTGTTAAGAGCGCGCGGTACGTTTGTTTTGCTCTTCACGCGACTGGGTCAAAGTATTGTCGAAATACTCCCGCGGGGTATCTTTCCACGTGAAGTTTTCTAAAAGCATTTTTCTGTTGTCAATTACAACACAATAATCATTTGTTTTCTTTTAAATTTTCCTGTTTTGTTGCCTTATATTCGTTATATTCGCTGATCTCCTATGATCACTTAATTATGACGGTTTGTAGAGAGAACTTCTATCAGGATCAGTAAGTTATGGTTCTAAGGAGTTAAGGATTTTAGAGTCTATCCTTCCTATATACTATGTAACAAAACCATCTAGGGTTTTGCCAATGAATCATTCTAGCTATATTTTATACATAACACAAAAGTTGAAATAAAAACGCTCGCCGTTCTAGACCTAACTCCGATTAATCTGTAGTCCGTGCGTTGCCAACAATACGCCTCAGCGATCTAAATTTTGCTATTGTGTGCTTTTCAAACACTTTTGTTGCTGAATTAAATTAATGGTTCCATGTGCCGGGGAAAGGGTGGGTCTGGAGCACAAGTTTCAAGCATTTGTTTGGAGAGCGGGATGGGCGATGAGCGAGCTGTGATTCTGCTGAGAGCACGAACACTTTATAAATAACTTTGCCCTTTGTATTTCTTGTTTGCCTTTATTATAAAGTGATTTTTATGCGCAGTAAGGCGGTGTGATGGAGCAGAGCAGTGTAAATGTAAAGAATAAAGACAATGACGTCACTAAGGTTAACGCAAACGCCGGTAACAATGAGGCGGGAAGAAATGTTTTTCATATTTAAAGTATCTCCCGCGCTCGCTTGCAGACTCCAGGTCGAGGATAGGAAACTGTTGTTTCAGGCGTCGAGTTTTAATTAATCTCGCCAACGTTACTCGATACTTTTTAATCCAGATCGTTTCTAGAACTTCTCCGCTTTGGCGAGTTTTTTAAGTTCACAGTTGCATTTAGTTGTGCTCGAATATTTTGCTTGTTCTGCGTTTGTTTTGCCTTGAATACTATTATCTGTGTTCGGGAGCTTAGCGGTTTC
Organism: Cephonodes hylas; assembly: GCA_030295005.1. NCBI lineage: Eukaryota > Metazoa > Arthropoda > Insecta > Lepidoptera > Sphingidae > Cephonodes > Cephonodes hylas. The sequence continues at coordinate 16,156,890 of AP025362.1, forward strand.
TTCTGCAATTCCAATTGATTTATTTCTTTCTGTACGTTTGTACGTGATTAAATTCTTCACGTTGATTTATTTTGTTTAAGGATTTCCCTAAATCAGCTATTTCGTACTCTGGGAAAACGAGTAATGATTGCTGTTCGGTAACACTAAGAATATTTAAAACGTTTTTGGTACTATAGTATGTTGCTTATGTTGCTAATCTAAGTCGAATCCTTCCAATAAAAATGAAAAGAGGCCTGGTTTAGAGCGAAATGCCTAGTTTAGTGTGTTTTACGTTATTTGCTGTAATACTATAAAGAGTTTTCTTATCAGTTTTGATTTTTTAAAAGCTCGGACCATGCTTCTCCCATCAATGTTTTAGTTAGATCTCTAATAAAAAGAATTACAATTATTTTTCAACTGCTACCAAGATTTATTAACACAATCTTCTTGTCTTACTAGAGTCTATATAGGGCAATGAAACAAAAAAATGAGTGTACATCCAAGAAGCCTATATCCTTGCGTCGATACGTGACTTACGATAGATTAGAACCGAAGGGATTCAGTTCCCATTTCTGTCCATACGCCGCTAGTCTGAGCAGTCCCGGAGGTAGCATTCCCGCCGCATACCGCGATAAATCCGACGAAACAAAGAAAATAGGGCGGACTTTGGCCGATATATCATTTGAAGTGATATTCGGGAGTGTTCTGTACGGAGGGGCGCGGAGTGTCGACGCCGGAGCGAATTATCACTGCGTAATGTGTTTGTCGAAGATTCTCCACGTTTGTTTGTTACGCCTGTTTCGGTGGATGTACTCCTCAAACATTTCTTTTGTTAAATACGACTTTATCAATGTAAGAAGATTTACTTCCTATTGAGGAGTTGTTTGTAAACATCGTAAATATTTTTGAAACAGCAACTTTCGTGAGCGAAGGTTGAAGTAGAAAAGTTGCATGTTCGATCTGAGCACTCACAATTTTATATGAATGGAACTTTTTAAATCAATCGGTTAAATTATTATGTAACTCTTGTGGTACTTGTATAGTACCAATTACACTCAAAAATAAATCTAAAGCATTCTAATAATAGCATGGCCGTTTTCTAACAAAAATAAAATATATAATCAAACACAAACCTAAAACAAAAAAGTAGTTTGTTGGTGATACTGCGAATTCTCGTGTTTCCAGTGTAGGTTTCAACTCGCTCAAACAATGAATCGATTTTTTTATTTTATCTGCTAACTGTACACTGTTCAGATTCGCTGTTTGGCATCGAACTGTACAGTAAAAGGCGATATTTGATCATATACATACATACATTTTTAGATAGGTGATGGTTTATATCGATTTGTGGCAATTACCATTGGATCGGTAAATTTTACGATTACATCAACAAAAATTTTACATTCATACTAATTTACAAGTAAAACACCAATTATGTAATGCAGTACGTATATTTTGCTCCAAAGCAAGGCAACTTTCCAATACAATACCCACAAACACAGTTGAATCGAAACCGTATTTGAATAGTAACGGTAAATATCTGGAATAACGCTGTGTTCCATCTACAATACAAATATTGGCGTGGTACCTGCCGTCGTCGTCTGCTTGTCATCGGCGTGTCGAGCAGTTGCAGCTTAACAATGGAACCGAGCACTGCAGCTAAACCCCTCCAATAACACTAAGTTAATTGGCAAACTACATCGGGAGCTGGAGCGAGTAAGCTGGGACTCGTGTGAACATATGACTGAAATCTCTGTTTGCAAAATTTGCTTTTTGGAGCATTTTGGGTATCGTGCTTATCATTTACGGATAGTTAGTTTATGATGTGATATTGGAATAGCTTATCTTATCCTCGGTCGAGCAATGGTAAAAAATGATGTCCAAAACAACATCTATATGTACGTATGAAGCACTCAGCTGTCAAAATCGATAAAATGTACTTGGAGCAGTCTTATTCCGCCGTTTATTTATAGACCCTTATAAAAATATTCGCTGTTTAAATATTTATGACAGTGTTTTATATCGTAAGAGCGAAATTCTAAATTCACATTTCGGATTGGAGCTATACAAGTTTTTGTATTCAGAATAAATACTGCGCAGTAAACGAGTTGATTTGAATGAAGCCGCCATTCAGGCCGTAATTAATGTTTTTCAATTCGTTGCTTTTCTATTTCATCGAAATTTAAAGTCAAACGTCATTGGTTTCGACTTTTCGCGTATTTTTATAAACATTCAGCAATCCAATACTCATCTTACGGTATTTTTTGTTTCTGTTTTATATTTATATTGCGGATTGTCAACGTCGTAAGCACCTTAGGTAATAAATTAAATTAAACTTGTCAATTATCTTTTACAAAGCTAGATCGAGTCACTACGTATTTTAAGATAATGAATTTTTCGAAAGTCCTCAATGTAATGTATCTCAAATTAGCCATGGACAACATATTTCAAAGGTCTTGTTAGGCAATAAAAAATAATGACCTACATTGTATATCTGAGATAGAAATCGCGCTTTATACAAAGGTCATAGAATATCGATTTTGTATTTTGCCTAATAATTATTTGCTATTGTTTGATTCTTTCGTTGACAGTCTAGTTTATTATTTATTGACGTTCTGCGAAACAAGCTTTGCTATTAGTGGCTTCGACTTCGTTATTACTTTGACGTAATCTCATAAAATTATTGGCTCTGACAGCCTTTGCCTCGACTCCTGATAAGATTCCAGGACTTACACCTTGTGGCTTGACATAGCCAGTTGGGAAAGTTCCGTGAATGTCAGAAAATCCGAGAAACCGTCTATTCTCTGGCATCTGATCTTCAGTCACTAAGCACTAAGCAGCCCTCGCAGTCGTTACGCGATCGAACAAAGCAATTGGAATATTCTAACGAACGAAATTCCAAAGCGTGTGCAAGTTTCTATCGGCTCCATTATTGCATCGAACGCCGTCAACTTTCCAGACTTGTTAATGACCGACAAGTTATTTTTACGGTTCATCTACGTGTGTTTTAGCATCGGGCTTAAAGGCTTCGTAAGGAGCCTTTGGTAACAGCTTAATCTCAGCAATTAATTGTTCGCACGAAAATCTAGATTTGCAATTTTCGCAACGAAATAAGCTTTTTTGGGTATTAGTTATAAGTTTTTGACATAAATTATAATTAAATTATTACTACGTGCTGTTGAAGAACAGCGCTGAGTACAAAAGTTAGTTGAAGCAAGTTACTCAGCAAATTCAGTTCTGTTTATCCCTTCATTGGTTGTAACTGATTGTGATGCACTTAATTAGATATTCGAGTATTATTCTGGAAGAATTCAATGACATTACGCTAAATGGGCCGAGTATTATTTCAAAGACTAAGTCCTCTTTTTTTCTCGTAACTAATTAAAATTATTTTTTATTAGAGATATTTCATGTAATTAATTTAATATAAATTCTCTTATAATAAAAGTGAGGTATCATCCATCGCTGCATTTTATGCTATCTATTAACGTTTACGCACTAAGTACCGTGACCTGTTTTGCCATGAATGAGCCGACTTGACCGGCTGACACTATCTCACAGAAGCGACGTGAACTGAAGGCTTTGCTTTGGCGCTTCTAACATTTTCCCGTTTACTTGTCCTATGCTATTGAATGTACAGGCTGTAAGGTTATAGGACAAAAGATTCATAAACAAGCCTTTAAAATACGGAGCATAAGCTTTTTTTTTTTTTTTTTTATTCTTATTTTTATTTAGAGACTTGTAACCAACAATGGTATGTCAGTCCCATCGTAACGAGCATAAGCTTACCGGACCCATACACCATCAATAATATTGATCAATATTCTGATTGTACAATATTATTGAACGTGTAGGGATAATATTGAAGCATTGCGCCGTGATTGAGCAAAAGATTGATGGAGCTTAATTTTTATTGATCAATATTTTTTTATTGCGCTGTGTAGGGTTAATATTGCGCAATATATTTCTTTTTTTTTCTTTTCAACAAAATCACCAGCGTGGCTGCCGCCAAAACTTCGTCGTCAGACATGTTGCTCGCACGAAAATATTGATCAGAGTGGTTTATCAATTTTATTGACAGAATTTATTGAACGTCTGGAATCAAAGGGGGTGTTCAATATTATTGAACAATAAAAAGATTGTTCAATATTATTGTAGGTGTATGGGGCCCCTTATGCCGGTGTTGGATATGGGGTAAGTAAAGTATGTCATAGCGAGAATATAATGTATTTGCATACGACATCGAGTTTTTTTAATTGCTCCTGAGAAATTTTGAATTGAAAATACAATACTCGTATCAAAAGTACTATTAATGGTATTTTTTAAATAAAAAAGTGCGGAATAAATCAAGCTGTCATGCGAGGTAAGATGATTTCACACAAGATTCTACTTTAAATTTAGCAATTAATTTGATCTACAGAGTCTGGACCAAAAGTTTCACGATTGAAAAGTATGTATAAACAACGCTCTAAGTTTACCCTTCCGATAGTATCACAATCTTATAATGAGTTCAGCTAATCCCTCGTGGAAAACAGCTTCTAATTGACTCCTTTCAACATGTATGACTGAAGACGATGATGGACAACACGACCGATGTCGAGGTGGGATATATTATTAATAGTACTCTAGTGGTTTGGTTCAGTGGCGGTACTTCCATAGAAGCCCGAAAGCCCGACCTGCCTTACATAGTTCCGAATAACGAACTTAACGATTGTTTATTTATAAAATAACGCTATAAACGTGAATGTGAGTACTAACCGGTAGGTATTTATTAGTCCTACGTACCAAAAAAAATATGCTGCTACTAAATAAACATTTGGGCTTGCCTTAGTTTGACACCCTAGGCACGCCACTGGTTTGGTTACGTCACAATTCCCACGAATGAAATTAGCCATTGATTAAATGCCACGCCATCAATCAACAAAGAGGGTTTAACGTACTGCGAAGGATTTATATTTAATGTTTTTTTTTAATCCATCACACTAGGACCATTAATTCTTGAATAATAGATTGATTACTGTTTGATGTATGTATGAATGCATTCTTTATTGTTTTTTTTCTTAATTAGCATGTGTCACTTTAGGTACACGATTAATTTTAAACGTAAAATAGAAAATGAATTTTTATTCACATATCTTATAAATACAAAACAATCTTACAAATATTAAACGAAAATATTAACAAACGAAGCGAACATAATGTTAATGCCGCCATATTGAATACCGGTAATATAAACATTATACACAATATGGCGGCGACACGTATTGCGTCACGGCCCGCCGCGTACGCAACAAAAGGAACGCTCAACAGCCCCGTTTAAATATCGAAATGTTTTCGCGCCATAAATTATTTGTAAATTTCTCCGCGCGCCGCCGCTCCGTACACGTTCACTTGTTTTTTTTTTCACAATACACGTGTACGCGGCTTAACGGGCTTCATACAATGTCATATAAAAACCTCTTTACGCGAACCATTTCTTAATTTTATTTATTTTTTCTTGTTAAGGAGGATTTGAGTTATTCGCCTTGTTATTAAGTCTATATTAGCACTGTCGTGTGCCGTCGCGTGTGGATTTAAGGTATTTTGTCCGTCTGATGCGTTGATAAAATTTATGTAGACATCATTTTTTAATTATATTATTAGTACATAATGTACTGTCAGCTTGTCTTAAAATATATTTTTCAAAATTGAGTAGCAATATTGTGTCTTAACGACAAAACTAATTATATTTTTGTAATTAATTTTGCTTGAAGTTACCCTTCGCCACGACGACACGCGCAACCCTTCCTGTCATTGTCCCCCATAGCGCCGAATCGTCTCAATTAATAGCTAATTAATTATCATACTCGACGTTAATTTTCTTCGGTCTTTGAAATTTATTACGAGGCAAAATTTCATATTTCATAATCTTAGGTGTACAATAAAATTCCTCTTTATTATTATAACGTTGAGTTAAAAATTATGGTTGTTTTAATGAGTCGTTGATTAGCGGGGGCGCTTCGTCTTTTTTGCCTTGATAAAATGTAAGGAGGCGCTCTAATTAATGGTCCCGGGGTGAATTTACCCCTTTGTTGGGGGTGTGACGTCAGCACAAACGTCTGTTCATCTCGTCTAGCAACGTTTACTGTGACATCATCCTGCGGCCTCACTGAACTAGAGGTGAAATCCGATAAACTGATATGCCGTTTTGTACGTTGAAAAGTGACGAACAATATATTGTATATCTATTTACGTCTAACCACAAAGTAAAGAGCAAGGCCGTGTCTTGTTTTTTATAAGAATATCAAACATGGGAATATAAATATTTGTGCCTTTCGATATTGAAATTAGTGTGAAGGCAGTGGACCAGGATATGCTTGTTTGTTATGAAAAAACCTATTCCATGTTCAAAGTAAGGAATTCAAATATTTCATCATCAAACGACGTCCACTGTAGGACATAGGGTCCTCCAGCAATATTTTACCGTGCTTTATTAGCACAGAAAATACAGCTTATTTATGTGCTCACTTTAAATTTTAATTTCATCCACGAACCGTTTATATATTTCCCAAAAAAAATTAGCTAAGATAAGTCGAAACTATCTGCAGTGAAACATCTTTCGTAAGTTTTGTTAAGCCGGCAATTTCGTCAGGTATTACACAAAAGATTATTCTCGTGGCAACGGGAACATTTTATTAGGGCCAGTTAGTTAGGTTTATGATAGGGGTAGCCTTGTTCAGGCTGTTTACTCGGCCTTTAGGACTCTAAGACCTGCGTAGACTAAGACAACAAAAGAAACAGGCATGTCTATTTTGCTGGAAGTAGTTGGGGCTTTTGTAACTTTTTGCATGCTTTTTTATGATACGTCGCCTGCCTGCCTGTCATCCTGTCGTCGTTAATTTTTTTTAAATGTTCCAACGAAAAAGAAAAGGATTTTAGCAATATGAATCTTAGCCAGTTCAGCGTATTTTTTTTAAATAAATAAATTTGAATAAACAAATAATTCAATAATACGAAAGATTTTAAAGCACTTTTTATAGTCTTAGTTTAATAGTCAATCCAGTTATGTAGAGATATTCAGAGTTGTTATTATGTATTGTTCAAGACAAAGCTTTCATCAACAAATAAAGAAAACACGTTAAAATCTTTTATTTCTCAAGCGGTCGTTGGTCCGAGAAAATCGTAAGGAAATGGATTTCCTCGTAAGGCTTCTGTGCTATTGAAATTCGACTTAAATGTACTTATAATGCTTTCCTTTGAGATGGAAATACCCTATACATATTTTACCCCATTCGCATGAGTACTGAAAACTTCTCGAGCAGCTGTAAGGCACTCCGCGGCCTGAAGAGGTCGCTGGGCGCATAAACAGCTCCACTTCTAGAAACTTCGATATCGCAGCCAATAAAATCCCTGCGAGCGTACAAAGCGTGACGTTTCGGGATGCAGACTGGACGGAAAGCCGCAAACGGCCCCATCGAATCGGCAAACTTAGTCGACGTCTGGCTAGAGCTAACTTGGACTCACTCTTGGATTAGTCTCTTGTCTCTTGACAGCCCCCGTGGCGCAGTTGGCTAGACACTAGCTTGCGAACGAGAGACCGCGGGTTCGATCCCCGCATCGAGACAAATGTTTGTGTGAACCACAAATATTTGCTTCGGGGCTGGGTGTTTGTGAGACCGAAAAGTCTCTCGTAGTCTCTGATAACCACGACACAAGACTCGTATCTTAGTGTGGGGTCAGGACTATGTATGTGACTGTTGGGTGTATTTATTATTTATTAGTCTGTCTATGATTATTACCTTAAGTTTGCTATTTAAATTTCGAACTGAGTTTACATTGAGGAGTACTTACTCCTTTTCATCGTATTATTGTTATTGGATTATCGTATGTTCGGAGAAAATATACGCATGTGATTATCGACTAAATACGTAACTTCAGTTTGGAACAAAGGGTTCCCTATTTGTATTCTGGGGTCTATTATATCCAATGGCAATCCTTTGATACTAGTCTAGACTTCATTGCAATAATAAGATGTAGTCGCTCTTCCGGGACAAAAAAAAATAAATTAGTTTATTACGACCGATTCAAAATTAGTGTTTTATACAAGTATGTCTTTATGCAAAAAAAAAAACGACAACTTTGCAAGAAAAGATTTTCATCTTTAACGACGTAAAAACATACAAGAATCAAGTGATAAATAAAGGATATCAAAGCAAATAGACAATAGATAAGCTATGGAAGTGGACTTGGTTTGACGGAGGGAGCGCGCATTACATAGGCCAGTAGTTATTGGCAAGCGCAGGCGGAGTGTTGCTCGCTCTTCCAGTTCACCGCTCACATTATCTTTATACTGATATTAAAATGATATACGCTTTGTGCTACCACTGTAAAAATATTCAACTCGTAAGCTATCGGCTGTGGGAGAATTAGGACAATTGAAAATAACACTTTATTGTTAAAACATATTGATTTCATCGTGTAATATTACGTAATAAAACGGTGAAGGAAAACATCGTTACAATAAATAAATGGATATTTCAAGAATGATGATTTCAAGAATTAATATTTTTAACCACATCAAGCATTGTCGACATTGCCATGTGCGGCATTTCAATTAATAATTATCCGCTTTGAAAAGTCTCAGAGATTACGTTATAAAATAACCTAAATTGTATAAATCCGTGCATCGTATCAATAAACTTTTGATTCCAAACTTTGGAACTTTGGAACGTTGGAACGTTGGAACGCTTGGTTGTAACGTTGTTGGACGTCCAATTGTTTTTATTTTTTGTGTAGAAAATTGTCAATTTTCTACTGTATACAAACTCGTTGTGCTCGGAATTGGTTTTGATAATAACTTCAGACTGGTTTTCACATATTAAATTGGGGGTTAGTGGGTGTGAGTGTTCGTTGCAGTCACAAATATATTTGTGATTCGGAAATATTCGTGCGAACATCAAAATACCGTGTTTTCAGCTTATAATATGTACAAAGCTTGTTTGCTTCGGTTTGAGTTTCGAACAAGCGTTGTTTCGATTTATCTTGGTCAAGATCTAACGTTATGCTTCAGTTTTAATACTGAGAGATATATCGGCGACGTTTTATTGCAGGGATATACCTAGAGGTTGTTTATCACTTTTCAAACGGTATTTTTATCTTATTTAAGGTTTAAAAAAACACTGAGATTAATAATATCTTGTTGACTGCACAAGCACATGCTCCTTTAGCTTGGTCTTAAAACATCCTCACCCGAAATATATTTGCGAAACTAACACCACCGCTTTACAGCAAACAGCAGCAAGATTAATCTCATATTTTACTGCGTAATGCACAGTTGTATTTTCTTCAACCGGCGAGCTCTCCTATATTATTCCGCGGAGAGTTTTAACGAATTATCAAATTTAAAACAATTTTCTTTCACTCGTAGCTCCGTCCGGCGTGTGTTTACGTAACTCGCATTATTTATCACAATCCTTTGTTTCCTCACCTCGAATAGTTTCAAAAACCCCGCGTAATAAACCTGCGCATTTCGAGCGTGCATGTACTGTGGTGTTGGAAGGTTTTTTTCTCTTACAATTGAACAAAGTCTGCCCGTAGGCTTAGATAAGGACGGTCCTTTACCCTCGTCACGCCTTTGTCTTGCTTGTATTTTTATCCGGGAGTCTCTAATCCGGGAACTGATTGTCTCGGCGTCTCAAATTAAACAGCGGTTCCGGAGTGGTATGCAACAATGGTGCGAGCCTGAGATTGCAAACAGATACCGTGCGTTATTGACTCGGGCTCAATTCTGCGACATTAAATGGATGACAACACTTGTAGGGGAGTGTTTTATTTTTGGATTGTGTCAGCTGTCTCACAATGAACGGTTTCGAGTTGTTTATTCTTGTTCTTTAAGAAATTCTCATTGAAAGCTATATTTATAAGCATATCACAATCGAATGTTAAATGTAGTTTGATCAAAGCATACTTTAGTATTACGACTGTACTACTACCGATATATTTATGATTATGATTGCATTATATTGTGTATGAACAATGTTTAAAGAAGCTTTATAGAAATTGTTGACTTGGGAAATCCTTGATTTCTGAAACATTTTACGAAAATTTACGTAAAATTTATATTGTCTAAAATGTTTATTAAAACTAATCAACTAATTGTTATTTGTACTAATAACATGTTTTTCTTTTCCAGGTACGTATAATCGTGTACAGTTTCGTAAGTTAATACTTTTCTTATTACTGTCATATCATAAAATATATTTTTACTTCGAAAAGCACAAATCGTTCAGAATACAATTGATACAAAGAAGCATAGCATATATTCTGTAAACCACATTATTATCTTATACAATCCATGATGATTTCACTTATTTCTTTCAATTTCAAGCATATCAGTTTATGATAGTGGGCTTTCATTTGCCTGATTCCAGAATAGCAATTCTTATTATAATATTGTATCTTACACTGACGTGATGATCGGATGATTTGATCTGCAATTGAAGACGTCCATTCTAAGCAATGGTATGACGTGGGCTCATGTAGGTAGACTCTATGGTACAGATTAATGGATACCGGTTAGTCAATTATGAGGCCGCAGGATTCACAAATATTAGTGGCGGTTCTTGATGATTTTGTAACTTAAAAGTGTCTAATTGACTGATTCATACTTACGTAAGACATCTGACCTTAGTGGAAAGAGTGGACTGTGGAGTCAAAAATATTGTAAATGAGAGAATAATATGTTTAAAAAATCCAACCGAAATATTAAAAGAATACCCTCAAAAGACAATTTCATTTCATATTTCTTTGCTATTGTAATATCTCATTGTAATTGATATTCATTATGCAACAAGAGTTCTACATCTGCGACGAAATTGCCTCGATTTATATTGAAAGGTTTGATAACAGATATGCATTAAAAAGGCTTCACTCCCATTTCACATTTTAAATATCTTTATTTTACGATGCTCATAAATAAATTAAACGAACAGTGAGGGCTAAAATACGCTTTATGGCTTAAAACTAGATCTTTCTTTATAGCAAATATAAGTTGAGCTCCTATGTAAATTGCCCACTGTTCATCGAAAAGGTCTTTTAATAATAGATTTCTGTGGCACCGGAGTAGTTCAAGCAATCAAAATATCTTGATTACTGAGAATGATAAAATATTCGTCAAGCTCTGAATGTTTAACAAATTCTGATATTTCAGTTCGCAATTGTAAAAAAACTTAATTGGAGACGCGACGAGAAAATTTATATTTTTTTCGTTTCTTTTCAATTAAGCGAATTGCATCTCTTAAGTATCATTTGCCCTTTCATGCTAGATTCAAGGTATGCTGACGTCAATTAAGAAAGTTCATGTTTTTTTAGCCAACTTCTTTTAATTTTCGGCTCCGTATAAGAAATGCTATTCAACTGATAAAAATAGGATATTATAACTTCTTATATTATTACTAAAAAAACCATAGGACCTGATTTTTGAATGGATTACCTTAAAATCATCAGTCTGTTGCAGTCTAAGGCTAATCCATCTCAACTGATTTTGTCAAGCATGACTTTTAGGTTCTCTTAATAATTTCACGCGAAGATCAGTGTTTGTAAAACCATAAAAGGTCTGAAAAACATAAACACGGGCTGCACAATCACATTCTCAAATAGCAGAGGAAATTCAGTCCCTCATATATTAATCAAATACACCAAACCTGTACTTCACATCATACTCTTCTACACGACACCATTACCAATCGTTATAAAATCCCCATAACTATTCGAAATGTGAGCAAAAACTGAATAAAACCTCTGAAACCGCGGTACATTAGCCAATGAGCGGTAATGTGGGCAAAAAGAGCCAGTTACGGTTTTGATGGCGGCGCGGATGTTCCTACCCGTGGTCATTACCCGGACCTCGACGGGGCCGTGAGGTTTATTCTTATTTTATACTGATCAGCATAATGCGTCTGCTCGAAGTACGCGATTGTGGGAAATGTGAACTAGTTGGCGTTAAGCAGACCCCGGGTACACGCTTTTTGATGTTATATGTGTATTGACAATGAATCAATTAATTTGATGGTGAAGGAAACCATCGTGAGGAATCCTACTCAGCAAAAAGTTCTTAGAAATTTCTTGGGTGTGTATTCTGCCAACTCGCACTAGGCAAGCGTGGTGGACTGAGGCCTAAACAAGCTCAGTTTTGGAGGGAGCCCAGTAGTGGAACTTATATGGGCTGAAGGAAATGAAGGATGAACTTATGAGGGACATATATTTCTATTATCGAAGGACAGAGCTGTATTTTTAAGCTCAACTATGTTTTAAAGGGTCATAAAGGCTTCATGTCAATTTTCGTCTTACTTAACCTTTATCCTTTTTAAAAATTTCACATATATTCACATCAAAATACATTAGCTACTTAAGTGGTGTAGAAGTGAAAAAAACCGTGTGTTTTTAAAGAATTAGTTTGGATGTCGTTATATCTCAGAAACATCGCACGCTTTGTTTCCCTCTCACCTTAAAATCCAAGCGAAATCCCCAAGAATGGAATTGTTTACACAATTGTTAATTTTACATACGAATTCAAATAAAAAAAGACATTTTTCCCTGCGTAAGCCGTAGACCCGTAGTTAAGTGAAATTACATCAGACTTTTTTGTAATCGTATTACATTTTGGGCAAAAGGTATTTTTTCCTTACAAAAGGACCTTTATCAACGGCGGACTGCCTTGTATTTACAATTTGGGCATTCTCTTTAAATTATTCAAGGCGTCTCACGACGAGCTGAGTCTAGCCCCTAGTTCAGCTCCCTGACACTGAATAGGGTAACTTCTGTCTGACACGCTTTATAATTGCGCCATATTTTTTATCCTGACAGACTTTTTTATACAAATTCATATTTTATAACGAGTCTGTCTCGATGGTCCTGCCGCGTAAGTAAGCGATAATTGATGAAGAAGACCTAAGTTCGTTTTCCATGATGGGCAGTATTGTTATAATTTTCCAATCTACGTATCATCATTGGGCTAAGGCTTCGTTGGACCCTCGGGTCAAATCCCAACGTTCCACTGCTCAAATATAACCAAGCAAAAGTCTAGAGGCCGAAAAACACAAACATTTGATATTATTTTAAGTGCCCGATCCATTTGCATATATTTATACCAATGCGAAACGTCACGCGAACCTTTAAATATAACATTTCACTTTTACAACGTTTAAAACTGTTAATTTAAGCTTAACTATTGTGCCCTATCTGATCGCGGTTAATAGAGTTATTGTTTCTATTAAAATAGTTTTAATAAAAATAACATTAAGGAAGTCGTAAATAATATCATAAAATGTTAACGAATAAATTAGAAAGGTCATTTATATTTTTTAATTATAGCAATTATAATCTAGATTGTATCTTTGGTAATATGACGATGAAAACTTAAAGTAAAATTAGCCTCAAATCCTGAATAGAACTAATTAAATTTGCAGGTTTATGCACATTCTAGTTCCTGCTATGCTTTCCTAGAGAATATTTTAGTAAGTATGAAATATGTATTCATTTAATGGGAAATAATATCATCTTGTATTTCTTGATTGCGCCAGATATCAGCACCATGTAATGGTGGCCATGTGATGGCAAGTCTATACTTGGGAACTGCTAGACACCGAGATGCTCTTGAGAATTCGCTACTTTAAAAAAAATAACCGTTTGCCCGACTTGGAAATCGAACCTAGGGAACCTTTGATCTAAATAATAATGTTTATTCTATGTTAACACATTAAAGGCGGGAGTTGTAGTACTACGATTTATCTCGACTGTAGCTTAAAGTTTTAAGTGTATCAATAAACTTTATGTCTATTTTTTTATGATTAAACAAACATCGACCCTGTAAAACCCCCGCCTTTAATGTGTTGATAATGTTTATTCATTTTAACTTGCTTGTCATGACTCATGAGTCATGACTCAATGAAAGAAAAACTTCTATAACATGTGACAGTTATAGGTAATTTATATTTTCCGTCAACATTCTTACTTTGAAATAAATGATATATTTTCACGGATTTAAATTATTTCATTTCATAAATAGATGAACTGGCTTTAGATGTTCTAGCTGCGACATTTGTGTCATAATATGAAGTTATTTTTGGTTGGCACATACGTCATCAGGGCTCATTCACAACTTGCCAACTCTGACGCATCGCTGAGATATGCACTGACGGGCTTGAGTGACACTGACGGGGAAACTGACTCTCTTACATAATATACATTTAAATAGTGATTCATAGAAAAAGAATTATATTAATAAATTTATTTAAAATTCTATAGTAGACAAAAGATTAAAAGTAATGAGTACAGTAAACTAAACAAGTACAGAAGGCGGCCTTATCGTACGTGCCTCGTTACTGATAACCTTGAATGAAGACGAAAATAAGTTGTAAGTGTACAAAATTAGACAATATAAACAATAAAAATATATCAGAGCTACATACATACATCTATAGCTACTGAATTATATTTTAGAAATTTCACTGAAAGCAATCATCGGATCGGTCAATGACATAGCAAAATTAAAACTAGAACATCAGAAATGGACATTTTCAAATGGTTCAGTCGATCAATATTTCCGCACATCTCATAATTGGATAGTTGGGAATTGGCCGTTGTGGGTTTGAAACGGGAATAAATAAAATTTTCACATTTCACAATTATTATTCCGGGAAGCGTATTGAGGGCGGAATGTTCTCTTCGATGTTTGCGATAGTACGATACTATATAGGGGAAACTGGGGACACTTGATCCCCCCTTTTGTTTTTCAACCCCCATTTTCTTTATATTTATCGGATTTTAAATTTGTTGGTATTGAAACACGTGAAATTTATTTGGCTATACTATGTGTGATACCCAACGATCTCAGTGTATTAATTTAGTTATATTTCCACTATAAGTACGAATAGGGAAATGTATCTAGTGTCCCCTATATATGTACGACTTGATCCTCCCCATCTAGAACACGTGATCCTTGGGAATATCTCCCAAATTTGGGGTCGATATGATACTATTACAATAAATAAATACTAAAAATATGTTCAAGATTGCTATAATCAAATTAATGTGCAATGAATAATTTTCTAGTATTATTTTAATCACTGGCCTATCTTTTTATTTTTATAACCGCTATTCGGCACTTTATTACCGTACCCCTACAACTTTTACGAACAATAACATCATTCACAGCCAACGCCAAATATTTGTTTATCGATTGGACTCTATTTCATGCACCTTCTCTTGTTTTGTAAATTCGAGGCACTTGAACCCATAACAAAATTGAGGATCAAGTGTCCCATAATGCCAAGGACCATGTGTACCCAACAGCACTTAGGTTACATAAAATTTAATATATTATTGTATTTTAAGATTAAAACTTTTCTCTGTTACAAAAGGCTAGAAATATGGATAAATATTATATTAAAGCCGTACAACATCGTAAACATGTTTTGTAAATAATTGAAAATTTCAAATTAAAACTTACGAAAAAGATGTTTCAGCAACACAACTCATACATCGTCCGCTACCAGAAAAAAGTGTCAAATCTGGCAGGAGTACCACTATTAAAAAGTTGACGGGTACTATTAACTACCAGTTCAGCCACTCTAAACCTTTTAATTGCACTTGGTAGCTTAGTAAATTTAGTGTACCTAGTCTCCCATAAGGAACAATTGTCCCCAGTTTCCCCTAATATGGTAACATATAATAGGCCATTTCGTATGTTTAAAAATCGATTCTAGATTAGTGCTTTTACGTCCTGCTGCTAGGCATGGGTTTCTATTGTTGTTATTGTAGTACTAAACCCTTTAAGTCTAGACTCAAGTAATATCAGGAAATATTATTCATAAACTTTTACTATAATTTGCGCGAAATGAGATTCGTACCTCCACGCATAAGAAATATTAAAAACGTGAAATATTAGTGCCAAAGGAAAAGTAATATAGCTGTTTACGAGGTCGGTTCTACCGTAAAATCAAAAACATAAATTCTTTGCAAAGTTTTGAAGAATAATTTGTAGTTGGGTGGTACATGGCGCCCTTCCCCGCCCGCCTCTCGTCGTAAAGGCGGGCAAATAAATAACTTATTTCACGTCAAAACTTAAATTAGAACTTACTCGCTACCCCTGGGAATGACCAAGTGAAATCTTTGTACTGTTTCACACTTGCCGATAGAAATACATTTGGATAATTAGGTATCTATATATTTTCATCTGAATAAGTTTCACTGCCCCTTGGATTTTATGTCTCTTGCTAGATTTAAGCATGCACATCCTCTCTCCTTTCTATAAAGAACTTGCAATCTATTGCTTCTCTTCGCCATCGGGAAACTATTATATTACAGACATATTTATTCTAAAAGTTATTTAACGAAAATGTGCCTCCCCGTTCTCTCTTCTTCTCTCATAAAATTAATTTTACCACTGCAAATTAATTAACATTGGTCAAACTACAAAGCTTGTTAAAACCGGCTATTTTTGCAATGCTCCAATAATAAATTAAGTATAAATCCAAAATATTCTATTCTATTCTATTCTATATATGACCTAAATACTATTCCCTTGTAACAGAAACCTTTATCTCTGATAATTCCAAGGTAATACAGAAATGTATGCGAGCTGGCGAGTCCTCTGCTGTGTCGGCAAATGAGATTTAGCGAGCGCTCGGAGCGGTCCCACCGGCGGCACACGGCCCCACTTCCTAATGGACTTAAGCGCCTATTTACTTGTATTTGAGCGTAGATTTTATTATAATCATCAGATTATATTAATACGCGTTAGCAGCCATCTTTGTATGGCACAAAATTGCTTTTATGCGTCTTTATCGTTTAACTTCACTCGAGAAATTCAATTGGGATGATTTTGTTCGGAAATTTTGTGTCGTTGAAGTTAATGAGGCCAGTGAAAATCCAATAGTGAAGTGGAGGGACTTCAAAAATGAAGCTTGGTGGCTGCAAATCCTATATATTTTATTACCAGCTGTGGTTTCCAGATAAATTGTAACGCACTTATTCATTACGCTCGTGATTGTGGCTGTTTCTCTTACTTGAAATCTTTAATGGCATATTCCGCAAAACATTGTGCCCGACGTATTTTCTACCTTTTGGCAGTATTTTTTAAAACAGAGTGATGAAACTCAGCGAGTCTCTGGGATACTTGCTTGCTTTAATCTGCAGCGAAATCACACATATCACACAGATTAAATATAATTCTGTTTCTAAACAAATATTCGCCCCTTCCCCCTAAGGCAAAGCGGGAGTCAGAATAAAATGATTCTCAGAAGACTTGAGAAAACTTATAATATTCTACGGTAACATAGACTTAAATTTAATTCTTTGAATGTCAGAAAGCGGAACGGTGAATCTGAAAAGGGGAAATTAAAATTTTCCTAAGCAAGAATCTAGCAAAATATTTTAGCGTTGGGAGTATGGTGCTCATATCTTTGAGACAGTTTATTTCGGCTGACGCGCGGAGAGGTATGCACGCTATTTAGAGCAATTACAGTGAATCTCAAAATTACTCTTAAGCCATTCGTTGTTCTGCGGAACAGTAAGTTCGCCTTTCCTCGACCGATTATAGTATTGCGCGGAATTCATATACAATGTGGTCGGCGCCACGACGCACATTAAACGCACCGTGGGCTGTATTACTCTTGTATTGTTAGGAGAACCCTTACGTTCCGTTGTTGATTGGTTTTCTGATAGACATTTTATGTACTATTTCGAATGATGAAGAATGAAATTTCGTCAATTTTTAGCTCTAGATCGTAGCATCCGTAGAAAATTTGCAGCTGTTTTATTAATAGATGCTTTGACTGAGTACAACTTCAACAATTTATATTCTAAACCAACTAATAAGCTTTGTTCCAGAGAAGAAGATGTCTTCATTTCATAGAAATGTATAATGAAATATTATAATTAAATATCTGAATGAAATTCTAAAACAAACAACTCTACCTGAATAAAGAACGTAGCAAATCGTATTTCTAACCTGGTATCGACCAAGATCAGATAAGAGGCTCTCTTATTTCCTTTCTCCTGGATGAGATTCTTTAAAACGTGACTAGCTACTAGACTACTGGATATACAGTCAGAGTAAACGAAACTAATTAAATTGAAAGAAGATAAAAACAGACAAGCTCCTTTGTTACAAGACGATGTGTCAAAGAGTTTCTTTAGCTTACAGTGTATCCAGCTTTCATTATTATCACGTGATAAAATGATCTCCAACGAACGCCATTCTTTTGTCTAGCGTATCGGCTGTAAATTGTCGGCCGAGTGTCAGAAAAAATTGAATTAACTTTGTAGCGCAATTTTTTTTTTAAGTCTTTACCATCATGTACTCACATCGTTAATATAGTTTTCTGGCCCTCTTCTTCTTCAACCCATATACGCCCACTGCTGAGCACGGGTCTCCTCTACCATTGAGAGGGTTTTAGGCCATAGTCCACCACGCTGGCCTAGTGCGGGTTGGCGGACTACACACCTAAGAAATTCCTAAGAACTTTTAGGTGTGCAGGTTTTATCACGATGTTTTCCTTCACCGTTAAAGCAAGTGATAATTCAATTTGAATACACACATAACTTCGAAAAGTCAGAGGTGTGTGCCTGGGGTTCGAACCCGCGGCCGCCGAGATTCTCGACCGCGCGCCTAAACCTCGAGGCCATCACTGCTTTTTCTGGCCCTCACATTAAACAAATTATAATATTTAGCGATCATTTTCGAAGCGACATTAGATATTTTGTTTATTGCCAATAATAACAATTAAAAATTATATTCGGGTAATTTAGACAAAACTAATAATGTTTTTCTGAAAGCACACTTAAAAAAGAAACACACGCGTATTACTAACAAACGTAATGTTTAAATAAACAACTAAACGTTTCTATGCAGAGCAAAATGAAACTTAATATGCTTACAAAGGCAGAGGGTACACGTGTCTTTGAAATTAAAACCATAAGTTAGATTCTATATGCTGAGTAAGGTACAGTTTATATATTTAGGATCAATTTCTTGATAATATCTATTAGTATGAAATATATCTTAGCGATGAGTTCTCTTTACCTTTACATATTAGTTTACATAAGTTTAAAAAATACATTTATATAGTGACGATTCAAAAGTACTTGTAAGTCTACTTAAATAAAGATTATTTTACTTTGACTTTAGTTGCTGATGTTAGTTGATTTGCAGTTGGTACACTAGTTTTAGTCGTAGTCTTCGGCCTTGTCATAGAATACTGCATTGCATCTTATTGCTCCTTAGTGCTTACAGTTGCAGTATCACTGCCAATCGCTTAATTCCTTCAAAGAGCATCTGTAAATGTACTACGCCTCTCCGGTGATTGAATTTCACGATATCCGTCTTACGACAGACGGGTAGTTCCTTTGCCGATCTTTGGCTCATATAGCATGTCAGTATATCTGTATATTATGCACGTTATATATGTACTATACACTCAGAAAGTCTATTGTTCAGTAGCAATTTTCCATATTAAATAACGAGAAACATTTCGCACGCTTAAAAATATAGTGACCTAATTCAACATTTTGTATTTTCACCTTCATTCACTTTGTGATTAAATATAGTCGGATTAAATAATAAAATTGTAATGGATGTAATGTAACTATTTAGTACACATATTTTTCAAACATAATGATTTTTTTATATTTTCTACAAAATGTATTTGACGAAGTAAAATATTTTTCCCCATTTACTTACCTTAGACTCGGCTTTTTGAATTAGGTCACTATATTATTAAGCGTGCGATTTGTAAGGATGTCCCTAGATATCCCATCATTAACACTTTTCTGCTCTAACCCCATAAAATGAAGAATAGTCTTATTAAAATTCATAAGATTACGTGACCCACACAGGCAAGTTTTTCAACAAATAAAAACCCAAGTTGTCCCATTAACCGGGTGAGCATTAAAAACTTAAGCAGGAACGCATCGGCGGCGCGTGCGTCAACTTTCCGAGCGCTCAGCCACAAGCCATGTTTATTTAAAGAGGACTCAAACAGTTTTTAATTAAAGCCAACAACTTTACGTGAAACGCATCAAACTCGTCGAGTTATCGGTCCGCTGATTAATTTACAAAGAGGATTGCAAGTATCATTAACAAGTTTTAATGGTGTGCCATTGAATTAATCATTTTCTCCTGCATTTATTTTAACTCTTGATAGGGGATTTTCAGGTAACTTATCTAAATAACGAATGGTAGTAAACGTCAAACCTGGATATAGCATTATGTTCCTAAAAATAAATTATAATTATTATCGTCCATATTTAAAAAAATCAAGGTTTTTTTTTTAAATTAGCTTGTGTATTTCGAGAAGGGGGGAATAATTGTGTCGACTACCCTTCTCCACTAAATACAATTTGTTGATAAAATATCTAAATTTCAAACTTTCCATTACAAAGTTTGATAATGGGATGGAATGAAGTGACTTTATAATTAATAACTGGAGCTATTTAAAAGTTTGCTTGTTAATTTATTTATAGATGTTTATCAATGAAGAACATTTCTTTTCAAGGTACTTTTGTTGCGACTTTTGTCTTAATCGGACGATATTTTAGTAATTATATGATAAATAGCTTAATTGCATTCTCTTTTTAGATCGGGGTCATAGAACTTATAGAAATTAACCCTACTCTGTGTCCTGACAGAGCGACCAAATGGTAGTCAAATGATTAACCAGCACATCAAATTTAGCTGGTATATAAGTTCAGTAGTCCACCAGCGAGAAATCGAGACACAATATCTGAATCAAATCCTGCGCTCCACACAATCCCTAGTTTCGCCGTATACAGCAACAGGACGGCGCCTTACAATTACGCTAACACATAATTACACAAGAGCACACAACACGACTCCACATTTGTTGGCAGCTGAGCGTCTAACACCTTAAATCCACATCGAATAGGATCCAGAGTTAAACCCGTACGTTTACATACCTCTCGGCATTGCATACGATTCTACAAAGCTAACAGTCCAGCTAATACGTAGTTTAAGTGATTCCCGCTAGATGTCGCTTTTTGAAATTAAATTAAAACGGTCTTTCCTCTGTCACTGTATTAGATCTAATTCTTTTTAATTAAATAGTCACTTTAACAATTAATATATACTTTATCTATTCGATATTGACTTTCCTGAGCCCATAAGAGCATCCACACCGAAAACCTGCATGCATGTCTTTGCTGCACTACGAGTTTCGAAATAGTTTATCATTCCACGCATCACCCTTTAGTCATGGATTCTTTCGCCGTAACTTTATCAACCCATATACGCCCACTGCTGAGCACGGGTCTCCTCTACCAATTTCGCCGTAACGTGATGAAGCAACTCGGCAGGCTGGCAAAAGGAAGATGAGAGTTTCTAGATACTGGGTGCTCTATTTGGAGTGTCGTACAAAAAATAGAGAACAATGTTGTAACTTTTTACTGTATAATAAATATGTTAGACGCGACTTCAAAACAACGACCTCAAGGAAAATCACTACTTCAAAACTTCTGGAAATGAAAATGCAAACAGAATCTCTCATTCTGTTGCAATAAATACAAAACTAATTCAGAATAAATGCAGTTTTCAACTACGACGTTTCATAGAAACTTAATTAAAAACGAGACCTAATTAAAACATAAAGATATTTTTGAAAAGCTCCAATGAGCATTGAATGTAAAATTCATTAGAGTAGCGAATTAAATGGCATTCAGTTTAATTTTAATAAATCCCCGCATAACTGGCTTTAAATATTTACCACTTTTCTGCAGAAGTGAATCGTTTAATCCACTTACATTTGGCCGGGTACCGCTTGGGCTTCACGAATCTTCTTGAAATTCTGCGCTGCTCCAAATGCTCTGTATAAGCTAAAATACACGTTTTTACAATAGTTTGTGTGAAGGCCGTGTTGGGAAACTTTGTAGACGAGCTAATGTGGCCGTGTTTGGATCATTCTGACCTCTGCTTTGAGCCGACTTTAGTTTAAGTAGAAACTTTACGCATATGTGATATGATGTCTGTGATCAAAGGCCACGTTTTGTAGCCCTGTGTAATGACACAGGGCTACAAAACAGGGCTACAACTAACAAATGTGTTAGTTGAAAAGTTATTTAATGAATATGGAAATATTAATTTTAAATGTCCTAAATG
The DNA here is from genome assembly GCA_030295005.1 of Cephonodes hylas. Lineage (NCBI taxonomy): Eukaryota > Metazoa > Arthropoda > Insecta > Lepidoptera > Sphingidae > Cephonodes > Cephonodes hylas. Next base: position 16,179,019 of record AP025362.1, read on the forward strand.
AATACTCGTATCAGTCTAATTAACTTAAAATCATCGTGTTGAAACCTGCACACCTAAAAGTTCTTAGGAATCTCTTAGGTGGGTAGTCCGCCAACCTGCACTAGGCCAGCGTGGTGGACTATGGCCTAAAACCTCTCAATGGTAAAGGAGACCCGTGCTCAGCAGTGGGCGTATATGGGTTGATGAAGAAGAAGAAGAACTTAAAAAAACTAGGTCTTTATGACTAATGGAGTATTTTTGCCTTACTTATGTGACAGATTATACATCTGCGCTCGTCAAAAACAAGAAAAACAGTGGTTACAATTATTTTTGTTGTTTATAATTTCTTGTGTATATACACAAATATATTGGCATGATATTGCATTAATAATAAAACACCATTGTTAACCACCGAATATTATGTACGAGAATAATGTTTTTATAAACGTAACTTTTCTTATTTGATAAGAGCGGCGTTCCGTAACAATAGAAAGAATCGCGTTTCCCGTTCGACATAAAATCCCCTGACAAAGAAATAATAATTCTATTTCTCTGGAACCGCTTTGTGACGAAGGCATGTGATATTCCGAGCCCGCTTTGTCTCACAGCCTCCGCAGATCTCCGCGTTTTCATATAAATTGTTTTATTTCCTTATAAAATAATAACAAAGTTAATGTTCGGTTTAAGTGGCTCGGGTGTCTGTTTATTTCCTAACGCATTAAGTAAACCGATTTGATCTCGGCGCTGTTTCGGTTATCGTGTGCCACTTCATTTGACATTTGTTCATTTTTATCAAGCTTAAGGGGAAACGTTGTTTAGAATTACTTAAAGATCATTTTTTCCTGATAAAATATATATAGATAAGGAAATACACAAATACATAACCTCAGCCTTCTCTACATCGCTCGGCAGTATCATGAGTTAGTTGGCTAGAAAAAGTGGATGGTTGGTTGTATATTAGCAACGAGAAAACCTATGTAGCTAAGAGTCTATACATTCGTTGTGAGTGTTTAATTATTCTATAGTAACCCCCTTTCTGGAAAAACCGTTTTCATAATGTATACACTATTTCCCGATTAAATTTAATGCGGATTAAACTTTAAAGTATGTGCGATATGATCACTGGGATGTCCTTTTTTTTTTATTTGTCCGAGACAAATGTTTGTGTGATCCACAAATATTTGTTTCGGGTCTGGGTGTTTGTGAGACCGAAAAAGTCTCTCGTAGTGTCTGATACCCACGACACAGGTCTTGTAACCTACTGTGCGGTCAGAGCTATGTATGTGACTGTTGGGTGTATTTATGTATTTATTTTGTGAGACCTTATTTCTTTTGATATTTTTTTGCTTTTAAAAATGCCGGTTGATTTAAATAAGGTGAATTTTATACTCAGAATTACTAGTTTACTACGTACATATTATTATTTGCTTACGTTTAATTCCTTGAAACGAGCGAACGAGCGCTCATAATAGTTGGAAATATTATAAAAATAAAACTTAAAATTACGATAAAAAAATAATACCATGCTATAAAATACTTAAAAATAACATGCTTGAAAATAGTAAAAATTATAACAATAGCCGTAAAACACGTGATGTAAACCGGCGGTCGGAGAATTTCACCAATTAGTCAGAAGCAATAACAACACACAGAGTTGATACGGGGTTCAGTACGTTGTAATCTAAAGAGCACATTAGACCACACGCGAGGGAAGCGGTCGCGCTACGAAGCACGCGTCCGTTAATAAAACTTTAAATTTTATTATGACTTGTAATAAAAAAGCGGTATAAACAGGCGGGGGCGTCGCGGGGGTGTGTGCGGGGGCACGGGGCGTGCGGGCCGCGGGGTGCGCTCCCACATGAAAGCGCGCCGAAGTTTACTACCCGCACTTGGCTTTGTTTATTTTTAATTTTATTTTCACTAAAAAACCACTAGTTTGATGGGTGAGGCTTCCCCGTGCTAGGTCACGAGTTCCTCGCTTTTATTAAAATAGAGTGAATATTTTTAGCGTGCTCCTTCGGCTGGGAGTAACGCGGAATTGGAGCATCTCTATCTGGTTTATTACGACCTATTCGCGCCCACGTTATTGAGCAACCGTTCGCTATGTATCGAATATTATTACTATGAATCTGCCGGGTTTATCCACTTTTGTGAATGTAATGGAAAAAAATCTATCTCTGAAATTTATCTATGATTTCAATAAAGCTACATTTCTACGGACCACGTTCTTTTTGTTCTTTAATATTCAATGGACGCAAGGTGAATAAGCTAGGTCGGCATTATTGTGTCAAATGATGAGAAAAATTCTTTGTGGTCATTGAACGAATGAAGCAATGTTTAAATATAGTTAAAAACAATATTAATTCTGAGTGTTTTTTATTACTTTTAAATGTCAATCTTTTCTGCTATTAGTAAAGTCAAATGTCTTCTGAATATAATTAGTGTTAGGATGAAATCAAAACTTCAATCGTCATATTCCTTTTTTTAAACGATGAATATTTTAGGATCACGAAGGACTTTTATATTTGTAAGATTGGAACGCAGTAATTGGAGCCGAGATAGACGAAAAGAAAAATTATTTAACGATAGTCGTCGTTGGCATTTTTTGACGATTCAAAAATAGCCGATGTTACCGATGGGTGTACTAGGGCGAGAGTCCAAAGGAGAAAAACCTGCGAATAACGCAACTTCCCAGCCTCCTCTCCGGTGTTGCTTCCCCAGTTGTTAATTTTGAAGTTTAGACTCTTTGAATAGTCGAAAATTTTCTACCAAGGGTTTATAATAATTTAGGTATCCATTACTTATTCTATTATATTAAGAAAATGCTATCGTGTCCGATTACTTTACTCATAGCATAAGCATTTACCGAACGGTCTAAATCTCCCGGGTTTGATTCCCAGGTTGGTCAAAGTGTTAGTGTGTTTTTTTCATCAGGAATTTTTTTTAATGCAACATATGGACTTCCTAAAACTTACCTCTTTATTGACATTATCCCTTGACTTTCATATCGATCGTAGGAAAATTGAATATGCTTGGAGGAATTTCAACTTCTTAATAAATTTAGGTACTACTGCAAAGACTCCTGGTGTTTTTTTTTATTAATAGTTCAAAGTAACTTATTCCTTAGTTACTAATAACTCCATTTAATTTCACTGCATACGAAATTCTAAATCCTCCACATATTCTAATGTTTGCATCATTTGTTTCAGGTACGTGCTAATTAATTTAATAAAGTGGGTAAGACAGAGGCACGCAGTGGATTGCAGGGATCGCGTCGGCCCTGTCGCGTCCTAAACAAACAACGCAACTTAACCGATTCTACATATTTACCGGCGGACTCACACCCCGATGCCAACCCTTATTCCATTATAATTACGCCACACTGCCCAGTAGACCGTGTAATCGGCTGCTCGCTTTCCCGCATGTTGTACATTCTCTACCGTTTAGCTATGGAGAGTGACAATATATGGAGTGGGGTGTACGGACATGGGGGACAAGGATCGATATGATTAGGATGTGTTATGAATTAGTACTCAATTGGTTGTATGTACAGCTATCGCACGAATGAAATTAGATTGGAGTCCAGAAAACACGACTCCTTCAATTAATGAAGTATATTTTAGTAGAAACCCAAAAAGCTGATGGACGCAGGATTTAGCCTTCTTAGTTGTAAAGGAAGCCCGTGCTCAGCAGTTGAACGTACGTACGTGCAGAAATAATTCCCATACAAATTCCTCAGTAAAATAAATAATAAATAAATACACCCAACAGTCACATACATAGTCCTGACCCCACACTAAGATACGAGTCTTGTGTCGTGGGTATCAGAAACTACGAGAGACTTTTCGGTCTCACAAACACCCAGACTCGAAACAAATATTTGTGGATCACACAAACATTTGTCTCGGTGCGGGGATCGAACCCGCGGCCTCTCGTTTCGCAAGCTGGTGTCTAGCCAACTGCGCTACGGGGCTGGCAAACGTGTCTATGAACGCCATAACTAAATAAGTCTTGTGAAACTCGGAAATAAGTGTGGCTTTTAAAATATAATTTTTTATATGAATTTCAACAGTACAGAAGTCAGTTTTCATTAAAGAAATAAGATTAATATTGCCTCTGTTTTATTTACGAGTATTTTTATTATATTTTATGCATAAAATACGTAAATGCAGACTTAATACCTGAGGCATTCTCTTCCAGTAATGTGGTGGAGAAAAATAAACGTAGGAGTAAATAAATATGTGATGGTATTCATGAAACATACAATATATGGAACGCGAATAAATAAAATACATGAATACATTTAAATATATATTATATTTATAATTACATTAATAAATATATGTATAAAATACGATAAACATATCCAAACAAGTTATTATTGTTGACAACAATATTCTGTGTATTCAAGTACGGCTATGACCACTTTTCATATCAGATCCCTCATTTGCTTACGAAATCCTATGTGAAATCCTTCAAATTTACTCGCACATAAAAAAACATCTACCGACCATCTAAAACGATTCCTTTTAAGTATTCATTCACCCAATAAGTTGCAGTCAGCCAATGAGCAAAACGCTAGACGTCATTATTTCTTTCCATTTGAGAAATATGAAGAGAGCAAGTGTCAAAGGGGCTGAGACAATATTTAATTAGAGCAGTGAGCCGACAGGAGTGAACGGAGGTTCGTTTTGCAAGCTGGTATCTAGCCAACTGCGCCAATGGGCTGTCAGTGTGCCTAGTATTGTAAGCATATTTTAAAAAGTGATAGATACTGCGATGTCACTTCGACTTACATACATATATGATTCTTTATACAGACATATTATCTTATCGTCCTGACTTAATTTACCATTCACATTCCACCATTCTCCACAATTATCATAGTAAACACACATGAGATCACACTACCATCTTTCCGAAACAACAAAACCTCAACCGATGTCTGACGTCACGGCGGCATTAAATTTAATTGCATAGCTTTATGACGCAATAAAGCGATATAAATAGAAAGCTATTGGAGTGCATGACGGCATATGACGTGGCGTGACCGCGTGTGGCGTGGCGTGGCCGCGTGTGGCGTGGCGTCGGCTATAAATCGTCGGCCGGTACCTTAACATTATTTAACGGGGCTATCGCGAGAGACCGCGTCACTCGTCGGACATTTTATTTACAATGCTGATATGAGTTTATGAGCTCCGCCCTGCGCCTTCACATGCATGCACTACAAGTAAATGAAATACTCATACGTATGGGATATTTTTATCCGACGATATTTTTAGCTACAACTGTAAATTAGGAGTATATCCCGCCATAACATTCACTTGTGTCACGCCACGTAATCAAGCTGTTTTAATGTCTATTAACTAATACCGGTAAATATAGTAGCATTATTAGATCGACTAGACGGGAGTTATACTAACTGTTTATCAGTTGTCGAAACCCTATTTTGACCTCCTAGCATATTCATAATTTGCGGCAATTTCGGAAGCCACAACAGCTATCTACCAACGAACAATCGTGCTACAGAGCTCTGTATGGGACTGTATTTGGCATACATAAAATTAAATTTTCTTTCGTAGCTAAATCAATTACTGTGGATCCCAATCACTTAAATAAATTCGGTCCGGCAGTAAATGTTTCGTGTAGTTAAAAGATTGTAAAAAACTCTCATAGTAGGTTTATATTTCATTTTAGTCAACAAATCCAGAGTTTTTCGTGAAAAATCTAAATTGATTTTATTGTAGTTGATATTTCCGACTACATGCACGGTATCTCTTGTTCACATTGCAGTGGGTCCTCGAAAAGCGACATTTTTGAGCTCATAACGTATTTGAATGTGCGTGATTTCACGGCGCTCGGATTTTGCATTTCCAGTTATATCGGAAGCATTCGGGATTACATTTAAAATTTCTTCAATTTCTAATATAATTTCAATTTATTTGCATTGTCTAACGCACTCACCACATGAGTCAAGTAAATTAAGATGTGAATAAAAATACTATTCTTTGGAGAAGTTTTAATTCTATTCTTTCCTCTTATTTTAGATGCATACTTGCGGACTAATTCCCTCCCAATTTTAGTTACGACGATAAGTTATTTCAAAAAAAAATTAGCAGAGCTTTTAAGAATATTTCCATCATAAAGTATAGCGTAAAATATAATGAATAAACCCAGCAATCCATACGCACCGCTTATTGCGCTTATTTCGCTCGTGTCGCTTTTCTCGCTGATGTCGCTTGCTGCGCTCGCGGTCGGCAGGAGCAATAAGTGCGCGCCGCGGTAAACATCATTAAACTTTTGCGGTGACCGACACTCGCGCCCAGCGCCGCCGATCGGTTCTGACAGGGCTGGCGCACACCGGAATATATTACGGGATTACCAGCTATTTATAAAGCCATTAGCAATAGTTTAAATGTAAAATTTTGCGATACAATATTTTAAAAGTTGGTACGAAAAAATATTGAATAATAATGTTAAAGGTTTCATCGTAAATTTTTTAAATAATGGTAAAGTGATTTCTAACAATTGAATGGAATCAACGAAATCAAATTGGCCTCATAGCGCAGTTGGTTAGGCATCAGCTTGGTAAACGTGAAGCTGTGGGTTCGATCCCCGCATCGAGATAAATGTTTGACTGATCTACAAATATTTGTTTAAGGTCTCCATGTTTGTGAATAATAACTGTGTATGTGACTGTTGAGTCTATTTATTATATTCACTTGTATACCTAACCATTAAGTTCGATTGCATACTAACAACACCCACATTAGAACCAACAAAATCTTATAGCCCAGACTCAAATCAATATATCAATTATTGAAATTTTTCAATACAAATAACTTACTTCATCGGAAACAGTTTGGATTTACTAAGGGTAGATCAACTATCGATGCAGGGGTTGAACTTTTAAAAACTGTGTTCAGGGCTTGGGAGGAGTCGCGTGATGCTATTGGCGTTTTCTGCGACTTGTCCAAAGCCTTTGACTGTGTCAGACATTACATTCTTGTCAGGAAACTTCACCATTATGGCATTAAAGATGTAGCCCTCAATCTTCTGACATCCTATTTGAATAATAGAGTTCAGAGGGTTGATGTAAATGGGAAACTTTCTCCAGGATCGTCGGTTACCATGGGAGTGCCACAGGGTTCAATTCTTGGACCTTTTTTGTTTCTAGTATACATAAATGACTTGCCTTACTATGTAGGGAATAAAAGCGATATTGTATTGTTTGCGGATGATACATCTTTAATATTTAATGTTAAAAGACGTCTTGACAATTTTGACGAAGTAAACAATGCACTACGTAAAGTTGTTCAGTGGTTTAGTAATAATAATCTTCTTTTAAATGCAAAAAAAACTAAATGTATAAAATTCACAATGCCCAATGTTAAACAATTAAAAACCACTGTGCAAATTAATGGTGAAGAACTGGATCCTGTTGCGTCAACCACATTTCTGGGCATTACGGTGGACGCAAAACTCCAGTGGGGACCGCACATTTAACAATTGGCAGGTAAACTAAGTTCCGCGGCTTATGCAGTGAAAAAGATCAGACGTCTGACAGACGAGGAAACGGCAAGAATGGTTTATTTTAGCTATTTCCATAGCCTTATGTCTTATGGTATTATGTTGTGGGGAGCTGCTGCGGACATTAACACCGTTTTTGTTTTGCAAAAAAGAGCCATTAGGGCTATTTATAATTTACGTCCCAGGGCTTCACTTAGGGAAAAATTTAAGGAAATAAATATTCTTACCGTCACCTGTCAATTTATATATGAAAATCTTCTATACGTCCAAAAAAATCCTGATACATTTAAGAAAATATGCGATGTACATAATAAAAACACTAGGAACAAATGTAATCTTGTACAACATGTAACTCGTCTCCGAAAAATTAATAACTCTTTTATGGGGCAATGTATTCGCTTCTATAACAAACTCCCGAAGGGCATTAGGGAGCTTCCCTTGGAAAAAATCAAAAAATCAATTAAAGATAAGCTATTTAAAAAAGCTTATTATAAAATTTCAGATTATATTGAGGATCCTAACCCCTGGGAGCAAATAAACTGATCAGAGGAGGTGTTGCTACAATTTATATCCTTTGACATATTTTATAATATGAGTTAATATTGTAATATGAGTTGAATTTATTTAAAAAAAAAAATAATAATAATAAAAAAAAAATGACATTTCGTGTTGCTGAGGGAGTTTCTTGCCGTTTCTTCTCCACAGCGTTAACACGTTTCAAAGCGGCACTAGTTTTAAAAAATAGCATAAAATATTGACGATTCAAAAGTGCTTGTGAAAGTCTATTTGAATAAAGGAAATTTGACTTTGACTTTGACTTTGAAATCAAATTAACTAAAAAGCTACCTCAACAATTTTGACGATTTTTTGTCATGGACAGAGCTGCCAAAGAACATACCTTTACTAAACTGTCGCCCAACCACAACGATGGTACATATCATAAAAACAAATGCCGCCTACCCGCGGGATCATGGAGTGTCCTGTCAACAGCCCTGCATGCCGTCCGCTGGGCCTCAAACGCGTATTTTAACTAGTACCGCCCACTGCCGGCAGATTTTAATTGCGATAAAAACCGTTTGAAAGTATTTATTATGTTGTGTCGCATCGCCGCCATTGTGCGAGCGACGGATTTGTGAACTTGTCGACAATTTGTTCCGTTTTTCATTGCGTCGGTTGGAGGAGAATTCATTCGCGATGCAGTACGTGTGGGCGCGCAAGGTAAATTTGATGATAATGGTTATACATATGTTTAGTTGGATAAAGTAAAAACGGCGGAAACAATTTGTATGTTTGGCATAAATATTGATTTAAGTTCTGCTTATGATTTGGCTTACTGCTATTCAGTAACTTTTAAATTTGCTTACCATCCCTTGTTTTCCATGTCTGTCTGCTAAAACAAAACATCTCGAAAAAATCTTTAACTAAGAAAATTTGTTTAAGTATTGAATGTATTACCGAATTTGTTGAGACAAGCACATTTCCTGCAAACTTTCTTTCCTCATAGCACGTGTAATAACTCATTGGCACCCGGCTGGGGACCTTGTACACCCCTCCCCTCCCTTCCCCTCTTCCCCCGCATCCCGCACACGAAACAATTACTCACACAACTGGGGCAGCTCTCGAAGTTTGTCACTAGCCAGATTTTTTGCTCCCTCCACTTTGCAGGAGGAAAATTGTAAGTGTTTTCCCTCAGTGCGCCGAGGGAAGTGATTTCCTCCAGAGTCGTGTTATAGTTTCATCTTTAGAGACAATGCACCAGCCTTTGTGAGCTCTGGGCTTTGCGGATCGTGTTACTGACTACCTGTCGGTTATGTGGCGGATGGATTGGATGTAACTCTACCGAAAATATTCTACGCCAATAAGCTTATGACCGTGGACCTACTTGCTTTGATATTAAGCGTTGTTCTATAAAGTGTGCTAAGGTTTCAAAAATTTTCTGTAACATTTAAATGATGTATTTATACGAGCAGTGATGGCCTCGAGGTTTGGGCGCGCGGTCGAGAATCTCGACGGTCGCGGGTTCGAATCCCAGGCACACACCTCTGACTTTTCGAAGTTATGTGTGTATTCACATTGAATTAACACTTGCTTTAACGGTGAAGGAAAACATCGTGATAAAACCTGCACACCTAAGAGTTCTTAGGAATTTCTTAGTTCTTAGGAAGTTCTGGCCTAAACCCTCTCAGTGGTAGAGGAGACCCGTGCTCAGCAGTGGGCGAATATGGGTTGATGAAGAAGAAGAAGAAGAAGAAATATACTTCAATAGTCTCACTCCTTTATTTCCTGAAGAAGAAGTAAATGGTGCATTTCGGCACCCATATTTCGCACATTATGTATTAGTCCTAGGTAATGCGTAGCGAGGCTATTGCAGTTTTTCGGGCACATTTCCAGGTTTGTTTATCAATGTTACTAAACGGAAATGCTGAACCGTATTTTTTTCCAGTTAGTACCATAGGAATTAGTGTATGTAGGTCGCCGTGGACATCTCCTATCTTATGCAATGTTTTCTTTACGTTCTCTTCATACTGTCAGTAATGCAGCAACGGTCAGATAACTTATTCCGCTTAAAACCTTTACGGCTGGCATCCAAATACTGCTCTTTAGCTGTCCATAATAAAAATAATTAATGTATTTCTTGTGCGACACAGCACCTTTCGGAATAATGTATCATCATCATCATCATCATCAGCCAAAGGACGTCCACTGCTGGACATAGGCCTCCCCCAGAGACTTCCAAAGCGCTCTATTGGAATAATGTATACTTGTGTCGTTTTTGTCTGCGCCAATAGCTCTTTCATAAAAATTCTATCCGATGTCTATTTGTATTAAAAATATCAAAAACAAAAAGGCGTCACTGACAATCAGACTAATAAATATGACGATTTCGATTGTCATGATTTTACAACTTTTCGTTTGACTGGTCCTATTGTGCTGAACATCGAAATGAATATTAGTATGAACCGGCACTAAAACTTTCATTTCCGATGTCAAACTCGCTGTTAATAAACTGTCCATCACATTCCAATATACGAGGATGTCAGCTCGTTAATTCTTTTGTTCGGAAAAAAATTCATCTGTAATTTTTTGGAATTTTATCACTTCCTATAATTATAGAATGGAAATAAAATTATTTTGTCAAAACTCAAACAACAGGATGATGGCCTGCCCCGTAATAACTTGTGTAGGAATTTGCCAAAAAGCTTGACAAAGCGATATAACCCTTCCAACTAGAATTATAAAGTTGGTAGTTGGTTGACGAGCCAGCTAACCAGTTCAGCGACCGCAGTTGACAGTCGGCGGGCGTGAGCGGTGACAAGTGAGCCGCCGGCTTTGGAAGTTCTGTTTGTATGACAAGTCGGCTTGACGAGTTTGCGCCGGCTTGGATCGGCCGATGTCGATCGAGGCCAAAGTTTTTCAGTTGTACTTCTGTAGTTTTGGAACTGTGTCATTGCTTTATTATTTGCCCAGTTATTGGTGGGAAATCATCTCCTTTGCTCCAGATTATGGATGAAAGTTTTATGTTCGGTGCGAGGCGTAATGAGGTCGTATATATTACAAACAAACACCAACACCTTCTCTGATTTTGTTTATTTTAATACCATTTGTTTTGAAAGAAAGTTGCCCTTTAAACTCATTGTCTTGTAAATTTTCGTTTTTCGGTATGTTCAACGACCATTTTGTGAGTCAATTACTTATTGAGTACCAGTAACAATGTAAAACAATCATTTAAATATAATCTAGCATCAAAAAATGGTTGTTCATCTTCAAGTTAGTAATGTTAACTTTAGCAGAAAAATAAATACCAGGTAATCAAATGTAGTAAAAGATAAAAGTAAAGTAGGTTAACTAAAGTCGTTGTCTTGATAATACAGTGTATGTGAGATGTATCCTCCGGCAGATAATCCACTTTGCAATCGTTGTACAATTGAACGTATTGCTCGTTTAACAATCTAATAGCGCGCGATTCTGTTAGACTCCGCGCTGGCAAACATGGAGCTCTAGAGAACAAGCAGCCCCCAACTTTAATATAAAGGAGTCTGACCCGAAATGTTTAAAAGCAAACATGACAAATAGAAAAATAACCTCTCAAAGGCTCAGTGGATTGTAGATTCTGCGAAAGGAAACCGTGTCAAGCGTGCATCCCGCATTCTGTTCACAGGGAAAATCCAAAATACATTGCAAGAGCTGAGAAGCTCAATTTCGCATCGCAGGCAAAAGTAAAGTGTCGTGACAAAGCGGGACAATGCAAAGAGAGAGGCGTGCCGCGCCCCTCGCCCACTGCTGATGCAAAGTAAATCGTACCTCGCGCCGATACACGGCCCGGCCACTGTGTGCCTACCAACAGCATAGATACACTCAGCAATTTATTATAAAACAACTATTGCAAACTAAAACAGTGAGCGCTTTGTTATTGTCAATGTATGTAATGGATGCAAGTCCATCACGTAAATTAGTTCCGCATGTCATCGACAAACGGAAGTGAAGTGGTAATGAAAAAGACATAAAAAAATAAAGGCAGATAGAACATGACGCCGGAGGTGCATACTCTAAAAAAGCAGAGGCGGCACCGGCAGTAATTACCGAGCAAAAAGGCAATGGAAAGAATTATGAGAGTATTCGGAACGCTGAGCCATAGGCAGCGAAAAAGTACTCCAGTAAAACGGTTTTCATTGTTCCTTTTTACACAGACTCGATACATTTTAGCTGCTACTAAAGGCAGGTGCTTGCCAGGCAATTGATTGACTTTGAGAACAATAATTTAAACAGCAGCTAGTCGGAGCGCTGTATTTGTAAGGTAGCGTAGCTAAAAATAAATTTGTAACCAGTGTATCGGTATATTTGTAGCCATCATACAAAATGCGCCAGACAACGAACTATTTTAAACTTTCCATAAGAATGCACTTATTTGTATCGTAGAAGATAAAACATCTTATCAATAGTGTAAAATACAAAAGCAAACGGAGCGTAGCCGATAAAATCTCGTAGCGGTCTCCGTAGCGTGTAGCTGCATTGTAGCGGCGCTATCTATCTTATCAGTTATTTGTGAAACGTTGCACCGCGCTGTAGACAGTTATTCCTTTGGACGGGATTTTTCACACGAAACTATCGAATACTCACTCGTTCTTATTTTACTCGGCGGGGTTAGTGTTTTATGTGTTGGAAAAACATGCTTCAATTTAATGTTAGCTGCATATTATCATGGAATTTCAGTAGTAAAGTTGTTTATATGGAATTGGGTAAATTTACATGAAAAAATTGTACCATGTTAACACAGAAAATGAATTATAATAATATTTGGAAGTTAATCGATTTTTTAACGCTGTTATTGTTTATTGTGCCTCGTCGAAACTGCATATGAGGGTTATTACGTGAAAATTATACTCTTGTTTTTGAGATTCCCAGGTTAGGCATAATGTTGTCGAGCTATCCAAAAAGCTCGCGTGGATGAACTCAAATCCTATCACGGAGCAATGTCTTGGTCTTCAACAAAAAAGTGGGTATAAAAACACACTTCTGCCATTGAAAGCTCTAGCAAAAATAAGTAATTTTTTATAAACTGCTTTCGTGACTGTAACTAATGATATCCGTTTGTACAATTTATCAGCTAGTAATTTGACGGGAATCGTTAGCATGTGAGGGTCTGCCGAGGTTCCGCGGCACGTAAGTTGCGTAATGAAGATAAGGCTTATCACGTGGCGTGCGTCGCTCACACGTAAATTCGACGAGATATCGGGCTTGAGGCGGATCAATGTGCTGCCTTCTAAACGTGTATGCTCTTTGTGTTTTTGAACGTAGGGTATACTGCATTTGATTTACGTCTAATTTAGAATACATTAAAATTGAAATTAAGGTATGTCTATTACATATTTAGGTATATTGTATCTACGCTATACCAATTACGTCCTTTCCCGAGAACTCTCTATAGGTATTTATACAATATATCGCAAAATTAATGGAAACCTAATTTTATTAAAGAGTATTGGTTTTTCTCGTTACATACCCATACATTGCCAGGTGTGTGAAAATCAAACAGATTTATGCATGTACATTTATTTCATATCGAATTGTCAGCCGACTAAAACCCCAATACCGTTATCTAATTCCCAGACCCCCACAAAAATGTACAAGTACATAAACCACTCAAACATCTCCGAGTGAAACTAAGGAAGTGAATTTCAGATACCCAATCATCGGAGCACTTTAGCCGACCGTTGGTAGAGCAAACACCGACTATAATAGAGACGCGTAGAGCCGACTCCACGACAGGATTGCGATCGGCATGGCCTGTATCTCGGGCATGTTTGCTGATGGACGCCCCTGGAAGGGGGAGGGGGAGGGTTGGGGGGAAGGGGGGGGAGATCTTGTTTACCAGAAATGGGCTTTCGATGCAGTTGTCCACTCGACATGTAGATGTCTGTTGTGCGTTGTACATGAATGGAAGTAGGAAATTCTAGTGTGTTATTTACTCGTACGAAACTCAAAGTAAATTACGTTTCATGAGAATTGTTCTCAACTTGTATAAAAAACTCGTTAAATGCTGTGTAGAGATTGTAAAATTAAACCAGATATTTCATTTTATAACATTGAATGATTTAAACAAATGTTAACAGAGACTTAAAAAATAATGCAATGTTTTCATTTTTGGAGCACTTACAGTCATAAAGTTTAAGTTACATATATCCCGACATACAATATTTATTCGGATTGCAGTTTTATCGAAGATCTCATAAATAGACATAAATATTTACGTACTCTATTGAACCACTAACAGAATTACAAATTTACAAATATTGAATATTGAAATGTCCGACTGTAGCGGAAGTTGCGCGGACTCGCTCGACGGGCGGAGCGTACGGAGGCAATTTAGCGAACGTATAACCGAGCCAATAATAAACGACAAACGCTGTGTGGACTTTAAAAATAATGCCGACCGTGAGCTACCGTTTATGTTGATACACGCCGCGAGCGACGAGCGTTAGCGGTTTAGCATAATTGCAATGAGATATGGCTATAATAAAATTATCTTGTTGCCAAAGTAATTAGCATTGCTCCTAATCGTCCCCCTTGTTGTGTTTGGTATGTAAAATGGAAATGGCCTTTTTTTGTTGCGAAAAAATTCAAGACAAATTCACGTGAGTAATTAGTTAATACGCATAATTGGCCAATTTGAAATCAGATTTTAAACTCAACACTTATATACAGCTCCGTTATTTCTGATTTGCTTTTAAAAACAATTGTGAGAAGCTCATTTATCTTGGTCATTCTGAAATTCTTAAAGAGAAATTAAGACAGAGGCAGCAGTTAGTTTTACGAGGCAAAATAACATAACATGGAACTCATTTTCATTCCCATCGCGTAAATCTCTAAACTTGCGGCGTTCAGTTATTTTTATTATTTGCAAGAACGATGTTTATGAGTGCATAAAGCGGGGCGGCAGCGGGCGCGGCGGCGGGGGCGGGCGCGGGAGCGATAAGCGTTCGCCCGGGGCGAGCATTACCCACATATATTTTTTAGCCTGTACAAGTTTGAAAGTTGTTTAACCCGGCCCGTACGTACAATGCTTTAACGAGTGGTTGAAAAAACGCTGGTTTACGGTCTCGTAAAAACGTCACGTCGGTTTATTACGTGGTGGGTCAGTGTGTTATTTGTTCGGGTGATCACCTATCGGCAGCCTGTTTCGCAGCGCCGGACGGTATGTGCTTACCTTTGTTTATTTACCTGCCCAGGATAATGTTACGCTCACGGATTTCTTTTTAACGTTTAAGTCGAGGGTTAAATTTTTTTTTCTTACAATACGATTCAAAATCAAACACAAAACTTCATGAAAGGTAGCATTCACTTCAAACGCAAATGATTTGCACAATGTTAAAAGGATCAGTGAAATGTCGAACGAGTTTTCATAAGTATGAAATACCAATAAAAAATAACTCAGCTTACTCATGCAGCAAATTGTACCTTTAAATTCATCTATTACATAAAATAGTCTCCTTTAAGAGAAAAAGCTAGGTAACTCTTTTCATCCTTAGATTAATATGATGGTCATCATTATCGTTAATCAAAGTCTAAGTCAAATTACTTTTATTCACAAAAACTTTCACACGTTCTTTTGAATCGTCACTAATCGAAACATGTTAATAAAAAGAATGAAGTTTTAATCTCTCTTAATAGAGCTTCATTACAGCTTAACAAATTAAAGCTTCTTTTTCCGAAACATTGGTTTATCAAACCAAAACCTCGAGAAAGTCACGGGGAAAATTAAACAATAGAATTTTTTAAATATACAAAGCCTCCAAATGTATTCCCAATAATGACATTTCACGAGCAATTCCAATAGGGGGAGGGAGAGTTCCTCTTTCCGCAGCTCCGCGGGGCACGGGAAGGGCTGCGCCATCCACCTTTTTATTTTTACAAGGACCTTGTTTTTATCGGCCGTGTTTCATATGTAATCGTCACGTATACCCTCAAGATTATGTCGGACGCTCGTGTCCCGTAAAATTATGTTTTTTATACCACCATTCCATATTATGTTAATTTGGATATGTTATGCGGAGATGATAAAATTTATGCGCGTCTTTTTACGTTTAGGCTTTTATGAGAAGGACAGAAGTGGTCCGCGAGTGAGAGTTGCTATAACTTGATGATATACTCGCATTTTTATTGAGAATATGCTCAGGACTAATAAGTTTCGCAGTAACGTGTTTTACGTATGTCAAAGAAATAAAGGTATAATTTGATTACAGTAATGTTCGCATTTCATATTGCACCTGATCGTTAGTATGAGAATAAACAAAAAATTAAGAAATGAAATAAAATAATTCACAGTGTTAGTCTTTTATTCGCAATCGTAATAGATATTTCCTCGAATCCCATAGAACAGTAGGCTAATATAATAAAAACTTTTAATAGAAAATTGTTTTAAATAATAAAAGATCTCATTGAAAATATCCTTTGCACTCTCATCTATTTACGCCCCTTACAAGAGTCTTACCTAAGACTTACCGATGCAGGAACTAACCCCCCATAATTTCAATTGCCATGCATCTTCCAACCCACTGCACCCCAGGGGCAGTAAAATGATATACATTTATTAGCCCCGTAATTATTTTTTCTAAGCGCTGCGGGAGCGCTCGGCAAACAAAGCGGGGACCTACTTAATGATTCTGTATTGTGTTGCTCCCCACCGGTCCTGTTTTATGTTTTCTAATTAATTTGTTTTAAAGTTTTCTGGAACAATTTGTTGCCAGGGATACCTCCCAGCGGCTTTTCAAAGTATTTATTTTACCTTTGTTATTGTAGAGCCATGGTGATGTCAACGTTGACTTCAGCTTAAATGGATTAGTATGTTACTACAAAAAATATGATTTCGTCGGTAAGCAAAACTGTCGAAGGCCCAAAATGCTGGTAGTAAAACATCCATATCTACTCAACTAGTGAACTCTGAATACAAGGTGTAAAGATTTACTTAGTGACATTAGCTTGTTGACTTCATCTTTTTTAACTCAACATTGTTTTATCTCTCTTCCACTAGCATCACAGATCACTCCACCTAGAAAGGCTGTGTAGCAGATTTAAACACACACAACACAAACTATGTACCAAGCACAAGTTGCATACAAGGCTAAGTTACTCCCAAGTTGTGTCGGCCGCACTGTCCAACAACTGCCGAACTTGAAGCCTCTAAGTGCCAACTTAGTTGTGCATTTGACGTGTCCCTGTTTACTTGTTCTGGGTAGTGAGTTCGATGCTCATAGATGATTTGATGTCGACTATCAAAAATGTTTCTTAGGTGTGTAGTCCGCTGACCCGCACTAGGCCAGCGTGGTGGACTAAGGCCTAAATCCAATGGTAAAGGAGCCCTGAGCCTGGGCTGATGATGAATAAAAATTAACATAAATAAAGTCACGCATGTATTAAATAGCGCTAAAGATTTGCCTGACCCGGGAATAGAAACGGAGACATCTCGATGGCACGGCACAATAAGAATACATGTACCGCGAAACCACGAGACAGCCGATAGTACATAATATATCAATAAGTAAATATATCAAGAAAATATCGCAAAGACATCCTCATACTTCAGAATACTTGCAAGGATTTTTTCTGTACAACCAGGTCATCGACTTGCTCTAAGCGAAGATGGTGTTATGTCATGCTCTAAGATTTTGGTTTAATGAACACCCACTACTGGATATATTCCCTATAGTCGCATTTTTTTACGTTTTAGTTCACAACGCTGATGTACTGTGGTCTGGTGTACATGAAACTTAACAAATCTTCATAGAAAGTTCTCGTGTCTTTTAATATTTTCCTTCACTTCACTATCACTGATCTTGATAAAATCTAAGATCAAAGATCTGTTTTAGCGTATTTTCCGCCAAGCGATCGTGCCATTTGATAAGTAATATGTCGTGGTTCGTTTTGTACCTCGCATAAAAACATTTATACGGCTCAAAAATATCATTGATGATTTCACGCTTAATATCTTTTAAAACAAACCTATGAACAAAATACCATTGTGCAGTAATGATTCCAAAAACTATCATAATAATACCTAGAACCGCGTTTATTTGCAAAACATATGTACTTGCATCTGTTTGATATTTCATAAAAGCGAAATATAATGCGTATAAAAGTTAATGTGAGCGCTCGTACACCGCTAGTTATTCCTCACACAGCCCATTCGTAATAAAAGCATGTCGATGTAATTTTAATGAATACTCGTTTTAACGTTTAATCAATCTTCTATCATATGTCGGCTTTTAATGCTATACCCTAATATCTACGGCTTTGTTATTGAGTTTCACTTAATAGGAGCGAGTCCATTGCCTGTTCGGGTACATTGCTTCTCATGGCTAATGGAAAATCTCAGTTACACTTTAATGCGGCAATGTAAGATGGACGAGATTAATGAGGATATACTCGTATTCTCCCGCTCATATTGTTAATAGTTATCGGACAATCCTAATCTTTAACTAATTTGCAGTGGGTTCTAATGTTTTCCAAGCATCGATAGAAGCTGGTTTAATCAAAACTATTACTTAAGTTTTTATATATCACATTAAATAAAGCCCCTCTTTGCCGTCAAAATAAAAAAGCACATTCAATGAACTTCAATATTTCAGTGTATTTTTTTGATGAAATTGCGAGAAATAATCATCAGTCGCCACTCGATATACCTGTTATAAAAACGCTCGTAAAAAAAACCGCTCCGAAATTTCGCATTAACTGCTGACTAATATTTTAACAAGACCCATAAAGCACAACAACGGCAACACCGACAATTTGAACCGCCGAAACCACGCGAGTGCACAACATACAAAACTCTAATAAAACATGAGCCAGCCGAGTGACAGGGTTCGGCGCACAACGGGCTTCAGTCGCATATCGCATACCGCGAGTTATCAAAACATGCAAATTAACAGGCCCGGGCGCAAACTGGCCGGCATTATAGTCGGGGGCGGGGACCCCCGGCCCTCGTTAAAACTTTGCCAACACAGTGCGCTCACCAGCACGGTTTTATTGCTGCACAAATTGAAGCCGACGCGGCGATTCCGCGTTTCCAAATATTAACTGGGAACTTTTTCACTCGACCGTTTTGGGGGGTCCCTAACGAAATTGATAAAACGCTAAATGAGTTCGGCTGTTTGACCGATATTGCAATAGTGTGGAATTATGCCGGATTCGCTTTTACCGCTTTGCAGGTGCGCGTGTGATTTTTTGCCATTTCAGCGTTGGAAACAAACTGGCTAAAAAAAACTCGTACTAAATATTATTATGTCAGTCTTTCCAATTTCACCTAAAATAATATTAAACAATTGCCTCTCGTCCACTTGCTCTGAATCTGCAAGTGGCGCTGGCTGCATTTAATGAAGTAGTACCAGCACTTCGAAAGGATAAATTGAATGAAAATGACATGGTGAAAGTCACTTCAAAAATTTCAAATTTGAAAGCTTGATTTTAATTTCGTCACGACATTTTAAGCTGATGCTCAGAACGTGGAGGGATTGTTTTAAAATGGAGCTCTCTTGTTTCACCTGCCCTTATCCGAAGTTTGTGTCGTTTTGGGGCGAAAGCTTTTTAAAGATTTTTGATTTTACGGTTTTTCTACCTCATTTGTTTTTATTTCAGGTACGCTTTTTGAGTAAATTTCAAACAATGACTCTTTATACTTCTCGAATGAAGAGATCATTATTCCTTGTATTAATCACGGTTGATGATGAAATATGGCGACAAACGCTTTTCTGAAATATTTTACTGGATTCTTTTATGTAAGTCTGCACCTTGTCTTGTAATCATTAGTGTGTATATCTCGATAGATCAGTTGTATTCAAGGTTATTCTATCACCTCTAGTAGTAGAGGAATTGTCTTAAGGGGACAAAAAGCTGAGTTTTTGTGTATATATACATTAAAAGAAATGATCTAAAACCAAAAAATAGCAGTAAAATCTGATCTACTTATAGTCTAGATTCCTAAGAAATCCTAACCATCTATATGAGAAGTATTAGTAAGATAACAGTCTACAAGAACAAATTTGACCTGTAACCTAATTCACTCGCTTTATGAACATAAAAGCGGGTTTTAGAATTCGGCTAGTGAGCAGGAGACACTAAAACAGAACTATCAAAAAGAGAATTTATGATATTGGCGAGTAGCTCATAAAACTAAATTACTGCCGCTTTGGGTAAATGGTTTGCCAACAAAGAACAGTCTTTAATAAAATATCTTCAATAATTTGGTCTCGATACCCTTACTCATACTGTTGGAGTTCTATCGCAGATTGGTACATTTTTTTCAATTCAATTATCTTTTTTATTGGAAAAGAAATAGTAGTAATTGAAGAGACTATAAGCCTGAAATAATTAATTAAACTGTCGACATTTCTAATGCTTTAAACTTTCTAGTAGTAATGCTCTCGTGTTTATGGCAAGCAGTCAATATAAAAATCTTTGTGGTGGCGGATTCAAACCTCTGGCACACATACCTCTGATTTCCGTGAGAGATGTCTGTATTACAATTACCTTTCGTTTAAAGATAGAAACATCGCCCTAAGCCTGAACCCTTTCAATGGTAGAGGAGCCCCATACCCAACAGTGAGACGTATATGGGGTGATAATATAATGTTATGCTTTAAAACGATTGGCGTTAAAGGATTATATTGCAAAGTTAAACAGAACAAAACCAACAAGAGTACAGACTGACGGGTTATAGGTAAGTAGCACAATTCATGGTCATACTTAGTCTTGTCTGTGTTGCCGAGGGACAAGCATGGATGAGTTTCAGTAGCCAATTTTTTCCAGCTGTCCAGCAAGCTAGAGAGCTTGCTTCACGTTATTACTATTAGTTGACTGATTGTCATCTTTGGGGACATAATTTCAATTTCCGTGCTGCTTTTGAAATAGTCTTGATGAAAAACCTAATGTTTTCCCAAGGCACTCCTGCCAGTTTGTGAAGTGATTATTGAAGGCTAGATATTAGAACAGTGGAGAGCTGTTTTGCCCATTGTCGTGGTATACATAAAGAACTAGTTTTCTCACCGCAACAATGTCAGGTTGTTGGAATACTCGTACACGAAGCATAACAAGAATTCTAAATATAACTTTCGACTTCTCTCTTCCCATTTCCAATTCAGCGAATCGGCTATAAAAATTCAACCAGAATCGGAACGCGATTCCTTAGAGTACCTTTTCTGAGATAAAAGCTACTGAAATTCCACGTATATTTTATAATTCTCCCGATTTATGCGAAAATCGTTTATTTCTGCTATTTCTCAAAACATGACATATAGGCATTTAAATCTAACCCATTTACAAGCGCTCGAGAGTATGTTGTCACGTCAGACATACCTTGCTCACCTTGTTTACTGACATATGCAGAGGAATATTCCCAGAATGGCGTGACACGCTAGCGTGACACTTCTAACTAAAATCCCTGGAAACGTTGTAACTTGTCACAAATGTGTCTGTACGTCGGATACAATTTTCTACACCGATAACTGGGGGCAGAGAGTTGTATTTGAGCGTGACAATCGCGCCGCGCCGCACTGAGCGCTGCGGCCTCAGTTCGTCATGTCGCCAATGTCAAGTGAGTGTCTAGACTGCGATTACGTTACGCATTAATTGTACTATTTGTATGTTCGCGTCATTTATCTGAGAGATTGCGATTCTCATGATAAGTGCGAAGTTTTGTTTAACAAATGGAGTGGAATGTACATCGTTCGTGGTTAGCAGTATTTGTGTGCTTATTAAAGATAAATTATTATTTATAAGATTGATACATACATTTTGGTTCTCCAAAAAAATGTTATGGATTAGAATATGAATAAAAAATATGGGTGGCACGTAATCTTAAGTATATTTCAAATATCGACTAAAAAAATATTGATATCACTAGCCAAAACAAGTATGCCGGTCTTTTTGAACGCACACTTATTGCATCTGTTGGTCCAGACTAATATGACGAATTTCTCATCTTATATCTTAGCAATATATTTAGCACAGATAATGCAGAAAAAGCAAGCTTGCAAAAAATCCTTTACAAAGTGGGTTGTGTACATTGCGTGAGACTTATCTAGCGTGGGATCGAGGCGGGATCAGTACCGGAGACCACACATTAACCCGGCGAGCGCGCACATCTCCAGGAAACCTAATTAGTCTAGACTTGGTAAATAATTGCATGCAATTTACCAGGAAGCCTTTAATAAGGCTGAAATTAATCCTAATCAAGTCTGATGTCAAGGGAGTAATAATAGATCAACCGTTTGTACATACAGACATAAGCCTAAATGACGCGTTCTATCAGATTATGTGCTTAATTAAGTACATACACATTCTAGTATTTGCCGATGATTTACTGAATAATATATAGTCATCTTCCTGAACCTAATGTATCGATAGCAACTAATGTTACCAATAGTAAAATTATCTAAAATCTACAATTATCGCAATAATCATCAGCACTTAAATGTCCCACAGTTCTTCTCTACAATTGAGAGTGTTTTAGCCTAAGTCCACCACTTTAGTCCGGAGATTAAACCAAATAAAACCGTTATTTAAATTTGATTGGTGAGTTAAAGAATGCAGTAGAAAATTTAGCAATGAGCAACGTTAAAAATAGCCAAATGTGGCATATTAAATTGCATACAATATAAACACAGCAACATGATAAACAAAGGAAATATCAAATGGAGTAATTATGTCGTAAAATTCGAAATTACGACGAAGCATAAAACTTAGTTTATAGGTAGTTGGCGAAATTAAGGATTCCGAACGTTGCCCAGTGGTAATGAAAATTTAACTCAATTTCGGTAACGGCTTTTGTCGTGTTCCACTCTGAGCTAAACAATTAATTCGAATTATTTAGGCACGTTACTGTATTCGTTTAGAACTCGATTAAAAACTTTTTAATATCTGTGGTGTGGAATAATTCATTTTTATTACGCCTAGTTTTTTAACTTATAAATGAACAGCATAGATTTTGATATTATTTGAAGTTGCAGTTTATTAAGAACTATTATATTTTTTTGTCATTGGGGGAGGCCTATGTCCAGCAGTGGACGAATATTGACTGTTGATGATGATGATGATGATGATAATTTTTTGCGGAATCAACAAACCAAATGTAATCTACGAAAATACTATTCTTATTGTGGTAAAGTAAAATTATTTTTTTTTACTAAGAAGTGAGGCACGAAGATTGTTTAAAATATTATTATTGTTATTGAAGAAAGTCTTCTCACAAAAATCTTAGTCTTTCCGAGTAGTACATAAATAAGAAAGACCTAGAGATTAAGACGACTGTTATTCTTTCATAATAAATCGTATTTTCAATGGTAAAAGGGTTTCGTGGTTTCACTACGCTATAATCATAAGAAGTGAAACACGATGTTTTTACGCCTAGCGCAATCCTGCAGCTACGTAAACGGGAACCGAACCGACGATTAGGAGTTTGTCATGAGATAATCCTCGGCTTTGCTCGGGATCACGTTTCAACATCATATTAAGAGTGGGGCGACTGTCACGTCAGCCTGGGCTTTGGTAGCGTGACGAATCGTGGCTTTTAACCTTTAAGTGGTGGGATTAAGAAGCGAGGTGCGCATGAATAGTAATGGAACACCATTTTGTTAATTACTTTATGTTTGTTCTTTCACGCTATAATGGGATAATATTGTAGCGTGACACGTCAAACTTGCTTTCAGTAAGTTGAAAATTTTGATAATATTTAGTTTAGTAATATCAATGGGTGTCAAGTAGTTTATGATACAAATTTTTTATTATATGAAATATTAGGAACGTACCTAATTTGCCTCTAAAACTGATGAACCACTTTTTGTATATTTTAAACACACACCTCTGATACCACTACAGAATTATCATGTAAGGTGAACAAAAAAATCTTGATAAAAACTGTACGCCTAAAAGTTCATAGCAAATTCTAGTTTATACAGTCCACCAATCCGTATTCATTCTCAATGGCATTCTCAATGGTGGAGAAGGCTCGTGTTCAGCATTAGGACGTTTGTACATACCTATGTGCCGATGATAATGGGGGCGCTGTCAAAAGTGACAGTTCACAAGATGGCGGCGTGTGCGACGTACATGGGCTGATAATGATGATAATCTTAGTGAAGAAAAAAACAGAAAATAATTTATCAGGTTCATTTAAAAAGAGGAGGCGAGGGAGATGGCCGCCACCGATAATATTCCAGCACAAAGGATGGCTCGTTAGTTGACGTTTCCTGACGAGTTGTAATTTAAAACGCTACACAGACGTAAAAAATTGCAGGCCGACAGTTAACAAGCGCTTTCGCATTTAAAGGGCGAAACTCGGCACCGGCCATCGCGCTGTGTAGCAAAGTATGGCGTCTATACTCTGTTTGACTAATTAGAATACTGTCTTGCGTCGACGTGAAAGCAGATAAATAATACACAGTCATAGACATTGTTCTGACTGTATACTAGGATTAACTTTCTGTGTCCTGGGTATCAAAACTACTCAAGAGTTTTCGGTCTCACAAACACCGACACTCGAAAAGAATATTTGTGCATCACTCAAACATTTGCCTCGGTGCGGGGATCGAACCCACGGACTCTCGTTTCGCAAGCTGGTATTTAGCCAGCTGCGCCACGGGGCTGTTTATAATTAGCCAGCACATTATATGTTTCATTGAAGAGTTTCATTGAAATATATTTTAGTAACCCTCTGTAAAGAAATTAATCGTATTAGATTTGAATTTCACATAACTAAAAATACACATTTTTTTACGTGCAATAGAACACATTAAATTAAATATAAAATAAAATTGCCTCACATTAATACTACTGAACAATAGTGTGAAAATAAAAAAAAATATTTGAGCATACACCAGCGCGACAAAGTGACACCAATGACAAGTAACTTTATTGCCAAATACTGCGTCGAGTAGCGAAATACGATAAACGACTAGTTTTAAATGTACATATTTGTTGATGTAAAATTCATATTTTTTTCTACAAAAGAGACAATTTATATTCACAACGTACATACATATAACTCTAAAAGCAGTACAATTTAATTTCTATTTGCAATATTAAACTATCCATGTTGCAATAAAACAAGTATGTAGGTTAAAATGCAAAGTTCCCAGGGCGCCCTTACATGCAACAGTCAAACGTTAAATGAAATGAATGCGACTGACGCTATCGTGTCCAATTTATTTTAATTTCAAAGTGGAAGCGACTCGACGTGTAGAACCTTCGGTAAGCGGTCACTTCAAGATAAAACACGCGATTCATATTTAAACTTAGCTGCTGTCCGTTACTTGGTCGGTGAAATAGTTTCAGCTTAATATTTGTATGTAATCCTTTTTTTATTGAATTGCAATTTAAATCAATTTCAGTGAGTATACATCGATCTAAAGATTAACAAGAATAAACTTGTTTTTTTTGGTAAAAGTATAAAGAAGGAGAAACACGATGATTTGAATTGTTGAAGTTGTGAATTTACACAGACTTAAATTTTATTCATTTATACAGATTAAGTTCAGTCCCAGTTTTAAAAGCTGAAATAAGAATAACACAAGAATGAGACTGAAACACAGATATTTTTAATGTTCCAGGATTTGCAACTGTTTTTTAAAATGATACCTTAAAGTTTTATTTAATTTCCTTTGAAACAAAAAACTGGTCTGTAGAAATATACTCGTATTCAAAATATTTTAATCGAGTTTTAGCATTTATTCACCAAATAGCCTTATGTCAGCCTTTTTTAATAAACTCGAATAATTAAAAAAAGAACATTAAATAACAATGTTAAGTCAATAACATCTACGGGCGAACACAAAACAGTTGAAAATGTCATTAAAATGTCAACATCCATTAAATGCCAAACATATATTAGACTATGACATATTTGACATGGCCACTTCTTAGAAATTTGGATAGCATATCGACCTATGCATAGAATAAGGTTACTTATGACTACTTTTTATGTCTATAACAGAGTTTAACTTGTTTATGTATTGCACTAGTGAAGTAATAATAATCATACATTTTGTTGTTGTTTGAAGAACAAAAAAGTTACTGATAGTTTTGGGCCCATTTAAGTTTAAATCGCTGAGATAGGGAACTTATGCAAAAGCACATATAACTTTATTCTATGCGTAGGTCGATATATGAAAGTAGGTGAATATATGGACTTTTGTAATTGTGTAATAATCAATAGCAGCCTGGCATTTTTTTTTACAAGATACTGGGCATTTCCCTTCTAATCTCATTTAGCTGTTCTGTGTAGGCGATCACATACGAGATAATGAGGCATTTCTAAGATAAAATAATTAAACCAGCCAAAACAATAATGAATTCCGAACGGTTATCTCATTGCTTTATCAAGGGAAAACTGTAGCACAAATCCCTCTTTTGTTTTCATACTTTACATACGTATGAACAATTCATTTCGCCGTCGGCCCAAAACTAAGTTAATTATCATTAAAAAGAGCTGCGCTTGCTCGCTCGTCCCGGGCCGCGCTGCGTCATCACAACCAAACTTTCACACGATTTTCACAATATTATTTGTCAGTGTAATGCCGGGCTTTGATTTAACTACTTTTGAAGCTCATCGACAACGATATTAGGTTTCCCAATGGCCTTTTTAAATGTCATGCAAGCGAGTATTTAAAAAAATATATAACATAGAATTTCGTTAGTTTGATAGGATTTTTAGACCTGCCGCCATTTAATAGTTTCTTCTACGATATGTTTTTGTTAAATCTGTCCAATTTAACCTATCGCTAAGCTGATTGATACTATGTCTGAAATACCGTGAATTCTTATTGACACTAACATTACGAGCCTTTGATATAATTTCAACAGATTTATCGAACAAATTACAAAGCAGACGGCAATAATTATATCAATAAATTATACGATTAAATTGGTAGTGGCCTCGCCTGGAGTTATGAAGAATTAATCACTCCCACCATATTAGGTGTGCGTGACCCGATTTATTCATTCTCAAATACCGTTCTGATAATATTGCTAAAAGCTTTGATGTATGGCGTGGCTGTGCACGATCTATAACATAGTTTGATTGCCATTAATTATAATGTAACATAAATTATGAGTCAGCGGCCCTATTTGCTATATAATTGCTGGCTGTGTTATTTGGGTACGACCCCTAATAACAACCTCTGAGCCGATTGGATTTCATACAGAGTTCAAAGAGGTCAACTAACGGTCAACAGGTACTATAACATTTTTAAGGAGATTATGGCTAAGAGTAGAAGGCGTAATGAGGTCCTGGATCAAAGCCCACCCCGCTCGGGCTAGGCCAGCGTTAAAGATAACAGCTTAACCCTTCTTTCCAGCGAGAAGGCGCTGAGTGTTCCGAAATGAAACACCTATATGACTTTTTATTTGTAAACATTAACGATTATAAACGTTAATAAAAAGAATTACTAACCTGTTGTCACTTTGCCCTCAAAACTAGTAAAACAAAATTAAAAAGAACGCACTTATTATTACACCAAAACAACTAATTTCAAAAAACATTTTTATGTATCGTACGATGTAAATATTGTATCATGTTATCATTGCTATTCATTAATCAATAACAGCCAAATGTTGAGTTGGTAGGCAGTATGTAATTGAATTGTATTTGGAAACAAAAAGAATGTAACTGGCCGATGGTAAATAAATAATGCGTGGCGAGTGTTAGAGTGGTTGGGGCTCCGTAACCAGCGAGTAATGTGGAGTGGCGCTCCGGTGGCGCTCCGGCGGTGGGGCGGCGGGCCGGCCTGTCGACACACGGCTACTTTACATTTTATTGCCGACCCGCACGAACCGCCTGCATGCCCTCCACTTATTAATGTTGAATTTATTTCACTCCCACAAACGACGGAACTCAAGAAAAAATATGGGTCAGCCTAGCTTTGGCACTTAGGCATTACCTTTTTGCTGTAACTGGTGATTGCCTGTCGGCCCGCCGTAAACTACAACTAAACGCTGCTTTCTTCAACGACCATTAACCTGATTACACTCGTTTTGTATACGAGCCAATCATAAACTAAGATTACATTTAAATCTAGATGTCTTCAGAGCCTGATAGTGCGAGTTAATCAACACAGACTTTCAGTTCTTTTTAGTGTTGAAGCTCATCAATCAACATTTATTCTGGAATATCATCTTTGCAAACACGCCAGGCTATTCATCTTCATGTCATATTTTTAAACGTTGTAATTTACCTTAATGACGATACCTCATGAAGCTTTGACTTTGTCGGGTCTATGACTTTAGAGACTTTAGACTTTGTAGGCTGCAATATTTACGTATAATTTGATGTCGTTTTATTTGTAAATACAACTAGGTACGACCTTTTTGTTATAATTCAGTTGATACATTGAGGAACTCAGAATATATGTTTTCAGTTAAAAACTCTATACTCATACCTGCTCATATCTTCAAGAGAGTACGCACATATAATTTTACGACCATATTTCGCCAGATATAATTTAGTTCCGCGTAATAAACAATAAGACCGCTCGCCGTGCACACATTTCGATTATGTTCGTGTATGATAATTTCTTTACGGTATATCTATTGCCCGACCTGGGAGTCAACATCACAACTTTTTGATCGCACACACCTATATATGCCTCATGAAACGTAATGTATCTCTGTCAATAATATAAAAAGATACGTTTTAAACCAGCTGTTTCCTAATTCTTGTGCATCAATTAAGGTAAAAATACTGTTTAAAAGGATTATCGCCACTTGAACTATCCCAAGCGGTGGTAGATAGTGGTGGCCGGCACTGCTAACAAATTCCTCGGCTGATAAACGTCGCGTCGGATTGGTAAGGATTTGCGAACGGGCGCGAGCGCGTAAAGACCTCAGCCGATTTATGTGCTCCCTGGCCTGCAGGGTTGCTCGATAACACCAACTCTCCGATGCACGGGAAATGTATGTAATTGATTCACCCAGATAAATAAAATGACTGAAAAAATGCAGAGGCACTTACTATTGTGGTTCCTTCAAGATTTGAAAACTTAGCTTATTATTAACAGTTTCTTGAGTATAAGACATTCTAAACGTTAATTACTTTCGATTCAGCTTATACTGAAATTATGTGATATGGAAAGGTCGATGACTAAAAAATATTTTTAATCAACATCCCTTTTATCCCTTTAAACAAGCTTTAAACATCTCGTGATACCAGACACTTCTTAACGACAGCTTAATTCCTCGACAACCAAAACAGCAAATCCAAAAAACACTGTTTTCACACCAAATTCTCACATAAGTCCTCCTGTCATATATCCAAAATATAACGTTACCAATTTTGGTGTCGCCGCCATTTGTTCCACACCTCCTCGCGATCGAATGGCGATTTATATCTGCTTTGTGTGGGACGTTTCCTGAGTAGGCTGGCAACCCCAGCTTGCCATGCGGCTCGCGTCCGCCGCGGCCGATGCTCTAGTGCCTTTATAAAGATATACGGGAGCACTTTGAACGGTTAATGCTCTTGGTTTTATTTTATGTTGTTCAGCCGTTTGGATCGGCTTTTATTGTTCGGCTGCGGGAGCGCTCGCGGTCCAAGGTTGCGTGCATTAACATAATACTCTCCGGTATTAGTGTTTATGTCTATTGACTTCGCTTTTAGGTTATTTATTGGGTCATCGCTATGAGACATTTTACTTTTGTGTCTCAAAGAACTTTAATCATCAATTGAAATCAGTGCCTAAAAATCTGTAATCGAAAAAATAATTTATACATTTTTGGTTTCATAATTTCAAAATGTAACACTATTTTTTCGTGATTTTGCGGCTCAAGTATAGTCGAGCAAACTGGTATAGGAGTTTGCATTAGGAAATTTTTAGTAGCAGTACGGAGTCTGGAAATATCTTGAAAAATACTATTAGGTTCGCCCCTTATTACTTGGAACGAAAAATGTGGGTGAAAGAATTCATCTCTACCCCATCGGGGAACACAGGGAGGCTAGGTACAGGTATTTACCTAGCCATTTAGATCGCCAGCTGAAAATAGGTCATTCGAAACAACCTGTTAGACTGTTCAGTATCCAACATCAAGCTGAGAATGTACCTAGTCGTCTATTACCGTGAACAAATTATAGCCTCCGCTAAACAAACTGTCTAGTGCTTGCAATACAGATTCAGCCCGGTGTTCCGTTAAATCGATTCCTTAAATATATTCAAAAATGTCTGAATAGACTGGAAGTATTCACAGTATGGAAAGTAGAAGATTGGTTGACGCGTGTGCGAAACGCTAGCAGAATACAAGTTAGCTCGTAAACGTTGTTATAGTTGCAGCAAATGACAGTTGCCACAGTTCCGCGCCGGAGAAACAATAAATCTTACGACGTCAGCGGTAATAGATTTTCTTGTAGACAAACCAAATCACAAAGTTACAAATGTGTGCGCTCAACATACTTTTGGAACACGCAACGAAATTGTTCTAGCTAGATATGAAGTTGACCTATGAAGGTTTATTACTTTTGCACAATCTCTCTGTATTTTGCTAAGTTTTTTGGCTAGAACGTATTAAAACTCATGTTTTTTCAAAGACTTTTTTATTAATTACAACAAAATTCTTTTTGATTTTTGAATAAAATTGCTATAGCACTGATATGAAACCACAATGAACAGTCTCAAGATAAATCTTCTTTCTTTCGACTATGCTATATTCAGGAAGGAGGTTATCCCTAACCAAGACAGATCATTAAGCATCACTTTGGTAAATAAGAAAAAGGCGTAGGATAAATAACTCATCTTTAATTCCTCACCTGACAATGATGTAGGATTCACGTCAGATGTGACAATGACGCACTGCAACTACCGGTGACCACACGAAATATTTTCGTGTTAATCACCGTGATATTTCAGGGCGGGTATTAAATCGTCATTCCCGGCATTACATCTCGCCGAGAGCGTCGCAAGCAATTACGGCAGCTATTAATAATGAGACTCATACGCGTGACGCTAGAGTGGCGAAACCCTTGTATCCATTTACAGGGTAATTACCCACTCACGATCACGTTCGGGGGACAATGGCCACGCTGATGTTGCCAGCGAGAATCGCGGAATTTTTGGCACATGTCATATATGTTGCCAACGTAAGTGGGAAACACGGGACGTTTAGGATTTTAGAATAGTTTTGTGCAACTGTTACGTGGAAATATATTTTAGAGACGTTGTGGTAATGCAAAAGGTTTAAAATGTGAAAGTTAATGTACCTTTGTTAATTTTTGTTATAATACATAGACAAAGTTTCTAGATACGGTGGTACGCAACTTTTTAAACCACAATTTTGTTTAAATTTCCTACAAGAAAAAGCGGGCCTGGGCGTTTCATGAAATAAATTAAGTGATAAAACTTTTTAGTTAGATAACCGTACAAAGCGACAGAATCTGTCGTGACATTGCTGCATTTCCTTAGCCAGAGAAATTATTGGAATTAAACCAAAATAATCCTATTTTTCTTTTTTATATCTCACTGTTGGACACAGGCCTTCTCTTCGACTACGAGGGTTTTAGTATTAGTCTACCTCGCTGACCTAGAACGGATGATTACGTCATATTAATTTATAATATCAAACGTTCTACGTGATGCACCCCGCACAACCCACTCACACTCAGATCTGTTTTTTTTATATGTCAGCCTATCAGAACATTCAGTAATCAAGAGATTTATTGGATATTGAATTGTTTCTTTACCACTTTAATAAAGGAAAGTAGATCAAGGACCCTCTGAAAGAATTAGCTAAGTGTTCAACACTTGTTTAATCCGCCACTGTCTATGATCTTAATAGATTGCTAAAGCTTCTAAAATGTAAAAGTAAAGCAGCAATACAGATAAAGGATTTAAATTCTTTTAAACCTGGAATATTACCCTCTTTTACAACATATAGTATATTTAATTGCTCGTTTTTTTAATAATCATTCATTAAAGATTTTAGAAGTTGGTCTTGGAATATTACAAAAATACTGAGTTGCATTTTTCCACACACGTTTCGTCATTTGTAATTTTAAAAAGACCCACGTAGCACAGAATTGAGCTTAACTGTTATTTTTTTACTTGATCGAAGACTAACATGGAAATTGAACATACAGTGGCATTTATTTAAATATAGTTTTTGGTTGTATTATTAACTATTGAAATTGGTAAGTAGGCCTTATTTTCTCTCCTTCTCATTACCATATCTCCAATAGAAAATTATAGATGGATGAGATATGGGTGTCCGCCACCACTTGATGTTCTCTCTTTGGACAGTAGGCACGAAGTTGTCACTTCATCGTACACCAATGTACGAGGACGGCCGTTGGATGGATCAACTCGAGATATACCCGTGCGAACATTTTTCCTTTCCATGGTAACAGCGAAGAATATACAGAAATTGTGTCTATGGCACCCTGATAAACACAAAGATTCAATGTACTCTAATATATGTACGAGTATCGAGAGCACGGCCTGTTTTTGAACAAGTAAAACTCAACAGGTTAATTTTATCTGTAAAAACACAGTGGTAATATGAAGAGCATAGTTTCGCCGCTGCGGCTGGCAACCCGTACAAGTGGCATTTTATTGTGGCTCTCTCGTTTGTCACTCTCGACGCGTTCCCCCCCTCAGGTCCCCCCCCCGCCCCACCCCCTCGCACCTCAGCGTATTTTTGTGCCGTAACTCGGGGTAAAAATGATTAACGCAGGTTCATGTCGCAAACGTTTCTCTTTATCAACCGTCTCGGGATTAACTTACCGTTGTGGATGGAATGTATATTTGAGTGCTGACGAAGCAACATTTCTGTGTCTCTTTGACAATCTAATAAGGCTAATAGTGACGCTGTTTTAGGGAATTGTTTCTTGTTTCTTTTACAAGTTACTAGAAGTTGCATATTTTGAGTTTTTTCTTATTTTGGTTACTTTATTTTATAAACTAAGTCTGG
Source organism: Cephonodes hylas (assembly GCA_030295005.1). Classification (NCBI taxonomy): domain Eukaryota; kingdom Metazoa; phylum Arthropoda; class Insecta; order Lepidoptera; family Sphingidae; genus Cephonodes; species Cephonodes hylas. Next base: position 16,211,959 of record AP025362.1, read on the forward strand.
AATACTTAAGTCCATATAACGCTAGTATAAAACAGTGAGGAAACGCAAATAATCGTACATATTATATCCGCTTGATATTTTGATGCTGATACAGCGGTTTGTTTGCAAGAAAAAAATTCACTAAGCCTACGCTTGATTAACTTGAAGGGCCCTACGGCCCTTCATCAAGGTTCGGTTATATAAGTTGAATGAATGAAAAATGATTCTAGCATAGACTACCACTGTATGAGGATTTCAATATCTATGTTTACATAATATACATACTAACATAGCAGCAATACTTTTGAGATAAAATCTATAAAAAAAAATGCTGCACCATAAGTGAGCGAGTAGGTTTCCAGGTAAAGGATTTTACAATTATGATAAAAAGATACTCTAAAACCTTAAGCTTGGCGTCTATCAAACGAAACAAAAATAGATAACATTGCATATAAACGAATACCTCTACCCTTCCATCCGACAATGCAGGCATGACATGACGCAAGCACACAAGTCATAACAATTGATATATCCCGCGATCTCAGCAGCGAGACAATGAAGTGTGTTGTGACGTAGCGAGCGCTATAAATAACCGAAGTATTTCATTAAACGCTCCCGAATTACCCGCTGTCCGAGCCGCCCATTGTGCCCGCTGACACCTCATAACCGACGGCCGAACTACTCCACATTACAGTAACTTGCTCCACTATACTACCTTCATGATCTATTCGAATGTAGTATCGATTGGAAAGTATCGATTAAATCGGCAACCTTTTGGCAGGCAAAGGCCAAATAAAACAAAGGCGGGCCATACTTGTGGTATATTATCGTATGTTAGCTTGACAGCCCCCGTGGCGCAGTAGGCTAGACACCAGCTTGCGAAACGAGAGGCCGCGGGTTCGATCTCCGCACCGATATATACAAATATTTGTTTTGGCCTGGGTGTTTGTGAGACCGAAAAATCTCTCGTAGCTTCTGATACCCACGACACAAGACTTGTATCTTAGTATGGGGTCAGAGCTATGTATGTGACTGTTGGGTGTATTTATTTATTTATATTTGTACATAGTTGCCATTCCTATGTAGAATGACTCCCAAATTCTCACCTGCCAAAACATCCACGGACCGCAAATAAGACTTCTTCAGGCCGCGGGTTGCCGACCACTAGATTAGATATCTAAATCAAGTAGTTTTTTCTGTCGACCTGCTGAGTATTGAAAGTTTTATAGAAAATGACTGTTATACTTTGATTGTCTCGTGGTCTCCTGGCGAAATGTATGTGCAGTGAGATCTTGAGAGTCCGAGTTATATTTCTAGATCAAGGAAAGTGTTATTGGGGGTTTCCGTTAGTAAATTCTCGGTAGCACCACGAAGTCTGGATATGAAATCAAAAAAGTAGTAGGTTATTCCCCAATTCGTTGAACTGATACACACCTGGCGAAATGTGGGTGGAGAAATGTACCTCTGCCTAAACCTACAAGGAACACATGTTAGAGATTTGTAAGAAAATATATCATATATAACATGATTTACTACATAAACGCGCCAGTACAGTTCTTAGCAAGATGTTGTCTATCTTGGATTTTTTAAAAGTATTTCATACAAATATCTAAATCTAAATATCGAAATGCTTTATAATTGCATTTCAACAGTAAACATGATATGAGAGCAGGAAATTAAAACCACTATACAAATCTCCTTATATTATGAAAATAACAAGTTCTGTAAGAAGCTTACGTATTCGGCTTTTGGAGGTCAATATTATTAGTACCGTTTGTATAATTAAAGAACTATTTTTAGTAAGACGAGGAGCACTCGATCATGGACAGGATTGATGTGGCCTTTTGTATTTATAATAGGCAGAGGCTGAGCGATGGCCCAATTAAAATTTTTAAACATAACTTAGCGTTAATTATAAGTGGTTCAGTGCCACACACACAATGTGATTAACGTTTACTGGTGGGCATATTTTTGATGCGTAGTTGCTTGTGTTTGTCAAAATTCTGTTTTAATAATTATCTTTAGAATAACAGAGAAGATGGGACGCTAATGAAACGAAAGCTGATCAATATATTGGACTGAAATCTATCTCAATAGGTGAACAGATCTGAGGACAACAATAAGAAAAAAAGGGGCTTTTACACTATATATAGACTGCTTCGTTTGTCATCCGTAATTTAAAATTGAAGTAGGAATGCTACATGCGATCTATTTTCACGCGTAAGGTGTAGAGTTTGATAAGTTGATTTGGCCAAGAAGTATTCAGTTTTTGACCTAAACATCGCCATACACTCACCTCATTCTAATGATTTATTATAAAGAATGAGCTCATTGCAATTTCGAGCTCACTTCAGAATCTTTTAGAGTCATTGATATGAGTTTTATGCCGACTTCAAAACAAAGAGTAGGTTCTCAATTTGACCGCGTACATATTTTGAAGATTATGGATACATCTCATGACATAGCACCCGGTCTCCTAGCCCGGCGCGGCAGCATTAAGCTTCTTACCGGAGTGTCGGCCGCGCGTCACTGTCGCTGGGATGTGTCTTGTCGCGTGTCGCCGTCAATTGATTACCCACTAATGTCACGGCGCGACACGCGTGTTGTCGCCCTGTACCCACGCTTTATTTCTAATTAACTCCGCCGTCAGACTGGGGATGTTTGACGTTTCTGTGATTTTCGACAAGAATATATTGAAATGTTAGATGTATTAAGATTCTTTTTATGGAATTCATCTCATATCAATAAGAAACTTCGTTTAAATTTGAAGACGATTAGCTCATTTCTTGATTTACGAATTTGCGGGAAATCTATCAATGTCTTATATAAAATATTGTGGCCTCGATTTTAGTGCAAAAATTTCAATTGGGGGCCACACTCGTGGCAGTGCTTTTTCAGAAATGTATAAATTTGAACATTAAAAGAAGGTTATTTGTCTTTCATTGAAACAAGAACAAACCTCTGCGATCTTCAGTGTGAAAATTGAATTTCGCTTGCCGCGCTAAATGTGATTTATTGCAGATTAATATTCAACAGAAATTCGATTGCCGCGTCTAGTTCCATTGAAATAGGACCAATAAATTCACTGCTTACTAAATAAACCCGAATCATTGTCTCGGCTGTTTGTAGCGCCGACAAATTATTTCTTACGAATGCAATGACAGTTCAGCCAAGCCAGAATAATGAAACAGCCGCAATTTCACCACAGTGGTGGAAGGTCGAGTGCGGGCGTCCTGAGCGTCCCGGCGACCCAGCCCGGCTCGTTCCACAGTAACTTTATCACGAAATTTCGCCGTCAAAAGGCAGTATTCAAACAGAATAAGACAGAAAGTTGGCGTAAACACTCGCAGACAATGAGCCGAGGTGGCAGTTAAAGTGCGGTACCCCTCTCATCCCTTCTGTGAGCTGCCTCCCCCCTCGCCAGTATCATGGACTAATGTGGAATAGCAGTAATTGTATCGCTCTACGATAGGTGGAGTTTTAGTAATAATTTGATTTGATTTGACGCGTCATGTTTGGTCCATCTTGTTGTAAACGCTTCTTGGAAATGTCGATCGTGGTTGTTCCATAACTATTATATAGAATTGGTCAGTGTTTCTCGATCCGTGTCAACCACTATTACGATTGATGATCTAATACTCAGAATCCTTTGGTCCTAATACAATAATTACATAGTGTGTTCCTTGGAAATTTTAATATTGGATTGTTTTCAATTCTATGTATTTATACCTTTCACCGCTTTAAACAATAGTAGGGAATAGGACTGTCCTAATACAATGCGAAGCAATAAATCAATAATCATTGCACTATTTATTAGTTTATTTTCGATTTCTCTGAACATTCTAAGCAGCTGAGGTGTTATTTCTGGTACCTAAGGACACAGGACGAAACTGGGTCGGGAATAACGTGACAGAATTATTGAGAAACGTCAGTAGCTTGATAACGCTGTATTGTTTGCCTTATGCTCTTAGCTCGAAGTTGTTGGAGATTCTGAGTCTTCCAGGAATTGTAATATCAAGTAAATAAGATCTAATAAAATTTCGTCGCCAACGGCAACTTTACACAGAGGCCTTTGAATTTGAAATCACTTATACATCGTTTAATAAAGCATTGTTGAGTATATAATGAAAAGAAAATTTGAAGCAATGCTCTTCTAGCTTTTACCTACATATATGTATGCGTGCGTATGTATGTATATATAGTATTAATATAATAGATTGTATAAGTAAAAACATTGTTTCCTTCTTGCCATACCTTGCAAATACTCATTAGTCTTTGTAATGCCACTGTGCTCCACACAACCGACCAGTCATATCTCGCGTGCAAGAGCCGCCCTCTTGACATTTATATCAATGAACCCGTGTTGACAATAACAGTCGGCCTTCATTGCTGGTAAGACAAATTCCGCAGTTAACAGCGTCTCCCACGAAGGCATAAAAGCTTTTTTCGGCCGACGATAAAGCGGCAAATGTCGTCGGGTCTAACTAGGCGTGCCTTTTGCCTTTTATCGTGGTCTACAATAAAATAGTCGCTGAGTCGGCTTAATGTCTTACCTTTTACGTAATGCTTGCTTATATGCGGTACAAAAGATTATTTGAATTATTTTTGAACAAGAATTGTTGTTGGGTAACGTATTATTCTCTTGAGCCTGTGTTTTTGTTGTGATAGATGTGTATTTTTACACCCACGTTCAATTTCTTCTTAATAGGGGCGAGCAATAATCCTCTTATCAGGAAAATTTTCTGAGTTCTTAGTACTGAAAGTTTATTTTTCTAAAACCTAATAACTCTAAAGTGACTCGGAAATAGAACCTGAAACATTTTGATCGGACGGCCCGAGAATATTGTGTGTTAATACGATGTTCATATTGAACTCTTTGCAAAGTTTATAGTTCTAAAATTACTTATTTAACTAAACAACCAAATATTATTTTCACTAATAATTGCACGTTGATATTTGGTAGTTCATCAATACTATGTATAAGTGTCCAATATTATGGATATTATGGATCACGAGAGCACCGAGACAAGCATTAAATTAATAGCCACATTACGTACAGATCACGATCTGTCTAGGGATCGTATAACGAGGTTTGAAATTACAACACATCAAAATATACACCTAGCTATGAATTAATATCATATGTCTTACTAGCGACCCGTCCCGGCTTCGCACGGGCGCAATGCTTCCTCTTGAATCACTCTATCTATTAAAAAAAACCGCATCAAAATCCGTTGCGTAGTTTCAAAGATTTAAGCATACAAAGGGACATAGGGACAGAGAAAGCGACTTTGTTTTATACTATGTAGTGATGAATCTTGCAAATGAGACATCACTCATAACAAAATTCACGAAATTTCAATGTTAATATTAAGTCTTTTTAAAGCACATTCGATATAAAGAAGAAAAATAAACAGATCAAATATTAAAATACTAATCTGCAGCCACAGACAGTCAATACAGTTTTATGTATTGAATTTGTTTCTTCATGTTTATCTAACATCCAATCAAAGAAATTTATACTGTTTGCTTGTCTTACTCATGGATAAATATATATGTACAGTGCAGTGGCGGTACTTCCATAGAAGCCCGAAAGCTCGACTTGCCTTACATAGTTCCGAATAACGAACTTAACGATTGTTTATGTAAAATAACGCTATAAACGTGAATGTGAGTACTAACCGGTAGGTATTTATTAGTCCTACGTACCAAACAAAAATATGCTGCTACTAAATAAACATTTGGGCTTGCCTTAGTTTGACACCCTAGGCACGCCACTGGTACAGTGTACACCTCTCTACCCAAAAAGGTTTGGAAAACAGTTTATTTCTTGACACAGCTTTCGCCAACTTATTTGAGTGAATTGAAACTATAAACTTTCGAAAACATAAGCGTAAAATCACCATTATCATCAGGCAATATACGTCCCACTGCTGGTCATGGTTGAGGCCTTAATCCACCACGCTGGCCTAGATCGGATTCACGAAAAATAATCAGGCTATAATTATGTCTTACTAGTCCTTCATCGAAAAGTATGTATAAGATAGAATGTGGAACGCTTGCCTAATTTGTTGGTGATTTGTTGATTTGAAGAGATAAATGGCAACAGATAAACTTTCCTACGCTTCGTATATTATTTACTTGTTTTCGCCACTTCAGTTGGCTGTTACGATTTTCCTTAACTGTCTCATACGGAAAATAAAACACAATAAATCAGATTTTACGCTTACGGAGCACTTGATTCAAATTATATGGGATCAATGAAACTCAATAATTATAAAATTATCACTCTCCAAAGAACACTCAGTTAGATAAATTCTGCAAAAGAGAGCTGCAACTTCGATCTTCGCAGCGAGAAAAAATTTATGTGGTCCACGTGCTCTTAAAACTAATAGAAATTTTAGATTGCAAACGTTTAAAAGTTAAAAATGTTAGCACGAATAAAAATTTTATTCATCTCTCACAGATATACCTACATAAGTCGGTGCTTTTACAGTGGTGAGAAAAAAAAACAATTTGTATTTATTTGAATCGTCCTTTCTGCAGATAAAATTTGAGCGTGAATTTGAGATTCAATAGTACTCGAATATGTGAGCTCGGAGACATGTGTTGACATTCCAGACCTCAAGGTCATCCACTTAACGTGACCTCTGTAATGTATGCATTGTACATCTCGGGATAAGATGAATTTGCCTAAGTATCTTTAGGAGAGCGATTCTTGTATTGCGTGCGTCGTTAGTGTAAATTGGCGGTTTGATGTGCACAAGTTATTTGTTCTAATAGATACATACAAAGAAACATACAAAGTTCTGACCCCACACTAGATCTGTGTCTTACAAACTAGAAGACCCGAAGCAAATATTTGTGGAACACATACACATTTGTCTCGGATCGAAGCCGCAACCTTTAGAATTCAAAAAGATTATTAATTTGAATATTTTCCCATGTTTTTGCTACATATTTGTACAACATTTATTATTTACAGATGTTGATATACATATAGCTTATGGCCTTCCTAAAAAAATGCGCTGTCGTGCACTGAAAGAATATTTCAAATCGAAAAAGTATTTCCTGAGATTACCGCGTCCAAACAACCAAACCTTTCAGCTTAAACTATCAGTGTGGATTGACAAAGGATCGAAGCCGCAACCTTTAGAATTCAAAAAGATTATTAATTTGAATATTTTCCCATGTTTTTGCTACATATTTGTACAACATTTATTATTTACAGATGTTGATATACATATAGCTTATGGCCTTCCTAGAAAAAGGCGCTGTCGTGCACTGAAAGAATATTTCAAATCGAAAAAGTATTTCCTGAGATTACCGCGTTCAAACAACCAAACCTTTCAGCTTAAACTTATCAGTGTGGATTGACAAATAGAAAGAGTACTGACAGTAATCGTTTCCTATGTTCCAACTGGGTGCCATGTACCATTCTAATTCTCGATCCCGCTGTAGTCCAGCCATAGTGCGGTACAACCGTAGCTCCAGAGAACGGCATCACTGTCTTGCACAAAATTGACACGGTACAATTGGCGTTTCGCCCGCTGACTGAAATTGCCGGAGGCCCAATTAGATTCCATTTCTGCATTCACCATCGAGTGCCAGCGTGGCCAATTTTCAATTACAATTCTCCAGGGAATTTAATGGCAAACACGCGGTTTATCGTGGAACTAAAATTATATCTAGTATTTGTAAAGTAATGATCTTGTCGTGTTAAGTGTATGGATTGGCACTACTTGTAACACACTTGGGATCTGGTACTGGAAACAGACCGCTGCGACACAAGCTTAGCCTAGTGCAGTGTCCTTGGCTAATCTTCGCTTTTACACTAGTTGCAAATCTTTAGATACTTTATGTTGTATGGAAAATTTTAAATAGTGTAATACTTCATCTGTTTTCGGTAAATAAAATAACCGAAATGATCTCCTTCATAATAAGACTGCCATGAAACAGTGTTGATATGTTGGTCATAGCGACCGCGGTACCGACAGACAAGTAGTAAATTCACTTCGGCGTAAGTGTTGATGTTTTTCCTCATAAAATATCACACGTACAGACGGCTCGTCGCGCCTATTTGTTATATTAGCGAGTGACACCGAAAACTCTTGCACAACTACGCCTTATGTTCTTTTACGATTATATAAAAATGTTCTTGAGTTGTTAACACTTTCTCCGTTTCTTTATATACTCTAGGAATTAGTAAAATTTTATCATCAATTTAAAATAACAGTTTTCTATCTTTTTACATAAAACCGATATGAAAACTCTTCTCGTCATTTTAATGAAAAATATGGCCATGTTTTATGATATTTGGTTTTTATGATGTAAGTAATTTGTTATAAATGGATATTATAAATTCCATTACAAATCCAAAAGTGAAATACTACTTTCATGTTCAACCAACATTTGTACAATCACACTAACACAACAAAAACAAGGATTAATAATTCATTAACTGTATCCATAAAAATGTTCGTTAGATACCAAGTAGTAAAAAACATGTGATTAACTAAAAATATAATGGAGGTGTTTTAAGAAAAATAACCCAAAAAAGCAATTTCAGAAGCAGTTTCATTACTGAAAGCAATAAAAATTCGCTGAAAAGAGTGTTCATAATGAGAAGAAAATAAATACTTGCTCCTTTAAGTGTGCTCGTTCTCTTGTACAGTTGAACGTGGGAGCTAATTTAATAATTCTCAAGTAAATTGAATAATACACACTCATTACTCAAGCACCGTTCATTAAACACAAACACAGCTGGTTATTAAATTATTATTACCAGCGCGTCGAAGGAAATTATTACTTAAGCCTGCGTACCGTTCTATTGCGCTATAACATCTTTATTTTCATGCAATTTTACTATTTACACATAATTTTGGCGTAAAATCAGCGAGAGACGGTTTACTGTCGGAAAGTTCTCGAAGCGTGAGTTGTACTAGCAGCTAACTCAGGATATAAGCTATATCCTTGTTCACGATACCGCGCTCAAATTCCCCAGAGCCCACAATTTTGTGTTGGTGACAAAATAGGTAAACACTTTTATGGATATAAGTTGATAGTGTTTTTTCATCGTGACGAGGAGTATCGTACTTCCCCTGTGCGGAACGGCAGGGGAGTATACCGAGACACTTATTATTTTACTCAGGCTGAGCTGTAAAGTTGACATGGAATGGCTTTAGTAACTTGAGCGATGATTTTTACTATTTGCGAGATAGAATGAATTGCTTTCATGATGTTGAGTACTAACTAAAAACGGTGTAAAAATAACAAAGAAGTATTTTAAGAAACCAACATAACATTAGTCAATATATTGTAAATTGAGGAAAATGTCTAAGAGGAACCCGAAAATAAAACAACGACAGAGAGGTTATTCTAATACAAAAATTGTTATACTATATTTTCGTGATCCTTTTTCATACCACCAATACTTGTCCCTAATAAATATGCCCCATCCAAATCTCACTTCCATAACCCTAACTCTCCGACATGTAGGTATCAGGACCTCTGGGGATACTTAGTCCCGTATCAACTACACGCCGAACAAATATTGGGGATCGCATAAATATTTATACCGACACGAGAATCGGATTACCTGTCGTATCCACACACACCTTAAAGAATTCCACCTTCGTCGCAAAGATACGATTATTTTTATAAAATTCTTAATCAATGTACTGAACAGTAGTGCATCCGGGACTTGGCAATGTGACTGTTCAGCTGAATGCCCCCAGCAAACGGTTACGATCGATCTATCGACGCGTTCGCACGGAGCGTTTTCATTGCTCGCTCGCGCTGTAACGCGTTCGCAAAATAGCCCACTTCACGAGTAGTAAAACTCAAAGATTGCTTCTGTTTACATCCCCCTATGAATTTTTAAGGCAATCCCGAAGAAATATAGCCGTCTGCTGCTGTACCGTACTTTAACATTGTTTCATTTTAAACGCGATTTAGTTTTTGTTGGAAATACGTTCGGGTTCAGCTCTCTTTATCTTTCACATTTCGTACCGCAGGGATTGGATGGTGGGATATTGTTTCGAATTACTTTTGATAAAAATAATTGGAGCTATCTTTACGAAATTCAGATACTTTTTGTTTTATCTCGCAGTTACTTTAAAAACATCATACAATGCCACCAACTTTAGCAGCTTTGTATTTCGCAGACATAACAGCAACATGCACATATGTATTCAGAATTCATTATGTATAACAGCACATTGCAAAACAACAGATACAAATTGCATTGGGGGCACATAACACATGAAAGCTGGCGATCGCGTGCGCCATCCCCGATATGTCTCTATAGAGGTGAATGTATATCAGTGCGATACTCAGTGTGTCGAGACATGCGAGGTGCCGTGACCGAGGACCGTATGCCTCACATCATCACGACCATGGAAATCGTCAGCTGGATATCGTGGCGCGAACACTAATCATATTCACACGAGCCATCGTAAAATTGTCTTTACATAGTATGCTATGCCTTTGTTGTATAGTGTGTCGTATTTTATTTTACAGCCTGCATGACATAATCTTTGGTACAAATTGTGCTTATGTTAAATGAAAATGAGGTTCTTTTTTGATGTGGGGAGTAAAGAAAGAACGTAGTTTTTAACTACAGGCACTTAGTGTAGTACGTACATATTTTTTTTTTCGACATACTGATCTAGGGCCAGCAAGTAAAGAACATTGAACGCTTCTCGTCTTTACGAAATCCAATCAATCAATCAAATCCACGATCAGTTAATTCATCAATTTTGTCCGTTATATAATTAGTAAAGACTCCTATGACTTTCTTTCTTTTTTATTTAATTGTAATTATATTTACAACCGCCATTGTATCAATGCCTAAAACTATAAGCTGGGAATGAGAATTATACCAAAATTTAATTTAGATTTACAATTGTTTTTGCAAATACGTCACAAGTCACAACCCATACGTCAATTTAGTCCTATCCCCTGGGCTTTGAATGTTTTACCAGCCGTGGCATAAACAAAATATTAATCAATTAGTGTAATCTGTGACGGTGTGACAGCCATAGCGCACCACGGAGCGGTCGGCTGCGCTGACACAGTGTCGTTTGCGCCACTCGGGACGAGCGGAGGCGAGCGCTATTTATAATATTCACCTTAATGAAGATTGTTTATTTCGTTACGAAACTCTGATGGCATTACGACAATCAAGTACCGGGAATTCAGTAATAAGCGTGCGTCTTTACTTCTTTTTTTTTTATTTATTTATTGAGGGATAACAAACAGTTATACATAGATTCTTAAAACTAAACAGTGCAATTATATATTCTTCGGATTCAAGACTACGTTTACACCGTGCAAAAATTGGCAATGAGAATTTGGAAATATAATTAAAAAATAACAATTTATTAAATGTGCGGTTCTAAACATATTTAAATTTTCTCAGAACTGGTGATTATGGAAGACTTATTTATTTCTATAAAAGAGGTGAAACAGGGCTTCAGAGCCTGTATGAAGACACTCCATATTTGACACGATAATTATCATGGTAAAAAAAAGCTAGTAATTAACAAAAAATACTCCTTGTTGAGTTATCAATCTTTCCAGGATTGCGCGGTTTTGGCGGTATGTGGACGACACCTTAGCGCAATATGAATTATGGTTGATACAATTAGAGTTTACAAGAGCGCCGCGGCGCCGACTGTTCCAACTTCATTAGCAATAACTTTGGGTTTTAATAGCTTCTCACGCTGGCTTTTATGTTGTGTTACAGAACGGCTAAATCTTCTATTTTCTACGCTGATTGATGCCTTGATTGACGCTTATTAATAACAAAGCTATCGTTATTTCAGCCATAGGTAATATGACATTGAATGATATTTCTTGATACTTTGTTTTCTAAAAATAAATTCGTTTAGATTGAATTATCCAGAATTAGTCCTGAGTTTGGTCTGGACTGTTTTCAGATCGCACAAATATTGTTCTATTTGAAATTCACCCAAACAAACTCAGCAGCGGCGAAAACTTTTCTTAGCCCTTATTCTATCCACTTGTATATTACATACAATGTTATATTCAAGTAATAATAAGGAACCATCGTCGAAAAAGGCAGTTTATCATATAGGAACAAAATTCCTTTAATACTTTCTTCATATACAGGGTTGTGGTACTGTTATTTTACGATGTTTCACAGTCGTATATGTACATTAAACACTGTTATGGCGTGGCATTACTTGGCTTTACAAACGGCTCATATTCCTTGTGTTATGTACGTATTAACACCTCAATGGCTACATAATAAATTCTTTTCATACTGAAAGGTAGAGTAGCAATACTACTCGCGAGAATCTAGGCAAGGTTCTGTCCAAGGCGAGTATCAAGTGTTATAACATTTTATTTAACATGTTATATGCTTGCTTTAAAAAGCAGTGATGGCTTCGAGGTTTGGGCGCGCGGTCGAGAATCTCAGCGGTCGCGAGTTCGAACCCCAGGCACACACCTCTGACTTTTCGAAGTTATGTGTGTATTCAAATTGAATTATCACTTGCTTTAACGGTGAAGGAAAACATCGTGATGAAACCTGCACACCTAAAAGTTCTTAGGAATTTCTTAGGTGTGTAGTCCGCCAACCCGCACTAGGCCAGCGTGGTGGACTATGGCCTAAAAACCCTCTCAATGGTAGTCTAGGAGACCCGTGCTCAGCAGTGGGCGTATATGGGTTGATGAAGAAGAAGAAGAAGATGCTTGCTTTAACGTGTTACATTTCAAAGATTAAAGATAACGGGAAACGACAAATAATTCTACACCTTCATAATACGGCCAATGTATATCTTCAACAAAAACCTTGCGTTTACTCAAAGATACGCTATAACGTTTTTTACGTCTGATTTTTGTAAAGCGGTGGTACCACCCGGTGGAGCGCGGACCGCAGTCTTATCTAACCACGACACGGTTCTACCGACAGCGGTATTATCCTGCAGTATTAAAATATTGAAACCGTAGCAGTTAGCAGAATAGGCGAAATGTTAGTATCAGGTTTGAACGGCAGTGCGGTTGGATATTGTCGCCCCGGCACCACACTAAAACCATTAAAATTCCTGAACAAGTCCACTGCGGTGTGTATAAAATTTTAATGTGTGCCATTAAAATGGTATAAAGTTTTATCATTGCATACTTAATTAAATGACCCGCATGGAGCTTGATTAAAAATATTTACTCGTGTCGTGTGCTGTATTATGTTTTTATTATAATTAAAATTGTATGGGTATAACCGTTTTATGGCCTCTACTCGGTCAGCAGTTCACTCCATTATCCAGTGCTATAAAGTCACAGTGCGTCAGGTCAGTAGTATTTTTAACAAAAGATGTGGTGTTGAAACTAGATCACTCATTGTTTAGAGCGATTAAGACTACTTCCGAAGTTTCGTCTGCTGGTTGTAAAAGGCGATTTGAAGAGGCAATCACGGTCAATGAATGTATGAGATTATGCTCTTTAAATCTATGAATATTCCAAATTGGATCAGAGACCGGTGAACGACTTCTTCGTATTCCGTTCGGCCCCGTAATATAAAAAATCAATTTAACTGCTGACCATTGGGAAAATAAAGATAAGTATGTAGGGTACGGGAAAATCACTTTTATCGGTCCTTCTATCGAACCCAGTCACCTTTTTTCAAAATCTAGAGTCAAAATTCACATATAGCTCCATTAGTGCTCCTCAACGCATGTGAGTTTAGTTAGATTTCCTTCTACCCAGGAACTATGTGCCCAAATGAAAGTGATAATTACTGTTACCATGGCTCGTAATGTTCCTGTGGGAAGAGTGGCGCTCTCGATTGACAATTGTAGGCAGCCAGTCCGCGCTCTAACTGTGTCCGCCATAACGAGTGTGCGACACAAAGCTGCCATTCTGTGGGATTGCTAATTAAACCGTGGTCGCCTTAGCCGCCGCACAGCAACGCCGGGATTCGGTGGGATTTACTTAATCGCACGTCTGAGAGCCGGGTCGCCGCGTCCTCCAATACTTGGGTAAAATTTTGTCCACATTTTCGCTAATATTTGAATAAAAACTCTGGAATATTCTGATGGTATTATAATAGAGACGATCTGCTAAGTAAAGTTGATTTAATATTGTAATAATATGGTAGTTTAAATACTTTAAATTTCGACAAATATACAGGGTAACAAAAATCAGTATAAATGTCGGTGAATTTGAAGCGTAACCTATGTTTGTCATCATACATGTCGTAGCATTCCAAGAATACTACACAATCGATTTTCCTATATTATGTGTTATCCTACATACGACCTATACCTGGAAAAGCGTCTCAGTTATTATTAGGAATACTTGATACTTAAGAAATTCTAAGTAGAGAATTCTCTAGTGCACAAGCTTTGTGCGTGTTTAACAAAATCGTTCCCGAGATTTGTAACAGACCGCATGGCACCTGAGCTTATTGTCCTTTAGGTAACCGTAAGTGACCATTAAAAAAGATAATGAAGGAAACTCAAACCTTCCCACTTTGAGAAGTCCAAGTTTTGAACTTAGAGCGTTCTAGATATCCTCGCAATAAAAGTCTTATGTTTCAAAATTTATGAATATTGATACTTAAAACCGACAGTTTCTTTACTGTAACCCCATGGTGAAAAAGAAGTAAAATTACAACTTGCCTTATGATACGGTGGTGTGTTTCGATTCTTAAGTCGCGTTGAATATTATTGTATTCTTCTGGAAATGTGCCCAAAAACCACAATCGACCCACGTGGGCCTCATGCATACCTGGTGAAGTTCCAATGCATAAATGCACCTCTGCCTGCTCCTTAGGGGAGTATAAGCGTGAAGTTACTTACGTGTGATATCGTGGCAATAATGAACGAAATATAAAGTTTGCATTTCCTTCCATATTTACACTTCAAACTAGTTACAACTTCCTATGATAATACGCCAGTGATGTCACCTCAAAACGCGATAAATATTCATATTCCCTCGAAATGTGGTCTAATTCAGCAGTCACAGGCTTGATGGAAAATTCTTGCTCATTGTAAATACACGAGGCGATGTATCCTGCAGCCCGGTGGGGCTCGGAACAATTTAATGCGGGAGCCGGTGTAATCCTGTAACTCATTTGGGTTACAATGGGGCTGCAACACGTCCTACGAGATGCGCTGGTTCATTCTTACATTACAGCAGGCATTTCTCGAGCGGCGGGGATTGGGGACACACTAAATTTGCGGCCAGCGCTCTTGCTTACTTTATTCCTTTGAAGTTTGGAAGTGCTTGGTCAGTTTAGGTTTTGTTTTGTAGTGTAGTTGCGATTGGGATGATAAAGAATTATCGAAGACCCCACAATTGACGCTATTTCATGTTTATATCCATATGAAATTTTGTCATTTGTTTCAAATAACTTAGTAAATCCACACAGAGCATCTTAGCTATGCAAATTCTACTAGCACGCAAAAATTGAGCATGGTAGAATAATAGGACTCACACTTCCTCAATGGTGTAGAAGATTTTTACCAAGTTGTTACTAATTACTTTCAACTAGATGTGATGTCAAAAAACACAATTATTGCTGTAGACCCCAATATAATTATTATACATTCTAAATATTTTGTTTGATGGCAAACAAGTGACTATCTTAGTGTCGAAATCATAATAACCTGCTTCTAGAAATATATCTAAAACGCTTCAAAGCTAAGAGATTATTAAAGCGTTCCATTCCAGTTCAATCCCGAATACCTTTTTGTTAGCGTTAACCCTTGGCAAGTTTCTCATGAATCGTTCTGTAGCGCAAGTCGGTAACTACATCAATTCTATTCAGTGAACTCGGTGAATTCATCTCTTTACACTGGAACTACTTCCTTACACGTTTATGGAATAAAACGAAGGAATTCAAGTTATAGAAATAATTTAATTTCACTTACCGGAAGGGAAAACATCAAGCACTTCTCCAATGTTAACTAAATTCGTATTAAACCTTTTCAGAGAGTTTCCTCATCTCGGCCCTGAAATAAGGCGATAGGATATTGCTTTTGTAGCGTAATAAAAACCACATAAACACATTCTTAATTCTACGAAATACCCAAGCAGCGAAACAACCTTAGCTTAGTATTATAAACAAATAAAACCAATAGAACCCCAATTCATATTTATGAAGCAAAACTCGGCCGTGGAATATAAAATGGAACAGCAAATAGGTAAGATCCAGGATTATTCCGCTATATACGTTTTATCTTTATTAAAATTATACGTGCCGATTCTTGCCAATACTATTCTACGCACGATTTGAAGGGAATAAAGGTGCATTCACACGTCGACGAGTTTCGGAGGTTCGGGGCGAGTCGGCGAGTCTAATTGAATACCTTATGTGTTACATTCGCACTCGACTCGCACACGGCCCTCCGAGGAGCCCTAGCTGCTCTACCGCTACAACTATTTAATATTGAAGCTTCTAGGAGCCATAACTTGCCACCTGCGCGGACTGATTTTACTACTGAATCAGTTATAATTACATTTAGGGAGGTATTTACACTGTGCTTAAAAATTTGTTCTACTTGAACTGAAAAGCAATAAACATAGGCGGTGTTGTAGATAATAATATTGTCTTTTCCACTTCCACTCCAACACTCCTTGGAAAAATTCAGGAATTTACAAAGTGTTAAAAAATTTATGAGAGGGCGAGTTTCGTGTAACCGCTGAATAAGTTGGTAGGTCTTTTATTACAGTAGTGAAATTTTGCATATCTGGAGATAAGAGGGCGCGGTACAGACGAGTGGAATAATGAATTACGAGAAGGCGTCACGCCGCGCGAGCTCGCCAGGAAAAATGTTTCACTCAATGCCGGGGCTTTAGATAAGTGCCGTCGACTTTTAAACCTGCCGGAGTGTAGTTTAACCGAGATCATCCCTCACGACCGCCTTAACTCGCTGCAACGGGGCTGGTGTTCTGCGAGCATTAACAAGTTCTCCTATCTTAGTCTGTCTGCTTATGAATAAATTACTTTCCTGTTTGATTGCCAATACTATTTTATATGTCTACGTCTCATTCCTTACAAGGAGGATTATTTCTTCTAGCAATACGCTTGTCTTTGAATTCTTGTAGACTTCAGGTTCGTTTCTTCAAAATTTGTTCTAAGTTACATGCCCTTAATTTCTTATTTGTTCATAATAGTTACCAGTATATCACTAAAACGGTGGGTCCAAATAACCTTAATATTACTTTTGATCATTCTATTGACTAATTTAAAGTTATCATTGACCAACACTTGATTTCGCACTAAACCAATCTCCAGCAATGTCGACTCCAAAGCATTCGTAAAGCAACGTTCACCTCCGGTGCATTGAATTCGCTAAACAATTCTAAATACGAGGGTGGTACAAAGTGGTCTCCATTTGCAGAACGTTTATAATTGGCAATGAAGGTGCGCTGGCCCCGTACAGCCCGTATTTGCTCTGAGGCAAAGCGTTGCGTCGTGGAGTTCCCGACAGACGGACTCGTGCACAGCTCGCTTTGTTCACTCAGTTATTGGATTTATGAGCTGCCCTGGATTGTTATTCAATTTAGCCTTTATTGGTGACAACGGACGGCTTCGATTGCCGGGGAATTATTATATATTGTCACTGGCAGCACACTTCGATCGGTGAAGGTTTACTACTTGCTTTATTTTTAAGGTGTCGCCTCATACTTAGATTTCTTCTGTATAGGGATAATGATTAATTAATATTTGCTCACATAATCAGACATGAACAAGTTTTGAACCTTTGTGCCCTGGAATGTTGACTTGAAGGCCTTTCGCCAACACAGTTCCTAAATCCAAATACAATTAATCATAAGTTTCCGACATTAATTTCATTTCAAGTTCAGCAACTAAATATTTGTTAGCTTGATTAATTAGAACAATATTAAATATTCTGAACAAAACCATCGCATAAACATTAACTGGCGTGTATTACACTGCAAATTCATGCCGACGCACATTTCATTCACAAACATCCACTGCGATCCAATTATTAAAGGTACAGAAAGCGGATTTAGTATCCAAAAACATTCAGCTAATTAATCCATCAGAACAGATTAAAATGATTCAAATGACGTGACGGTTAATCTTGTTCATTTGGCTAATGAATCGAGATCGAAACCGATGCTGATGTTTAGCCACGCAGCCGCCGCTAATAACGCGATGCTTTCGGTGACACACGGCCGCCACTTAATGGCCAATGAGCAGGTTATGTAAGTGCTTATATTACGGACCTTTTGAACCAAATGCTGATTTGCAAAATGCGGCTAGTTTTACGTGTAAAAGCCGGGTTTTGAATATTTGGCGACCACACACAAGCTCTGTTTACACGCTGTGTTTGCCAATGTGTGGGTGATGAACTTTATTTGTATTTCACGAGTTTGTATCTAAAATACGGAATAAATATTTCCAGTACATTGGCGCTGAAAAAGCCAATTATTTGAGCTGCAGTTGTATTTTAGTGAAAATCGGTTCTTTTCATTTATAGTCCGTGATTTCTGGTTACGTGATGTTATCAAAATCTCAACGCTATTATCCAACTGCAAGAGATCCGCAAAAGAGTAAACTAAAAGTATCAGAGAATTGATAAGAGACATGCGTTACCCTCATTTCAAGGTATGCCGACAACATTCTTATAAAAGAAAGGACGATTGATGACAACAATTTATAGGTGTCACGTCACACTCGTAGCCACATTTCTCCGAAATTACAAGATAGGTAAAAAATTGTTGTAAGTCAAAATATTTTTTATACCCTAATGATCGTTCATAATTGCGACGAAACCACGATAAATTATACCTATGTTGGAGGTAGTGCGGTAACAAAGGTCGCCCCGACATCACAGAACCGATGTGGGCCCGCCACTTATGTAAATACGAGTGTTGGGGCCACTGACATCAGCAGTCACCGCTTGTGGTCTACGGCGGATGCGGCCAAATCGCCCCTCTAACTATCAAACCGATTTCAAAGTTCAGTATTAAACTGGCGGGCCAAACTGACTTCGCTGGGCGTAACGCATGGATGAGTTTCATAAAGCGTGTGTACTTGATGTAAATGAGTATTATCTAGGATTTTATTAGAAAAGTGCGTGCCATCGCGAGATTTAATACACAGAGTATATTCAGACTATGGTCAAAACTAAAGCAGTAATAGCTACGATGATTAGACACCCATTGGCATTCTTACAATCATATTGAATGAACTAGTTAGTATGTGGTGGTTAGGAATATGTATTAGGTGTACAAATAAGTTTCCGCCGTTTTATTGTAGATAGATTTTATTGGAGTTTCGGTTAGCTTTCGCAGATGATAACCGACTTAAAAAATAGTTTGGACATTCAAGAACAACATAACCTATTAATATCATTGATTTTATATTGGTAAAATATAATTTTTATAAGTTGAAAATGTCAAAATTTGAGCCAAGTAAGCGTCATTTGCGGGAAATATTAGTTTACTTCTTTAATTTAAAGAAATCTGCTGCTGAGGCGCATGAATTGCTCTTAGCAGCATATGGTGAGCGTGCTTTGAGTAAGAGAACGTGTCGAGAGTGGTTTCAAAAGTTTAAAAATGGTGATTTCGACGTAGAAGACAAAGAAAGAAGAATTGGAGAAATTATTGGAGATACATCTCAAACAAAAAAAGAACTTGCTCTAACATTAGAAGTCACTCAGCAAGCTGTCTTCTATAATAAATATTTAATTTGTGTTAAAAAACGGCGGTAACTTATTTGTACTCCTAATACTTAATTTTTTTATGTCAGAATTTTTTAACGCGAGTAAGTTCGTAATCACCGTGAACAGAACGTGCCTTAGTTTTTGATCACGATCTTAATACATCCTGCATCATTATTGGTTTGGTTATCAAAATTCTAGCCCAGTTTTTGAAGCCATAATATTTCCTTTCGTCGTTTTAAAATTCCCAGCTCGTGTCCAGAGGTCGGGGCGCGCCGTTAGACACGCGAGGTCAGCCTCTTCATCATCGAAACCGTTCGACTTCAAACAAATGGAATGAAGGTGCGCCGGCAAATGAAGCCGACCGTCTTCACGCACGCGCCTCGAATACGTTACGTGCTTCATCGTGCCTTTATTTGTTCCATTGTTGTATTCATGTGTATGAATGTCTTGATATCTGAGCGAAGTTTCGAATTGTACTTGCTTCCAGAGACTGGAAGCTGGGTAGGCGTATTTAGCTTTTCCTACTGAGAGCATACGTCTGAAATGCATCTCTACCTTCCTGTATCTGTATATTGTTCGTATTATTCACATACTCCTGAAAATAAATACACTCAAAATTTAGAGTTACAAAGTACCAAAATGAACGCTTCAATATTCCCTCTACTATACCTCATTTAAAATTCGCACGTCCTGATTCCTATCTGTTGGTACAACAACTCTCCTAGATACGTCAAACGCAATGTAAAAGAAATAAACGAAGCAGCACGGAGTAAGAACGGTTCGTGGCCCCCCTCCTCCTCCCTCCCCCCGCTCCCCTGCACTCGAGGGTAGCCCCCCCTCCCGCCGGCGTCCCGACGTACTAGAGCACATTAAATATAAACAGTGCACCGGCGGGATGAAATATTCAGGGGGGGCGGCGACGGACCGACGATCCGGTTTTATGACCACGTGGAAGAATTGCGAGCCCAGGGTCACGCTCCCGCCGTCAGAGAGCTAGAATGGCGTATTATAAATGCATTTTACAGTTGTTCTAGTAGTCTGTTAGCGGTAATTTCTTGTGCAGTGTGGGAAAATATGCAGTTTTTCAAAGAGGTAAAAATACATTATAAGAATAAAAGAATAAATATCAGACCATAGTCCTCCCACTGCTGGGTACAAGTCTCCTCTGCATCTAACTAAGTTCATACACCACGGAGTGCGGGTTGGCAGAATACATAATTTTAAAAAAATCCTCGACCGCGGCGCGCCTAAGCCTCGAGGCCATCACTATTTGCACTACACAAATGTATGTATGTCAATGCAAATCGAAATCAGTTCTCCGAATACGAAAAAGTAACAAAGACTAAATGGAAGGTCTGCAGCCTAGTTCTGTGCTGGAAAGTGATTTGTTAGTAGAAAATAGCCGATGCACTTCGCTTTGATGCTTTAAATACATTCTAGATTAATGTGTTCCACAGTTCCCGCAATTTGCAAAGTTTTTAGACCTGTTTGGTTTGAATTAAACCTATTTACATTGCGAATGCAAACGCTTTGAACCACTGCTTTACGCAAGCACATGAGAAAGTACACAAGCTTATGGAAACATTTAGTGAAATCGCAAAATAGCTGTTTATACACGCAGGATAAAGTTACTAAATAGTCTTCTTCTTCTTCTTCATCAACCCATATTCGCCCACTGCTGAGCACGGGTCTCCTCTACCATTGAGAGGGTTTAGGCCATAGTCCACCACGCTGGCCTAGTGCGGGTTGGCGGACTACACACCTAAGAAATTTCTAAGAACTCTTAGGTGTGCAGGTTTCATCACGATGTTTTCCTTCACCGTTAAAGCAAGTGATAATTCAATGTGAATACACACATAACTTCGAAAAGTCAGAGGTGTGTGCCTGGGGTTCGAACCCGCGACCATCGAGATTCTCGACCGCGCGCCCAAACCTCGAGGCCATCACTGCTTATATACTGCTACTAAATAGTATCGCCTGGAAAGATGACGATAATACTGTCTTATCAGTTGACACAATAATGTTAGTTATAATAAGTTCGTAGTTCAATTTCAGTTTCATAGTTATAAAAAGTATTTTTTTTATAAACATGTACAGGCAAATCTTCAAACTGAGGGCTAAGCGCATTGTATAATCGGTCATATTATTGGATTTCTGTGTACTGCTACAGCAACATGTCAACTCGGGTCGATAACACTACTAGGTTGAGAATATTAGCGTGAGGGGCCTTAGTTCCTCATCCACAACATACGTAAATTTTGCTATACGGACTCAAAGATGTAAAAGCACAGTTACTCTAACGATAAACAAGCAAGAGGTACATAGAAAAATGTGAAAGGAATAATATTTTCTGTAGTATTTACGTCTTTTCAAACAATCTCGCACAACCTACCGCTCGGATAACTCAATAAAAAGCACCATTTGAAAAATGTTCCGACTGAAGATTGCTCTTATCGCGGTTCCTTTGCCGGCGCTCTGAATAGGGCAAACATTTGTTAAGCCCGCTGAATGCGTGCGTTCGGACCGGCTGCTAGTTGCCGCCCGCCCTCCTTACGTTCATCACGCTAATTTTCGCCTCCATTGCGTTATTTCTTAGTGTAATTGGCTTACTCCTTAGAGCTAAGGTGAGACGTCTATCTCAATTTACTTTACTTAACGTTCTTGTTTAGTGGTTTCGGTAGTGAATGTGAAAATATATTACGACGTTTATTTTTGCGATGAATTAGGGGGTGCTTTCGTTATTTAATTGTTTGTTCTTCAAAAGTATTACAAGAAAGGTATACTGTAGAATAGTATATATAGTAAGTCTATATTTTACAAAAATAGGGTTGCATTACGTATGAAAAATCAGAAAGCATCAAACTTTTGAGGGTTGCAAAGATCGATAGAAGGTTCATTGTTCACATAAAATTTCAGCAATTTAGCTCCCATCCACCTCACGTAGAGAATCTATCCACTTATCTCTGCTTCAATCTGTACTACCCACAAAGGATTGACTTATCTACTGAAATAAATCTTCTGTGGAATCTTTTAAAGCGAAGTAAAGTCGCCTCATTTTTAACGCTTTTAACAATAGAATAGCAATTCGATTGATAAAAAGTTAAGGCCCTAATTTAATCTTAAAACAATTATTTTTGCCTACTTATGCCAAAATAATGAACAATCTTTATGTCTATCTGCTGTCAGCAAAAAATAAAGCACTCACAAGGAGTCATCTGACAGCAAATCCACTAAAGGGCCTAGTGGGGGTCGGCGGACTATGTACCTAATAACCGAAAGGTGTGTGGGTTTCCTCAGGATGTTTTCTTATTCGTATTTGTAATCTTTTTCGAAATGTTTTAAGATTTCAAACGTTGGTTTTCTATGGGTTAGGGATAGCCTTAAACGTAGATTATATATAGCCGGAATTTTCCCGAATTTTATCAACATTTTCGCCGACCTTCGAACTAAACCGTTTTAAAATTCATTGCGCGGTTTAAAAGAAATAAGCGACTTTAAATTATACTTTTAAAAGATAATATACAGAATTAACCTCGATACAGGCTGGGGCCGACCTTTTTTATCTTAATTCGAGTGTACAGTTTAAATGCCGTTAAACAAAGGACGACGCCCCCCTCTCTCCCCTTTCCCCGCCTCCCCCCGCTGTGGCCATGGTGACACTGTTACGTTCTCATTTGCATAATATCACAGAGTAACTGTGGGATGCATACAAATTGTAATAAATTATGTCAAAGAAGGAAAGCGAACTGACGGCCGCGAAGTCTGCGTTCTAAGGCGGCGCCTGCATACAAGAAAAACAAGGGAAACGACTGTTTATCAGATTCTCGTGGGTCGTAAGGCTGTTTTTAATCAGTTGAAATACTTATGTTTAGCATGTACATCATATTTGTAATATTGTTCCCGGAACTAACATGTTAGGTGTATGTAACCCCTTTGACTAGAACTACATTTCACAAGGGACAAGACATATTGTAACGAAATTCTCAAAATACTTAACCACTGGGCATTTTTTTTAATTCTCATTATACCTGTTAGACATGTGGAGTCAGTATAACATTGTCAGCATTGTCATCGAACCTAATCTAGGTCAGATTGTAATATAAATATGAATAAAGATTACTGCACACAATGAATCACGCAGAGTCACCCATTAGCACGCACCAAGACCAGTCGTTTTATTTACCTCGCTGCTACCTCATCACATAACCTCACACGTGTACCATAGCTGCACCAGCATCGGTACACAACGTGACGCTGTCCCCTTACAGACACCCCGCTACCCTTAATTTACCCTTAAATCTCCAAGGTGACATGCATTCCACTTTCCACGTGCAGAAATGCGGTGTCTATTCGCGACGCCAATGTGCAGGCAAGCTAACACTAGAGTGAATTCAGTTATAACGGCAGCCCGCCCCGGCGCAAACAAGAGGCGATACACAGTGAAATGCAAAGACTGTGAGCTCGCAGCGGCTGTTTGTTCTCTGCCCACCGCCCACGGGCCGAGGCGTGAACACCCGCGACACTCCACCGGCTACTCGGAAATACCTACTACATACATAAATAAACTCACGCTTGTATTCCCTGATGAGGTAGACAGAGGTGCAGTTCTGCAGCCATATTTCGCCAGGCATGTGTCAGTCCCACGTAATAAGGGGCGAGCCTATTGCCCTTTTTCGGGCACATTTCCAGATCCGAAAAACCCAATAACACTTTGCCCGACCCGGGAATCGAACCCAGGACCTCTAGATCGCAAGGCACATACTTGTATCGCGAAACCACGAGTCAAGATATGCCAACTACAAGCAGTAAAACTTATTTGAATTCTTCAGATTCCTTGCGTTGTGCCGCCCGCTCTCTCAGTTTGACACGTTTCTCGGCGGTTTTATTATGTTTGTTTCCACAAGTTTTGTGTGACGTTTGAAGAGATATTTCACGTTGTATTTTATAAACCGCACTGAAAGATAGTGCTAAATTATATAAGTTTATGTTTGCAATTAATGCTTTTAGAAATAGACAATCCTATTTATTCAAATTAAGTTCTTACGAATGGGACATTTGAATTGAATACGCAAGTTACCCAATGCCATATCTTTTAAATGATTTCAGTAGCCGTACGTCGGTCAATATCGCCCAGTTAGTGTGCTCAGTAGATATGCAAGCACCTGTATCTGAAACGTATACACAAACGCATAGCTACTCCGTTCCGTTTTGTGTTGTCTTGCTGCATACATCTTGTATAATGTATGGTTCCTACCGTTGTTGATATCAGATGCCGAATACGGGATTGCTAATTTATTCTTTAACTCGAGATGGGTAGGCGAACCGTATTGCTCAGGTTTAAAACCTCTATAACAGTAACACAGTCTGCATACCGCTGAAAATCCTATTAGGTCACATAGATTCTAAGATATTTTAGTTTACTAACTCTAGTCGAATTACACACCCTCTCACACACATACACACACACTCACTAAATACACAGAGAGGAACATAACATAAAATAAAATTACACTAAACTCTGTTAATTAGGCGGCTATCATCTAAAAATAAAGGGGAGAGGCGTTGTGTGCTGAAATACAGGTTTATACCTAGTTCGGCAAACAAATGCTCCATTTTTTGTTATAAAATTGTATAGCCCAGATATTTGTACCATTTGCTTTGTAACTGTTTTTTGTCTAATAAATTTCATTTCATTTCATTTCAAAAAATTACAATACCTCCTGTGGTTGCTTTTCAGAATGTTAAGCCCGTAAAACTAAGCAATCTTAAAATGCAGTTATTCAGTAGTTTGCTTTGCAACAATATAAAAATATTAAAAACTTGAAAAATAATTATAATAAATACGTACAGAACCCCGAACGATCCCAATGTACTTCTTTACACCGTGGTTCCTTCTTGAGTATACAACAGATTCAACCAGATCATTGCGGTTCCCCGAACGCAGAACCTGTCAAATATTCACTTCAACGAATTGTGTATAAAAACGAAAAGGTCTGTTATGTTATCACGTTTGTGACATTAAAATTCGCGGAAGATTTCATTACCATGTGCCTGACTTGAGGCCCTTAACAAAATATGGGGACTTTTTATGAATTAATAGGAATTTTACCAATAAGCAATGTACATAATATTCATTTGACACGTGCAAGCTCACATTGAATTTATTACTATTTTAGCTTAAATTATAATTTATACGAAAACGCATTCCATTTTTAATTGTCTGCTTAAAAATAAGAATAACAGTTTTGTTTCTTTCTTTTACAGTGATATTATTTTAGTTTTATGTAAATAGTGCGGACCTCCTTTTATTTGAAACATTTTTTATTACCGTAACTAACGTGCGCAGTCTGCACTATTCCCACCGCCGAGAAAGCATAAAAATACATAAGTATAATTGCACACACCCCTTTCAACCCCTACTGCTACCCCGGAGGAACATTAATCATTCATACCTTTGTTTTAATTAACGTTGTCACTTTAATTTTTCCATCTCCCGTCTCCACGTAGTAAAAGGAAAGTTTTTAATTAAAACCTCATATTAGTACAGTTCCTATGAAGATATAACCGAAACGATCCCCGACGAGTTTATTAATAGCCTCTGCATTGATTTATAGAGCTCACGGCGAGCCTCGAACGTCTTGTTTAGCTCCGTGTTCTTGCTAAATACTTCAGCCTCAAGCTTGGAGATAACGTCTCAATTCCTACGTAACAAGCACGGTCTATCGGTTAAATGGACTTGAGCTATTGTATATTAAGTCTTTATACAAGACAACAACAATATAATGTTTATTATTTTGTTTCAGGTACGTATAAAGCTGTGTTTGTCCGTAAGTACGAAGTATTAATTTGTTTAATATAAATGTCAAAGCTATGAGTCTAGTAAGACTTCCAACGAAGAAATGTTTTAAATCATAAAATACAATAACGCCTTTACTAAATACTAAAAGTGGTTAATAATAAAAAAAATGATTCATTTCATTTCTTAAAAGAATTATAAATCCATTATAATTATAGAAGTGGATTTAGAAATCCATTAAGGAAATCTCTAAAAGCCTTAAAATTCTCTTAAAACTCCGTGAATATTTATTACTATCGGCGCCACCGATTGAAGTGATCGTTGCAAAAATGTAATTTGTTTACGTGCAAATGAGTCGCTTTGTACCCAAACAATGCAGTTAATTCCTCTATCCGCTGTGACACACGACACTGCCGACTGACGACACAACGTGTTGTTCTCATATAACTTATTTATAGCCATTTGTTTTGGGAATAAAATTACACATTTTTGTGGAAACACGATTTATGGAGATTTTTAGACATGTTTTTAAATTTTCAATACAATGGTGATAAGCGAAAAAAACGATATGGTCTTTGGAAGCCGTAGATACTCGTAAATAAGTGGTTATAAAAATATTTAAAGAGACTTCTTTAAACATCTATAGACCCTTAAAATCGATAGGAAATATGACGTTCTGTTGTGTATTGTAAGTTTATCATGTATTTTTTTTTAATATCATGGAGGGATATTTATTAATCTTTAATAAGATAGCACTAGTTTTTAATACATAAAGAAGAAGACGGTTTCCGAAGCAAGACGTACTATATAAACTGAAAGATGTACCTACCATTAATTACCTAAATACTGAGTTTTAGTTATATCTCATAGGCGACCAACCGTGTAATTACTTATTACGTGTCCTAGACGGAAAAATAATAATGTAATACGTATGTATATATTGTATCTCTTAACGTAATCTTAATGTCCTTTTTCACACGCTTGTTGGCGAAATTAATTACAGCCGAATATGTCATTATTTATTACGAAATTACGGTAAGTTACTTTCGTACCGAATATGTGGTTATTATATCGACCTATGCATAGAATAAGGTTACTTATGACTATAATACCAAAGTACTTTTTATGTCTTTATAAAGTTAAACTTGTTTATATATTGCACTAGTGAAGTAATAATAATCATAACATTTGTCGTTGTTTGAAGAACAAAAAAGTAACAGATAATTTTGTGCCCAATTAAGTTTAAATCGCTGAGAAAGGGAAGTTGAGATTTTGCACATATAACTTTATTCTGCGCATGGGTCGATATGTGGTATGGTGGTAATATGTGGTATATTAAGGTGACATAGGCGATTAAGAGGGATGAAAACTTAGGTGGCGAAACTTTGGGGGAGAATAAACCTCTATCGCTTTCGGGAATATGAGCGTATGTTTCAAACGTGAGCTTTTCATCGAAGTATTCCCAAGCTTTTTATAACTATTTCGTAAATTTCTGTTTCCAATGAAAGTAGGCTCACAATAACTCAATAATATAACAATACTTCGAGTGTCCACGAGATACTCCAACAATAAATTTTTTGTTCCAATTCTGACACGAGACTATCCATACTTACATTCGTATAGAAAGCTCGCGACATACAATCCGTGCGAAATTTAATTTAAAGTACTCTCATACGTTTTAAGCGGACTTGGAGACCGGTTTTTTACTTTTCGTCTCTTTTGTGAAATTGCGAAGTTAGTAGTAAATTATTTCGTGAGTGCACTCGTCCTCTAACAATTCGTATAAGACTAAATCCCTTGAAACAGTAAGTACGTGTGTCGCTTTGTCCTTCTTTCACACATCGGAGGAGATTGCTAACACTATATTAGGAATATATTATTCATTTATAATAAAACAGTATACATACTTATGTAGGTATATAATATACACGTCTGCATTTCTACATTAATTCATTTGTCGTGTTTTTTTTGTGCCTCATAACAGGCAGGGGTGAAGCTATGGTCCTTTTTCGAGAACATGCCATACTCCGTGCCACTATTATTAATGATATGATTTCCTAAGGTTAAACACTTTACCAAACTTTTAAATCACACCCAACTAGCGCCTGTTGCAGTATTATATGAGTTAAGTGATACTATAGTCTTCCGTAGAATTGTCAGCAGCAACTAGCAGTCCTCTACTCCACGAGACTACACAAAGCCATACATTTTCATCGCTGCAGACTCCCCCAGAGGCGTAAACCCGACAGAATTTACCTGAGGTTAATTCAACATTGCTCCGGTCCACGCACTATGAGCTTATAATCAATCTGTCCGTTTCGCCATTATAATCGAGCGTTGTCAAAGGTACAAGGGTCGAATCCCGGCGGGCGAGCGTACCGCGCCGGACCTCATGCAGCCGTTTGCATATCAATACCGAGCTCCAGTCACGTCACATAGTTATTTAAATACACGTCAGCTACAGGTAACGTCATGTGATTGAAGGTATGGAGTTTGCGGTTTGGTTTTGGTTTGGAATATGGGAAGAAATACCAGATTAGTTAGATGGAGCCTTTTTAGGGAAATTAAGGTTCTTTAAGACGTTAGCTTTTCTTTCAATTCTAATGTTTACTTTGATCAACCTTTTTTTTAATATACTGGAACGAATTAATGACGTAAGCATAACGATGTCCAACTAGAGCAATAATCTAATCTAGCCTGCTGAGAAGTTTCTTAACATAAATAACTAAGAAGGTGCAAAGTGCCCACTCGCCTTCAATGTAAACCATCTTTAGTCAGTAAGTGTCGATAGCATAAGTAAACGCTTTAAAAATGTAGAATATAGAGCGAGTCCTAAGTTTAACTATTTATTAGAAGGCAGTGCCTTTGAAAAATATAGGTGAGAAGTGAACTCATTCTCACAACGTTTTGACGCCGTGTCGCCGGAATATGAAAACTATTCTTGGGAAATATTGCCGATGCGCTTGACGTGGCCCGAGCCAGCTGCCGATATTTTAACTGTTACACGCATGAGATAGAATACTTTACGGTAGTATCTGTAAAGTTATTGATTAAATTTCAATGTACTTTAACAATTGTCTGAAGTAGTTTAAGGTGTTCTTATCGATGTTTTGTAAGCTAGTTGTACAAAATAATGCTGTTTAGCAACGGTGTTTTCCCATGAAAGGATCCTTTAATGAATATAATGTCTACTGCCAATAATGAGTTGCGACCTTGATACGTAGGGTTTTTGTAAATTGTAAGAAAGGACAGTCGGCAGACCCTCATTTAGATCTGTCTTTAGTT
Source organism: Cephonodes hylas (assembly GCA_030295005.1). Taxonomy (NCBI): domain Eukaryota; kingdom Metazoa; phylum Arthropoda; class Insecta; order Lepidoptera; family Sphingidae; genus Cephonodes; species Cephonodes hylas. Next base: position 16,241,686 of record AP025362.1, read on the forward strand.
CAAGAGAAAAAACTAGGTTTTTTAATGATCTTAGTAGAATATAGTCATCGCACATTTGAAATTGAATTTTGTAAACTTTTTCACGTTTCTGACACCTACTTTCGCGACATCTTCGTCTTCAATTAGTATTCACAGAGCAAGACGTACGGCTTACAGACGCGAACATCCACACATGGTAATGAGAAGGCGCCGGCGATCTCTCCGCGTCAAGAAGCTCAACGTCACGCTAATGAGCTAACTTATATTCATTTATTAACCTTCTGCAAACAAACGCGGTACAAAAAGTGTACGTAGCCAGGTAACCCAGAAACCCCATCCAGGCTGGCTACGCGGAACACCCGCTCATAAAATGTTTCCGCGGGGGTGTGGGGTGGGTGCGGGGGTGCCGCCGGGCGCGGGGAGGGGGAGCACTGGTATAAAGTCGGCAATTGTCGGCGGCTCAATTATTTCCGTCCCACATACGGCGCGCCGCTCCCGCGCTCTTTGTGCGCCGCCAAGCCTCGCCGCTCACATATTATATTTACTATGAAAAGTCGCGAATAAATGTTGTTAATGACGTTTCGGATTATATCTTCGAGTGTTTGTGGAGGGCGCTCAGCGGCGGATAGCGGCGGATGAATTAAAATTAATACTCCGACGCGCTGCTCCACCAGATTACTAATGAGCGATGAAAACGCTGTGGATTTTTCAGATTATCTTTAATACAGAATATAGCCATTGCTCTTGTTATTAAATCGAGCGCTTAAATGATGAACCAAAACTTTTTTTAACAACATTTACTTTTTGTTAACTACAGTAGGACAGAAAAAAAATTGCAATAACATGACACTATTGTGGGTATCTTATATCACTTCTGATTAATTGCCTGAATGAAAAGCGAGTTGTATGCCTCCTGCCTAAATATTAGGTAAGTAGCATTGGTTAAATACACCAGGTCTTAACGGTTGCAACAGGTCCAACTGCACCTCAAATTAATTAGTATAATGACCAGATAGCTTGGCAGCTTGGGAAGTATATCTTGTGTATTCAAATAAAAAAAATACAAATAAGCAGGTTTATTAAAGAACAGGATGTAATTTATTGACAAAATGTCTGTAAAGAATTAACTAGACTTGAAAAAATTTTGCTCTCCTTAGCTGCAATACCTCGGGTTAGCAAGTTTGTGTACCCTTACGAGAGTGCCAATTATCTCTTTCAAAAGCTCATGCAAGTGCCCCACGTTGTGTACTCCGACTCGTTTTTAATTAATCATCTGTCCGGGCCGGTGTGTACAACAACAGCGATTCCCAACAAAACCGAGCCAGTTCAGGAGCGACCCTTGTAATCCCGGCGGGCCGCCGTCCGCGTCCAGGTGGCGGGTCGGCGACAACTTTTAACGAGCTTCCTGCCTGTTTAATCATAGTTTTACAAGCTGCCGAGGAAATTCTACTGAAGTTTCCTCACCCCCCGCACACCCCCTCCAGTACATCCCCCGCGACAGATGCTTGGTTAATTAACATAAGCTTTGTGCTCGCCTCGTCTTAGGCATCGGCTCCCGGCTAATGCCAATAAGTCCACACTAATGCGGTCACGCATATCGCAGCATAATTTGTTGCCTTGCTCTCTGTTAATGTACCGCGCTGTGTATTTGAAATACATTAAAATTCGGTTGGGCTTTCGTTAGGTTCTTGCCGCCTTGACTTTAAACAGCTGTATTGGAAATTCAAATTATATATTTTAATAATAAGGTATTTTAGAAATGGTCTTATGATCGACTCGTACTAACCAGCTTGGTAGACTAAGGCTTAAACCTGCTCATAAGAAGGGAACGCCATTTCCCAGCAGAGGGACTACATTCGGCAGTTAACGATAATTATGATATAAAAAAAGAAGTTTCGCTCAGGGCAACTTAGACTGCTGGTGACACAAGATCTATCTGTGGCTGGATAGGCGTCATTATATCGAATCAACAATCTAATTAAATCTATGAAAATATTTACAATTATACGCCGCCTTGTAGACTATTCTACGTTATCAACTGTTTTCAATGTTAACAGTATATCGCGAAAAAACTAAGTATAAGAATACCTATTACTTTCATATCAAACAAAGGAATGTACACACGATGAGCGACGAGGCTGTTTGCCTTCAATTCGGCAGTGTAAACACCCTGTAATGGGTTAAGTGAGTCACACTACACAATTCCGTAAAAAAGCTTATGCAAATGGCGAACATTGGGTCATTCCCCCTCGCCGCCCCGGGCTAATGCCGCGTGTATAGTGGAGCACCATAGCTTGTCGTCCGTCACCATTGATACGACAATTTGTGTTATGCCCCCTATTTGGGTTGTGTGAACGCAGTTTTGTTTTATGACGGGCCGTTCACAAACAATGATATTTGCATGTCAGTAAGGAGTTTGGAGACGTCTTAGATTTGAATATATATCCTCTTATTTAACACTTGTTGTGTTAGAACTGTTGACATGTTAGCATTCAACGGCTACGAGCACTGAGACAAGTCTAGCGTCACACAGAAACTACCAAGATCTGATTTAAATAATTGTTTAAGTGCTGGGTTATGTAGAGTACTAAAAAGCGTTATCTTTTTACATTCAGTAATATTTCACTACCCGTCTTAAAGGCAGTTGAAGTAAAATGGTTAATAAACTTTAGGCTACTGCTTACATAACAAGGTTTACATTTCAATATAACCTTATTTCAAACCTTATAACATTTGATCAAAATAGACAGAAATATGCTAGGTCTATTCCGAATCCTAGACGGGTAATATTGATAGGTAACATTTTTCTAGTAAAGTATATCAACATGACCAATAACCTATCTCGCTGCGATGATCGAATTCTGGATGTCTTATTATGATCAGTATAGACACACTACGGCCAAAACTGCGGACCAAATTGAGTCTTCCCCCCTGTATAAAAATAATGAATATATATTTTTCCAAATAAAAGAACATGGTGTCTGACATAAAAGTGTGTAATGTGTAAAGCTGCCGAGTCCACACGTCACTCGGCCACTCCTCGTCTCGCGCACAACAAACGCCGAACAAGTCGCCCTCTCAACCTCAAGTGCCAAATACATAACCGTGGAACAGTGCACCTTTCCTCACCATGTTTACCCACTTTTATCTACGAAGAAAAATAGTTTGTATTTTTTATACACCGTACAGCGAATATTTCACGGGGCGAGGCGCATCCCTCTCACCTTTGCAGACAACATCTATCACCTGAAAAACGGCACAACCGCCAACCCTCATTTCAGTAGAGTAAACTTTACACGAAAACACTTAAGGTGTGTTTTTGTTTGCAGGGATATGGTAAATATTTTCATTTACACAAACTAAAACAACGGAACAGCCCATCTATCAGTTTTGTACATTCAACTTAACAGCGATACGTTTAAAGCGCAAATTCTTTTGTAGATAGAGAATTTTTGACTCGGTGTTGGTGCCAGTTTATACTGAAGACGATTGCCGCTGTTTGTTTTGGTCGGGGCAATAATTTCCGGATGAATGATAATGTGTGTGACAATAAACACGGGTATTACTTCCACGTGTGTTTAGGTTTTTAATCTTTTTTTCGTGTCAAGCATTATTTTAGACCAAGGGATGACGTGTGAGTGCTATCGTTATTGTTTTTATAACCATTACAATAAGTCAAATATGACTTTTGAAAGAAATTTTGTAAAAAGAAAAGTGATTAACTCATTCAATAATCTTTATTCCATGGTTCTATTGCTAAATTACCTTTACCCTATTTAAACCAGACATATAAAACAAGAATATTCTGAAGTTGGTTTGAAAGCCACCCATGACCTAAAACTTGGCCATTATCCCGAATCGCGCTGGCTCGATAATTGTCAGTCGTTTTCTTTTAATTACACTCATATTTCACGAGGCGTGGAATTCACAGCGCCGTTTGTTTTTCCAAAACTTTTACACCCATAAATCTTATTTGAATCACCCAATTTAATTAATACAAACTTCAAAACATTTAGCACGGGCCTCCTGTACAGATTGGGGGGAGGGATTATGGCCGAGTGATAATAATTTGATCCTATTCTCCGATATAAATGTCCTGCACAATGCTTTCAAGTAATCTTATAATACTGAAGAACCTAGAATATTTTTTCAGAATCAATCCAAATCCACAATTATTTACTCTCTTATCTGTCTCAAAGTGTAACGATACAAGTGCGTAATCTGTGTAATCTCATGATCCTAAGTTAGTTTCTCGTCTTAGGAAGTGTTATTTTGTTTTTCTGTAACGGATTTTCAGTAGTAGCGCTTAATCTAGAAATGTCGAACCAGTATACGTTACGGGACACTGAGATAATAAGAAAATGAATTTAAAAGATATTACTATCGTTTAACTCCTCACAATAAGTACCATTATTTTTCAATACCTAAATAGTCTTTGAAATCGTGTCTATATATCTGAAGCTACGAAAGTGTATGGTCCGATAAGCATTGTACTATAAATCCCTTGACAATGAAGCTAGGGTCCAGGTCAAAAGGCCTTGTTAAGTAGCTCTCAGGATCTAATAGTTCGTAAATTCTTGTTTGGAATGAACGCTGAACGTAACCTCATGGGAACTAGATTCTGTTTTAGGATGAAAGAGCTCTTAGTTAAAAAGGTCCTAAAGTAAGTAGTCAAAGTTTATCGATATTCATTTTACTTTGAGTATGGAAATTTCTTATAACCCTTTAGGATTTATTGTTAAACTAGTTGCCCACTTAGGCTTTGCACGTGAGTAAATAAGACGCGTTATGTATCACCATTATCGCCTTCAGCCCACATACGTCCCACTGCTGGGCGCGGGCCTCCTCTACAACTGCAGGTGCAGGTTTCCTAATAATGTTTTCCTTCACCTACACTATAGTACTTTCAGCATATGATAATTTGTTGTGAATACACAAATAAGTTCGAACCCGGGGCCTCCGAGATTCTCTATCGCACCTAAACCTTAAAGAATCGGCTCGACCAATCAAGCGAAATTATAAAATTTAATTTAGTATTTATAACATAAAAATGTATGGCAAAATACGCATATCATTCAATTAACCACACATGTAAAGCAAAGCAGTAATGTTAAAACGTAATGTTTAAAATCGTACAATCAGTTTTGTATAATGTATAGATAGTAATTAAAACTGGTTGTTTACCGGCCGCCCGCTGCAAGCTGCTGTAATTTTTCATGACCTAAAAACCAGTGTAACATTTGCTGGTTTTATATGAACCCGTTCTATCGTGAACCCGCAATTTGTAAATAAAACATATTTTTAAACCGGCTCTTGTTTAACTGACGTTAGTTTTTATCAAATCTACGTCAGTCTCGGCAGCCGAATGAAACGGAATAGTCGAGTCTGGCCGGTATTTTTCGGATTGTTTACCATTTCAGCTAAATTGGTGAGAAATGTTTGCCTGACTGAGGAAAATATTACTCGCGCTATTACTGTTGTATTGCAATGAATATATCTTACTTTGGTCTCTCTGATTTTTGTTTAATCCCAACACGTTGTGAGTATTGGTGTTTATGTAACCTAAAAGTCTTTCCGTTTTCTATAGGATGTATGTAAATTAGTTTATTCAATTGGATCACTAGCTAACTAAATATTTACGTTCATACGAAAATGTCTATTATCGTACAATTCCAAAGAATTCTCCATCGAAATATTATAAAGGCGCGCGGGTAAAAAGCGTAGGGGCCATAAACCACGAGCGTACGTCGGATGACCGCACAAATGGCGTATGCAATTAATATAAAAAAGGTTTTTCGGCCTTCTAATGTGGAACGAATTGCCTCGGGCGCCGCGTGCCGCCCATTCCGAGACCTTTCCTCGGAAAAAACTGTTTCCTTAGACGTTCGTCGTGGGTGAGAGTTTAAAGTGCGTAGGGGGCGCTGCTCGCTGTATCGCGCCCCAACCAGTCTACACACCATTTCACAAATGTTTTTATTATTGTAATTTTATTTAGTTCCCATTTTTACGACGGCTCTCGCGGATCCCGCCACTCCACATTGATTTTATTCTGCTGTAGGTACTGTATAATCCGGATCGCATTGAAATTTTGATTGTATTCCGGTTTATTTTAGAAGTGGTAGAGCAATGTATTTACTTTAATTCACTGTGGATTAAGTCGCTAGGATAATTTTACTAAAACTCGTCGCATAAGACCTCATTCTATTGTAAACATATAACACCCAAATAGCCTGGGACTCCATTTGTGTGGAATTTCATGTATAATTAAAGAATTGTTTGATTATAATCCTTTAGGAGACTAAAATTTTTCCGATCAAAAAGCATATCTGAGACTAAATGTATCAAAATTAGACCCGCTGCTTAAACGTAAAAGTTCACGCAAACAGAAAATTCATTTCCATATATATAAAAATCTTACTAAATATTTCATAGATCTTATTGTCAAAATATTACAGGACGACAAATAACAAAATACTACACCCTGAGAGTTATTTTACAAAGAACTCGTTAGCTCTCGAAAACTTTGCTGACTTAATCCAATTACGTTTTTACAGGTAACTTTCCATTAATTAAATGGTAATTGAGTGTTATTAGAAAGATAAAACCTTTATTATTTTCAACATCAATACTCCACGATCTGGAAGCCACACGACCCTTGAGCTGAATTCCGTTCAACTTTCCCTCGTGTTATTAGAATAGTTATTATACGAGTGAAGCACTTGGCGGCGCTCGGTGCGCTCTTTTCGCTTAGTCAGCGCCCGTTGTATTCTAAACATTTTATTGTACCCTTTCTGGAAGTTTCGGGAACATTCGCTCAGGATTCCAGTACGTAAGGGCCTTCTAAAAATAGATTTGTTTTTATTAACAAAACGTGACGTTTACGTGACTTGATTACCTAAGGGACTACCTGCTTTACCGATAGTACCATGGATTCATTGTTATCTTTACGGAATGTTATCTCCAAAAGCTGGCTAAACAAAACAGCGTCTGTGACGCAGTTGGATACTAAAGTTCGCAAAACGAGAAGCCGCGGGTGCGATCCACAAATATTTATTCCGGGTCTGGGTGTTTGTGAGACCGAATAGTCTTTCATAGGTTCTAATACCCAAGACTTATGTGTTTTATTATTTGCCATAAAAGTTATGTTCTAACCTTATGGTTCTAAACTCATTTACTCAATCAATAATTTCCGAAGTACAATTTATAGTAGCAAGGTTACTTCCCCCAGAAAGTGGCGCATCAAGGAGCTCTGATTGCGGATCGCTCGAAATAAAACGTGTGAGTGGCACCGAGAATCTGAAGCCTCTATAGCCATTCCACACTCCGGTATTTTATTTGGATATAAAAATATTGTATTCCACACGTATACAAGTGTAAATGATATTCCTAAAACGAATTTTTTGGACTGATTTTTATTGTCAAATTTCCAAGTAATAATACTGAGGTTCTCCGCTGAGATATTGGCAATATAGAGGATTGGTTGATCCTTTGTGTAACTGATTTTTATTTAATTCAACCATCTGGTAGTATACTATTCAAGTCCACACGATGAGGCGAGTACGTCAATTCCCAGATTGGTCAACGAATTTTTTTGTGACAATCTGTCTAACAACAATAAGATCGTGAGTTGTTACTTGGAACTCAAAATATAACTTTTGTAGGGGTATAAGGTATATACCTCCACTTTCCCCTAAGCGAATAGGAAGTTGAGTTTACTTATGGATTATGACAGTGATAACATTCTATAACATCCTACTTGTCAGATTTGCTAATTTAGATTGTGATCAAATTGTATAACCAAATAATACAAGGAAGACAAAAATTCACTACAATAGACAAAACGACTTAACCCCTCAGATGCTCCTCTCATTTTTACGTGCGAGCCGTCACTGCCCTTACAAATTACAAAGGTACTTGAACGAGTGCTGACACGGCACAATTTGTCGAAAGCACGTCATAAACCCACATTAATCCATGATGATCGTGTCGGAACCGAACCCATAACTTGCGGTACAAGGGCCAACTTTTACGGGCGGCCGGTACGGGGTAGTGTCGCGTGTGGAGCCTTGCCGTCGTATACAAAGCGACGTGCTATGGCCTTTGCATGCTATAGTATTAGATGTTGTATTTTTGCCGGGTTTGGCTAAGTATTATTTCATTATAGAACTATCCAAGCATTAAATAGTCTGGAAATGTGCTTATAAATGAGCAATACTCTAGCTTCTAGCATGCGGTTTAAAATAGCAAACGATATGTGAATAAAAAAATTATACTCTGTCTGTCACTTCAGTGATGCAGGTGTTATTTGTCTGTTATTATTCGAAAACTTTCCAAAAAATTTCGAAGTTCGCTTTACTATTTATACAGGCCTGATTGCTTGATTCTCATTACTTAGTTCCTAATCCTCTATTTACTATATACTACACATTTTGAGACAGGACTACAACTTCGATCAGGGGCAGTGAACTGAAACTTGCTTTAACAATAAAAACACATCATATTTTCCCGAATAAATACAGCCGTACGCTGTCGTCTAATCTCTAAGGCAGTTAAAGTATTAAGAAGATAAACTCCCTTTCACTCACGCGGTTTAATGTCGTGATGCACACACATAAACTTCAAGACGACGAGAGAACCGTTTCACTCTCATAAAATCCTTTCTGCAGTTAACTGTAATAAAGCACACATGCCATAAAGAAAAATTTTAACTCAAACTCCTTTATCTGAGATATGAAAACTTCGTCTGTTGAATTATGAAGAGTTCTTTCCATAACTGCATTAACTGCGAGCTGATAAGTATTTCAGCGTTGGGAAATTTATTCATACATTAAAAGTTGTTAATGTAACATTTTAATTAAGATAGAGAACGCTGGGATTTCAGCTTAACGTACATAAACGATATTTTGCTGTAATAAAATACTATTAAGTACAACATTATTGATTCTCATTAAGGTTATTTTGTCAAAAGTGTGTTATATGCACCTAAAAAACATAGCAATGATTATGATCTGGCGAATCTCATTTTAAATTTAAAAAAAAGACAAGAGGGTAGGTAGAGCTGCATTTCTTTCTCATATGTCGTCATGTATGTATCAGTCTCACATAGTATAGAGGGCAAGCTTATTGGCACATTTTTAGACTCCGGACTGCTACTGACCTATATCAAAAAACCCCATCTGACCGACCTCGCACCTCTACATCGCACGGCGCATACTTGGGCCGCGAGAGCACGAGACATATGCAACAAGACGCTGCCTATCGCTATAGGTAGGCGCGACACCGATCATTTCACATTTATACAAGAGGCACATTTAGTACCGCGTTTTATAAGGACATAAAGATTAGGCGTGAGAGGTGCGCGGCCTATTCCGCCGGCCCTCGTAAAACACTCTCTATTCGCCAAATGAGCAATCAAACTGAACGGCGAACGCCTTTACTTGCGAACTCGAACAACCCCCCCCCCCCCCGCAACCCGCACACCTCAGCACCCTCCCCCCTCCCGCACATAGACAGCAGACGTAGTCCTGTGTCAGCCCACTTTGACATTTTAGATCCATTTTCAGTGTAACTCATGATGCGTATTTTTCTTTTAAATTTTGATACTTGAAGTGCTCTAGGATTGGGAAACTTTTGCAACTTAATTACGTCCTTATCGTATCGTAAAATATATATGAATAATTTATTTAACATTCTAAGACGTAAAAAGTAAAAAATCCCCTCCTAAAATCAATTCTTTGTTCTCTGAAAATTCCCTATATTCTTAAGAGCTCCAAATACTCTGCAGAAAACCATTCGTACTTCAGATTTGCTTCGTTTAATTCCTATATTGTCTATTGCTATATTAACTACCCCCATAATTCCTAACATACCTCACGCCTATATTCCCCGAAGGGGTAGGCAGAGATGCATATCTGCACCCACATTTCGCCAGGTATGTATCAGTCCCACGTAAAAGTGGGCGAGCCTTTTACCGTTTTTCGGGCACATTTCCAGACTCCGTGCTGTTACTGAGAATTTTCTAATGGAAAAACCCAATAGCACTTTCCTCGACCCGGGAATCGAACCCAGGACCTCTAAATCGCACGGCACCATACGCACACAGACAACCGCGACTTGTTTTGTCTGTCATAATTCCTAACTCTACCAAATGTCACTTCGTTTAAGTTCTCCTTGAATGCTTTAATAAAATCGCTCAATCCAAGAGATATCTAAAGCATTTTATTCCACCAAACAAAACGAATGTAATAATTTAACATAGGAAATATTTGATAAGCGAACGGCGTGCAGCCCGCCATCGGCTGCACAATTGGGATCCGGTGTGAGCAGAATACGAGATGAGCACGCATTGTCCCGGCCCGGGAATTTTTGATGGCGGCGCTGTAATCACACGGGACATTACCGAGTGTAAACATGGCAATGTTTTCAGCTCAACCACTGATAACCCGCGCCCTGGACGCTCGCCAAACGGCACACTTCACAATCAATGCTCCATTTTTACTTCTCGTTGCCATTTGGATGGTAAAGTATATTGTTAGTCACATGTTTATAGAGTGATAACATTCAGACCTTATGCGAGAAGCTGCTGGATGCAGGCCGCTTCTGTCAGAGCGCTTTGGAATTCTTCGAGAGAGGTTTCTATCGACTTATGATGATAATGAAATAAATTCAGAAGTCATAGATACAGTCCTGACAATAATCTACAAATACCATGGTATATTAGGGGAAAAAATCATCAGTGGCCTATGTAAATGTGTGGCATTGGTTTTACAACAGCAGTTACTAAGTCAGGTATATTTGAAAAAAGTTATATACTATTAAAGTCATCATAAAGACGACATTGCGTTCAATGTTCTCATTATATTTTATACAACATTCATAAACATGAAATAATATTCCACTTTTCATATGCTTTACGTTTTACAGCTTCATCTCCTTTAAATAGTGTAAAGAAGAATGAGCTATTTCGCTTAAAATATACGAAGATATTAAGGAGATAGCCTTTTTTATTGCACCGATTGGTCTCTCTTTTAATGGCCCGCCTACCTACCACAGTACTGAGCAGTGAACAAGAAGACATCACTAGACTTCCAGATCGACGCGACGAAACGTCACATCAGCAATCCTTGAAGACCCTATGAATGACATAGATATGATTACAAGCAGGGGATGAAACGGCGCATTTATAATGCCTCACCGCCGGGTAATCAGAGATAGAGCCCCTCGTTAAATATCGGGCAATAATGTGCCTCTGTCCAAGCTATTAGTAAATATTTGATTTATTATTAAATATGAATATGAAATTGGACGTGACGTGAGCCGACGCATTTGGATTGCCGCCGGTACAACTAATTAATTATTAATAGCTCGATTGTGTGTCTGCGTTGATACCACGTTTGTTCGTTCAATTATAATTTCTACTTTTATTCAAAATTCCATTATGACTTCAATGCGCAGGGGACCTGGATTATTAACAACTCTTTTGATTGAATGCAGGTTACATAATACAAGCGTTTGTCTACAACTTCCCGTGCGTTAATATTTTGTCAATGTTTTCTCATAACTGTCTGCTTCTTTGGGAAAATTTATCAAAATTTGTTAAGTCGCTATACAATAATAGCATAACAAACAAACATACAAATGTAACATTACTTAAAAGTATTGTAAAGTGTAATAAAATTAAATTGAAATGAGTATTTTTAAGGAAAGACGTGATCGTTGTGAAATTTCGGAAAATATATGGGCTATTAAAGTCTTTCAGCGGGTTGCGCTGTATGAAAAGCTAAGAAAGTTCTATCAACTCTTGCTATATCATTTTTATAACTTGTAGTTTATCTTCCCGGCTCGGTAGTAGTAAATTGTTACGGCTGGAACGTTCAGTTGTTATGAACGTTGCGACAGTTATGAGCCCTCGAGCTCTGCCGTCTGGCTCAAGTTAACTTTCGGTAAAAGCACTATGTACTTGTACGATGCCCTGTGATAATGCCTTGACAATCATGATCTGGCAGCGGTTGGATTTGGAGAGCCGAAGATCGAGCCCAGTGGCGTGCCATAGGAGAGGCCTATGTCCAGCAGTGGACGAATAAAGGCTGATGATGATGATGATGATCATGATCTAAGGGATATGACGTGTCTTTTATCACTACTAGGTGGTGGGATTACTATACCTCGAATTCACATAACGGAAAATGAATAAATTATTATTTAAAAAATGTTAATTTAACAAGACACCTCATTAGTCATTTGCATCTTGATTTTGAAATTACTAAATCTAAGTGATGTATTTAATATTTTATAGGTAGATTCAATAAATATTTCATTTCATAACTATGGATGTGAATATTGGTGCAATTATTATTTTTTCTTCGCTTTCAAACTTTACTTTGTATTTCATCTCAACCATAGTATACCTCAAATGAATGTTTTTTAGTAATTCAATTTAAACCTATTTTTCTAGTACATATTTTTCTGCAGTCGACTAAAAATTTTATCGTACTGTGTTGAACTCTAATGCTAGGTAGAAATTAAACTTGAAAGTCAAATTTACGACATCCTAAAGTCCAGTGTAAACGGACTATTACAGCTCATTCCTCGCTGCAACGCCATAAATTCAGCTATAACTAAAGCGATCATCAAAAATGTATGAAAATTTAACGAGGTCGCAAATCAACCCGATGTAGAACGTGCATCAGCCCTAGTATCGTTTGGCAAAACATTCGTCCATTAATCGCCGAGCGTTTTAATAGTTGAAGTTAATTGCAGTAAGTGAGTAGGGACTAGGGCTGCTGGGCAAGGCCACTCCATCTGCGAGTTTAATTTCGCGCCGACAAGGAATGCCGAGGCCGCGCTAATATTTTAACATTCGGCTTGCTTCGTGTCCGAATGTTTGTGCTGCGTTTGCTTGGTGGCCCGACGAGTTAGTGTTGGAATTGTGACAGTCTAGTATCAAAAGTTGCCAAAACAATTGTTAATGAGCCACGGAAAAATAAAATATCTAGGTATAGCTTTACTCATTTATACAAAATTATATTCTTTGATAATATACATAGGGACTCTTACTAATGTTACTGAAATCGACTCTAATGGGCATTTCTATCGACCAAACAAATATTTTTAGCAAGGTCAAAATCCATAATAATATTTTACTATCCTAAGTTATGTTAATGTTCATAGCTATTCGAAATTTCGACAACAAACAGTGCACTATAAACAAACTAATACCATATTTCATGTGACTGCACGTTTTCAGTTTATGATTGAAGATATAGTTAATCACAGCGGGGAGCAATTTGCAATGAATCGGCTTACAACGGCTTTGTGCTCCTTTGATCGCGAATATTATCGTTCAGATTATAATTTACGTGATGCTGTAACAAATGAACGATGAATTAATCACGAGAGAATGTTATCGACACTGCAACCGTAGGTAGTCTAAAATAAAACATGAGACTTCGTTAGTCTTTTCATATTTATTATGTAGTATTTTTGATTATTTTTCATACGTAGTTATACAGGGTGGTCAAAAAGTCGTGGATCAAACGAAACAGAGAGATAAAGGAGGTAATTTCCAACAAAAAATCTTTCTACAGCATGGCCATAACTTCATTGCGCGAAAATTTATGCATACTTTTGTGTTTTTCAAGGAAAGTACCGAGTTTTTTTACAATTTAATCAATAAAAAAAACAAATTGATTAAAACAATAAAACAAAAGGTTTTGTATTATGACTTGATAATGTATCAACACAAAAAAAAAAGTATTGCAGCTCGTGGTACCAAATTTAACGAGCAATTAATTTTTTCCCGTAAATTTTGAAGCAATACAAAAAATTACTTCTCACTTTAAGAGCATCCTGTGAAAAAAAAATGTATTACGGATAAGTGACCCTGTATTAAAAAAACTTGCTGATTTAATGTTGTTTCAAATGAGGTACAACACTTTACTAAATGACCTTTACTTTTGGTTTTATGGTCGATTTTTCATATCAAGATGCAAATTCATTAAATTTGCCTTATTCAAAATAATTCATTATTCTATCATAAACAGCCAGTTTTTTGTACTTTGGAATGCTAGAACTGTTCTGTTCTTGTTACACTTAGGGTTTATGAAAAGGACAGAAACTCTTTCACACTAACCATTTAATCCATTGTCGAAAAAGTGTCTTAGTTCATGTAACTAATCATTTTTAAGAAACAACAGGTTCATCACAACTCTGTGTAAATAAACTGGAGCCATTATGAAATAAAAAGAACAATTATGACTTAGTGGTTTAATGAATTATTTTTTTACATTAAATGTTCAACCGAACAAGAACTACGACAGAAGCTCGAGTTTGCTAGGTTATGAATTATGAATAACACAGGTACATTCCGCCGATTACGTGCGAATTTTATTAGGCAGTGCAGATTGTGCATTACGGTTAGAGGTAGGCACTTTGAACATTTAATGTAAAAAAAAAATCATTAAACCTCTAAGTCATAATTGTTCTTTTTATTTCATGATGGCTCCAGTTTATTTTCACAGAGTTGTGATGAACCTGTTGTTTCCTAAAAATGATTAGTTACCTGAACTAAGACACTTTTTCGACAATGGATTAAATGGTTAGTGTGAAAGAGTTTCTGTCCTTTTCATAAACCCTAAGTGTAACAAGAACAGAACAGTTCTAGCATTCCAAAGTACAAAAAACTGGCCGTTTATGATAGAATAATGAATTATTTTGAATAAGGCAAATTTAATGAATTTGCATCTTGATATGAAAAATCGACCATAAAACCAAAAGTAAAGGTCATTCAGTAAAGTGTTGTACCTCATTTGAAACAACATTAAATCAGCAAGTTTTTTTGATACAGGGTCACTTTTCCGTAATACATTTTTTTTTCACAGGATGCTCTTAAAGTGAGAAGTAATTTTTTGTATTGCTTCAAAATTTACGGGAAAAAATTAATTGCTCGTTAAATTTGGTACCACGAGCTGCAATACTTTTTTTTTGTGTTGATACATTATCGAGTCATAATACAAAACCTTTTGTTTTATTGTTTTAATCAATTTGTTTTTTTTATTGATTAAATTGTAAAAAAACTCGGTACTATCCTTGAAAAACACAAAAGTATGCATAAATTTTCGTGCAATGAAGTTATGGCCATGCTGTAGAAAGATTTTTTGTTGGAAATTACCTCCTTCATCTCTCTGTTTCGTTTGATCCACGACTTTTTGGCCACCCTGTATATTGGTAATAAGGATTAAAGGTATTATAACATGTTTTTACATTACTAAAAATAAATTTTACACTTCCATCCTGAAGCAGTCCCGATTTAAAATTTAATACTATATATGTTGCGGTACGAAAGCGGATTAAGTTTTCAATAGTCTTTACAAATTGTATGCGTTTGAACGTTTAAATCCCCTTAAATAACCGTCCGTGAGAACAGTTGGTCACGGAGGAAAGTTTAAATTGAATCACCTCTAAAGTAAATTCATTCATAGTGTTCCAATGGCAAAAACTTAAGATGGCACTAAAATTAATTCAATTAGTGGAAAAGTTTGTTCAATTAAAAGTTATCAAGATGGAAGTGGGGCCAGCGGAGTGCCGGGGTGCGGGGGTCGCGGGCGGGGGGGGGGGGGTCGGATGCAACGCGATCGAGCGCCACAAAACATTACTTCCTCTCAAACCAATAACTTCCGTCGACTTCACTCTCCTCCCTACAAAGGCACCAGTTTTGTATTGACTTCAGAGTCGTAAACCCTTCGAATGATCCTGAGTTATATTGCTTCCTGCAAAATTTCTTGCCCGAAGTACACCCTCAAAATATAATTAAAATTATAACCCGCTGTTCAATGATCGTTAATGGAGTTGTGTCGTAATGTCGGCGCACCTCCGCCAACTTGAGCGCGGAGTCGCAGAGAGAGCGGGATTTGTGCGTGAATTTCACACAAATGACAATATTGGGAGGACAATAACACTTCCCAAGGATATATAAAACTTGATAACGTTGTTGTAACTTCACGGCGATTGTGCTTGTTTCGCGACTGGGTCCGTAGAAGTCCTTATCTCGAATCATTTTAGCAAATTGAACAGCATACTATTGAACTAGTTCTTGGGAAATAAAATTAAACAGTCTAAGAATGTATGCAACTATTTTATTGCAAAACTGTGTTATTATATAAGCTTTCATTGCGTGACATCATAGTATTATATTTTCAATTTAAGCT
Source organism: Cephonodes hylas (assembly GCA_030295005.1). NCBI lineage: Eukaryota > Metazoa > Arthropoda > Insecta > Lepidoptera > Sphingidae > Cephonodes > Cephonodes hylas. Next base: position 16,257,870 of record AP025362.1, read on the forward strand.
ATGACCTAGTTTTTAGGGAAGATGTGTAGCTATCACCTCCAAAAAGATAAGTAAAGCAATCAAAGACGTCCTTCACGAGACCGTTTTTCCATGTAACTGGTATAATCAAGTAATAGTTTAGTCCCTTCACAAATCCTCTTATATACACTCAGCCTATCGCCGTCGACTGCTGAACGTAGGCCTCCCCAAGAAAGCGCCAACCATCCCGGTCTTCTGCAGCCCTCATCCATCCGTTACCCGCCACCTTTCTCAAATCCTCTTATAAATACATATGTAAATATATTTTGAATCTTGCAGATCCTAAATCTGTATTATTACGTATATACGTCTGTATTATTTATGAATATTAACTTCAAAGCCTCAAGACCAATAAGGAAGTATATAAACGAACATATTTAATATATGTTCACCGCATACCGTGAAGACACGTATGTTATGAAATTTCACATATAAACAAAAGTTGGCAAGTCATAACCGGCACGCACGGAATGCTCCGGAGCACACGTCGGACGGAGTAATGAACGCAAACCAGATCTAACTTTCAGTAAACTCATTTTGTCGGCACACACAAAAACGTGCCAAGTGCCGCATCTCTTATACATTTCTTCTTTTTTACCTACACATACAATAAGTCCTATATCCCTAAGGAGTAGTGATAGATGTAGTTCGATTGAAGAGAATCTGGCATTTAGTTCTATGGATTTCGTCCTAAGAAACGGATCGGAATTAGAAAATTTATTATCTTGAGTATGTTGTACCCAATATTGGCTATGTTATAGCCTATCTGACAAACTTTAAAGGGTGTATTCAGACCGAGATCGGAAACTAAAAAATGGGTTTGTGATCATCGTGGCCGTTACCTGCCTTACTTTCCGATCACGGTCTTAATACATCCTGTACAATGTATGTATAGCCATTTTAATCAAAGGATTTAACCTGCTGACGTTTGAAAATTGCGCCACTGAAGCTGTCAAAACTCTTCGCAGGGTCTCGGGCACCAGTTTGTAGGCAGGGCGTTAAAAACGTGCCACTACCAAACCACTTAATATTTCAATCTGAGTTTGTCGACTGGAGGCGTCGCGCTACACGGCTCGCTGGCACGCCGGGGCGCCGGCGCGGCCCTAGTTACCGACACCGGCACTATTCTGTACCGTGCGATAATTTTTCTATCACTATGAGGATTATAATATTCCATATTTTTGTGCATTTGATCTAGTAATATGTAGTTACAGTCAAGTCTGTATTAATTTATGTGGTAGACAGAAGTACATATTTGCACCCACATGTCGCCAAATGTATTTTTGTGAAAAGAGGGGGTGCAGCAATAATTTGTTACATTCTGGTTACATTCTATAGTGGTTAAAAATAATTAATTATGGATGTATCAATAATATCTTACAATCACATAAAAAAATAACGATCCACACTAAAGTTTATGTTAGCTTCGGTTAATCGCGGATTTTACGTACTACAACTCCTAATCTCTATACAATTTTACTAAACTATTGAGAGAGTTGTATTCAAATTCAGGCTGCAGAAACTGGGGTAAACAAATAATAATATCTTCATTTCAGTCAAAACAGTCAATCGATCGCTGTTATTACTAGAGTCAAGTCAAACAACAGTCTCGGATATTGAAATCCTAAGACAATATAAACTTCAAATTAAACTGAACATTGAAATCAGGATGGCACAAATAAAGGCGATTTTCTGGCAGCAAAAAATTCTTCTAACAGCCAAAATGACACCTTGAGGTCTTAATATTTCTCGTCCGGAGCTAACTCCTCCATGCTGTTTCTCAGCAAGTTTCTCAAAAAAATCGCTTTCTGCAAACAAATTCTAGTAAGTATTACTTTAAAAAAATATGTCCTAAGATCACCAAAAAACAATTGCATATATTAATTCAGCTCTCTTTCGTAAGTCTTTCTGAAATGCAAACATGAACACAAGAGCCATGCATAAAACGCTGATCCCGCGCTGAAATCCCCAATATGTAACGTAGAAAATGTATTCAAAAGATGTCCCAAAGGTTGCAAACTCGCCTTACCTTCGGCGCCTCGCCTTCTGGGTCAAACAAACCATTATTGAAGACATATCCTTTTTTCACTACGAAGTGGCATTAATGTGGATATATGGCCATTTTCTCTGGTTTTATTTCAAGGCCTATTTCTTCAATAATTCAAATTGATTAATACAAAGTCAGTTACATTAACCGTTATAAGGGATATTTGTAGTAGTTAAAAAAAGTCTCCGACATAAAAATCTATTGGAGTTTGAAACTAGAGTGATATAATATCGCGCGCCCGAGAATGTGGCGCAATTCGCGGATAATTTAATCCTCCCCGTACTCCGGTTTATGACGTGGAAAGATATTCGAGCGTGGAACGAGGGCCATCGCCGCGCGGCTAATGTCACACGAAAAACGTTTACGGCGCGAGCGAGCAATGGATAGCGATCTTAATGCTTGAAAATTAATCTAAATGGGCGTTTAAAACAAGCCGGGGTGGCGGGGATTTATGCGTGTGTGTGTTGGACCGCAGTGCGTAGTGTTATGGCCGGCGCGGCGACGCACGCACTTCATACGATGGACGTTATTAGGCCGGCGTCGGATTTTATATGGCCTTAATGATGTTTGTATGTTACATCACGGGTACTACGTGTAAATTTCCACCACTCTTGAGGATAAACAAGGAACGGATTTGCTTAAAATTAATTCCGAGCTTATACTATTGTATGAGAAGAATGTACTACATGTAACTAACTATTTTGCCACAGTAACCCTACGTCATGTTGTTATGTAACATAAATTAATAATAAAGTTCAGAATAACGTTGTCTTTGAGGGTAGTCTCAAATTACGATTACTGCTAAATATTCTGCACTGGCACTCCGCCTACCACGCAAGGTACGGTAAATATTCACTTTAATTACTCTTGTAATCATATAGAAGCAAAGCTCGCAATTTATTATACATCATAAGCATTTAAAAAAATGTTTTAGAACTAAATCACTCTTAAGATTTTTTAATAAGTTAATAAAAGTATAAGAACGATGAGAAATGTGAAAAAATTAAACCTAATCAAATGTAGAAGTCCATTTTCTGCTAACTTATTTATGAGATGATAAAAATTCAAGTTATTACTGATAGGGAGAGTATAACATAGTGTATTGAGCATGACGTGTGCCAGACATAGTTTAATTCACTCCGCATGAATATTTAAACGGGGCCCGAGAAAAATGTCGCGAGCGAGCGGCGCGCCGAATCGTTTTCAATTTGTTTCGTAAACTTCAATTTGAAATTACGGGTACAGTTGACTATTCGGCGGCGCTTCTTACGTGAATACGTAACGACGGTAAGCAAATAAACTTGTAACAGGCGCAACACGTCATGCATACCGGATGAGCTGGAGCTTCGCGCTGGGGAGCTTCGCGCTTGAAAGCTCGCGCCGGGGAAGCTCGCGCGGGGAAAGCTCGCACCGTCGAGACTCGGATGAATGGGCCGCGCTATGGTCCCGCTCACGGTGCTACGATATTGCGAGGTTCGGAGGTGAAAAAAATCTGCATTGTTCGATTTCTTTATGCCTTTTTTTGAAAGTGAGTGATGGAGTCGTATAGGTAGTCATGGCAATAGGAGTGGCAGAAACGAATTAATTAGTTTTAGACAACCCATAACACGTTGTAAACACATCTTGAGTAAATCCTGACTGAATAATATTTCATTCGAAACTTAGCTAAACACTACTATACATTATATAGAAGATACTGTATTCTCAAAACAATTGACTACATCTAAAACACACTCGCAGTGATGGCCTCGAGATTTGAGCGCGCGGTCGAGAATCTCGGCGGTCGCGGGTTCGAACCCTAGGCACACACCTCTGACTTTTCGAAGTTATGTGTGTATTCACATTGAATTATCACTTGCTTTAACGGTGAAGGAAAACATCGTGATGAAACCTGCACACCTAAGAGTTCTTAGGAATTTCTTAGGTGTGTAGTCCGCCAACCCGCACTAGGCCAGCGTGGCGGACTATGGCCTAAACCCTCTCAATGGTAGAGGAGACCCGTGCTCAGCAGTGGGCGTATATGGGTTGATAAAGAAAACACACCCGAATTATAATGAAATCAATATTTTATTATACGACTCTGAATCACTGTTTCTCGAATAATATTTTATAATGGGAAATCTAAATACAGATAATGGAGATGTTTGTTAATTCGTGTTTAGCTTTTCCAGTTATTCTTATTTGTTCATTATAAATGTTTTCTTTTTAAATAATGCTAGCAAACATTATTCGATAAAGTAATGTCTTTCGAACGTATTTTAAGCAATATGTAGTTGAAAATTGAATATGAACTGGATTCTAAAAAGAAAAAGACAGATTAAATCTCGGTAACTTCTTTTACCCTTCGGTATTAACAATTTTCAGCTTTGTATGACGAAGAGAACCAAACAATTCTTTTTCATTATGGAAATTCTTTACTAAGGAAATAATCAATGCAAGTAGCAATAGCAATTGATGGTCACGTAGAGAGCCTTGATTTTGGAACTAAAAAGGCAGCACGAACGAAGTCTTGCTATTTTTTACCTTCCAAGTAAATCAATACTGTTAATCTTGAATTGTTCATCACAAATTCTCTTCTAGTATAAATTTTGGAACCAACGTGGAGTTAAAACTAAAACTAGCTATAGTAGTGTGGGAACGCCTGTGGCTAACTGTGGGATTCACTTGGCACAGCGTTCCAACGGACGCTGAATCTGTCTTCAGTACGCCATAAAGCTAATGGTTATCTGTCAAGCTGTGAGTTATTTTATATCATAATCATATTCCACCGCCACTCGGAACAGCGACCGCTCACTCGCGGGACATATCTCACTGAAATATTGTCTTTACCACATACTATACCAATATATCAAGAAATATTACTTACAAACATAAAATATCTTTTACAATGTATGGTTTGCTTAAAAATATGCTTAGACGCTTTTTAAGGTTTCTAAATTTTATGTAAAATTTATGAGTATTTTACGTGGAATAAAAATGTATAGACCCTAGCAAATCCTCATTTTACGCGTCGTCAAGTCGTGCCTAAAATAATACTCATTCTAAAATCTAATATTATATGTTAATTTAAACTAAATATAAAAGAGTATGCAACTTTTATGACGAAGATTAGCTATAAAAACCTTTGTTTTCGGGGTAAATCTCATTGTCTTTTTATTTAAATGCAAATATTTACTTAAAATTTCGCTCATCACTGTAATGCATCATCCATAATCTGGCGTACAAGATATAGAACAAAAGACATGATTTATTACTTTTATTTTGCTTATTAAAATGAAACAAGGAATAAATTATTCTAAAATCATGATAATGTATCAACGTTATCAAGCTCCTTAGATACTAAAGTTTATTAAAAGATAATTCTGAAGTGAAACCGAAATCTATTTTTTACATTCTAAAAAATATATAAATATTTAAAAAATACATTTTTCTATGATCGACATAATTATGCTGCTCTTAATTGAATTGAGTTACCCCTACCATAGAATTACAACACTTGGTAATCACTTGAAGTCTACAGCTGAGTATGGAGACGTCCCCACTAGTTGTGACGCTAATAAAAAGGGGAACGCACTGAATTATTAATGAATGAATATATTATTATGTTTATAAAAAAAAGTATTTTTTTACACGCATATATATTTTATATGCGTGTAAAACGTTGGTAGTAGGAATCTATATTTGGTCACTACTACACAGGCACAATGTAATAAATTTAATATTCTTGAGCCAAAATAAAATACTTACCTTAACCATTCATCACAAAACCGCGAAAACAAATTCATTCTACGAGATACTTTCTCAAAAAAGGGAAAATACTTGTTCGAATACACAAATACCTTTTATTCGTTCAGTATTCCAATCGCAAGCATGGTAAACACCCAACACACAATATTCGGTACGATTTCGCCAAGGCTTTCTCATAAAGTCATATAAAACGCGGTAAATTAACAAAACGCGGACACAAAACGTTAATTTCCTCACAATTTCCCATAAGTCATCATTCGTTAGTCGCAAACCTCAGTCGGTGTCGCCCCCACCCCCCCGCACCCCACTACCTCACCCCCGCACAGTAACTTCCATATATCCAACGTAATTGCCCTGAAAGCCGGCAATTCAGATTTCCTTTGTTTATTAGAAGAAACATTTCGAAGATAAGCTGAATTTAAGTTAGCACTTAATTAAAATCCTTCCGTCTCTCTCTAGCGGGACGTGCTTCGAGCTCCACAACTTTGTGATAAACAATAATATTTGTCAGTGGAGCGTTGTTGTAGAAGAAAATTGGTGCAGGATTGCTCCAAGTTCAATTTTAATATATATACCTACATACTACATAGTATACCTACTGCAGTTTACGCGAAATTTTGGAAAAATATATTTTTCTGTTCCTTTAATTAACTCTGATCCCAATTAAAAATTAACTATGGAATCAGATAGGAAAAAATAACTTAGCACGAAAACGACGATTCAATTACAAAATTTAGTACCAACAAACCCATGCATAGATATCCCAGGATAATAGAGAAATTTCCACAGGAGTTCGTCTAACTGGTTTAGCATAATGTTAGCACAAATATACTTACCCGGATTCACCTAATGAATATGTATCTTACCTGGATTGTCGGACTTGATATCGCAGTTCGCGCGGAATCTTTACAAAATATAACTAATTTGTTGGAATAATAACAACAATCCTATACACTCACGCCTGCATTCCTAGAGGGATAAGCAGTGCACCTACGTTACGCCAGATATGTATCAGTCCTTCGTTATAGCCATATATAGCCTATTGCCATTTCTTCTAGCAGAGAGATAAAAATGCAGTCTACGTATTATGTTTTGTCTCATTTTCTCCTCGCCCAGCAAACACAGTAAAAACCAAGTGAAATACTAGTTAAAGCAGCTGTGTGCAATGTTTATTAACGAAGGAAACATTCATGCCCTTTGACCCTATATATCTTAAATCATCAATAACCTCATAACCTAGTATTTATTTACAAAGACTCAAACAGAGTTATACTATTTTATTCGACAAAGTTGATTTGTTCCACCCAGACAAACAACTTCCACCCACTACTTTAAGTTTGTGCGATTACATAGAACATAGTTCGGCACACATCTTTATTCAAAGTAGGAACTCGTTCGACGCGCGCCCCACAATCCTATCCTACGGTTCGAGCGCCGAGTCTAATTTGCAAACGAAACTACTGTAATCTTTGTGACCGGCGATCGCTATGCAAATACCGCACGGATTCATCGGACCTCATTGCCAACACCTTCTACCGAACCCGCAGGCGACACTTCCAAACATCACTGATCGGTTGTACACATTCGGATTTCGCAGCACATTGCGGGCTTAATGGCGAGTTTACGCGAGGAAGGCGGTAGTTAGCCGGCGATGGATGGTGTAGACAGTGGATCGGTCGTAGTTCAGGGCGTCTGCGCGAGCGGGCAATCGATAAGACCGCAGCCTCAGCGGCGAGTGGTGCGGGTCTCGCTCGCCTGCATGCATGCACTCCTTGTAACCTACATCCTACGCCGCGACCTGACGCCGGCCTTGTCAAAATTTCCTCGTGCGGTTACCAGCCGGCGCGGCGCGCTGTCAAACGGTTTAACATTTTCGCAAGTTAGGCCGTGGGATGTGAACTTTCCAGCTTTATTTATAACTTTATTTACTCGATAATTGTTTTATACTGTTACGGCGGATTGTAAAAGGGTAGCAGCGTGGGCGTGAAAGTTTGGATCACAATTTAAAATACATTTATAAACTAACACCGTTACAAAAGTACTTAAATTTAATAAGACCTATTTATGTCTACAAATACAAGCAAAATATCTCCTTCATTCTATTACGACATTCTATTGGGACATGTCGATACTCAAAAAATGTACATGTCTTATGAAATAAATTTCATTTCATTCTAGCAACAGTCATTTGATAAATTGACAAAACCTAGCATACCAATATGACTAATTAAAAACGCATAGTTGGCCTTATTTTACTATTATATCTTCAATTATTCATAATATATTTAGTATACAAAGTAAAAATAAATCTTTTTTAACGCAAGAGATAGTTAGAATGTGGAATGCGAGGCGAAACTTGTAATATTTCTCATGTGTTCCGAGTTACAAACGTTTTTGGTTGGGCGCCAGCGTTGGCGCTCGCCCATTAGTCCACGAAGGTCGTATACATCGCGCGACACTACGGCCACAGATAAACTCTATACTGAGCAATCGAAGCGCATAAGGTTTCAAAATTTTATTTATAAAATAGCCTATTAGAATTGTTAAAAAATAATCTACTTTTTATTCACGTTTTACAATTATTTTTTAAATCCACCATATTAATCTGAAAACATATTGGTTTGTGTGTGGAAATAGCAAATACGAGTTATCAGTATTTTGTACATATAGAGCTACGTGAACTCGGATGTCTCCTTTAAATCGGATAGAAATAAACAGAGCTCCATACAGTTGTGGAAGGATGTTTATCCATGGACAGATTTAAATTCTTTTTAATCTTGTTACTGCCAATTATAATTCTATAAAGTTATTTCGCCACTTTACATTTTTTTTCCATTCTGGTAAAAAGAATATCAAATTGGTGATTACTTTTGGCTGCTGTTTCTGGTGTCTAAGTGACAGGTGACGGAACCCGTCCATTTGTGCGGCGCCAATCCAATGAAATAAAGTGAATGATTTCGTTCTCTTGCCTCGCCACCATACATCAGTATACGAGTATTCTTGTGTAAACGTCGAGTGAATTATTAACGTTTACGTTTGTTTTATTTCCTCAATCGCAGTATCGTTTGACGTTTTCTTTGAACGAATGAATATTTCATGGGAAAAATGACAAGACAACTTGAGTGTAAGGGAATTCACTTTATCTGCGAAAATGGCAATAAAACAAGACCGGGGTGTGGCCATAAAAATGTTTTGTTAGGTCGGGATAACCTCATTAGGCGCGTCGCGGAGCCGTGGGACCAAACCTAACGTGATTAGGAGGATACGCACGGAGCGGGAGGATCGAGGGCCAGCACGGAGCAGTATGACTGACACTCGTGTTTGGTGAGGGCTTTGGCAGATATTTAGTCCCTATGATAGTCAGTGCCTTTATCGTTGTAATTGCTTATTAGAAATTGGAGAATTCTCAGAAACCCTATGTGTGAAAATTTGATTGGTAAACGGCTATAAGCTATTAATAAGCTCTGCCTATTACGTGGAACTATTATAGATATTGATGTTTTGGGTATATATTACTCGTACTTGTTCATGTGGTTCAGATAATTCAGATAAACGATGTCGTGCCCTTAATTATGTCAATAAATGTTATAAGAATTTAATCGCGCAGTTATTTTTATTGGCGGAATCCTTGCAATTTATTAAGAAAACATTTATAATCACTTTTACATTTACCATCAGCCCATATACATCCCACTGCTGGAAACGGGCTTCCTCTACAGCTGAGACGGTTTAGGCCATTGTTCACCACCCCGAACTTGGGAAAATGTTTAGATGTGCAGGTTTCTTAACGACGTTTTCCTCTACTGTGAAAGTTCATGATAATTCATTGAGATACATATGTAACTTCAAAATCTCTGGAGGGCGATTACCAAAATCGAGAAATTTGCATAGTTGGTTGCAGTAAGTACTACATCAATAACTTTGGCTTTCCTTGAAACGGATCTAGATATAACATGCAGTTCAACTCGTATTTATTCAATGCTGTATATTATCAATTGCATAGTAAATGCATATTTCCATTTCTTATTAACACAGCGTTGCTTATTCCCCATATCGAGCTCTATCGATTCTGTGACTTTCCGGTATCAAACGCTTAAGCAAGCTGTCTTGTTAAACGTGTTCTTGATGCATACCATGTAATATGCAACAGGTGAATAGTTTATTATTAGGATTTCGAGGTACTCCGGATCACACGAAAACTTGTTTTAAATAGAGTATGTTGTCACACTATGTCATAAATAAATGTCAAATCCATACTAATATGCCTTTCATCATCAGTACATATACGTCGACTGTTGGACACGGGCTTCCTCTACAACTTGAGAGGGCATAGGCCTTAGTTCACCACACTGGCCTAGTGCCCGTCGGCAGACTACACACCTGAAAAATATATATTATATATAGATACCCTTACATTTCCTTAAATAAAAACACCTATTCGTTAACATCTGAAATAAAAGAGTTTCCTCGTCTGATTACGCGAAACGAGTACATAGAAATAAAAGGAAACAAGTCGGCCATCTTGATCCCGATAACGTACGAAGTCCAATTTTTCTTTCGTACCATAAAGATGCTAAATTTACGAGTAAGGCTATTAATCCTTTTGCGCTCGACCCGCCGCCGGCCACTCCGGTGGGAAATAACAAACCGGATAAATTTCACCGGTACATAATTAAAACGACAAATGTCCGCCCGTTATTGACATTGTTGGCTGGGCTGGACCAACGTTTGCCGAAGCGTGGAGTTAATTTGATCAAAATCATCGCTCTGAACTTACCTTTCATTGATTGATTAGATCAAGAGCAATAGTCGTGATCCATTACCTCAAAGTCGCTATTTAACAAAGGGCTAGCTCAAAAAGCCTGCCTGAGGTACCATTTGAGCTCATTCACTAACTTACAATAGATAGAAGCTATAAGACCCTAAAATAAATCCTTATATTTATGACATTGTTACTCGAGTTATTAGATAGACTAGTAATATTCTGTGATCCTCGAATTCTCAATGATAATACTAATATAACACTACCAAGTTAAAATTACGAGTAAAATCAATATATTACATTGATTAACTTGTAAGTATAAGAGTCCGATTCAAAACGACAATAGCACAAAGGCTGCAGGTAAAATTTTAACGGCTAGAAATTTCAGTAATTTGCAGTAGATTCGCGGAGTTTGCATGCGCACAGTTCCCAAACGAGTTTTTCCAAGTTGTGCTTGTATTTAATTATAAAAGTTTCCGATGAAGGTAAATATGGCGGGAGCGTAATTAACATTAAATTACTAAAACGTGAGCGGCGCGCGGTGCGAGCTCCAGACCCCTTATTGGCTGGCCGACCTTCAAATATTCGTAAATAACTGCTCTCTTGAACATACAAACAAATAACATTGAAACGTATATTTTTGATTCCAATATACAGATTTGTGAGATGTTATAAATGTCATTTAAAAATAGCTGATTATTCAAGGAATTAGTCTTGCCGTTATGTTTCACTGACTCCCGATTTGATCTCGAAGCAAAAATGATATAAGGAGATTGCACTTTCATTGTCATATTAAATCATGTTTGAACCCATTTGTTAGTTTTTAAGGAAAAATATAAGTTGTTTATATTACAAGCACACACACCTCTGACTTTTCGAAGTTATGTGTGTATTCATATTGAATTATCTCTTGCTTTAACGGTGAAGGAAAACATCGTGATGAAACCTGCACACTTAAAATTTCTTAGGTGTGTAGTCCACCAACCCGCACTACACCAGCGTGGTGGACTATGGCCTAAACCTTCCAATGGTAGAGGAGACCCGTGCTCAGCAGTGGGCGTATATGGGTTGATGAAGAAGAAGAAGATATTACAAATGATGTACCGTAAAAGATATAAAAAATAATATAAAACAATTTAAGCTAAAAATACTACATACAAATAAACTTAATATATTATTTAGCTTAAGGTTTTTAAAGCTAAAAAAATAACATTATATAATTATTGTTATATGAGAATAGTTAAGTTTTCTACAGGCTACCGGAGGTTCTTAGAAAGTTGCCCATTAAACTGAAAACTAAGCGAGTGCTCACGGTTTGTACGGTCTATTGTGGGATAAAGGTGCTCGGAAAATGGGAACAATGCATTGGTTTAAATATACGATAGAAAGTCGCGCTTCCTTTAAAGAAGAGACTTCTTAAGATTATAACTTGAGCAGATCTCATGCTTGTATTAGCTCGGCGTAGTGATTACAATATTCCATATCTAAGCGAATCAAAGAAGTGATTAGTAAATAAAAAATTGTTTCCTTTATGCATTATTATGTTTAGTAGCTTATATATCAGCTTTATATACCCCTTTGGTTAGGCTCCATTTTACCAATCGCGCAGATATTTTCTCTTTACGCAAACACTTCTCAAGATGTCCATTACGATGCCCATTTCTCTGATACAATAGATCCGAAATACAAGAGCGACTACCGGAAATCTTTACCAGCACAGCTCAAGTGTCTCCCCTACCAATGAATCTCACTTGAAGCGACAGTTATATTTGCGCACCGATACCGTCGAGCGGGTATTGGCGCATTTATCACGAACACGCTACGCTGTACCGACGATGCATCTCAGACACATGTCTACGACAGTTGTATCGGATTTAAATCGTGCCTCCGCGAACAGTCGTGACATAATACTTTAACTAGACTAGAATTTTTCCTTTAGACTTATTGAATAGTGTTCCTACCCGATAATATCTCGAGCAAATTTAACATTTCAAAATGACATAAAAGCGGCCCAACCATAGGTCCAACTCACTGAATACACGTCCGAGTGAGTTTTGATTTTGAAAGCACTCGTGTGAAATTGTACACTGGTAAATAAAAAAGTAGGGTTAACTAGCGCCGGCGATGTAAGAGGTAGTGTGAGGCGAGTGTACCCCCCCCCCCCCCCCGCGCCGCTCGCTGCATCAACACCAATTACAGCACAAAGGCGAGGAAATCGCCACTCGGCCGAACGTACGCTCCTAACGAATGGGATTTTTTAACGAGTGCCGCGTGTGGCCCGCTGGAAATTGTCGCGACGTGACTCGATAGCTTCTCGATTCAATCGTAATAGTGCGCCGACTTACCATTTGATGCCTCGCTCACTACTCGCGTTCAACTTTAATGTATTCCTGGTGTGTTAAAGTTTCACTAAGCCCATTCGCAATTTGTTCTACTCGACGTGGAGACGTGTCTTACGCGAAAACTTTATGGGATGCACTATGTTTTATAGTTCCTGAAATTAACGTAGGTAAATTCTGATACCGCTACTAAAAAATCTACTCCTTTTTTTCATGAAATAAAAATAACCTATCGACATGGCAGTCGTAATTTACACGAGCCCATACTTTTACTACATTTTACACTTTCTATTGATAAAAAGTTTTCATAACAGAAAATTCAGTAACATTTCTTGATAACTCAAAAGATTTACTATAGCTTAGCCACCCATTTTAAATATGTTTATTTAATTCTCTAAATCTAAACAGACAAGAAACGAATTAATGCAAATGACTTTCCAAATGTATGAAACATTCAGGCTATTGCAGAGTGTTCGGTGTTCAGTCGTCGGCCACTCGTCAATCAGCGGGCCGGCATCCGTGCGAAATCATTTTAAATGTCCTTTGTTGTGCCGGCATTGTGTTGTAATACAAAATGGCGGCCGCTCCCCAACGCCGGCATAATGACAAATCGTGTAATTTAATTTGAAATAATTCATTTCCTCAGTAATTTATTTTCGCCTGTCTTTAGCTCTTAACATTGTTTCACGTGGCTCAACAATTCTTCATTGGAGGGTTTGAGCGTGGCGCTGCGTCTTACATTTACATTTCTCATTTCCTTGCCAAATAATAAACATGATTTAATTGTATGTTTATTAGAGGTTAAAAATACATAATTATCGCATAAAGTAATTATAGGCTGCTTGTCGCTTCGTTTAGTAAACGTTTATGCGATAATTTTAAGGTTTTAGGTAATATGTGGAATCGTACATCGAGCTAAAAAGCTTAAGAGTTTATTTTCTTACTTATAGAGCTAACCGATGGTCAGCTGGTAACTGGTCGAATTTTAAACACTTTCACTGTTGAACACTCCATTTATAGAAGAAGGCAACAGGGTATGTATCATCGTGTGACCTTGCTAAACGCGTCTCAAGAGAATTTCTTTTCATCACACTACTTACTTCTGCGCCATGTAAGGTCTTAATAAATTAGTAATAATATGTTACTATTTGCTGGTTACTATGATTACTGTGGTTACTGTGGATCTGTAGTACTGTGGGTACTGTGGTTCTGTAGGTACTATGGTTCTGTAGCGCTGTGGGTACTGTGGTCGGGGAGCAGCGATTCGCTGAATAAAATTCCCTTCTTCTATCTTGCGGCGGGGTGGCTTCCTCGGTACAGCGCTTTTCCACTGTTCTTGCTCTGCTGTTCTTGTAGGCGAGGCGAGGACCGGCGAGGACTGATTTTGCACCGATCCTTGCCCCCCTTATATACAGTTCAAACCTCTATCCCGCTCTCACGCGTAACAGCGTCTCTGTCGGCGTGAGAGCGGGACAGAGCTATACGTGCAACAAAGATGGGGATATCAAAACTGACACTATTCTAACCAGCTGCTATACCGTAAGGAGTCCACCCATTGTTTTTTATTAATAAAAATATGCCTCCTGATCACAATATACATCTACCCTATAACTATTTGTTTTCTTTATTTCACTACCTACTATCGATCTTAAGCTATGCCCGCAATAACTTTATTTATTTTCTATTTACAAACTATCTGTTTTACAAAATATCTATATCTATTTACAAAATTACTATATTTATTAAATCACTATTCTTAAAACTATTCTAAGGCTATTGTCTCGTACATCACTCCCGCCGTGCGTCGTCCCGGCTGTCAGGCTGGAGCGGCGCAGTACTGGTCCCTGGCGTGGCTCCAACATTCACAGGCAGGATCACCAGCTTCTTGGTCGGCCGTCGCAGGGTGGTGTTCCGGGTGCGCACGTCGGCTGCTCGTACAATTCCGTCCGGTCCCGGGAAGACTTTGACGACTACACCCTTGGGCCAGACGTTGCGGGGCAGCGTCCCATCAGCTATCAGGACGATGCTCCCGAGTCGCAGTTGCTCGCCTCGACTATAAGGCTCCCGCCGGTGTTGCAACTCCGGCAGGTACTCCCGCACCCAGCGTGACCAGAAGAGGTCCGCGAGGCGCTGAGAGGCGCGCCAGTGACTGTGATTCGCTATGTCGTTTTCTTGAAATTCTCCCGGTGCTGCTAGATTGGCAGGACCACCGAGCAGAAAGTGGTTGGGTGTGAGGGCTTCGGGATCCTCCGGGTCCGTGGAGACGTGAGTGAGTGGTCTGCTGTTGATGACGTTCTCGACTTCAGCAAGAAGCGTCACTAGGGTTTCTTCTGTAGGGTGGCGTTCGTGTAATATCGTAGCGAGGGAGACTTTGACGCTACGCACTAAACGTTCCCAAGCTCCTCCCATGAAGGGTGCACTGGGAGGGATATAACGCCAGTTGATGGCGCGGCGATTTGCATCTTCACGCGTCGCACTGTCGATGGAGCGTCTGAGTTCTTTGTCGGCACCCTGTAGGTTGGTGCCGTTGTCCGACCATATCTCTGTAGGTAAGCCACGACGAGCGATGAACCGTCGTAGGGCCATGATGGCGGAGTCGGTTGTGAGCGATCCGGCCATCTCGAGGTGCACGGCGCGTGTGGTGAGACACGTGAATAAAGCGACGTACCTTTTCTGTGTTGACCGTCCAACGGTCACTGTGAGCGGTCCGAAGTAATCTATCCCTGTGTATGTGAAAGCACGCTGATGGTGGGCCAGGCGAGAAGGTGGGTGATTGCCCGTAGCTGGTGTCGGAGGGCGCCTTCCGGATACGGCAACTTAAACAACTGTATATGACACTTTTCACTGTTGATCGCGGCCGCACTATCCAATAGCGTTGCTTGCATTCGTTCAGCGTCGTCTCGACTCCCGCATGTAGCAAAAGTCGGTGTACATAATCCACGTATAGTCGACTTATGTGATGTCTTCCGTCGAGGATTGCTGGCCTCTTGGTATCTTCGGAGACCTCTTCTACGGCCAGGATGCGGGATTTGATCACTAGAATCCCGTTGTGCACTTCCATCGCCAGGCCTCGCAAACGACTGTGAGGAGGTGGGGAGCCTCCTTTGTTGACTGAAGCTATTTCTTCGCTAAAACTATCTTCCTGGCATCGACGAATCAGCAGTTCTTCAGCTCTACGTTGAAGTGTGCTGTCTATGGGGTGATATCTATGTTCCATGGTGCATTCCGTCCGCTTCGTGGGGCGCGAACTTGCGGTCGGTTTTGCTGGAACTTTGGTCCACGTCGGGTCCTTTTCTGTTCGACGTTTGTTTCTTTTGTAATTTACAGATGCGACTGAGCGTCTGCAACTATCTATAAACTGTAGAACTCGTGCGGTCGTTCTCAATAGCTTTTCCCATTTGGAAAAGCGTTCTGTGGGTGGTAATGCTGCGGCGAGGGCTGTGACTGTAGTTTTTATGCTGTGGACTCTCTCTTCGCCGGTAGTGACCGAAGCTGTCGGCGTTTCGACGGGCCAGGTCGAAGGGTCGTTCCTCAGGAAGTCTGGGCCGCAGTACCATCTGTGTGCGCTGTTTAAATCATGGGGCGTGTCCCTCGTCGCGTCGTCCGCCACGTTCGCTTTTGTCGGGACCCACCGCCATTCTATTATCCTGCTGTTTTCCTCTATTGCGGCTATACGATGCGCGTAGTGCGCCTGTTTGTGTATTTCGCGCACGTCTGTTGCTATGCGGATGGCTTCTTCGATCGTCGCGAAACTCTGTAGGTAATCGTCGACGTAATGATTTCTCACTATTGCCCAGTAGGCTGCGGGGTTGCTGTTTCTGTGTTTCTCTGCGTTAAGGTTCTTGACGTAGATGGCTGTGGCTGGTGATGACTTCGCTCCAAATATGAGTGACGTCATCCTGTATTCTGTGGGGCTCGCGTCCCCTCTCGCGTCTCCTCTCCACAGGTATCGGAGTGCGTTTCTATCGACGTTGCGTATTTTCACCTGCATGAACATTTCGGCGATGTCCGCGGTGACTGCTATTGGATGCTGTCTGAAGCGCATCACAATCCCCGGTAGTGATTGAATCAAATCAGGTCCGGTGAGTAAGTGGTCGTTGAGTGAGACGCCCTGCGTCTTCGCTGCTGCGTCGTGGACGATTCTAATCTTGCCGGGCTTCATTGGATTGATAACGGGGAAGTGGGGTAAGTACCACGTCTTGCCCGTTTCTGTCGGTGTCGGCGCTACTTCGGCGTATCCTTTTGTAAGAAGGGCCGCCATCTGTTGATTGTATTGTTCTCGCAGCTTCTGATCTCTGTCTATCCGTTGTTCTGTGCTCAGAAGCCTCTTGAGAGCGTTTTCTCTGTTGTGCGGCATGGGTACGGCTGGGTTCTCCCATAACAGAGCCGTTTCGTAGTGACCATCCTCCCGCCGCTGTGTGTGCTCCCGCAGTGCATTGAGTGCGCGTTCTTCCGGGTCAGTTCTCGGCTTCTTGGGTTCGACGGTCAGCGATTCGATGGCGAGGTAACGTCGCAGCTGCTCGTTCATGTCGTCGTCGATGCTTCTAAGATGATTGATTCGATGTAATCGGTGACCAAGCGACCGAGTAGTGGAGCCGTGGAGCACCCATCCGAGTGGAGTGAATGATGCGACGGGTTGGTTCCTTTTCCCTTTCCGCGTAGCTGTTGCCAATAACAAGTGCCAGTTGTCTTGGCCTATAAGAATCCCCGGAGTGCCCTTTTCGTAATGAAGATAGGATGCGATGTCTGTTAAGTGGTCGCAGCCTTTTAGCGTTGCTCTTGGGATCTTCTGTGGTGCCACACGTAACTTCGATATCGTGTGGGCCTGTATGATGTGTTCTTCTTGGGTGCCACGTAATGTCAACGCGACACGCTTCGAGTCTGTGGCTTGGACTTCTGTGTTCCCTATTGCTTCTATATGTAGCGGTTCGCTCCGCCCTTTGGCTCCAATTTGCCGCGCTATGTCGCCATCGACGAGCGTTACTGTGGAGCCGTCGTCCAATAATGCGTACGTGTCCATTTTACCTTTAGGTCCGGAGACTTGCACTGGCAGGATCTTGAGGTAAGACTGTGACTTGAATGTGGACCACGTACTGGTGACTACTTCATTGTTGGGTTCTTCTATTTTCTGTTGACGGAAGTGTAATGATTTATGATGGGTTCGTATGCATCCGTCGATTCCGCATTTAGCTGTTCTGCACCGATGACCTGGCACTCTTCGCTTGAGGCATGCGAAACAGAGCGCCTTCTCTTTGGCCATTTTCCATCTCTCACTGCTGCTGAGTTGCGTGTATTTTGTGCACTGTTCTATTCTATGTCCCGTATTGCTGCAGATCGGGCATGTTTCGTCGTGGTGATTCGGCGACGCTGTGTAAGTCTTCTGTCTTCTGTTGATCTTGAGTCCTCGCCGGTCCTCGCTGCCTATTAGGTTCGCGTGCGGTTCCGGTGAGGCGTATGGACCGCATTTCTGTGCTTCATTGTCTGCAAACCGAGAGAGCTTCACTAGGTCCGCTTCGTCGTCCCTTGTGGTTGCGGCGAAATCGTACCATCTGTATCGGAGAGCTGGTGTGAGTTTGTCGACGACTGCCTTTGTTACCTCGGGGTTATAAAGGTAGTAGCCTTTCTTCAGCATCCGTAGAGTCGCTACGATGTTTGACATGCGTGTGGCGAACGTGCAGATGTCTCGTGGTGCGTCCGTGAGCCGGGGTAGTGTTCGCAGCCTTTCCAACTCGGTGATAGCGATCGCGTCTGGCCGTCCAAATCGGGTTTCTAACGTTTTCAGTATTTCCTCGGTGTGCGCGCCGTATATGAGCAGGCTTCCGACGGCTTCTTTGGCGATTCCCTTCAGGCTGCGTCGCAGGCGTGCGATGTTTTCTGTTTCTGTGTAGTGGGCTCTGGAGTCTTGGAATGCTGCCTTAAAAAGCAGCCATTCTTGATGGGCACCGGTGAATAGTGGCAATTCGTGGAAGCTTCTGTTTGTTGACTTCGCGGCGAGGGTGATGGCGTTGGCGAGTTCCCTCAGATCGGGTCGCGGCGTCGTGCTGTACTGCTGTGTGTCGCAGGCTGATTGTTGCTTGCTTGTTTCATTTTCTATAACTGTTGCTTGAAACCGCGTGGTTTCTTCCTGTGCTATAACTGTGGCGCGATGTGACGTGGCTTCTCGCTCTATGGCTGTGGCGCGAGGGGGCATGGCCTCTTCTCGCTCTATAACTGTGGCGCGAGGAAGCGTGGTCTTTTCTCGCTCTATGACTGTGGCGCGAGGGGGCGTGGCCTCTTCTCGCTCTGTAACTATTGCGGGTTGTGCCTCTATAGCCAGGATTGGTTGGCGAGTGTCGTTCAACCAATCGTTGACTCTCTGTTTTGTGAGCTTTCCCGTAAAGCTCGAGTCCTCGCTGTCTGCATCTGATTCCGCTTCTATTGTGGCTATACGGGCGGCTGCAAGCTCGACCTGAAGACGAAGTAATTCTTCTTTCGCTTGCGCCAGTCTGACTGCGCGGTCTATATTACTGTCGCGATGCCTCTTGCTGCTGCATACTGTGGCGGCCCGCTTTTCTTCTGCGGGTGCAGGTGTCGGTGCCGTTTCTACCTGCGCAGCGGTTTGTTCTGATTCCGTAATCGTAGATTGTTCGAATTCCGTCGTCGTGGTTTGTTCAGATTCCGTTGTCGCGGTGGCGCTTGTGCCTGTGTACCCTGTGGTGCCTGTTGTCGTCGACTGTTGCGATGTTTCGGCGACTGAGGCGGTTGCGGAAGCGGCGACCGAACGCTGACGCTGTTCATTTTCGTGTCGGGATCTGGTTACTGGCATCTTTTTCGAAGATTCGGCGGTTATTGGACGAAGTTGCTTGAAAATCCGGCGCTTTCTCGAAGATTCGGCGGCTATTGGACGAAGATTCTTGAAAATCCGGCGCTTTCTCGAAGATTCGGCGGCTATTGGACGAAGATTCTTGAAAATCCGGCGCTTTCTCGAAGATTCGGCGGCTATTGGACGAAGATTCTTGAAAATCCGGCGCTTTCTCGAAGATTCGGCGGCTATTGGACGAAGATTCTTGAAAATCCGGCGCTCGAAGGACCAAAAAATGTTACTATTTGCTGGTTACTATGATTACTGTGGTTACTGTGGATCTGTAGTACTGTGGGTACTGTGGTTCTGTAGGTACTATGGTTCTGTAGCGCTGTGGGTACTGTGGTCGGGGAGCAGCGATTCGCTGAATAAAATTCCCTTCTTCTATCTTGCGGCGGGGTGGCTTCCTCGGTACAGCGCTTTTCCACTGTTCTTGCTCTGCTGTTCTTGTAGGCGAGGCGAGGACCGGCGAGGACTGATTTTGCACCGATCCTTGCCCCCCTTATATACAGTTCAAACCTCTATCCCGCTCTCACGCGTAACAGCGTCTCTGTCGGCGTGAGAGCGGGACAGAGCTATACGTGCAACAAAGATGGGGATATCAAAACTGACACTATTCTAACCAGCTGCTATACCGTAAGGAGTCCACCCATTGTTTTTTATTAATAAAAATATGCCTCCTGATCACAATATACATCTACCCTATAACTATTTGTTTTCTTTATTTCACTACCTACTATCGATCTTAAGCTATGCCCGCAATAACTTTATTTATTTTCTATTTACAAACTATCTGTTTTACAAAATATCTATATCTATTTACAAAATTACTATATTTATTAAATCACTATTCTTAAAACTATTCTAAGGCTATTGTCTCGTACAAATACTAAAACAAATTCAACTAGGTCATAATATAAAGTACACAAACAAAATTCGTACAGTCAAATACCTTAATAAAAAAGCTTGTGACGTGTGAGTTACATTCTAGTGTGCATCGAGTTGCAGTGGTAGCGGTGTGGGCGGGGCGGCCGCGCGACGGTTTCATTACCGTGGAGCTGTTTCATTCCGGCGACAAGTACTAATCGGAAACGAATCAATTCCTCCTTTGTGAACGTGCTTCACCGCGGAATATTTTTGCATTAAGCCCCGCGCGCCGGTTATAATGCAAATGTGCGTTTTAAAGTATTTCCGAGCGCCCTCGAGTTTCGCTTTACATTGCCGGACCCAGCGCAAGGACCTCCGTTCACGGTCCAATTGCACTACATTCGATAAGTTCTTACGTATTCCGGAATGGATTTGCCCCGCACTCCACTCCTCCGGCGATCACAGAAGGCACTTATTATATTTCTGTGCGGCTCTCACGGAATCACGTATTGGTATGGCACCGTGTACGCACGCCCCGCGACCCGACGACTTATTTTTATTGTGCTCATTCCTATTTCTAAGGCTTTTATTATGTGCTGAAATAAAAATGAAAATATAATACTATGCTTAGCCAACATAATATTGGCTGTTGGGTATTGTAAAATACACAAAAATATATTTAATTCTTACTACTTAATTTTCTGCTGGCTCTTTTAAGCCGCGATATAATGTATGATGTCCAACCATGATGATGATCATGATGTCTTTCGGTGTAATTCCTCAGTTTGATGCAGCGTTACTGAGTCATGTCATAAGAAGATTGTTAGTGGCAGCATGACATCAGTTAATGTAGGCACTCAAACATCTTAGATTGCTCCCTATTACGTGAGACTCTTAAAAAGATCTCAGGAAAACAGAAACAGGAAAAGGAGGGAGTAAAAATACTCTTCAGCTTACCCCGTCCGGTCACAAGTGCGAATGTTTCTGCATCTATGTCTGCAAAAAATAATATTAAATTGAAATAAGCACTAACCATTTATCTTATTTGTTTTCTGTATTTTCTTTAGCAGAAATAACAAATAAAGAAATAAAATCAAAACGAATATTCCTAGAAGATATTGTCCCAAATATTTGCTGAAATTATTTCCAAGTAGAGTCACTCAGTTGAAGTGTTCATGAGCTCCCGGTGCACAGGGCGATTGGAACGAAATGTGATAGCGTCGCCCTCGAAGATATTCGAGCGGAAAATGTAAGACGAATGACGAGAGAAATCTAGTCCTAGACACTCACTAATTAAACAATCTGGTGCTGTTTCGTTACTTTTAAAATATTTTATTATAATATGACGGACTATTAAGTTCTGGAAGAGACTTCCAACCCACGGATTTCTTCTTACAGGTCATTTAAGGTCTTTTAAGTAACATAAACATCTTCACTGGGCGGTGTACGTAAAGTTGTGAAGGCTTAGACCCTGACCACACGGTGTTTTGATTACACACTACTGTACACAACATTAAGTACGCTCTTGTTACTTTGTCATAAATACTCAAAAAAATATTAGGAAAAATAAATGATTTTTTTTTATATATATACAGTATGGTTAGAAAACCACTGTGGAACTCGACTCGTTATTGACCAAAGAGTATTAAAACATTAAAAATATTTCATGAAATACCTTTTGCATCGTCACTAGTACTAGCAATTACTAAAAAAACATACATTACGGATTAACAAACAACATAAAATTCAAGTACTACTAAAAACACATATTCAATTTAATAGGAACACCATATCAACATAAAAACATATAAAATAAATTAAAAAACAAAACACAATTTCACTACCACCAGTCCTTTCAATGTTATGATGCATATTTAAGCCAAGAAAAGTGTAATTTGCCGTGAAGAGGTGTGTGAGGCTAAAAGGTGAGAGTCACAGCGTGCCGGGGCCCAGAGATCACACAGATTACACCCGACGAACAAACAGACGCTCTGCCATGTACAATAAATATTTAGCCCCGTCGCCGTGACGAGAAACTGTTTTTATAAAACATTATCGCGGTTAATGTAGCTTTAGACGAGCGCTGTTTACTTTCATATTTTATTTCGTAACGAGTTAATGAACGGTTTTTTATTAGCCATGCCAGATAAAGCGGGAGGGCTTTAAAGCGCTGTTAAAGGTAACTGGTAGAACGAATTATTTGGGTACACGTCGAGTGTATTCATGCTCTATCGGCTTCTGAGTGAAGAAAGCTTCTAAGTATTGTTATGAACAGTTTAAGCGTATTTATCAGTGTTATTTAATACATGGCATTATAATAGGTCTAGCGAGATAATAGACACAGAAAGGATTTATATAAGAAATGGATTTCCAGAACAGCCACTTCACGTTTTCTTTGAAACAGTGACACTCTAGTAGAGCTGAGTAAGTAAACATCTCGAACTGAGTCGTTTACACGACAGACTCATTTAAAATTAAACAAGCTGATTACAGAGACTAGAAATTATTTAACACTTACTCCCAATTAGAGTAGTCACAGACAAAACAGACGCTATCCGTAAATCCGAAAGGCAACAAACGCTAACAAAATATGCCCTATATCAACTCGCATAAATACAGAACCACTTGGAGGAAACAATAACCATAACAGAATAATCACAAAAAGCGTCGAGAACTAATTTCTATCGAACCTTTATCTTGATGAAGGCAAATAAACGAGATAATTCCCTAAACATCAAGTGCCCGAAAATTTTCAATAACTTCTCATTAGGAAGCATTTTATTTTGGGCTGAATCTGAACTCCGGCCGTACGCTTTGTTATTTTATTTCGTAAATTTTCGACACAATTTTTTCGATTAAATATTTTCGTTTGTATTTCGGTTACGGAAAGTTTTGAACTGTTCTGCGTCCACTAGAAAATTTCGCAAATCAGCGGTGAGTTAAATTGATATTTTGGAACAACTTTTAATGTATAGAACGGTTCAAGTACAAAGTGGTGCGGTCCGCCGGTCACAAATATTCCAACAATATGTAGGTTGCCCACAAATCCGCAATATTTTAGTTCAATTTATTATGACAAGTTTTAAGTATCGCTAAAATAATTCCCGTATTCGCTCGTAATGTTGAGTTAAACCACTCTACGACAATTTCTCTCAATAGACAAAAAATCAATGAAAGAAAATATTAAATTAAATGCCTATAGCACTAAATCCGCCTTTATAGTATTATGTTTATAAAGTTTCAAATGAATAAACAAAGGGGACAATCTGATCGTAAACCCTACTTAAAAGCTTTAAACGAAGAACAAATTTCACCATTCCCATTAGTACTATTAGATCTGATAGCAGCAAGTCAACTCCACGCGTCCAATCCAACGACGATCATTCAATTTTCCGCGAGACGGAGTGACCGGCCGATAGCCATCGTAGGCCAGACAATGCAAGCTATTAGGCAGCTCTTACGTCACTCCAGCGTTTCATTAAGAGGAAAAACGTCGATGGTGCCTAGATAACATCAATTACTTGGGAGCAGGCGCCGGAGGGGGGGCGGCTGAGGACCAGAAGGCTGGAGGGGGGGTGCCTTTGTTCCCGACGCCTTTAGAAACAGTTGAATGGGGATGTTATCTGGCGTTACTTCATCTTTTTAGCGCCGCGCCGGAGATATGCGGTGATTAGTTGGAGTTCGGAGATCGCCGCGCTCGCCAGCCTTCGTCGAGCGCAACGAGTTCTGTAATAGAGTTGAGTTTTAGCTGAAGATATATTAATTACAAAGTAAAGGAATGTATGGTTTCAATTAGCATATATATATAGGCAATAGCATTGCCATACTGAGTTTAAACTGTAAATACAGCGGTATGCTGTGTGTGGTAACTCAAACAGGTTAAGCTAAATCCCTCGATATCATTTAA
Organism: Cephonodes hylas; assembly: GCA_030295005.1. Lineage (NCBI taxonomy): Eukaryota > Metazoa > Arthropoda > Insecta > Lepidoptera > Sphingidae > Cephonodes > Cephonodes hylas. The sequence continues at coordinate 16,282,398 of AP025362.1, forward strand.
GCAAAGTGAACACAGTTAATTCAGAAGTAATAAGCATTCCAACACTTGCTTACGAAGAAAACTCCTGTGCATACATCGTTAAATCTCACCCGACACCGCAACAAACGAAACTGTAAACATAACAAAAAATTATAAACTGGGAGCCAGTTTAGTTCTTCCCGCGCTGAACCTGCGTCCTTAAACAATGAAATTGGCTCCCCGCCAGGGACCGCGGAAGGCGCCGGGGGTCAGCCACCCGCGGCCCCGGACCATGAGCCACAGACACCGCGAATTAAATCCCACTGTATTATTGTACCAGAATAAATAACGGTTGTTTGTCGAGCCCGCGCTAATGCCGACTAAAACAAATAAGATTACATTACCTTCCGCCCCCGACCCCTCCGCACCGTACTCCTCCCACGGAACCTTCCATTTGGCAATTTAAAAACGCCGATATGGGCGCGGGACCGGAATGACGACACCGTAGAAATGTGCGCGTAATTCTAAGTGTGATTACTTTATCAAAACAAAAAGTCTCGACGCTTTTACGGATATAAGGAACTGTGGCAGCTCCGGTGTATTATCGTGTCGCAGTTGTTTGTGATCCATAACTTAGATTATGTAATACATATTCATTTTCTCTAAGACAAAAAGGGTGACAATGCATTGGCGAGATCATTTTATAGACGTTCACTTACTATATTTTAAATTCTTCTTGGTTGCATGATTGTAAAAAAAATTCTAGTGGAAATTACTCCAACAATTTTATAAAGTCCTAATGCCAATTTACGGAGTTTGAGATAAGACATGCAAGGTTAAAATTCATTGAAATGTCAAGCAGGTAACGAATTAACCGAGAACAGAAGCCAGTCACGTAGAGCAGGGCGACCCGTGCGTCACCGACCTACCGACAGCCAACATTGGAAATATCGCGCAAACCAATGTAACGGTCCCGGCATGATTGAACGCACAAATGTATCATTCTTTTAAGCGGAAGGAATATATCTGGATATTGTACAAAACATTTCCCATAACATTGTGTTCGAGAGTAATGTGGGTTCGATGGTAATTTACGAGGCACGTGCGCGCGACAGGCCGCCGGCCCCGCGACCTCACCTCAGCCTCGCCACGACTCCTCTGTCAACAGTTGCTTGCGTTCTACACCGTAAATTCGACGAGTAGCCCAGGTGTCCCGTTCCTAAACGAATTTTTCCTCACGAAACTCCTCGGGTGTGCAATTTGCGTACATTTTTAAGTGCGTCGGATCTTCGGGTTGAATTTAAGAGGGTCGGTAGGGAGTGTGAGTATCACGACACTGCATTAGGCCCGATGTAAATCGACGATTACCGTTGAGTAATCGGCTTGCCGATTGACGTGAGCTGATTTCGTGGGGCTTTCTGCCTTCGATTGTTTTGCGATGTGTGGAGCTCCAGTAATCTGATCAGGCTCGGATTTAATACTATTTGTTTAGGTCTTAAACGTTTGTTACCACTTTATTATTGAGATTTATTGAACTCGACTTCTATAATATTATGTAGCGAGGTACGACCTTACATCTCAACATTAGTATCTGATCGTATTTTAATGCTTACATCCTAGAATATATTATGTTTGTAAACATAACGCCCATTTCTCCGCCAACATACAGTTTGACGTGCAGTCGATCAAGGCACAATCACATTAGCACACCGGCTGTCACATAACAAAATTATATCAAGGACAAGACGTGTCAAGCGGCGACACGAGGAACACACGTAATTAATAGAATTTGCATGTAACGCGGTAATGGATTGAATGGCGATACAAGCCGCGCTCACTGCTACATCTCAATCATTTACATCCTACTGTCATACCAGTATACTGTAATAATGGTAACAGTAAATAAGGTGTTAGTTATTGTGCGTAATGGAGAAGGAATTTTTTGGCCAGTCGACACTTTGGAGGAAGTTATGTTATGGTCAGGATTAGTTATGATCGCTTTGCCGATTCGGTACGTAAAAATTATGTTTAGGAAAAGATTGCCTTTCTGGTACATAATGAAAATAATCAAAACATGACTATGGGTCATTTGAACGCAGTATATCTTTACCAAACTTTTGAAGCAAACTGCTATAAAATATAACTCTTGATTTGCCTTTTGTGAAACACAACAATAGCCTTCATCCCTTAAATTGCAAAAAAATAAATTCTACCTTACCCTACCTCACCTACACTCAAGTAGTGAGTCAAGGCTCCGCCAGTGATTACGATGCCAGTGACAGCGGTGTCGGAGTGTCGGAGTGTGGACACGCGCTGGAATTTCATTTCCTGCCACAACGACCACCTGCCTCGCGCCGAGGGCCATCAGGCGCCGCGGGGGAAGGGGCGGGGGGTCTGTAGGTAAGGTGGGGTCGAGTGTCACCGCAACGTCGCCTTCCAGCCTCAGCTCAGCTTCTAATTCACATCTGAATTCCATCCGCTGTTAAAAGTGGTGACGTAATCACTACAAGTGCGGTCCACTATATTTATTATATTGGTACTATAATCCACGTATCTCCGGCTATTTCTGAAATCCTACGTAATAGCCATTTGTCGTTTTTTGGGCAAATTAAGAATCGAAACACTCGATAGCACACCACTAAGAGGTGACAAACCAAGACAGTAATTTCAAATATAAAAAAAAAAAATTTAAGCTTAAAAATGTATTCTAGCTGTTCTTGAACGACGTCAGTGAAATAAGTTTATTTGTGAAAGTATCAAAGCAAAACACTGATCGCTACAAATCCCATTGCGGAAACAAAAACGAAGATTCTTCGTGTCGTCAACACAAAACACGGGCTTTAATAAGTAAATTTCTAGGGAAAGTGATAAAGATTTAAAAAAACTATGCTACGGAGTGAGCGGCGCGCGGCGGCTGTGTGCGACAGATACCGGACTAACTCCTGCCGCGTTTATTCGCTTTAAATATACTTGGATTTCCAACTGGGGACACGGTTCACTTTATAAAAGTTCGCTTCCTTAGGTGCGCTCGCCGAAGCGCCTTATTTATTGAGCTTGAAACATCGGAACCACTCGCTTCGCTACCCGCCTGCAACACTGCCTCCGGGTATTTCAAGGATTGACAGTTTTCATGACTTTAGTCCCGTGAAATATTGTATTGTGGGGCGAGAAGCGGCTGCGAGAAACTTTGGCAACTTTTTCGAACTAACAAAGTGTGCAACTCTGCACCTGAAGTAATATCCTGCACTACAAATGGCGATACCTAATGGTCCATTTTTCGTCTCCCGACACAATTATTCCGGTCTACTGGAATTCTTTTTCACGCTATGCAGGAACATGTGAGCTGGAAATTTGTTCCATAACTAGACGGTATTCCAACGATTTAACCTTTTCATTTGAGGCGGAGTAGGTAGTATGTTCTACTGAATTAAATAATTTAACAACAAGCAACTACAATCATAATAGAAACACACTTTACTAGATTGCTAATGGCCCTCAAGAAAAGCTTACATACTCGCTCTCACACAAATGAGGTTATGAAAATACATTTTTCCACGAAAGGCGGCAGATGAACTTGAATATTTATGATGAACATTAAAATACCTTTCTACTACATAAATGCCACTTAGACGTAATTCATATTATGAATATGATATTTCTTCATCTTTGGAAACTAAATTGTAGACATTATTCTCTTACGATGAGATAAAACGAGTGGGGTTGGAGTTATGTGACTAATTTTAAGTAAATTGTGGACCTCTAACTGAGGTACGAATAGAGTCGCTCGACCGAGATATTATGTCTCACAGCTTTTTTTATTGTGTGATTGCTCAATGGCAAATTTGCTATGGGTAACATAAGCCTACGACATTCTGATACCGATAAAATTCTATCGGCACTGCCATCATGCAGGTAAGTAAAATCACAACTCTGTATCATTTTGTATTTAATTCACATGTAAACAAAAATCTCCGATGGACCGTATATGAAGCGGTGCGCGACGAAGGCGGGCCCAATCGGCGCCCGTGTAACCCTACTCCACAATTTTCAAATTTGTTTGCGTTCCGTTTCCAAAACGGCAGTTTAAATTTGTTCCTAAAATGGATTTTATTTTTAAAATTCACGCCGGCTGCTCGGTGCAATTCGAGGTGCGAAATCAGGGATTCACTTTGTGAAATGCGCCAGCGTGTCCCCCCCCCCGCGCACCATCCCGCGCCCCCGCCCCCCCGCCCCCGCCGGCGATAAAGGAGTCGTCTATGTTGCCAGCTCGCGGGTATTCCGCGAATGTCTCCATATTTACACTGGTGGCGTATTGTTGGCGGCTCCGAGCCACTGTGCTCACTCCACGGCGCTAATTTCTTGGATTTCATTCGCAACTAGCTAACATATAACTTAAACTTGAATACACAAACGCATATAAATATTTCCGTAGTGCGGTGCGCTATTTCTTTACATATCAAATGCTTGGTAATTCATTTCATATAACATTTGACCCAGTTATTTCTTTTTAATTACTCAGTATTTACATCAAAAACATACGTACTGTAAGTGATTGCCTAATTGGTGCAGCCGCAGAATGTATTGAATATATTATGCAGTTAGAGTCCCAACGTTGTATTATTTCCGAATTTACATTTTACGTAACAGATGATGCAATTAACACAAATTACACTACTCAACAAATTTTCAACTTTTGATTTTATCTGAGGTCGCATTATGTGATTACTATTTCTTGCCACTAAAGTAATAAAAATATGCAAATATACACACACCATCACATCTCAATGTCCAGATAAACATCCGTGTCCGAAATCACGAATTTTCCACAATTTTATTCTAATTTTAATTGTAATGGCGTAGTTTTTTTGGAGTGGCTGGCTTTTCTCTTGTACTCAGTAGCAGGGGTATCTCTAATAAAGCTCCAATAGTAATCCGCGAGAATAGCAGGCTCCCATCTGCCTTGAAATCGCTTTTCTAATGCAACAACATCTTGGTGAAAGCGTTCGCCATGTTCGTCACTGACTGATCCCATATTTTCAGGGAAAAAATCCAAATGCGAGTGAAGAAAATGCAACTTAAGTGACATATTGCATCCCAGTTTATAGTAGTAGTCCAATAAAACATTTATTTTTTCGCGAAAATCTTCAGATTTCTTGTTACCAAGGAAATTGTTAGTGACATCGACAAAAGCGTTCCATGCTTGTTTTTCAATATTATTGAGAGCAGATATAAAAGATGGATCTTGAATCAGCTTTTTTATGTCTGGACCTACGAAAACACCCTCTTTAATTTTCGCGTCACTAAGCTTGGGAAACTTTTGCTTGAGAAACTGGAAAGCCGCACCTTCTTTGCTTATTTTTTTCACAAATTTTTTTATGAGCCCCAGTTTGATGTGCAATGCCGGCAAAATAATTTTATCTTGCTCAACCAATGGTTCAAATTTTACGTTTTTCTGGCCCACTACTAGAGAGTGACGTAATGGCCAATCTTTTTTGATAAAATGTTGAGCTCGAGCTCGGCTATCCCACTCGCAAAGAAAACAACAATATTTTGTATAGCCTGACTGCAAGCCTGTTAACAAAGCAACCACTTTAAGATCTGCACAAACTGGCCATTTATGATCTCTGTATTTAATTTTTTCTAATAAAAGTTTCATAACGTCATAAGTTTCTTTCAAATTAGCACTATAAGCGAGGGGCAAGGACGGCATGATTCGTTGGCTCCATCCACACCATTGGCGTACCAAATGGCATTTTTTAGTTGTTCCCTTACACCAACCATTGAGATACGTATAACATCTTAAGCAGCACACTTTAGGAACCCATGACTTGTCTTGATTCCTTACGACACGGTTAAAATAAGCTTGATAGCACTGTTTAATTAAGTCAGAAAGTGGTTTTTTTTTCGATTTCGGCGTAAACTCGCCACAAATATAGCAAAATAAATCAGGACTGTTAACACACACTCGCGACATTTTAGAAGTCAGTTAATATACTAACAAATGCACTATGTTCCATTTGCAAAAGTAATAAGTTTCCGGACTACCCGCATTTTAACTTTTGTAGGCAGGTAAAAAAATAAAAAAATATTTATCCCTATAACCAGATGTGATATCGAAATAAAATGTATACAGTACTTTTATATTGGTCAAGCTTATTATGAAATAATATGAATTGGGTCAGATATTTTTTAAGTGTTGAGTAGTGTTATTTTAATACATGCAAACAATAATATCGCATTGTCCCATGTTGATATAGGTAAACCTGCGAATTATTTTAATTTAATTCAATTTGTAGTATAATATAATGCCCACAAGCAAACACAAAAATGTAATGTACAATTTATGTTCGTAAAAAGCGCATAATTTATAAAACGTCAGAAATCCGGATCCGTTTAAAATTTGCAGAAAACTAAATATAGCGCAGTGTTGATTAAAGCTGTTTACTTTGCTTAATGTCCCAGTTTACAATCGGAACAAGTGAAAACTCCGGGTTAATCCGCCCTACTTGCAGCTGCACCGAGCCGACGACGACGTACTTTCTAACTCCACTCGCATTGGAAAAACACCGGCTCAATTCAATGTTATCACAAAATTTCGTGAGTGAATTATTGAACAGTAGAGAAAAAAGTGGAGAGAAAATATGCGTACTTAGGAGTTCATTTCAAGTCTTTCTTAGGTAGGCATATGATGTCTGTAAGCCATTACTCGACCTAGGCTACATGCTCTTAGAAGCCACATATGTATAAGCAGGTACAGGTGCAAAAAATATTTTGTCATCTGTCTTCTAAGTCGGAGGTGTATGCCTGAAGTTTGAACCCGAATGAGGTTTGAAGTGGTAAAATACTCAACCATGCCCCTGAAACTTAAAGCCATCACACAGCCATTAACATCTGCAACCAAAATTTATAAAATAGTTATTCCCGTAGCCTTATCATAACTTAGTCTCATCTACCGACTATCAAAGAACCAACATTAAAATTTTATTATTATTATTACTCAGCCTATCGCCGTCCACTGCTGAACGTAGGCCTCCCCAAGAAAGCGCCAACCATCCTGGTCTTGAGCGATCCTCATCCATCCGTTACCCGCCACCTTTCTGAAGTCGTCGGACCGTCGTGATGCAGGACGTCCTACACTAGTTTAGACAAAACGAAAAATATTAATATATGCCATAGCAAGCGCTGGCAACCCGTGTACCGTGGCTAGTTGCCGCTCCACCGGCGCGACACTCGGTGCCCACGCTCTCTATAAAGCTATTCCGTTGGAGGCGTCGGTATCGGCAAGGCGTCGCCCTCCGTCGCCACTGAACCGTGGCCCGAACTGATACTCTTCAATCCCAATTAGCTGAAGTGGACTCTATATACAGCAATATAAAGAGTTTTGTTGGACTGTCCGTGAGGGTATTCAGTAAATATACGCTGTTACCTCTTATGTTGAGTTCACAGTTTCAGAGTTGTAGTTAGGTTTTTAGAGAGCGAGCGCAAGTTAGCAGTTTTCACTTGTAAATAAACTATGTAGAAGGTACCTATCCTTCGTATGCAATACTGAAGGTATTAAATTGGTCAGTAATTCATTTGGCTTTCAAAAATATTCTGGTAATTTTGAATAATAATTTTAGAACATTGGTAAATATTACAAGCAATTTTAAGGAAAAATCTGTATCTGTTTTCTAATGTTTATATATTTCTACAGATTTTAATGTTTCTTAACCCACGCAATATGTCTGTACAAGGTTCCAATGTGACAAGATGGAAGTGTCACATGTCCCGGCCGTCTTCCGTGACATCACACACACCCGACGTGAAAGCTGACGTAATCGCTTATTGCTTCCAGCAATCGACGACCTTTGCCTCCTGCCGCATTATCTAGTTTACACATAATAGCAACTACCGATTGTATTTAGCAAAGTAAGAGTATAATTTAAATTATGTGTAACAGTTATTTAAGATATGCATCTCAGAAATTAGAACTCTAGGGTACAACTTATAACAGTCATCTCATCCTTATTCGATTTTTTAACCAATCCATTAAAAATGTAAACGTTACAAACTCATTTGAAATATAAGTCAAGAGAACCACTGAATATGACAACCTTGAAACAGAGAGTATCGCATCGCGTGTCACATTACGCCCGCCAGGAGCGTCCCGGGAGCCCTACACAATACAAACGTCACAGAGACACCGGATCTCCCGGGACGCGCGACTCTATATAAAAAATATCGGACTGCTCCCGGAACAAAAGAACTCGCCAAGTGTCCAACTATGAAGTGGGGATAGTGTGCGCCTGTGGGATCGCTTTGCCGGTGAACGCTGTGTTTGGTTTATATTATGGACTTAGTTTCAGCGGGGCAGGGAAATACTTGTTTAATGACGAATGTGATGAAATTGAGTTTGGAATCTCGATTCTGCCAATCTATATAACCTACATACGACCCCTAGCTGGTGCTATGCTTGCCCCTTGCTTAGGCTATTTTCACTTAGTGGCCAAGTAAGGGTTAGCAAGCACATTATGACGAGAGAGATTTTTCACAAATTTAAGAAAGTATTACCTACTTAGTATATTGAACAAACATCAAATAGAGGCAGTCTATAGTTCTTCACAAAAATAAGATGTTCTTAATATAATTTTTTATCAAAAAATGTGTATAATTTCCTGCTATAATTTTTGCATTTCATAATATTACCCAATTAATATCCACATTGATTTCCATCAACAATCTCACGTATTTGTTGAAATTGTCCGGAGCGCACGACCGCGCCGCCTTCTCGTGGCAAATTTGTGCTAATATATAAGCCACTTCACAACAAGCCGCAAGGTTCAACATTCGATATGAAGTATACCCGAGATTTCCTCAGACGAAATATTGTGGCTTAGCGCAAAGAAAACGTGAGTGATCAAGTAACAAAAAAATCTATTTCCTAAATAGATAGCATTCAAGAAATAAAACATTTAAAAACAATAAGCGATGGAAATTTCTTATGATCAAATATGTGTGTTTACAAAATTCTCGATAAAAATATGATATATCATTGAAGAACATTCGACGTGTACGTATTGACGCGTGGCTCGGTGGAGCGAACGGGAATGTATTAATTCATACATTCACCATTGAAACATTCCCATAGAGAGCAACGTAGCAGAAACATTCCACGACCCGATGAATACGTATGAAAGGAGCGGACCATTCAGGAAATCGGAAATCGGACGTCCGCCCAGCACCGTCCGCGCGCCAATATCTAAAAATATTTATGCAGGCTTCTTCCTAATCATAGCGTAAGGAACTATTCATACATAGGTCGGAATATAATCATCTTTATACCAACCTTAACGGCGTTGTTAGGAGAAAGTCTGTGACACAGGGGTTAAGTTCGACCCTCGCACCGCATCATACCTTATGGTCAATGACTAGGTAATTGTGAAGACGAAGATTCTCGAAGTTTCTGATCCTTATGACACAATTGTATGTTAATGTGAAGTCAGAAATACATACGTGCGTTATTATTAGTTTTAGTTGGCTAAATTAACACTTCTCGAAAGTTCTAATCTAGTCTGCCACTGGACTGGTAAAATCAGTCGAAAGTAATTTTGTCCGGTCGAGAGTTTCGACTGTGACGTCTGACTAACATCGGTGCAAGAAAGTTATTTCGAAGTGACCAGTTAGTCCAATTCACTCGTGTCGGTATAGTTTCGATACCTATAGTTGAAGTTGTTAAAAGTTTAATCGTGGTCGTCGTAATGGAGTCGTTGACTCTTAGGAAATACTCGTCGAAAATAACTATGCTTGGAAAGGAAATTTTACAGAAGGGAAGTGTCCCTTCTGTAAAAGTGGAATGTAAAGTGTTACAATAAGCATGGGAATCAACATTTTTATTTACATTTTTTAGCGAATAGAATATTTTTCTTTTTTTAATTTTTGTTTTTCTTTTACAAAATTCCCTTGAACAGAACGGACTCTAGAAACATAGCCAAAAGCGACACTAGTCTCCAATAACGTAGGACTCAAAGCGCAGCTGACAAAATGTGGATACAGATATGTACTGTCTGCGTATCTCTTTGATGTGTGTGATTCAAACACAGCAACACTATATGACTGGAGGCCTACCCTCATAAAATTTAGATATAAATGTTCAAATTCGGAAATACATAAATACGAAGTTTGATACAGCGGCCGAGCTCTATGTGTACACAATTGGAATGTTTGTGTTGGTTGTCACGCAAGCCCATCCATACATAGTTATCCACACTAGTTGCCGATGGATTTAGTCGCGATATTTAATTCCGCGGCCGCTCGGTACCACGCCGCCCCGTCGATGCGCGTTGTGAACTACATTATCCAGGTCACTTCATATCTGGGCCTGCCTGCCTTATTACTATCATTCCAATTTTACTGCGTGATCTCAATAAATATGTACAATATCATTAATATTAATAACTGAGCTGACGTATTTTAATATAGCCGTATCTGACCTGTCTGACCAGTAGAGCGAGCTGTAATTCAATGCGCGACCTATTGCTTCTAAAATTGTTTTTTTGTTTTTTTAATTAATACAAGGAGTAAATTAAGTTATAAACAGAATACATTAATGTTGTCTCTATTATCTTGAATATTTAAATATATTTTTTTCGCTATTTATAGGGCTTGAAACCACGCCGTCTTATTTTCGATGGAAGATATCACGCAATCAACAAAGGTCTCCTCTGAAGTCTGAGCGTACCAAAACTAAATACTTAAAACGCTATAAATATCTTTCACTTGTTACAAAAAGTACAGAATTATTCCCATTATTCGTTCTCATACAAAACATTTAGCATAATATACGGCGTGATTAGTATTCAAAGGCAGCTTCGCGCGCGGCGGGGACGTCTGTCAGTCGGTATCTGCGCGTATTAATAACGTCATTACATTACCTTTAAACGATACAACGGCAATATTGAGTGAATTATTCGACAATTAAGATGATTTGTCGGCGGTGCCGCGGGCGTGCAATTTCCACGGGCCGCCGTCCCGCCACCGACTTGACTTACTGCCGCTACGTGATACTGTGTACGGCATTGTCCGCGACCTGGCGCCCCAAGTGCCGCCTTTTGTTACAATCATGTACTACTTTTGTCTAATAGGTGTCATCCAGTGTTGGCTCAAGGCAAGCTTCTTTAGCAGACACGTGCCATTACCATTCTTACTAGGCCAGGTGATAAACAACCATTTTTAGATATTCTTGTGACACTTTTGAATACATTTTAAATATCATTTGGTAAAATTAACTTGGAAATTGTAAATTATATTGGACGATATATCTACGTCCTCCATAACGTTACCTACACCAACAGTACACTATACCTAAATTTATAAAAATTAAGACATAAATATGGTTATTCGTGAAAGAGTAAGGACTGATTGAAAACACCGCCCAACCCAAATTACAATATTATAATTCGTAAGTGTAAGACTTTTAAATTTATGGTTTTGTTCTCCGAACAAAAGAAATAATTTTAATGCACCAGCGAAAGTTAAGGATTCGCAGTATTAGATCGTTATACCTTTGTGACGTAAAATTTACAAAATTTGTATCTCCCCCGCAAAAATCACAAATAGAGTCAGCCGACCACACGCACTACCATTATCAATAGTATCATCCGATAAAGATTTTAATAATTCATTATAAACACTGTAATGATATTCAATTATATCATAATTAAATATTCAATATTGTCATAAAATTGGAAATTATACTCTATGTTGAAGATGATTTAATTCAAAATCGGTTGTTGACACCGATTGTACCGGGCAGTTCGGCAGACGCACATTGTACTGGGTACATTCAGACCGTGATCAGATACAAAGGTAAGTAATAGCCACGATGATCACAAACCCATTGACTTAAAACAAATGCCGACAAAAAAAATTGACGACTTCCAAACACCCATAGGTATTAAATGTATCGTAAAAGGCGACTCAAAGGGGCCCTTGGGGTCGCTGGGCGCGCTGCGGGGGCGGCGCGTCCTCACTGAAAGTGACCCCGAGCGGGGCGGCGGCACTGTGGCCCGTGCACGTCGCGGGCGCCCACTCGCAACCAGGGCGCCCAAATCAAGATAGTGGGGCTGCAACTGCGCCCCCGTCAAATTCATGAAGGCCGGGACGTTAACGTCCCGGAGGCGCACCAGGCGGCTGCGGTTGACGGTGGGCGCTTCTCGCCCACGTACCGTGGTCGCCCCACTCGGCGCGGTGATGGCCACCGGGGGGTTTTGGTCGGTATGCCGGTTTAGGGATTTTTTGTTTTGTTAGGGACCCAGCCCGGCACTAAGACCTGCGCGGACCTGACGTCGCCGCGCGCCGGGCTGGAAGACCGGTGACCCCGACATACGCTTCCCGCCCCCCACCGCCCCCGGGCTGGCGGGAAGTAGAGCCATAATCAGCTTTCCCCTCGATAACAAAAAAAAAAAAGGTGTTAAATGTATGTCGTTGGTACACCTGCCTCAGTTTCCGATCACAGTCTAAACACACCCTGTATTCGGTTGGTGTGAATGCGTTCCGGCCAGTTAGCACTGTATTTGTTGAATATGTGCGCGCAATTAGTAATTACAAAGCATACAGAACTATTTCATGCGTATAATGATCTAATTGGTGTTAGTTCGCTTGCTGAATAATTGGCCATTCAAATACTTTATAGTTGGGCCACAGTTGAATTTTGATACGAAACAGGCTATTATTACGCAGATTATGTCCGTGCTTTTACGATAAATTTATGTGTTAGAGCCGCGTTGCATACAGATACAATTAAAACACAAATTGGCGACACTATCGCAGTCATTTACATTTACACAATTTAGCTGTTTCGTTTCATTCGGTGAAGGACGTTGCCCTAAATGCGTCAATTTACCAACATTACTCTAGTACTAATCTCAAGTGTTTTTTACTCAATATTTAAATAATCTGCCGTGTGTTTGTTAGCAACACATTATACTTTAATTCCTGTACGTTTTATTATGGTCAAAGAAGGCTGATACTTTAAGCATATACATACATTCCTTGGAAGGTAGAAAACTGCGTTTAAACAAACGACTTTTATAAATACAAATTGCGTTTAGTACGAACAAATATCTATATTTACGAACACACAAAACTCCAACGAAAAATACTTTTCTAAACAGTTCCCATCGCAGTAACAATACAAATACATTTTTATAGTAAACATAAGATTTTAGTAACATTCCCCGAAGCCACTCGGCGCCCGACCCGCTATGCAAACACGTTATCAATATGAATTGTAAGTGTGTAGGTCGATAGTGATATGATCCGGCGCTGTAGCCGACCTCTTTGCTGTTTACCACAAAAATCCGTCGACGTGGCGACGAAAACACTAGTTGTCTCACTTCCTCTCGTTATTTCTCCATAATTTTACGTACAGAGTTTTCGAAATAACATAATGTGACTTATCATCCTTGTTACTGGCCATTTGTTTTGATTGAAAGTTTAGAGATATAGCCTTCAGTTAAAACTAAAGTTTTTAATTTTGTTATGATAATTATGAAATTGGATCGACTTTTCTTGACCAGTGCGGGGTTATGCCTAGGTTCTCTCTAAATTGAGGCATGTTATGGGTAGCATACAAAAAAATTATTTACTACGGCGCTTTTTCTTACACTCAATTTTGTAATAGTTGTATCCGGCATATTACATACTGATATTACGTGTATTTTAGTTCAGAAGTGTTCAGATTCAAAGGGGGGTGCCTCAATAAAATAGTGAGCAAACAGCATGACACACCGATATTACACTTACGGATTTGGCATTGCGTGGAGCCGTGACGGATTTTACTATAACAAGTATTGAAGTAGCTTCCTAATACACGAATATTACTATATTATTCTTCCCTTTTGATATGTCTCTAGCTTAACATTTCCAGAAACTTGAGACCTTTTTCAATATTTAATTACATTTTTTCTCTAGACATTTTTGAGTAATTCTCATTGCTTTCATCAGTGCCGGATTTACCTATGGCGGGGCCCCAAGCAATCTCAAGTTTTTGGGTCCCCCCGTTCTAAAATTTGACCCCCCCCCCCTATTTTTCAAAATAACAAAATACAGCTAATTTTGCAAAATGGATATATTATTCAAATATCTTACAACTTTCTTAAAAGTTACAACTTTTTCCTACTTTTTTCAGTCGCAAATTGATAAATGATTTCATCGAAGTCAAGTTGACGAAGCTTGTTTTTTTCGATAAAAGTAAACCTACATCGCTTACTTTTTCTTGACACAATGATGAGCGCTAATAATTTTTGACGCGTTTTAATGCGCTGAACGATCTTTCTCCTGTACTTTTCTGTTGTATAGTTTCTTTTTTTTTATTTCTAATTTTTTTCCATTTTTGAAATAAAAAAAAAAAAATTAAAAAAAAAATCGAATTTTTCGGTGCCCCTCTTCAGGCGGGGCCCCAAGCAATTGCTTCCTTTGCTTCCTGGTAAATCCGCCACTGGCTTTCATTATATGTAAATGATGAGAAACTTTGTTAAGCCAATAGGCGGCAGAGCTAAGCTCTTAGCACTAGTTCACGGAATTCTGTCATTGTAAGACCTCAGATTATAGGAGAAAATGAAGCTCAGCATAGTTTTAAATCCAAACGTTTTTGAACAAAATTAAATTGCCAGGTAGAGAAGTTAATCTAAGCCCGGCTTATTAAAAGCGTTTTTAACTTCTAACATTTTAAAATAATAAGCCCTTTTGTATGGGCCTGGCCCTCCGCTACAAATAAAAAGGTTTAGGTTTAGTCTACCATAGTGGCCTAGTTTGGATTAGAGGGCTATATAACTTCTTATTTATGTTGAAACTTTTTAGTGTGCTAGTTTCCTCACGATGTCTTCCTTCACCGTTAAACTACATCATAATACATACATCTTTGTATCTGTATTGTAAACTATCTCTTGATTAGAAAAGAGCAACACTAGAGTTTCTTGCCCGTTCTTCTCTAGTGATGACTGCCTTCCGAACAGGGTGGTAAAATTTGAAATGACTGAATCTAAGTGATGTATTTGACATTTTATGGATTCAATAAATATTATTTCATTTCATATTTCATTTCATTTCATTTCATTTCATAGGTTTAGGAACATGTTTTCAAACATTTCAGTCATTCATTTATAATGGCTTTGGAACGTAGCGACGATTTGTTTCCCAGCCACTGTAGAGATTTAACCTTACACCGTACCTTACAACAAAAATACCATATAGAAGCGCAACTCAACAAAATAACACTGAAAATATTAAAAAGGCCCAAAGCAAAGCTTGTGTGTAGCGATGATAAGAAGGCGCGGTGTGTCGGCGGCGCGGCGGTCGGCAGATCCACTGTCTCTGACATTGACCCCGTCACACGAGCGTAAACACGTGCACTAATCCATTTAGAGGTTATAATTAAGGGATAGCCGAGAGGGCACGTCAAGCTGCCAGTGGCCCTCACCCCCCCCCCCACTGTCCCACCGCCCCACCCCGCGTCCATCTGTCAGGTGCCGGGAGCTAAACTCGAGGGCTGACCCTAATCACCAACTCTTTGTCACTGTTTACTCTCTGTCCGACCTCCTTTGGAATTCTTTCATTAACGTGAATATCTGTAAATTAGTTTCTTTTTGGCACGGAAATTTCCACGACGCCCCGATCGCTTTCGGACGACAGTTGGGCCGCTAACAATTCAACACTAAATGTCAGTTATTGTGACTTATACTGTTTGTTTACTGTTTATTTAAATCTTGTTAAAAATGTTTCTTTGTAGTAAAACGAAGGATTTCAGTTTTTTTCTAAATTATCTTTAGCCTTGTCCAAAGTAATCTTGTTGCCTTACGAGGCTTCATCGCGATTTCTACCACTTATAGACTGAACACAATTTTATTATTTTTCTACGAGCTCTCCTTTCTACAAGCTTAGGTCTGTTTATTATTACATGAATAACCAAAGCAGTTAGTTCGCCTTTGTCAAGTGTCGGAAGAAAGAATACAAAGGCAATTTTAATGAATGTTTAATTTGATGGCACTAAAGCAATATTTCCGCGAAGTGTGACGCGCGGTACAACTTGACAAAACAAGTTGCAACTCCCGACAGGCTACTTCTCAACACGAGTGGCTAAGTGCCGCGGTTACAACAGCTTTCTAAAACTTACGCTAAAGATTCATTTCAGAGAAATATGTAAGTTAAATTTCATTACGCTAATAGGTTCTTAGAATGGCGATTAAACGTTTTCTAGAAACCTCCTTTGTGCCTTCAGTGTTTTATGAATTTCATATTTATTTATAACATACATACAAAACTTCGCGCTTGTGTTTGCCGAAGCGGGTAGGTTATTTCTAAACACACATTTCGCCGATTGGGTTTTAGACCCACATAATTTTACGTACCATGTAATTTTACCGATTTCAGACCTTACCTTTAGCACCTTTTCAGACTCCGTGCTGCTACTATGAATTTCCATATGGGAAGATACAACAACACCTCCGTCCCGGGAATTGAACCTCGGACTTATTATTATTTTAATAAATAAACTGACGTCAAATGTAGATAGGCCGTAGTGTGTAGTACTTTGGTGGTATTCTAATTTGAAATGCCAAATGTAAATACAAAAAAATTAATTTTAGAATATCGCAATAGTGACCTTTTTTGCAAGGAACCAGTATCTAATCATCTCCACGCGTTTATATAACACTACTAACAGGAACCTCAATATTTACCCGAAATCGATTTTCGAGTGTAGAAATGCAGTATCTGCCTGGCTAATGGAAAGGAATTACGATGAAACAGAAGGTATTTTACAAGTTGTGTAATAAAAAATAAAAAATCTTTGTTATATGCAGTCACTACACAAACACACGCACACCCACACACCCACACACACGAAATGTTTATTACACATGCGTACTTAATTGGGATTGATTTTATTTTACGTTAATTAGCTTTAATTCATAAATTATAATTTGTTTGAATTGATTTTGTGTTTTTAATTTGTTTCGAATTTATTTAATTAATCTTATTTTATTACAATTGATTATGTCAAATGTTTTATCTTGTTTAGAACTTATTTAATTAATTTTCATTTAATTATAATTGATTTATGTCAAATGTTTATAACTTATTTATAATTTATTTCTAGTTATGTCAGAGCAGGGTCTTGTGGTACAAGTATGGAAATACTTTAAAGAAGGCCCTAACACTGTATTATTTTTATTCTTTTGCAATATTTAATGAATAAAGATAAAGAATACCTAAAGTGAGTTGTTCATTATTGTCTAAAATATGTGCTGCCTATCTTAAGGCCCTCCTTCTGCTTCTTCGTACTCAATACGGACAGGTTCGACAACATTTGAAAAGAAACCTCTTTCCATCGTCACGAGATATCTGTTGAACCTCTAACTAAACCCAATGCAGCTTTGTCTAACATAGTAAATTAATATAAAGTCAAGCCCCGGTACTTCAAGAGCGGCCGCAGATTTTTACACCATAACTAATGTGTTAGTTAGACTGGTCGTATAAACGCATCACTAAAGAATAGACTACCTTATCAGTCAGAATATATAACTCTGAATATATCAAATTCATTACTATTTTAAATATCACAAAGACACAAATCTAAAACGTATTATTTAAAGTGTTTCATAAAGAAATGCACGCGACAGTCAGTCAGGAGGTTTCCGTTCAGTTGCATCTCAGACCATTTGTTATTCCGTACTGACTCATCCATCTTGCACAACTTCACCGATTATACGCTTTAGTGTTGCAGCCATTGCTTGATAAGAAAGCCATTAAATTACATTGCAAAGAGAAACTATATTAAGATAAGAGACGTAAGAAATTTCGATAATATTCGCTTCTTAGTATGTGAAATAGTGTAGAAATTTGTCACATTTGAATACAAGCTTTAGAGTAAGGATTGGTATCTGATCGGCATAAATGTGTTAGCATAGCGCATCCTGCATTTACTATATTGTGCTTCGCTAGTTTCTGAAAATTACATATTAAATTTTTGTGTCAGTAATAATAGTTATTAGAATGTGCTGGTCCCTCTTGCCAAGCGCAGCTCCATCTCATAATACTGCTTCCATCTCAACAAACGTTATACATAATAAACTTTGTATAAACTAGCTCATTCCAGTTTCCAAATATCTCCTTAATGCATACAAATTAAAAGCAACTCTGCAGTTTTAAGAAATTCATAATCCGTGCATAAATATTAAAGTTTTCGAGCCATGTTACATCAGAGCGCTTCAAAGAGAATTTAAAAGCACATTTGACGAGATTATCCGGCGTTGACCAGGAGACGTCCGACAGACGCTAATCTTTAGAATATTCTCGTCATTACGGCGCCTCAGTGCTGCCGCAGGACGATATTAAAACTGCCGGCTAAACATCTACGGCGCACAAACAGATTCTGGGTTATGATTACAAAATGTCGTCGACGAGTTTTATAAAAGCTCCACGCAAATTGTGAATTTTTGAGGCTTCCTTTCATTGCTACTTCGTTCGTCATTCTACTGTAGAGCACCTTGAGTCAGTGATGTTTTGCTGCTGATAAGATCACAGGTATTGAATATTTTTTACTATTCAATAGGTGTTAGGCCATTGTACATAATATAAAATTTAAAAAAGTTTTAAAACTTCAATATTTTTGTCATCAAAAAGCTTTGTGTATTTCCGATATTTGCTGTTGACGTAAGCCATAACAAACGTAATGGTACTCAAAATACTGGTACTATGTGAATATCGTGGAATGCAGACGCTCGGGGTACAGAAGGAGTAAAGTTTGAAACTTTTTGTTCTCGTCACAAACATCATAAGCAGAAGTCGCAATTTACATTGTCGGCGCCGCACGGTTACGGTCGCGTACCCCCCCCCCACTTACTCCTACCCCCTCCCCCGCGCACACCGCTAGTAACAAACTCGGGAGGAAAACTCGAGAAGAACTGGTTTGTCACTCCCCTGTGGTGGTTGTGTAACATGCTCCACTTCCTCACTCGTAAGCAGCTTACAGACAATGCAGTTACGAGTAGTTAGCGGATTATTTCAGTAGTTCCGTATTCATTCAAATTTAAGGTTTAATATGGTTGGAATCTTGATAAGGACAAATTATAATACAGAAAATTTGACAGCCCCGAGGTGCAGTAGGCTAGACACCAGCTTGCGTAACGAGCTTTGTTTGTTTCTATTTGTCGGGTCTGGGTGTTTGTGAGACCGACAAGTCTCTTATAGTTTCTGCTACCCACGACACAAGACTCTAATCTCAATTTAGGGTCAGAACTATGTGTGACAGTGTGTGAGTATTGGGTGTACTTAGAACACAAATTCCGATTTAGTATGTTTAAAGGAACCAGAGGGAATTTAACATTAAAGTCTTTATTCCTAGTAATTCGTCATTCTTACTTTTTATATCTCCAGTACTCGTATGTATCAAGTCATTAGTATCGTGCTACTTACGTGATATAGTATCGCCACGTTCCCCGCACACGCCACACGTCAATATAAAAAAGTTGTTCGTATTAATCAGGCCTGCGGCTGCAAAGAATTTCACCTATTTCGCGGAGGATAAAACGAGACAAATGGACACGGTAAGCTGTACATTAGTTTAAAAGTGGGGCGCGCGATGTGAGCCGCCCGGCGCGGTGAAAGCCGCAATTTTCGGGGGTACGATGCCAGATACGTTATCTTTTTGTGAGACCGAGGACAGCGGGCGGGGGTTGAGGGGGACGCGATGTAAGGGGGGGGGGGGGGGGTTATCGGCTCCTTTCACATCTGAAACGTATAAAGCCGTACTTGTGAGTGAACCGTGACGAGCACTTGTTTATCTTGTATTTGTTTATCTCTTTGGTTTGAACTTATGCGGATGTCTCACAGCCGACCTTGGGCGGGGATAGGCGACTTTTACAGAATTTTGGCGCTTTAATGAAAAGGGATTAAATTTAATTAAAGTTTTTATGTTTCAGTATACGTTTGTACACTTGGTTATTGGCATGTAGCATAAGCTATTATCTGCCATTGGCATCGTAAATATATTTTACACGCTGTTGGTGACTCTCCATCTTGTATATCATAGTGTACTTTAGTCTAACATACAACAACAACCACAAGCTGGGAAGATAAACTACAAGTTATAAAAGTAATATAGCAAGAGTTGATAGAACTTTCTTAGCTCTTCAAAGACTTTAATAGCCCATATATTTTCACAAATCTCACAACGATCGCATCTTTTCTTAAAAATAAAGTTTTTATTATATTACATAACACATAACCTCACGCCTCATTCCCCTAAGAGGTACGCAGAGTTGCATTTTGCACCGATATAATATCACCAGGTGTATCAGTCTCTCATACTTGGAGACGATCTCTATGCCATTTTTCAGGCACATTTCTAGACTCCAGACTCAGACTGTATTAGGAATTTCCTATTGGGAAAACTGTATAACACTGTGCCCGACCCGAGAATTGCACCCAGAACCTCTCGATTGTGCTTGTGGCGTGAGACCACCATGCAGTAATAAAACATTCACCACGTCTATTGGTTATGTTATGTTAGACACTGACTGTCCTAGATTCATCCACCTGCTATCATTAAATATAGTAATGCAATCAATAATATAGCTTCAATTTTGTAAAATTGAATTCAGCAGTGATTGAATTGCGAAAAACTATTTGAACTAAACAGATTTTTCTTTAGGTAGCTACGACATGGCGCAACAGCGGAGTAATCTTTGACGTGTTTCTGGATGAAAACTTATATTTTGTATTTCCTTTCATAGCGTCAGTTTTTTAAACCCTATTACATGTATGTGTAAGGACCCAGCATCCATCAGATAAGGAGTTTTTGCCCACAGCACATTAATTTGGGCGGCCGTCGTTAGTCCGCGCTGTGTGCGTGCGATATTCATGCTCTGCTTACGATGTCCGATTCCCAGTTTTTTGCGACGATATATCTTGTGTACTGATGATCTTTTGAGGAAAGTGAGATATAAGGCCAAAATTACCTACTTTTAGTAAAATCAGCAAATTCTTCTATTTGATCTTTTGGAATAGCAGGAATGTCGTGAATGAAGTGTGATTAATTTATTTTGTTTATTTAATAACTAAATGAAATGAAATGAAATAATATTTATTGAATCCATAAAATGTCAAATACATCACTTAGATTCAGTCATTTCGAAATTTACCACCCTGTTCGGAAGGCAGTCATCACTAGAGAAGAACGGGCAAGAAACTCTAGTGTTGCTCTTTTCCAATCAAGAGATAGTTTACAATACAGATACAAAGACTCAATTTCCCGAATTAGAGCAGCTCATTAATACAATATCAGAATTTTGTATATAAGAACAACATAGTCATCTTAAATGGAGACTCTGACATCTAACCAGGTTAAAATATCATTAATGGAAATAAGCAAATCAGGCAGACCAGTCCCCACAAACAGCACCCGTTCACGAGTATGACGCATGTGCCAGCCATCGGCCTCCTCAACCATTTCATAGGGAAGTGACCGACCCGGCACACGACGCCGCCGTAAGCACAGACATTTCTGCGAGCATGACATACCTAATTGCTTACAAGGTACTAAAATAATAATAAAGTATGTACAGCCCATGTCCATTAAAGTAGACCCAGTCAAGCCCGGGATTACAATAACATTTTACTTATACCCAGGCTTCGTTATCTTCCATATATTCTGATATTGTATAGTAGGCTTTGTTACATAGATGTCTCTTAGTAATTTCTTTAAATTTATGATACTTTAAAGCCTTAATATGACTAGGGACTTTATTGTAGAAGTGTATACAGTAACCCTTAAAAGATTTGCTGATCTTGTGGAGCCTGGTTTTATAAGTTACTAACTTATTTTTATTACGAGTATTTCTATCGTGTATGTCAGAAAACTTTTTAAATTTATGAATATTCTTATGGACATACATAAGATTTGCGTGTATGTATTGCGATGCTACTGTCAAAATACCAATTTCCTTAAACTTTTCTCTTAGAGAATATCTAGAGCTAAGAGAATATATACATCTGATGGCTCGTTTTTGTAGTAAAAATATGGTATTTATGTCAGCGGCACCACCCCAGAGTAGAATTCCATAACTCATCAAACTATGAAAGTAAGCAAAATACACTAACCTAGCTGTATCAATGTCTGTCAACTGACGTATTTTGCTCACTGCAAAGACTGCTGCACTCAGCTTTTGAGCTAATACCGTTATGTGGGGACCCCATTGAAGTTTGGGGTCTAATGTGATTCCCAAAAACTTAGTATTATCCACAAGGCTCAGCTTATCTCCATTCATTAAAATGTCGGCATTGGCATATTTTACATTAGGTGTTATAAACCTAATACATTTAGTTTTTTTACTATTTAATAATAGGTTATTAATATTAAACCAATTTTAGTGAGAGTGCAGTTTACATCGTCAAGAGTGGATTGATTGCGTTTAACTTTAAATACTAAAGAAGTGTCGTCAGCAAACAGCACTACATCACAATCGTCCCTTATATAATAAGGCAAGTCATTAATATAAATCAAAAAAAGAAAGGGTCCAAGAATCGAGCCTTGTGGAACTCCCATAGTAACAACAGACCCAGGAGATCTTTTTCCATTTACATCAACAACCTGGATTCTATTACTTAAATACGACTTAAACAACTCAAGTGCCATACCGTTAACTCCATAATGGCTTAGTTTCCCGATAAGAATGTCATGGTGAACACAATCAAATGCCTTGGATAGATCACAAAATACTCCTAAAGCATCCCGTGAGACCTCCCAAGCTTCAAAAATATTATGAATAAGTTCCACACCAGCATCGGTTGTGGAGCGACCCCGAGTAAAACCAAACTGGTTGCAATTAACTATATAACTAAATCTAAGGAGTCTCTTAAAGTTTTAACGTATTTAAAAAAAACTATTTTCATTCATTAAAAATTCCGCTAATTGATACAATATCCGTAAAAAATTACCATAAATCAGTTTGCAGTATCATATTATTTACAGCGTCCATTGTAATAAAGTGTTGAAATGGCACCACGCTAACGGCAATAATACATAGTAACACATAATATACAGCTCAGATAGCACTTTATATTGAACAGTTATTAAAGTTGAGAACTGTTATTACTAACTAGAAGGTAACAAGTATTTTAATGGACCTAGCTGAAATTTCATAAACTTCTCGCGACCTCCACCCTCTCGCTGTTTGACCCAAACTGAAAATGTTATATTTTGTTAATAGCAATATACTTGTGGCCGTGGCTAGCAGAGGGACGTATATGGGCTGATGATGATGATGATGATGATGATGATTATAATTATATATTTACCAAGCCTTACCACAGTGTTCTGTACAGTACCTACGACTACTCGTAAGAAGTAAAAGCGGTTTTGAACTGTCTTTTTATAAGAACTGTGTCGATGCGTCTGAGGAAACATAATTTCCATGTCAATTACCAATCGTTGACCCTTACAAAAACATTAATAATTCACATTAAATGCAGTGTGCCTATAATTTTGTTAATCCAAAACAAGCAAAATTTTCACAGTCAATTTGGCGAGCGGACGCACGGCGCGCCGTCCGCAGCCGCTCGCAAATGAAGACAGATCTCATTGCTGGCCATCAGAGCGTCGCGGCGGCTCATTAATCCCACGGGAGCTGGCCTGCAGGGGGCACGAGGGGGCACCACGCAGGGGGGTGCTGGCTCGGCGTTTTTACCGCTGACAAATAACCGGCGATGTATAATCACCAGGTTAATCGTTCATACGTAGCGCTGTATGTTCGTGAGTTGTTCGTCCGCCGCGGCTGTGTGTCAGCGCGCGTTTTTCTGCATGGAATATGATGGATGGAGATTGATAGGCGCTGTTGACCGTTTACTTACACGTGTGTCGCCGTATGTCGTGGACCGTGGACGGAGCAAACAGTATTGCACTTTTAAGATTATTCGTTGGGAAGATTGGTGATTGTGTTTTGTTTCTCGTCACATACATGTTATTTTTTTTGGGTGTCTTTTTTTATCGTGTTCGAGTTGACAACCACATCATTTATTTCAATAGTATGCTCTTCGATGAGATAAATTAGTTATGTATGAGTAACACTACTTTCCCCCAATGATTCCCCATTGGGGAAGGCCTATGTCCAGCAGTGGACCACGATTGGCTGACATGATGATGATGATGATGATGATGAACACTACTTTAACACCCAACTGGGTAATATAATAGTTTGAATAGGGTAAACCTACAGTCATTGGACACCGAATAGTTATTGGACAGTTGCATTTCAAAGCCGAAAAATAAGATAACTACAAACAAAAAGCGACATCTATTTATTAAAGGAAAATATTTCAATACTCAGCTTTCTTTTAATTCATAGTTTTAAACGGCAGATGGCAGTAATAAAGTGTCAAAAAAATTTTTCCCGCCGGTTATCACGCAAGCAGACAATCGTCTTCAAAAATATTTTTTTTCTTAAGATTCGGTCAAGTGTTTTGTTACGATATTGGCATAGTGGTGAATGTTATGATTTTGGCTGTTTGGAGAGAGGTAAGGTATTAATCAATTTGCATTATTTCCTAACTTATGACTTATAAATGTAACATGTTTAAGTTATTTTAATCAGTCCAATTATTGTATGCGATAATTTTAAAAAAATATATTATTGGACAGTGTCCAATAACTGTATTTTTTCAGAGATTTGAGATTTTTCGTTTCTTTTACTTTAAATGTGAGCAATAAAGATTATTTTATATTATAATTGCAATCTAAAACATCACTGACTACTCTGTCAGTTATTGGACACTGTCCAATTACTGTCACTTGATGTGTCCAATAATTGTTTCCAGTATTATATCTATATCCAAAGAAATCAATCACAAAGGTGAATTTTGCAAGTATACTTGAAGAAGCTCTAAAACAATCTATAAAACCTGAAACTTTAATAAACGGATTCAAAGCTTGTAGTTTAGTGCCATTTAATCCTGACGCGATTGATTACGACAAATGTTTGGGAAGCAATAAGATTAATCCAACAAAGAACCACCATAAATCAGAACGTATTTTAACATTTTCGCAATTCCGTCAATTAGTTGGATTAACGAAACTTACGCAGTTGGAAACTTACAAGAACTTAGAAAATATTAATGAAGATTTCCAAATTTTGCATAAAATTTACAAAGGCTTTACATCTTCGCCATTTGTATCTGAAGAAGATTACATACAAGTACCTAATACATCAGTTTCAGCACAGGATACTGTTCATGCGGCAACTAAATTTGATCCACCGGTCCAAGATCGGGTACCACATGACGACTTGATTCAAATTTCAGATCTAACTCATTTAAACTTATCGCCCATAGAAGCCAACCAAGGTATTTCTACAGAACTGGAGATGCCTACTGACAATTTAGAATGTCATAAATTAAGCCAACAAGATTTTCAGCCAAATGAAGAATTTACTACAGCATTACCAGTTAGTACACCTGTTAAAGGAGATGCTACTATCACGCCTGCTTTACAAGAACAAGGTACAGAACATTTCTCAAGCGAAGCTAGTTTAGCTGAAAGAAGTCCAGCGTTTAAAATTATATCTGACAGTAATTTTGCACCCTTTTTGACAATGCCTAAAACTCCTGAGCGAAAAGGTAAACGAAATACAGTGAGATTTCCATACGCTATAACATCAGATAAGTACAGAGATATGTTTAATGAACAAAAAGAGAAAAAGAATCTGCTTTGAAGATGAAAGAAGAAAGAAAGAGAGTAAGGGAAGAAAAGAAAATAAAAAAACAAAACGAAAAAATGTGAACCCTAGTAGAAAGAAAATGAAGAAAACTACAAATACCTGCAAAATATGTGAAAAAACAACGAAAACGAGCAATCCATTGTGTTGTGATATGTGCTCTTCGATATTTCACGTTAAATGTGTGCCTCAAAAGCACCAGGAACATGTACCAGAGGATATCACATTAGATCTTTATGTGTGCCACATTTGTTATAACGTAGAGAACAATAATGATGATGACGAGCTTATCAGTTTAGAAGAACGTAATGACGAAGAAAATGACAACACTGTCGAAGACTTGGAGGCAAATATGCTGTTTGATATGTACCAAAAAAGTTCCAAATATTAATGCTAATATGTTTATTTTCTAACTTTTCATTTCTTTTATTTTTATGATCTTTAAGGGCCAAGACAATTAAAGTTATAAAAAATTTGCTCATTGTTTAGTTTATAGAAATGTTTAAAAATCTTTTCACATTTGATTTAGTAATTTGTTTACCATAATAAAAAATAAAGCGGTTTTTTTTTGTTTCATTACTTTTTTAACTGTTAATTTGCTTATCCACCAACTGTCCAATAACTATTATTATTTTGTCCAATAATTATAAATTTTGTCCAATGACTATGTTTTTTCGTCATATTTTTTGTAACACTAATATTCTTCAGTTATTGACAAAAGATAATATGTTTAAATCATTTCGATGTTGGTTCATTTCATCTAGTTTCAAAATATATGTATAACACCTAATAAAGTATGATAGCCGACCAAACAGAAAAAAAATAACCGAATTGTTTACTTAATTGTCCAATGACTGTACGGTTACCCTATATATTTTACTATTCGTACGTCATGTATTTACAATTTTCCGCCCTTCCCAATGCTCTGAACAAATGTTCAATTCCGAAACAAACAGTTCTGCTTATTGCGAACTTACTAAGATGACAAATGTAAATTGCAAAGTAGAAACATTGTAATTGTGCTGAGTCAGCGAGTATTTCAGTTGTTTCGATGGCAGCCCATGCAGAGCTCGGTCAATAGATCGCGGTACAGCGGCAAGTTCGGGCCGAATTTTCCTTGTTTGCATTACTTTACGAATAAGACTCGGCTTTTTATTAAAATTGTATCTTCGTAAAAGTGTGAAATAGCTGCAGGTGTCCTACTAATAATATATTACGAATTACAAAAATTATAACATCATCAATGCATATTACTTGGAAATATAAAATGTGTAGACTGTATTTTAATCAGCGAACACTATTTGGCATCATCGAAGTTGTTCTCAAGTGCTCTATCTGATCTTACCAAAATTTATTTTATTTATTTTATTTAAAGCTTTTTTGTACACATAATGATAAAGGAAAAAAGTACAGTATTATAGATAGGTACAAAAGGCGGCCTTATCACCTAGGGCGATCTTTCAGGCAACCAGGTATGGAAAGCAGGTACTGACAAGGTAGTTATAAGTGTACAAAGGTGACATAATAGTAGATAACAGAGAACTTTAAAATATATATTTAAAAACACGCAGTGATGGCCTCGAGGTATGGGCGCGCGGTCGAGAATCTCGACGGTCGCGGGTTCGAACCCCATGCACACACCTCTGACTTTTCGAAGTTATGTGTGTATTCACAGTGAATTATCACTTGCTTTAACGGTGAAGGAAAACATCGTGATAAAACCTGCACACCTAAAAGTTCTTAGGAATTTCTTAGGTGTGTAGTCCGCCAACCCGCACTAGGCCAGCGTGGTGGACTATGGCCTAAACCATCTCAATGGTAGAGGAGACCCGTGCTCAGCAGTGGGCGTATATGCGTTGATGAAGAAGATTTAAAAACAAACATACATATGTACATACACATATATATACATACATACATACAAACATGCATACATATATACATACAAACATAAATAAACATATTATCTTCATTTAGTAGGATAAGTAATACTCTTTTAAAATTTTGCGTAGTAATAATAATAGCGAAACAGGCGTATTGTCGGTAGGACCCTTCAGGTTCACGTTAGAAATTAAGAAATACTTTTTGCCGTACACTAAATGAGCTTTTTGTTTGACAGAAGCAAATTGAAGGAAAAAACGCCCCTTTAGAGCAGGCCGCGGCGCGGGCCAGAGAAATTAACTTTGCATTGTTCCCGCTTATAAATAACTGTCCGCCGACGAATTTGTAACAAACGGGAAACGCACACTTTTATTTCTGTTTGTATTATATCCCAAACCCACCCGGAATCTTGGGAACACACAACCTGAAGGCCGAAACCCGCCGCGTGCTGATAACTTGTTCACAACTCAATAAAAAGTTTTTAATACATGTAATTCGGAGGAAAGTATGCGCGATGCATTGAATACATAATGCCAGCTCGTTGGTGTGAAAAGACTTTGATTAGTAAGTGATATTTTCTGTTGAATAAAAAGTACAGATTTTTTAAGAAACGTATCTATCGACACCATTTTTATACTAAGAAAAATAAATTTTACATTTCTATTTGAAGATTTTGTTCTGTTTATGGACTAGTTTTATATTTCTATTTTTAAAGGCTCGATCGGACAATTATACTGGTTGGATTTCTTAAATGTTGCCGTCAAGCGCCTATTCAGCGTCTTACAGGGATAAAAGCAATTGACATCCGCATTAAGAACGAAGCAGCGTGATTAAATGAAAAGGCTACAGTATAGATAAATTCCCGTCTAGCGTGCTGTCTCATGTCGGAATCTAAAAATTTTGTTGAATTTTGCTTATTCCATCTTGGCTCTACAATTCCGTGGAAAGCTCGTTTCATTTGAAGGCTCGCAGTTTGACAAGGATTGACACGCAAAATATATAAGTGAAATAAATAAATCCTTTCGTTCTATCGCAACTGAGCGTGCCTAGAAGATAATTTACAGACAATAGACTGTTAGCAACAGTAAAGTAAAATGTAAACTGTTGGACATAGGTCTTTTAAATATCTCACGAACGTCGTATTGCAAATGGCCTGCATTGGATGCGCTTGCCGATAAATAGCCTTCAGTCGCGAACCTTGTAACTTGATATTCTACCCGAAACCTTAATCTTGTATTGTAAAAAAATAGGGAAAAGATCGAATATTTTTCACCGAAATAGTTTTGTAGGCCGCAGAATATACTGACTTTGTACTTCACCCAAAAAAACGTACGAAACTAAAGCCGCGGATAAAAGAGAGCTAAAAATAAAAAGCAAAGTTAATAACATGGGTTTTGCAATACAACGCTGTAACAGTACAAATTGAATTCTCCGAGCAACTTGAGACTATAAAGCATTACATGTAATTGGTGAGGCTATTTTAAAACGGGCATTGTGTTCAAAAGCCATTGTTTATGCGGGTATTTTTCCGTAAGGAATCGCTCCCGCCATCTTGTGTGCGGCGGTGTGTTGCGGGGGTGGCGGGGGTGGCGGGGGTGGCGGGGGGCGGTGGAGGTGGCGGTTGTAATTCAGCTTTATTGTCCACTCGACGTCGCGCCGATCCCATTTGCTAGTTACACAAACGAGTTTAGTGTCCACGCACTTTGCGAGTCGCCTCTAACTACTTTCGACGCGCGGCTCACTCCGACACCCGCTTCAAATACCTTCTTAATAGTTGTTCGAAAAATTGCGATTCGATCAAAAATTATGGAAGAAATGAAATCGACGTAGTAGGTTCAAGAATTCAGGGTTATTTTACGAATCCTCACTATCTCCGTATAAGACCTCTAAAAATTAAAGCATGTTTTTGCTCTATTCTTCTCTGTTTTGGTTACCTGCATACATATATAAAGAGATGTTTCATTTGTTTTCACTTAACAACGTCATTGAAGAAGATATGTCTCCTAACATCTATACTAATATTATAAAGAGGTAAGGTTTGTGAGTTTGTATGTTTGTGACGTTGTAGAAAGTAAACTCGCGATCTAATGAACCGATTTTGAAAATTATTTTACCAATAGAAAGCTACGTTCTTTGTGGGTGTCATAGGCTATATATTAGTCCGAAAAATGATAAGACTTTTTTGTTGTAGCAGGATTTGCGAAATAAGTCGGAGAAAAAACGGGCGAACGAAACCATTTTTTGCAAACGCTGCCTTGCCCATGGAAGATATATAGTTGAGTCCTAGAGAAAAGTTGTAGAGCTTGATAATATCTACAAAAAAGTCAGCGGTAGCATGTACGTAGTATGTAGTAACATGTCTAACTTGTAGGGTTGGTTCACTATAACCTCTTTTATGCTAACTAAATTTACTATATTAAATAAAGCATTGTTTGTAAAGGTATTTTTATAAAGATTATATTATTCCTTATCCAAATAAATGCGTTATTTAGTATAAGTATTTAATTAAAAAGAAATTTGCCCTTTACATCATTTGATTTCGATGAGTATCTTAGAAGATATCGCAGTTTCAAAATAATCATCAAGCGCGCAATAATTATGTAAGAACAAAGCGCCGACCGGCGCGTCACTGTTTTACGTTTAAATAATTTTACCGATTTGTATGATTTTTGGTATGGGCATAAATAGGACTTTAAGGAGTAAAATAG
This sequence comes from Cephonodes hylas, assembly GCA_030295005.1. NCBI lineage: Eukaryota > Metazoa > Arthropoda > Insecta > Lepidoptera > Sphingidae > Cephonodes > Cephonodes hylas. The sequence continues at coordinate 16,312,690 of AP025362.1, forward strand.
ACTATAACTTATTTTCTTTCTGAACTCAACCCTGTAGTCTACGCGGACGAAGTCGCGGGTAACAGCTAGTTTTTAATATGAATACACGTAACTGATTGTCATACGGTCGGATACTAATATCCTTACTACACTAACATAATCCAGCGCCCGAGTATTTTTCTGTCCTTTGTTTTAAAATCCTATGCATATCACAATCCAAGCTAACAATTTGACATAACCGCATACTCCGTTTTCAAAAACCCCAAATATCCCATTTAAACTTTTAATATCAATCCGGACATTGGACCGAAGGATTTCTCACGTAAACAGGCCGAGATTAATGTTCCCGGAACCGCACCTCCTTCAGGTTACGAGAGTTTATTACCTCTCCCCTCCCCGCCTCGCCGCACACCCCCGCACACCACCCCCGGTGACATATTTCAATACTGGCATACAAGGTCACATCAAAACTTAATTGTGGAGGGACAGTTGGCAGTGGCACAACTCGTGCAGAGCCCGAGTGCTCTCCGTGGAATAGTGCGCGCATTAAATGTTCAATTTGTTTACAAGTGTGTTCATTTAGCGTGTTATTATATCACAGTGGTCTGGCGGGAGGTGCCAAAGTTTCACTCTCAATCGGCCATTGTTGCGGGGTATTGTGTCTCTCCGGTAGAGCTCGTGATGTACACCAACTTCGGATGTTTAATGGACGTAATTTAGTGTTTAGCGAGAGACACTGGATCGTGGTACTAATATAAAACAAAATGTTGCCGACTTGATTATTTTTTAATGCCTTGTTCTGCAATGTTAGAGTATAGCCCACAATCGGGTACGATTTCTGCGCCACGCCAAATATTACATTCCAGTTACAAAATTCTCAATAACAACCAGGAGTCCAGGCATGTCTTCGGTCAGTAATTACTACGCCTCTTCTTATATCCCCCATAACCGTTGATAAAGAGTAGACTTAGTAATACAACTTTGCCTGCTTCTTAGGAGTACTGCCGCATACCAAATATATAGACCTACGCGTGAGAGAGTATGTAAGGATATACAACTCTACTACCTAAAATCAATTACTATATTCCCCTACAGATGTTCTCTTTGATTTGTTGATATTCATAGCCTAAATATTCCTTGTGAAGATATACATGTAATGTGTAGAAATACGTCGGTAGGCTGAACATGGCAACGTTAATCAATTCCTCGGGCCAAATATGAAATATTCACGTGTAGTACATCCCTCCCGGTCGGTCCCAGGCGCGTTCGCTCAGCGAGCCCGACTGTCCGTCCGCTGGCTAATCCCTGACACTCCCCTGGGCGCTACCACTTAGCTCCTCACCTGGCCATAACTGGCAATATTAAATGGTTTCTGAATTGGAATGCGTTCGATGTAAACTATATACATATGTATAAGTATTTCGCACTTAAAATGGTACGAAAAAATAGCTAAGGTTTCAAGTAATCCCCATTGTGCTCGGTAGCTTATATCTCATCGCTTTCTTCGAGCTGGTAAATACACAGAACGTCTTAAATTACTAACCAATTAATTAAGAGAATTATCTAGGACTCCTAAGTGTTAAAAGCTCATAATAGGATTACGATTCCAAGAAAACATTTGATTACAATATATAAGTTTCATACAGCATATTTCTGAAAATTATATGAAGTTAATAGTAGAGCTTCGTGTGCAATCTCATATTTCCACTAGACAGTGTGTTAAATTACTCGCTCACAACTCGAGCAACAATCAATTCAAAGTAAGTTAGCAACTATCCAAACTGCGAGGCGCACTGCCGGCGGACTAACGAACTGTCGCTGCGATGTCAGCTCTTATTATCTTCGGAGGTGTTCGCCCGTGTTCTAGTGAGGCAGTCACACTATTAATAACAGTGTATCTCTTGATTGCTTACTTGGAAAATCCATGTAACTGATATCGCGTCCTTTGTAAAGCAAGTACAACTGAGAGTATAATACATAAAGGACACATTCGTCGGTTAAAGCGGAATACGAAATTCGGCGGTTCCTCACAATCAGAGGGAGTGCACGCTATGATTACATTAGACAGGGAGGCACTTGGGCGCCTCGCCGCGCTCACACCGCGCATTGTTCACGCCGAGCCGCCTCGAGCCGCCGCCAGCCGCGCCGCCTGTAATTCCGTCAGTTTTTTAACAGCAAAGCTCCTCATTGTGCGCTCCGCTACTGTAATAAATTAAATTAGCCGACGCCTCGTCTCCATTGTGATGCAAATTCAGCCCTTAATGCGGCCCTGCCAAGGCCTCGATACAAAAGTACTAGAGATTATGAAAATGACCGAACTGATGACCCGCTCCCGACAACCGGCGCTTTAAAAAACAGCTTCTTTACAGGAGCTTGTTTATTTGTACTCCTCGCTTTCACGCGATACGTTAGGAACAGATGCCGTTGGTGTTGCTGTTTAATTGTATCTTTTTGTTCAAAGCACTGCTCAATGCACAATGTATGATTATTGTTGTTTTTTTTCTAATGTAGACCTGCAATACCATACACATTACAAGAAATTTATTGAAACCACCTGTCTATACTAATATTATAAAGCTGAAGAGTTTGTTTGTTTGTTTGAACGCTAGGATCTCAGGAACTACTAGTCCGATTTGAAAAATTCTCTCACTGTTAGATAGCACATTTATCGAGGAAGGTTATAGGCTATATAACATCACGCTACGACCAATAGGAGCGGAGCAGCAATAAAGAATGTTTCAAAATCGGGGACATTTTTTCGTTTTTGTGAGCTTCGGCTGCGTGCGCTGCGGAAACGGTTAAAGTTTCGCTAAAATAATGTATGAGAGAAATGTTCCTCTTTAAAAGTTCTAAAAAAAAGTCCGCGACGGCATATGTCTATTTTTTTAGGGTTGGCTCACTATAACGTTTTTTATCTTAACCAAATTTATTTTTTAATTAAATTTTATTTGTGAAGGTGTTTTTATAAATATGATATTAATCCTTATCCAAATAAATACGTTATTCATTACAAGTAGTTAATTTTAAATAAAATTGCCCTTTACATCTTTTGATTTCACCGAGTATCTTAGAAGAAATTACAGTTTTAAAATATTGATCAAGCGCGCAATAATGATGCACAAGGCGCCGATCGACGCGTTACGGTTTCACCTTTGAACAATTAGACTGAATTGTATGATTTTTGGTATGAACATAAAAAGGACTCTGAGAAGTAAAATAGACTACAACTTATTTTCCTTCTGAACTCAACCCTGTAGTCTACGCGGACGGAGTCGCGAGCAAAAGCTAGTGTATTTATATTTCACATCAGAGAGAATCAGATAGATCGGTCCGTCAGCTGATTTCAAACTAGATGTACTTTTTAGAAATTATAGAGAGAGTTAGTGATCGCGCAATAGTTGAACTCCGTGCAAGAATCTAAATCGTCGCCGTTATCAATTCAGATAAACCATGTGCCAATTTGCTTGGAAATTTTAATTTGTATTTTAAAAGTTTCGATTCTTTTTCAAAATCGCAAGTCTATGGATACAACTGATGAAACCAGATAGAGGCGTTTTAGTTCAAACATTCACATTCAATGTAGTAGTCTTGTAGTTGTTAATAGTCAAATCCATTCGGTCATTGAAACAAAACCAGAAGTTTTGGATGCATTCATTGTCAATTAGTGTGGACAGCTCGTAAAAATGAATTTTGTGAGTTTCCAGTAGATACTCATGTAGTAAAGTTTGTCGGCATGTAATACGTTTCAAAATGGATTTTCATAATATTGTTTCGATTATTGGCGTAGTGTAATTAATATGTATTAAAGGTGCTCTCTTTCCAATGTGTCTGAATAATGTATTGACGCATTGAGCTACGATCTACGTAAAAGCATTGGAAAGCAATTATCTGCTCAATAAAATAATTATTTAATGTTACTTACAAATATGTACTTAATTATCGCTTGTAATTTTGCTTTTTGAAATTAAATTTTTTAAAATTAAATCCTGTATGTTTGTACTTTGCGTGACGTTCTACCTATTAAAATAGCTTTTATGAAAAGCTTTTAACAGGAAATTGTATTTTAAAAGCAAGATTTCACGGGTTCAGTTATTTATGAATATGCTGCATTATTTTTCGTTAAACTTATAATTGCAAATTATTTTTGTGAATTCCAACAACAACTGTAATACTTTTGTATACTTATTCCAAAAGCGATATAAATACAGCGACATCTTACGACGCGCGCTTGAACTAATGTTTGCTTAGGTTACCTCCGTCAAGCAGGCGCCGTATATTGATATACAAAATATTAATTAATAACATAAGAGAGACATGGCAAAACATAATTAGCCATCTCCAGCCCATTGCTGCGAGCCAAACACGAAAACTAATTAACAGTATCAAAATTAATAACACGTTTTATAATAACACAAAATTAAAATTAATAGAGGCCAAAGCGCCTCGTGTGATGGCGCATAACGAATTACGTACGGGCGGCGACAGTGTTTTGTCATTTAATATGTCACCCTCGCATTCATGTTCTAATTATAGTATTTAAAATAGGACTAAGTTCGCATTAGCCAAGTTTAGAAAATCTTGTCCGCAGCTGTAGTGTGTAGCTATCAATGAAGCAAAAATAAAATAGAATTATACTGTCAAAATTTGTGAGTATATGTCCCGTATCCTGATTATTTTGGGTATTCGTAATTCATGGGTGGGGCAAAGTGTTATGTTTTCCTATAAAGTAATTTACAGTATCAACATGAGGTCTGGAAAATGCCCGAAAAACAACTACCTACATAAATGCACCTCTGCCTGTCCCATTGGGGCATACAGGCGAAAGGTTATGTGCATACACACATATGTATGTGAGTTATTAATAAGATATAGATACTTAGAACCTCATCGCGAGAATTGTCACAAATTCAACACGGTAAAATGAAGGAACCCGTCCGGCTCCGCTCGATGCAATTTGTGCTGATTGCAAGCTCATAGCGACTTAGCGCCGGCGTAGTCCCCGCGTAGCGTAACTCGTAGCAAAATCGGACCCGGTTTACCGAATGGTTATTACAAATGTTAATTACTTTTGAACAAATTATTATTACATACTCATAAATTACGAACGTCAGAAACAACGGCTATTTACATTAATGAGATAGAACATGTGTGTTCCAGTATACTGGCATATTCCCTACATAATGTTTATTTACTATTTGTATCCGTTTATAGGTACAATAAAATAAACATATGGTGTGAGATCCACCATATATATGCAAATACATGTTTTTTCTTTGGTGTGGAATAAACTTGTGCGTTTCTAGTTACGATAGAGGCCTTAATTTTTTTGTAAAGTGGTAATATAAACACTGTCCCGACCTCTATATCTATACAAGGCGCCAAAATATGTATAAAAATACTCAACATAAACCATAAAATCAATGGACCCAGTTAAGCTACTTTACATAGAAATCCACTACGTCGTAGCAAATCGTAGCCGTTTGCTACGTCGTAGAGGCAACATTAGGGTGATGGGAGGTGGCAAGTGGCGCGCACAACCGGGCGTGAAGTCGCCTCGTGTGCGTTTACACAACATTTTGCATGGATAACGACCACCTATTATGGAGGCTCTTTGTAAAAACCTCCAGCGAAACACCAACGAGATGGGCCGCAATTTAGATTATGGCGAGAAAATACTGGGTATTTCAAAGTATGAGCTTGTACAGTATTAAAGTTAATCGCCTTTGACGTCTTTGTGGTTAAAAAATATTAATTGGATTTAAATATTTACATATAGGTAGACTCTACCAACATCGACACGTAAGTTACACTGTTACAAATACTTCTTCATCTTCATCAACCCATATACGCCCACTGCTGAGCACGGGTCTCCTCTACCATTGAGAGGGTTTAGGCCATAGTCCGCCACGCTGGCCTAGTGCGGGTTGGCGGACTACACACCTAAGAAATTTCTAAGAACTCTTAGGTGTGCAGGTTTCATCACGATGTTTTCCTTCACCGTTAAAGCAAGTGATAATTCAATGTGAATACACACATAACTTTGAAAAGTCAGAGGTGTGTGTCTGGGGTTCGAACCCGCGACCATCGAGATTCTCGACCGCGCGCCCAAACCTCGAGGCCATCACTGCTTACAAATACTATTTTGCGTTTTTGTTTCCAACTCTATTATTTCAAAATAATTTCATGTAACGTAGATATGTTTTTACTTACACGTTTGTTCAATAGTTACGAATAACCTAAAGTGCTGATTGTGGTTGTAATAACTGAAGACGACAATTACAGAACAAACAACACTTAATGTCGCTTCGACTTCTAGTAACGAACGTTATTGTCAATGTATTTACTTGCGGGGAGGTCGGGTAGAGAAAACTTTTCAAGGACGAAGCAATAAAGGTTTCGTCTTGCGTCGCCTTGTCATAACGTTTTATAATAGTTTAGTCAAGACAGTCTTATGTGTATCTGTGGAGAAGGTTAGCGAGAGCCCGGGGTTCGATGCCTAGGTTGAGCAATAAAAATACTTCAGCGAAGAAAAAGTAAATATAGTTGTGTCGCAGTTGACTAGTGTGCGAAACAAGAGACACAGGTCTTTATTATGTTTGTAGAACCGAGAAGTACAGACGCGTGTTTGTTTCACGCGAGATCGTTTAGATGCCAGGGACAAGAATTTTCAAGGGAAAAAATTTTAAATTTTTACTGCCCTGTTTGGCATAAAACGTCAAGTTAGTAGGATGGAAAGTCTCTGTCGTGATGGAAAATCAATTTCCACAAAAAGTTTACGACAAAGGCAAAAAAGTAGGGACAACATCGGGAAATAGAAATCTCAAGACACTACTTAAATTATTTATATGTATATCTAGAGAACCCGACATCTAATTATTTAAATTGTTACTTAATAAATTATTATGTCTAATCATCCATTAATAACAAAACTCAGGAAAATTCGACGATATCTGCTGAAGAAGACGAAGTAATATTTTACAACGTTCGCACCTCGAAATCAACAGAGTTTATGAAATGAGAAATTATTATGATTTTCTTTCAGATAGATAGAGAAAAGAGTATTGAGATATTTTCATAAATTTTAATATTAAACCGCACAGCATTTAAAATTCTCTTCCCTGTTACCAGTAAAATAGAGAGAGGTTTACAACCAATTATTTTGGTCGTCTTGTTTTTAATAAGTCCCGTTATTCAATTTAAATATATTTCAACAAATAACGTTTTAAACAAGTATTGTGTCATTACTTCTTTAGAGCAACATAACGCCAACTTATATTCGAAGCACGTGTTGGAGATAGCGCTTTAATATTTGGAGACGAAATAACAAGTCTGGTTATCTCCGTACGGAGGCGACAAACACACACACACTCACACACACACACAAACACTTTCCTCCGTCGGGGTAATGTGCCGAGATTCGTTTTAAGTTATATTATCGCCCGTGATTGTTTCAGTCGGCGACAGATGGAGGTCTGTGAGCGGAACACGAGCGAGTCAATGAACCCAAATATGAGCGTAGGCGAGTGATTATAATTGATACAAAGGCCCCATTAATTAATTATAATAATCAACAAGATCGGTGACAAGATACACGATCGCGGTCAAACTGCTGCCATGTAAATTGATGTTATCAGTTCAATCAATAACTAATACCATTTAGGCAATTATATTTGTGTATTAAATAATGTACTTGCATTAGATTTAGTAAATATTTAAAAAAAAATGGACATCACAAGATTATCGGTCAATGGCATGCTGTAGAAGAGGCCTTAGTCCAGCAGTGAACGTGACAAACCCTGTTCACTATGGTGGTGAAAGTCAACGCAATAATCATAAGTGTCCACTAATTTTCAAGTATTCATAAAACTCAGTTAAAATGTCATCTTTTCATAAAAGTTAGAAATAATTGGAGCCCAATGCTGTGGCGTCTCATAACATAATGTAGATAATCTCCGCTACTTAACACATACATGAGCGACCAGCTCGCGCCCGCCTTTATACATAATCTCTAAAGTTTTACGAACGGAAGCTGTAGAGTGAGGCGAAAATTTTAATTGCACATTGTATTAATGAAACAACAGCTGTATTAAACGCTTGAAAATTGTTCATTCGTACCGCCCCCGAAATACTGACTAAGGAAAAATTTTTCCTTCTTTAATAACAACCGAAAAAATCGACAAGCTATTCCATACATATTTCTCGGCATTAATTCATTAGATTATTTATGAGTATACCTTTCAACTAAAATCTGATTGAGCTTAAGAATCTTAAGCCCGGACCAACCTCAACGTAACAGAAGAAGTGGGTCAGTAATGTAATAATATAAAATGGGTCAGTTGAAAACGTTGGATATTTCGAGGTAATGCTAATATCGGCACATTTCTAGCCGCTCCAGTTGATCCGGTTAAGTGAAAGACTGAAACAATACCCTCAGTTACAAGATTGAAGCTCCGGCGAACTATATTAATTTCGCCGGCGCACTGACCAGGTAACTGCCCGCCTGAGCGTTTATTATTGCCGTCAAATTGTGTCCGTCGGGCGCCCTCGTTGGCGGCGGGGGGGCGTGGTGCAGGGGAGGCGGGGGTGTTGTGCGGCGCGCCCCGGGGATGTAATCACTGGCAGGAATGTCATGCAAAGTCGGCAAGGGACCGCCGAGCACCGAGCCGCCGGATCATAAAATGGGTGTAATTAAATGGCGGCGGAGTTGTGATCGATGGCACTTTCTAACTCGCCGCTACATTCAGGTGTTCAGGTACATTCAGGTGTGTTCGCGCCGCGCACGTCTGGCGCACGGTGTCGTGTTGTGCACGCGCGCTCCTTGCCGCAATATCGCCAGATTTATGTCATGTGAACTAGCAATTACGCAGGCATCTGGGCCAAGTCGCCGTTTAAGAATGCCCATGATGCTTGTCTACTATAATTACAGTCGGGAATATTAAAAGCGTTTTACTTTTTTTAATAAAAAAAATACGTAACTAAGATAGTATACCAACTATCACAATCTTCATTATAGACAATTAATATTGGAGAGGTTTTTTACAAGCTTTTATTTAACTTCACTTTTGTATGTATGTATGTATGTATGTATGTATGTTTGTATGTTTACAAATCTTGCAATGAAGATTTGAACCACTTCCAATAGACCGATTGTGCTGAAACTTGGTATATCTACGTAACTTGGATGACAATACAATAATATGGTACTATGGAGCTGGTCTGATGATGACGTTGGAAGATGATCATAGAAACATCGGTTCTTGTGGACCGATTGAGCTGAAATTTGGTATGTCTTTGTAACTTCGACAACAATACACAAATATGGTATCATGGTGCTGATCTGACGAAGAGTTGGAAGATGCCCATAGGAACTTCGATTTCAGTGGTCCAATTGAGCTGAAATTTGGTATGTCTTCGTAGCTTCGGTAACAATACAAAAATATGATATTATGGAGCTGATCTGATGAGGAGTTGGAGGATGGCCATAGGAACTCCGATTCCTATGGTCCAATTGAGCTGAAATTTTGTATCTCTTCATAATTTCGGTAACAATACAAAAAATGGTATCATAGAGCTAATTCTATTGAGGAGATGGAAGAAGCCCACAGGAACTCCGATTCCTCTGGACCGATTGAGCTGAAATTTGGTATACCTATGTAATTTCGGTGACAATATAATAACAAGGTATGATAGAGCTGTTCTGACGAAGAGTTGGAAGATGCCCATAGGAACTCCGATTCTTGCGGTCCAATTGAACTGAAATTTGGTGTGTCTTCGTAACTTCGGTAACAATACAAAAATATGGTATCATGAAGCTGATGTGATGAGGAGTTGGAAGAAGCCCATAGGAACTCCGATTCCTGTGGACCAATTAAGCTAAAATTTGGTAAGCCTTTGTATTTTCAGTGACAACATAATAACAAGGTATCGTTGATCTGGTGTCATGAGAAGTTGGAAGGTGCCCATGGGAACACTAGTTTCTATGGACTGATTGAGTTGAATTTCGGTATGACTACGAAATGGATAGACTTAGAAATATTTCCAACTAAAAAGTTAAAAATAAATTAACGGTGAAAAACATATTTTAAAATCAAGCTTTTATTATGCACGAAAAATTAAAAAAATAAACTAAGAAAACATTCATAAAATTCGTAGTTTTTTAAACTTTACAAGTAACAATTTACAAAAGTGTTCGGTTTATCAGTAGAAGTATGATACATAAACATATATTATCTATAACTAGTATATTAATATTCTTAAGCGATTTAAAAGCTTGTCGCGCAATTTCGTTAATGCAAAGACCTCGGCCGCGACGAGCTTTTAGATCACTTAAGAATATTAATATACTAGTTATAGAAAATATATGTTTATGTATCATACTTCTACTGATAAACCGAACACTTTTGTAAATTGTTACTTGGAAAGTTTAAAAAACTACGAATTTTATGAATGTTTTCTTAGTTTATTTTTTTAATTTTTCGTGCATAATAAAAGCTTGATTTTAAAATATGTTTTTCACCGTTATTATTTGCTTGAACGCGCTATCTCGGGAACTACTGGTCCGATTTTAAAAATTCTCCCAGTGTTAATAGCCCATTTATCAAGGGCTACTATAGGCCGTATACCATCATACTCCGACCTATAAAAGAGGGACGACAATGAAAAATGTTGCAAAAACGGAAAAAATATTTATTTAGAAGTTTCGCGTATGGAGTTGCGGGTAACAGAGGACATGATTTCCTTTTTATATTTTGCATGTTTTTGTACATTTGTGTGACATAAGCTTCAGTAATTGTTTATTACAGTTTCCATTTCTGTTAGCTCTATACCACAATTTTAAATCGTATAAGTAACGAGGAGTAGCTGTGTTAAATAAAAACCAAAAGGCTTACCTATTAAAAAGTACGCAGAACTTTTGCACATTTCATTTCAAGCAGACCATAAGAAACGTAAGTATAATTTGTTTGTTGAAAGACAAATGAAGGGGGTAAGAGAGATGAGTACAAAGAGCGCGCGCCGTGCGAGTGACGGCGAGCACTCCTCGACGGGAGGGTCGGAAACCTCCGGAGGACATGGCTACGAATACGCTCACTAGTTGTGTATTTTTGGTTTCATAAACATAAATTTATGAATTTGTTGCTACTTTAAAGTACTTAGGACCGTAAAAATGGTTATGAATATTGGATACTAGCTCAGTAAAATGCCCACTATTTATACATAATCTTAATCAATATGCCATAGGTGTAGGCAGAAATAAGCGCTATCATACCTACCTCATGGCAATGCTCTTTCTTTTCTTCATATTAAATTCATTATTTTATTTTATCACTGAAACACACATGAAGAATTTAACGTTAAAAATCATAATATGAAAACAAATATGCTTAACAAGTATAAAGGTCAACAAATAATAATCTTTCCTGCGCTCTGAAACGGTTTAACTAAGTTCTAAATTATGTAACCAGTAAAGGAACCGCCCCAAACTAATGAAATAGCTTTTCAAAGTTGACAATTTAAATAGAAATACAGAAAAAAGACCGTGAAAGATGACCTTATTATCATCCAGGAAAGATACATCGCAGTGGGTCATACTATCACTAACCTAGGTCTAATCTCGTTTGTATTCTAAACAACAAACTAAGTATTAATTAAGCGGGAGAAAAATACAACAATTATGAAAGTTTTAATTCATCCCTTTGGAGCGCGGTTATAATGTTTGAACGTGAACAATAGTGTGCGGCCGCGCTGCAATACGGCACGCCGGGGACCCGCGCATACATATTATATGTTTATATCTTAGAATTATAAATTATGCGGTAGCTGTTATATATTTCCTTGTTCTTTTACTGCTTGGAAGAGCCATACCATATCCGGGTAGAAGTTCACCAGAGGGTAAACTATGTATTATAGAATTCGTAGACTTGCGGTTTTTTTTATTTAAATTTATCTTTCATTCAAGTTATTAATGCTGTTCCTTTGTTTTTGTATTACAATAGTAAAATTGACAGATAAATCGCCTAAGACTCGTATGTATATTGTAAAAAAGCTCGCTCAATGTTATGTACATATGAGTATGTATGTACTTGCCCATTTATTATGCAGACATTAGTTCAGTCTATATAAAGTATAAAAAGATCGCGACAATAGTAACATGTAGTTACGATATTACAAACGCATTGACGCTAAAAAAACTTAGAAATACATACGTACACATTTGTTGTTAGGAATATGTCACAAATCTAATTTTTTGTTCGAATATTTTTTACGTTAACAGGTTTTTAATCACTGTAATTATTATATGTTTTAATTTTCGATCACGGTCTTTTTACACTCTTCATCAATTTCAGTCCTTTTACACTCTGATGTATTCTATTTACCATTATATCACGGTGTTCACTTCCCCGGCGTGTATAACAGCCCAATAGCTATTAGTTCCTACGGGGTTAGTGTTAGTGGCAGTGATGTGATCGAGTAGAATGCAGCTCATTACGGATGCATAGCCGTAGTGACGAGCGCGGTGTGAGTCAGGATGGCATTACATGGAGGAGGGGCGCGCACCAACCACTCCGACATGTAATAACATCGTAACATACTCACTGAGATATCGAGTTTAACATCAAAATTGTAGAGGAAATTGTGGTAGTGTCTAGGTAAAATTGATAGATTAGTGTACGCGTCATTTCATTCATTCAATTAATGAAATCAGGATTTATAGTCAACGTCAAACCATACTCGTCGAAGAGTTCAATATGTCGAAAAGTTAACCTATAATACAATGTAGGAACTAAAAATCAAACCCAGGATCTTTTAAGCGCTTATTTAATGCCGCGCGGCCTGCCTCAATAATAAAAAATATCACCGATTTGCAATTAAGATAGTTCAATTAGTATGGCCTCTCTTCGATAATCCGACTCTATCAATCTCTTTAAGCTCATTTAATTTGCCATAAAAATAGAGTGGAATCGTAAAAAATGTCTGATTGAAGCGAAATTGTAATAAAATTTGAATGAACTCAATTGTGCCGCGCCGTGATTGTCGACGGCCGCCGGCGACATTATACACTGTAATTAATTCCCGGCCGCTCCTTGTGGAGGAAACAGCGGATTTTTAATTAAAAGTATTTACGCAAGTACCGTCACAGCAACTGTGTATGTGTAGATTGACAATATCCGTAAATCGTACTTGTTTTAAGACTGCGTAGAGATACATAGAGTAAACGAACAGGGGAGTGATCTGTTCAATCAACAAGTGGACAACTATCTTCCAAACAGTTAGTACTAAAGAGTTGAAAGTCAAGGGATATGTGTCTTCAGGAATTTTTTACATGTAATGATTATTACAGATTATGGTTTTTCTCTCTTTTGCCACATAGTGTAGGATAGTTATTCTTAGAAATTGTGAAGTTGCTGAGTCAATTGTATTATTTAGATATCCAATGGCAAGAAAATCAATTTTAGAACGTATATTCTCTATTTCACACACTCACACACACATTACATTTCAATCACTCGCTATGGCATATTTTCTAACTGAAATACGAAGAAGAAAAACAAAAATACTAAGTACAGAACGTAATACATTCACCAGCCATGAAAAATGTGTATAAAATATAATATGGGTTGCTAATAAATATTATATTTGATACATTTGGAGAATGAAGCACACAATAAGGAATATACGAGGGGCGAGGCGGCGCGCGTAATTTCGGAACGGCGCTAATACAATTTTGTGCCAAGTATAAAATAAATATGGGACGCGCGGGCGAGCGTGTATCAAAATTGATGAGTGCACATGAGCCTGTTACGTGGCCGGCGCCGGACTCGGGCCCACTGCTGGGAACCACGCCTCCCTTACACAAACAATTTTTATTGATCAATGATCACTGATTACCTCCTATATTCGGATATTTTTTTATGGGAAAGGAGGCAAATGATCTAGTAAGCCACCTGATGTTAAGTGGTCAACACCGCCCATAAACATCCACAATACCGAAGGAATTATCGGTGCGTTGCCACTTGCCGGCCATTGAAAGAAACAATATGTTAAAAAGAACTGTGCTCATACGCCTCGTAAAGTTAGAAAGCCTTATCAGCTGTTGCGAGGCTGCCTTGTCGCAGCTATGTATGATTTATATACCTTATCTGATAACTAATTATTTTTGTTTATTTATTATAAAAAACTTAGCGCGGGACGCGACTCCGCCTGGCGCAAGTTTGAATTCTGAGCCCATTTCCGAGAAACACTGCATTTTCTCGAGTTAAAAACCGCCATATATTCTATCTATTAACTGTATCTATTATTGCACCAAATACTATTCGATTCAGGTGTTTAGGCTTAAAAGCGTAACAATTAAATAGACAGATTTATCTCTTAGTATAGATTGTTTCTCTTAATGTCTAAATTTGTTTCTAACTCAGTTGCATGGTAACGAATCTAAAGTAGTCGACGATTTTCGGCGAGTCGGCGTATCTATTTTTTTAGTCAAATCAAAACTCAATTATGTAAATGTTCAATAAACTTTATTACGGCTGAATAGTTCAGATCTATAAAGAAATTATCATAAAGTTCGCAGTTTATACGATATCGCTGAATCGATCCAAACTTCCAAAGTACCTTTTAACAGATATGAAAATACTATTATTTTTTAGCATAAAATTTATAAAACTATTCGTTGATCATGGCTATCAATACTTAAATGACACTGCACTGAAAACCTGCATAGTGTGATTATATTGTACTATCCTAATTCAAAACCTTTCCTAAAAAGTAAAAAAAATAATTAAATAAACGCATATTTTTGGAAACCCATATTTATCGCAAGAAGGATAGCTTTGAAGAATGATAATGATTTGACAATCGTCGGCCTTACTCTAGTCTTCTCAATTATGTATGTTCTTCTTACAACCCAACGTAAAAAAACTAACCTGGATTTCTGCTTTTTTATGGTTGCCTTCCAATCCATTCATAAGAAAACGTACATATATACATAAAGTTACATATATTTTTGAATAAATTCGTCTCTGTGTGCGCACCAAGCTGTGCCTCCGAACTCGCCCTTTATTCAATAACGAACGGCCTCACAGCCACCATGCGAGCGTTCATACGTCCGTACACGCTACCTTCCAACAAATTCTCAACATTTCATCATTTGTGTCAATGGTTAAAACCATGAAATTAAAATTTAAATAAACATTATTGGACTTCGATGACGACACTATTACTTTCTAAATAATTGATTTGGTTCATTATCGCGAGGAAATGTTTGGTGATCGTTTTTGAACCTGATGTTAGGTAAAGGCGTTGCCTTCGATTTGCCTTTGAAATGCTATTTTTCTTGCGGTGGGACTACTCAATAAAAAATACATCCTATTGAGTAGCCTGGTTCAATGTAGTTTATTATAAAATAACCCTAACTATGAAATTCTAATTCATCCAAGTAGCATTTGAAAATAATTGTAAGCGTTTTAAATATGAATATTATGAGGTTATAAAATCGCATACTTAGTAATTAAATGCAGAAAGCGCCACACAAGCAATCGAGAGCAGCCAGCGACGCAAGCGTATTCAGCGAATTAAGCGAAATAAGCGCTGGAACATTAGATACGGGACACGCTCACCAAAATGAAAACCGCGCAGGATCGCTTTTGAATAAATTCGGATATCGTTTCGTCGCCAAATTAAAATCTAAGGTCTGCCGAAAACGTTTGGGACCGTATCGAATACTTTACTCCTGGGGCCATGAAACAAAACTTAGTTACAAAAATCCTTTACAATCAATACTCGTATAGTTTATCTTCTTCTATAAACCTTTGTGAATGAATAAGTGTTTTTAGGTCAAAAGCATTTTTGTGCTTTTCCATTGGGGATTCTGGGTAACAGACTGAAAATATTACCAATACCGAAAATAGACTCTCTATTACATAAAAAAAAATTACAATTTTCTAAACGTGTAACCTTTAGGAAAGACAGGCGTGAAAGCGTAAATTTGTACTTTTTTAGTATATCGACCAAATTTTAAATATCAGTAAGTAAGCATGACTCAGTATTAGCTTTACAAATTGATACCGCTGTACTTGTGGCCGAACCATAGTGTATCCCAGTAGGGCGCACTGATCCAGCTAAATCCCGCGGTGGACTTACCCGACGGTACTAACCCTCGGCCCTCGCCCGACCACATCACTCCTTAGCCCACATTACTATCGGTGTCAGCTCGAGTGGGAATATTACACGCAAAAACGGTCGGAAACTATCAATGTTCGAAGTCTTCTTATAGTGAAAAAAGAAAAAGTCTTCCTTAAGTTAAATGGAATGATTATAACGCTCGAACTTTGTGAATCTCTATGCCTTGGATGGATTAGGGCTTCCTTTTGTGATGTAGGTAATTGAATAGGTAAAACGTGTTGAGATCACATAAACACTGTTAGGAGATCTGTGTCGCTAAGAATTCTCTGCGAAGAATTTCTTAGGTATTTTAAGCTTGGTAATCTAACCAATTGTCTACTGTATACAGACAGATATAGATATGCTTATAAATAACCACTTTCTTCTATTAATATAGTTCTGGGAGATTTATCATTAAATGGCCCGCTTTATTTAAGGTCTAGCCAAATTTGACAACTTATAGTTATTTGTTGAGAAACGACATAGCAGAAATCCAATTACAAAATCATGCTCAAAGTATGTTTAATATTTAAAGTTTTCACAAAGGAGAACAGTTTTAGCTGTACAGAAACTAATAAAGTACGCCGGAATGTTCGTCTGTGTGGCGCTGCTATGTATAGGGTTAGGGCGGCTCGAACACTGTTCAATACTATTTCATAAGTTGAAGGGAAAAATGCGGGGGCTTCGGGTGTGAATCAACTAGTACCGCTAGTAATTATATTAAGTCGTGATGACCGGGGGCTTTAACGCACGGTCAAGATAAAATCTCGGCGGGCGCGGGTTCAATCTCAAGGCACACTCACCTCTGATTTTTCAAATTTATGTTTGTTTTCACAATTATTTAACGAAGAACGAAACATGGTGAGAAATAGTTCATACCAAAGAATCTTAGGAATTTATTATTTCGCCAACCCTATACTAGATCAGCGTGGTAGACCAAACCATAAACCCTCTCAATGGTAGAGGACGCCTGTGGTATGGGACATACATGGGCTGATGATCTAGCATGTATGTATGTAGCAAATGTTGACC
The DNA here is from genome assembly GCA_030295005.1 of Cephonodes hylas. Classification (NCBI taxonomy): domain Eukaryota; kingdom Metazoa; phylum Arthropoda; class Insecta; order Lepidoptera; family Sphingidae; genus Cephonodes; species Cephonodes hylas. Next base: position 16,329,859 of record AP025362.1, read on the forward strand.
TGCTTTTTCAAAATTCTTCTTCTTCTTCAACAACCCATATACGCCCACTGCTGAGCATGGGTCTCCTCTACCATTGAGAGGGTTTAGGCCATAGTCCACCACGCTGGCCTAGTGCGGGTTGGCGGACTACACACTTAAGAAATTCCTAAGAACTTTTTAGGTGTGCAGGTTTCATCACGATGTTTTCCTTCACCGTTAAAACAAGTGATAAATCAATTTGAATACACACATAACTTCGAAAAGTCAGAGGTGTGTGCCTGGGGTTCGAACCCGCGACCGCCGAGATTCTCGACCGTGCGCCTAAACCTCGAGGCCATCACTGCTTTCAAAACTTTCAAAATTATTGCCAACTTATTTCTTCGTAACTTTTTGATAGTACGAAAGTATTTTTTAAACGTTTAAACTTGCATAAGTACCTACTTATGAGATTAAGATGAGTACCTACTCATCTTACATTTTCTCACGAATTGGCTCAACTTTCGAATATTCTAGATGTTTTAGATAATTGTAGTAATTCAGATTTATTTTGATTTTTAATTTGGCTTCAATAACTAAAAATATGGCCTATGTCCAGCAGTGGACGAAATAAGGGCTGTTGATTATGATGATGAACTAAAAATATTGCTTTTATAACTTCAATCATTTTATACTATTTTTGATTACTGCCGTCGTTTTATATAAAACGATTAATCATTGTCACGCTTGTTAATAACCTGCAATTAAGGATGTATTTGCGTTGCTTTAATATTAATAATTACTCTTAAAATTAAGCCATAATGTAAACGTTGTTGGTAATTGAAATAAATGACGTCAACAAAGTCCTAATTAAAATTCCACATACAAGTTGTTTTCAATATACAAGCTAGTCGCTAGGATTCTGAACATCGTCCGAATAACCGTTTCTTTTTCTTTAATAGTACACACAAAGCGTTCGGTCCACTCTTAAGAAACACTTCATTACGACTGAATTCCCAGGAGCCACGCTTTCCACTGGCATACCTCCTCGTTAGATTTAGGAAGAATTTCGAGCAATTCAATTTTTTTTTTCTTTTTTGCCGTAACTACTTTTGGAAGCTATCATAACAGCTTGAACTTTACTTCTCAATTATAATATGTCATGTAGCTATTTACTCGTGTTGCTTTAGTTTTCTCTCATTCCACTATTTGTATTCATCTTTTTTCTGAGCCCAACCTCATAATTCAATATTTGGTCTTTCGTTTTGCTGTGGAGGAAAATGGAAAACCTCTGTATCCAATTCCTCCTTTACATCTTTTTTCTTATTGACTGCGTTGCGAAGTACGGGAGTTGCAGTGGCGGGTGTATGCATTAGGTATTATACCATTTAGTACTTATTAATTTAATATTTATTTGTTTATATATTTAAGGCTTAATATTAGTGTTGGCTAAACAAATACACTTTCGTTTTGACACACTCTGTAGTTGTCTCTCAATCGACAAGATAATGCCGGCGCGGTCGATATTAATTCGGGGCTCACCACGACGTGCGGTCATTTTACTGTTTTAGTATAAAATATAGTTAGGACAAAATGTAACTGGATTTAATTCAACCCTCGAGTAAATAAACAGGATTAAAGTTAAACCAGGCGTAGCGCCGAATAACGCATGAATGAATTTTATAATTTGAATGAACTATTGTCGAAATTCCACGCTCACTTTTGATTTTAATAGGTTGTTAAAAGTATTCGGCGAAATATTAAACGCTATTATTTACTTCTGTAATTTCGTGAGAAACTTTTAATGAAAACAAAATATTTGTGCGGTCGTTTTTTAAGTATTGTCTTAACAGGAGGGGAGCTTATTTTCTGATATCGCGCATATTTCTACTAGAGGCAGCTACTGACATTTAACGAATGAACAAAGCCAGTAAAACTATCTTCAAGTCTAAAGTCTCTGTATAGCAGAGCTAGCTTTCAGTAGTTCAGTTGCGCAAGCATTAAGTTATGTTGATTAATCATTAGAGTAATCACGTTAATGACGTAATGATAGCTTTGGGAAATTCAACCGTTTGGTAAATAAGGTATCGATGCACATATAATGTCAATAATCTCATAATCAGTACATAGATTCTAATATATAAATGTCGTATATGAAATAGAGTACAAAGATCGCAACAGTTACTGAACTGTCTGTTTTGTCTTGCTATACTGATAGCACTAACGAAATCTGATAAGGCCAATATTAAAGTGTCGACTGTCGACTAATGAGAGGTAAGAGTCCCCAATTTATAAAGACGAAGCACTTATCACCATTTCAAAAGTTGACCCGGTTACATTTAAATAAAGTGTAATAAGCGTAACTGGTGTTAGGACACTATCAAGTGTTGTTAAGACACTATCAATACAGTTACTATCTAGAAATTAAGTTATGAAATGGAGTCCTCAAAATTGACAAAAAAATCTCTCTTCGCTACACAGGACTTAAAATACTGTGAGGAAAACTGAGACAAGAATATACATACCTCTTACATTAGTGAGTACATAATAATTACGTTGCTCTTTCGTGTACAATACAAAGTATTACGAGCTTTAAGTCTCCGTCCAGCCAATGTACCAAACATTGGCTTCATCAACCCATATACGCCCACTGCTGAGCACGGGTCTCCTCTACCATTGAGAGGGTTTAGGCTATAGTCCACCACGCTGGCCTAGTGCGGGTTGGCGGACTACACACCTAAGAAATTCCTAAGAACTCTTAGGTGTGCAGGTTTTATCACGATGTTTTCCTTCACCGTTAAAGCAAGTGATAATTCAATGTGAATACACACATAACTTCGAAAAGTCAGAGGTGTGTGCCTGGGGTTCGAACCCGCGACCGTCGAGATTCTCGACCGCGCGCCCAAACCTCGAGGCCATCACTGCTTATAATATGCTACTAAACTGCTTGTAATCTGAACATTTCACCAATACGTAATGTCGCCCATTCAGAACAGTTTCCGTGTAGGTTCGAGCACATGGTTTATTTAGCGAAGCGGCCGCAGAAGAGGATGAAAAAACGAGGGCACATTAACACACTCCGACATAATTAAAGTGGAGAGTACATCACTCCGGCAAATAAAAGGAAAGAGTAATAAAGGGCCGTTTGCAATTTTCATAGAGACTGATTTGCATGCCAATGGGCCAGCCTAAAACAACTGGGAATATTAATGTGGAAAAAATATTTGGAAATGAGGTTCGCGCGCTCGCCCCCGCCGCCCGCTGCCCCCGCGCACCCCGCCGACTCCTTGTACGCGCTGCTCTCTGTACAGATGGCAGTCGATGCTATCCAATCATTATTTATTTGAAATGACTTATAGATCATTTTGTTTAGGTTTAATGAACTAAGCTAAAATTGATAATGTAAACAATGTGAACGGAGAAAAATGAACTTATTAGTGATTGAGAATTCGTTTTTTATAAACTGCTGCGGCTGATTGCAGATGATAATCTTACTTATTTTGTTCTAAAAGCTACCTGACGGTTACTATGAATACTATTGATGTTCGCGTTTAATCCATATATGGTACATACTATATATGGTGTCTTGTGAATGAGTAGTGACGAGGTGTGTGTTGCAGGTGTCATGGATCCGGCACCGCGACCTGCACATCCTGACGGTGGGCGGCTACACGTACACGTCGGACCAGCGCTTCCAGGCGACGCACTCGCCGCACACGGACGACTGGACGCTGCACATCAAGTGGGCGCAGCAGCGCGACGCCGGCGTCTACGAATGCCAGGTGTCCACGCAGCCCGTGCGCTCCTTCTTCGTCACGCTGCACGTCGTCGGTCAGTACTCGCTCTCTATTGTAGCTCTATAACAACTACATGTACACGCCCTTCATCCGTTTGCAAATATTTCACAAATATCCGAAATGTTAGCATAATGTTTGTATTTGGCGCCGACATACCGAACAAGCGGAAATGTATACAATTCGGTGCGTGCCACGCCGGCATTCCGCTCGGCGGTATCTTTATAGAAATTATTTCACAAACGCGCCGCTCGCTGCCGCGCGCCCGCCCGCCAACGCAGTGTTTGCGCGGCGAGCGGCGGCGAGCGGCGGCGAGCGCGGACATACACAGGCGCGATAATGCTCGACCATTGTCACGGAACATTTTAACATATTTATTGGAGCGAATGGGCGTGCTATGAATTAATCGGACGGCTCTCGCGCGGCCCGCGGCTATTTGTTGCAAATCCGGAGATAAAGCGCCGCACACACAGCGGCGGCGCCGCGCCGTGTCCGCGCGCCCGACACAGCACTCAGGTTTAGAAACACAGCCTAATGTTTTAGTGTTACACTGGTGCGCTGCCACATTTGTACAGGCAGTTGCATTACCAATTAAATTATATGACAAAACCGATAATACAAGCTAAAAGGAAATTCTACTCGGCCGCGGGGCCACCGCACTGTATGCGCATACACACCACTTCATATCCCGCGCACCGCGCATCACGCCCATTCAATTTGCTGTGCGATGGAAATATTTACATTAACTCGCGTGTGCAAGTAAAATCTAGAGTTACAAAGATTTCAATGTGAATTTTGAGAAATATCTGGTGTTGGCCGACATGTTTGTAGCATGAAGAGTGACAAGAGGCGGCAGTATTTCCGTGTATCGGTACAAGTGCGGTACAGAGCGTGTGGTGTGGTGTGCACGCGGCAGGAGGGCGCGCGACCGCGTCTGAATGTCGATGTACGCCCCGCGGCGACCCGGGCGCCCGCGACCAGCGTCGCATCGCAAGTACATACGACGCGACCTTTCTACACCGCCGATACTATTCCACTCACACGGCACTGCATTATTTATAATTGTATCACTTTAATATCAGGCTATAATAACATTTCATATGGTTTTATATTAAGTCATTTTTGGTGCTTACAACTCTCAATTTTTTCTTATCTCAATAAACAACATCGATAAGGCCAATGAAACATTTTTTCACGTTTATCCACCATTAATCCCGGCTGACCGCAATTTTTGATGAAATATCGGTACAGCTAATATTTCTGTTGGCCGTTCCAGTTAAATAGAGCGAACTAAGCGAAATTCTAAATCGCTTTGACGGAGAAACTTTTAGTGTTGACCCGCGCTCGACGCTAAACTGTTCGGGATATGTTTTGGGGTTGGAACAATTTGTCGGCCGGCGCCCGCACCCGCGCCGTGTGGACGAGCACTTAGCATAACAAAGTAACACGGAAGATTCTTGGTGCGGTCGCGATTTCAGTTCTGTGTACATTTCCCGATGTGTGAGAGCGCGCGCGCGCCTGGCGCGGCGCCAGCCCGCCATCCATCGCGTCCACTGCGATTTTATCGCACACTGAATACACGTTTTGGTTTGTTCGCTCTAACTGAAAGTATTTACCGTTATTTCATAGCCATTGTACTGACAGAATTACAAAGCATTTAAATATTGGGCAATATCTGTGCTAGTGTAATTTCGCGGCAATACAAAGCAATAGGGAATACATTGACAACACGCGTGATCATATCAATGAAACATCTCGTTAGCGTGCTTTGTTTACAGCAATACTACCGTAACTAACGATTTTTCCTCTCGAGATGACTACTTATTTCGAACTGAATAACTGCAACTACGTCATCCGCTAATTTAAATAGTTCAACTTGAATGTCCCAAATGCCTGTCGAACACAGCGCAGGTAAAGTACTATGATGAACTTGCCCGTGGACTTTTAATGAACTGCCACCAGCCACGCTCATTACTGGAGACATGGCACTCGACAGGTGGATCAAATAAGGAGCTATTTAAGCTGCTTCTGTTGTGTAATGTTGTGAAATTAACCGCCCCGCAATATTCCACTGATATAGCCAACCCACCCCCTCCCGCGCCCCTACTCGTTGTCCCTCTGCAGTCCGGGCGTTCCTCTGTCCTCCTCAGTTTAATTATCCTTTAATTACCTGCTAAGAGGGGTATATTTTAAACAAGCCCCGACACGAGATGTATAAACACAGGGCTTAATTCAAGTCTTTATTTATAGCCCAGAATATTCCGCGCAGTTATGTTCAGTAATGAGAAATTCTTTAGTCTCCTACAACTAACGATTTGTCTGCTACGCTCCATCAGCTCTATGATTATTCCGACGAAACTTTGTGTCGGGGCGAACCGAGGCGTACTCGTCATGCAAATTGCGTAAGCTATCATTGTGATAAGTTCCAAAACAATGTATTTTAACGTTTGATACGTGCACAAACTTTAATATTAGAAGGGTACTGGATAAAAACTAACTTAAATTATCTCAAGTGGCAGTCCTAAAACAAATTAATTTAGAATACTAGCGAGCTAATGGTTATAATCATGACTTTGCGCCAAACTTACTCTCTGACAGTAAATACGGGTATTTATATGTATCCGTTAATTATATTAATGCGTAATCTTTTTTAAAGAAGTCGATATGACGAGGTCTTTTACTTCTAGGTCTATAAACCCAAATATTTTTGACCAGACCTTTTAATGAGTAAAGAGAACTTATTCCAAAAGTAGTATACAAATATGGACCGACAAAATTGTTAAAATTAATCTTTTCAAAATAATAAATAGGCACATCTTAAGTATCTGCGCAAGATTTATTTTTCAAAAGAAATTAAGGCCTCGCTGTTCTATAGGTACGACTCTCTTTATACATGGGTCTCTCCTTTTTGGATAATTTTATTTATATAAATATATTTTAGAACTCAAAAGCTTAAATAACTAAGGTGTTATTGTCCTGTCAACAGATTGCGACGAGATGTACCAGAGAATGTTCTCCGATCAAGGTGTGTTGTTTGTGGCGTGTGGCGTGTGGCGTTGCCCAGGCAATCCTAATGCTTGTCTAGCGTTACTAATGAAAGCATTTTACTAAACAGATGTGTGTGTGTTGTAACTAATGTGTGATTTTTGTGGTAACATAATATCTCAATGGTTTTAATCGTTACTTTTTGTAAGGCGTCGTAAGAATCCAAGGAGGTGAAGGATCACATCACGGTCTTTTTCAAATAGTCATATGTCTACTATATATTATAAGAAAACTCGCATCATAAGCAAGTAATCGACCAGAAATTTCATAGATGCAGTTGTAGTTCATTTCAATATCAAGGATACCCAGAGCTATCTAAGTTAGCGGGCACGAGGCAGCGGCTCTGTATTATTCAGCGGTAAGGAAACTGCTTACTGCGCCCCTAACTTGTGTAGCGATGGCTCTATCGACTGATCACGTCTTCCCTGACCGCGACTCTGATTTCGCATTCCGAAGGAATTCCGATAGTCTGGTGATTGCGTGTAGTGAGGTCCTTGTATCTAATAATTCGTGGATTAAGTTATCAAAAAGCTTTACACTGAATCATTGTATTCTGTAAGTTTTAAAATACTCTTGAAAATAAGTGATTATTAACAACATCGAAATGGGCAAAAAAATCCCAGCGTGTGATTTGTATCCCTAATTGTTAAGTGCGTTAGGGCAAATAGAGATAAATAACAGTCTTCAAGCATTCAAGGTTTGAAGAACTGTCATTTGTATTTTCTCTTAAGATCTCTTATGTGATTTACTAGGCGCCTAGAACAGCATAAAAAGTTCTTTGAAATACAAAACTATATATCCTACTAACTCCAGTTTATATGTGTGGTATAGAAGCTCTTAGTAGGTACATGCAAAGACTATTGTGATTATATGAAGTGGTGTAAACGTTGAAATAAATTAAAGCAACAAAAGCCGAGGCTGTACTGAGCCAACAGATGTGCGGTTTTTCAAGCACTTTGTCAGACTTAAACGCAAAGTACATTTAGCTGAACAAATATATTTCGCCACAATTACACGCGCCGCGCTGTCAAACAAAATTCTTACTGTATGTATGAACAAATACATTTATAATTACTATTAAAAGTTATCACCTTTGTAGTATCTTATTAACAAAATTCTCCTAAATCATAATTTATAATTCTTTTCATAATTCATAAATCTATAAATCATAATTCTTGCTAACTTTGACAATATTTTATGAGCCAGTCAAAACTGCATCGGAAAGTGTTATCGTTGCAGATCGCTATAAAACTCGCTGAGCTAAATACTCAATTACGTAATGATTATTAGCATTATCATATTTACAGGAGTTATATTATAGGACATAAACAAAAATTTTTAAACATGTAATCATGTGAAATGAAATAAAATTCATTTCTTTCATTTAATTTCAATCATGTACCGAACAACGTAAGGTTTGGTCCTAATATTGTTCCCTACATACAAATCATCAAAAGCAGATATAACAGTGACGACTGGCGAGAAACATTCGCAATATACAGCACGGAGATCTTTCAAGAATCTAAGCAGAACACGTACTACCAAGACTCAATGCGGTAACTTTGTCATGCGCTCACTCCGAAAATATATCATTTACAAACATAGCTGCATGTATGTTTGTCCACTATCCGAGCCACTGTTGTTTGTCTTCATTAGAGACAAAAATCCGGTACAGTCACACGTTACGTATATTTGCTCCCAACATTGCGACTGCACCGCGCCACCAGGGAAATTATGCCATATTTTGTGCTAAACTACATAAAAACACCTGCCCTAGATTTAATCTCAATTTTTTTTAGCTTTTCTTACACCCTTACATCTTAAACTCTTTCGACGATATTATAGCCAGTCAAGGTATTTCTAACAATTATATTTAACTTCATGAGTGAATGAATACTTACAATATTTGTTGAGACTAAGTATAGCGCAATGTATAGTCTAGCAGATGTATGCGCTGCGTTGTGTGTAGTTAATGAGAACAAACGGTGCGGCGGTAGCACGGAGCCGGCCGTCGCACGGCGCTTGTTAACTGCAACATCCCCAAAAATGAACGTATGAAAATATAAAGCGCTTTAAATTCGTGCCGGGACAATGTGATTTATTTGAGAATACGTGAAATGCGGGGAATTTCGGCACCGGCCCAGCGCGCTAACTTTTATATCCGCACAAAGATTTAACGTAGTTATACTTATAGCAAAAACTATGGTTTTGTTTTTAGCCATCTGAAAATTCATGTTGCGTGTTGAAAATTATTTTGAGTTTGATGTTGAAAATTTTTGAACAATGATAATAATGCAACAAAAGTGCTGGTTAGATTAATCAATAGTAGATTGATTCCGATTATGTGCTTCAAATATACGAAATAGCAACATTCTATGTCTTGGGAAATTGTCTTCCGTCAAACTTGGTGTTCTAAATAATGGTGTTTTTACCTTATAAAAGCCATACCCATATTTCATGTTAATATAACTACAGTCTAGAACACACTACACGTGGCAAATAGTTCTCAGTGACAAACTTGCCACCGTCGCAAATCCGCACGGGTAATTATATGCGAGGGGAGGTGGGGGGTGGGGGAGGTAGGGGAGTTGTTCAAATGTCCCTCCCGGACTCGCGGGGGCGGGATGTGTTATTAAGCTTTATTGGCGATAGTTTAATAACTTGCCCGCTATTCATCACCGTGTAAGGTACATTTACACCGAATTAACTACACACAAACCATGAATAGGTATTTAGCGGCCTTTTGATGTATTCATGGGCTGCCATTTAAGACACTTTCAAGTTTAGAATACATTGAATGCTGTTATATCTATCAATGAATAAACTGTTTGTAATATACAATAGAGGATTTGCTAATTGCTTTAGTCTTGTTTGTAGGGCTGAGGTAAGACGGAATACGTATGGACTAGCTCGACCACTCATCATCATTCTCTTGCCCTGCTCCCAATTTTTATTTGGGGTCGACGCAGCATGTTTTTTCCTTCCACACATCCCTATCAGCCGTCATGTCTTCAGTCACGCCTTTCTCTTTCATATCTCCTCTCACGCACTCCATCCATGTTTTCTTTGGCCTTCCTCGGCTGTACATCCTTCAACTTTCATGCTCATTACATTTTGTCTTTTGTTTCTATGTTTAGATGGTGCACAATAAAGTGTTTTTTATCTTTATCTTTTATCTTTATGTTTCGTCCCTCCTCGTAATATGCCCATACCACGACAGACGGTGTCCTTTCAGCTTATCAATCACAGGAGCTACTTTCAAACTTCCTCTAACGTATTCATTCTTCACTCTATCATTTCTGCTGCATGCAGTCGTCTTTCGTCCGCCTTCTTCGAAGCCCAACACTCCGATCCATACATAACGACAGGTCTTATCATGGACTTGTATATTCGACTAGCTCGACCACTATTTCCCAAAAAAACATCATGAAATAATTTAATTTCGCGAGTGATATGTACAAAAGATTAATTTTCTACTAAAAAAATATTGGTAACTAATCGGAAACGAATGAAATTCATATAGAAAATATAAACCCTTTATTAGGAAAATACAGTTAATAATAAATTTTGCTTTTCATACGATAAAATGTAAACATTCGTGAAGTTCTATCATTTACCGCGATACAAAATTATTGTACGTGTTAATTCCGCAATGAATTAAATATTTGTCCGACTAATTTGTGTCCAAACCGTTTAATCGGGAACTGCTTTTGAAAGATAACTAGCAGTGAAACAAATTTCTACGTTTGGAATAGGTAATTATGATTAATATTTATTGGAACAAATTTTGTACTATTCAAAAACATAAATCAAGCAATGAACTTACTGTTAAGGTAAGCCTAAAACCCAAACATGCACGTCAGTCTTTGTGATATTTTGAATAAATTATAAATGCCTTAGAATGCTTACCTTGAAGAATTCTTTTCGTGAGGATAAATGCAAGCCTACGAATTCCATATTGTGAATTTCTTGTACATGAAAAGTCAAATGATTCGTAATAACGCTTAAGTATTATCGTATTTCTGGAAAAAAAACTATCTGAATCCACGTGGCGCTAACTTGGTTAGGGGGAGAGCCTATTTCTGTTTTTAGGTCCATTTACACCTTTTCTGAGCATGTGCTTATGAAAAAACACAATTTCCTGCCCGAAAATTATGCTCATACCATGAGACTATAAAGCAGTCAAAAGTAGGATTTAAAAGTATGAAACCATGACTTATATCTGTACAATTTTGTTTGTGTTTGCGCGGACGGGGGGCGGGGTTACGGAAACAATCATTATCGGGATGCTGTGGCCGATCTCGCAGGAACATTTAAGTAATCAGCCTTTTACTTAGCCGTGCCGCGTGGAGCAGAACACACGCGGCTGCGATTCCAAATACTACTTATAACAATGACAACTCAATGTGTTATTTATTTGCTTTATACTATTAGCCCGAACTAAACTCACAATATACTTAATGTTTGCTTTCGCACCGAAACTTTATTATGTATCTTGTATACATAATTGGTGAATTTAATAATTCGAGTGAAACCGCGGGCCTCAAGGATACTTAAAAATAAATGCCTCTCATTAATCCATTAACATTCATAATTGGTTAAAATGAAGCATAGCCTTCATTTTCCGTCGTAAATAAGGGTAAATAAAATACGTAACGATGTAATAAGCCTACAATTACCGCCAGTGTAATTTAAACAGCTGGCAAAATGGAATTAATATCTACATTCCGTTGAGTAAAGAGTTAATTTGTTTGTGTGGTGTATCAATGCGTCAGAGACCGGAGTCCTCCCGCTGTAGGCTTGCGCCGCGCGCGATGCCAACATTTGATTAATATTAATGCTGTTGATCCCGGGAACAATCCGGGAGGGTCGCCGTTCCTCGCCCTCCCCCGCCCTCTCATCCGACCATTCTCTTATTTACGCATTATCGATACGCACTCTCATTGAGGACGCATGTGCCTCTGTATTCGTCGCGGGTATGGAATGATAAATTTTATGTTTCCATAATTCGGAAGGTTGCGCTCACTCCACGATTAAGGTTTACTGCGCTGGTGCGACATCGGACAATTTGTATCGACTCGTACGCGCTTTACGACTGCGTGTAAAAAACTTTATTATTGGATCAACGCTACGTGTACGTACATAATGTTTTGATATTTATTTATCACGATATATTTTAGGGTTGTCGTTGGAAATGTATACTCTTTGATCAAATTCTTGAACCCCACAATATATCAAAAACTATTATACCAAAGTCAATATCAAAGTCAAAAAAATATTTATTTAAGTAGACTTAAATAACTAATAACTATTAAATCTTCACAGTTTAAACACTATTAAATCTTAACAGTTTAAATAAGCTACCACCGCTTTGGAGCGCGTCACTTATGTAGCTCTTTTTAAATACGTTTATTGACGTTGTCAATTGTAAGGTAATTTATTACCCCATAAGCAATAGGCATCACTTTGCGAAAGGAGCATAACAGCTAATGCGTTCATTCTAATTGGCATGAAGCAAAAGTACCGTTAGCCAAGTTGCTGGCTCGCGCCAAAAGATAATTTCATTAAAAAAAAACTTTGAGTCACACTGTCCTAAAAATCCTTGCCGAACCTTGTTGTTCAAACAGAGTTGTTTGTGTAAATAGCAAAGGAACAATTTAGACGACATCCATGTCACATTTCAGCAATAAACACAAATGATTGGTATCGCCGTATTGACGAGTTCCTCACACACGAGCGCGCTGCATCGCTTCACGCATATTATTTAATTACGCGGATTTAAATTTTAATTAAATCACAATGTGTCCTCGCTGTTTTCGGAATTTCACAAAGGCAATTTTACACAAAAAGTCTCTGTGGGATTATTTCGCTCTGTGCTGCACACTAGTAAGGCGCGTGGGTTCATGCGGGGGTGAGAGGGCCGAGGGAGGGAGGGGTGCATACACTCGCTCGCCCGCGCGAATATTTGTCGCCGAATCGAATATCGCAGATAATCCGTTTGCACAAACATCTCGCGCCTGCGAAAATTCCCGGAATTCAGTCTTCGTGGTGGGGAGTTCGGTGCGAGATCGGGTGCCGCGCCACTCACACGTTAGCGCAGATTTCAGGTTACAAGTGTTCACCACTCGGGCGGATCGAGGTTCTACTAATTCAGAAGTTTTGGAATTCGATTGCGAAAGTGGTAGTACGCTTGGACTAGTTATGTCGACTTATCCCAGATACTTTAATTTCTCATAGATGCTATTATTTGCACCTTACTATTATTTGTTTATACAAACATCATATAAATGCAGCTAAATAATGCTAATAAGTTTCAATCAAAATTGCTTACAATAATTTCTAGAAACTATTTAATTCTAAATCATAACAAGACACACAAACAAGCAGTGAACGCACAAATTACATATGAATTCCATTACTGGGAAAGCGTATTATAGCATCGAGTATTCCAATGGATGTCCTTAAATCGTGCGGGTTGCCAATTGAGCAACGAGCAATTACCATTACCATTATTAATTATTATTTATTGGTAAATGGTAACTATACGATAGCACGCGTGTGGCAACACCGGCGTACGTATTACAATATTCCGCCGCGACAATAGAATGTTAGTGTGCCGCCATCAGGACATTTCGTCAGCTGTGCCACCTGTCCCGCGAGCCCAACTAATAACGACCCATATGGTGATGGTAACAAGGGCTGTGATCGCATGCACTGCGGCTAATTTTGATCAAACGGCGTAAGTTTGATGGCAGCGTAGTTGACGTGTTCTAGTTGCGTAATAGTTTGTTTAGTGATGAAGGGTACGGTGTGGGGGGTGCGGGGGAGGGGCGAGGGAGGAGGGGGTCGAGATGTACACGTGCCCAACTAGGGATGTTCTCGCACACGTCACACCTGTCGCGTAAATTACAATACTGTTTTGACAAAGCCTCTAAACTTGAGTTTTAATATCAGCTATTAAATTACTTGTGATGTCCCCTAGGAACAAGGTGAATACAACCTACAGAGATGTGTAGCGTAAATATATGTGAAACTAGTTTTTTTTAAAGCGGTCCATGATGCGAAATAAAACTATTGTGACATATAAAAATCAGTGAATTTCAGTTGACCTACAAAAGTTGGTTACACTATAACTGGCATCATAACTCAGAAGAGAAAGGCTATATAATGTGAAAATCTTGCGGTTCCCGCCGCAAAGCCTTGAGTTATGCTGATTAATTCCAATCCAGAGGTCACATAGACCCGCAAGTACTTGAGTAGGTCGCGGTGGAATTGATTCAGCGAGTCAAATGTGCCAATAGTTACAACTTGTCCCAGTTGTGAACTTGTTCCTCGATTAAGGACGACTCGCCTAGTTGCTGCTTTTAGTTGGCGCCTGAAAAGACTGAAATGGAAATACTACCAAGCAGCTATTACATATGTACCAGATAGAATATATTGGCACGTAGACACATTAAATTGTCGTGGTAGGTATAAGAAATTAAAGATTTTCGATCCGATCCCATGCGCGAAACAAACGCTGGAAAGGCTATCAAAAATACGGATATAAACAAAAATTACTTACAAATAGTTATAGTTATTTTGTACTAAAGACAGCCCCGTGGCGCAGTTGGGTAGACATCAGCTTGCGAAATGAGCGGCCGCGGGTTCGATCCCCGCACCGAGACAAATGTTTGTGTGATCCACAAATATTTGTTCCGGGTCTGGGTGTTTGTGAGACCGAAGTTGTCTCGTAGTTCGTAGAAGTCTCTCGTAGTTTCTGATACCCACGACACAAGACACATATCTTAATGTGGGGTCAGGACTATGTGTGTGACTGTTGGGTGTATTTATTTATTTATTTATTAAAGATATGTTGTTATTGAAATGTAATTCCTAAGCGTAACTGCGACATAGTTCACAAAGATAGTGCGGATACGGCTGCTAATAATTGGCTGCAGTCGCCAGCCGACCGAGAAACGTACCGACACTCGCAGTTCACACGGCGCCAGGACGTACTACTTGGGCTTTGTATTAGAGGAAAGGTTTAATATGAAGTGACTAGTTATCTGTACTACTATATTCAACTGTTATGTATTGACGTAACACCGGCGTAGGGCGAATACGAATTGTCAAAGCGATTGTGGCGTAATAGATACCAACTTACTTTTTAATTTATAATGTAAACGTTACATATTGATTAAAAATAAGTATAAATTAAAGATTGCAATTGAGATGTGTCTCTTTTGAACACGCTTCTCAGGATGTTCTTCCACTACATTTACAAAACATAGTCACGTAAAGAAACCTAGAAACTTATAAGAACACATCAGGTTTCATGTGATCGCAAACATTTTCGTTTGCCTTACACCTTAAGATCCAACCGGGAATGTGTGTGTCAATTTAATTAGCTTTATCTATATAGTACATACATTAATTAAATTACCTCAAATGGCAGTAAGATCGATTTCGCGAGCCCATACTCAGCGGTCTGTTACTGCTCGTAAATATGCTATCAGCGATCTGTAATCCATTCATAGGTTATGATAATCTGCCAGACGTTTAATTAGGATTACAATGAGCATGTGTAATAAATTCTATAGGTCGGATCAAATTCGTCTGTTTGAAGCACTTAATAAGCGTTACTTATAAGGATTAGTGGAGACGTCTGGGATAAACGCTGACCTTCTTAACTTAACCTTCTTCGGAAGAATTTCATTTCAGAATTGATATTGAATTCAATCAACATTATAATTCTTACTAGGAAAAAACGTAATATTTTCACTCGAGTAACTCACGAGCCGATTTACTTAATAAAGTAAAATCGCGTCCAATCCGCCTCCGAGTATTTGTTAAAGCGTGTACAATGCTGCTCAAATTATACGATTAATGAATTTTATTTCTCGCCTGAATGTCGTTGGGGGAAAAAGTGTCTCTTAAAACCTGTCTAACTGTAGACCAACCAATACTGGCTTCTTGGTATTTAAAGATTTCAACCGGTATACAGACCCAGAAAACATTTTTATTAGAACCTTAGAATTCTATCAATTCCCTATTTCATGAATCATGGCCATGTGTACTACAGAAGATAATTGCTATATGTTTTTTACATAAGGCTATATTTAAATATTTATATTAAAGCGTTGAAAATTAAATACTAAAGCTAGCCAGCAACGAACAGGGCAATAAAGGTATTAAAGGTTATTTTAAAATGAAATTCCCCTCGTTGAATATAGAAAGAAAATAAGAATATATTGAATATTTTTAACAGAGAAATAACGAGAAGGGAAGCCATTAAAGTGCACATTTAATTTTCTGCCGAGACAGCGGAACAACGATGCACGAAAATACTGGATACGACATTAAAACTATTGTTACGTCACGTTATTCACTTTTATATACAGGGTGTATTTAGACCGTGACCGAAAACTTTCTTTAATGCCTGGGGGTTTGTAATCACTATCGCTATTACCTGCCTCAGTTTTCGACCCTGTATATGAATCCGGTTTCGAATTGTTTCGAATTTGTATCTTCTACGCTTGTTCTTGGTTAGTCTATAGCGTTGAAAATATATCTAATAAACGGCAAAAGATTCGGTCCAAAATACACGAGACTAAATCATAATTGGAGGTACGTGGATTTACACTTCTGCCTACCCGTGCAGATATAACGCTATCGTTTGTTTATTTTGTAAATTTGTAATATATTTCTATCATCGCCCCTTATTTATTTATCATGTTAGACGCAATCAATAACTTTACAAAAATTATCTCTAGAGTGTTGAACTAAGAGCTTTTCAAACTTGTCTAAGCTAATATCTGCACTAATTGAACACAAACTGTATTGTAGGGGCGGCGGCCGGCGGCGCTTCTACAACAAAAACTAAACCCTAGGTCCGAGCGACTTCAAATTGACTTTCAGAAAGCAATTACGTTGGAAAAATATGCTGTGTATTGTTCTAATGTGCGGGTTTGAATAAGGGGCTCTCTTGGTACCGCATACTTGCCTGGGCAAATACACGTAATGCCACGTAGACGCGCATCTCCTTAATCAAACTGCGAGTTATGTGCAAACCGCCCGCGGACCGTCGTCAAACACCGCTCATGTGTACACTTCCACCGCGCACCGATACCGAGCGGCGAATGTGTATTCAACTTCACTAATGACATCAAAGACATAGGTACTCGTCATGAAAGTAGAAAATGGCGCGTAGTAATATTTTCGCTAATTTAATCTTATTAGTGAAGTATATATGTTAGAATCTTAAGCGGCCGTGCGCCGTTTACGAATGCATCTTGCAAATTTGCAAGTCCGAACAATCCGATGTATTCCTCCTAGTTACAAGTTTAACACTGAAAATTAAGATTAATGGCTTGCCTGAGTTGTAAAAGCATTATTAGTGTATTAGTTACGTTATCACAATGTCGCACAATTAAACGTAGTTTATTTAATTTAAATATACGTACTATATGAACAAGGCGAGTGTGACGCGAGCGGCGCCGGCGGGACCAACACGCTACCAAATCAGTTTATCTCACTTGTATAATTAACACTGCCCTATTTATGCAATTAAGTTTAAATTTCGCATTAGTTGAGGTATTAGTTGATATTTGGGTACGTATCTTGATACCCATTTAGTTAATTTGGAAATAGATGCACCCCTTTTTCTCGTGATTTCTTTATTAATAACACTGTTATGTGGTAAGATCAATTATTTGACAAGCATTTACTGTAATTGAGTCTTGTCACACTTAGTTTCGAGTCTTCACGTGCTCAAGAAATTCTTGTGAAGTATTCTTATGCTTGCAGGTTTGCTAAACATATCTTCCTTTGTAGTTTTAATGACCGGTGATTGAATACTAATGAACAGTAGAAACAGTACCTACAGCATACAAAACAGACGGACAAATCAGTCGTGCCGTTATGTGCAATTTTCCTGTCACTAAAGTGCAATTTTGTCGCATCTAAATGAAAGACTTCAGACAATTTTAAATACTCCCTGCCAACGCACACGAAAGGAACAAAAAGTAGTGAGTGGGTACGAGTATGTAGACGAATGCAAGTGATTAAAGTTAACTATACCGATTCATCTACCGACGCAATTAAAGCATTTTGAATCCTCCGAAGCACATTTCTTGTTGATTTCAAGAGTCATAATTGCTTGAATTATATTCCAAAATAATTTCCCTGCAGTGAGTCGCAGCTCACTCAAACCCACACAGACATGCACTCACACTACTCCTCGCGATAATTCCTGCGCAATTATGCGAAATTATGTCTCCATACGCAACAGCGGCAATATTATCTAAAAGATTATGAGTGTGAGTGCACACGAGCGCTTTTCGCGCGTTTTAAGAGAGCGATGAATGTGTAGCGCGCATAAATCACACGCACGCGTCCGCGTCGCTCGGAGTGCTCGGAGCGCTCGGATCGCACAGTAATATTAAATGGGCTCACTTGACGACGAGTGTTTAGCCGCGAATAATTTTGTACATAATTAGGTGGACCCCGCGCTTGTTTGTGAGTCTCTGAGTATGCGTATGTGTGTCACCAGTTAAGCCGAATGATTCATATGCTATTGGATTCAGCAATGTGCTTTTGTTTCATTTGCACAATTTTTCGGTTCTCTGAAACCATGAGTAACATGAGCATGACGATAACCGGAGTCTTACAAATTAAAATGTGTATACAATATTAAAAATAATACAGTAAACCGGAGTCAAAGTCTAATATAAAATATATTTATGATATAGGGTAAAGGCGGCATAGATGCCCCACTTTTTGAAATATCGTCATAATTTTAAAAATATTAGAGTTATATAAATAATGTCTACGAATTTAGCTAGTTTAATCCTTTATGTTTAACTGTTATTTGTTTTTTTGGACCTATAAATTACAGATTTTGCAGATTTTAGCTTTTAGTGGAACTCCTTTTTTGGGGATAGATGCCTACCCGTATGGATAGTTGCCCCACCGTGAAAATACTATGAAGGATAGACGCCTACGGTGCGGGATAGATGCCCTTCATTATGTATAAATAAAAAACTCAACCCAACTTTAAGGATGTTTTGTGGACAATGAGTATTTTAGCAGACACAAGAAACAAGACACATAGGACTAATAATGAAAAGCATTTTGTAGTTGTAGTTATTTTTTTTTAATTGTCATCGTTACATCTGTAACTCTAATATGAGATCAAATAAAATAACCATTATAAAATTCTAAAAGTATATGTTTAACAAAATAGGGATTCTCAATTCTGATCATATAATATTAATTATTAAAATTCAAGACTCATAATCATAAAGTAGTTCATTTAAAAAAAATAACATAATAAAAATTTCAAATGACGCTTATATCTATCTTATCTACATATATATAGATCTATATTTTTATCTTGAGGTTTACCTTTACCTTCCTTCTAACTGTCCTTTACCGGCAAACCTTTAGGTTTTTTTACCTAATTTTTATAGTGAAGTGAATTGTCTTCATCTTTACTGTTAAAACTATCAATTATTCTCCGATTTAGATGTTTCCTGCCTTGGTTTACTTTTAAATAATTATCATTTTTTTTATTACATAAATCACCTAGGCCATCATCGTCGCTGTCAGTAAAATAATGTTTTTGTTTGTTTTTGCTGTCGTTCCTTGTTGCTGGTTCCTTTATTTGTTTTCTTAAGTTCGTTTTTTTTCTTGGTAGTTTCAGTCTCGCGTTTGAGTCTAAATTAGATTTTATTTAATTTTTAAAGGTTCTTAATAGAATCCCAAACTGTCGAGATATTTTTCCCATAGTATTTATATCCATTTCGTCGAAAGCTAATTGCAAACAGTTGTTCTGTAATCCAAGAACATGTTCGATCTCGCACTCCTTCCTTTTTTTTGTAATTTCGTGGCATAGTTCTGCTACAATCATAAATACGTAAACACATAAAAAATATAACAGCACAAAAATATGTTCAAAATTTACATTGAAACCACATATGGGTATACATGGTGTACTGAGGGATAGATGCCCCTAGGGGCAACTATACCTCGAAAAATCAGGGCAACTATCCTTTTTGATAGGGATAGATGCCCTCGTATTTTTTTAAATAAATAAAAACAAAAAAGCAACTGTTTACATCTAGATGCATACTTTATGAATCAGTATATTAACGTAATAAAAAATACAACGGAATTAATGACAATTTATAAAGTTATGCAACAACAAATACTAACCTTTAAAACTTTGACGTGTTCGGAAGGTTCGCCGCGGATTTGAATGCATATACGAACGAAACGAATCATCACAGCACGGCGGTTTGTGGCTAACTTTGGTGCAGGGTAACTGCGGCTCTTAGTTATACTATTGTTTTTTAATCGCGAGTTTGGGAAGTTAGGTTTTTTGAAAATGAGGCGTCTATCCCACTGGGGCATCTATCCCGCTTTTACCCTATTTAACCATGACATGTATATCTTAGACATAATTCTAATGGAAAGCTTCATTTAAGGGTGAAGATAAGAGTTAATGAAATCTGGAGTCAAAATGATAATGGTCGCGTAACTGTGGCTTCACCGGCCCCGAATGATTTTGTTGTGAGAAAGATAGGACGGGACGCGGTTCAATTTCTAAGAACATTTCCCCTGATAAACGAGATAAGACACGGGTGGGATACACAGCCCGCAGTTTTTGAAGTAATTATCATGAACTTGAACTAATCTTCTGTAAGATCTCTTATTTAAGCACACTTGACTTGCACCAAGCGGTTTCTCAAAACTACAGTAGACATGTTATGATTTTGACGTACAAAGTGGCACCATTTAATTTTGACGTTGATTGAAAAATAATTCATCCAAAGGGATACAAACCTTGCGTTGGTGACAAACTTCCTATTTCGCAGTACATACCCAACTAGCAGCCAAAAGCCAGCAATCCGAAAAAGACCACTCCAGACTCATAAGTGGCAGATGCAAACGTTCTTGCGATACCTTGCCCCAACAAATGGGCAGGTAAAATATTTTTTTGTAGGACCACGCAGGCCCTACCAATAGCCTAACGAATCTCGACTGCTCTCGATTGAATGCAATTGGATTTTAGGTTTCAGACACTCAACTAGCTCGCTGTGAAGTGAAAACGCCAGCTGGGGTTCTTTTTTCATGCAGTACTCTGAAAAGGGCGAATGTAAACAAACATTTGATAACAACTGCAATACCTATATATTTCATATTATTTGATTTAATTACTATGTTTTTATCCACAAGTAAAGTGGTCAAATCTGATTTGTTTTTAGTTCTACATCATAATAGATTAACGTCTGTCCAAAATATAAACCTTAAATATTTGAATTACATTTGCCCCAGCACTGTCTCTACATAATTGAGCATGTTTCCCAGTGACGGCCGTGCACCTGGCGGCGTGTCGGGCGGCTATCGACACACGAGATACGATTATCCGGAAACTAATCAACTTGGGCGGTTCTGTCACACAGAGTAGCGCCTACAGCGTATTTACCGTCCAAACCTCGCCGCAACGCATTTGTACTCCTACCTGCCTAAATAGTCTTGGCTCCTATTTCGTAACAATGCTTTTCTACCAACATACCAATGTTGTACCTAAAATTATATTTTCGTAAATAATTTTTCCTGGTATCAGTATCCTACGCACGCGTTCGATAAGCAATCCGGAACGTGAGCATATTCATAAAAAGTTAATTACCATGATGACTCAGGTAAAATTACATATTGTGTATCTAAATTCAGCATATTTAATCAGTGTGGTAAGAAACATTCTCATCGGTTAAAAATGTCTGTGAACGGTAGAAAACATACTGTTATAGGACTTTAAATATGTATATGTTCCGTCAGTGTGTTCCGAAAAAGAATATAAAAATGTGTACCTACGTTAAGTTAGAATTAAAAAAAAATCACATTAAAAATAAATTTTATTATTTAATACGAAAACCTTAGCAGTTACGACTGAATTGAATACAAGTGAACTCTTCTACTAATTGAAGAAATAACTATACTCGTTAATGTAAAATGTAAACCGCAACCGAAGTTCGCTTGATCTCTATGGTCAAGTAAAACGTAAAAGCAAGTTGACCAACAACCGCATGCCAAATATTAGACAACATGAGAAAATAAACCTAAAACTAAACCGACACTAACTCAAAGTTTATAGAAAACCATCATCATACTAACATATTGTATGGAAGTATTTATCCAGCCTTTATTTAGGCCCATACACCTTGTAATATAGGATATAGGTACGAGTTTTAGCACAATGTCGGTGCAAACGATACAATATATTCTGTTATGAAAGTGTATCGCGCAGTTTCCCGCGGCGTGTGAGTCCGCGCGGCGTCTCGGCACGTCGCGCCCCGCACCTCGTAAAATAACCTAAATAGCCTAAAACGCGATAATGAAATTCGCGCCGAACATTCACCAGCGCGTTATCAATTTCCACCGACGAATCCACCCCCCTCCCACCGCAAACCCCGCGGGACCACCGCACAGGCCGTTCCTTTTTACACACGTGTATAATTTACACGGGTTTGATTCAATCAAAATTTGAGAAGTACATAATATGACATTGTGAATGCTTTTTTTGGACGAGTTTGCATTAGAGGACTGTAAATTAGAGCTCTGTCCGTTTGTAATTTACTTTACAAATGTATTACAGCAACGATAAACATCACCAACATGGAATTGTAACAGGATTTTGTTCCCCATAAATTAAATATTGAATGTCGCATTTTGCTGCAAGTTTTAATTTTAAAATATAATTAATATCGTAACATCGAATAAACTCGTAAATATAGAAACCTTTTGTAAGTAAAAGTAACTCAAAGCGCCGTTCGATCGACGGCGGCAGCTGAGTAAAGGCAAAACATTAGCAATGTAGAGCATGTGAGACAGCGAGCGCGCGGCCGGCGCTTGGTGCGCGCACATACACGATCTCATTAGGAACATTCCCAGGAACTCATACACTAATATTCACAACCAGTTCGCTGGCTTCAAGCTAAACTATCTACTTTATAATATATGCTTTAAATATACGGGTTGGTTTGTAAGATATGTACAGACGCGAAATGTGGATGTTGCATTTTGTTATTTGAAATGGTTAGACAAGGGGAAAATTTGCTACTAGAGGGCTATTTCAATGTTTTATGTTCTAGCGTCGGTTTGATGTTATAGCACAATTAATTTACTGTGCCATAATAAATTAGTACTTCAATGGCCCTAGCAACTCCAGTTAAAACGTCTTTCTTCAAAAATTATAGAATTTAATAAGTCAATGTTTTTTCAATACATGATTTCGATATTTTACGAGTACGGACAATGAAATTTTCCGGTACTAACACACATGTCAACTAAAGACTAAAAATTCGACCTATGCATAGAATAAGATTAGATACTTATGACTATAACACCAAAGTCCTTTTTATGTCTTTATAAAGTTAAACTTGTTTATATATTGCACTAGTCAAGTAATAATAATCATAACTTTTGTTGTTGTTTGAAGAACAAAAAAAGTTCCAGATAATTTTCTGCCTAATTAAGTTTAAATCGCTGAGAAAGGGACGTTGAGATTTTGCACATATAACTTTATTCTGCGCATACGTCGAATTAATGTTTTTAAGTTCAAATACACAAAAAATATAATATTGTGTTAAGAAACTACATTTTATATTTATAAATATGTATGTTCCGATTTTTCTACAGTGTTCATCTGAAAGCTTTAAGATACATATCTTTACGGAAATACCTATACAAACAAATTTTTCAAACACGTTATCCGGAGATCCATCATGCTATGGCAACGTCGGCAGATGTAAACAACTTCCCGATTTATCAACCAACATAAATAGAATTCTAAAAAACAATTTGAAAACATAATATCAAGGCGACCATTTCCTTCTATCATAAAAAAAATTAACGGTGAAAAACATATTTTAAAATCAAGCTTTTATTATGCACGAAAAATTAAAAAAATAAACTAAGAAAACATTCATAAAATTCGTATTTTTTTAAACTTTACAAGTAACAATTTACAAAAGTGTTCGGTTTATCAGTAGAAGTATGATACTTCATGATACGCAATTTCGTTAATGCAAAGACCTCGGCCGCGACGAGCTTTTAGATCACTTAAGAACATTAATATACTAGTTATAGATAATATATGTTTATGTATCATACTTCTACTGATAAACCGAACACTTTTGTAAATTGTTACTTGTAAAGTTTAAAAAAATACGAATTTTATGAATGTTTTCTTAGTTTTTTCGTATCAAAGTTTGTTGACCTCACGAAGTTTCCGCTAATGGAAATAATGTTGTAAAGCAGTACTGAGGCGCCGCAGAAGGGCCGCGCGACAAACTTCGCAAGCAACACATCGCCGACATTACTTGCTTAAAATGTATGGAAAAAAGTTATTCATTTCAAAGTTTTAATTAAAAGTCGCTCGGTACGCTGAAGCGATCGCTACAACATCTGAACACATAATCCGGGACACGCAGCTACGCCGTGCTTCGAGCCGCTTCCACGCGCTGCACTACGCCGCGCGTAGCACCGTGTTAGGTACGACGCTACGGGATTTCTCGTCTGTGAATCTTTATGTGTGAAGATATTAACTATTTTATTTTTTGTCGCAACTTTTTACAGGTCAAGTCTGTCTGGTTTATTTTAAAAACCAACAGAAATTTTATACCAAAATACGTGAGATGTTTCTTAACGAAATAAAATTATGTAGTTAACGAGGATTACAAATAAAAATACGAAGCGAAAGATTTGAGTTAACTTTTATTGGATTAGGATTCCAATCAAAAAGCTTTAGGTAGCAAAACAAATCTTAGGATGTTAAATTAATTATAATTTGTATCATGTACATGTTGAGTGGATTCTAAACCATACAGTTCGTCCACTTTTCATCATCCAATATGCTTATATTATATCGGGTCTTTCAACAAAATAAGCATCAAAAAAATTCGTATATCCTATCATTTGGTAATTATTATCCAAAATGTTTTATGCAAATCCTTTGCAATACAGGAAATGTCTTTTCTATAAAACATTTTACATCTCGACCCAACATGGTTTTGGTCTCAACTTACAGATGGCCGTAGTAAGACGCGACACCAACAATTCAGTTACTCACCCGAGCAACTTTCTAAGCGCGCTGTCGGATTAACAATATGTGTCCAGATTAATGTATCTAGTTTAAGTCCGCGCATGTCCTCTCGATCAGCCGAGTGTGCGACGCCGACCCATATGAAACTTGTGCAAGCTTTTAATCACAGCGTGCGGTCGGGCAAGTTCGGCTGAGTTCGGCCGGGTTCGGGCGCGGTCGGGAGCCGGGCGACGATGGCGGCGCGGAGAGATTTGTGTCGCGCACACAAGTGGCCCGAATCTCGTTAGCTGTGAAGTAAATTGCGCTAATTAAACAAAACTGAACGAACATTACACCCGCTCCACTCACAAACCGGTGGGGATTTTTATACAATTAGTTCTGTTGTAGGAAGTGGTACCTTTGATTGCCTTTCAGGTTATCGTACAGACTATAAAATTAAGGCCTACGTATCTCCAAACCTGCTTGTCCAAAACCCTCTGTTCTTTAGCTGTGCTCTGACTGGTCAATATGTCGCAAATTTCCGTCTTCTGAGCAATTTTTAGCAATAGAGTCTTATGTATGTATAATGTACATTATATGTAATATAATGAATTTTATGTATGTCAATTTTGGGGTGCCGCCGCTGACAGCATGGTGGTAGATGAGTGCGATCGGTCAGCCGTGTGGGCAGCACGGGGCGCCGGCGCCTCCGCACGTCTGCGCGATACGTCTTGTCCCCGCGCCGCGTCACTCTCTGTATTGCCGCCAGCTGCAAGGATATTAAAACGCTCATCGCTTAATAACAATATATCATACTCGAGGGAATTGTTGCAACACCGTTTGCGTCAAAAACACAAGCCTTACAACCTAACTTTATTAAACTTCTTGACATGATACATCACATATACTGTAGGAAAATGTAGCGGTTTGAAAGAACAGGAAAGAGGAGGTATTTCCGAAGTTATTATCGTTATCTTAAGAAGAGGTCTTAGGTAGGTATACCAGAATTTAACATTGACGCGCTGATTACATTAGTGCACCACGTTTGCAAAATTGCATACGCTCATTAATATGTAGGACATGTAAAAATGAATGTGTCAGTAATACAGGTGCAACAAAGTTGGTGGCCCGTAGTGAGGGGGCTCGTCCGCGGCGCGCTGGGGCCCGCGCTCGGCTTAACGAATGTGCGCCATCACTCAGCGCGTGCGGCGCCCGCGAACTCGGTCCGACACACACATTACTCTACACTAAGCTTGGATTCCGCCGCGACTTCACCCGCTCTCATACAATGCGACCTGGGAATAAGTGATATTTGCAAAAGTTAACTCTCATATTTATTTGCAATTTTTTAAAACGGAATGAAACATGTAAGTAACTATTATTGGATCTCTCGTCAAACTATGCGATGGCAGTGTATAAAAACACTTATTGCTGATAAAATAAAGTTTATTTGATTGTGGCGCCCTGGACTTGCACATAACTGTTCTTTAAGTAACACTTTTCTTAAATTTCTAAGTCACCAAAGCTACATTGTGCAGAAGACTAGTGTTCGCCATCGCGCACGTAATGGCGGCACCGTTTAATTCAGTCGGCGCCGCACCAAATCACATCTGCGCCGTTAATGGACGCCATAACTCGATGTACGTCACTTAAGGGGCTCTCCCTCGCGCCGCGGGTTCTTTATTTTTATGGAAACCCGTAAACGTAATCCCGAGCTATCCCATGGTTCAAAATAACTGCGCCTTTCACTTCTCGCCGCCGAACTGATTGCTCTCAAACTTTACGCATTATGTACTCAGCGTATTGAAAATTAAACGTGGCGTGAACGAATGGCTTCTACTTATTACACGAAAAAGTAGTGAATCATAAATGTTTCGATGTAGATTTGAAGCGATCAACATCGTTTAGAAATGAAAGAATATTCTAAAAGAACAAATTTCTTAAGTATGCTTTATCTATGAACCTAGTAAATAACGCAAGCCGACCACACCGCCATTGACATGTCTCATTGTCATATCATTATAAAGTGCAGGTTTGAACGTGAATGAAATTTTATTAGAAACACGTGAAGTCCCCGTACATTGTCGAGTGTGTTGTTGCGTGGTGATGTATGTGTCGGTTGCACGGCGGGCGGCGCTCGCGCGCGCGTGTGATGGACGACCCACGGCCACCGCCTACACGCCACTGCTACCTACCTCCAGGTCTTGAGTTATACGCGCTCGTTCGTCACCTACTGCGAACAGACCAGGTGCAGGTAGTACTTGAGAGTGATCCAGCGTAATATACAGGTAGTCTACATACATACACACGTCGTTCCTGTTATTTTTAAGTCTCGCCTAATGAGAGGCAAAACTGTTGCCGCTTTAATAGCACGACAGTCGCTCATAATATCCAAAATTCCAATTCGGTAACTGGGGTATAATTTAAATCCACTTTGCCAGTGGCCCTCATTGCTGAAACAATAGAAGTACTGTACATACTTGGCACATCATTGCGTTAACCAAAAGCTGTGAAAATAAACTTAATGAAAGTCAGGAACGCAACATGAGAACAACGCAACATATACGGCAAGGAGCGCAATTGACCGAGCGATGTATTTGGTCCCGGGCCAACATAATTCAGTGAACAAGTAGCGCGAGGGCTGCGTCCAGATAGATCAGTGTTTCCCTCCACGACTCCCCTCCCTGCATCCCCACGTGACCCCGCGTGGCCCGTACGCATGTCGTTGGACGAATGCCACGTCACATCGACAGATCACTCCGGCTGGCGCTCCGATCGCAGAGGTTTTTACTATTCGTCTAGTTTGTGTTGGCTTCCTGTGACACGTCGGGCTCCATCGCGTTCTTTTTGTATCTCTGTGCACTGAACCCTACGGATTCTTGAATGCATAATATATAAAAATTTAAATAACACTAGCAGCCAAGTTTCGCTCGGGCGTGATCGAATGGAAAGTTGCTTGTAGCCGTATCAGGCGTTCCTACCTCGTAGGCACTGCCTCGCGGTATCCTGCATACGATACGGGATCAGCCAATGATATTTATATTTTTAGCAGGCTGGAATCTTTTTAAACGTGGCCAAGAAAAGCCAATAGGCTCGCTCCCTATTACACGGAACTTATTATACGACCCGAGTCACATCATTGTTGAACTTATATTACAGTGCATTAGTATGAGGTAGTACTTGCGATACGCTCGCGGCATGTGAGATATCGAGCTCGGTATAATAAGATTTGTTCCCTCGGCGGCGCGCTCTCGGGGCGACACGTCGGCTGTCTGCACGCGGCGCCACGCACGGGCCCACGCCTCATTTACCTACACACTGCATATTACAAATCCGTCTCAACTTCATTTATGTCTGCAAGTAGATGCAGCAACCCCCCTACCCCCGCAACTAACGTCCCCACCCCGATCGGAGGCAGGCGACGCAGACGGAGACTAATTTTGTTTTTAGATAAAATGCACCCCGGCGTCACTAGCCCTACCTGATTTTGACTTCGCCTCCACTCCATCTACATTAAGAGTTTCTAAGTGGGGCAAAACGGCAAACACTTCCTCACTATTCCCTTTTATTAAAGTCCAGAGCGGCGTCGAGTAGTCATGTGAGAGAGTCGAGGGAAATTGTATTATCCAGTGCCGGTATGAAATGGCATAATTTTATCCGTAGTTCATTACTCCGGCGCGACGCTGCCACTACACCTGATCGTGACTGGAAACGATATGTATAGTTGTGTCTCTATGCCCATTGGTTGCAAATTGCAATACACTCCGATTGAAACGAGAAAATAGGTTGACTGATAAATTAATTCGCGGTTTGGAATGATTACCTACTAATAAAGTTATGTATATTCAGAAGATAAGTGTTATTCTAATGAAGAATAATTCGTAAAAAACTTTAACTAATACATTGATACTTGTGCATATTGTTGACACCGCGTTATACGTCCCACACGACCCGTGGATGTGCGCGCATGATACAGCGGCGGCTTTTCTTTCATAAAGTTTTAATAATGTTTTTATTGTGCGCAGTGCCCGGCGCGCCCGCCTTTATAAGCTGGTGGTGCCGAGAGCGGTTTGTCTTGTGTGGCGACGCTGTGCGGCGCGGCGACTTGCGGCGGCCGGCGGACGTTTCAATTACCGTTTAACTTGACGCCATTAATTTTTCGCTGAGCGCGGCCCGGGGCCAGCCCGACACACTCTCATACACCGCGCCCGGGCTGCAATCTCATGACGCTACTTAAGATTAATCTCCCTAGAAATCTTCAAGATAAATGTACTGTGGAGATAACGCTTTCTTAGAGAATTTCTAACGTCTCTTTTTATTCTCAGATGGTAAAAGCTCAGTTCCTTTTTAAACTAGCACGACTACGCGACTTCGTTGTGCGAGTGTAGCGATTTCCAACCATACCACAGTTGTTGATCCTTTGCATTTCGACACAACTAGCCTCATGGAAACGGGTGAACGCCGTCCGAAACAATTCGACGAAAACACACATAGAATTCTAACAGAACATTAAAGCAATTCAATTAGCACGTATTGGCGCGGTTTGGATTCAGTTTCAGTCAATATGGTCGCAAATTGGCGCGTAAATATCGCGGCTTGTTGCATGCGCGCGGGGGGGCGCGGGGGCGCGGGGGTGGGGCTGCCACAGCGCTCGTGATTGATGAGCCGGTGGAGCACAATTTTATACACTTCTTGAATGAATTATTCCACGCGAACCTTTCTCTATACATTTATATACAAATCGACACAGATGGCTCACTTTGATTAAATATATTTTGATATGGAATTCTAATTATATAACTGACAGAGAATTTTCTCGTTCACAGAATCCACGGAGATGATTGCGTTCATTAGTCTATACTCGTTATAAACACTTTTTACAACATTTTTCGTTGGTAAAATAAAATGCAAGTTGCTTTGTACAAGAGTCTTGTAATTAGTAGTAGCAGAATATACTATGCGAACTACTTGCAAGTAAAATGTTAGTAGAATGTGGGAATATTAGAGAACTCTTAGATTTTTTAATTAAGCTGCCATGTGGGGGCGGCGCTGCGGCGCTGCGGGTAGTGTCAGCGCCGTCGGATCATTAATATTAACTAGTAATTACTAGAGCCCAGATACGCGGCTTGTGCTCACAAAAAGTTAGTCGGCGTCGCGCCACGCCACGCCACGCAACTCGCCTTTTGATATTCCATCCGTGAAATAGCTTCACTAATAACTAATAATCATATGGCATTTTCGCTACATTTGGAGCGCGGCGGAACTCACTGGCACACTTAGCGCTCCACACGACGCCCCACTAATAACAGTAATCATAAACTTAATCTCACTCAAATACAATGCGTTATTTACTTGAGCTTGACTTTGGCGTACTAAATCGGTACATGAATTTTTGCTTTTCCATTAAGGTTGTGAATTGTGTCAACCTAAAAAAGCTCTATAAATGGCAACACTGAACGTAACATATGGAACAGACTGTTGACCCTTACTGTGAAAGCCAATACGACAGCTCAGCGTGCGTGCCCCCGACCCACTCGCTGTAACATACACAAGAGTCTTGCTATACACTAATGTTATTCTAATCGTTTCTTTGTGAATATCACATGTAGTTTGTGCTATTTGTACATTACAGCCAGTGCTATATATTATGTGCCATGCGAACTAGAGCTGCCAGAATAGCAGGCAGTTAGTCCCAACCTGTCTGTCAAAATATCTCTATAGAAATGCAATGAATTGAATGTGGTGTTTCGCAAGCGTCACGTGTTGCGTATTAAGTGTTTCCTCGCAGAGTTTTGTATCGAGACAAAGTTTTTGCTAGTGTTGATAGATTCCGCTCGTCGCGTCGCGTGTACATAATATGTAGTCGACACATCAACTAATAGGCGTAACGTCTGTGTGTTCGACTCGTGTAATCGAAAGATTCCAATTAACAAGTTTCGGTCTATAAAAGGCCGCAACCTAGACTTATTGCCCCCTATTCACCATCATTATTATCACCAGGTCACTCCCGTGCGTTCTATGTGAGCATCACTCCAACCACCTTAGAGTCTCTCTGCTGAAAAGTACACATCCGGGATGTACATATGTAGATATTTTATTGACAAAATATACACATAGGTTTAAACCGTATGCGAATTAAATAAACAAATACTTTCCACTGCTGGGCATGGGGCTCCTCTACAAGTGAAAGTGGTATCTATTATGTGAGCCTTAAGAATACAGTTCAAGTATCGTGAAAACAGAACTACCCTTCTGCCATCTATATCAGTGATACTGGCGTGCATATGTGTGCTTGTGTGTACAGTTCTGTAGTAATTTACAGTTTATTTTTAAAATCTTTGCAAATGTTACATCTCTTGCCCTACTTAGTTCGCGAAAATTGTAACCTAAATTTCTTTTCATTTTCAAGTATATTCTTATGTGTGGTTTTTCGGTGAAAGAGATTTTTGAGTTTATACCGCTGAAATACAAGCTGTTATTTAAACTACCAATCCGCGACCCAAATCCTTTATGGGGTGAATAGAAGTATAGGATATTAGAGCGTCGAGCTTATTGCTATCAACTAGGACAGTTTCTATGAATCCTATAAATTTATTTCTATAAATGGCCAACAAAAAATGTAGAAATAACATATTGCCCGACGTAGGCTTTCTCGTCGAAGGTGCCAATCTAAGGTTCAATGTTCAAATTCAACTGAAGCAAGATAACTTAAATACGTAACAGTACAAAACATGACTAGTTGATTGAAAAACTTTGTAACGGACCTCGCAGGACATTTTGCTAAACGAACTCGGCATTACACCTTCCAACACGTTAATGAAGCTGATTACGTAGAAGGGTCGCCAACGCTGTCTATTCTACAGTTACAAAACTTTTACACTATCGTACGGTACGTTTTCTTCTTTGTATTCTTTTAAACTCAGTCTTGTAAATTCCTTGCGATTGCGAATCCGAGGCTGCTCTATATATTTATTTTATTTATATCATGCTACTACAAAAATTGTCTAAAACAAAAACATTCAAAATAAAATGGATTATGTAAAAGAACTGCATTGACATGGCGCATTTTGCCTTTCAATTTGCGCTGCTGGTAAAAATTTTAATACTAGTGTAAGTGCTAGTTTTATGGTTAAATAGCTAGAACTTGATATAGTATAAGTCACTGATTATCTCTTTCAAGACAGCTCTTGCGTGCCCTTTGAATTATTATCAACGCACTGGTCCGCCTCTAATCATTCTGAGAGCTGAGCACGTGGCAATAAAGCGTTCAAATAACAAACGTGATCGCCAAGACGCAGCCGAGCCGCTGAGCCAGTAATTGTATGAAGCAGCGGAACACAGCCGTGGAAATTGATCAGCGAAGCGGTTTAATGTAGGGCCCGCGCTCGACGGAAACATAAAAAAATCCCATCATCCTTATAAATCCGCCTTTTCACAATAAACCCTTTCAGTGGGAAAACATCGTCGCCATTGATCCCTTTATATTTACATATTTCCTTTGTTTCACTAAGAGAGCGCTCGCCGCCGCACTGACTTGCGGAAATTAAATCAAAATCATACATCATCTCGGGATCATGTTTTCTTTTTACATTATCCTCTCGGGTATAAAAATGTGTGCGTCTTACACTTTATCTATACATGCGTACATTGCTCATAAAGAGCTTTTTGCAAATGGTAATCCATATTTAACAAACTACAAACAATCTCTTGGCAATTGGCGATTTCAAATAAATGTTAATAGTCTTTTCTATTTTATATGTCTCATACGATACGCCCAATTTTACTCACGTCAGCATGCATTTAATATAATAAATTCCTAATAGCAAATCATCTGAGTCCAGTACCAAGCATGTGCAATCTTTTTGTAAGCAAGTTAATCTGTCTTATAGATTGACTCATTTGCAACATAGTTTCAACACCATATTATTATTCAAACGCGGCAGAACAGCTGATATTGTAGTGTCCTACTATTCAGTAGTGCGTGTCTGACCGCGACGCCCCGCGCGCCGGATACCCGTGCGATACGACGCGGGCGCGAACGTGTCGGCGCCACGCTAAAAGCACCGCCGAGCAAACGCGCTGAGTGCATGTACCCAGCTTTTATTGGATTTGGCGGCGTTTACCGGCATACACACCCCCCTCCACCCTCCCCCGCACCCCGCACCCGTCACCACACACCCGCCAGCTAGTGCCTCGCAACATCTGCCGTCTTAACACTTTCATACGACATATTCATAAAGTTAATTTCAGTGCTTTAAAGGCAGCATGTGCAACCGATTGTCTCCAGGGAAATCTGTATGATTAAAAAGTAGTACCAACAGTACAAATTAGGGTTTTTATAATCTCGTACATTGTTGCAGTAATTAGACGTACTTTCATACAATGTGTATAAAATGATGTTAATGCATAATTCAAATTGAGCCCGTATCGTCCTTACCTCTAAATTTACTTCTTATACATTTCCTATTTATCTCCTGTTACATACAAGAATTCCTTGACTTTAACGTCGAAGACGAAGTGACATGAAATATCTAATAAATAAAGCAGTTTCATTAATGGATACGGTAGTGCACATCACACACCGGGCTTGACAAAACAAACGCAGTATGTTGAGGAGGCGGCGCGAGTGCCAGAGTGCGCTGCCGTGGGAGCTCGGCTCGGTAATGGCGCGGCAGACGGGCGCTTAAACGATCTGCTGGTAATGCCACACGTGCCGCGACGTGCCGCCGTTTAGCTAAATGCGCCGCCAGCGAGCACACGCCGACACAGCGCGCCCGGATTTGTTTGTAAGTTGTTGGCGAGGAGCGGCGAGCGCTGCATCCCCCAGCACCATACGGGCACTTTGTCGTACCAAAAAAACTCGATACTCGGAGTGCATATTGCCTTATGTAATATGTAGATTAGATGTAATGAATATATTTGTTTAACGATAAGTTTTAAGATTGTTAAGCACTTGGAAAAAGGCAAGTACACTAGTGTTATTTCAGTTTCGAATACAAATATAAACAAACTTATAAAGAAATTAGTTGATAATGAAGCTTTGTTTTGGTTCTATATTTTTGGAGGACGGAACTACGGCTGAAGCGACTCTTCAAGCTAACCTTTGATATTAAGCAGCATCCCTTTATAAGTGTCCTACATATTTAGTGCATAATAACCGTATATGTAAAACTATCGTTTGTGCAAGGTTAGCAAGCTGTACGCGGCGAGCTATTTAAAGTGGCAATTAAACGGTGGTAAAGAGATCCCGAGCACCGCCGCCCGCGCCGCACTCGCGCTGACTAATGGCGGCGTTAACACGTCCTAACATACACTTATGTCCGCGCTTTTAATCTTAATACATTGCACGTGACTAATTGTGCTAAAAACGACTACACTATTTTGAGCTCGCCGCTTTGCGGAGGCGAGGAACGTTTGTGACAGGGGGGCGGGAGGGGGGGGGTTGTACTAACCAAGGCATGCACTCGCTAATGTATGCACAGAGAGCGCGAGATTGATTGCTCCGCGATGGAGATGTATCGGCGAGATGGATTCACTTTGCAGGCGCGCTCGAGACCGCGCACTTTACTGCACACTGTTTAGTGTCGCGCTAACCTAGCTCGCTAACACACGCAGTAATGGATTCTAGATATACACATATTTAATGAACATCGACGTCTTCCTGTTCCTAAGACCTTTTTATACAACCACGCTACAAAGCCTGATTTAAAACAATACTTTAAATATGTATTACTAAGAATCAGTGGCGTAGCTAGGTAACCAAGGGCCCTGGGACAAATTAAAAAATGGGACCCACTGCTATGTAAACTGATTAGGTTTTATCAAATAAAAATATGAAATATACAAATACTTTAAAAATGCTAAGCTACTTAGGGCAGCTACTTTTATGTGCACTGCAGGGCAGGCAATAAAAATATGAAACAGTAACAGCAAAAATTACTACTATTTAATACTTGGTGTAGGTTTGGCTAATGAAACAAAATAGAGAAGATTCAAGGGTTTATTATAATTGTGTATAAAAAAAGGTCTGGCCTACCAACTGGCTAAACAACAATTATATTTACAATTTTTTCCTAGCTTTAGTTTTCAAAAAGATATATCAATATATATATCAATATATCAATGACTTCGTTTAAATCCAGGCTTGATGCGGTTTTGTTTTCAATTGCTATTCGCGATAAATGTTGGAGTCGAGTTTGGCCCATATTATTTCTTAAATAATTTTTTAATGTTTTTAATTTGCTAAATGATGGAACTGAAAAAATAATAACATTGCTGTAAATTCTTCCGTTAGGTCGCATTCAAGCACTCATATTTGCTCATTATTTCCTTACACCATTGGTGAACAATCCATTCTTGAGTTAGTTGAGGTAAAAGTAAGTGGTAAATATTATTAAATTGCAGTGAAATATTAGAGCCTATTATATCTGAATATTTTCTTTGGAATTCATCACACAAGTTGCTTCATCAACATATAATAAAAATGTTTATTGGGTTTTCCATAAGGAAATTCTCAATAGCAGAACGGAGTCTGGAAACGTGCCCGAAAAACGGCAATAGGCTCGCCCCCTATAACGTGGGACTGAATACATACTAGCTAAATATGGATATAGAAGTGCACTTCTGCCTACCCATCAGGGAATATAGGTGTGAGTTTATGTATGTATGTCAATTCTGAAATTAGGAAATCGGTAATCAGCAGCTAATCGTCAAAATGTATTTTAACTTTTCTTTGCCGTTTTTCTGTAAATGGGTGACCAGATTTCTGGTAAAGATTCGAGGGCCCCCTGAGCTTGAGGGCCCCGGGGCACTGCCCCGCATGTAGCTACGCCACTGCTAAAAATTAACATATTTTGTGGGGCTTGACGTCAAACTGTAAGCATTTAATAAATAAACCCCGAAAAGTAAACACTGACGTAGTTCGTTAGCAATGTAACAATAGCAGGCCCCATATAGTGTACACACCGAGGGCAATGACCCGCACGCTAGCAGACAACAATAAAACTAACCAATTTTATAAGAACGCAACAATACGTTTAAAATCGTAGCATTGAATGTGTGGTCCCGCGCCCGCCCC
Organism: Cephonodes hylas; assembly: GCA_030295005.1. Taxonomy (NCBI): domain Eukaryota; kingdom Metazoa; phylum Arthropoda; class Insecta; order Lepidoptera; family Sphingidae; genus Cephonodes; species Cephonodes hylas. The sequence goes on from AP025362.1 coordinate 16,365,797, forward strand.
CGCCCCCGCTCCCGCCTCCGCGCCCGCCCGAGCGCCACGTGAGCGGGCTCTGACGCTGCGCCAACTGTCTCGACACAGCGTCATATTTGCTGCCGCTACTGAATGGAGTTCGATAAAGCGTACTGGACCCAATAAAGGCTCATTCTTCATAGTTTGTGCACCTCTCACCGCGAGGGCGCGAACGGGAACGCGCCAAAGGAGGGCCGCGGTCAACAAATGGATGCAATTTATCCGTACTACTGTACCAAGGTGTAAATGTGTGTGTGCGAGTCCCAGCACACTGTAAGAACACTCAACGACAAGTTAAATATTTCAATTTGCTTGCTTGCATACGAAACTACACTAATATTTCGTCCCTCTTCACTTTGAAGGGTGCACGACACGCGGCAATCGCCCGTCACGTCGTGCCGATACTTAATCAGTCCCTTTCTGTTATTTTCACGCAATAATCTACAATCATTTTAAGAATTAACGTATCGAGTGTTTTAATAAATTGTCAGGACGGACACTGACATGTGCTTGCTCAATGCCACTGACATTATGCATTTTTAAAGATATAGTAACTACGTAAGTTTAATTAAAGATTCCAATGTAGAATTAGCTTTACTTGCAATTTAGACGACTACAAACCTCATTTATCATGTTAATATTTTCACACGAAAGCTTAAACGAAATTATGCTGATATTTAAATGTACGTTGCAGAATGTTTAGTGAATTAATTTGCTCACCGTTACACTGTGCACACATTTATCACCACAACTGTATTTGACGCCCCGACACATTACACTAAGGTAAAATTTTATCTATCTCAGTTTTGTGTTTTCTAATTACATTTTTCTTTTAGTAATGTAAGCTTAAAAGTTTAATCAAGGAGCTGATAATAATGATTAGAAGTTTCGTGTAACATCAAACTTCCAAAATCAAGGAATACAGAATAGGAGAAAAATAGAGAAAGTTTAAGAAACGCTTAACCTCTATTAATCTGACCCTCAAAATAATTTTTCATCGTGTAGTTTTTTTACAAAATCATAACAGTCATCTCAGACCTATGGAAGACAAATTGCAATGGTAGTATTGAGATTAAGATTTATCAATACTATCATTGCAATTTGTCTTTAATTTAAATACACAACTATTCCGCACATGATTTTATAATGATAAAAATTTTAACATACCATAAGCTTTCTTGTTCCGCCTGATTTCACTTCCTTCGTTGACTCACATTTCGCAAGGCATCGATTGCGTGGCATAATGTTCACTTGATGATACTGGCTGCAATTAATTGCGGCTCGATGTCTCACTGCGTATATATATTTAGCTGTTAAACAGGTTTTAATTAAAAACCTTTTACCTGGCGCTACAAATGAGTTACGTTAATGACAACAAATGAGCGCAATAGAGCGCGCCGGCCGCACCGCCGCCCCGCACACACACCGCGGCTATTTATATTGCTCGCCCAGTGCGATATACACGTCCATCACGGAATTATTATATTTTATTTTATTTATAACAGGATAATAGTAATATTTATATTTTGATATTATGACTGCCTCGTGGTCTCGCGGTACATGTGCCTTGCGATCTAGAGATCCTGGGTACGATTCCCGGGTCTGACCAAGTTTTATTGGGTATTTATTTATTTATTTAAATTTTATATACACGTATGTATAAATGCAGACTTAATGCCGTAGGCATTAATTGTTTTTCCACGTAGCAGCACGGAGTCTGAAAATGTGCTTGAAAAATGCCAATAAGCTCGTTCCTATTACGTGGGATTGACCAATAACTGGCGAAATGCGAGTGTAGAAATCTATCTCTGCTTACCCCATCAGGGAATACAAGAAGAAGAGAATTTAAGAATTTAAGAAGAGAAATTTAAGAATTAAGCTTATTAGGTATCTGGCGCCACATCCAAGGAACATGTTCACAGATTAATGATAATGGCGTGTTTAGGCATCGCCACCCCGATGTACCGGATGGGTGCGTCCGTCGCCACACTCCGACAGTACCACGAAACAGTTATAGTCTGCCGCAAACTGCTGTATGACTCACTACTACGAAAATGTTAATGTACTTGTCAGATGCGTGTGCGCATTCACAGGTCCTCTAACACATACTTATTTCTCATGAATGCCTTTGATCGTCGCGTAATTCCCTTAGGAGTGAAATTTTGAGAGTTTATGTATGATTGATCACTTAAATTGTAAAACTGATAATTATTATATTTCGCTTCATGTAATTACTGTACAATTTGCTTGTGAGAGCCTTCACACATAGTGTTTTTGTCAGTGGACTACTGCTGACCACTAGAGTTTTTGCTAGTGCAGTCAGTCACACTACCTATGAATGTGATATGTGTGTTTGTATATACAATCTGTGTCTTGTACTGTGACTAATGCTAATATCGACTGAAGTGTTGTCTAGTGTACGCGAGTTGTGCAAACGCTGACGGCGCGTGCGGTGTCGCCGATGTCTGCCGGATTTATTGTGCGACACCCCCCTCCCCCCCTCGTCCCGCACCCCGCACCCCACCCCTCGCACACCGCCGCCAGCAGTATGTTGTGCACGCCACATACATATCTCATATGTTGGAAGTACATAATAGAATCATAACTCGTGCCCGCCGGGGATTAGCCGCGTGCCGCCGTACCGACCAATTTACAACCAACACGCACTATGTTTATATGTAAAACGCAGCTGTGTGTTATTCTTAAAATTAGAATTTAACTGTTTCAAAGAACTATCATTGCAAAGCCCCTAAGTTACTCTTGGTCTTGTTTTTTCTATTAATTTCGGAAGTCGCAACACGATAAGTTGCAAAGTATCACGTATGTATGTAGAAAAGTGAACCAAGAAAACTCCTAACTTTTTTCCAAGTTTCTTTCAATTCCAATTCTCTGACATTAGAACCCAAGGAGTAAACAGTGGCGCAATTCTGCGCTGATATTTATCCAATTGTGGTTAAGTCGCACCTAAATGTGAGCCAACCTTTAGCTTTTTTTGGGCAAATGTCATCCGACATAAAACAACAAGATTTTAACTGACTCGAGAATCAAATACAGGACCTCTCTCTAACTTCACTTAATTTGATTGTGTTTATTGAAAATATAACTACACATTTGTACTCGTACATTTCTTGACAACGTTACAATAGCCTGAATATTTGTTGTATTTGCCCGGTGTAAACACACTGCTTTGTACATTCACTCGGCTCCTGCTAATGTACCTGCTCCTTGGTTCTAGTTTTAAAGTGCTCCTATATGAATATACCTGTACGACTACATAGTGTGCTTATAATCATAACCTTATTTAGTGATAAATACAAAGTTTTGAATTGATACGATGTTGTCACTTTATCGCGTCAGTATAAACGGATATATGATTCAGTCCCAATCCCACTCTCAAGAAGTTATGATTTGGTTACTCACTGATTTTCCTATGTGAGGTAAACACAAAGTTTTTTGTGAAAATGAATACAGTTTTACGCGAAGATAACAATATTCGTGTGGCGGCTGAAGAACAAACACTCGTTGACTCGGCCCACTCGGGCTGCTCGCACGGCGCGGTATCGTCGGCACACGGCGCGGCGCGTGGCCGGCCTGACGAACCGCAGCCTGCGACACACACACACGCTCACACATACACACCGACACATCGAGCACAATGTACGCATCAGACACACTCACACTAAAGCTCTTACAGGTGATAAACAACTTACTGAAATAAAACCCTAGAAAAATATGATGGTGGTGGCCAATTTCATGATTCATTATGACGCAACCTGCACACCTGAAAGTTCTCTACGTGGTAATTTTTTTGTATATCTCTGAGTTAAAGGAGAGAACCACGCACAGCACTGGAACTACTAATTATATAAATTCTATTTGGCGTTACAAAAAAAATCATACCGCACAATGTATCTGACCTAGTGAGCGAGCTGTGTGAAATTTATCGTGCAGCACGAAGACTATCAATTGCTTGTGAGATCCTGCGACACGTACTGTGTGACCTACAAAATGTTGCTAGATCGTGTAGCTCTCATCTGCGATGCAGGCTCTGAATGTTTGACGAGGTGCGCGTCGATTGGGGCCATAAAATGTTTACGAGGGCGGGATTGAATCCGTGCGAGTGTGACGCTGCGCCACTCGGCGGCGACACTGCGCCACAGTGCCGACCTCCCACCTGCAACGATCTCGCACCACCCGCCTCCGCCACCGACACCACCTTATGTCGACTGCCCTCTCTCACAGTTGTACCAATTGCTACTTTTTTATTTTAATTTCACTAGACCAGCAAAATTACAGGTTTGAGCATATTAATATTAATAACTGACAGTTTTGCCAGACATCATAATCATCCGAGAGCCATAATCACGCACAAACTTTACAAATGAATCAAAACTGATGCTTTAAGATGTTATGAAATGATTACCAACCAATTTCTTTGAAAAACCGTAACTTTGAACAGAGCTCGAACCGTTGCAGCGAGTAGACACAGATGTTTTTATAGAGTATAGTATTATTTAACTGGAACTCACATTACTTCTTCAAGATTGGTATTTATTTGTTTTGAACATGTACAACCGAATGGATAACAAGTAGTGGCGAGGCAAGATTAAATGTACCGAGAACGACTCAATCCATTACTGCGTAACACCGACATTGCTATATATCAATCCAGAGAACAGCTAAATAATGTTCCACCGTTCTGTGGACATCTCGCAGAAATTTCTATTGCGCCAACATATGGACGATAAATAAACTACATTCCGCTGTATTGATAGATAAACCTGATGGGTTCAATCAATTGAAGCAACTTTTCACAATTCGCAAACCGACACCTCCATTCCAACCGCCGCACGTGCTACAGTGGTTCAATAACTTCCATACAGATCATAAATAATATTTATTGCTTGATTATTTCCTATAAACTTCAAAAATGTTTGTGAATCACAACGGAAAACATGTTTTTATAAGCATTTGATGTTCATCTGCCGTAAAAAGAGCGTGTCCCAATACCATAACGACACTCATCAAACAAAATTAAAAGTCTTTAAAAATAATAGACATGTGTACAGCTTTTACATCAAGTGCGATGAAATAACATTGTAAGTTTATGTGACTACTGAGTGCAAGCTCGCTATACCATTATAATTAATCTGATAATCCGGTTGTCTAGGCTACAACATTACATGAAAATTTCCATGATCACCAAACAATTCAGTTCGATAAGAACTGTGCGAGTGGCGGTTTCCGCTGATACCTATTTCTATATAATGCGAGTACTTGTTTAAATCTGATGGATAAGACTCCTGCAAATCGATTCTTTAAACTTTTATCTGTGCGTGTTGTCGTCGTCATATTATTTGGTTTACTTCCGCGAGCGCGTGTCGCAGCGCACGGAGGCGGCGCGACCCCGCGGCGCCAGCACCGCTCCAATCTACAAATAAAATGAAATCGCTTCTAGAAAAATTGCAAATTCAATAACCTCGGCGAGCAGCGATTTCCTCCCGACAGCTGACTTTAAAAATATGATAGATGATACACGAAGCGCCGCCCCGTGTCGCTCGCCCGCGCCGCGTCGCGCTCAGTTATTCACTGGCGCCTTCAATCCGTGGCACTACATGTTGTACGCGGCGGCGGTCACTACTGGCACACGCTCCTCGCACAGTAATTGTTCTCGTCTATCGTTTAAAAATGTATTTTTCATTATGTGTGGGCGGAGAGAGCCGCCCCGCCATCGAGACACCCTCCCAAGTCCCCGCGCCCGCTCTCTGCCCTCTGTACTTTGTACAAAGAGCCTTTTTAAACTAACAAAATTTACGTGCTCCTAAAAAGCAGCACATAATATCCCGTCTATAAGCTTGAGCATCCTCGAAGGTCGGCGCGCGGTTACTCGGTTTGTAAGGCCAAACCGCGTCGCGTTTTAATACTACAGAAAATGCGAATCATAAAAGCGATCCGGTTAAAAACAAAATAGGCTTTGATTAATATCATTCACTGGTAATTCTGTACTTCCATTAATTGCCACACCATGAAACTAACAAATTGGTAGAGTTTTTTTAACTCAGTCGTAGCTGTCTACGGCGTAGCACTGACAGTGCGTTTTGTGATGGATGTTTGTCGAACGGAATTTGGCTATTTTGGAAGTATACTTTGTATTGATGTCCGCATGACGTCATGTGTTGTAACATCGTTCCCGGTATGTGTCCTACGTCGGCGAGTGCAAGACGCCATTGAGCAGCGCGCGCTGAATGCTCCACAAATACCAGTGTATCAATAGGAACACATTAGCGGCGCCGTGCTCTCGCTCCACTACTCACATTTTCTCACACTGTTTTACATGACGGTAGGAGCGCGGTGCTGAACTTGTCGCCCTTATGAAGGCAGTAATAAGAGTCATAACTGTAGAATCAATGGTAGTGAGTTGGTGTTCTTTGAATGGTGAGTGTGTTAAAAGCGCGTCAACATCGGCTGTATAATGCGTGTGAGGCCGCGTGCACCAACGTGTTTGAACTGCGCGGTGATACACGAGTGTTCGGGTAAAGGTAAAGAGAATACTAAGTACATAACACGTGACACTAGACACCAACAGCTTCACTATGTCTCTTTGACGACAGAAAATGCCTGTACATTATTTAAGCCTTTATTTATCATCAGAAATAAAATAAAAACACACAAAGTAGATCCTCTACGGCGGCTCCCCTCGACTCTTCCATTCACATTCCTAGAAAATAGTTTTATTGAATGAAATAACCAAAGTAATGCGACGTCAGAAGTAATAATTAAATGTTATTTATTGATTGATTGATTGGTCCCATTAGCGCAATGGCCACGTATGAATTGCGTACAGCGACACACTCACGCCTCTTCTCCACTAGTTCTTCGGAAAATGCACTATGTAACCGTCCTATTGATTACATGAATATTGGCCAACATAGTTTTAGAAAGCTTGTCCGTAGCCCTAAGTAAGAGGCGGTCAAAATGAAATACGACAAGTCAATGATCCTGCTTAAGAATATAGCCCAGGAACTTTGTATCGCACACCCTAATCTACGCCGGGTTAAAATTCATTCTGAAACCAAACTCATTCAACTCGTCGTGTTGCCGTATCGCGTGTCGCTTTAGAATGTCCAAAGCCACATCGACACGGTGTTTAAAACAAGTTCTCTGGTACATAAACGCAATGACGCAATAACAATTGAAAACAATACGAGTGTGTTGCGCTGTAATCTGGCGCACGTTAATAACAATTGTCCCGCGCCCCGAGCGCTGCGCCGAGCGCCACTAACTCCGACACTGCGCTGTTTGTGCGCCACTAACTCCAACACTGCGCCGTTTGTGCGCCGCCCGCCGCACTCCACACAAATTACCTCAACAACTTTCGCGGAGCAGCGAGTGCCGCCAGACGAACGTACATAACAACTTTAACCGAGTTAATACGTTGAGATGACGTCCGTCTCACTCTAAATGTTTACAAGTGAAGCGGTTTACTTGAGCGTTTCCATCTTAATGCACTTGTTTTCTTGCATTATGCTCCATATCCAGATTAGTGACCTTTTGAAATTCAGTCACAACATAATGCAAAAAAAGAAATGGTGTAGTACATTTGCTGGTAGGAGCATCCTTACTTGACTATATAGCAAGCCCTATATATATATGAGATAGATAGAGATGATATATACATATGAGAGGTAAAATATGTGAGCGTTACATAGGCATGCTCGTCGTGACTAATAAGCCGGCATATTGTGTGGAATGGTGATAAACCATTTCTAAACAAACTTTAAAGTCAACTACAGTAGTATCCGTAGTTGGGTTAAAATGCAAAAGAGTAAGTTAGTCGCGACCCCCGACAACACATAAATATGCATGTCTGCCGTAATGTCTAGACTGGGTAATTAATTTGGTCGCCTTGTTATCAACCCACTCGCGAACAACACCTCTGCCATACCGAAGCAACCCCGACTAATAGCGACACTGCTCTATACGACCTCGACTCATATTTATATTTACAGCGGAGAATCTTCGAGTTCAAATATATTTAAGCTAGCATTTATCCGCGGCTTCAGATTTTCTCAGTTAATACTATATGAAAACAATATTCTTCCAGAAACGTATAATATTATTCCTACAACCGCCGCATAAAATTTTACCTATCCAACGTGTGATTGAAAACTAAGACGTATTTAGCTGTACGGTCGATCGGTTCGCAGCAAATTATTACCTCCCCTACATTTGTTTATTTTTACGTGTAAAAACCTTCGATAATAATTTATACAATTACGTTTCTTATGTACATAAATGTTTCTTTTGAAAAAATAAAGATGTTAAAGCATAGTTCCGGTGTGGGAGTGTAAAAGGCGTCGCAGCACAAAGCGGCCGCTCGGTGCCGATCCTCGGCCCATATTGTGAGGGAAATAGGCAATCTGTGGCGGCCAGCCGCCCACGGGCCGCGCCATTCACGAGGCGCCCGCTCACACACACACACACACACAGTTGGACACAGGCACTGTTCCTTGTGCCACCGTGATGGACAATATCCCGCGCTATTTCTCGCGCAACTCACAATTATTAAAAACTCATACAATTGAGACTCATCAAAGACTCTACATTCACTACGACTGCACGATGCCTAGTGGCCTTGCGGTACTAGTGTGAGCCGTGCGCTCTAGAGGTCCTGAGTTCGATTCTATGATCAGGAAAGGTAATATTGGGTTTATAATTAGGAAAATAACAGTACCAGCACGGAGTCTGGATGTGTGCCTGAAAAACGGGAGTAGGTTCAAGGAATACAGACGAAATATTAATATGATGTATGTATGTAAAGTTGAATGTAAATATGTGTGGCAAACGTTACTCAGGGCCACTAGTCGGTACCAGGACTCGTTAGGCTACGAGGGAAATGTCTTCATCAACATTCATGTTATTATTCTAAATAAAAAAGGATCGCTGCCGAATTTACACATTACTCGCAAAAGGTGCCCAGTTAACTGACTTCAAAAAGAAAGCAATTAATTAAGGTACACTACGTGACGCGGGACAGAGCAATGGAATGATAACATGAAGGTATCGCCTAGAGAGCGTGCTGCTAATATATACGTGACATCCTTAATGTACAAGTAAAAGGACGTAACCGACAAGTACCCGCTGATTGCTCGGTTTACACGACGTAACACAATTACTATGGCAACATAAACACGATTATAACATGGAAATTCACAATGTAGTGAGTGTTTGCAAATCCGTTAATGTGATCACAATTCGGGCACGTGCTCGCGTCGCGACAGCCCGATGAGCTGGGGGCGGCGCGGGGGTTGTGCAGGCGTGGGCGGGGGGGGGAGGGGCGGTATATGAGCTGGCATTCAAGATGTGGTCTTCTTATCTAGTGGCAAATCTGTAACATTACGTAACTCGAAGATCAATGTGTGGTACACGCGGGGACTTTTAAATAAAATTAAAACAGGTTAAGGAACACATTACCTAAACCGAGATGTTAAACTTGGTAGAGATGAAAATTGTTCAATATTGCAGTTCCTCTCACATTCTATGCGGCAATCCAGTGAATTGATAAGGAAAGCACATGACCTGTACGAATACTGTTCAGGTAACGTTCTAGTAAGTAGTAGAAGCTGCACTACGCTGAATGGAGTCCGGTTGCCAAGTTCGTAAAAATCCGTTCATGCATTAAGGTAAGTACATTACATTCCCGCGCGAGTACATCGACAGTTGACTGCGACTCGCGGAGACTGCGGCCCGAGTCGCGCCACATCTACATCACATACACTCGGTAGGAGTGTGCACCACATGCCCCACACTATACCACACTTCAGATTTCATTGTTGTAAAATGGTAAACGAGAATATGTTTATATATCTGTTAGGGTGTCCCAAAAAAATCAAAGTCTTTTTTTGTCAACGCATACCCTTTAATTATTTTCGAATGGTGTTAAAACACTTATAAATAAAATTTCATGAACTTAGGACCACTGCAACCCGTGCCGACTTGCATTTGTTAAATTTATAAGGTACATCTATGTGTATAAATTTAGGTATATATCCAAGGTAAATGGGAAACCTCATAAATGATATTCAGTAAGTATAGTCCATTGTTTTATTACAATATTATTTACAATATTACAATATACATAATATACATAATATAATATATTATCCATTATCGTTATCGTTATGTACAATATACTATTATGGCCAACAGTATAAGGAAGCTATATAAATAAGGAAATATACTTATCTTAGTCATTTTATAATACTGCTCCAGCCATGGCCACTACCAGACACGAACTGTCTGTCGTTCCGATCGAGCTTGCTTTTATAAGGGTCTGCTATCCCCACCAATTGCAACAGGTAGTCGGGTAGTTACAATAGTTTTATTAATCAATATTCAACTTAACGAAAACGCGACTACCGACTAAGATATTAAATAATTTACTTAGATATACCATATAAAATAATGGTTATATCTAACACGGCCATACTGACCTGTACTTCGTCCCCGAAGTACCGTTCTCATTTTAAAATTAATTTAATATCAATATTGTATCGATTCAATATCAATTACAATTTATTCAATATAATTACTCTACTCAACCATATAACTAATTATTACATACTTATCACCGGCTCCTCGGATGTTTCGACTTTATCAGTGACCATCAATCGTTGAAGTCTATCTCCATCTTTTCTGGCTTTGCGACTAAAGAACTCCGGTATTCGGCGGAAGCAGATGGTAGAAAGTCTGGTTTTGATTTGGAGATCGCCAAGAATGGACGTGTTGGTGCGGAATGCAGTCCACGTAATATGAAGCGTTTTCCTCCAGCACCACATCTCGAGAACATCTTCTGTAAGGTCCAAGCTTCTGATCCATGGTTGACCTAATACAACTAATTACACAATTATAAATTATAAAATTATATATCATTAACGTCAATATTAGACATATAACTAATTAGTCAATTACATAACCAATTTAATTAACATTATTATTAATTTAATATTAATATATTCTTATTTCATTTTTGCTCTTCTTTTTTATCTTGTGTTGTTTTCTTTTTTTCTCTTTTTTTTTTTTTTTTTCTTTTTTTTTTTTTTTTTTTTTTTTTTTTTTGGCCGTTTATACTTTAAGTGATCAATGAACAATTGACTTTAGTGTACTAATAGTCCCTACTCGGCCATACTGACATGTACTTCGTTGTCGAAGTACACCATAAAATTCTTTCACGACCATAGCCGTTTGTGTAGAAAGATATAACAGTACGGAATTAAATACTATACTAGTTACTTGTCGTATAAGATATAATTGTAAGTAATTAATAAAAATAACATAATAGAAAAAACAATATTATACTTATGATTGGTTATAATATATATATATTTGTTAATTTGTTAGTAATACCTCACTGATGTATCAATCACCCGCAGTCGGTGAAGCTTAATCACCCGCGACAGTGAATGTCTATGACATAACATCAGCTTAGGTTAAATAAATATATTAGTAATGAATAAGTATTAGTAATGAATAAATACTTATATATTAGTAATGAATAAATACTTTTTTTCGATTCAACCTTTCATTGGGCATTCACCCGCAACAGTGAAGCTTAATCACTTGCAGACGGTGAATGACTTACACAACTGGGCTTCATCATCGATATATATGTATGTATTAATATTTTAGTTCACCATAGTCCATCATAATCGTCATGATCTCAAATCATGATCTCCATAATAATAATCATCATAATTTCATAATATTTTCATCATAATAATTTCATAATAATTTCATCATAATTTCATCATAATTTCATCATAATTTCATCATAATTTCATCATAATTTCATCATAATCTTTACAATCATCATAATATTCATAATTATATTAATCATAGTCGTCTTCATTTTCAAAACATCGATAGTTTTATTTGTCATAGTCATACTCAGTCATCATAGTCAAACGGCTTTCGTAGTAATCATAATTATCTTCATATTCATCATTGTCAACCATCGATTATCTTTCATGACATTACCGGGAATAAGGAGCATATAACTTTTTTTTTTTTTTTGTCAGTTGATCTAACAGATGATATATAGATGGGACATTGATATACTATATATTTTTTTTTACGAATGAGGAGCCTTATAGGCAGAAAATCCGTGGAATATTTTGAACAACTGTATCATTTGCACTTTAAAAATATCGCTCGGCCAGTCTGACATTTCTGTAAAAGACATGCTTCGCATATTTATGATGGTAAATCTCTACTTGTCTGTTGGAGACTTTCGCAATGAATCAAGTAAAACATAGGGAGCCGTGTAACAAGTCCAGTGGCCTGTGAGATTAGTGAAGCAATCTAATACTTAAACAAGGTATTTTTAATCTGGTTTAAAAATGAGAAGGTCCCAGTGCAATTTAAGTTTATTGGCGATTTCAAAAGAATGTGCGAGAGTCCATTTGAATAAAGGATGATTTTGATTTAGGCTTTGGTCCACAGTATGCAGCGGAATGGTTGGTTTGCCCACTTAATTTTATACCATGTTTTGATCCATGGTAAGTTGTGTTTCCTTTACACAAGATGAGGATGATATCCCCTTTACCTTTTTCCAGATAGAGTCTGGAATCATATCGACCAATATTTGGGTTTCCAAATTCTCAAAATCCCTTTTGTTATATAAAATTTAGGTGGAATTAAATTTTGTAAAGACAGAACTATTTCGTACCATATTTTACCCATTGGATTAATATTTAAATTCAAAAATTTTATCCAGGTTTATAATAAATACACCCGAAACAAACATTTGTGGATCACACAAAGATTCGTCGCGGTGCGGGACGTTTCCAAAGTTGGTAAAATTTGCAAATTGACGGAAGGTTCATTTCATTTGGCTGGTGAGCAACACTTGAAACTAATCAGACAATAAGGATTACCCTTTTTGGTATTAATAAATTAGGTCTTTATGCAACGCTTGTCCTGGAAGCGTTTCAAGAACCTAGAAGCTTGAGTGGAATAGTGGGCAGCAGTCTGCTGGACACTATTATTCCTCTTAAATTCGTAGCCAAGTAATTCACTGTTTCTGGGACCACACGACGATTAGCTTACACTTGGTCCTCAGGTAGAGTCGACGAAATAACCTTAAACAGAAAACAATATTAGATGATGGGCGTTGCTGTACTTATCCCACTTCTGATGTTAAATTTATAAGGTACATCTATGTGTATAAATTTAGGTATATATCCAAGGTAAATGGGAAACCTCATAAATGATATTCAGTAAGTATAGTCCATTGTTTTATTACAATATTATTTACAATATTACAATATACATAATATACATAATATACATAATATAATATATTATCCATTATCGTTATCGTTATGTACAATATACTATTATGGCCAACAGTATAAGGAAGCTATATAAATAAGGAAATATACTTATCTTAGTCATTTTATAATACTGCTCCAGCCATGGCCACTACCAGACACGAACTGTCTGTCGTTCCGATCGAGCTTGCTTTTATAAGGGTCTGCTATCCCCACCAATTGCAACAGGTAGTCGGGTAGTTACAATAGTTTTATTAATCAATATTCAACTTAACGAAAACGCGACTACCGACTAAGATATTAAATAATTTACTTAGATATACCATATAAAATAATGGTTATATCTAACACATTCATGTATTTCAGTACTTACATACTTTGTATGAACTTCGGCGCGTCGCAATATTCGCATGGAAGTTTCGTGGTTGCTTGTTTATTGTATTGGTAAACGCCTCTTTTTGTTTAATCAATATGTCAGATTAAGATTTCAAAGGCAAATTTTAATAGGGGGGTGCAAAACATTAAAATAACGGCTTTAAACTTCTCTGTAAAGAACAAATATTGGCAGTTCTGTTTAATAAAATTCGTGAAGTAAAATTGAATTTTGTAAATCGCAAATCTAACTATTCGAGATTAATAATTTTTTGTTAAAGGGCTTATATGCCTATTTAAGCTTTAATAAACTAATTTTAAGAAATAAGTTGCCTTATACCGACTCTGAAGAGATCAACAAATAATGCGGAAAAATCGCAAGATGTGTTCGTACCATGTCGTCAAGAGTTTGTTACAAGCTTGGACTACTTTTTGTATATTGCACACGCCAATGCCCTTTAATTGATAAAAATAAATCTAGATAATAGATATAGTTATATAAATAGATATACATTGTTTTACCGGACAGAATTAGGAAGGAAATTTAAGGGTTGGCTATCAAGCATTAACAGTTATAGCTATAATCATATTCTTTGGTGGTGATACAGAAAAAAAATTGACAATTCGATCTCCAAGTTCTATGTACCAGACACCATGATGGCCGAAGCAATTAATTGATTAAAAATTTCGTAACTTATTTTTTAATTGTAAATTACTAATAAAAAGTCGCACTATTAGACATCTAGATTTGCATCGCTATATACCATGTTAAGGCTTGGATGCATTGTATATTATCAGTGACGGCACCTTACCACGACTTATGTTTGCTTAATAATTTGAAACCCTGGGAAACTGTCAATAAAATTAACTCAGAAATGACTATACAGAATATTTTTCAGCATTTTTGGTCTTTGGTTCATGAAGTAGCTGTCTTGTCTCTATATCACTATGATGGAGACCAGAAACCAAAAATGATAATATTTCAAAGCTTAACTTAAGAGGATCCATCAATTCATATATCCCCTGGAAAGATATCTGCGTGATTTACTTTTTTAGAAAGATATAAACGACTTTATTTCGATCAAAAACTAGTCTTGCTTTTCTTCAATAGTTTTAAAAATTTTGACACTTTTCTAAATGAGTTGCTTACTTCACAGACTAGTTATACTTCTTTTCAAGCAGTTAAGAAATAAATAATGACACTAAAAGTCGCTAGTGATACTGCAAATTGCAGTTATACTGATACAACATTTACGTGAAAAAGTCACCTTTAAATGGAAACTAAAGCAATTTTTCCTGTGATTTATCCTAACAGTAAAATGAAAACTTTAAAATAAAAATATCACAAATATTCCTGTTTTAATAATAAATATGTAATACCGGTGAAAAAGGATATAATTTTGAAAATAAAAATTGAGTTTTTATATGTGCTCTACAATTACCATACAATTTTTTTCTTAAAACTTTGCCATCAAGTCGGCACGGGTTACCGCTATCCAATTTCGATAATATTTCGTATTTGAGTTATTAGGGTCAATTAGAAAAAATATAGAGGGTATGCGTATCTAATTTCGAGAAAAAAAAAATCTCCCTACTAAGCTGGGACACCCTAATATCTGTATGAAAATAGGGTTACAATGTATATCGTTATCTATAAAAACGGTAGTTATGTATTTAATACATTACAGTTAATTGACAGACTTTTTTGATTCATTGAGACAGCAGCGCCTAGCGAACAAGTTCACCCGAAATGCTACAGGGTGTCGGAAAGCCATCGCTATAAATACTTGTATTTGTTGTTAATTAGTGTTCCGGCAAGGCAGCTCGCCACTGCTACACCATGCTTGTTGAAGTGAACTTCTTTAGCGGCGCTAAAGCTTGGGGTTAAAGCTACTCAGCAAGTGTAAGAGGTTGTGGAACATGAACGCCTCCCGTCTCGCGTACCAGATGTAATCCTGCGCCCCGGCGCTGCGTCGCTCCGTCGCGGCGACGTCTCGGCGCCGACCTCGCCTAATGCAACAAACAGTTCCGCGATGCAGTTCCGATTGCATGTGACATTACAATTAAATCTAATCCCATGTTTGGGTTCGGAACGATGCCACTACACCATTCGTTCGAACCCCAGTTCTGGAAAGACAGAAATTAATTGTACAGTTTAAAGAGCTCGATGGAGGAGCGCCGTCTAATAAGTGTCGGTAACGAAGTAATCCACCTACATGTAATGTTGTGCGGGGGGCGGGGGGCGGGGGGAGCGCGTGAAAAATGCGTAACGCCACAACGAGCTCTCATTAAAGCGATTCGCTTACACTAAGTGGCTCCAAATGGCGCAGTATTCTTTGCGCGGCGGAGTGAGCGGCGCCCAGAAATATCATGTCATAAAGTAGGAAATTAACCGAAATGGTCGGTACTCGAGACGAGCTCTTGTGCGATACCCAATTCAATTATTATGACAAGTTTTATTTCGGTTCCTCGGGTTTATGTCGGCGCGCACCTCCCGCCGCCGCGCCGGTGTGAGGCGTGTGTGCGTCGGCAACACTCCTACTTTAACGGCTCCATCATTCCCACAGTATCCCGCCAACATTAAGCGGCCACTTAAGCGATATCATCATAAAGATAACGCAAATTAAATTACTGCTTTTATGATTGGCGCAATTTATTAACATTAAACCGTGAAATTAAAATAATAAAATATGAACATTAATTTCGTGAAACGTGGCCAAAAGCAATTCATCAGTCGAATTGAACTTGTTGGCGTGAAACAAAATAGTCTGCCCACGGAATTGTCGTCATTTCAACCAGTGCATATGCAACTCAGGATTAAGACAGTCTGTTGTACAGCGCGTGAGGTACCACGCCAAAGGACGAACATTCACCAAAACAACGGGAGCCATTGCTTACATGGTGTATGCGCTCGCCCGCGCCGCACTGCTGCGTGCCGCGGAACGCCTTTTAATTGCGATGTAACGTCGGCCGGTCGTAAATCAGTGCAACTAGCCGCCGCCGGCAACTTGCAGCTGAACCAAATGGACACAAATAATGTAATAATCGTCGGGTAGCACTCGCACGCGGCACAAGGCGCGGCCTGCGTCCACTAACAGTGCCGGCGCGGGCCACTCCACTGCCACGTATGAATACGTAATGAACGCGCCGCGCACATTCAGCCGCACCTGATTAATCAACTCCGATAAATAATCTTACGAGCGCCGCACACACACACACACACACACAGACTACACTTCGTGGCGACACTTCTTGCTCGCTCTCATACTGTCGATCATTATTTCTTTTGAATTTGAACATATTACTTAGAAATAAACACAAACATTATACAGGGTGTATTTAGACCGTGATCGAAAACTGAGGCAGGTAATAGCGCGGTGATGGCCACCGGGGGGTTTTGGTCGGTATGCCGGTTTAGGGATTTTGTTAGGGACCCAGCCCGGCACTAACACCTGCGCGGACCTGACGTCGCCGCGCGCCGGGCTGGAAGACCGGTGACCCCGACATACGCTTCCCGCCCCCCACCGCCCCCGGGCTGGCGGGAAGTAGAGCCATAAACAGCTTTCCCCTCGATAACAAAAAAAAAAAAAAAAAAAAAGGTAATAGCGATAGTGATTACAAACCCCCTGGCATCAAAGAAAATCCCGACAAACAATAAAAATTTTGAGGTTTTCCGTACAAACCACATACTTTTAACACCGATGGTTGTATGGAAAATGTTAAATTTTTTATTTTTTGTCGCGATTTTTAATATCGCCACTGGGTTTGTGATCAGCCTCGCTATTACCTGCCTTAGTTTTCGATCACGGTCTAAATACACCCTGTATATACCAGCTACATCTCTACCTGTGAGCTGTGATGGTTCCAGGCACACATCTCTGACTTTTCAAAGATATATGTGTATTCAAAATGAATTAATTATCCCCTGCTTAAACGGTGAAGGAAAAACGTCGTAATGAAACCTGCGCACCTAAATGTTCTTAGGTGGACTAAGGCCTATACTCTCCCAACAACAGAGAAGGCCCTTGCGCAGCTGTGGGATGTATATAGGCTGATGATGATGGCCCTATCAAATTCCCCAGCCTACAGCGGGACAATCAATTCTAGGCATGGATCTCCTTTAATTAACAGTCTTGTGTAGCTCTTCTATACTAGAAGTATTTCTTCAGAAATGTGTCGTTGACATTGTATTGAAAACTGTAATGGCGGCTATTCTGTAACACGTGGCTCTCGCCGCTGCAGCAGTATGTGTGCGCGTGTGAGCACAGACACCGCCGGGACGTGCCGGCCCCGCGCGGTGACCCACAACCGCTGAGTGGGCGCCCACGTGCGTGCTCTTTGAAGCGCCGCCGATCAAAGGAGCCGCCGCCCCGCGTTGCCGACACCTTACACACCAGTTTTTCATCGCAAACATCCACTTCCACACGAAGCCCTTGTCTATTTCAATATGCCGTGCGATAAGGTGGAAACATTATATTTCCACGACCGGTAGGAAAACGACTCCGAGGTTAAGCAGAAGACTTTGGCGATTGCCATGTTAAATACATAGAGTAAAGGATGGGCGAGCCGTATGCCGCTAGATAAAATATTATTTCAACCTTTAGGATATCCTGCTGTTATTCTCCAAGAATTATTTCGACCCCAACCTAAAAGTGAGAATTCCGTTACTGATTTCCACGACTCAGAAATTAAACTGTATATTTTTATATCGCAGCTCAACTTATTTGACGAGATGATATAGGCAAAGGCATTTTACCCTGAATAACATAATGATGCGCTGCGAGCGCTGCAGTCGCACGACACTCTCCGGCGATCTAAACTTGTACATTCTACGAAAGACGTAACTACCTAAATTAAATAAAGCTGGTTCATTGAATGTTAAATGCCGATCGCGCTTTGCTCTTGAAACTAACTGATTTCAACAGGATATAATGAAAAGGAAATGGAAGCAAATAGAAGGCACCTGCAGCCTCTCCGCACCCTGCCTGCCATGCTTTGTCCGTTGGAGGTGCATGGTGCGGTGTCTGCGCCGGGGAGCACGCGCCGCACCAACGCCACTCTGGCCTGGTGCTGCTGAGCACAACTCGTACCCTCTCTCCGCACTGTACTATGTTTATTGTATGTACTATCTACATGTAATGTGTTTGTGTGTGCAGTGCCGTCGGCTCGCATCCTGGGCGGGCCCGACCTGCACGTGGACATCGGCTCCACCATCAACCTCACGTGCCTCATACAGTTCAGCCCCGAGCCGCCCGCATACATATTCTGGTACCACGAGGACGAGGTGAGCGGCCGAAAAGTAATTATACACATCTACTACTTGTTATTGTTATGTTCGTTTTATTTTACCGACGCGTTCGCACACCGCACTCACGCCACACTGAATACTACCCACAGTGTGAACCGTGCGGTGCAATAGACAAGTAACGTTACCTACATGAAATCATATGTTCGACACATATTGTATTTTGGACTGAAATAGTTTTCTTAATAATGATCAGATGCAATTCATGTTTACGCAACAACTATGTACATAGAAAAAAAAACAAGTTTAGAGTGTGCGGTGTGGGAGTGCTCGCGATACATTAGTGATCCGCTTCTAACTCGTTGCTGTGATTAAGTCGTTCGACCGACTTGAGAGTCGCAGCGGTTTCGAACACCGCTAACTTATTAAAAGTTTTATGCACAAATTTGTGTGTAAGAAATAGAAATAAGCCAAAGTAATTAATTATATAGATAATCTGTAAAAACTTATAAATACCCATGATATAGATTTGTTTATTGTATGCTTAGTGTAAGTGGCTCGCAAGCTTCATGATACCTCAATCCTAATTCTAATTTAGGATGTTTTAAAATAAATAGACAACGCACGCGGAAATGTGTCCTCACAGTGAGTCTCGTCGAGGAGCTGTCCTCACAATGGATTTACATTTATCGCTTTAAGACTTGTGCAAGTTCAGCGCGACACTACCGCTTCTTTGCTCAGATATCGCGTTTTGTTCTTACCGAAACATTACTCAAACTGATAGGTGTTTTAAGACTATTTTGTTCCCTCTCTATCAATATCCAACCGATTAATTATACCGTAATTGGAAAATTCATTTTCGTTTTCATTGCAGTGCTATCTAAAATCTTTTTTATGAGGAAATTCTCGGTAGCTACAAGGAAATATGCTCTTAGCTACACTTTGTTGAATATACAGACATGATGATATTATGTTTGTGTGTATGCACATTGCACAGTATGAACAAAAAGAACATTCAAGTCAAAATAGTCCCTAAACTAAATGCTGAATAGGTAACAAGTCAGACGGCACCTAAACTGTAAACACTTTACCGCAATCATTATTCAAAGCGTTAGCTGTGATAAAAACATCTCTGAACTAGGTTGTTGACAAATTAATTTAATAAATATTAAATGTCTTGCCTTCTATCAAAGAGACGATATTAATTCCCGAAAATTAGAGTAGGGGCGGCAGCGGCGAGCTTGTAATCAAGTCATGTTGTCAGACATCAATATTATGGGAGCGTCGCAAACATAATACAAAACGTGGACGAATTTAATTTAATTATTCCTGCGGAGTAGCTCGCGCCGCGGCGGCACTCGGCTCCGCGGCAACCTCCACCGGCAGTGGGCCACCACGAGCATGACGTTTTAACAATGTACTTGCTTCATTGTCCACGAATTATGTAGATAGGCAGTGCTTGCTTTCTTTATGCGTCCTTAAATACACAAAGCCTTCTTACCACACGTTGGTTTCAGTTTTTTTTTGTTGGTTGTAACAGACTGTGATAGAATATATTTTAACATAGAGCGAGCACGTACGCATGTGTTGAGTCACAAAGTCCTGTGTAATTAGTGTGCGGGAACAGTTGGAAGGCGCCACGTCGGCGCACAACTTTACCAATTAATATCTCATGTGCGCAAACGCCACACTAACACATCTGCATCGCCGCGACACTCCCAACATGACGTGCTTCAAGTGATTTACCCTAAATATTTCACTAGACAAGACTGGAAAGAGCACATCATACACAAGAGTTCGAGACAATCTAGATCATTAGAATTTTGTGAAAGTGCTTTTTACGTCTTAGTGTCGAAAATTGTCGGATGCCCACCGAGCGCACCATTCTGTTCGGTTGGATATGTTATTAATTTTAGTCATCACCAATCGATATTCTAACCATATTTCAATTACGCCGTATTAAAGTTTCCGCTCTGAAAGATGCCTTCTAAGTTCTAACCACCGAATTTGTTTGTAATGAAATCAATGAAACGATAAATCAGGTACCAGTAGCAGGCGAGCCAGTTGCATATAGCAGAGAGAGGGCGCTAAGTGAATGGTGACATGAATTCCGTTGTGTACATATGCATATGTGTGTGTGTGTGCGTGCGAGGGTGCGACAATGTGTGTGGTTGTGTTGCGGTGAAGCAGGTGATATCGTACGACTCGTCGCGCGGCGGCGTGTCGGTGGTGACGGAGAAGGGCGCCGCCACCACCTCCTACCTGCTGGTGCAGGACGCCGCGCCCTCCGACTCCGGCCGGTACTCCTGCTCGCCCTCCAACGCAGAGGTCGCCTCCGTGCGCGTGCACGTGCTCAACGGTAACTATATAGCCTTCCTTCTCACTTTCTACCCTCTAAACAGAAACTCTATTCACCTTCGTAACTTGACTTTTGATGCAATTGATGACTTTTGATACAATTGAATTTTGAGCTTCTGAAAGCTTGAAAGTGTAAACCCCACAAGACTGGCATAAAATATTTTTCTTAAAGTAACAGGAGGTCTATGTCGAGCAGCCGAATGTATGACTGATATTTGGTGATTAAGAGTAGCTACATGTTTATAAAAAAAACTAAAATTGCTGACGTGAGGAATTTTGTGTGTGGTAGCGAGGTTCATAGTAGGTAACAGACTGTTTGATGTTGGCAGGCGAGCGGCCGGCGGCGATGCAGACGGGCTCGGCGGGGCTGTCCAACAGCTCGCGGTGCATCGTGGCGCTGTTGGTGGCGTGCGCGGCACACGCGCGGCTCCTGCGGGCGCACCTCGCCAGCTGATCGCGCGCGAGCCCCCCGCGCCCGCCGCGCCCCCACCGCGCCCCCAGCACCGCGCCGCACGACGACACCGAGTGACTACTGTGTGTGCGCGTGTGTACGTGTGAGTGAACGCCGCAGGACTCGGGATGTGCGCGCGCTGTGAATCTCTCCTCTTCATTGTACGAAAACTTAGTTTTCGTTGAATAAATAAATATATTTAAATAGGTGTAAGTTTTTATGAGCGAACGACACGTTGGCGACAAATCTCTGTGTACGTTTGGACCGGCGCCGCAGCGGCACGCACTCACTTCTCTATTTTTAAATGATAATATTCAAATCACGAGGCGGCTGTTATTCTGAACACGGCCGCAGCCTCGAAGATGCTCGTTTGTTCCTCTGTAAGTACATAACTAGGAGAGCACGACGAACGTGGCGCGCTGAGCCGTCGATACAGACACACAGATAAGCGGGTTGGACGTGCCTCGGTACCATTATAATTAATGTCCTGTATGAAAGGCTCGACAGTCCAATTCGTTGACGCAAGTTGAAAAGGTGCAATAAGTGTAAAGTAAATGTGAAATGTGCTCAATGGATAGTCTGTAGGCGTGCGGTACTCGCTGCCGTGTGTTGGCGCGTGGCCGGCACAGCCCGCCGCGCCCTGGGACACTATAAGTGCATTGTGCGCGGGGCTCCGGCCGCGCCTGCGCTCTACACCACACAAAGAATTGATAACATAATAATATATTAATGTTCGTTACACTATCTGAGTATTGTACATATTATAATTGTTTTAACTATGTAAAGTTTATGAAGCTAGTTGGTAAGTGAAGGTGATGCGGACACTCCTCGACTCTCCCGTACTGTACCGTGTCTCGACACGACCGCTCACTCGGCCGCTATGTGAGGCGACACACGAGTCCACGCTCCTTCCTCAGGCATCCATTTCACTCGCTAGTATGACGGTACTGAATATCTATTACGTATAGCCTTTTTATATCTAATTTATTTTGATATAATTCCTCAGGCTAACAAGCAGCCCTTTTGATTTTAATGATGTATTACTATAAGCACTGGGTAGCATTGGTGCAAGAAATGGTGTGACTCGTGTGAATTTGTATAGCCTAAGACATCGTCGAGTCCAAGTAAAGTGAATGTAAAGAACAATATCAGTGAGATTTTACACTGGACCACCAAGAGAACCCGCAGTAGTGCGCGGGAGCTACACTTACACTTCACTATCTTTATGTGAAGTGGCTAGATTATGAGGCGATTAATGAAGTGCTCTTGTTCTAATTAATACCTCGACGAAGCAAATTTATCAAATAGCCATGATGCTGTGACACCGCCTCCCCACCCCCCGCGCCTCGCCGCTCGCACCATCGACCTACACGCATATTAAGTTCTTGTTACTTTCTATTTTCTTCATACTAATTTAATACCTGGAGTAACGCATATTGCCTTAAAAACATTGCGCGGTGCAGGCGACGGTGGCGCTAGCCCACTGGCATGATATAAAGACGAAGCAGTGACATTGCGCTCGCCAGCCCGCATCTAACGATACATGCCGCGGGTCGCGCGACACACAGCTCGCCTCCACGGAAGTGCTCCCGGCACAGCCGGCCAAGTGGCGTATTCACTTGGTGTGGGCCGCGCGGCTCTGTACCACCGAGCGCCGCCCGCCGGCGCGCTCGAGTCGAATTGGTTGTGGACGGGACCGCGCGGCCGAGGCGTCGCCGTGCACTTTTATATTATTTCAATAAAGATTTATATAACATTCTGTTGAGCGCGACCGCCTCGCCGCGACCCTCCTCACATGTAATAAAGTATAGTGATGTATGAAATTGTTCTGGTGGCGTTTTATAAAACGTTTAGAGATAAGTCTCATAGTGAATATTTCGGGCACCGCTGTGAGCTTGCGCTCGGCGTGTGGACCGCAGTGAGGACGCGCCGAGTCGCTCACAGCGCCGCCCGCTTGTAGTTAATTGTAAAATACTATTTCAAACTGGACACGTTTTTGTATAGAATTAAATTGTAAATATATATCTAGAAACAAAGTTTTACAATAAAGACGAGCAATGCGAGAATTGCGTCACACGCCGCCGTTCCCGGCGCACGGCGAGTTGCACAGGCGACGGGAACTCGGCCTGTGCAACATATGAAACTATATGTATACATAAATGATATAAGTTTGTTTTCAAATAAAATATATAATATTTAAGTACCTATACGTTTTATTTGTCCCTTTTTTTTTTGTTATCGAGGGGAAAGCTGATTATGGCTCTACTTCCCGCCAGCCCGGGGGCGGTGGGGGGCGGGAAGCGTATGTCGGGGTCACCGGTCTTCCAGCCCGGCGCGCGGCGACGTCAGGTCCGCGCAGGTGTTAGTGCCGGGCTGGGTCCCTAACAAAACAAAAATCCCTAAACCGGCATACCGACCAAAACCCCCCGGTGGCCATCACCGCGCCGAGTGGGGCGACCACGGTACGTGGGCGAGAAGCGCCCACCGTCAACCGCAGCCGCCTGGTGCGCCTCCGGGACGTTAACGTCCCGGCCTTCACGAATTTGACGGGGGCGCAGTTGCACCCCCACTATCTTGATTTGGGCGCCCTGGTTGCGAGTGGGCGCCCGCGACGTGCACGGGCCACAGTGCCGCCGCCCCGCTCGGGGTCACTTTCAGTGAGGACGCGCCGCCCCCGCAGCGCGCCCAGCAACCCCAAGGGCCCCTTTGAGTCGCCTTTTACGACAGGCAGGGGATACCGTGGTGAGATTCTAACGCCCCCTTGCCACAGGGCAGGGCGCCGGGTCTAATTGTCTCCGTTGACCCGGCGCCTCCTTCTTTGACGTCTTTGACGGGCGGGATCGCTTCTCTCGCGATCCCGATCCGCGCTCTCCTTCTGCGACATGACGTACTCGCAGAAGGAGAGCATAGCACGCCACGACCTCGGACTCCCGACCATCGAAGAGACGACGGCCGGGAGCGAAAGGTCTCCACCGATAATAGTGCGGAGAGCGCTGCGCTGCACTTCCCAGGCTGGACACTCTTCTAGTGTGTGCTGGGCTGTGTCGTCCAGACAGTTGTCACAGTGGTGACACACGGTTGACTCCTCCTTCTGTGCCACCCGACACAGGAAATGGCCGAAGCACCCATGCCCCGACAACACCTGCGTCAGGCGGAACGTTGCCGCACCGTGGCGCCTGTCTACCCACTGGTCGAAGACAGGACGCACTGCCTCGACGGTCCTAGCACCAGCACTGGGATTCTCCAGCCTGGTTCGCCATTCCTCCACGGCGGCCGTACGGAGGGAGGCTTTCAGTGCCTCAACCTCTCTCGGGGCCAGTCTGTCCCCGCAACTTGACGCCTCCTCCCGCTGATGGAATAAACGCGAGAGGAATTTGGCGTCAAGGTCCCACGGTAGGGACCCGGCCAGAACGCAGGCCGCCTCGTAGGAGATCGTGCGGTAGCCCCTGATCAGTCGCTGCGCCAGCGCACGCTGAGGCTTGCGCAGAAGAGCGACGCAGCGCTTGTTCAGGGACTCGGCCCAAATTGGGCTCCCGTACAACGCCATAGACCGCACGACTCCCATATACATCCTTCGGCAAGGGATGCCCGGACCTTCCAGGTTGGGCAGCAGGCCAGAAAGAGCGCCTGCCACCCGCAGCAACTTCGGCTGCAGCATCTCAAAATGGGCGCGGAAATCCCAACGACTGTCAAGCAGCAGCCCTAAGTATTTGAGCTGCTTGCCGATGGGAATTCGCACGCCCTGAACCTCGATGTGGGCCCCAGCAGGTGGTCCCATCCGAGGCCGGTGAAAGCAAATGGCCTCGGACTTGTGAAGGGCCACCGTGAGGCCCAGCCGCCGAATTCTCCTCGCCACGTTGCCAGTACCAACCGCGGCGAGGTCGGCGGCCTCCTGGAAGGTCCCGCCCGTCGCTGTGACGAGCGTGTCGTCGGCGTAACAGAATACGCCGACGCCCCGGGGGTTGGCACCACGGAGCACCCAGTCGTAGCCGATGTTCCACAGAAGGGGCCCAAGAACCGACCCCTGTGGAACACCGCACGACATTGCTCTTCGGTGCCACCCGTCGGCGCCCGGATACACCACGTCCCTGTTAGAGAGGTACGAGTGCACCAGGCGCCTGAGATAGGGTGGCACCACGTGGTACCGCAGTGCTTCCTCAATACAAGCCCAGGGCAAGGTGTTAAAAGCGTTGGCGATATCTAGGGACACCGCCACGACGCATTTGCCCCGGGCTATTGCTTCCTCCGCTTGTGCCTTAACCCGCAGAATCGCCGAGATGGTCGATCGGCCGCGCCGGAACCCGAACTGGCAATCAGCCAGGTCTGGACCGATTCCCTCAAGAACGTTTTATTTGTCCCTGCTTCCTTCTGCGCTCCGAAATGATTTGTTAATAATCACTGACAAATCGCGATAAGGAACTTTATCGACGTATACAAGCAGATAAACAAACGGATAATTGATTACCAGTGAAATAGCAAATATCGCACGCTGGCTAATCGTTTCGTTTAAATTATATAAGTAAGATAATAAGCATGAGTGTATGGAGTAACCGACATTATTCAGCCCGATGGCGCGCCGCCGTCCGCTGCCCGATGGAGCGCCGCCTACAACATTGACACAGTAAATGGAATCGCGCGCGCTACCTGAGCGTTGCCTTAATTATGTAACCGGGCACAGGATACTCACGCAGTAACCAAACAACACGAATCAATAACACGCTTAGTACTGGTTCACTCACATTTATACGAGGAATCAGCACGTACCAGCGGCAATCGAGGTTCCGTGCTCGTCCATTTTGTACAGTTAGTAAACCATACATACATACAAACATACATTTTCCCAGAATTGGCAGGCGGATGTGCATTTCTACACCCACATTTCGCCACGTATTTGTGTACGTACGTACGGTACGATAAAAATCCGTGCTACTACTGAGAATCGCCTAACGATAAAACCCAAAACATAACACTTTCTGTATCCGGCAGAAATGGAATTACCTTATAGTGGCAGTAAAAATAAGTTCTACTGTCACCTACTAGCACTACACCAAATGATACACGGTCCAGTTCTGGACCAAACACTTCCTGCCTCTACCGCTGACAAGAGTTTTCCTCGAAATAACATGGAACATTTACTTACTGCAGATTACTTGACATTAGATTGCTTTGAAAACTTTAAAGATAACACTAAATAGCAATCACTAAATTCAAAACAATATACTCATACTTAGCGATAGAGACTGTCGTGCTGTGGAGGAAATAGAAAAAGTTGTGCCCCCATAAAACATTAAGTTAGTTTCCGCACTACCGCCTATAATACAGCGATTTATACAAAAACATTCACTAAGAATCAATTTCGACGGCGATTGAAACCAATTGCTTTATAACTGTAGCGCCCGCACGCCATCCCGTATAGCCGTGGGTCGGCAATGTGTCGTGACACGAGACACCACTGATAATGTTTTTAGTTCAAGAACACCCTGCGCTGCTTCGTATATTTCCCACAGAAATAACCCAATAGCACGGCTCCCGCTTGCATGGCCGTGAAACCTACGAGCAAGCAGACTTAGAATAACATAAAAAGCCCGAAGCTTCGACAACCAGAAAATGCCTCAGGTATTAAGTCCACCTTCATATTTAACGTACGAAGAGTAAAAAAATGAATAAAATATAAAAAACCTTTATTTCTATTATTCATAATTTCAAATACATATAAATCTCGTAAAAGCAATCTTAGATTTCTAATAACATACATTAGATATATTATTTATTTTATATTTGCTACACTGACCATCCATAGTAGTTAACCTTAGTAATAGGCCTTCACTACCTTCTTCCAACAGTCTACGTTCTGAGCCCTATCCATCCAGTCTGATCCATACATCTAAGCAAAAATATAGCGTCATAATTTCTTCGTTTTCTGAGCCAATGGAATCCATTCCGTTACCGTTTTTCTCCATCTTTCATCCCTTAGTTTCCATATATTTACAATGCACATTCTCCATAATATGTCATCCAGTTCCATTTCAGAAAAACATTTTTATTCACATTGATCATCTTCTATCTATTTTTAATTAATTTTTTGATAATTTTGTTGGATATTGTTTGAAGAATAGGGGTAGTACATGCTTTTCAAAACATCGGAAGAAAAACAAATGTCGCACATGCACGATTAATTAAAATGTTAGTATGCCTTGCTACAATAAGTCGCCAGAGTAAGAAAATTCTATGCTTTTACACTAAACTTCGAATGAGTTGCATAATCACCGACAAACTTTATTTCCACTCGGGAAAAATATGACACAGGCCTATAGTGAAACTTATTAGAGATTTCTCAGCCGACACTAGTGTGTCATAATAACCAGTGGCGATCGGAGATATTGGCAGCAGTGGAGCACTTCGCGCCCAGTGGAGAGCGCTCGAGGGCGCGAGGTGGCGCGAGGTAGTGCGAGCCACGGCACCGCGCCGCGCCGTACGGGTCGCCCACCAGCAATATTGCGCCGCCGAGACACAACTAACTTTGCACAGTAAAAGTAATACCGAGAATAGCTCTCCAACCATCTCGCTTTGTTTGGAACACATTCGGTTTTATCGTCGGCGGCGCGGCCGAGCAGTGGGCGCCCGCACCTCCCGTGTCGTGTCGCCGGACCGTTATCTACCGGGGAACATAAACACTAACCGGGGCCCATATCGCGCGAACGACCGAAACTTCTTCAATCAAAGCGTTGAAATTGGTGGAATACACGCGCACTCTATCGTTTACTATAAATTGTTTGTTTAATGACCTTTTCATATTTTTGAGATCAATTCCAAAGTCGTTACTGAAATATGGCCAATAAAAAACTGATGCATCATAACGTTAAATAAATATTACCCATAAAAATGAAACTTACGGGCACTGCCAACCTCTACTCCAGCACGTCGACTAGACGTTACTAGGGTACATAACAATAAACAAACGTTATCGATACCAAATATTTTCTATAAGTCAATATGTCTGTAAGTGTTTTATTTCTAAATCTGTACTTCTTGTGATCAAACTAAGGGCTACTGACTTACTGTGTCATTTTAGGATGGATGTAAAGGATTTGAAAAGTCAAGACTAAAATACTCCAAATTATCTATGACTGCATTTGACCCGAGTTTTTTGTATATGTGCTAAATGTTTGAAACGGTTCTAAATACATATGTATACGTATATTAATAAATCGCCTTGACTTATTAATAACCATTACAAAATTATTCGAGATAATACATAACATTTGCACTGGTTAGTGAATAGCGGCACAAAAAGCGGCTGACATAATCTCCATCTCTAAGGGTACCTACTGGCAGAATGCATACATTTCCGTTCATAGATTTTACTCATCGGCCACATGGGCGATGACTCACTTTAGTATCAACTTAATTACATATGAAATCTGATTTTGTTATCACTTCGTTCATCGTCTGATAGCGTTGGTTAAATGGCAATTTTACATAAAAGTTTCATCATAATTTAAGTGTCATGTCATACAATTATAATCAGTAGTGTTGGCTTCGAAGTTAAGGCGCGCGGTCAAGAATCTCGTCGGTCGCGGGTTAAACCTCTGACTTACTCGTATTCAAGTAATATGTATTCAAACAATAAATAATGATGATGACGATCAATGTATAACAACAAATAAAAATAATTATGGCTTATAGAATCTCTGTAGTGGCATAGAAAAGTAATCCACGTCGCTACAATACATATATTACATAATTGCTAATATATTTTGATGGTAACTAAATACAGTTTTGCTGTAGTATTAACAAGTGACTCACCTCTCCGCGCACTAATTCGGTCAGCGTCTCTGCCACGAGCCGGGCGACAGGTGCAACACTCGATACTCGCTGCGTTACTTTGTACCGCCTGCTCTCAAAACTATGCATAGGAGCACTTCAATACAATACTGATAACTCTCATAATAATAATTTACAATTGTGCCAATCGCTAAAAATCAAACACAACACATATCTACGAGTATCAAAAAAGAAGTAAGTCCAAATGAAATGAACAGTAATGTAATTACTGAACGTGCTACATATCTGTGAGTGTATAATACGAGACCATCCATAACGCACCGTGTATTAATGACATTGTCCGGAGGTGCGCCCGCGCGGGCCGGCGTCCTGCGACCCGACCTGCGGCCGCATCCTTCACTTAGCCGCTAACACAAGGCGACATTAACGGAACGACAAAAACAACTAATTAAATTAACAAGGCTTCACATTGTTTGTGACCGACGAGCACCGGGTTCTCCAAAATGTAATTTATTTTATAACGCCTATCTAAGGAGTGGTATTGAGGTGTGAAGAGGTCTCGGAGCGGAGAGTCTCCGGCGCGTCCTCCAGCGGGTCGGCGCCCATTATGGGCGGTCACACTGCCACGTCCTCGCGTGCTGCACACTACCTCACTTCTACACGAACCACCACAACCACACACAGTCTATGATGCGGTATGTATTGGCGGATTATGTAATTATAGTCTTCAGAGTGAAATATTTACCAAACTTGCTGCTAATAGTAAATATTTTTAGTTAGAAGCGGGGCACTCATCTCTATTTCTTGACACTTAATTTTGCTGCTGATTTATTTAATTTCTCAAAACTTATAACGCGCTACTTTTAAACCCTATTTAGTATTTAACTATGAGTATGTTTTATATACGCAAAACAAATCGCTTCCGACTATCTTTTACCGACTTTACTCTTGAGCTGTAAATTGTAGCAAACATCGGCACCTCGTAGAAGCACAGGGTGAGCTTATCAAATGAAAACACTCCATTCATAACTTTTCTGTGACAAGGTCTTGTTACAAATCATTTTGTTGTAGCACTTAAAGCACTTAACTTTTAAAAACAGATCGAATGTACCAAAGATCAATCGCCATTATCCAAACATTACACTAGTGATTGGTACCTACCGTCGCAGACGCCTGCTACGGTGCACGCAAGCTCTCTATGTCGATCGGTACCCGTTGCTACGTCGTAGGCCGCCATAGTCATGTGCGCCCGCCGCCGAGTATATTTTAAGCTAGATTATAAATTTTTAATTGCGTCCCTCAAAGTGAGAGCAAACTGAAATATTTGGGACATGGCATCCTGAAGACTCTTACTGGACACGGATATTTTAATGTAGCCTCAGTAGAATATTTGTAATTATTTTGCTACGGAGTTTAAACATAAACCTAAACGGCAATTTATTCAGCCCTTATTACGTTGGCCGTAAAACACTGTCAAAAGTTGAGAGTAAAAATAGGTTTCTCGCTTTACATGAATATCAATTAATAGGTATGTAGGAATCACATAAATTCATTACTCTTTACCATCAATGACTTGCTGAAAGCGACCACATTATTACACAATGTTGAGGCACATAGTAGATAAACAATATATGTTTCTACAATCAATGTTTAGCAAACAAATACAGTATTAAATGTCATTTATATCGTTGAAATTCAACATGTCATCCTGCGTATCTCCATGACTCGAGAGTATTCGGCGAGGAGCGAGGTTCGACACAAACAGCAGGTTATCTTGTTGTAATCGCAGCGGATGACTCCACAAGTAATTACTGGTATTGCACCGTCACCATCGCTGCCGTTATACACAAGTAGTAACAAAAATACTCAAACTCACGCTGGCAACAGGCACTAACATTACTTCGATATTAACTCATGATTCATAACAAAAATCGTCAACAAAAAAATAATGAGTTCAAATCCTCTAAGGAATAGATTCTATATCTTAACAATATAGCCACCAATATCCGAAAAATACTGAAGCTCTTAATACTGATTTTATTTAACACAAGGAGGTTTGTAATCACTTTAGATACCTGTAACATGTTCCAGTTCCCGTCTGAATACACCCCGTATGAAATAATATTTGTTATCCAAATGTATATGATGCATATTTTATCAAAACATTTGTCAATAAACAATAATGTAATACCTCATTAATTTAATACTTTATTATTTTCATGGAATATTTGCAAGTCAACATTGCTCAGCGAACGTTTGATTAATTGGTGAATTGTTTTTATTTTTGGTTGATAATGTTTCATAACATTTATTTTGTTGATTGTGACAATTCAGATTTGTTTATATTCTACGCTTATATTTCACATATTTATAATATTTTATAGTTTGAAAAAGATGAGAGTAATAATGTACACGTATCCATCGTGGATTAGCAGTGGGCAGCCCGCGGCCCGCGGACGTCTTACTTGTGACCGTGAACCTTTTGTAAATAGGTTAAGAATACATAGTTTCATATACTTTTCGGTTGACAGATGAGTTTTTAAAAGTCATTCTACAAATGGCAACCACATATTATACAAACCGAATACACAGTCTGATCCGCATGCGTATGCCATTGTGGAGTAGCTGTCACTAATGTATGAGTTAATATCCAGCCGCTATATCATAACCCAAACAATAAAATAAATATCGTAATTTGTGTGGTTGAAGGTAGCGCAAACAATTACCTGCGCGGTGAGCAATAATTCACGCGCGGTAATCAATGACGGCGCGCCACAAAAATATTTTATATGTGACAATAAAGCAGGGCCGGCGAGCCCGCACCTCCCCTCCCCACACACCTGCACGCTGATGGATGCTGAGCCGCGGCCACCGCGCGCCCTACACTTTATGGCCGTAAATTATATTTTTATAGCACTCGAATATATTTCTTTTATGTCATACGATATTTGCGATCGTTAATGGGATAATTCCACCGAGTTACATTGCGTCGTGCCGCACTGCTCGGCGACGCAGGGGATGTACCTGTGAGGTCCATATTAATGAAAACAATTTGTATATGGTCCAGAGACGGTCACCGACAGTACAACTGGTATTAGTGCTGGGTCCCTGTAGTGTCGCCGCGTACAAGCGACGCGCGCCGAGTGACCGACCACGTCGCTTGCAACACGAGTGACGCGTGCCCACTGCTGATAAGCCGACTGGTCGCCCTTCTGATCGACACAATGATTTCAAAATGTTCTAGAACAATAATACATTACTGTAATATATTATAATCCTAATGACATCATAATGAGATAAATCTATATGTACGTATCTACGTAGATTACAGATATTATATGTTCTTTTTACACATTAACTTTAAGTATTTTTATTGTGGATGGTTCGGACTTCAAATTAAAATACAGCTCTTGTGTCGTGGATAAGATATTTGTGAATCATACAAACATTATTCTCGGTTTTGGAATCTAACCCTCGGACTCTCGTTTCGCGAGCTGGTATCTATTAAAGTGCGCGACAGGGCTGACGAATGCTTAAAAAATATTTTAATAAGTACTATATTTGTAAGTGTATATATATATATATATATATATATATATACTCAGCCTATTGCCGTCCACTGCTGAACGTAGGCCTCCCCAAAAAAACGCCAACCATCCTGAATTTGAGCAGTCCTCATTCACTCGTTATCCGCCACATTTCTGAGGTCTTTAAACAACGAAAAATACAAAATCCGATTTAAAACTATTAGTCTAGTCAACATGTTCAAAAACGTGTTAAATAGAAATAAAGCTCCTAAAAATATGAGCGATGGCTCATTCGATTCGGAATGACGTCTAGAAAAATGTTTTTGAAGGGTATATTAGCACATTAAAAATTGCAATTGTTATTAACAAAATAAAAAAAATAAAAAAAGGTATTTAGTTTTTGTTAATAACTTTAAAAATAATAATATTTAAGGAATTTTGAAAAAAGATCCTGAAAGAGGAGGAAATTTCCAATAAAAAAGAATTAACTCCCGGAACTCTATCTATATTATATAAAATATTTTTTTAATACTGAAAATAGAGCTCCGCGAGGGCGTTACGGCATAAGCGCCGCCTAAAAAGCCGGTATATCACCTAAAACAATTTATTTTTAATATTAAATGACAATTTAAAAATTTGAAAAAAATGTGGTGTAATGTAGACACTTGAACGAAAAAAACCTCGGTGAAAATAATTTTTTGTGTCGATTTTTCATAAAGTTACATCATTGTTAATTAACTAATTTTTTTCCAATCTCTGTTTTTATAAATTACGGCATAAAATTTTTAATAATTGCTCTAAAAATCTTTTCGCTTCGTGGAGCTCTTCTTGTTTAGGTACTTAATAAAGTTATGGAAAAAAAATTAATTTAAGTTAATTATTTTGTTCATTATATTTTTTTTAAATTAACTAAAAATGAAATTTCTAAAAAATGTTATTAAAAATTTTTTTTTTTGGTAATGTATTATTATTGCTGTTTTCGCATCGAATATAGGTATTAATTATCATTGGAATTTTTTTTATAAGTAATTTGTTAAGAATTTGTTTATAAACAAATAGACTATTTTGGGATTTAAAAAAAAAATCTTTTTACCATCTTATAGCATAGGTGAAATAATGATTTTTTAAGAAAAAAAATTTTCTTAAATATTTTTTTTTATATTTTATAATCGTTTTTTTTATATTTCAATTGTTTAGATAATTAGTTCAGAAATTATTTTATTCTTAAAAATAATCATTGACCCTTTTCAATAGAATAACAGAGAAATATTTTTTTTTGTAAATAATTTATTTGTTTATTAACTTAAAAATTTGTTACAAACAAATAATATTAACCGTTATATTTTTTTTCGAAAACTTAAAAAAATTACAAAAACAACCATATGTAAAAATGTTTAGAAAAAAACATTTTGTAATAAAATACAAAAAAATACAAAAAAAAAATTTTCTTAACTTTTTTATATATAGTTGTTTTAGTAATTTTTTTAAGTTTTCGAAAAAAAATATAACGGTTAATATTATTTGTTTGTAACAAATTTTTAAGTTAATAACAAATAAATTATTTATAAAAAAAAAATATTTCTCTGTTATTCTATTGAAAAGGGTCAATGATTATTTTTAAGAATAAAATAATTTCTGAACTAATTATCTAAACAATTGAAATATAAAAAAAACGATTATAAAATATAAAAAAAAATATTTAAGAAAATTTTTTTTCTTAAAAAATCATTATTTCACCTATGCTATAAGATGGTAAAAAGATTTTTTTTTTAAATCCCAAAATAGTCTATTTGTTTATAAACAAATTCTTAACAAATTACTTATAAAAAAAATTCCAATGATAATTAATACCTATATTCGATGCGAAAACAGCAATAATAATACATTACCAAAAAAAAATTTTTTTAATAACATTTTTTAGAAATTTCATTTTTAGTTAATTTAAAAAAATTATAATGAACAAAATAATTAACTTAAATTAATTTTTTTTCCATAACTTTATTAAGTACCTAAACAAGAAGAGCTCCACGAAGCGAAAAGATTTTTAGAGCAATTATTAAAAATTTTATGCCGTAATTTATAAAAACAGAGATTGGAAAAAAATTAGTTAATTAACAATGATGTAACTTTATGAAAAATCGACACAAAAAATTATTTTCACCGAGGTTTTTTTCGTTCAAGTGTCTACATTACACCACATTTTTTTCAAATTTTTAAATTGTCATTTAATATTAAAAATAAATTGTTTTAGGTGATATACCGGCTTTTTAGGCGGCGCTTATGCCGTAACGCCCTCGCGGAGCTCTATTTTCAGTATTAAAAAAATATTTTATATAATATAGATAGAGTTCCGGGAGTTAATTCTTTTTTATTGGAAATTTCCTCCTCTTTCAGGATCTTTTTTCAAAATTCCTTAAATATTATTATTTTTAAAGTTATTAACAAAAACTAAATACCTTTTTTTATTTTTTTTATTTTGTTAATAACAATTGCAATTTTTAATGTGCTAATATACCCTTCAAAAACATTTTTCTAGACGTCATTCCGAATCGAATGAGCCATCGCTCATATTTTTAGGAGCTTTATTTCTATTTAACACGTTTTTGAACATGTTGACTAGACTATATATTGTTACGATCGTTCTTAGCAATACTTCTATAATTTATATTTTATAGATTCTATAAATATTGTTTCATTTCATATTTTGCCGCGACTTTTTCTAATAGACGGCTGAAGCATCGGTGAGTGGCATCTACTACTGCTTGCACCGCCGTGTGTGTCCACATTACACACAGTACGGCTACCAATTAGCGTGTTCTTAGCACTCGCTACGTTATGTCACTCAATTGTGCGAGAATCTCGCTACGGGGAATCAGTCGATCAGTGCACGACGCCCATGCTTGTTCGTTTGAAGTTTGAGTCGCAGGTGATATTAGTGAATGCCACATACAAGCGCGCAGTTGAACTCCACGCATATAAATCTTTACATTTCGCACTGCCCATGCGTTTGTACTTTTTCACCAAACATATAAGCAAATTTTAAGCCTAACAAAATTTTAATTAAAACTTAAAATCAGTACGGGGAGCAGTAGAAAAAGTATTTTTTGTGTTCCAAAATAAAAAGCGAAGACGATGACCACGCTTTGGTTATACGATAATATTATGGACTTGGTCGAGCCGGGCCAGTTCCGTTCGAGCGAGCTCGTACCACATATGATTCTACACCGAGATTTTTCATTTAATTCATAATTTGCTGCGAATTTTAATAAATACTTCAAGACTTCTACTTGGAGACAAAACTCTTTTTATGTCACTTTCAACATAATGCTAAGTAAATGAAATATCATTGTTATCTTATAAAACATACATTCTCGCCTGTATCAATGGACAGACGTGCATTTCTTCTCATGCTTTTCGTCCTTTTTTACTTTAGTTAGGTACACGTTATAGCGAACCTATAGCCATACGAACAGCCTAGGCCACATTTCCGTTTTATTATTGGGTATTTTCTAAAGGAACAACCCAACACCATTATACCCTACATATAATTGGAAACGGTATACACGGCACACACTCCAGTTGAAAGACCACGAGGCAGACTTGTAATATTGAGAATGTATTTTTGAATTGAATTTTCTACTTGTGTATTCCTTTGTCCACCTTTATAATATTTATTCATAAACTTAGATACAGGAATATACGCGGCAATGGTTCAGTGTGGTGCGGCGGCGGCCCGTTGCCTCACTTTGTTAAGGAGACTACGCGTTGACTAATGTACCCGACAAATCTATAGCCGGGGAACAATCCCCAATGTATGTCAGTTGCACACGACACTATGTGACGTCACCCCTCCAACACCATCACATCCCTCATGCTCTGCACTCCACCACACCACACACGTACTGCACCAACCAATACTTAGTAACTAACGTTTTATAAACTCGCTACGAACGTAAAATCCCTCCTGACAATGAGAATACCGGGCTGTCTTCCGTCTCAATCTGTATATAATATGAATTGGGCTTCAATACCAGCATGGTTACGTGAGTTCGGCATAATGGTTCAGATAGAGGTTTGTGTATCTCCCACTGAATAAATGTCAACGTTTTGGTCAATGGAAGAAAAAGCAGCCGTGGCCGCCCCCGCCGCCCCCGCCGCGCTCACCGACCAAGATTGATGAGGCGACGTCCAGTGCAGCCTCCTCGCGGAAGCCTACTCCGCCGTGAAATGTCGCCGCTCGGCGCCACACCGCAACTCCACCACACGCGCACACCCATAACAAACCTTATCTCAAGGGAACAGCGCTCATTGTTCCACACCCGTGGATCTCATATGGAACTCAAAGCTCCGGTGACATTGTACAGTACACTTTACACTGCTAGTAAAATAAAGCGTTTTCTGTCATCCTTTCATCATAAGCAGAAATGTACGAGATATCGCCGAGTCGATTTTGCGAAAAACATGATATTGATATATTTTGCAGCGGTCCGAATCGGCGGGACACAAATTTTGCGGTTCCGTAACCATTTCTCGTTCAGTTGCCAATACCGTATGTGTAAGTGTTAAGTAAGTTCAAAAGTTCTTTACCACGTTTTAGTACAGAAAGCATTAAACATTTGATTGTTGTCAGTGGCCGGTGTGCGATGGCTAACGTCAGAGATTGCAGCGCCTTCGGGACGCGAGCCGCAAACAGCAGCGTGCGCACGCGGGGCTCGCTGCACCGCAGGAACTACCGAGTACTGACGCAGTCATTACGGCTGTTAGCAAAAACACAACAGTTACATATTCAATAAACACGACTAACCCGAAATAAATTCAGCACAAGTATACAGAAGAATGTGAATAAATATGAATAGCGCAGTTTCAGCGTGCCACAGACGATGTCCTAGTAACACGACTACCCAACTCGCGCTGCTTCATACACACGCACATCGAGGTCTCGCCAGGCATCTATGACCATCGACATGTACATATTTGCGGTGTCACATCTATAATAATCTATCGGTGAATGTTTACTTGTTAGTGCTGAAGTGATGACGCAGTGACCGGGACGAGCGCGCCACTTATCCACCGTATCTACTCATCAGTATTGATAAGAGTCCAAGGTTGTCACTATTTATGCATTGGTATTTGTATAACGATCGACCTATACTTACACTTGAAATATGATAAAAACTGATTGCGTAATAATAAAAACATTAACGCAAACAAACACACATTTCTGTATGACATATATGTATGTGCGCTTTGTTTTTCATTTATTCTGAATGGTATTGCATGGCAGCCATGGTGATCGCGAAGTAATGATAACATACGGCTGGGAATAACATTGGGAATGCAGGTCTCGTGAGGGTCAACAAGTATTTCCACTCAGTCATTAAGTACAAGTGGCCCGCACCAACCCTGCCGTAGACCAACGTAATTAGTGACACAAATATAGCATTATGTGTGCAGACACGCAGACACCAGCAAACATAAACACTGCACCACGGGTTCTACTCACTTCATTTAGAGATCTATAAAAATAGTTAAAATATTTTTTTTATTTATTTAGGTACGTTACGACTCACTAGACTAGTTTAATTCATTCTCATTATTTTTACATTTTTATTCTATTTGCCAAGTTTGAGGTAACAAATAATACGGATATATACGGATATTGATTAAAACAAGTGAACTATGAAATTTTAGAACTCTACTATCGATATGTACCTATTGGCTTTAGAGGGAGCAAGGACAATTTATATTGTACCCAAAATGTGTGAATAATAAATCCCGGGATGTCTAGTTATTACAAACATGCCTGGACAGATTTTGTTTTCATTGAATATTTGCGGTAAAGCAAGCAAGCGAGTCGACTACTCGAGTCGGTTACAGAGATACCTGTTTTTGTTTGAGGCCAATTTAACATCACGCCATCATCCATAACTATATATTGTTGTGTCTGTTCAACTTATAAGTATGTACCTAAGTGCTTAATGACAAAGTAATTTATCGCTTAACGTAATACCCATTTCAGCTTCGATTTGTGGGCCATATTATAAATAATAACCAGCCACATACATAGTCCTGACCCACATTAATATACAAGTCTTTTGTCGTAGGTATCAGGAACTACGAAAATTTTTAGGTCTCACAAACACTCAGACCCGAAACAAATATTTGTGGATCACACAAACATTTGTCTCGGTGCGGGAATAAAACCCGCGGCTACTCGTTTCGCGAGCTAGTGCTAGCCAACTACGCCACGGGGCTGTCAAATGAATGACGAGATTATGAATGGATTGTTCCTTTATATAATTCATCATGTTGTGTAATGTAAGTGTAGAGGGCACTCCGCCGACACCGCACCGCGGCGTGTCGTAATCGACTTGCCTTTAATTAATTCATATACATGCACGTCAAGAAATAACTTCGCATTACGTATGAGTGCCTTTACAACTACGTACACATCCGGTTGTGGCGCACGCACACATGCACACACACACACACGCGCGTGCGCGCACCGTCGCGACATTGAACCCTCAACCTCACGCATACGCCAACCACAAATTACACGTTGAGCAGCTCCACCAACAGTCGGCTACATTTTTATTACACCTGTTGTATGATTGAAGCGTAGACGAGACAAACTTATTTCTGAGAAAATCAACTAACCCACCGCAATTAGCACGATACAAACTGCTCAATTTTAAAATTAAACAGGAAAGGGGGGCAAATGGCCTGATTCTAGTGTACTTGCATAACTACTCAGCCATGCGTGCAACCACGCCAATTGTAAGTAATACACTCGTAGAATTACGCTGGTCATATTTATTACGCAGCTATAAACAACTACGTACCAACTAGAAAAGGTGTTACCAGTTACCACCTACTGATGAAATATATAGTTATAGTTGGTGACGCACCGGTACTGGCACGATGTACCCGGAGGGAGACCCGCGGCAGGTCCCCGACTGTGTGACTAGGTGAATGGGTCAGGGCGACCCCCCCCCCCCGCGCCCCGCACTCGGCCGCTAACACCGCACTACGTCATATTATGTACATTAATATATACATATGCGCGTGATTGCTTAGCTGTTCCGAGGCGCGATCTATCGAAATACTGTTTCGCCAACCGTGGCCTGCAATTCCAACTACACATGCGTAACACTCACTAAAAAGGAAATTGAACAAAACTACTTCATTAATATTAACTTTGCTGCGTGACAATTTCAAAAACTCGTTATAGAGATGTTCGTTATTGACAGGGTTCAGGTCCTTGGTCCACCACGCTAACCTAGCGCGGGCTTGCGGACTACGTGACATTTTAATGAATAGATAACATGTAACAATTGAAACGCTACGTAAAACACAAACTAGCAGTTAAATAACAAGTTATTCAAACAGGTTTTATTTTATGACAATCTACAAAACTTCCCGCAATCACGCGGAAACTAAACATGGTACTAGCGTGGACAAATTCTATATTTTGCCAACTTTGATCCTTTAGCAAAAGCCCGTAAATTTTTTTTTTAAGTCTCGTTACATTTTATATTTTTGATGCAAATTTTCCAACCATGTTATCTTGTATCTACATATGTTTATAGAAAAGAGTTACTGCTCGGTCGACCGCGCTAGGTAACCGTTCCCCTACTCACTTCACGCATTTACACTTAATCGTACTAACAAATGTAACTACGGAGACTCAGGACTCCAGACAGCGAACTTCAACCTTTCGTTGACTTGTTAATGTTACACGTGCATTTATTAGTAATATTTGATCGAAGGTAATAAACATTTGACGGTTATTAGTAAATATGTACACTCAACAGACACATGTGTAAATATCAGACCCGAAACAAATGCTTATGTGTGAAGCACACAAAAATTTGTGACGGCGCGAGGATTAAACTCGTGGCTTCTAGTTTTTCGAGAAGGTATCTAATCATTTGTGACACGCGGCTGACAATTAAAGTGATAGTATAGAGGCTTAAGGAATTCATTTATCCGACTGTTAGTTTCACACATAACCCTCGAAGCTTAATCGCTGTTTCTCGTAAAATGTAATTTAATGAATCAGTGGAATCGGCACATACTCACCGCAGACCCAAATACACTGTGGCTGACTTAATCATTTAATTACATTTGTTTTGAGTGTTAATCCCACAATGGCTACGGACAACCGCAATAAGACGCAACATTCTCGAACCATCACTGCGTTGTTATCGAAGCAGCTTAGCTGTCGCATCGGGTGCACGCGCACTCGAACACCCTGAGTAATCTTTATACATACGTACGTGTACATTATACGTATATTAGACAGAAGTGAACCTTTACTCCTGTAACCACGGGACTCCCTAGCCCTCACCACAGCCCAATTCTCTGGAACATCTGCTGCTGTTTCTGCTATCTATTCATCTTTAACCGGGGTATAAATTAACAACTTCACAACTACTCAGATGCGTTTTGATTGTAATAGCGAATTATTATGCAGACATCGGATTTATGCAGCAATATGTACTCGTATGTGGCTTGTATTCTCTACGCTTCTATGTACTTTGTACAACAACGCAATGCTTTACTTCCCAATACAAGTATGATCCGTGCGATTTAGAGAACTCGAATTTGATTCTCGGATCAATCAAAGTATCAATGAGTTCATACAAGAATAAAACTCTGAGTGAAAGCATACAGCCTGGAAAAATGGCCGAAATAAATTAGCAGTGGTCTCACCCTCTTCCCTTCTCTTTCGGGGATCTTCTTCTTCTTCTTCATCAACCCATATACGCCCACTGCTGAGCACGGGTCTCCTCT
Source organism: Cephonodes hylas (assembly GCA_030295005.1). Classification (NCBI taxonomy): domain Eukaryota; kingdom Metazoa; phylum Arthropoda; class Insecta; order Lepidoptera; family Sphingidae; genus Cephonodes; species Cephonodes hylas. The sequence goes on from AP025362.1 coordinate 16,407,671, forward strand.
ACCATTGAGAGGGTTTAGGCCATAGTCCACCACGCTGGCCTAGTGCGGGTTGGTGGACTACACACCTAAGAAATTCCTAACAACTCTTAGGTGTGCAGGTTTCATCACGATGTTTTCCTTCACCGTTAAAGCAAGTGATAATTCAATATGAATACACACATAACTTCGAAAAGTCAGAGGTGTGTGCCTGGGGTTAATAAGAGATATATTTTGTTCTCACAAATACCTCGACTTAATAAATAAATAAATAAATACACCCAACAGTCACATACATAGTCCTGACCCCACACTAAGATACGAGTCTTGTGTCGTGGGTATCAGAAACTACGGGAGACTTTTCGGTCTCACAAACACCCAGACCCGAAACAAATATTTGTGGATCACACAAACATTTGTCTCGGTGCGGGGATCGAACCCGCGGCCGCTCGTTTCGCAAGCTGGTGTCTAGCCAACTGCGCCACGGGGCTTTCAAACTTGATGCGAATATCCGTCGATGTACCTTATACAAATACTTATTTACCGTAGTGCGAAATGAACCCGTAGTCCACCGTGACAGGCTGTCTTGTAAGCAACTGCGCCTCGGACGACGTCAAAATGATCGCAAATATACACAGTGCATGTATAATTTATATGTATATCACAACGAGAGAGTCCCGCGGCACGACAGCACGCGCGCCACTCACAGAGGAAACGTTACATGCGCAGTTGCAAACAGTTGTCCGTGAGCGGCGTGCAAATGTGGCCCGAGCCGCGACTCCAGCGGCACCTCGCTGGCCTTCACTTGCCACCCGTCAGGAGGCTAGTTCATCTGCGGCCTGTAGCAACCAACGCATGCATGCCACTATTACACTGGCGCCAACCTTAACACATTATAATTATTATTGTTGAATGTTATACTAAATGTTGATTGTAATGTAAGTAATATAGGTACTCTTATTCCAGGAAGTGTTTATCGCTCGTCGATCTGCGTGATATCGTGCCAAGGCCGCGGTGCTTCCATCGCGCCCAATCACACCTCGTCTTCATTCACCAATACACATTATTATGAAACAGTCTAACAATTCATAACCCACATTACGAAAGTACCTACTATATTTACTAATTTATGGAAGCTCGTATGGTTTTCATATACGTATGTGCGTCTGCGCTTAGAATAAATCAATAATCATTATATATTTTGCTACATAATATACATGTTGATATCCCACGGTGTGGAGAGCGCCGCCTCTGTGGCCACGTTGCGCTTGGTCTCTCCGGAAGGACATCAACGAACAGCTGGCACACGTACCTACTGCTACGTCACAGGTCACTCAACTCACTATAACATCTCTCTCAAGGTACGAGTAATTTATCTCGACGGCGATAAGCGCTGCAGTGGGCCAATGACATCTGCCCCGAGTATTAGCCTGAATCACAATCTGTCGGCTCCAACACTAACACACTCGCTATCGGTCAGTGTTCGTATTGTTGCACAATCCTTCACGTGACCTCACATTTGAACACAAAACATCAATAGTTCAGCACGAAGACAGTAAGTATTTGCACGGCACTCTGGCCGTCTGCGCCCGACCTGCTTACTGCAACCACGACAATTATCTAACCAGAACAACTACTGCGGTTTCTACTAAAGTGTAAGTGTGTATACTCAATGTGCGTAAGTGTATTTATTAATTATGAGTAAAGGGGTCGTGCCAGTTACTCTGTGGGTGTCTAGTAGCAAAGTCGACAAAATTAGCGATATCCGAGTATATTGGATGTTCACCTCCAGCCGCTAGCCGTGCATTGTGCACATAATTCTTTATTTCACTCATCCGTATCATACAACGGTAAACGATAGAAAAACATAGGTACATGAACTGCTCTGAATGATATAAAAGTGTAATTTATGCCATTATCACGGTTGACTGAAAGCAACAACTGGATGAAGCCACTGTTAACAGTTACAGTTGTCAGGACTGAGACAAGTGGAGATCCATAACGTTACCTTCGTCTATGGGTGACAGTGGTGAAAATGTAATATGTGCGTGTGAGAATAGTAAAAATTCTATAACGTTCTGATTTTGTAAAACTATGCTCCGGGCTAGGTGACAAATGGCAAAGCATAAGGATTTCATAATTAATGTTTTCTTTTTACTATTATCATTCGATGTAAGAGCTGCGATAACACAATCTTTAATTGATAACAACCACAGCCGGATGTAAGTGTTTATTTGTATTTTTGTACTCCTTGGACTACGGTACGATAGGGCCAAATCCAAATGAACCAATGCTACGTATCGTTCGGTCCAATTTTCTAGTGATATACGTTTATTCGTATCTGCTTCAACAGTGACTACCTTAGGATATAAGGTGTAAAATCCGCCATAGTGACTCATGTAGGAGTGTGCCGATCCGAGTCCAGCAGTAATAAGGCACTCGACTGCACCATCCACCGGGAAAAGATTTGATGCGACTGCTGCGCCTACACGCAAACGTTTAATAAAGTGCTAAATATTTTATCCATAACAGCTTTAACAGCACTAGTGGTGGTATCGGCATTGGTTATAAAAAAAATATTGCATGTGTTCACGTTTTTTACACATTGGTCTGGGTAATCAACTTCGAGAATATAATGTTATACCTGTGCCTGTGTGATGCTACCCACTAGACATCCTATTTGCGCTGCAAATTTCATTAAGCGGCGTGTAGCAACTCTGGTGCATAAATATAGAAACAAATGTGCCAAACTGATTGTTAAAAGTATCCCATTAAACTTGCTTTTACACAATGTGCATATATGAGTAACGTACATATTAATAAAATTTAAGTCAATTTTCTTCCAGTTTTGTACATAAAGTTATTTATATGGTGTCAGTTGCCATTCGACCATTTTTAAGATATATTTCAAATGTTTGAGATACATAAATTTGTTAATTCAACCAATGTAACATTGTACCTATATTAATTTTATCACAATTAGTGATTTCCAACGTGTCAATAATATTATAAGAAAGAACGGGAAGCAACCAAGACCACCCAACAAGAGTATGTATCGAGTGAGAAAAGGTTTGTTAATAAACACGGCATGAGGTTCACATAACATTAGCCTCTTAGTCACTGAGCAGACGATGCATTCTGAGCGGTGGTAGCACAGCCTGGTCCATCAACACCAAACTGTTGTCGACTGTGGCCCGAGAGGGCGCGGGCTCGATCAAGTCACATTCGATTTTATATACCTACTCTTCACATAGAGAACACAATTAATACAGAGATAAGTAAGTGCATATATGGGTAGGTAAATGACTGCAGGGTTTTTTTTTTATATTCGACGTGGAAAACCATTTTACACGACAAGACTACTATTTGGAGAAAATTATTAAAAAATAATGCTTTATCACTTATAATTATTAACTGGTTCGATAGGTCAACATCACAATTTTTTTAAAGCAAATTGTAGAAGTCCTTTAGATAATCAATATATTTTGCCCTTTTCTAAACACGCGTAGACAATGAGTATATTTTTTTATTCTAATAAACCCTGGCGTATCGTTCCATTTTCGTTTGAATCAATCTCGTCGCTGTACCCATAATAGGTTTTAAACTTGACTATTTTATTATTGGCATGTTCAAAAATGATTTGATATTTATCCCTATACTGTAAGTTCAAGATTTCCATAGCTCCGCGACGAACCAATTGTTCGCCAATGGGCCGGTGTATAAGGCACCGGAAAATGTCCGGGACTCGTAAGATTATGTATATTACAGTAGACCAGCCATTTCCTTCGTGGAGGGTCCCTGAGGCAGGCTCGGGCGGTGGCCGGCCGCGGCGAGTGGCTCGCTGCGGGGTCGCCGCCGCGCCTCGCCCCTGCTGCTGCTTCAACTTGCCAAACCAGATTGACGAGTGCTTTTGTTTGAATTGACGCACATTATTATGCGTTTCTAGTATTGTTTTGAGATATTGCAAAAACAACACATAGCAGTCTTGCAGAGACTCTATTTTGTGATTTTTATATCCATAAATGAAATAAGATTCAAAAATATCATGAAACATATGATAACACGCAGTGAGCGAGTTATGAGTGTTGACAGACACAGTGCGTTGTGTCAATGAGCTGTGTCAGGACAGTTCAATGTCAAGAGGGCCGCGAGGAGCGCGCTGCAATGTAGTTTTACGCTGACCACCCGCTATAGTCAAGTATTTCGATAAATTGTTATATATATAATCCAAAACCGGAAAAGCTATTTTTTAACTAATAAAACAATAATGCCGCACATACTTTTGTTCTAGGTAAGCATATGTAAATATGGGATTGAAGTTTTTATGATTTATTTTATAACTTAACAATTTTTATTAACATATCGCGGTAATATATTTTGCATAACGTTACAGGAATGTCACTCGTCAAACAGCTGTTCAGCGCCGTCAACAACGCACGTACACATGTACATACACACAGACTCACACCGACTGCACCGGTCCGACCTCACTCGGTTGTGAACACTGAGCAGTTGGCCTGCCTCGGTACAGTACATCACAAAGTCCCCTATTTGAAACGAACAACGTCCAATTGAAACCCTCACCATACGCCTTGTCGCGACACTGAGCGTCAAGTGCCATCCAAAGTGTCCAAATTAAATAATTACGAACATCACAACGCTGGTACGCACACACGTACATACAGGTAGAGGCTAAGTCCCGGCGCCCCTCCCCAGCCCCGGCCAGCCCGGCCGCTAGCCGAACAGGTAGGAGTAGAGCACGGTGACGAGCACGCCCAGCAGCACGGGGAACTTCCACGAGCTGAGGAAGCCGCTGTCGCCGTCCGAGTTGTTCTCCTCCCAGCTCACGTGCTTCTTCTTCACCTCCACCTTGTCCTCGTCCGCGAGCTCGCCCAGCGCGTACTTCTTCATCAGCTCCTTAGCGTCGAAGCTGTGGCCCACGTCCTCGAATTCCTCGGAAGCATCTTTGCCTGCCGCGTGAACGAGCACCTCGTGTCCGCCAGGATGCTCGTCCAGAAACTTTGTCACGTCGTAAACCACATTATCGATAATAAACACAGTTTCATTCTTATTACTAGCGTTCCACTCAGAGATCTGCTTCCTTGTGAACCTCTTGTCGGCCATTTTATATGTGCGCGTGCGCCGCTCTCTGTGGACCGAATATAACTGCCGGTGTCAGCGTAATGTGGCTCGCATGTACCGCCCCCCCCCCCCGCGCCGCGCCGCCCTCGCCCCCGTCCCCCGACAACCAAGCACCAACGATTGATAACACAAGTGTTATCTTATTGTCTTCTCACCGTGACTCAAGCATTTTAAAGAGTATACACGTGTTCTGTTACAGTATTTAATATTTGTCTTAGAGATTCGATAGATTGCATTATTACAGAATGTTAATGTAATCGTTTCTTGCACAGCACTGAAGAGCTATCTATTTCATCAGTACTTACCAAGTGGAACCAGGGGGAGGTTCATGAGGGTCACGAGTAAACTGATCATTTATGTTTTTACTCATAATGGGACTTATTTTTTTATTCACAGTTCGCGTATTCACAGTGAATTCTAATTTTCTTTACGTCTTACAAAGATAACCTCACGACTATATTTTCCGAATGAGTAGGCAGAGATGCGTTTCTACGCCCATATTTCGCAAGGTATGTCAGTGCCACAAAATAGGGAGCAAGTCTATTCCCGTTTTTTGGGCACATTTCAAGACACCGTACTGTTAAAAGAGCTTCGTATTGGAAAAATAAAAATCAATCGTTCCTCGCCTGCACCTGTCTCACGACATTTGAAATTTAAAAAACGTAATTTGAAAACGGGACAATTTTGCGGCCGAGTGCTTTGTTTGAGGACAACGGGACAGACACCCGAAAAAGGGGACAGTCCTGTTCAAAACGGGACGTAGGTATGGTCAGTTTAGTCATGGGCCACCAATGGGTTGATCCAAGGACCTAGGTAAATCACTAATTAAAATTGTTAAACATGTTTTTTTGCATTATCCGGTCGTATTTAAAAAAAAAAAAGACGTGACGGTCTCGAGGTTTAGGCGCGCGAACTAGAATCTCGGCTCGGCGATGGCGGGTTCGAACCCCAGTCACACACCTCTGAATTTTCGAAGTTATGTGTGTATTCACAATGAATTATCACTGTCTTGAACCGTGAAAACATCGTGATGAAACCTGCACGCCTAAATGTTCTTAGGAATTTCTAAGGTGTGTAGTCCGTCAACCCGCACTAGGCGGTAGAGGAGGCTCGTGCCCAAAAATGGCCCGTATATAGGCTAATGAGGATAATGAGACACATAAAAATCTTCCTAGATAAAAAGGTATAATTTCAAAACAATTTATAAAAAATAGTTTAATATTAGATCGACATACTTCCCTGTACCCGCCAAATGGCAGGCATAGGTGCATTGTTGCACGCATGCTTCTTCATTTGCGTGCTAAGTTCAAACACAAAAAAGTTACCAATGTTTTTAAAAGAAACTATAAGTACTGCCCGGCCTATGGCTCACTGTGACTCTACAATTCTGGTTCAGACCTTTGGTGAGAATATATTGCGCTTTGTTCGCTGTAGTGTAAGACGAATGTTCTGACGACTTTAAGAAGGTGACGGGCAACGGAAGGCAAGGGTTGCATAACACCGGGATGGTTGACGGTTACGGAAGGAGGCTTACGTTCATCAGTGGACGGCAATACGCAGAAATATAATATAAAGATAAGAAATATATAAGTGGAGAAACGGGGCACTTTATAACATTATATACTCAGCCTATCACCGTCCACTGCTGAATGTAGGCCTCCCCATGAAAGCGCCAACCATCCCTCATCCATCCGTTATCCGCCAACTTTCTTCGGCCCATCATGCTACAGGTAGTTCTGCAATACGTCTGCCTAAGCGCAATAACAATCTGTCTTTATAACATTACAATATAAGATTTTTTCCTTGTAGTACTTTAAGAAAAATTATTCCAGGGATTAGTTCATTTCATCTATACTAGTATTAAAAAGAAGTACGTTTTATTTTTTATATATATGTTTGTGACGAAAAACTTATTGGTAAACTATTTAACCGATATTAATTATTCTTGGTATAACTTGGACCTTCTGTAGTAACATAGACTATTATTCATAGAATTGTAATAGATTAGATTGTACAAAAGTTCTCCATACAAAATACTTTGAAAAGTTAAATAGATTTTAATAGTTATATAAATTCCACATGAATATAAACTAGATTGGCTATAAATTGATGTACCGATAGAAAGTGAAACACTACAACGTTGACTTAGGTACGTGCACATTATTCAGCTGGCAACACCAGGAATACGGCGGCGGCGGCGTGCGAGCCGCTGTCCATTGACAGTGGATCACCTTGAGCTGTGACGCGCGACGCATCATTACCCTCCACTCACCATTTTTTGCTTTTAAATACGAACATACCCGTCCCGATCGCCCAAACGTAATACATACTGATACATATTCACGAATTATTTACATTACGTATGATCTTTGTTGCTACTTACCAGTACGCAAAAACCAGTAACTTATCATAATTACTGCGTAGGTATCGCAGATCCACTAATGATATTAATGAAACAATTTATTAATTCAAAACCAAATATAATTTTCTTCCACATAATATCTTTGTTTAATATCACACTTTTACCTTAATGATACTAAATGATTATTTAATTCTAAACTACGTACATCGCATTTAGGTTAAACAAATTACCCTGAATTAACATAATATAAGTTTAACATTTATCCTTTAATACGAGCCGTTACAATTCATTACAAATTACCTCCGAAGCTAACAAATCGTAATGTTGCAGTCTGCGTCGCACACCGAACATATTTACACTACACCTTAATAACGAAACCCAGGTCCGATATCGCACGAGCGCAAAGTTCGACACACACCCGTCGCTGGCTACTGGAAGAAGTGCACGTACAAGAAGGCAGCGATGACGGCCATCACCAGCGGCGGGCCCCATACATTGAGCACTCCCGCCACAGTGGGCTCTTCGTGAGGCGGCTCTGGGAAGTAAACCTCTCGCGGCTTCACCTCCCACTTGTCTTCGTCCACCACTTCCCCAATCTTTATCTTCTCGCGCCAATCGTACGCGACGTCGCTGTGGCCGACTTCATGGAAGCACTGCGAGGCGTCTTTACCGGCGTTGTCGAGAAGTACCTCCATGCCGCCCGGGTGGTCTTCCAGGAACTCGGCGACGTCGTACACCACATTGTCTACGATGATGACGGCGTTGTGCGGCTGGTTGCGGGACTCGAGTTCCTTTCGCGTAAATTTAGCTAGAGCCATGTCTGCGACGCGATCACGTCGGTCGATGCCGGCGCGCGACGGTCAACTGTATCCTTAGTGGCTGACTCGTGTGCGATATGTGCGATGCGTGGTGTGCTGCGTGCTGTGTGCCAGTACAGGCCGTGTGCCGCTCCAACACCCGACACTCTTCCGCCAAAACTCAATACAACTCCGTTATTTGCTATCGCTGAGGTTCGATCGTGACGAGGAAGCGCGCGCGAGTGGACTCTGCGCCGGATACCTACTTACCGACATGAATATTCATCGTTAATTATTATTGAGGTGAACATTACTCAACTACCGTCTCAACATTTATTTAAATATATACACTATTTTTATATTACTTAATGTCCCTGTTTTCGTACTCAATTTACCGTTTTCATCTGAAAATCAAAGATAATGTGTGCTAGTCCCAAATATTGTGTATTTTCGGTTTATGGCTTTATGTGCCAGATTTTATACTTACCAATTCTGACTTGGCTAGTTGAATAAGGAACTTCAAACTTTGCTCCCATAATATAAATAGAGAAGTTTACGAAGTATCGCTTCTCAAAGTTCTTATTTTTTTTCTTTTGAACTTACAAATCCACCAAATTTTCAAGTGAATGAATTCTGTTCAGTGCTTCACATCATGATATAATTATAATTATTCACGGAGAAATAGAGAAAGTATCACACCGAATGTATGATCTATAATATGTGTATCGTAACTTTTTAGTATAGGTATACGTAGATATTGTTGATTTTCAATTTTATTAGTTACTAAAGTTATAAGTTTCATATTTACATATGTATGTTTGTGATGAATGAAGTCAAAAATTTCCAATTTAGTGATTTAAATATTTTTTAGTACCTATAGATGTATCTAAATGAAGCTCTGGGACACAATACTTTTTTGTTACGGAAAAAGTTGTTACTTAAAATCTTTGTGAAATATATCATGAAAATTCACGCCAGCTGCATAAGTTAGTGTGGTCAATGGCTAAAAACCACCTATACGATTACTTTTTATATGTAATTGTTAAAAATAAATATTTTGTAGTGAACGTAATTTATATCATAAGGAAAACTAACAGTAATTTAAATATCTAACTCTTCTACTACATAAAATGCTTAAAAATTAATAATAAGTTCAATAAAATAATGTACCTAAATTTGTTCACTACAATCTATTAAGTATCACACGGTAAAAATATATAAACATTATATAAATTTTATTTAATGTTATAATTAATGAATGTAATGTTACTATGAAATAATTAAAGTATTCACAGTACAAAAACAGTTTCAATATAAATTATGAACCGATTTCACATAGGTACTTAATTTCAAAATTTGACATATATCAAACGCTGGTAACATTAAATGGTACTGTCGGAGGTTCGGAGTAAACATTTTATGTTAAACAGACAATAACTTATAAATATAATTTGATATTGTATGATGTTGTGTGGTTACTAAATAAGTTCTACACCCGCTGAACATTAATGATTAATATTATGTACGTTAAAAATTGAGGTTAGAAAAACAACAACATGAAACTCGTAAGTTCTAAGTACCTATTTCTAAATTTAAATCCTGAATCCAAAATATGTTTCGTAATTGAGGTTTTAGCAAAAATGAATATATTTAAATATTTTGAGACTGTCACGTAATTATAAAGTAAATTGTCGTTTCGGTTACTACAATTTATACCGCTGCCCAACAGCAGTCAACACTGAAATATTTAGCACAATACCTAATAATAGAAAAATGGAATAAAATCTCTTAAATCACATTTAAATGATGCATAAATCATCATCACTGTTAGAGTTAAATTTTAACAGTAATTTTGGGTGTAATTTTGAGAAGTAATAAAATTGACATTGTTTGCAGTACTGTCTTAGCAGTGATGCATCAAAGCCATGTTTTGTGCTGTCCTTCAAAGAGCTGTTGATCATGTTGGACTGTGGTCTGTCGGCACACTCAGTCCTAAACTTCTTGCCGCTGCCGCCTGTGCCTAGTACTAGGCTTGCTTCCCTGCCCAATTATACACCACCACATCATAATGATCCACTGCTTGAAGGGGTAAGTTAAATAAGCAATCTTATGTATTTCTTTCTCTGTATTTGATTATAATATGATTAGTGATTACTAGGGACCATTTGGTATGCATCATACAGTGCCTGAGTAAAAGCAGTAATATGTATGATTGCCAGATTATAGAGAAATTATGCAATGATCAATGGCAATGGGCTTAATACCCAAATACAGTAGACCCCCTGTCAACCGGCACCCCTTGTAATCCAACATGGTCTCACATTTCAACAATGTTAAAAAATAATATGAATATTTTCATTCATAATTCACAGTTTTTAATTATTTTTGTATGTAAATTTATTTTTACAAAATTATTTCCTAATGTAAAGTTGTGCATAGTTTTTGTAAATTCTTTAGCATTTAGGACATTAATTTTATAATAAAAAGTAGAATCTTATCATTGGATCTGTAATTTGTCGGATTACAGGATACTCTTTTGTAGAAAAATCCAGATGAAAGGTGTCTTAGACAGTTCTCTATAATCCAAAAAATTCAATAGTAGTGCCACCACTGCCCTGCAAAATGTTTGTCGAACTAATGGGAGTCTACTGTATGTATTAACTACAGTAACTACCTGACGGCAGTACAACCATTGAAGACCAAAAGTAATATACATTATTTGTGTCATGTCTAGTTTATTATCGTTCATAGTCATGTTAGGAAGCTTAAAGAATTATTATGTATATTATTTATAATGTTATAATTATTATTACACAATTATTACAAAGATTATTACACAGTTTTGTATGGCTGGACTTTTGGTTGGAAGTACCACCACTGAACTGATTCCTAATGATTACCCATTTAATAAGTTGTAGTCATTTGGTTACAACATAAACGAAGGGTGGTGAAACTCAATTTTAACTCAATTTTTAATTAACCTATATCACAGCTTCCCAAACTGTGCGTCGCGACGCCCTGGGGCGTCGCGGCAACATCCTGGGGGCGTCGCGAGGCGATCGGCAAACATTTACTCTCCATATTTTTCTGATAGCCTCATTTTAGTGTAACTACTGCTGTTTTTATTTCCAGTTAAGTAGGTAGTTTTGATGATGGAGGGGTGCGTCGCAAGAAAAATAACAATTCTATAGGGCATCATAGTGTAAATAAGTTTGGGAAGCCCAGACCTATATTAATGTAATCTTTCTATTGCAAACCAAAAACATGAATCTAGTCATATAAGTCAGATTTTGTCAGAATTGTCAGATTTCTTTCTGTTGACTTATTATAAAGGGATATAGATGCATAAAAAAAATATTAAAAATTGTGTGCCATAAGACAGGTATAGACCTATGTCCAGCAGTACAAATGAATGTCTGGAGATGCGATGTGATGCTTAAAAAATATTTTTTTTAATGGTCAATTTTTATATCCCATTGTTAGTTTTTTGTTTCAACTCTGCAATAGTAATGTTTTATGTGAAAAAATGTGATGTATCACACATTATACAAGTTTTGTTAAATAAATGGGTTCAATTCATTCAATACACTTGAATAATTTATTAATTTTATTTAAGGAGCTGAAGGAGTGTTGCGGACGCGTGTTTGTGGACAGTATTCCTGAATTTTGTCCTCCTCTTGATAAAGTGGTAGATTTCTCCCAGCTCGATGTGATTCTCATCTCCAACTACACATGCATGTTGGCGCTGCCGTTCATCACCGAAGAGACCGGGTTCAAGGGCCAGGTGTACGCGACAGAGCCCACGCTGCAGATCGGAAGGTAGGTACGCGCGGAGGAGGGGCGAGGCCCGGCGCGGACGGCGTCTAATTGACGTGCCCGGCGCAGGTTCTACCTGGAGGAGCTGTCGGAGTGGGTGTCGGCCACGGGCGAGGACAGCGGCGCCGCCAAGCGCTGGAAGGAGGCCGTGCACGTGCTGCCGCCGCCGCTGGCCGACGCCGTGCGGCCGCGCGCGTGGCGCCGCCTGCTGGCGCCGCAGCACATCGCGCGCGCGCTGGCCCGCGTGCGCGTCGTGGGCTACGACGAGCGCGTGGACATCTACGGCGCGCTCGACGCCACGGCCGTCAGCTCGGGCTTCTGCCTCGGCTCGGCCAACTGGGTGCTGCGCTCGGCGCACGAGAAGGTGGCGTACGTGAGCGGCTCCAGCACACTCACCACGCACCCGCGACCCATCAACCAGGCGGCGCTGCGCGGGGCCGACCTGCTCATCCTGGCGGCGCTGACGCAGACGCCGGCGCACAACCCGGACCACATGCTGGGCGACCTGTGCGTGCACGCGACGGTGACGCTGCGCGGCGGCGGCTCGGTGCTGTGCCCCGTGTACCCGAGCGGCGTGCTGTACGACCTGCTCGAGTGCCTGTCGGCGCACCTGGAGGGCGCGGGGCTGGCGCACGTGCCGCTGTACGTGGTGTCTCCGGTGGCGGACTCGTCGCTGGCGTACAGCAACATCCTGGCGGAGTGGGTGTCGGCCGGCAAGCAGGCGCGCGTGTACGTGCCCGAGGAGCCGTTCCCGCACGCGGCGCTGGCGCGCTCGGCCCGGCTGCGGCACGCGCGCGCGCTGCACGACGACGCGCTCACCGACTTCCGCCAGCCCTGCGTGCTCTTCTGCGGACACCCCAGCCTGCGCTTCGGCGCCGCCGTGCACATGGTCGAGCTGTGGGCCTCCAACCCGCTGCACGCCATCATCTTCACAGGTCACCCGTTTCTATATCACTTTACGACTCACACAAATATCCGTAGGAATTTCAAAATATTATTCCTTACCGATCGGGTCGAGCCCGGCTCTGCGCAGGTGCAAACGTACAATTTTGTTCCTTTCGTAATGTTATACACTCACAGAATATTACACGGTACAAACGACATTACATTTATCTGGGAAACTGGTGTCACGTGGTCGACGATCAGCCGATACGTTGTTGTTTTGAGCTCCCCGTAAATTTCTCTTATTCATGATAAAATTTCTTAGCCTCGTAAAGTAGACGTGTGAAAGGATCGCGTGGTCTGACGGTGTGTTCCAACATGCAGAGCCCGACTTCCCGCACACGGAGGCGCTGGCGCCGTTCCAGCCGATGGCGATGAAGGCGTTCCACTGCCCCATCGACACGTCGCTCAACTACTCGCAGGCCAACAAGCTGGTGCGCGAGCTGCGGCCGCGCGAGCTGGCGCTGCCCGACCAGTACGCGCCCCCCGCGCCCCCCGCGCCCCCGCAGCCCGCCAGGTACGCGCCCACACCACTACTCACATTCATACGTTTCATTTTACTTAAAACACTTTTAAATTAATTACTCAACAAGTTTTGATAAATTTTCACCAGAAGTAGACTCAGTTTATCATCCTATAACTATATCATTCGTTACATCAATTTAATTGTAAATAATCAAAGAAGTAATTCAGTCACACAATTTATCTCAGACCGTGCACTGCTGCTATGCACGGGTGCGTGCACATCCGGTGCACATCAGTCCTACGCTGAAGGTTAAAAGGCGGCGATGTCGCGTTGCAGGGAGACGAGCCGGCCGCACATCTCGGCCGACGTGCCGACGCTGGTGGTGCGTCGCGGCGCGGCGCTGCGCGCGGGCACCCGGCGCGGGGCGGCGCGCGCCACGCTGAGCGGCTCGCTGGCGGCGCGCGTGGCGGCCCGCGAGCTGCGCGCCGGCGTGCGCGGGGCGCCCCTGCGCGCGGCGCTCAGCGTGCGCGACAGCCGCCTGGAGCTGCACTCGCCGCCGCCCGGAGCGCCCGGGGCCGCGCCCGCGCCGCCCGCGCGCCTGCAGTGCGCGCCGCCCGACGTGGACGCGCTGGTGCGCGAGCTGGCGCGCGAGCTGGCGCGGGCGGGCGCGGCGGACGCGCGCGTGGAGCGCGGCCCGGACGGCTGCATCCTGCACCTGCCGCGGCACGACACGCTGGTGCACGTGGACCGGCTCGCCACGCACGTGTTCTGCGAGGGCGGCGCCGACGTGCGCCAGGCGCTGCGCCGCGCGCTGCACGCCTGCGTGCCGCACCTCTAGACCAATAAACGAGGACCTCCCCGTCTGGGTTTTCATTTCGCCCCCTCCCCGCTCCCCCCTCGAGGTTAAATGACAACGAGATGCTTTTTATCGATACAGCGTTTATTCCATAAATAAATATTTAACACTTATGTATGTAATAATGATACATCGCCCGCTCGACCGCGCGCCGACACACCGAGTGACGTGCGGGTCGCTCGCCCGCATCGCGCCGTGAACAACATACGGTTCGCGCTTAGTAAATCGAGCGCGACCGAGCCCCAAAAGAGTGTAACAATTTCATTGATACGACGAAAGAGATCAAACGCGACGCTTTTTTCGACCATCAAAGTAATTTAAATAAAATTTATTGTTGAACATTTTTAATGACTATTTTTTTATAATATTGATGGAACGTGATATGACGTCAAAATCTTAGGTCACTAAAAAGTATTGCGTTTAAAATTAAGCCAATGTCCTACGCACGAGCCGCCACGTATCCGACTGAATAAATTGTTTCGACGGCCCAGAAAACGGTCGTACGACAACGACGAATGGAAATCTGATGGCGCCGAGGTCGAATATAAACAAGCACTGATCGACTTTATGTTACAAGTACACGTTAAGTAGGTATTCATTAAATCTAGACTAATGTGAATAACGCGCAATACTTGACTGTTCTTAAAAACGTCCACATAAACCGCGAAGGCGAAATTAGTAAAATACGCAACGTGTAGAAGTGAGAGGGCGGGCGCGGGCGGCGCCTACGCGTTGAGGTCCATGTCCGCGAAGATGTCCCCGCGCGTGGCCACGGTGAGCGCGTAGTGCGAGTTGAGCTGCAGCAGCAGCTCGCGCTCGTCCAGCATCTCCAGCGCCTCCACGCGGCCGCGGTCCTCCTCGGGCAGCGCGCGCCACACCGTGTGCATGTCCCAGCTGCGCGCCGCCTCCCAGCCCAGCGCGCGCAGCCGCTCCGCCTGCGCCGCCGGCGCGCGGCAGTAGCCCGAGCCCGCCAGCGCGCAGCCCCGCGCGCTCAGGTTGCGCACCATCACCTCGCCGAACTTGTCGCCCAGGTTGCACTGCTCGTACACCAGCAGCGCGCTGCGCGGGAACGCGCCCGCCAGGTGCGCCAGCAGCGCGTGCGCCGCGTCGGGCCGCAGGTACACCAGCACGCACTCGGCCAGCAGCAGCGTGGGCGCGTCGCCCGCCACGCCCGCGCCGCCCAGCTTGCGCCGCACCTCGCCCAGGCAGCGCAGGTCGCAGCTCATCAGGTGGTACCCGTCCGAGTGCAGGTCGCCCTCGCGGATCACCACCTCGCCGTCTGCACACGCAACACGCTACACATGCAACCTCCCTCTGTGCTATTTCAAATTACACTCCATTAATGATTACTAGAAACAAGGAAACACTATGATTTTGGCCAAAGATTGTGTTTGTACTTATTAAGAAGAAAAAAACATCATTGTAACGGCAGAAATCAACAAGGTAGGGTTTTAAATGGGTCAAAGAAGCCAAAATAGCAAATGTGGATGCAGAAATAAGCCTCAAGCTACACTTGGGGACAATAACATGAAGTAACATGCTGTCAAATTACCTTCATTACATATTTTCTGGAGCAGTTGTTTGTTGCGCTTGATGATATGAGACTTCTTGCTTACAACTGCTGGAAAATCTAACTCAATAAAATTTCCTACTGCTTGAGTGCTGTCCTTCAGTCGCCAGTAAAGTGTGTCAAATCCACAACCCAGGTTAATGATCTGACACTTTGTATCGCACCTCTGGAACAAAATGTTATATTTTAATTTCTCCTGTACAATGATGTGTACAGCGATGTAGGGCATTATTGTTAGGAAACCAACATAAAAAGTTCTTAACAATATTATTCAATTCTTCTATTTACAGTAAGAGAAAATTGTATTTGTAATTCTCTTTATGAAAGGATTAAAATATTCATTTGTGAAAATTTTTCAAATTGAAAAATCATAATATTTATTGTCACTGGGGGTGCAATACTGGAAAACTAAGACTATTATGAATCCATTGGTCTAGCAGCATAGGTATGAATGAAGTGAACAAGTTTATTTTTGAGTTTAGGTAATTTTTTGGAGAAATGTTCCATTACAAAACTTTCAGTAGACTCTCCTGGTAGACTCTGAATTATTAATGAAAAACAGCAAGCTGTTGCCGGCCTCAATCTTACTTAGGACTAACCTCCAAAAACTGATGAATAAACATCTCCATGGCCTTAACGCGAGCATAGTATCCGCGATTAATCTCGGGAGCCTTTCTGTCAACATGTTTAGCAAAATATGTGATGTAATCGTCCTTCCAATATCCCAATTCTACGGCGCACCGTTTGCACTCTGTGGCGTCTGTGTTGGTCGCAATTATCGCCTCGTCCTCCGCTGTCCATGATATTATATTATCCATGGCTTTTGTCACCTGTCTTACACACTGTTGTGAACCCGTCGATACATAACCGGGCACCTTCGTATGTTTAGCTTTGACTTGTGCGTTGTATTATACCATGAAAATTTATATTTTGAATAAAAATATTTGCTTCATTTTGCAATGACACTGACAAGTAATGACAATCACAAACTAATAGGTACCTACCGGAAGAAAATACGACAATCGACAATGGTCATAGACGAATACAGACTAGACAGCAGTATGTATAATCTATACTAATATTATAAATCTGAAGAGTTTGTTTGTTTGAACGCTAGGATCTCAGGAACTACTGGTCCGATTTGAAAAATTCTTTCTCTGTGAGATAGCACATTTATCGCGGAAGGCTTTAGGGTATATAACATCACGCTACGACCAATAGGAGCGGAGCAGTAATAAAAAATGTTCCAAAATCAGGGATATTTTTTTCCTTTTGAAGGCTTCTACCGCGTGCGCTGCCGAAACGGTTAAAGTTACGCTAAAATAATGTATGACAGAATTGTTCTCCTTTAAAAGTTCTAAAAAAAAAGTCCGCGACAGCATATGCCTATCTTTTAGGATTGGTTCACTATAACCTCTTTTATGCTTACTAAATTTGTCCTAAAATAAGGCATTGTTTATGAAGGTATTTTTATAAAGATTATGTTAATCTAAGGATTAACATTGGATAAGTCCAAATAAATGCGTTATTCATTATAAGTATTTAATTTAAAAGAAATTTGCCCTTTACATCATTTGATTTCAATTAGTATCTTAGAAGATATCGCAGTTTTCGCACAAGGCGCCGGCGTGTTACGGTTTCACGTTTAAACAATTTGACCGACTTGTATGATTTTCGTATATTTAAGTAATATACGAAAGTAATATAAGTAGTTTAGCTCTGCGGAGTAAAATACTACAACTTATTTTCTTTCTGAACCCAACTCTGTAGTCCACGCAGACGGAGTTGCGGGCAAAAGGTAGTTTAAAATATAGGTACTCTGCTTGAAGCAAACACGTAAAATTCTGTTCTGTTGTCTGTAACATATGAAGGGTCCACTGCAATAATGATGAATGACCGTTTCCTTTTTTTTTTAATAATTGAGTTTTAAATGTATAAACGGTGTAATAAAACTCAATGGCATTATTGGTTAAGAATGAAATTTTTTTGGACATTCATCATTTTTGCAGTGGACCCTTCATATGTTTTCTGTGGTTTTCTATGACTGGCCAGTGGTCTGTGGTTTACAGGGCTGCCAGATTGTATAATTGGATACAAATCTTGTATAATCGGATGGGTTATTGTATCCATGACCACTTTGTATAATACGATACAAAGGCACATTTTATCAATAATTTGTGCATTTATCATCCTAAAAAAAAAAAAAAAAAACAAGAGCTGCATATGGTTATGTATAATGCGATCTAATTTTGTATAATTGCAAATACTAAACCGTATAGCTGCGATTTATCTGCTGGCAGCCCTGGTGGTTTATGTCATAACCAGAAAGAAGTATAGTGTTCTGTGGTTGTCACAAGTGACAAGTCACAATCGCTTAAGTAGTTTACCTATCTATAGATCTATTATTTTATAGCACAAACTGGAGAAAATTATCATACTAAAGATTGATTTTTAATGGTCTTAGTGTGTAAATGTTAGAAGCACTAAGATTAAAATTATTTATTTAGTTTTGTCTATCTACTCATTCTTCACCAAATTATTAATACTAAAATGTATCTTAACATTATCAGTGCAAATTTATTGACCTAGGTATCGATGTCTACTTTTAAAATTATGAATTGTATTCAATAGTATAAAGCTATGTATTACAATTTAGCGTGCAAAGGTAACATAGCAAATAGGAAGCAAGTGAATAATTCCACTGTTGTTTTTGATTTTTGTGGTACCTTTTATTGTTGAGATGTGTAGCTACGAATCCTTGCCAGTGGTGCTTGTGAGTACTCTAGACACTGCCGCTGCCAGCTCGCTCATAGCAGGTATATAGAGAACTATTGTTAACTTACATTTAATCTTTATATTCTAGATAGAGCAATGGAAAAAATACTTTTCCATATAATTGCTACATAGATAAAACTGTGTTATTCATGTGATTCTTTGATGATTGCTTTTTTTTTAGAAATAATTGATAATGATGTGACAAAGTTGTATCATAAGACTGAAAGTCATAAAGATCCAGTGTGGAGAATAGTGAACAAGTATTATATGGCAGATGTACGAGTACACACACTAACAGACCAACAGGAGTTGCAACTCAACCCTGATGATATAGAAGCCCATGTTATCTATTTAACAGAATATGAAGTAAGTATTTATTTTGTATTCATCTAATCAAAGAATGGATATAATATATAGGTTTTCTGAAATGGCAAACATTTTTTAGGGACAACATTAGTAGCATTAAAATAGTTATGTTTCATTTTTTTTTAATAAAAATAAACCTATACACATAATTATTCCATAGGGTGAGTTTCACTTATTCCTAGGATATTTGGTACTAGTAAATTGAGATAATTAAAAACTTGTGTATAATTGTTATAATTTACTGCTAGTTGACAGGGGTTTACGGATGGTTGGCGCTTTCTTGGGGAGGCCTATGTTCAGCAGTGGACGGCGATAGGCTGATTGATTGATTGACAGGGGTTTATGTTTAGTTCTAATTTTTGTTGTCTGAGTTTAGTTATGCTTTTGTCTGTTTGAAACATTCCCTGATTAGACAAAGTGGTAGGTGGTTTTTAAATTCAATCATTAGCAATGGCATAATTAAAATTGAATCTGCAA
Source organism: Cephonodes hylas (assembly GCA_030295005.1). Taxonomy (NCBI): domain Eukaryota; kingdom Metazoa; phylum Arthropoda; class Insecta; order Lepidoptera; family Sphingidae; genus Cephonodes; species Cephonodes hylas. The sequence continues at coordinate 16,427,216 of AP025362.1, forward strand.
AACAAGAATAAGCTGACTATAACATACCCAGACTAGAAAATAATGCAGGGTTTCCCTAAATCAATGAGTAACCAAAATTTGGCAATAGGACAAGTAGTGATAAACCCCAGAACTCACTTATCTACCTAATAATAGTAGTTGTAGATAATGAAAAAAAATTGTGTCAGTGCTCAGCTTGAGCTCATAGTCGCTGAGTTCATAATTTGGTGTCCAACCAAATACATTACAAAATAAATAAATGAATAGTAATGTTCAACTCGGTAATCAAATCTTTTAGTTACTTGACCTAAAAACTAATACATTCCGGTCAGCCCATTGAGGGGATGTAAAGACATGAGTATAGAGTAATGCGTCGTGGCGCAGTGCTCGGCGGCGAGTCCCGCGGCGAGCGAGTGCGTGGAGGCGCGGGCGGAGCGCGCGGGCCCGGCCCACCGGCGCGCCGGCGTGCGCCTCGTGGCCGCCGACTGCGCGCTCGCGAGCTCGGGGCTGGCCGCGTGCGCCGCGCGCCGCCGCCTCGACCTGGTGCCGCTGCGCGAGGCGCCCCCCGCCGCGCCCGGGCCCTTCGCCGAGCAGTGCGGCGTGGAGCGGCTGCGCGGCGCCCTGCACGCGCACGCCTGGCGCGGCCTCGTGCGCACGCGTGCCGGACCACCACCAGGTACTTACTACTCTAACTATTATTATTGTTGGTATTTTAATATCATGGACTTCCCATACGTTTTCCTACAATCTATAGGATAACTTCTGTATTCTTAATTCTTGTAACTTCGGACAGGGGGAGAGGAGGTCAATTTTCGTCTATTTTCTTGAATAACTTTGGAACTACTTATTTTTAAATTCCAAATAAATACACTTAAGATTTTTACATTCAGACACCTTCACTTGATATGTCACACGATGCAGTTTTCAAATTATATTTTTTTCATTTTTAACCTTCCCCCCAAAAATGGCCTTCCCTATATAAATTTCATCTATTCTAGTCACACATCTGCGTTTGGATCACAGAAATTTACATATGTATCACATTTCAACTTAATCGGTCTAGTAGATTCGGATATAATTGACTGTAAGCGACGAATAGACGATACACGAGTGATCCTATAAGAGTCCCGTTTTTATATTCGGACGTACTAACCCTAAAAAGTTAAAAATTCTATTACTGCAATGTGCACCTGACACCGGCAGTGTGGACAGTCAGTTATGGTTATTAAAATGTCAAATTACAAAGTATAACAATAGATATTTATTGTTTATCATACAATAATACGCGAGTGAAGGCTGACGCCGTATCCCGCTCTTTGGTCATTGGCTGTGGACAAAGTGTGGGCCCGCGGGCGCTCGCCTGCCGCCGCATTCCCGCCAGTATGTAACGAGACGGTTGCGACAGTGGCGCGCGGTAGGACGTCCTCCTCGTCGTCGGACAGCTCCGCGGAGTGGGGCGCGCGGGGCCCGGCCGGGGTTGAGGAGGAGGGGGACGGGCAGGAGGAGGAGGAGGGCGCGGTGGAGCGCGCCGAGGCGTTCGCGGCGGCGCTGGGCGCGCTGCAAGCGGCGCGGGAGATGCGCGCGGCGGACGCGGGGGGGCAGGCGGAGGGCGCGGGGGGTGCGGGGCCGGAGAGCGCTCGCCGCCTCCGCGCCGAGCAGGTGGTGGCGGCGTTCTGTCGCGCGCTCGGCTACGACCTGGACGCGTGCTAGCGGCCGCCGGCTGCTGTGTGCGGGGCTTCCGCGCAAGCGGCATTTAAACAGGTATAAATCCTTACCCACTAATGATACCGTCTCGCGTCTCGCCTTGATATGAATATCAACTACGTCGTCGTACATGTTTTCTTTCGTTTTGTTACAATAAATACGATGTAAAAACAGCCGTGTGTATAATTATAACCTAATTTGCTCCTTAACAGTGTATAAACTAAGTGCACCATGGTCGTTGTCCTGCGTATGCAGACATTCACGAGTCTCGTGACGTCGACGCGCCTCGCCGTCGCGACGGCGGCACGTCGACGTCACGAGAGAGTTCGCTCGGTGACAACCGAAGCGTCAATAGAAACATTAATAAACATTCAACTCGCTTCTCTGTACACAACAGTGAACATTATAAACGAACACTTGACTCAACACACTCGACTCCGGCGCATACTCACTGGACCCTGCAAACCGCTCTTTTTGTTAATACTGGCGCGGCAAAGTGACCGCACGCACACCCTGTGGGGTCCCGCAAGTCGACAGCAATGTAGCCCCGATAGTAACCAGATTGACACGGACTATGGAACGCGTTACTGTGGCTAGTTGTGCGTAGACACTTAATTCGCGGCTCGGTGTCCCGTCGCATACACATACTTAGTGTGCCGGGGGCGAAGGCCGGGGGGAGCCGGACGCCGGGCCGCGCTCCACACTGCGCCGCGACACTGCCACTCGCTATTTTATCACCCTCATTGTACATACACTCGACACTCCCAAACTACTTACAATTGTTTGAACGCAATTTTCTTATGATATGATATCAGCTTAGATAACATTTACCCGCTTTGTACCTTAATACTACTAATACATTGTAAGAGATAGTCTCAGGGCCCGTCCAAACGACGATTGCTGAACAAAATGTAACAGATACGTACATGTGGCGAGGGATCCGGTCCCAAAGCTTGAAGCGTGCTGAACATTGTTTGATATGGAATATATTGTGCGATCGCGCCGACTGGACATGATGCGCCCTCGCCACAGTCCGGCGCGCCTACACTTGTCTTGCTCTAAGTTGCAAATGCAGAAGCGGCCGCGTGTGTCGAGCCGAGTGTGCAGAGATCGCTAATGAAATCAAACTTTAACAACCTGGGCGCCACAACCTCAACAGTATAAATCTCTTCAAATGCAACAAAATGTCTAATGTTTATAACTAGTTATCCTAATTGCCGGGAGCAATCTCGCGACGAAGGCTGGACCCGCCCTCCCCGCCACTTTTTCTCGTCCCCGCATCTGCGGAAATTGTACAATGCGAATTAAAACACTTATTTGCAAAGATTGCTGTTAAAAACACATAATTATGAGATTTAAAAAGCAGTCGATTTTTGTTAACTGCAATACTTCGGCACGGCGAAACTTGCGCTTCCAAATTGTACCTGATGGTAACTCTAGAACGGTCCAAATAGTATTTGTGCGTAAGAGGTAGATTGTTACGTGTTCAAATTACGAATGGGACAACCTGACATCACAAGACCCAGTCCATTCAACTGAATGGATCGGTAAAATACCTCCGGATAATCGGAGGACACTAATATCTTATTAGTGGCAAAGTCTCCTAGCGTTAGGTTTGAACGTGATCATCGGTCGACAATTAAGTATGCACTGGTGCAGGCAACGGGATAGTGTGTGAGTGTAGAGGTGGGAGCACTCACAGCGGGGGTCAGGGCTGCGGCGCGGCGTGCAGCAGGTCGGGGCGCGCCAGCAGCGCGGAGAAGTACTGCTCGGCCAGGCGGCACATGTACTGGTGCGGCGGGGCGCGCGCCGGCCACCAGCCCTCCAGGAAGCCGATGTGTCCGCCGCGCGCCGTCACCGCCAGCGCCACGCGGCGCGCGCGCTCCGCCTCGCGCAGCGGGATGGCGCCCAGCGGCTGGAACGGGTCGTCGGCCGCGCACAGGCACAGCAGCGGCACCGCCACGCGCTCCAGCTTGTCGCGCAGCGTGGCGGCGCGGTAGTACGCCTCCACCGAGCCGAAGCCGAAGTGCCGCGCCGTGAACGCCGCGTCGAACTGGCGCACGGAGCGCGCGCGCTCCACGCCGCGCCAGTCGCACGGCAGGTGGCGCAGCGGCGCGTGCGCGCGCACCGTGTTGCGCAGGTTGCGCGCCATGTGGTAGGACAGCGGCGCGTTGAGCGGCACGCGCTCCATGCACTCGGAGCCCTTGACCACGTCGAGCGGCGACGACACCACCAGCGCCGCGTGCACCAGCGCGCGCTCGCCCCGCGCCGCCAGGTAGTGCCCCAGGATGAGCCCGCCCAGCGACACGCCGGCCGCCAGCAGCGGCGCCGAGCCGCAGCGCGCGCGCACCGCCAGCGCCACCTCGGCCAGGTCGTCGTGGCTCACGGCGCAGTACAGCCGCGGGGTCTGCAACACCACCCCATCACTCGTCCCGCCTCACTTATACGTACACACCTACTTTCATAACGACGTCAATACGGCACGAGCAAATCCTCGTCACTTCCGACAGTCAGGCTGCGTCACGTTTAAATTATCCAAAATCATAAGAAGGAGGAAATATTTACGCGGGCAAAGCACTTCAAAGTTAAGTAAAAAGGCAATAGAAAAAAACTGGAACTGAAAGCTCGTCTCTGAGCTAAATTAAAAAACAGCTTAGATAGACCATCTTCTCAAATGAAATCATGAATTTAGTAAGATCTGCGTCGATTTGGACGACGACAACAATTATGTCGCGCCTATAGTACACATGTGCGAGTATAATACATTTACTATAGTATGCAAGGTGCTCTTTTTGCGTTCCCATTGTGTACTCATTTAATCATGCATATATTATGTTACATTCAACCGACTTTTTAATATAGATCTTGGAGAAGATAAAATATGATTTAGTTGTGCGCTAAGAATATTTCCTCGGAGGGTTTCGCTGACCGTGAGCGGCAGGCCCCCCAGGCCGCGGTTGTTGAAGACGACGCAGCGCGCCTCGAGGTTCCTGGCGGCGGCGGCGAGGCAGCGCACGTAGTCGGCGTGCACGCTGCCGGTGAGGCCGGGCAGCACGAGCAGCACGGCGCGCGGCTCGGCCGGCTCGGGCGCCACCCAGTCCAGCGCCACCTGCCCGCCGTCCGACAGCACCAGCACCTCCCTGCACACACACCCGCGTCACCGCACTGCCACCCGCCCATCTCACACCACAACTATACATATCAGTACAGCACCTCCGGTAGATTACGGGTGGCCACAGACACGAACGCAAGATTGAACCGAGAACAGTCTGCAGCCTCGATTCCACGCACCATGGCGTCGGCCAATAGTGCTCACCCAGTAATGGAACATTCTCCTGTAGGAATTCTCGAAACTCGTTTTCGCCGCACACCAATAGAGGTTTCTGCAACATAAGGGTTACTTTATTGCCCATGCCTTTTGGCTAAACTACAATGAATCTAGGTTTTTACTTATGGTAATTAGTGATTTTACGGATATCCATACCCTGATTTGTTCCTATATCCGTCAAGTATCTCTTGGATCTTTTATTATTATTAAATTCAATTGGAAAAAATAAAATTCTGCAAAAAAACTTAAATTTTATGTGATTTAATAGTACAATTAACATTTATCACATAAATTATTATTATTTTAGCATCAAGATTTTTTCCTTAACCCTTGCATCAGTGATTAATTTTCAACAAATACATTAATGAAATTGTTTATGAATAATTTTAATCATTGATTAAATTATGTGAGATGTCAGGAATAAAACAAATATTATGTTAAGGGTAGCAAAATTCTTAATTTTAAGATTAAAAGACATCCACCAGCATAAAGTTTAAGATGGGTTTGTCAATGAGTGCTATACAATAGTTACACTTACCTTGAGAAAATCCTAGGCTGACTAGTGAACTTCTTTGAAACCAAATTGCCTATTCAGTAAGTGCTTAAGATTCAATACATCAATGTTGGTATACATAAACACAAACTACCTAACTATAAGTACTCACTTTAAAAGGTAATTAATTCATTATGACTCATTATTACAGGAATAAATTTAATGTTTTGAGAAAATTCAATACCATGACGTTATTGTAAAATATGATGATAACTTTGTAGCAATAGCCATTCTTGCATTATAATTCCGATATCATAATGGTGAGATAGTTATATTGAGTTGAAGGACATTTAGTGGTGTGTGGCGTCATCGATCGACGATGAATAATGATGGCAATAAAGCGTAATATACTTTACCTTCACAACTTCCACGAGATAATAGGTTATGTAGAGAACAGACAACGAAAACCCTACAAGTAACTCCTTTTTTACCTCAAGTACGTACATAAAAATACTAAACATGATAAAAATAACAGATACTTGAATTAACTAAAAATAAAATAAAAAATAATCCTAAATAAAGAGCACAGAAACTGTAGCTCACGAGCTCAGTACACTCTATCGCTCTGCTTGCGACATGACACTGACATATTTACCAATTGACGTTTCAAACTACGAATGTCATATGTATCAGCTGTTTCTTATTGACGTGCTTTTATTGATAAGCTCACAGACTACATATTATTTTTATATATATACTAGCTGTTGCCCGCGACTTCGTCCGCGTAGACTGCAGGGTTGAGTTCAGAAAGAATATAAGTTATAGTCTATTTTACTCCTTAAAGTTCTATTTATGCCCATACCAAAAATCATACAAATCGGTAAAATTATTTAAACGTGAAACCGTAACGCGCCGGTCGGCGCCTTGTACATAATTATTGCGCGCTTGATGAATATTTTGAAACTGCGATATCTTCTAAGATACTCATCGCAATCAAATGATGTAAAAGGCAAATTTCTTTTAAATTAAATACTTATACTGAATAACGCATTTATTTGGATAAGGAATAATATAATCTTTATAAAAATACCTTCACAAACAATGCTTTATTTTATAACAAATTTAGTTAGCATAAAAGAGGTTATAGTGAATCAACCCTAAAAGTTAGATATATGCTACCGCTGACTTTTTTGTAGATATTATCAAGCTTTACAACTTTTCTCTAGGACTCAACTATATATCTCCCATGGGTAAGGCAGTGTTTGCAAAAAACGGTTTCGTTCGCCCGTTTTTTCTCCGACTTACTTCGCAAATCCTGCTACAACAAAAAAGTCTTATCATTTTTCGGACTAATATATAGCCTATAACACTCACAAAGAACGTAGCTTTCTATTGGTTAAAGAATTTTCAAAATCGGTTCAGTAGATCGCGAGTTTACTTTCTACAACGTCACAAACATACAAACTCACAAACCTTACCTCTTTATAATATTAGTATAGATGTGCATGTGTTTGTGTAAACTGCTGGACTATTTTAATGAAGTTTTCGATTTGCAAAAAGACCCGGTAGACGACGCTGCGATCGATCTCCGAGATTTTTATTTGTCGTATAGCAGAACCAAACTACAAAATTATATACAGCTCATATTCTTTGTTTAAAAAATGAGAAATATTTTTTAAATATATTTAGGTGGATTTAAAAATTATTAATATTGAAGAAAAATACATTTTAGGAATGTTTCAATTTAAAGTGATTGTTTCTCTTTTTTTAATACATAAAAACCAATTAAAATACTAATATAAACTAAACTTTTTTTAAATGGCCCCTTTTAAACGGCACGTTTTCTATTTGACTATTATTTATCCATTCCCGCCTTTACACAACCTTATTTTATTTAATCTGCACCAATATTAAGCTTCGTGAGGTTGTCTGTGGCTAATACATCAGACAGTCTGTACTCTGTAGTATTTTTCGTATCGTACTTTGTATTGCTGTTTCTACAGAGTACCTCTACTATTTTCTATTTTTTTTTATATTTTATTTTTATAGAAATATTTTAACTTATTTTGATACTATTCGTAAGATGTACTGTTAGTGAAGCTTTACAAACATATATTGCATAGTAAAAAATTTCGTGTAAGTTTAATTCATTGAAGATGAAGGGTGCTAAGTTGCTGATGTGTGGCGGTCGCCGTCTCGCCTCCAGGACTACGCCAGCAGCTCCACTTGCCAGGTAAGATTAGAAAGGAGCATGATGCAAAACTTTTATGCGTCGTTTTGGTAAATTATATGGCAAATTGCATATCGAAGTCGCCTTGGACTTTGTACCACGAACTTGAATGTAGGGCGATCCAATAACTCGGTCACTGTTCGTAGAGCAAATATTATGTTAATAATAAATTAATAATAAATTTTATTTATTATGTTCCATTCTAGTTCAAGAATCTGATTCAGATTTCCACTTAGAAACCCATAAGTTTCTACTAAGATTGATAGTCATAATTACAGAATTCTGAATAAAAATAGGACACAGTATTATAAGCAGTAAGAGTTGAATTAATATTTTGTTAAAAAAATCTTATTGGTAATTTAAATATTCTAATAAGAATATATTTATTGGAAAATATGAAATATAACACACAGTATTGTTAAAAAAACATCAACCTCAGCTTAACATCTTTTCCTTATTGTGAAAGTGAATCTGTAATTGTCAGTGTGCTTTAAAAACCTAGGGAACTACTTAAAAACTTATGCAGCAAAACACAGTACACTTATATATAATACAAAAAAGTAAAAAAAAAAATGTTATAGACAATTATTGTAGTTAATAAAAGCTATTCATTTGTATGCATATATTGTCTGAATAACTGTTTATGTCTAAAGTAATATGAATTCTAAATGTTGAAATAATAATAATAACTAGAAATTAAAGTCAAGCCTCTAAGAATGAAGTTAGTCAAAGTTTTATGTTACTATAACAAAGGGTTGTGCAACATTATTCTATTGTTGTCATCATGTTGTTGTCATGTCAGTAATTTTATTTTATTGTATTAGGTATATTTTAGTTTTTGTTATTGTTTTAGTATTATGCAACCATTGTTTCTTTTTAAATGAGAGAGGCATCTAATTAATTGATTTCTTTAAGTTTACTGGTGTGGAAAGACAATAGACAGGCACTACTGTGATATTGATGCAATGGGGCCCTGGATTCTTTTATTACTTTTATACCTTTCAATGTTGGTAATTGAATAAATAAATTAAAATTTGAATGAAACTGACTTAACCATGCAGTATTTTAAAAGTAATGTTAATTGAGTGATGTATATGTGCCTGCATGTGGCAGCGGGGCGCGCGGCGCGGCCACCGAGGCTCGGCCGGCCGAGCAGAAGCAGCAACAACGTGGTGCCCGCACAAGCGCCTCCTTCACGCTCAACCTGTTCCGTGGACACTTCGAGCCCGCGCAGGTGTTCCCCTTCCCGGAGCCGCTCTCAGACGACCAGCGACAAATGTTGCAGGAACTCGTGCCGCCCGTAGAGAAGTTCTTCCAGGAGGTAAGACAGCACACAACAAACCACACAACATATTCGTAAAGTTATGCGTTCGCGGTGTTGAGCATTGAAGGTGTTGTTTGTCAGGTGAATGATCCGGCCAAAAACGACCACGATGCCCAAATCGAGGAGGGCACTCTGTCGGGGCTGTGGGAGCTGGGCGCGTTCGGGCTGCAGGTGCCGGCCGAGCTGGGCGGGCTGGGGCTGTCCAACACGCAGTACGCGCGCCTCGTGGAGGTGGTGGGCGCGCACGACCTGGGCGTGGGCATCACGCTGGGCGCGCACCAGTCCATCGGCTTCAAGGGCATCCTGCTGTTCGGCACGCCGCAGCAGCGCGCCAAGTACCTGCCGCGCGTCACGGGCGGGGAGTACGCCGCCTTCTGCCTCACCGAGCCATCCTCGGGCTCCGACGCCGGCTCCATCAAGTACGTACACGCGTGGGCGCCACCGCTCTCTACACTCCAGTATTCAGTAGTAAATTAAAGTAATCGAATTTATTTGAAGACATTAATTAATGTTGTGTTTCAAGAACCTAGTTGGTGGTACAATATTTCGTGGCTGTCTGCAAATTTAACCCGCGGCAAAAATGTATCCGACTTATAAACGTTGAACAAAGATTCGATGGGATTCTCCACGGATTATAATCATTAGAATCACAACGCTCTCCACAGTAATATGCGCGTCTCGTATTATGAAAGGCTTAAAAACACATCTACGAGAAGCTTAAAGTGAGGCAAAAATTCTACCTACCCATTCAGTAATACAGGGCTGAGTGTAATGCTTACAACGTAAACGTGTACACTTTAAGACACATCAATGAAGTCGGCTAAAAAGACAACGCAACAATGGTTCATGGGTCATGTGGACCACCGAACATCAGGTGGCATACTTGTTAGCTTGCCTTCTATACTACACTATTGGAAAAAATTAAAGGATCAAAAAATAAATCCAAATTTTTGGGCGTTTTTTATCAAACCGTAACTTCGAGTAAAATGGTCGTACAGGAAATTAAAAAAAAGAAAATTGTAGCTCCAAGTCTCTAGTTTTTGGATTAGCACATTAAAAATTTGTAGCATCAGTGGTTTTTGAGTGATCTTAGGAAAACCAGCAACAAAAAAATTCAAAAATTTTAATGCTCCTTTTTTTTTATATACGAGCGTGGAAAAAATGTTCTTGCTTGACCCTTATAAAGATCGGATACTTTGTTTATTTAGCTTTAATTTCTATCTTTTAACACCTCGATATGTTTAGTTCTCGCCGCGATATCAGTCTCCAAATGGAAAAGGATCCTTTTGTCTTTAATTATCGATATCTCAGCAACCAATAATTGCACACGAAGTTAAAGGTGCGTTTCAAGAATTTGAGTAAATATCCTTTAACCATCACAGCTATTACTTTTTCGAAAAAACAAGAATTTTTCTTGTTACATGAATTTGAAAATGCAACAAAAAATGAGCTTTAGGTGGTGTTTTGGAAAATCAAGCGCTGGATCGAAAATATTGTGAAAACCAATAATTTTAAGTGTGCGTTTTACAGCTCAATATGTCCACGAAATTCCTACAAAGTTCCAAATTAATCCATCTAGCCGTTTTTTTGTTTCACTCGATCGAATTTTTTAAAAAAATAAGGGATCACGTTTTTGCTCTGCAAAGCTTAAGAAACTTAAGAAATTAAAAATATTCTTTTTTAAGAGCTTTTCCACATTTTGTTGTAAAGATTTGTTGTTTTAGAACAACTTGAGGAAATTTAACAAACAAGCGCCCAATCAATTCAATATTTCGTCAAATTCGTACAACAGAAACGTAGAAAAACGTTTAAAAAATAAATATTTTTCATTTCTTAAATTATGAGCTTTGCAGAGCAAAAACGTGATCCCCTATTTTTTTCAAAAATTCGATCGAGTGAAACAAAAAAACGGCTAGATGGATTAATTTGGCACTTTGTAGGAATTTCGTGGACATATTGAGCTGTAAAACGCACACTTAACATTATTGGTTTTCACAATATTTTCGATCCAGCGCTTGATTTTCCAAAACACCACCTAAAGCTCATTTTTTGTTGCATTTTCAAATTCATGTAACAAGAAAAATTCTTGTTTTTTCGAAAAAGTAATAGCTGTGATGGTTAAAGGATATTTACTCAAATTCTTGAAACGCACCTTTAACTTCGTGTGCAATTATTGGTTGCTGAGATATCGATAATTAAAGACAAAAGGATCCTTTTCCATTTGGAGACTGATATCTCGGCGAGAACTAAACATATCGAGGTGTTAAAAGATAGAAATTAAAGCTAAATAAACAAAGTATCCGATCTTTATAAGGGTCAAGCAAGAACATTTTTTTTCACGCTCGTATATAAAAAAAAGAAGCATTAAAATTTTTTATTTTTTTTTGTTGCTGGTTTTCCTAAGATCACTCAAAAACCACTGATGCTACAAATTTTTAATGTGCTAATCCAAAAACTAGAGACTTGGAGCTACAATTTTCTTTTTTTTTTCCTATACGACCATTTTTCTCGAAGTTACGGCCTGTTAAAAAACGCCCAACAATTTGGATATATTTTTTGATCCTTTAATTTTTTCCAGTAGTATATAAAAAATATTTGGTTATTATCACAGTAAATGCAGTCAATTGATTTGCGATGACAAAGTATGAAGTAATGTTGTGCCTATGAGAAGTTGCAGTGGTATGTACGTTGTAGGACTCGTGCGGTGCTCTCTCCGGACGGAAAGCATTTTATTCTGAACGGGTCCAAGATCTGGATCAGTAACGGAGGCATCGCCGAGATCATGACGGTGTTCGCACAAACTCCCGTGGAGAAGGATGGCCAGACTGTGGACAAGGTACGACACCCGCCACTTATTATTTATACTCCACTCACATTCGCAACGGCTGCAGCCAAGCGGCCGGCGCCTGGCACGCGCCCAGCCCGCCGACCCCTGTCCCTCGCTCAACGTCCACGGCTAAATGCCCACGACTACTTCATACAATCCATACACTTTGTTGCAAACAAGTTAATACTCGGACGTCCATGTCGCCTTCTAATACATTACAAACACACTGCATCATTATCTTGGCTACCACTATCTATATACCTACTGGTTATGGGAATACATTTTGTTGTACAAATGGATAAGTACCTTATTTAGGTAAACATCAAGCCATGTTACTTTTAGACACACATACATAACCTCACGCCTATGTTCTTGAAGGGGGTAGGCAGAGATGCGTTTCTGCACCCACATTTCGCCATTAGTTCCACATTTCCAGACTCCGTGCTGTTACTGAGAAATTTTTAATGGAAAAACCCAATAACACTGCCCGACTCGGGAATCGAACCCAGGACCACCAGATCGCACAGCACATACTTGGATCGCGAGACCACGAGGCAGTCGTAACTTTTAGAATATCCTTTATATCAATTTCAAGATTGATTCGAAAGCTCCTCCCCTTCGCCCTTCTAAAGTGTACTTGTCGTTGTTGTGATTGGGCGCAAGCTAGAGCCCGCCGAACTATGCACGTATTGACGGAGCGAGGTGTCGCGCAGGTGACCGCGTTCATCGTGGAGCGCTCGTTCGGCGGCGTGTCGTCCGGCCCGCCCGAGAACAAGATGGGCATCAAGTGCTCCAACACCACCGAGGTGTACTACGAGGACGTCAAGGTGCCCGTCGAGAACGTGCTCGGCGGCGTCGGCAACGGGTTCAAGGTGCGCCACCGTGTCTGTCTGTCTGTGTGTGTGTGTGTGTGGCCCACGCAGCCGACTCACCCGCGTGTCGCTTGCAGGTGGCCATGAACATCCTGAACAACGGGCGCTTCGGCATGGCGGCGGCGCTGGCGGGCACGCAGCGGGCGGCGCTGCGCCAGGCGGCCGAGCACGCCGCCACGCGCGTGCAGTTCGGCAAGCGCCTGGCGGAGTTCGGCGGCGTGCAGGTACGTAGCCGCGACACCGCCCGGGTCACCGCCGCGCCCTCGCTCACCCGCCCCTCTGTGTGCCGCAGGAGAAGTTGGCGCGCATGGCGATGTTGCAGTACACCACGGAGACCCTCGCCTACATGGTCAGCGGTAACATGGACTCCGGAGCCCAAGATTACCATCTCGAAGCCGCCATTTCGAAGGTGAGTATCGTTTCGACGGCGTCGATCGCGTCGAACGCGGTTCGGAGCTCGCGGCGACTGATCCTATCGGCCCCCGACAGGTGTTCGCGTCGGACTCCGCGTGGGCGGTGGTCGACGAGGCGATCCAGATACTCGGCGGCATGGGTTTCATGAAGGCGACCGGGCTGGAGCGCGTGCTGCGCGACCTGCGCATCTTCCGCATCTTCGAGGGCACCAACGACATCCTGCGGCTGTTCGTGGCGCTGACCGGCATCCAGTTCGCCGGCTCGCACCTGCAGGAGCTGCAGCGCGCCTTCAAGAACCCCACGGCGCACCTCGGGCTCATCTTCAGCGAGGCGGGCAAGCGCGCGGCCGGCGCCGTGGGGCTGGCGCGCGGAGCCGACACCCGCGCGCTCGTGGCCGACGAGCTGCGCGCGCCCGCCGCCGAGCTGGCGCGCCTCGTGCTCGAGCACGGCCGCGCCGTCGAGGCCATGCTGCGCAAGCACGGGCGCCGCGTCGTCGACTGCCAGCAGCCGCTCAACCGGCTGGCCGCGGCCGCCATCGACGCGTACACCACGGCGGCCGTGCTGTCGCGCGCGTCGCGGGCCGCGCGCCTGCAGCTGCCGTCGGCGGCGCTGGAGCTGCGGCTGGCGGCGGCGTGGGCGGACGACGCGCTGGGCCGCGTGCCGGCGCTGCTGGCGGCCACGCGGGACCCGCGCGCGCAGGACCAGTTCCAGCGGCTGGCGGCGCTGGGCGCGGACGTGGCGGCGCACGGCGGCCAGCCCACGCCCAACCCCATCAACCTGTGACGCGCCGCACGCACCCGCTTCTCTTAGTATACACGATATATTTTTGTAAACTTCTCGCACTCTTCCATTTCCCATTCATCGAAAAGAGACGATCGACTCCCCGCGAGTTCCTACCGACGCGGCCCGCTGTCGACGACATCGGCGAGGCGGACCGACTTCTGAGGCTCCACAAGTGAATTTAAAAGAATTTTACACGAAGCGATGACAAAGTACCGAGATACCGCTGTCAAATTTACAATAGAAGTACAATTTATGCTGAAAACCGAACCGAGTTAAACCGAGTTTGTAGTAATCCCATGTGGACGCTCCTGTAAGAATGAATCTCGAAACAGACGAGCCGCGTCCGGTCGCCGCCATGTTCACGTAGGGCTCCCGTCACACAGCTGTATGCACTGATGTCACTCTAGTGTGTGGGGTAGTCTGCATATGTACAGGATTCGCAGTGTAGTATTAATATTTATATTCATGTTATCATGTGATTTACAGTGAACATTTACACCTTGAAAAAAAAAACTATATTTTAAAACCTAGTAGATATATTAAATGAATACTGTTAAATGTTATGTACATAATAATATTATGTTGTCAAGTTTAAGTACTGAGCATTGTGATAAGAAATACTTCGTAGTCAATAAATATGATCATTATGGTATTCTATTTATTTTCCTTTTTATTTTTGCAAGTCATTTTTATTTTAAGCCAACATTTAGATGAAATGTAAGCTAGTAGGTGTTCAGTTTTGAGATGCGGTGGCAGTGGCTCGGCCACTCGCACTCACTGCAGTAACTACTGAACCATTACCCGCACCCGGGTTTATGTAACATTTACATTTATATCGGTAAAAATAGGCGGTAAAAATAATGCGAATGTAAATCATATAAATCGGCCCAATGGTTTAGGCGTGAAAACGTAAAAGATGTATAGAGTTATAATATACCCATTCCCACGGGAATAATACATTTTCCGGGATATTAGTTTCCTATACTACTTTGGTGAGTCCCATCCACCTTCATACCAAAAAACATTAAAAAAGGGTCATATGCATTAGCCATGAAAGCATATTAATGATTGGGGTGCGTCGCAAGAAAAATAATTATCATATAGGGCGTCATAGTGTAAATAAGTTTGGGAACCCCTGCTCTAGACTATTTCTCCCGTTTTTTAGTCAGTACTGTAACTGTAAAATAAAATCCAAGCCCAATAACAATACTTGGCTGATTAATTCTATGCCATTGGCTCAGTTTCATTTCGCTCCTTAGGGTCGGCGCTCACTGACGGCATAGCATAGCAGATTCTACTGCAGCATCCCGCAGCATGCCGTGGCATGTCGTGGCATCCCGCAGCATGCCGCGGTATGCCGTGGCATCCCGCTGAAAGCCCAACCACTCCGGTATCAGTTTTGCTCCGCGCGGATTCGAAGTTGGTTGTGTCGTTGCGCTACGGCATGCTGTGGAATGACGCGGCATACCGTAGCATGCCGCAGCATTCCGCGGCATGCCGTGTCATTTCACAACGTGCCGCGCCATCGCGTAGCGAAATAAATTAACATTAATTTTAACTTCCTTGAAATAAGATTAAAAATAGCTTTATTAGTAAAGAAATGCTTTGCTATGCTATGCCGTGCCAAGCCGTCAGTGAGCGCCGGTCCTTAGACTTCATCGCATCACGGAATTTTCCACCAGTGACGCGTTCTCCAATACCTATCTGTCAGCCTTTATGAATCTTTTAATCGTCTCTAAATGGAAAATTCAAATGAGGGATTCAGTTTAATAAGTATTTCATTATCACCTCCAGAGAATGCGGACGTGAGGAATCTCCGTTTCAAACTGCGTCATCGACGGAATAAAAAAGTATAAGGATTGTAATCGCTAATTTATTGCCTAAGCTAAAGATATACTACAAAATATGTACACAAGAAAGTGAAGCGGGCGAGGGCGCGTCACACGTCGATCTGCAGCGAGGAGTCCCACGCGCGCGCGTTCACCTGCCGCAGCGTGGACCGCAGCGCGCCGCCCGGGCCCAGCGCCAGCGTCAGCGGGAACGACTCGCCGCGCGGCCGGGCGTACAGCCCGTGCAGCGTCTGCTCCCAGCGCACCGGCCGCGTCGTCAGCCGCGCCACGCGCCGCCGCACGTCCGCCGCGCTCGCGCCGTACGCCCGCGCGTCCACGCACGACAGCACGCGCACGCGCGGGGCCCCCGCCGGCACCGCCTGCAGCGCCGCGCGCACCGCCCGCTCCGCGCCCGCCATCAGCGCCGTGTGGAACGCGCCCTCCACGCGCACGCGCGCCGTCCGCCGCACGCCGTGCGCCGCGCCGTGCCGCTCCACGTGGCGCAGCGCCGCCTCGTCGCCCGCCACCACCTTGCAGCCCGGGAACAGGTAGTTGGCGACGGCGCACACGGGCTGCGCCACGCCGCGCTCGGCCGCGTGCTCGCGCGCCGCGTGCAGCGCCGCCCCGAGCCGCGCGTCGGGCGCGAGCCACACGGTGAGCATGCCGCCCGCGCGCTCGGCGCTCGCGGCGCTCATGGCGGCGGCGCGCAGCTCCACGAGGCGCAGCGCCGCGTCGAAGGGCAGCGCGCCGGCGTACACGAGCGCGGTGATCTCGCCCAGCGAGAAGCCGGCGGCGGCGCGCACCCGCTCGAGCGCGGCGGGGCGCGAGTCCCTCACGCGCTCGAGCGCCGCCAGCGCGGTCACCAGCACGGCGGTCTGGCAGCGCCGCGCCAGCTCGTCCGCCGGGCCCTCCGTGCACACGCGCGCCACGTCCCACCTGCACCGCACTCCGCCGATACACTCACGGCTCTATGTTGCCATCACTTAAAAGATACGCGTGTCGAGAAACGGATTTGAAACCGCTCTCGTTTACCCGATTTGAAGGAGTGAACGGGTTCTCCTGGCGGAGGCCAGAACGATTAAAAGGAGGGACATTAAAAGACAGGGTGTCTTAGGGGCCCCATACACCTACAATAATATTGCACAATATTTTTATTGTTCAATAATATTGAACACCCCCTTTGATTCCAGACGTTCAATTATTTCTGTCAATAAAATTGACTAACCAGTCTGATCAATATTTTCGTGCGAGCAACATGTCTGACGACGAAGTTTTGGCGGCAGCCACGCTGGTGATTTTGTTGAAAAGAAAAAAAAAAGAAAAATATTGCGCAATAATAACCCTACACAGCGCAATAAACAAATATTGTTCAATAAAAATTAAGCTCCCTCAATCTTTTGTTCAATCACGGCGCAATGCTTCAATATTATCCCTACACATTCAATAATATTGTACAATCAGAATCATCATCATCATCATCATCAGCAGCCCATATTCGTCCACTGCTGGACATAGGCCTCCCCCAATGACTTCCACCGGGAACGGTCGGAAGCCTCCTGCAGCCAGCGACGTCCCGCCACCTTGACAAGGTCATCGGACCACCTTGTTGGGGGACGTCCCACGCTGCGCTTTCCCGTTCGTGGCCTCCACTGGAGAACTTTTTGGCCCCATCGGCCATCAGTTCTCCGCGCCATGTGGCCGGCCCATTGCCACTTCAACGAGCTAATCCGTTGGGCTATGTCGGTTACTTTAGTTCTCCTACGGATCTCCTCATTTCTGATTCGATCACGTAGGGAAACCCCGAGCATAGCCCTCTCCATAGCTCGTTGAGTGACCCTGAGCCGACCCATGACGCCTTTAGTGAGAGGCCACGTCTCAGTACCATATGTCATCACTGGTAACACACAACTATTGAAGACTTTCGTCTTCAGGCACTGAGGTATATTGGACGAGAAGACGTCTCCTAACTTTCCGAACGCTGCCCAACCGAGTTGGATTCGACGATTGACCTCTCTCTCGAAGTTGGACCTGCCTAACCGGACCACTTGTCCCAAATAGACATATTCGTCTACAACTTCGAGAGTCGAGCCCCCAACTGCGATTGGGGTGGGCACAACATGGACATTCGACATGATTTTCGTCTTGTCCATGTTCATTTTAAGACCCACCTGTTGGGAGACTCGATTGAGGTCTTCGAGCATAGTGCTAAGGTCCTCCAGCGATTCTGCCATGACTACAATATCGTCGGCAAACCGAAGGTGTGTGATATACTCGCCGTTGATGTTGATGCCGAATCCTTTCCACTCCAAGAGCTTGAAGGCGTTTTCCAGCGCGGCAGTGAACAGTTTCGGAGATATAACATCTCCCTGTCTCACGCCTCTCTGTAGTGGAATAGCCTTCGTGCTCTGATCTTGTACTCGGACCGACATGGTGGCGTTGTTGTATATACTTTTCAACACCTCGATGTACCGACAGTCAATGTGGCACCGCTGGAGAGACTCTAGCACCGCCCACGTCTCGATCGAATCAAAGGCTTTCTCATAGTCCACAAACGCTAAACAAAGCGGCAAGTTGTATTCCTCGGTTTTCTGGATAACTTGCCGAAGCGTATGGATGTGGTCTATGGTGCTAAAGCCTTTTCGGAAACCAGCTTGTTCGGGCGGCTGGAAGTCATCAAACCTGCGTTCGAGACGATTTGTGATGACCCTCGAAAACAACTTATAGACATGGCTCAGGAGCGAGATGGGCCTGTAATTCTTCAGCAAGGTGTTGTCACCTTTTTTGAAGAACAGTACCACCACGCTCCTGCTCCATGCCTCTGGCGTTGAGCCCTCGAGGAGAACGGAATTGAAGAGCCTCTGAAGGACTTTAAGTACCGGCGTTCCGCCCGCTTTCAGAAGCTCTGAAGTGATTCCGTCCTCACCCGGCGCCTTGTTGTTCTTAAGTTGCTTCAGGGCCATCTCAATCTCACACAGGCTGATGTCCGGGATATCATCACTGAACTGGCGGATCAACTCGGCTCTCGGGTCTTCGGCCGAGCGAACAGCGGGCTTGGCAACCGAGGTGTAAAGCTGTCCGTAGAACCTCTCGATCTCCCTTAAAACCTCTGCCTTCGTCGACACTACGCGGCCGCCCTCCGTCTTCAGCCTAGACAACTGTCTTTGCCCAATAGACAAGTCTCTTGCAAACACTTTGGAGCCTCCGTTCCGCTCTATTATCTCTTTAATGCTCACAGTGTTGTGAGCACGGACATCGTGTCGCAAGGACTTCCAGATCCGTCTATTGAGCTGACGATATGCTTCGGCGTCCTCGGAAGACTGCAGCGCCATAGATCGACGTTCGGCCATGAGGTCAAGAGTGTGGACCGAGAGTTTTTGAGGTCTATCTCTGCGGCGAGGTCTAAAATGCTTAGATCCCACCGCATGGACAGCTTCTACCAAACCGCTGTTTAACTCGTCCACGGCAAGGTTTTCTTCCAGGCACTCGAAGCGATTTTTCAGCTCGAGTTGAAAGCTTTCGGGGTTTTGGATATGAGCGCGAGTAGGTCGGAGCGTAGACTTCATCAAGCGACGCCTTTCTAATTGGACGTTGATATTCAATGAGCCTCTAACCATTCGGTGATCGCTACCGGTTTTCACCCTGTTGATCACAGAGACATCACTGAATATCCGTCGTTTCGTCGTCAAGATGAAATCTATCTCATTTCTCGTGGAACCATCAGGGCTCAGCCAGGTCCATTTCCTGTGAGGCGGCTTCTGGAAGAAAGAGTTCATCGCAAAGAGTCCCTCTTTCTCCAGAAATTCAGCCAGCCTCTGACCCCTGGGGTTCCGTTGCCCATATCCAAATTGCCCCACTTTCAACTCCGCATCGCTCCTCATGCCCAACTTTACGTTAAAGTCTCCCATAACAACATTGAAGTAGGTTTTGGAAGTATGTATGGCCCGACTTATGTCCTCATACATCTCCTCTACTTCTTCATCTGGGTGTGTCGAGGTCGGCGCGTATACCTGTATGACCTTCAACGAATACCTTTTGGATATTCTGAGTATAAGGTACACTACCCTGCTCGACACACTTTCGATGGATACGATGTTGTTAATGAGAGACCTGTGGACGAGAAATCCGACACCTCCTCTGGACTGTTGGTCGTCCCCCCGGTAGAAGAGCAGGTTACCGGACTTCAGGGTTATCGTGTCCTCCCCAATCCTGCGGACTTCCGACAACCCCAGAATGTCCCAGTGTAACCCGCTCAATTCTTCTTCCAGTTCGACAATCTTCTCGTCCGTCCTCAAAGTGCGTACGTTGTGTGTTACCAGGGCCAGTCGTCGTCGGGGGTGGTAGCCGGGGCCAACCCGGGGATTCTTAGCACCCCCCGCCCCACCGTTACCATGGCCGCTACCGTAGCCAGGAATAGTGGGGCTGCCGGGGAGTGGGGGCCTGGTCCTAGTTTCGATCATGTAGGGGGATATTGCCAATTCTCGCCACGCTTGGCAGGCGGGTTGGCGAGCGCAGTAGGGGAATCGCATTGATGACGCTGCTGCCCGTCATCAAGCGGGGGTGAAGGGAATAGTGAGAGAGAGAGAGGAAGTTATGGGAGAGGAAAATGTGGCCTGTAGGAGTGGATACTGCAGTCACGGAAGGGAAGGTTGGTAGTGACTGCAGCAGCTCGGGGGCCGAGGTCGCGTACTCGTAGCACCCATTCTAGGGTAGGCCATGACCACTAGATGGGAGCATCCCTGACCTAACTAGATGGGAGCATCCCTGACCTACAATCAGAATATTGTTCAATATTATTGAAGGTGTATAGGGCACCTTAGGCCTTGAAATGAAATTTTGGGTTGACAGAGAAAAGAGATTAAAAAATTGATGAGTTAGAATTTTAAATAGATATGAGTGGACTCTGGCAACAGGACTGAATTAAAGGAGTGTTGAATGAAATGAGATCTAGTCAATATACATTTATGAAAATTATGAGGAATAGTACTCAAAATTGCATGCTATTACCTCATCAGTACCACTAGGATCAGTGGTTTTCTGGTATTACATATCATAATATATTTAGTAAAATGATAAAGCACCGGAAACATCATAATTGCAATATAAAATGACCTATAATACCAATATGTTGGCCGTCAAAAGCTACAAAATTTGTAGTACAAATTTTATCTTTGAAACACCTCCCCCTCAAATTCATTATTCAACATATTGACACAAGTTACTTATTAATGCTTCAGAAACTTCTTAGTATTTAAAGGATATATAAATTATATACATAACACTAGAGAATATTATCTTTTTGTATTTTATTTATGTAATTTTATTGTTTAATCATACTTTCAATATATGAACCTTTTCATTTTTCTCTACATGACCCTAAGGTTAACTAGTAGATAATGTCATAGGTATTAAGTATGCCTTTACACTGTGTGTATACAAAATAAATGAATATATAATCAAAATATGTAGATGAATGGCTCAGTAAATCTCACAAATAAGGCAATACAAGCAAGTCTATACAAACAACTAAGAGCAAATCATAAAAAAGAAACATTGTAATATGTATAATGCAATGAAATATGCAATAATGTCCCAAAGCTCACCCGACAACACTTGAAGCGAGCTGGTAAAGGTCGCGAGCCGCCGGCACTTGCAGCAGCGCGCGGCCCATGCCGACGTGTTGCGCGCCCTGCCCGGGGAACAGCAGCACTGTGGTGTCGCTGGGCTCCACACGCGGCTCGTGCTCGTCTTCTCGCGGCCGCGTTGCATATGGTTGTGTGGCCCAAAGCAACTCGGGATCGCTGGCTGGTGTTGCAGGCTCACTGAATGCGCTGGCATCGTCCAGCAAGCGGCGTAGAGGGCTTACGCTTGAGCCACCTCCCTCTTTTTCGCTACGTGTTCCATAGCGCCGAATGCTTCTGGCCCGAGAAAAAACTTCACACAATTTTCTCACCGACACTGGTCGCATTTTTCTGGTTGAAAAATTTATCACTGGCACTCTTCATAACCTTCAACAAAGTTGCTTATTTCATGTTATTTTTAATATAGTGTGCCCTTCTAAGTGTTACAGTTTATGTAAGACGTTCAAATATTATAGTCGGAAACATACAACGATGGTCAAAATATAGGTTAAGTATAAGACTATTTGTTGTTTTCAAATTTGTACCGTATGTCAAATTCAAAACATAAATGCATAGTATAAAAATATGAACCTTGATTTTTTTAATACTCTTTTAATACTTTTTTTTAATAATATAGTATGCAATACTATAATAATAAGTCATAATGTAAATTAATACAAAAGTTCAACTGAATCGTCTTTTACTTTAATTTAATCAACTTGTTACTTTTTTTATAAGACTAAGTAATATTGTTTTACCAATCACTGATCAAATTTTATGACATGCTATTACTTTATTTGTCGCCGTCGCCGAAATCGGTGAAGAAGTATATTTTCTAAGATTAGTTTTAATTTACTTTCTCTCCGTCTGTTTTCGATACATTTCACTGTAGCAGCAGCACTGCCAACATTGCATCACGATATTTTTTTTATCTGTATTTCACTTCTCCAGCAGTCCTGGGACCTTAATCCTGATTGAATATCGATGTTGCTAATATTATAGCTAGTGATCAATTTGAACATCTTAAAAGAATATATCTTTACAGTTCATATAAGTTCTAATGCTGGACGCGGGCCTCCTCTACCATTGAGAGGACAATATATACATATAACATTAATTTTCTATATTTCTAGCGGTCTGTGTATTTAACAGAAAGCTATTACTGCAGTACTTATAACCCTTCTAACATTCTGCGCTTACGATCAAGGCTTGTTTTACGTTGTCCAACTAATTTAAATAAATTATCAACATTGTTTGCTTTTTTAATGAAGGACTCGTTTAAACTAACATGACTATTAAAAAATTCTTGCCATTACTACGATGTCTGGTGACTTGTATCTATTCGGCCTTAGAATTACTATATGACTTAATTTAAAACGAACGTTGGCTACAAATGAGAAAAAATCTACTTTATTTAAATGTAGATTCATCAGAAAAACAAAATTAAATCGATAAAACGAAATTTCAGAGACAACCGTAACTATCGATGAATCGGGTTTAAAATATCGATGTTGTTTTTAACTACTCTGCGGCTCGTCCCGCTCGAGTATGATCTATTCATTAGATTTTAAATCAATCACTCTACTTCGTTCATATTATGTTGCTTTGTTCGTTCGCTAATCGCCACCGTGGTTCGTGATTGTTGTGACTTGCGGCCAGCCCTTTAATTATCGGACAACTATACACTCTGCCTCCCGCAGACAGCGCCGTGATTGCATTTAGCTCTGTGATTGCGGTAGAGACCTACAGGTAAGCCATGTATTGTGTTTGACATTAATTTTCACAGATGTTTATATGAACAAAATTCATTTGCAAAGGATTCCATATTGTGACAGTATTAGGTATCTGTAAGTTTTCTGAATTAACAAACACATTTATGCCACATATTAGTCTATCCATATTGATCGACATAAGTATCTAACCTACGTGTGGCAACGAAGATCGAGAAACTCTACTAATGGTTAAGAACATCATATGCGCTACTTTGTTCACCCACATGCATTGTTTACAGTTACACACGATGGCACGAGGGCAGCAGAAAATCCAATCGCAGGCTAAAGCAGCTGAAAAATTGTCCAAAATGAAGAAACAACAGGGACACAGTGCAACAGATCAGAAGAAAGCCGCACAGAAGGCTCTAGTTCACGTTTGCGTCATTTGTAAGGTAAATGAGTACAAGTTTTGTTATTTACAAGAGAAATGGGTTGATGCATCAGCATATTATACTCATGCCCACATTGTTTCAGGCCCAGATGCCCGACCCTAAGACTTACAAGCAACATTTTGAAAACAAGCACCCTAAAAATGATCTACCAGAAGACTTGAAGGCCATCTAACACATCAATGTTTTTGTAGTCTAACATTTATTTTTAAGTTATAAGTACTGTAAAAATAACTTTCTTTTTCAATTTGCATTTGTTTATTTCATTAAATCAAAGTATTTCTTTTTGTTACTCAATAATTCAGTGAGCTGAGTATGTTCCTTCAAAACTGAGTAGGCCTTGGCATTTTTCTCAGCCCTACTTGTTCTTTATTTTTTACTAATCAACTTGAGGCTATCTTTCATTGAGTGACAGTATTGATACATTATCTATCTATAATGACACAATAATCCTTTTTGATTGATTAATTTAAATTCTCATAATACAAGATTTCACACATATTATTACAGTACTATTTTTGTTCAAGTTGGCAACATATTCCCCTCCTATTTTGTTTGATAATTGAACATGATTAAAATATATGTAAGTACAGTACAAGTTTCTGATGAAGAAAATTAAAAGCTACATAAAAAATCATTTTATTAAAAAAAATGTGGAGGTAGCACAAGTAATTTGAAAGATAAGTAAATAATGGCTAGTCACAAATATGGGCTAAAAAGGGCCGGCCCTGAGTGGCTACATTTTTTCATAGGTTTCAACATGTCCGCAAGTGGAACAAGTGCGCGAGTATTGGTCGGCCGCCTCGTCGTAGGTCTCTGCGCCGAACTCGTGCGAGTGTGCGGCGCGCTGGCGGTCGTACAGGCTGGAGCGCACGTCGAGCCGCAGCGCGCGCAGCCGCTTGTGGTCGCGCTGCACCCGCGAGCGCACGCGCGCCTCCTCGCGCCGCCCGCGCTCGGCCGCCAGCTGCTCCTCCGACTGCCACACGAGCAGCGCGCGCGCCGCCACCTGCGCGCGCAGGTACAGCCGCATGTCGCCGTAGCGCGCGCTGTGCGGGTTGCGGCGCCGCAGGCAGCGCAGCGGCGGCGGCCGGCTGTCCAGGTCGCAATCCTTCAACAAGAACTCGTTCTTCGCCTCCGTGCGTGTCATGAGCGCGTGCTCGCCTTCCTCGTCCCTGAATGAATGAAAGTCGCTGTACGTTGAATGTCTTCGCGCGAAATGCTTCGGAAAAAGTAACAATTTACCTGCATTCGTCGCATACACTGTAATCAAAGTTGTCGAACAGGAAGGATTGCGGAAAAGGGCGTTCGCACACTAGACAGTGTGGCTGTTCAGTGGTGTGGATGATGGGGGCCGGGCGCGCTTTGAGAGGTGGAGGTGGCGCCGCGTCTTCTTCTTCCAGCAGAAATCCTCCGCCCGTGTCTAGAGCGGCCGCAGTGGGCACCTTAGTTGCCACGGGACATCTAAACATTGAGTCAAGTTTTTATATTAGTATTTATCGTAGTCGTAATATAAAAAAAGGTTCTCCATAAATATCATGTCATTCATACTACGAATTAATGAATACAGTATTCATTAAATACCTATATTTAGTCTAGTCAAAATGTTCAAAAACGTGTTAAATAGAAATAAAGCTCCTAAAAATATGAGCGATGGCTCATTCGATTCGGAATGACGTCTAGAAAAATGTTTTTGAAGGGTATATTAGCACATAAAAAATTGCAATTGTTATTAACAAAATAAAAAAAATAAAAAAGGTATTTAGTTTTTCGTTAATAACTTTAAAAATAATAATATTTAAGGAAATTTTAAAAAAGATCCTGAAAGAGGAGAAAATTTCCAATAAAAAAGAATTAACTCCCGGAACTCTATCTATATTATTTATATTATTTTTTTTATACTGAAAATAGAGCTCCGCGAGGGCGTTACGGCATAGGCGCCGCCTAAAAAGCCGGTATATCACCTAAAACAATTTATTTTTAATATTAAATGACAATTTAAAAATTTGAAAAAATTTTGGTGTAATGTAGACACTTGAACGAAAAAAACCTCGGTGACAAAATTTTTTTTTGTCGATTTTTCAAAAAGTTACATCATTGTTAATTAACTAATTTTTTTCCAATCTCTGTTTTTATAGATTACGGCATAACATTTTTAATAATTGATCTAAAAATCTTTTCGCTTCGTGGAGCTCTTCATGTTTATGTACCTTATAAATTTATGCAAAAAAAATTAATTTAAGTTAATTATTTTGTTAATTATAATTTTTTTAAATGAACTAAAAATGAAATTTCTAAAAAATGTTATTAAAAAAATTTTTTTTTGGTAATGTATTATTATTGCTGTTTTTGCATCTAATATAGGTATTAATTATCATCGGAAATTTTTTTTTTACGTCATTTGTTAAGAAATTTATTTATAAACAAATAGACTATTTTGGGACTTAAAAAAAAAATCTTTTTACCATATTATAGCATAGGTGGAATAATGATTTAAAAAAAAAAAATTTTTCTTAAATATTTTTTTTTATATTTTATAATCGTTTTTTTTTATATTTCAATTGTTTAAATAATTAGTTCAGAAATTATATTATTCTTAAAAATAATCACTGACCCTTTTCAATAGAATAACAGAGAAATATTTTTTTTTTATAAATAAATTAATTGCTTATTAATTTAAAAATTTGTTATAAACAAATAATATTAACCGTTATATTTTTTTTGGAAAACTTCAAAAAATTACAAAAACAATCATATATAAAAAAAGTTAAGAAAAATTTTTTTTTTGTATTTTTTTTTATTTTATTACAAAATTTTTTTTCTAAACTTTTTTATATATGGTTGTTTTTGTAATTATTTGAAGTTTTCGAAAAAAAATATAACGGTTAATATTATTTGTTTATAACAAATTTTTAAATTAATAAGCAATTAATTTATTTATAAAAAAAAATATTTCTCTGTTATTCTATTGAAAAGGGTCAGTGATTATTTTTAAGAATAATATAATTTCTGAACTAATTATTTAAACAATTGAAATATAAAAAAAAACGATTATAAAATATAAAAAAAAATATTTAAGAAAAATTTTTTTTTTAAAAATCATTATTCCACCTATGCTATAATATGGTAAAAAGATTTTTTTTTGAAGTCCCAAAATAGTCTATTTGTTTATAAATAATTTCTTAACAAATGACGTAAAAAAAAAAATTCCGATGATAATTAATACCTATATTAGATGCAAAAACAGCAATAATAATACATTACCAAAAAAAAATTTTTTTAATAACATTTTTTAGAAATTTCATTTTTAGTTCATTTAAAAAAATTATAATTAACAAAATAATTAACTTAAATTAATTTTTTTTGCATAAATTTATAAGGTACATAAACATGAAGAGCTCCACGAAGCGAAAAGATTTTTAGATCAATTATTAAAAATGTTATGCCGTAATCTATAAAAACAGAGATTGGAAAAAAATTAGTTAATTAACAATGATGTAACTTTTTGAAAAATCGACAAAAAAAAATTTTGTCACCGAGGTTTTTTTCGTTCAAGTGTCTACATTACACCAAAATTTTTTCAAATTTTTAAATTGTCATTTAATATTAAAAATAAATTGTTTTAGGTGATATACCGGCTTTTTAGGCGGCGCCTATGCCGTAACGCCCTCGCGGAGCTCTATTTTCAGTATAAAAAAAATAATATAAATAATATAGATAGAGTTCCGGGAGTTAATTCTTTTTTATTGGAAATTTTCTCCTCTTTCAGTATCTTTTTTCAAAATTTCTTAAATATTATTATTTTTAAAGTTATTAACGAAAAACTAAATACCTTTTTTATTTTTTTTATTTTGTTAATAACAATTGCAATTTTTTATGTGCTAATATACCCTTCAAAAACATTTTTCTAGACGTCATTCCGAATCGAATGAGCCATCGCTCATATTTTTAGGAGCTTTATTTCTATTTAACACGTTTTTGAACATGTTGACTAGACTAATTATTTTATCGTCAAAAATTGTACATAAAAACTATTTTTGTCAGTGAATTTGTTGTTTTTCCAGATAATTACCTTTTCTGCGGAATTATTAAAATACTTACTGGTTAGAGTTGAGATTTAATGATTAATTAATATTCTTTATGTTAGACAACATTATTATTGTCCAACAAATTTTAAGCTCGATAATATATTGATGTGTTATAGCAGTCCCTCAAGTTTGTCTGGGTGCTCACCTATCATAGTGTCTGATAGCGCTAAGAGTTTTATCTTATTGTGGAATAAAAACTGTGTATGACTTTTGTTTGTCCCGATACATCCATATATCAATAACAACAAAAAACAGATTACACTGGCTCACGGTAACGCGGTAAAAGTACGCGCCGAGCGGTCTAGAGATACCGGGAGGCGCCAAGTGTTTCGAGTTTTGCGTCTGGAAATGTGATCTGAAAAACGGCAACGGGCTTGCTCTTTATTGTGTGCATCTATTCCTACGTCTTCAAGTTACAAAAATGTCGTTATACATGTATGTTTGTATGTATGCATGTATTGGATTTATTGGACATGTATTAGGGTATTATGGAGGGTAAGTTGTTATGCAGGTGAAGTCGAGACAACTTCAAAATAAGGAGTAAGTGGAGTGTCTCACGCTTGCGGGCGCTGCACGAGCCGCGCGTCCCGCAGAGCCCGCGCGCGCAGGCGCTGCCGCTCGGCGCGCGCGCGCTGGGCGACACTCAGCGGCGCCGGCTCAACACTCTGTTCACGCATTGATGTCCTTCCAGCGTCTTCAACTTCTCCATCTTGGACATTTGACTGTTCACAAGAGGAAGTTATATCTGACATTCTACTCTACCTGTGCATAAAGAGCATTCTAATTCAATACAGATATAAGTTGTCAGTGTCACTTGGGAGGAAATATAGTTGATATAAAAAATATATTGTTTTCTTTATTCAATTTAACATTAAAATACATGATAATTATTAATGAGCATTAGCAATCTTTAACATTTTGACTTACAATGTACTTACAAAATTGAAAAACTTTATTGAATTTGGTCTATATATTATACTTTACTGAAAATATATAACATTCTTTCTAACATTAAAATTAAACAATCAAATGGCTTATGTAAGTATGAAACACTCAAAATCTATAAGAAACCCTCACAAATTATATGTGCATTGAAACTGTTGAAATTCAAATGAAGCGACTATAAGAAGTCTAATAGGTGCTCTATGGAAAGACCACATTTGTGTAATTAAACTCAATTAAAATAAGGCTTCTTTCTTAAAAGGCTGTGCAAAATGCATTGTTGGCTATACAGATAAATATTGCAGTAAACCTCACCAGCACCTACCCAGTGTCCTATAAGTTTACATTGGTGTTGTAGTGATGACATGAGTTGGTTAACTTAGTATTTAATAACCAAAGAAAGAATTGAATAAGGATTCTTTTTTATATTTTAATAATATTAAGCTTGTATCCAAAATTCAACTTGGTTGTGTTTGTTTAGTGAATAGCAACGGCAAAATACACATTTATAACTGTTTGTTTGTGTTACAAAACTAAACTATAGTTTCTCGGAATGCTTCTATTTCTTCTTTCTTTTTCTAGACAAGCTGCCACTTTGCTGTTAATTAATGTACACTTTTAAAAAGTTTGTGTTTGCCTTATTGTACCTATGATTTCAAGGTCTTCACTCAATTTGTAGGCTATATTTATGCACTACAAATACATTTTGAAGATTTTATTAAAAAATATGATTAATATTTATTGTCAGTCGGCTTTAGTATAAAGGCTAAATAAATTAGTGAGGAATAAAGTCAGGTGAAAGATTTTTGTCCACCTTTTTTATTGAATAACTACAATATTGCATAATAAGATCATAGGACTAAAATAATCAAATATTTTATGTACCCCCATTTTAGTACAGTAATTAAAATCATGTGCTACTAGAGACAAACAGTTAGTTTATTGACGTGAGTCGTACTTGTTAGGGGTACAAAAGATAGAGGTGGTGAACGATAATAGTATCCGTTATTGGATTTTATTAATATATTGAAATTTGTCAAGATAGATACTTGTAGAAAAAAAAGAATTCATACCTACCTTTAATTTTAATTTTACATAATACCATAAGTTTCGCCTAACCGGAGTGCATTCTTAATTTACTTTTCTGTTAAAAAAAACATCTCCACACTAAGTAGGCAGGTATTCTAATTCATCAAGTTTTTTTTACAGATTACAAGTTACAACAGTCAGCTGACCATCAAGATTGCAAAAATTCAAAACAATTCGAAACTGAACTGCGCGCCACCGCTCTGTACTAAAACTGGAGTCTGGAGCCCGATGTTTAAAAACTGGAACGTAATTTGTCAGTCTTGTTCTTGTCAATAACAGATGACAGTCTGTTTTATTTTATTTTCTTATGAAAAGGCAAAGGACGAAGCCATATAGCCACATAGATTGCAGTTTTTGTATTTTTACGTCTACGTTCTACGTGGTACCTCTCACGTTTATTATGCACCATTTCGAACTGTTATTGTTACTTAGGTATATGCCGTATTTGGTAATTATTGATAATAATATTGGGATAACCTGATTTGCACGTATGTCTACCTGTACAATAAATAATGAAATAAAATAGATTTAATTATTATTTCTATTATGTCTATTTTATCCTCAGAGCCCTATTCCAAAAATCATACAGACCGGTCAAATTGTTTAAACGTTAAATCGTAACGCGCCGAACGGCGCCTTGTGCATCATTATTGCGCGCTTGATCATAATTTTAAAACTGCGATTTCTTCTAAGATCCTCAATGATATCAAATGATGTAAAGGGCAAATTTCGTTAAAATTAAATATTAATAATAAATAACGCATTTATTTGGATAAGGATTAATATAATCTTTATAAAAACACCTTCACAAACAATGCTTTATGTTAGAACCAATCCCACAGCCGACAGACCTTACTTATTTTCTGATGGACGAAATGTGGACCATTGGGTAGTGTTAGTATATAGAGCAGTGATGGCCTCGAGGTTTAGGCGCGCGGTCGAGAATCTCGGCGGTCGCGGGTTCGAACTCCAGGCACACACCTCTGACTTTTCGAAGTTATGTGTGTATTCACATTGAATTATCACTTGTTTTAACGGTGAAGGAAAACATCGTGATGAAACCTGCACACCTAAGAGTTGTTAGGAATTTCTTAGGTGTGTAGTCCGCTAACCCGCACTTGGCCAGTGTGGTGGACTATGGCCTAAACACTCTCAATGGTAGAGGAGACCCGTGCGCGTATATGGGTTGATGAAGAAGTATGTACTGCCATCGTATAAGATAATAGGATAACTCGCTAACTTGGACGAACGGCCAATTTACAGATATCAGCTGGTCAGGGTATCTAAAAGGTAGACGTAAATTCTCATGGCTGATTTTCACGTATGTTTTAGACAATATCATTAAAATGAAGTCCTCAATACTCCCATTACCTAATATGTAGCTTTCTATTGGTAGAAGAATTTTCAAAATCGGTTCAGTAGATCCGGAGTTTACTTTCTACAACGTCACAAACTCACAAACGTTACCTCTTTATAATATTAGTATACATAGATTACCGCCAACCCGCATTAGGCCAGCGTGGTGGACTATGGCCTAAACCCTCTCAAAGGTAGAGGAGACCCGTGCTCAGCAGTGGGCGTATATGGGTTGATAAAGAAGAAGAAGAAGAAGACATAGATTAGACGTAATGTTATTATTGGGTGCCAAAATATTATATTGTCTTTCAGGACTTCCAACCCCAGATAAGGCAACATACAGGGTGGATGCGCACGAGAGGCATTAAATTAAACTACGTGTACTATACGTCCTTAGTGTTAATTCGACACGACACAAAAATTTGTACTACCAAAAATTTTTATACCAAAGATTTTATTTGTTTTAAACAAAGTAATTGCCATTAAAATAAAAGTAAAACGCAGCCACCTTTATAAATATTTTTCACTGACCTTCAAATTGGCATCGTTGCGCGAGGCGAGTGCAATCGTCTGACACTTTTACGCGCGGCATGTTTTGTTGTGATAGAAAGAGACAAATAACTCGTAGTGTGTTAGAATTGATTTTGTGACCCTAGTTAAGGTGATTGACCTATGCGTTCGACGTAATCAGCTGTTAGAAAGATACATCATGTTCAAACATTGAGATATTATTATACATATTGAGATATTATTATACATATTATATAGAGAAGACACTGCGTACCGTTACAGTGGTCCCTTCAAGTATGGTTCATGAACAACACCGCACTTAGTAACTTGCGAGTTCGAGAGTTTGGGGGGCAGAACAACGCCCCCAAAAGAACCCAGCCGACACAGCCGCCGCGCAAGCCGGCGCCCCAGCTCCGCCTCCCGCGCAAAGCCGCCGTCACGCTGACGGTGCTGCCGGAGGCGTTAGAGCGGGGCGTCACCTACGTCGAGGTCCTGCGCCACAACAACAAGCGTGTGGACCTCGCCACCCTGGGTATCGAACACCTGACGCCCAGACGGGTGGCCACCGGGGCCTATCTCTTTGAGGTGCCCGGGCCCGAGTCGGAGGCAAGGGCCGACTCCCTGTTACAGAAGCTGAGGGAGGTTCTTGCCGGGTCGGAGGATGTACGCGTTGCCCGACCCGTCAAGACTGCGGAGCTGCGGGTTTCGGGGTTGGATGAGTCCGTCACCCCCGAGGCAGTCGCAGCGGCCGTGGCCCGGCTCGGCGAGTGCTCGCCCGAGGACATCCGGGCGGGAGAAATCCGGACTGAGCGCTTCGGCCTGGGCGCCGTATGGCTTCGGTGTCCGGCGAAGGCGGCTGACAAGCTCGCCAGGGCAGGTCGCGTCCTGGTGGGCTGAGTGTCGGCCAGGGTTCGGCTCTTGGAGCCGAGGCCCCTGCGGTGCTTCAGGTGCCTCTTCAGGGGGCACGTGCGTGTCAAATGCACCGCAGAGTGTGACCGCACCGGGATCTGCTACCGGTGCGGTCAAGAGGGCCATGTGGCCCGTGATTGCCTAGCGGACCCGCATTGCACAATCTGTGCAGCTGCGGGGAAGCCCGCTGGGCACAGGGTGGGCGCCAAGTCCTGCGTCGCTTCCTCCGTCCCGCACCGCTCTTCTCGCGGTGCGAGATCCGAGGTTGTGGCGCGGCC